>OX122883.1:28645952-31045952 GCA_944738645.1 Eristalinus sepulchralis | reverse complement strand
CACAAACCCCATACCACGCGAACAAGAACGTCTTGGTCTATTCCTTAATCCTCGAAGCCAATAAAATCCATAACCCGCTTATCGTTTTACCCCAAATTGAATCATCAGAGCGAATCCATCAGAAAGCATGTTCTTATTTGACAAACCATATTCACGGCCCTTCGCCTGATTTTCGAAAGTTTGGCCATCTCGCAAAAACTATCAAGGTTTCGCATCACTTCGTGGAGATGGATGACGAGTCCTTTCGCCACCGATGCCCGCGGAAACTATTTTGTCACATTAATCCCGCAAATTCATTTATTGACTCTGCGAATCTCGGTAATTAAATCTCTGAAAATGATGACGATAACGAACAACCCCTGGGAGTCCTTAGGTTTAGGAGACAAGAACACCACTCGTAACTCGTGTATGGGTGTTGAGGGGGGCGCCCCTAAATTGGTCTGTGGTCAATGGACATAGCCACGAATGTCTGTCAACAGTGACAGGCACAAAAATTAGGTCAACCCAAAATGGCTTTGGAATGAAAAGCGAATCATGGAGAGCCCCCCCTCGACCATGGCGCGTTATTGGCAAACAATCTTGAAATTGAATCGGAAACGTCAGGAGTTTTATTCCGAACACAAGTCGTGTTCTAATCTCTTTGGAAATGTAAATTCAATATTTTTTTTTTGTTCGGGAATGTAAGCTGTCCCTTGGGATCGCAACGTAGAGTGAGTGTTCGTTTTCTGCAACGAATGGATATTGGGAGCGCTTGACTAGGTCTATCAATAATTTTTAATGGATTATCGTGTTAAACGACTGAACTTAAAGGGTTATTTAATTCGCTCCCTCTAGAAATGAGTTCTGATGAATTGTGTATCTCTAACACAGGAACACCGAACTAAAGTATGAATAGCTGCAAAATGGAGGAAGGTGGTGAAATTATTTACCTTCGAGAAGTAAGCTACCAGCGGAAATGTAGGTATGTAGAACTGAGGACCAAATTCCATTCAAAAGCTTAAGTGTCTTAAACAATGTTGATGTCAAACTTTAACAGTATTTATGCTACGTTAAGTTCAACTAAATGCGAAACAAAGCAACATGCATATGTCATGTATTAAGTGAGATAACGGTACAAAAGAATACAAAAGACGTTTGGATATGTCGGTCCATAGATTCGGAGGTGAATTTCTAAGCTAAAGGATGAAACACTGTGTCGTTGTAAATTTTCAAACATGAAATTAAAATTTAAGTGGTCGTCAAAATCAAGTCAAATGGACTTAAAATTTGTTGAAGTTATTTTAAAAAGGACGAGCTTAAAAACACAGTAGAAAAATACTTCACCTTAAACAACGTTCTATGTAAGTTATGCTCTGGCGTTTGAGAAGGTGCTCAAACCAAAGCACAGTGGGCCAAGAAGCCAATTGAGCGTCAAAAATTATTTATTTCTAGCAATTCTTAGTGTATGGCTCTCCTGGTTGTCAAATTACATATTTTGGTCTAAGTTTTTCGTTCCGCATTTATATGGCCTTTAAAAATTCGTTGCTTTCTTAACATCGAAAAGGTTTGAAATTTGTGGCTTCCTCTGGTTGCGGGGGACTTTCGTTAGGTTAAGCCAGACATTTCGACAAGACCACATTCAGCGAAAGTAGATTAGTCGCTGGGTAAGATTTTAAAAAGATAGTAAGCGACAGAATCTTTCTTAAGGAACCTTCACTACATCCGCGTCAATTTATTACTAGACGCATGAGCCAGTTTTAGGCAATTCAATTGTTTAATCAGGCCTTATTCCTACAAGCGAATAATGAGGAAAGCATTAGACATTCTGTCTGCTAAATGCAGCCTGACAGATCATCTTAAGAAGTTGAATCTGTGCCAAGAGAAAGAATGTCGCCCATAGGGCTTATGTAGAATATACTTGGAAGAGGACAAAACCTCCGAGTATATTTTATTTGATTTCCAGGCGTTAAAAAACTAATCCATCCATTTAACCTAACACCTTTAAGGATTCTTGTGTTTTTGAGGCTTTGAATGATTTTTGGATCCCGGGAATATTTCCAACTGTAGTGACTGCCCAGCTTGGAATTTTGGACTGCGAAACTTTCGCCTAGTAAGCAACGTGCCTTTAAATAAAGGCTTCATAGTCATTTTTAATATTTAACAGGTCTCTCGTAATTGGTGTTACAAATATAAACTCGTCGAAAATCTGTTAGAAGGATCAATTTAAAAAAACACAACTCTCCTGCCGATCGCTGTTTTTTTTTAGCTCAAGAGGTAACTGAGTAAAAGAGTCATTTCTATAACGCTTCCAGCCCTGATGCAGAAGCATGGTTCAGGAGGCCTATAAGAGGAAAGTTTTTCGAGCAAATTTTTGTCTTGTTTGCCTTAATGACGTCTGGAGAAGAAGAATCAAATACGAACTGTATAGGCTGCAGGGCAGCATGTTTGTAGTCAAAAAAGACGGCTAGAAACCACTCCTTCGAAAACGTGGGGTCACGTAATAGAGGACGTCCTAGATCGAGATGACGCATACAAGCAGAAGAAGAGGAGAACTCAAGTAACTTGTTGTGCTCGAATGAAAGCTGCTGGGAACTATAATGTTAGGTAAAGGAGAGAAGAAGAAGTAAATCAGCGTCGCAGAGTTCTTCCTCCATGAGAATTGTAACGTAATTGAAAACCCCGAACGCTTTATGGATTGCACATCACACTAAGTGAGTAACTGAGTTTTCTTTGTAAAATCTTGGTAGGAATTTACTCTTAAACAAAGACAAAATGAGTAGAAACAACTGTCACGAAATATCCCTCAAAGCGTTCGCTTGTCTAGCAATCTCCCTCAATATAATTAAAAACAAAATTGAATTTAAAAATTGCACTCACCTTTGGGTTCATATCTAGCAGGAATGGATAATAATTTACTCTCAATGTGTCTCTCCTTATTTAGCAATAGGAATGCGGTGAACACAACCCACACAACTAACAGGGTTCCTATCTTTAAGTAACTGAATATTCTGCTTTTCTGTGGGATTAAAGTTCAAATTAGTACACGTGGACAACGATAGCGAAACGAATGCTTACCCGACTTGCAGGAGCTGGGTTCTCGTCTGTTTGATGTGCCACAACAATGCTTCCATCGGGCTCCCTTCATGGCGGCAGAGGCAAAGAAAGAGAAAAACAAACATGCACGGTTATCAAACACATCCGTCCGGGGGGGGCAAATCACAAATTTTAACATTACCTGCTGTCTAGGGTGTGCTCCTCACCCAACTCATTGGTTATGTTGATTTCCACACGGCCCTTGGACTTGTGTCCTTTCTTGACGGTGACCTCGTCATCTGTGGGATATTCCATTGGTAGGGGATCATCGTCCGGGAGAGGTTCGCCCGCTGCAATGTGAAAACAAATTTAGCGCAATTAGTCATAAAAATCCGTGCAAACTGCAATAGAAATATGGGACCCCACATCTTCGCGTGGGCAATTGCAAATATTTGTACAACATCCGCTTCATATTCTCGGTTTTCTGCTCAAACACACGCTATTGCCGCGACAAAACCGCGTTGCTGATGTCGTTCCACTCCAATTTCCATTAGCGCACCATATCGATTCGGAAGGCGGACTATCCCTGTTCACTTTAATTCGAGAATGGCATGTTACGCATTTTTAGGACTAAGTGTGTCCATTTTCACTTGAGCACTCTAAATAACTGACAGGCGGAGGAAACTGCTTTTCGATGGCAGCCGGATGAACGGAGCTCCATTGTCCCGCGAGAGAGAGCACAACACACAACAAAAAATATGAGACATGTTCAATACCCATACGCACGCACAAACAAAAGAACGCACGCACTCATTTTGTCGTCCTAGTCGAGTGGAGCTCCCCTGTGAGTGGTTCCTTCACGCAGCAAGCCAGCGGCTATACTGACTCCTTATCACCTTGAATATTGGTTCTCTACTGGCAATTGAAAGGGAACCACACATCATTCCCCTTGGACGGCATATCTGGCCCGCTTTTTTCGCCCGCCAGGGGAGCTGAGTGAAGAAGTAATCAAACAGAAATTTAATTTTGCCTCGTCTCAGGAAACTGGCTATTTAGGGTGAACATACATACGTACGTATACGTGACACTGTCGCTGCTGCTGCTACAGCTGCACAGTGACAGTTCAAGAGGGGGTGGAGGTCACCCTTGGTATACTCGAAATGAGGCACATTTCAGCGCTTGCGCCTGTTGAATGTGTACGCACGATGGAAGTTAAGAGGTTTCGGCGGGAAGAGAATCACAGTCTGTTCGGGGTTGAAAACCGACAGGAGGATAATACTTTGAAAGAGGTTGCAAAGGACGATTCCCGCTGACAGAGATGGATCAAATTTAGGTCAGCTCTTTGGAGGGAACATGTGTTCTTCTGGCCTTGAGTCCTTGAGCTTGAAGAGATTGTTTAAGAGCCTTTTATCAAAACGAAATCATAGTCGTTGACAAATTGTACAGCTCCATAATTTTTGTTGTTGCTTTTTTTCGGAACCTGTGCCTTTCTAACTAGGAACACTTTTGGACTACATTGCAAGTGCTTACGAAGCATTGTTAGCAAACTGTATGTTTCTCTGGAAAACTTTCGGTACTGTTGTATTTTTTACTTTCCTGGATTTTTGGAATACTGAATTTCTTGGATTTTGTAGCACAACCGATTTTCGATGTTCAAGGCTTTTAAATTTCAGGATTCCCTACACTGACTGTAGGGGCCTGAAATTGACGACAAAATGTAGTAGTGGAGTAGGTACATTAGCTAAATAATTAAAATCTCTTGGGGCTTGTCGCATGTTTCAAATATCAGTCATACTCGAAGTTACTTTTCACTAATTCAAAAATTTCAGGATTGTCGTCAATATTTGTAGTATGATAAGAGGAAAAATCTGACATTTTCTGAAAACACACGGCACGCGCTATGTAAAGTCACAAAGAATGTTTCAAAATATTGGAATTCCTGGAATGCAACATTTTATACGGTTTCGTTTTCACAAACGGAATCGTTATGAATTTGGTATGTGCCTTCACTCGTTTGCTATTTTTCCTGTGACACTCTCCAGATCTTCTCTATAAAATAGGAACTGGATGCACCTAACAGGTAATTTTAGTTTGGGGAACATTTTGAGGTGAGTCCCGTAGTCATGAAGTACGGTAGGAAATTATTTCAGGTTTCCTTTCCAATATTTCAAAATAAATTTTTGACTGTAACAACGTCAATGTTTATAAAACTGCCCCCATCGCCGCCGTCTATCTAGTTCCTACATTTAAGAACTTAAAACTTTGAAAAAAAAAATGCTTTAAAACAAAATTTTCAGTGAAAAACTTCTTTTAAACGCGCACAGTGAACATGCTACGTAGGTGCGAATCTACCACTGGTACGGTGTAGCGGATTAGAATTTAAATGATTATTATAGCTAGGTGCAGATTATATGGACATATTTATGGGCATTTTGAAACTTAAAATTTCGCACTGGTTGTGATATATGTACACACATAATAAGTTATATACATATATGAATTACAAAATATGTAGACATATAAAATTTGATTGTCTTTATGAAATTCTGTTGAAAAAGAAAAACAAAACGAAACCATCGATGCGTGTTTGTGTATGAATTTGATAAATTTTTTAATTTGGAATATCAGTTTAAAAAACAAACGGTTAATTGACCACATTAAAACATTTCTTTATATGCATAGATATAGACTTCCGATTCAATTCTTTTCGAGAACTTTAATAAGGTGCACATTTTTCTTCTTTCAACATCACATTTTCTGATGTCACAAATTGTGTGTCTCGGACTTTGAAAATAAACCAATCTGTTTCTATTTAAGTAACAAATCCAGCTGAGAGAAAAAAGGCAGCTTGCCCACATACCCATTTCCCGTGCAGACGTCAAACATAAAACGTGACGCATGAGTAGCAACAAAGAATTTCACTTATAAGGGAAACATATCGATCTGATGCTAGAATCCATCACAGGCCAACAGGGAGTCCCGGCAGATGACACAAATACCCGATAAGGATATCCCTCACTGCAACACCCACTGTCAATTATCCTTTTAATAACGAAAAGAGTCATACACACGAGTATATGAGTAGCACAGCGGCGCAGTCTATAGGAATTCAGCACAAATAGCGCTGAGTGCTCCACCCAGCATGGTAACCCGCTCGAAATGGAGTTTGCTTTATATTTTTCTCCCCGCCAGGGTTCAAGGCGAGCCATTGACAAACAGTGAGAAACCATTCAATTTTGGTAATTCCTTGGAATGTCCTATATCCGGTCGGTGAATGTATATGTTGATGCGTAAGGGCCGCTGTATTGCTCTCACAGACTGTCACATGTCCGTAGGAGTTGAGTCGTAACATTTTCCTTGCCCTGCACTCGTTGCAGGTGTGTAGGAATAATTAATTTATGAGTTAAATGTCAGGTGAGTGACAGCTATTCCGCTGAATACAACAAAAGCGAGACCGGGCAAAGCTTGCGACAAAGTTCTGAGTATTCGCAATTTCTGTACTGTACGCTGTCACTGGGTCGCTTTAATTGATCCCGCGCGCCCCAACTGATGGGCGGTTATAAATTATATTCGCCCGGAATGCCATGGGATTTGAAAAGATATTCTCATTAGAATTTGTGTAACTAAGTGTTTACTAATTTATAGATCGTTACGGTATGTATACACGGCCTGAACGGTGCCGTTTTGATGCTGTAATCACGTAGACTTGGATGGGAAACAACGTTGCGTTGGCGGAATGAATTAAGAAAGCATGTGCATGGGTGGGGCGGTGTTATTTGATTGGAGAATGTGAAAGATTGAATAATCAAGCACGAAAGGGTGATGAACCCGAACAATTTGGTGGTGTGTCATCCCTTGAATTAATTATGTCTTTATTGAACACTCTCTGTGTCAGATTTGATTATGTAACTAAGTTAATGTGTCGTTTTAGGGGGGAGGGTAAAAAAAGTGTTAAAGGTGTTTAAGGACGGGACACCTAGCATTTTTTCACGACACCACATCTTTCGGGTTGCTGACAACTCTCAAAGAGTATAAATTGTCTATGAAAAGCTTCTCAAATTTCGCCGTTCGGTGGCGGCAAAAAAACTGTAGGTCATTTTACTCGTGAAGAACAGTAGCAAGCACAACTCGAGTAGTTGTTGTAGAAGCTAGGCCCTAGTCCGTTGTAGGCTGTAGTGCCACTCAATTATTATTATTATTACCTAAGACAACGAAATTAATTTTGTCTGCAAAAATTTCCTTTTCCAACACTATGCAATGTAGGTACGCTTCGCTTCTGAGAGCTTACCTCTACTGCACGGCTACTGGTGTGTTTTTTTTCACGATTTTGTACACAGTTCAGTATATACTTGTACAAAATACGAAAATATATATGAATGCTGCCGATAAAAGTCCCAGTAAATTGCTATTTGTAGCAACACCATCTCAGCATGTCACGACTACTATTCGAAAGCAATACGCCGTTGTGACAATCTTACAACAGATGTCGCTGCAACAGGCTTTGGAAGTTCTAAAAACATATGAATTTGAAAGTGATCAAACTGCTTGTTGATATTCGGAAGAATGCTTTTTAATTAAAATAATTAATTAAGATAAATTAAAGCGCGAGTAAAACAAGCCTTATGATGATTACATATCTGGGACAAGATATTGCTTAAATTGACTTTTGACAATGTTTAGACAATCAACAAGATTATTGCACTTCCTACCCTCTGCATTATCAGATCTGTTGATTTAACGAAATCGTTATTTCTGGTAAAATTTTCCCTGAACGAAGAGAACTCAGACTTGGGTAGACTAGGATTTGAATTGATAAGTGCTGCAGTACTTCAAATGATTTATTGCCACGGTAATATTTTTTGCGCAGTCATATTGTATGTACATCATTTAGAGAATGCTGAATGCTTGTTTTTGTTTAAAATTTGTGCGTGCTTAAGGCAGTTCGACTAATCTTAAATGATCAGAATCAAATCAATGCATGGTCTGAAGGTATAACGGATGAGGAGAACGAGATATTGGAGTACATGAGTCCTTAAAGTCTGTGCGTTGCAATGGGAAGAAATTAAATTGGAAAAGCGTTTAATATTTGTTAGGCGCGGTTACAAAACTAGTTTTTTAGCTTTACTGTACGTACGTCCGAAAGTGGACTTAAGCACGAACTGATGGGCATTCTGTGGAAAGGTAATTAATGCAGTGTCTAATTCATAACGATAAAAAAGGACAAAGACAAAAAATTTTATCGGTGTTCTAAGGAAATGATGGAATTAGAAATATTATTGTCGCCAATAAGTTCTATCGCTTGTTTTTTGGATTCTCTTCAGCAATTGTAGAGAGGTCTTTGGAGCAGCAGACCCCATAGGAGGATGATACTCAAGTCGGAAAGGTTGTGCTTTCATCTGTCCGTCGCAAAAAATTAACCAAAAACTCGTTTTCACTGTTTTCTCAAGAAGCAGGCAGCAGACGATTGTATTGGGAATCTAGAAACAGGAGAAAAAGGTGGCCAAATTCACAATGACATCATGCTCAGTAATGAAACCATGTCTTCATTTCCTTTTACAACAGCTTGTACTATTCGAGATTTAAGCATTTTCTCTAATTGCTATCACAAGTACAGTCTATCATCTTTTTCGATGCTTAGTTTTAAAGTTCCACCTCTTGTATAAGGGTGACGTTGACTTTCTGAAAAGAGCCTCCACACTTCTGAATTTGTTCAGTATAAAGAAAAACGAACAAAGCAAAGCACCGCAAACGGACCTTAAGCTTTTAAGGTCTAACTTGCATAGATATAAGGTTGCTGTGTGATTGAAGGGGACCCACAGTTTACAGAGGAGATGTGTCCGATATTCAGGCATTTTGTCGCTTCAACACCGTAAAGGAGCTTTCAAACGAGGCCGTTTTTGTCTACGTTTTGTAGAGATAGACGCAGAAGATTATCGAATTCGCTTTTATGTTTCTTCGTGCATTCAAGAGAGCTACTGAAAATGTGAAAAAAAAATTTTTCTGGTTCTCTTCTATCCTAATTCACGTTCTGAAGGTCGAGAGCGGTTATCGCCCCATAAAATACAGTCGGAGTATGTCATATAGTCATTGTTCGCTTGATGTTCACCGTGCGGTCAGAAGAGAAGGGTAAAGAGTATTGATCAAGTACTAAACTGGGGAGGAAAATTGGTGTCGCTTCTAGTGAGCTTCTTTACAGACTCATAATTGCAAGAGCAAGAATATTTTCAGTTGGCCATGTCGAAAGAAAACTCATTCCTTCCGACACGCTTTAGTCCATCCTCACTTCACAACCACAAACAAGAGACGTATCTAGTCCTAGTTCACGTGGCATTTACACTTGCTGTCATTACCAAGGACACAAGTCATCGTTTCAATACAGCAATCCACATTAAATTGAACTTTAATTGACACGAACTGAAAGCAATATCCCTGACCTGACCAAAAAACTTCATGATTCCAATTACAGCTACACTCTCGCACCCACTCACTGATGAAGCTACCTAATGGAATTGTCTTAGGACACGTCCCACTAACCTCCATTCATATGCGACGTGGTCCGCCTCTCCAATGCAAGTCCATTACACGAGTACACCTGGTCACGGTCAAGTCTAGGTCACCCTTGAGCCGCATACACTCCACACTTCCCGAACCCCTGGAGACTGACATAAATTGTTTGATATATTGAAAAGCAATCAATTTGTCATGCAGAGGAACACACCCAAGACGGCGGCAGAGCTGGGAACACAGGGAAACTCGCAATTGTTGATCTATCAGAAGTGGATTGCAGACTTTCGCGATTCATCCACCGCGGTCGCCAGGGAGTCCGGTTTGCGTGGTCGTTTCGCATGCAAATCTTTAAGAGTGCTACACCTGCACCTGCATCAAATAGGTGAGGTGGACATCAGAGAGGAAGATCTACGGGGAGTATCAGGGAATAGAGGGACAGAAACCTGTCACGACAAGTACATGGATCGAAGAGCTGTACATTGCTCCAGAAACGACGGCGGGAAAGCAATTAGCATGAGTGGTAGTTCTGGAACGCTGATAGACTTTGCATAAACGAGTAATGGATTGCTGATGATACGGCCATTGAGTGCAGGAAGAAATGCCACTTAACCGAGATGTGATGTCACTTTTACACGCTCGACTTGAATACGGACTTTGGAGAACGAAGTGACCTGAGGAGGAGGAGGAATCAAGCCAGGAGTCTTCTCGATGATTTGTGCTCAAGCAATCCTTTCTTTCGAAAACAAGGATTTTAGAAAGCAAAGTGCTGAGGTTTCGAAAGTTTAGTGCAAAGGTTTCGTCTTCAGCAACAACAAAAAAAATGAGTTAATTTAATCCCCAGGACAAAATCCGATTCCGCATATCATTCCATGTTAACCGAACTTCTTGCCATAATTGCCAATCGGTTTATTTGTTTGTCTGATGGGGATCACGATTTGAATTCTCGCGTCTGATGCCGACAGCAGAGAGATTCTAAATTTAGGTCACCATTAAATCAATGCCGCCTCTGGACACGAGAACTCTCCAACTCTTGACTAGGGATGATTGAAATCGCTGCCTAAAATTAATTCAAACGAACACACACAAACACACACTAAATTACGTTGTTAGGATGACGAATGACTTTGATTGCTTGTTGCCGGTGCTTTATGCATTAAATATTGTACGTTGCCAATTATAGTGCCAATCGAAAAACAAAGAAAGCGCACTGTAACGCCAACGTTGTCGCTGTCGTCGTGCGTCTATCGCGGATGGGGATAATTGAATCCAAAATCGAGTGTTTACCATTTCTTCTGTCTTGAATACGGATTGGCGTCACTCAAGGCCGTTAAGTTACGAATGTTCAATCGATACTATCGACCGACAGGCAGATATTTATTTCCAATTTCATTTCCATTTAAATACATTATTGGATGGGAGTAGATGACACCTTAGTGGTGAATTGCTGCGGAGATACATCCTCTTTTGTTTTTTTTTACCAAGTCCTGGGGAAGGAGTGAATTCCTTACAAGGATACCGTTTGCAGGTGAATGCTGTGTGAAATGAAACAAATCTGGTAGGTAAACTTGTTATGACAATGCGCCTAAGGCAGTATCATGATGAGAGGAAGAAGGTCGTATTGTCCTAGAGCAAAATGGAATGGGTGGAAGCTTTTGATTGGACACACATAAACAATCAAGGAGGTAGGAAGTATGTTGCCCCCTGGCACCCCCCTGCTTTCTTATACATAGGACTTGGAGTAGGGAAGAGTTTAGGACAAGTGCAATATGAGCGTTGTATTTTCAGTCAATGAACAAGTTGACCATATGACTACGCCAACCATCGAAGGATCCGTGTTCTCAGCATCGTAAAAAAGATCTCGACCATTTATCAGTAAGCCCTTAAAACCGTGATTTAATGATCTGATAGGTTGTTTCAGTGCGGTTTCAGCTGAGGAAAGTCCACCAACGACCAAAACTTCACACTACGGTAGATCCTGGAAAAGGTCCCAGAGATGCCGATAGACACCCACCACCTTTTTGTAAATGTCAATGCTGCATGTGACAGATTGCATAGAGACGAGATATTCAATACTTTGTTTTGACATTCCCGCCAAACTCGTCAGGATGACAATGGATATTAGCTACTCCATTAAGGCTGGAAACGAACTTAACTTAAATGTCAAAACAATTTACGGACAACACGACACGCTGTCATGTGGTTTATTTAATATGATATTTGAGGAGATCGTGCGAAACTCAAATGTCAACACATGGCACGATCTTCCAAAAGTCCATTCAACTGCTTCCTTACGCGGACGACATTGACGTGATTGGACGATCATAGTGAGCTGGCGTTTGCTGGCATTGAATCGGAATAAATCTTGCTAATCGCTGATTCTCTTGATTTAAGAGGAAATTGAGTAACAAAGCCATCTCGCGAAACACTAAACTGACTTTATATAATACTCTGATCATTCCGGAGCAGGAACATGGGTTCTGTTAGATAGTCAAAGTAGATAAAAAAGTCCCTGGTTATTTTGAAAGTTCTGCATGTTATCTTTGGCCCTGTTCTCGTTAATGTCGTCAGGAGGAGTTCATTCAACCACGAACTGTACGGGTGGTTTAGCGGCATGCAGCTAGTTTTTGGATCAAGCTATTAAAATGTACATCAAATGGTCACCACAACTCCGGCCAAAAGAGTCTTCGATTCCGAAATATGAGCGCAACGTAATAGAATGAACAATTTGGCGCACACAAGAAAGAGAAGGAAAAGGACTTCTACCAACTTGGTGTACGCAACTGGAGGCAAGCGAAAGATACGGTTAGCTGGAGAGACAGACAGTCCAACCCGGGCTGTAGCACAAAACAAGAAAGAAGAAGAAAAGTTTGGAACTGCGTCACTCAAACGTGTACATAAGAAGATATAAAATATACACAACCTCGCACCTACCCCGACTGCCATGATCTATCAGAGAGGTTACAATGTCCTTTCTTGTTCATGTCGTCGAATATTTCGTTTATCATATGTAGGAGTATGTGGAAACTGTGCATTTTACTTCTAGACCAACGTTTTGCTTTACTACTTTCTGCTAAAAGTGGGAATTGTTTCCACATTCATGTAGAATTAGGGCAACGCAGTTTTTTTGGACTTAGGTGTTTCCTTGGATGGGAGCTAAGAACTGCCAGATCGGAACTTATTTCCCAGCGGGACTTATATTCCTGCAACAAATAAAGCATAAGTCCGTTTTACAAAGAGAGTTTTTGTTTTCTTCCCATGGATTTTCTATAATGATATGAGTGCTCGAGGTCTGCATGAGTCTCGAAGAATTTCCTTCATATTAAATTTCCGAAAGTGAGTACATACTGCATATGTACTGACTCATTCCTGACTCCTCAAATTCCAAGGAAATGTGTAAATTTAATCCATGACCTGTAGATTTTAAAAATTCCATTTACCCAAAAAAGAACGCTCTGTTTGCACCTAACTAACCGAAACTTTCCATTATCGCCAGTTTAGTCAATCTGATATATGTGCTAATGGTTCCTCAACATTTGGTAAACACTTCTTTTTTAAAAAATCATCAGAGTGTGTCCAGGAAACATCTAATCCAAAAGGAAATAAATTTCTACAAGATGTCATTCAACTTGTCAATTGGACAACACAAATGGCCCACAATTACCACTACAAACCAGTACAAAGCCAATTGAAATCAAATTAAAAACAAAAAACAACAATAAATCGTTGTGCAACTTACCATGAAGACGTTCGTGTTCCTGCCGGAACGACGCAAGACTGGGATCAGCTCGAATCTTCTCTGGCAGCGTCCGCCATATCTGTAGAGCACCTTCAGTCACTTCACTGCAACGACAAACAGAACACAAAACAAATAATCAATTAATTGCATTCAACAACAAAGCAATTGCAGAACAAACAGACAATGCATTCAAAACCGACAACCTAACAAACTGCCCTGCCGTCCATTAGGCATTCCGCACGAGTAGACACAGCCGACAACAGGAACAGGAGCCCACTTCCCACAGTCGAATGACACTTAAAGTGTGCATATTTTAGAATGAATTAAATCTTGCTCAACGCCAAGTTGGGCAGGGTCTGTGAAAACACCACGGTGCTGTAATGGGATGCCGCAGTTGTGAAAACTCGAATTTTCCTCAGTGGTGTCAACCGCAAAAAGCGCTGCAATATGGCACACTTTGGCGCAGTCGGCGACAGACGATGGCACAATTAGCCGGACATGCCTGACCTATTACCGTGGGTGATCGCGTTTCAAACAAATTAACACGTAATTCAGTTTCGCGATATGTGTAATTTATCCCGGCAGTGTTGTGTGTCATTTGTCAGCTGGATTGTGCCACATAATGACGGAGGATATGTTGTATCGCATTGTGGTTGATTTTGGGATCGGATTCATCCGTGCGACGTGCTACCCTAGATGATCAGTCAGCTGGATCGGTGTTAAACAAGCCACCTGAACACCAGCTGGAATCTGGTTGCGAATGCAATTGAGACGGCAGTCGGCCGATGGTCACAACGGGCTATTACGTATAGAGTATGCCTCACTGCCGCCATCAGAAAAATGTGTAGAATCTTTGACAGAATTGTAAATTCGCGCAACAACATTCCGTGCGACTCCCACATTCTTCACCAGTACTGCCGGCATGCGAGGTTCAGTAGAAAAGGTCAAGTGATCATGCAAAAGCAGGCCCCTCCGCCCATGTCGAAAGCTCCGATTGAATGTGAAAAAATTTCACACACAGCAAATTAATAAATGAAAATCATTGCCACTCCGAGCGGAAGTCTCTCGTTGATTCCGCGCGGCACACTACCACTGTCAGACTGCTGACGACTACACACACAGAGCTTGAGCTTGGAATAGTCTAAGACACGAGGAGCATCTCCTCTCATCTCAGATTCAAATTATCCCCAAAGACACAAGCAAGCACATCTACCCTCCTTCCTCCCCCTGGGACTGGTTCGATGAGGTAATTAAGTCGAACTTCAGCCCGTCGTCGCAGTTGCCATCCATTTTTATGCTGCAGCGCTTTTCGCAGCCTCGGACCAGTCCAGTACTCTCCTCCACTTAGTCCACATTCGCATTCAAATTATTTATGGGGTCTCGGTCACTTATTCAATTGACAGAGAGAGGGGTAATATATGATGGCCAATCAAACACGTAGCGTGACCATCAGTCAGCCAGCGAGGAACGTCTGTCGCGTCAGATAACCCAATGATCTAATATAACCGTTTTTATGTGGAAAGGAAGCGATCACTTCGGCTGTATAATTGCGCGTGAGACGAGCCGAAAGGTACAAAGCCCATCAGAGCGGCCCGATGGCGGAATCAAATGGAAGACGTCCACCAATTGACTAATACCACATGTGCGGTCGATGCAAATGAGGGGAACACAAGATGGCCCTAATTTGGGAGCCACGCACGATGGCGAACGGAATTTTTCTGGTGCATAATGTGTGTGGTCTTTAATAAAGCGTTTTGACAAATTACCACACGCACTGCGAATGCGATGAGGCTGTGAACGTCACAGATGTCAGTTGACGAATGACGTGAGTGATGCGGAAGTGTTGGCGGTTAGGGCCGTCACTTAGTGACACGTGTCGCAGGGCATACCTAAAGAGCAGTTTGACTTTGAACTTGGTTCGTTCTTGCGGCAGTAACACCGCCATTAAGGGCGGCTTATTAATATATAATGCCAGGGACGAACTAATCTGCTGCCGGGGTTGTTTGGTTTATCCAAATTTACATGCTCTTGCGTCAGAATTTCGTGGGAACTTTAGAATTTTTGATGTACTGTTCATTTTTAGGCGACGGCTCTAAATAGGATGAAGAATGGAGATTTTACTTTTTGAACTTGATTGGCTCATAAAAGTGTAGTGTTGATATGCAATACGAAGAGTAGATTTAATTTTTTTTAACTTGTGAACATATTGAAGCAATGTACCAAAGAATGTGCTATGAGTTTCTTTCTGTTTACTTAAAGAAACTTTGGATTAAAGAATGAAATATAATTTGTTCTCGAACTTCTTTTCCTGCAATTTGACCTTCTTCTTCTTAGTTGGACGCTACAGCCCGTTTTGAAAATAGGTCTTAACCAAGATGTCTCTTCAGATGGCATGTTACATCGCCAGCTGACAGAACAAGTTGATTGAGATTTAAAATTTTGTGCGCAATGAGAGACGCGAACGTCTCTGATTCGGATTCGAAAACTTTTCGTATTGAAGTCGTTTTGTCCATATTCCCTTGAATCTTGCAGCCTATAGTGTTTGTCATAAAATCTTCTCCTTAAGATTTCATCAGGGAAGCGGCAACAAATTTCCATGTAAGATCAATTCATGCACCTTTCTTCTCGTATCTTTTCAAGCCCTTTTCGAGTTCTAAATCTAAGATGAGAAAACAACACGAGTAGTTTCTGAAAAAGCCTTTAGGGTGCTTGAGCGCTTTATAAAGAAATTGATTTTACATTAGATTTCGGCTGATAATGTAGAGTGGGTTCATTCCCACGATCCAACACGTCGAGCAGCATTTACAGAGTTAACGCGGCCATTCACGGGCAGAAGGTATTTCGTGAGTTCATGTGTATTTGCTTGAACCAAATATTGGAAGAATATGGCCTCAAACGATCGCAAACGATTGATAAATGGATTTTTCAAAATAAAATTCTTTGCGGCTTGTTGTATAGCTAATCAAAACATAAACTAAAAAAATGGAAAAACCACAAAACAACTAGTGAGCTTCAGTTGGTCAGAGCTTTGTCGCCCGATTATCAAATTTTCCATAACTTGGCTTATGATGAAGTTAACAACTGGATTGGTTCGCACCTAAACAACGCAAATTCAGTACAGAAATTATAGAAAAAAGTTGTAAATATTGCTGGTACTAAAAGTGAACATTTTTAGGGATAACGACATTAGAGAAACGACGACAAACTGTTATATTAAGTGCCTTTACAGGTAGAATATACAGATAATTCGAGAAAAAAAAATTATCTTAGAGTTTTATCAGCAACCAAAAGAGGCACCCGGTTCACGAATGGGATCTAGGGCCTTTGGTATGTGATTTGATGTAATGCGGCGGTCATGTTTTTCGTTTGATCATTGAAAATTTTAACCGAAAGAGACGGAGAGGTGAATCCGAAAAATATAAAAGATGTCCACACATTCTTTATCGAACCACATTCGTAAACGCAAACAAACATTTTCTTATCACCTTAAAAAACTGAACTCAGAGGTAAAATTGTTTGACATAAACTTTAATTGAAATCTGTGTGCTGAAAATAAAATTATAAGATATCAGAAAAGTTCCGTAGCAAAGTGTCGTTAAATGACATTGAAATGTAAAACCTCTAGTAACTCTTATTCGTTCAAAATCGTACTCAATTCCTTTACGACTTCAAACTGAGACACAAAGCGTATTTGTTCGCCAAAATGTAACAAATTGGAAACCCATGATTTATCGCGAATAGGAAAATAGAACAAATTTAGAAGTCCTCAACGAGACCCAAAACCTATGTCTAAGACCACTGCGAAGAAAATTGGAAATTTTTGTATAAGAACCGTAAAAGATGTTTGCTATGTTTAGATACAGAATAAAATACACTTTTAAAATTTGTCTTCACCCAGAAAAGCCTATAGTAACAATCTGGTTGAAATTGAAAGGAACAATCCACCTTTCATTTTTTCAATCAGTAGAAATATTGTGAGGAATTTGACATGTGAGAAGCAAACTGTGTTGGCAAATTGGAATGGTTTAGTTGCATGACAAGGCTCACACGTAAAGGTGCAAAATCTGATACATTTGACATTCCTCCACACCGTGCTCTCCTTATATTTATTTATCGAATTATCACCTCTTCCGCAGCCTCGCATTAATTTTTCAGCAAAAGGCTTTATGCAACCGGGCAGAGGTCATAGAAGTCCTTAAAAATATTTTAGCGGCGAGATATCAAAATGTTTTTAAAAAATAGTTCAATAATGGACATTGAATCACTGTGAAAGAAGGTTGTAGATGTGGATAAGTTAAGTTTTATATTGATTCCGAATTTTGTTCACAATAATCTAATTGCTATAATCGCATTTTTTTTTTTCATGAAAAGTTTCATATGTTTAAAAATGAGTGAAAATTCAAAACATTTTTTAAATTTAGAAAATGCAAGAAAACGTGTCAGGCTACCAAGAAAATTTGTAAAGTTTTGATTTTTGACTTTTTTGGATATTTCGCTGACAAAGTTAAAATGAAGGGCCACCTTTCAATAGACTTGAATTTTTTATTGAATTCATTAAGATTTTGTAGAGTGTGTGATACGTATTTTCAATCTAGCAGAGAATGTATTGCATCCTTGGCTTTTCAATTTCTCTTGAGAAAACCACATTTGCTGCAATTAATATTCACCCACTGCGACTCACGATGGTTTTCATGTCTAACTCGCAAGGGTTAACAAATGGGGATATGGGAGTAAATAAGGAAAGAAACTAAATATACTGCTTAAAACTTTGCAACAAATTAAGCATCCCATGAAACGCAAATGAGATTTTAAGGTTCAGAACTGTAAAAAAATAAGCACGTCACAAACAAGCCACGCTATCATTAATTTCGACTGCTCTAATAGATGTCCAATTTATCAAAACCAACGCACAAAGATTGATTTAAAAATGTGTTAGATCATAAAGCGGATTTTGAGCAACAAATAAGAATGGACGTCACTGGCATGATTAAATGTCTAATATGCGGTTTTTGAGTTTCCCTTCATTAGCGCAACCAAATTGAAATGAATATCAAAACAACAACCTCCTCATCAGCCTAAAAGAGAGAATGCCTTTAAATTAATCCATTTGTGAAAATTAATTCTAGAGCTGACAGGAAAGACGTAAACAACTTGAATTGGCTTGTTGCGTGCCGTTTTTGACAGACGCAAAATTCGCAAGAGGAGCCAAACATCCATTAAAAGATAATAAAATCCTCTCCCTTCATGATGATTGTAATTTTGGTCGTTTAATTGGACTTGTTTGAGACCGTTCCAATTGAACTGAACAGCCAACGCAACTTTGTGTACTTTAGAATACATTTTCGGTACACCCGAAATCATAACTTTGAAAAGTCCTTCTTGAAGTGCCCGCAACTGTGTCATTGGCTTCAAGACTAAAAACCCAAGCAAACTTCACAACAACGTACAACACGAGATGAGTTCGTAAGCTTGGCAATTCATTTTGTCAACAATTTTTAACGTTGCACCCGACGCAGCGTCAACATATTTTTTTGCGCTGAATTTCGTGTTAATGTGTATTGTCTACAAACACGACCAGGAACAACAACAAAAACCGACAGCACTGAACTACCATCTGGAGCACGTAGTACTTTTCCGCCGACGAAACAAAATACCTGACAAAATACCCCAAAATGTGCTAGAAGTCTATTCGCCTCTGGAATTGAACACCTTAATCGGTAAATTTTCCCCCATTTGTTTGCCGCTGCACACAATGCTTTGTTATTTTTTACGCGCTCTAAAGCTGAATGAATGGCTGAGCACTCGCACACACCGGCACGCACAGATAATAATATTTGCAGGTCCATTAGCGTCCGATAAACTGCCAAATTTACACCCGCGCTGATCGACAAATTTGTTGAGGCTCCCGTGTGTTCGTGTGTTAACTGCGTCCACAATGGGGCTGTTAGCAGCTACTGTGCGGGTGTTTGCCTAATGTTTAAAGTCGAAAATTTCCTTAACGCCGCCTGACTGCACAATGGACACAAAGAAGGTGTCAAATATGTCGTCAATAAAAATATGGAAATTGTATTACTCCTTGGAACTGCTCCCGTTGTTGTTGTCGCTATTGTCGCTGAGGTCGCTCATGGTGTCAGCGGCTTCTTCTCAGGTATGAGACACAATCACGCACACTTCTCACGACGAAAAATCAATCAAACTACCGTCAAAATCTAACACACGACACGAAACGATTTGGCAGAAAACGCGGGCATGCAAAGAGTTTGTCTCAAAGATTCGCGAACATCCTCGCTGGAGGAGTGATTATAACTTTTCGTTTAAGATTCGTTTGACGGACTCGGCTAACTCGCCCGCATTCCCGGGATAACGAGGATAAGCAAGCGAACTGAACGATAACTGTGGAAACTGCGGACGTGAACAGTATGATACAAATCGCAGACCGCCACTGGCCGAGCTTTGGTCGAGGCGTGAACAGTGAAACATCAGAGTGCCACTGACTGGGTCTTGACAGTTTGCTACACATTGCAACTGCGGTGGTGGTAGTGGACGGGGGGGAGGCGAAGACAATATCAGCAACCGCGGCACAAGTCTGCCTTAGCGATGACCACAGACCGAGTTCTCCTAGTCGAACTGCGCTTTGTCAACTTAGTGCAGAGAGAGTGCGAGAGAGAGAGAGCGCGGTATGTGATGGGATTAAGCGGACCCCGTTCAGAATAAGCCCTTGTTGCTCCGATTACAGTAATACGAGTGCGTTTAACGAATTAGACTTTGATTAAACTTTGACGTGACGGCACGGCGGCGACGACGACGACGACGTCAATGATAAGATGAGACGGCGGCAATGGCAACTGCAATCACGACGATGATCTTGGTCACACAGCAGTGGACGGTTTTGATTAAGTGATCGACACTTAATGGGCAGAGCTTCGTCGCACTTTCGATTTCACTTGTCTAACTAGAGGCGCTGAAGATAGGGGTAATCATGGCTACTTTGACTCACTTTCAAGAGCAATTAAGGCGGTCTTAATTGAAGATGATGTGTAGGATCAGAACGACTACTTGTCAATTGGGATTTATTGCTCAAAGCCAAGCGTACTTCCTTGTGAGTGTGATAAGCTTTCGAGGAACTCAATTGTCTAATGAAAGGAATTGCACGCTTCTTTGAGGGGATGGGTATTCCCCTTGCCAAAAACTGCGACACGAAATAATCGCGACGACATACAATGAAAATTGACACACAAATGCTTACACGGTCTTATGAATTTGATGTGAACTCCTCGTTAATTTTTTTTTCGACATTCAATTGCATGTCAATGGAACTAGATGTCTTTTAAGTTTGACCGAAGGTTGAATCTTATTTGAATATGAAAAGTGTTTGAATTGTCATCTTTTGTGAAAGTAAAAGTTACAGGTGTTTTCTCACGTCAAATAGTCTAAGACCTATGACGTCAATTAAAATGAAGTTCGTTTAAAAGTTGACAGATATTGTGGGATATGTAGTACAGTAAGGGAGTGTGGCAAAGTTTTCGCAGCCCTTCCATATAGAAGGTTTTAAGTGACGCTCATCGGCAAGTTGCGGTTGTGTAATTGTGTTTTAAAATTAAATCTTTGACAAGCAATAGCAGATAGACGCACAGAATATCTGCTTATGCGAGGCTCATCGAACAAAGGATGTAGAATGTACTCGTAAGTATTAATTCTGATATTGTTCCCACCCCTGTCTGAGGGTTTATAATACTGAATATCTAATTAACTGCTCTATGGTACATAACATCGTTGTGATGAAACTAAATTTTGTCATTGCCTATATTCCGCGGGGATTAGAGTTCGCGAAGAAAGGACGAACGCGTAAGAAGCAATCTATCCGAAGTCATGACATCGTACTGTTAGTAACATTTGTGTCGCTTGGAATGTTCGAGTCAAATTTGGCATGTACATATATTCTCACATAGTATGTGCTCTCTAGATTTGTCATCCTCAACACAGTGTGCGCATTCAGTTACAGTTGTAGGTGTAGCCTATCGCAGTAGGCTGTGAGGCACGGAGTCTCCTTTGTAATTCCAGATAACTTATACAGTTTGTTAAAAACTTTCTTTGGTTAGCGAAGTACTTGAACTCTATTTCAGAGGGAAACAAGTTGACATACATATCTCCTATTTTGTCAAGCAGTTTGAAACCTTTTCTAGCTAAAAGTTCAGCAATTTCGATGCCGGCTTTGCTTTTGTGTCCTGGTGCCCACCAGTTTTGATCTTGTTGCCACTGACCATGCAATCCATAACGAATATTGACCTTATACTGTAGCCCAGCTGTGTATCTCTACATAAACCTCTTTCTTCTGGAAAACATCTTTCGCTCCTACTGTTTCTTTTCTTCTTTTTCACCGACATCTCAGCAAAGGAAGGATTACAGAAAATATAAAGCCGGAAGAATATAGGGCCGTTCTCAAATGCATTTCCATTGTCAGTGTTTGGCTTTACTTTCAAAAAAGTTGTTCATTCCGATCGTCTTTGATCCGCTTACTTTACAAGCAGAATTTGAACTTGTTTCCTTTAAAACTTGTTTACTATGTAAATAACCAAATTTATCGGCAATTCAGCCCACGAGGGACCAGTGCCTAGTTTATTTAGCTTACTACTTGTGCTACAGTTTGAACAGAGAGGATCTACAGTTGAAAAAACTTTTGCAGTTCGTACTGGGTCCAGTTCTTTAATACTCCATCACACAGGTTTATTGAACGTTGTTCATTAAATATTTGTAAAGAATCACTATGTCCTCCATTGTCATGGAATAACATGAATATAATATCCGATGATGATGCGTTAAGACCGATCAGAGCCAAAGGTCACTCAACTTTATGAATACGTACAAAAAATTAACTTAGCAAAAGTCACGAACGTCGCTTTTGTTCGACTCGTGACTTCAAATTTCAGTCGAACCTTACATTTTTTTTTCACACTCATTTCAAAATAAAAATTCGCAAAAATTCATCAAAATTTTCTTCTCAGACACACAATTGTGTCAAATGCCAAACATCTGATCGATCAGCAGTCACGATCTCTCGCGAAATTGGGTCAACACGAAACAGCATCACCCTTGCGTCGCATGCAAATTGATTCTTCTAAAAAGATACCTGAATCTGAATTAAAATTCAATTTTATGCACAAATCAGAGTTCCCGAATTCATTGTCTCCCGTTTCACTGTCTCGCAATCGCAAAACAAGTTTAAACAGAATCACACACCACCGAACAAGTTACCGGCTGCTGTTTGTTTTTCAGACAGATTCATTATAACGGTTTTCTGTAGAAAGTCCTCACATGACATCATAAAACTAATCGAAAATTAATTCACAGATTTGTTCATATTCTTTACAAATGACACTTGGCATCACTAGAATGCGGACTGGACGTGCCAAATTTGACAAAAAAAAAATGATAATTCCAATTTGTCTGCGGCTAGTGCGAACTGTCATCTGAATGCCTGGGAGGAATGAAAAAGTGTGCGAACATATTTCAGAGAATTGAGGTGACGTTTGTTGTTGTCGTGTGGCGAGGCAAATATTTGTCACGCGTCAGTTTTCATCCATTCCCTGTCAAATGGATGTGTTGCGATTAAGTCTTTGCTTGACTCATTACGCTTGAGTTGGAGTGACTTTGGAAGAGTTTGCAAGCAATTAACATGCCACTGGCATTCATATGAATGGGGGGAAAATGACAGATAGAGGCACTGTCAGTGTTTAACCGACTGCAACGCACTTTCCATTTCCAATTTCACAATTGAAGTGAGATGAAGGTGGTTTTGAGATGAAGAGAAGGAGTGGGTGGCAGGGGTTTATAAATCAGGCTCGCGATTGCATAAGATCGATAACATTACATTTCCCGTCTACGCCCGGGAGTATCCAAATCCCTGGCTCTGATCGAAAGAAGTTGGGCGTTCCGCAGTCTGACCCGCATCTCATGGAAGACACGTAGAAAAGACGACTCTTTAGGTGCAGGATAATCCTCAACTGGGACTATCCTTTGGAATTCATCGCAGCTCCTATTTCTCAGTATATTCGGTGCCGTGACTACTGAAATGTGCTACACATGTGCGACCATCAATCAGAATGCTTGTTGCGCTGGGCTAGAAGTCTCCTCATTCATTAGGCGCATTCTTATGCAAGTGCTGCTCCACACAAAAGCCGCGCCAGACCCACTCCAAAGAATAGCAGCGAGTGTATTTTTAGCTCAAAGCCTCGCGATAACAATGCGAATGCCTCTGCAAATAACCATCAAGTGAAGAATAATCGACCGTTAAGTTATGAATGCATAGCAAGTCGAATGAATTGTCCGATCGTCCAAGAGTCCACGCCGCTACGCCGTGAAAAATTGTACTCGTATAGGATTCGGCTGCTGTTTCGCTTTCGGGACACAACATACCACGAGTGTCGTTGACTACTTGATATCAATTAATCTTCGCGATGTTTCCTCGAAATTAATTGATGACTGCCTTCGAGCGGTCTCTCGTCTCTCATACAACCATCTTCGGTTTCATGATCATTGTGGACATAAATATGTGCGTCGGGGAGGCGTAGTCCCAAGGGAGGCTTAATTAAAATTCAATTTTGTCCCATGACATAGTCAATGTGGTAAAATGATGTGTGAAGGATGTGACATGCATTGATACACATGGTGTGTCGATGTGGTGGTCGCTAAGTGTTGGTTAGGTCATCCAGGGATCCCTTAAGAAATCAAATCATCAATCACCTTGTTAATTCAAATGCATCTCATTATCAGTGAATATGTAGTGCTCAACTTCTTGAGAGAAAATTAATGACTAAGATACTGGCTGAATCCGTAAAAAGTACGCATGCTAAGAGTGGATGGGTTGTGGAAGACCGAAGCATTTACTTGTGGCCTTCAGCTTGGATTGAATAAAAGTAGAGGGGATAGATGCTTCTTATTAAAAGCAGAAGAGTCTTGAACTTCATGGTGGACTGATGAGACATCTTTTAGGAATCACAAGAAATGTGAAGGAAACTATACATTTCTGCTTCGCAACTTTTGTGCCGAACAGGTAACAACACGAGGCAATTGGAGAAAAATTTTTCAACTTCAAAATATGACAGTATCTGTAATGGCAACCACACGATTAAATAAATTTCCACAGAAGTCATCTTTGCAAAATTAAAGGATACTTCTTCGACGCGTGCGTCCAGAAAAATTAAATTCCAATCGAATCGTCGTCGTCATCGCAAGCAAACTACAAGACTATCAGGAAGCTCAAAAATGTAAAACATATCAATCAGAGTGGTTAAGACGTGTGTAAGTGTGCTGCTTCAGTTTCGTCCCAAGTCGTTAATCTTACCTTTGTAACCTAAAAATGTTGTTTTGCCTCATGTTCAACAGGAATGTCTAAATATTGTACTGCCAAAGATAGAAAACTGTTCGACATCAATAGAAAACAACTCTATTTAATTAAGGATACAAAATTAAGAGACTTTTGAGATCAAAACGTAAGTCCTACTGGATTAAGGACTTATTACTGCATGACATTAGATGTCACTGACCTCTGTAACAAATTTGAAGTGAAGAAATGCATTAGTGTTTGACATGTGTACGTGTCGCTTTCTTAATACAATGAATTTTTCCGTTTCGAAACTAAAAAGTTGAAAATATTGCAGAAGTCCCTTGACGAGAAAGGGAGATACGGGAGCCCCAAAATGTTCAAAAGGCATCGAAAAAGTATTGAAAACGATGCCAGAACCATCATCAACTGAAGGGGAGGAAGGAATTAAATGATATATGGAATGTTTACTTTGCATCATGTTTTGACAACAGGTTAGCACAAATATATTGCATCCGGAAGGGGCCACTTTGAGGGGAATAAAATGAATTTAGAAAAATTAATGAAAATTAGTTTTTATTTATAAATTCATTTTCGAACCTTAAGACTACGATACCATGCTGTCTAACACCCTACATGCGATATATAATAATAATAATAATTAAGTGGCGCTACAGCCCACAAGACCCCAGGGCCTAGCTTCTACAACAACTCGTGTTGCGCGTGCTACTGTTCTCTCACGAGTAGAGTAGCTTTTTGCCGACTCCGAACGACGAGTTTTGAGAAGCTTTTATATATATACTTTTTTTTATACTCTTTGAGTGTTGTCAGCAACTCGAAAGAGGTGGTGCCGTGGAAAAATGCAAGGTATCCCATCCGGGAATCGAACCTAGACCTTCTGCGTGTGGGTTGACGCACTTACCCACTACGCCACGGCGACCTCACATGCGATATATATCCTCAACAAATTGTGTTGAATGCAGTGCATTTAAGCAGTAATAAAAAAATTCTCAAGCAAATTGTTCTAAAGTGAGGAGTCAAATTAATCAATGCATGCCTATGATCTCCACTTAAACACAACACATCTGATTTGCCTGCGAAACGATGGAAGCGAACATTCATCTTCACAATGTGAACAATTGATTCCAACACAAAAAAAATTCGGGACTTCAATTTAGGAGAAAACTTTAACGAAATGTATAAATTTTGTCCGTAAAAAGTGTGGTCGCCGTGGCGTGGTAAGTGGTAAGTGCGTCGACCGCCGCGCAGAAAGTCTGGGTTCGATTCCCGGACGCGACACCTAGCATTTTTCACGGCACCACCTCTTTCGAGTTGCTGACAACACTCAAAGAGTATTAACTGTCTATGAAAAGCTTATCAAATCTAGCTGTTCGGAGTCGGCAAAAAACTGTAGTTCCCTTCTACTCGTGAAGAACAGTAGCACGCACAACACGAGTAGTTGTTGAAGAAGCTAGGCCCTGGTCCGTTGTGGGCTGTAGTGCCACTCAATTATTATTAATTATTAAGAAAAAATAGTTGAAGAAACCACAACGTTTTGAGTCATGGACTTTTCAAGAATTTTTGTAATTATAATAAGAGTCAACGGAAATTAACTTTTGACAGCAATAATAACAAAAACTTATAAGAACCCCGACTTTACTGCTGATACCATATGTTGTATATAGTCAAGATAATTCTCTATTCCAAAAGGAAACTACAGGTACAACTTAATGATGCTCTTAAATATGTCTATTTCTTGCGCACATTTTATCTCATCATACTAAGAGCTTTTTTTGGATATTCTCTACAAAGTTGTTCACATGTACGCTAGAAATTTAGTGCTTGAGTCGACGCATAAATAATAATGATCCTCATCGTTAATTGTCAATGACACTACATCCTTGTCCCTCGGATTTCTTTACTCTCTGTGTTGGTTCGGTACTCTGAAGCATGCACCAAAATATCTCTCACTCAAATCGCCTTGAAATGGGAGTACTTCAGTTGTATTTTTTGAAAAAAAAAAAATCGAAAGCTTGCTTATATCCATTGCGTTGCCAACTTCTCATCATTGAAAATCATCAAAAAATATTATGTCGAATAAGATCGAAAAACATCAAAGATCTGAACCAAATTCAACAAATTTTGCACAATTGAGATCACAAAAAATCACTTAAGAACCTTGTTGCTGATGTACGAGTATGTAGGTCCACTGCGAAGTGTAACATTTAACAAAAGAGAAGCAAATATAAAAAATGTCCTGTGTCCCACTATTCTGCCTCAGGAACTGTTTATATTTTTTTAATAGTGAGTTTATTGACTCATTGGCGTGCCATCAAGCAATTCAACTTATTGCCAATAATATCAAATTGGATGAATCCTTTCACTCATCGTTAAGTGCCTTAAATTGAGAAACAAATGACCAACACCACCTCGAGATTTAGATTTCAAATTTCAAGAGAACCCCTTCCAGAGAAGCAAAGTTCATAAAATCACAGGCATCTGTCTTGTCACGCTTTGCAACTTAAGAAAAAAAGTCTCAAAAATAATTTATTTTATTTTACGAGACAACCAATAATGTCCATCAGAAAGTTAAGCGGTCTATCGTAGTGAACTTGTGTCTTAATTGCCGTCGGGAAGTCACTATTCCGACTGACGCCGCCGCGGTCTTCCGTGTCACTTTTATCTTGCGTGACGAAAGTTTAAGTGTTATAAATTGTTTAACTACGAAAACGTTAATTTATTACAATCGGACGGCATGTGATAAATAAGGCTTAACACTTGTATTTTACTGACCATCAACGCGAATTTTATTGGAAATTAAAAACGACAGGATGCCAAAAATAAGCAAACACAATGGAAACTGGCGCAGAGATAACCGACCATCCGTTCATTGGAGAGAGAACAGTAGCACGGGCGGATAGTCGATGCAAGAAGAATATATTTTTCAAATCCTGCATTAAGCCAGCTAACTAACCTCGAGCTTGGTTTGCAATCACTCTAAACACGTAACCCCCTATACATAGCAGTTGCGTTCGTTTGATATTCAAGCGAGAAACAACTTGTCAGCTGACTTGAAGTACTCGTCGAGCAATGCATGAGACTGACATCACAGCCGGAAGATCACACACTAAAATGCAAATTAGTGCATTTGTTCAGATGCCTTGCACCCTATGCCTTGGTAGCCTTCAACTTGAGCACTTAGGTGACTACTTGCCCTTGTGTCAAGCTTGTAATTGATTTTTCCCAAAGTCGAAAACGTCAACTTTCTAAGCACAAGGCGGGCAGCGTGTAGGTGATTGATTCCGTGCAATAAGCCAATTGCCACCCTGTACCCCGGAAGTGTCTAAAAATAGATTCACCTCATCGATATCCAACACATTGCGTGTCGTCCAATGAGCTTGAATTTATTTTAAGAACCAGTACCTTTCCACTGTAACTAAAAATGAACTCGAGCTCCAGACAATCGCACTTCCTACGTCATCAAACCTACTTAGTCGCTGCTCCTCACCGGGAGTGCTTCAACCAGAAGCCAAGATATTTCTACAATGTGCTGGCTTATTGCAGCCATTTATGCATGAAGTCGTTTCGAATGAGTTTATGGTGTTCTCTTATAAGTGGCGACAATAAAGCAGCTGCTCTCCACGTCAGAAAACACTAAGAATTGAATTTCGACGCCATAGTTGAGGCGAGCGGGTGTCGTACTTTAACTCGCTTTTATTGCAATTAATGGGCGAAGATAGTTTCAGCGTCACGAGCAAATCGTTTGTAGCCCCCGTTCAATAGCTGAGCAATTAAGCGAGCAAACTCTAGTTCCGATAAAGACGCTATGTGCTGTGATGGTCGTTAATTATGCACAGCAGCGTATTGACTTGTTAACGATGCTGAACTTGACAAAAGTTTAACTAGTTCGATCGGAGCGGACACAAAGGACAGACGCCAGCACTTGTCACCCTTCCATTTGCCAGCCAATCAAACTCAATTCACCCCCGCCATGAAGTCATCCCGGAACAGGTGTTCTGCTGGAGTACGGGCGCACATTCCGCAGATAAAATACATGCGACAATAGTGTGGAAAATCAAGATTTTTAACTGCCATACGTTCCATTCCTGGGACAGCTAACGACCTCCGCAGCCATTCACATCGCCACCAAGTGTCGTCAACGAGGAATCATTGTTAGCATTGGCAATGAATAAACGAAACAGTTAAATGGCTGAACTAACATGGTCATCAACGGCGTTGATCATATGCGAGGGAGCCACTTCGCTTGATGAAAGAGCGTTGAAATGGGAAGGGGTGGCTAATTGTTCCTTTTGAAAAGTCCTTGAAACGGCGGTCAGCGCGTTGATTGGCCACAGGGAGGTTTTGCAGTGGACGCGAGGTAAATAAGAACAAACAGTTTTGAAGAAACTAGGGGACTTAGTACTTAGTCCCGACTTTTTATACAGAGGAGGACATACTACCCCCTGAAACCCCCTAACAACATTCTGTCTCTTACCAGATGAGCAATCCTAAGAAGTGATGTACACTTTTGATGACTTTTCGGAGTTTTAATTTAATTTAATAATTAATAATTAAATTTTCCAAAATCCGATATATTCTTCCAAAAATATATCGGATTTTGGAAAATTTAGGGAAACCCGATTTCGTCGGGAGAAAAGTTGCATGGTTGCCCAGACGAACAGTTCAAGCGCTCATCCTCTAAAGCTCTAAGCTGATTCAAATGCTTAGCCATACTTTCGTGAGTCACTTACCTTTGAATCTCCAAATTCGCAGACGGCTCCTAATGGAATGGGTGAAGACGCAAAAAAACTGACATTCTCTCCGCTAATAGTTCAACTGTCGCCGGTCTTCGCATTTAGGCAATTGACGAGAACAGGATTTGGCATTTTTAACCAAATTTCCACAATAAATAACCGCAAATAGTTGAGAGTTTGATCACGCAGCCTATTCCGCAGTCGCGTGTGCAAATAACACAAGCCCAGGCTAGCAGCGGTAGGAAAAGTTTGCAAAACAGCCGCAAAAAAAATGTAAATCTCCCTTCTGTTGCTAAGTGGCCAGTACTGCAGACTTTAGCCAAATCTATTTGAATAGCATTACAGACCTCCAGCAGGCAGCATGTATCTCATTCAATTCGCTTGAGTAGATTTCAAATAGCACGAATACCCAAGACTGCCTCCACGATTATATAAACGTTCATGTCCCTCTAGTCTATGCACCGTCACCGTCGTCGTCGCACCATGCCACAACGCGCCGGCATTAGCCGCAGCCATGAAGTGAACGTAAGTTAGTACAACTCTTTTAAAGTGCGCCACATCGAATACAAATTGCCCAGATGATTTTGTCTCAATTATAAAGCCGGGCACGTAGTTTGTCCGGCACAGCTCGTGTCGAGCGTTTTTATTGTGCGAACACATTGTCCAATGCCCTTTTATTGCAACGAGGAATTGAATAATTGAATCGGTTGAGCGATTTAATGATTCCTTTTCGGAAGAGCACTTTGTTAAATGGCTAAACGTGATGAACCATCGCAACGACGTGGATTGATAAAGGATTTTGGACAGCGGCCGGTGACGTTGCCGGATTAGTGCAGGTACAGAGAGTCTGGTTGTGGGTGACGTGTGACACGTGGATGGGTAGCGATTTGCATTTTTTAAATAGAGAAATGATAGTGGCTGACTTTTCATTGACATTTAACTTATCTGCCGTTGGCGAGGCAGCCTTGCAGTCTGTCTGGAAATTGCTGCACAACGAGTTGCCGAGTCTAGATCTTGAGATGGCAGCAATTAATTACTGCCTGAACATTTGTATTCCTGTCAGATATCATCTTATTGTGTCTAGATGGGAGATGAGTGCATTTATGATTAATTCACCGCCAGTCTGTGGCATTCAACGAGGCACGAATATCCTTGCAGGGGCGATATCTTGAAACTTTTAAATCGAGTGACAGCTCTTAGATAACCATAAAATATGTGCAATTATTTTATTTTTTCAAAATTCTGATGAAAAACCACACGACAGGTGTGATGAATTGACGATATTCCACCCTCTGGCAGCTCGTCAGCACACGGTGCCTACGAGACCAGACATGAGCATGGAATTTGAATATCCAAATAAGGAAGTAAGCCTCTGACGAGGCAGGGAGGTTGTGTAATTAAATTACGGTCCTCAGAGTGAACAATTAACTCTTAATTAAATACAATTGATCTGGCACTGTGTGGTATGCGATACTTAGAATTCACTTGAATAAACAAGTTCCAATTCAGAAGAGTGGGTGTTACTAAACTTCAGAATTTTTTTTGCGCAATATTTGATGACGTAAGAAGATGTAAATTTTCATCAAAGCTATAGCATTGCCAGGTGCAATGAATATTTCCAAAGGTATTAATTTTCAAAGATGAACATCTTCTTGAGCTTCTTTGATTGGCATTCAGTTCTGCTTTAGACCTGGGTTTCAGAGAAAAATATTGGACTGGCAAGGATGTTGCCGAATCACAGTACCCCTCTTTGGAGCAAATGTTACCATCTTCTTTGCTTGACAACGATATATTAAGTTTTTTTTTGAACTGAAACGAAAAAGTGTCACTTTGGATTGACTCTACTTTCTTATGCGACTAAGTGCGAGTAAGGTCGTAGGTATGAGAGAGAACAGAGCCTTATGCGAGTGTGGCGGCAAGTGCGAGGTTGGTAGAAAAGCGGGGAAAAGTATAACAGCTACGGCTGGAGCTACAATAGTGAGTGTTGATCAAGATTCACGCATGTGCAATTATATCACATACTGAAAAGGAAACAAAACCAAGTTCTGATAATTTTTCCTGCGTTGTGAAAAAAGTCAATTCCCCTGCAAGAATATGCATTGACATTGATTTCTTAAATGCTAATGAAATGCAAACAATGCAAAGTAAAACGTTATTAAGTTAAATAATTTTAACAAGTTTATACTTTGGTCGCGAAAACAACAGCGTTTTGGTCGAGACGAATCAGACTGTGTGCCGAGAGCGTGAAAGGGGAAAGTGTCTAGCGTTTGGAGATGAATAAAATGATAAAATTGGAATGAATAAAACCCACAGTTAAAAATTCCGACTTGATTATGGCCATTTGAGCAATAACACTCATTTTTGGTCGCAATTTAAGTCTCAGTATACACAAACTCGCGCTTAGAATGAATAGGGGGAGAATTACATACATGTTTCAATAGTACCAATTGCGTTCATCCACAACGTTGATTTTTTTCCTAGTTGTCGTGTCCCTTTAATGGTTACTTACAAAATGCGTATAAGTCGATCTCTAGCAGCACTTTCTGTTGAAGCTTATGTACCTACTTACTTACTTATCAGGCCGGCGACCCATGAAGGGTCAGAGCCTGAGCAATTACTGCCTTCCATCGCTGACGGTCACGCACTTCCAGTTATCAAGGCTTAGTTGTCTTACATCCGCGATGACTTGGTCTCTGTATCGGAGATTCGGTCGTCCTCTTCTTCTCGAACCAGGAGGCTCAGATTATAAGACCCTCTTCGCTAGAGCGTTGCTGTCCATGCGTTCGATGTGGCCGAGCCAGTATAGTCGACGGATTTTTGCCTTCCGTACTACATCCACATCCTGGTACAGCTGTTGAAGCTTATGTAAAGTGTAAAAATGTCACTTGACCCCTTCTCGGTCTAAGTAGACTTCAATCCAAAATTACGTTGCTGGCAATCTTCGTGGACTCAAGCCATAATGGCAGTAATTCACTTCAAACATGGGAAGTAAGGACTTAATTGTGGATATTGCGTTGAATTCAAAATACAAGTCCTTGTATTTTGGCTAGTTCAATATGGCAAACAAATTAACTTGAAAACTGCAGTTGAGTCACTCCGGCAGATTTCTCAATGATGAAAATTATTTCAGAGTGTGGATTTGCCCTTGAAGAATAGTAGGTATTTATGTACGTAAACTTATCCATTTCCACAAAGGGATCCAAATTAAGATATACTTATCATGTCATCAAACCTTAAAAGCATGATGACACTTTAGAACACATTCAAGTGTGAATTAACGTCGCATGGCAAGTTCCATTAATTGTTTTCAATTGAATAAACTCACTTTAGGAGAGAATTTTAGGTAACCCGCCAATGTACTGAAACTATTGCCACAGTTCGATAGTCCGTTGATATCAGACTAAATATGATTCATTCGATTGGGTTTTTTCATAAGTCTACAAGCTTTGTCAGCAAAACAGTGTGGTTGGTAAAAGTCAGAAGCAGTATGGAAGCAGTATTGTAGCCGAATCGGAATAAACTGTGGCAAATACGTTTATTAACTTTCTTCATAGTTTATTAGTAATTTTCAAATAAAATTATAGATTCTGGGTATGTCCTCATTTAAAATCGCTTTATTATATAGAGGGGACCGGTTTTTGCTGAGAGATTGCGCTGAGTAGTAAAAAGCAACGCGCCTATCATAGGATAGTTGGCATGCTCTAACATAATACATTCTCTGTTCTTAATAATAAACAAGTTCATAAATGTGCACATTTCAAATTTAGTGGCACTCAAGTATCCTCCTTAAAATCTGATATTGATAGCTTTCATCTCCTGTTCCCAAGGTCACTTACTCTCTTCCCACATGATCGCTCATTTGAAGTGATTTAGAAGAGCATTCGTTTCGCCTGAACTGAAAATACCTCAATCAGGACGGTTTAGCGAGCAGCAGTGTAATTCATTGCGCCAAGTATCCTTTCCTGCCCCATCGTGAGGATAATTAAATGTTTTCTGCCTTCTCTTCTACTTGTTTTTCAATTATTTTGCTCTAGCTTCAAACAAACGAAGGCCTACGACGACGACACTTTCAAGAGGAAAACGATTATAGTCGACTTTAATGGCTTAAAGGTTCGCTGAAGATGAAAAATGAGGGTGGTTTAGGGAAATGGCGAAATATTGTAATTTATCTGATTTATGACATTCATAGGCCGCCCTACCGACAGGAGTTCCCAAAAAGAAACTCATTCAAGTGGAATTAATAACTGACTTCCTTTTGTGGGCTGTGCGGCGGCGGCAAATAACTAAAATGAAAATGATTTTCACGTGGGTTGAATTTTGCTATTCTAATTTGGGATTTTGGTGATTCTAGAGGCTGATGTGTGTTATTTCGGGTTGATTGAAGCTTTCTTTTAGAGCTGCCCGTCTAATTGAGCGTCATGTCTGAAGTCTGGAAACGGAATGGGAAATGATGAAAGAACATATTTTTCACAAAATGTTTTGCCCTAATCAGACTCTGTTTTTCCTACCAATAGCACACTCATCTCTATACGGGATACACCCCTTTGGGGGCAACACCTTAAGGACCTGAGATAAGAGGAACACTCCTATATAGGAGACAAGTTTAGTGATTAGTGGAATGCACTATAGAGAAGTTTCATGGCAAAAGCTTCTCGATACCGATATCTAGTCTCCATAACTCTTCAGAAAACTTAACGAGAAGTGCTAAGAGTGTCGGGTAATGTCCCCTTCCAAAACGTCAGTCAACATATTGCCATATTCATGTAGTCACAAGAACTTTTTCTAAAAGTCTATAAACCAAGCGATACATCTCCACATGCTTTTGCATCAATTCGAGATATCACCTGTACCGATCCTTAAGTGATACATCTCTTTGCATTCCAACCACTTAAGAGAGCCAGTTCATTAACCGTCCCTGTCCCTACCCAAACATCCCCTCTCTTTCAAATGCCAAATCAATCAGTAACATGTAAAGGCATGCCAGTTATGCGCGCCTCTGTCATCAAATTTACGATTTTTTTTAGGGGACAATTTTCCCCTTTTTGGACTTTGACATATCAGCACAACCGATGTCCGCTCACTCTGTGCGCGCCCCCCTCAAATCACAAGCGCTATAGAATACATCGCACTAAATTAGATGGATTACGTGCTACAAAACGCGCTCTCGTACAACCAGCGCGATAGAGATGTGCCAAAATTCACTTTCACCGAGGGGAATTTCGCCGGATCGGAGCGTTTTAATAAAATTGCCTAAATACCAATTTCCCCTCTGAATGAGTGCGCGAAGCGAAGTACCCCAACGCCATACTAATTCGCAATTATCCAACACACAGCTCTCGAGTGGCCCCCCAAAACGAGAGACAGACGGCAAAAAATACAAATAAACACAAAAAACAATAGAGTATCTCTCGAGTAGTTTATTCACTTAAGATTTAACGAAGGTAATAGCGAAATGTGCTTTAGCCTCCTCAAGTGTCTTGGATCCTCCATCACTTTTTGCCACACCACCTCGTCGACATGGCAAAACTATGAGATGAGAAAAAACAAACCCAAATCATATCCCCGACTTGTCTTTCGGCACTTCGAAGTCATCGCGCCAATCTGAAAAGAAAAGCAATCTGCCTAAAAATACCCTTGGACCGAGTTACATAACAGATCGGCGAATGTGCCTCCTCGTTTCGCCTCGGCCAATGACACACGTTAATGATACTCTGCGATGGTGAAGTGGGATAGCCACGGGGTGTCATGGATTTAGGTTGGATAATACTCCATTGAGGATGGGATCGGTTTCCCGCGGGGATTTGTTTCAATTATGTCAGCAAAGGAAGGGACCAACTTCAGGACCCTAACATTTATTGACTCGTAAAGCTGAAGACACTTTCATAAAATTTCATTTCTCACATGAATTACTCAGGGCAGAAAGGATGCTAGACCCGCTACTCTCGTCAATGAATGTTTTCATCAATCAACGCGTCATCATGCGAACGTCTCTGGAGTACAAAAAAGAATTCGAAAGGTCAGCGCAAACAGGCAACGATTCATCGTGTTTGGAGTAAGGTGTAGGAGAACACGGCGACGATAGATTTATGGCCAAAAAGAGTTTGTCTGAAGATTAACGAGGGCACAGTTGAGTTATTTTGTGCATCTGCAAAGCATCAAGGTGATCAGATGCGATGAAATAAATTCCACAGAACTCTGGTGATTAAGTGCCAAAGTCAGGAATGTATAATTCGTTCTTAGCCGGAGTCAAATGACGAAAAGTGTTCGTGACTGGGTTTGAATGTTTACGAAAGTTTTTGTGTCTGGGGGTTGCCTGACAAACTTTTCTGGTGACGTTCGTCTGCTTAAGCTTTTTGGTTGGCTCTGCTTGGTGGGGAAAGTTCATAGTGGACATCTAAAGCTACTTTCAGTGCAACCTATCCGCTATAGTAATAACGTGGAAAAACCGTCAATATTCAACTCGCCATTTCATTTGTCGATTCGAAAATCGCATCCAACAGCTCCGACAAGTAATTCTTTAATACGGAAGCTTTGGCCAAATCTGAAAACGTGGAAAAGGTGATCCAATGCGTCTTACCAAACTTACCAAAACAAACCTCTGAATCGTATTAAACATTCATTGAGATACACATACACAGCCGTACATTCTGAGCCGTCCCTTGAAAACAATATTAAGCCAAGTAACAAATATATGAAAACGAAACAAAACAATCAACCCTTAAGGTCGACCTCTTCTAACTCCAACTTGTCGATAGAAATAAGCCTCCCCTCTCTTAACATAGTTTTTTTGCAAAAAGATCTTAGAAATAATTTGAATGTCTCGAGACATTTAAGCTCTGTCTGTCCGAGACCGAGCCAGACCCAAAATCAAGACATCGCTTAAAAACTCCCCCCCATACACACCCAAGTCTCCTCGTCCCATTTATACCCCAACGCATACGCAGAAACCAATTAAAAGAATTAATCTACCACCAAATTCAAAATTACTCTTTCATCACTCCTCAGCTCTTTCACCTCCTTTCCCACCACTCGACACCCGACTATAAAGTACAATCGCGCCAAATCGTTGTCATCCCCTAAATGTACCGTCTAACTCCATTTAGCATCCAATTTTGTGAATCATCTCAACGATTACGATCGACGCTAACCAAAAACGTTCAGTTACCGCCACCTACTGTGGGCACTGTCAATTCTATCCATTTGCACTTCAATCCAATTAATTATCGATATGGCGGCCATAAAAACAATCAAACTCGCCGCTAAATAGGCAAAAGGTAGGTAAACATTACCGACAACCACATGGATGCACTTAACCTCTAATTGAATTTGACTCCTCGGCAGAGACGTACACCAGGCACACACACTAACAGACACATCCATCGAATCGAAACAGCAATCGTCGTCGTGTCGTCGACGTCTGCGGAAAAAAGTTCGCAAATGAATTATTCAGAATACCTCGACAGGAGCCATCCGCCCCTGGACACGAGCTCGGGGATAGTTTTGTTTTAAAGTAACTTTTGCCTCCCGCGATCCGCCCGATTGTTGCTGCTTTTGTTTTCTGTTGTTGTTACGGTGAAATTTACATAATTGTGGAAACAGACCTCGAGCGGAAGCACTTTTCCGGTATTGTTTATGTTTTGCACTATGTCTATCCCACTGCCAGCCCCGAAAGGTGGCGGGGAGATGTGTGCGAATTTCCCGACAGCATCAAACAGCCATTCACTCAATTGATTGTTTAGACGATTAATTCGAGATTCGAGTTGCAAGTGAATTTCGGTCTGTTCGCACATCGAACGGCAAAATACATTCGTATTCGTAAAGCGTCGTTACCGTTGGGTGATCTAAGATGCGTCCAGGTAGCGCGAGAGAGGTGGAGTTGTCTGGTTTATGTGTTTTCTCGAATTTATTGCCGTTTGGTTTGTAATTGGCGAGTGCTGTGCTGTAGAATTCCTCACAGTAATTGGTTTCTAATTGAGGCTGCTTCAAGGATGAATGTGTAATGGTGCGCTGCAACCAGGAACGATTGACTTTGAGACGTGAGCCGCGGGCCTCCCTACAGGAGATTCCCCTATGTATATGTATGTGGGAATAGGGTACTGTGGCACGCATCAATGAGTTTTCATTTTTCTTCTTGTTCAATTTTAAGGCTATTTTTGGACAAACCCCTGCAGTGGGAAATTGTTTGTTGGCGTCCTGGTTGCTACGCATACCCCATGTGGTCGGAAAAACGGAATGAGAAGGAAGAGCGAACCAATGAAATGACCTTGAAAGCATGCGACATCAGAATGGGGTTTCGACGTTGGTTGGCCAGAATTGTTTGTGTGCGGGGATACAGATTGTGCGGGTATTCCCTGAGCAAGTTCATCGTGCTTTCCCGTTCGTTGCTTTTTTGTATTTTTTTTTTGTTCGGCTTTTCTTTGCACATTATTCACAAGGGGTAATCGTAAAGTTATAAATTGTTGCGAAAGTACGCTGTGGCGTCCTCCGTCTCGTTGCTTCTTGTTTTTACGGTCTTTGCAACTTGAACTTCTTTTCCCCGGCTAATGATGTAAAGGGATGAGTTGGAGTTGAGATGTCGGCACACACAAGTTGTCATGTTATGACATTTACGCTAGGACGCTGAAGAATATGAAATTGGTTAGTAAGATGAAGTAATCCCCAGGGGATCGAGCTGGGAAAGAACATTTTATGTGAGATTCATTTTGTGGCGGAAAAAGTCATTAAATGATAAGAAGGCGTGGACAAGAGGAGGGGATAAATTTGAGGACCACAGAGAAAGGGACTTTATGCAAAAAGAGAAGCTCAGACAAGTGCCACAAAATGAACAAAAAATAATTTTGCTTGCACGATGCGAAAGATAGCCCTGATTTCAAGCAAAAGGAAAATAAACCGATGGAAACATGCTAGGAAAGAGAAAGGTAGAAAAAGAGGAAAAGTTGCTTGCGTTCTGAAGAGCTGCAAAAGGAAAACAAGTTCACGGTTGAAGTCAGTCAGGGCTTACTTGAAGAAATATTTAGAGTATTACTTTCAGTGCTGAAAGGAATTTAATTGAATCTGCGGACGGATGCAGAAGGTTCGTGACTTTCATTTGACACGGTTGACTGTCTCGGAAACGTTGCAACGGAAGCAAATGTCATTTGAAGCTGTGTGCTGCTCGAGTGATTTACTTTTCAACTTTGTCGGAAACTTTTCATAAACAATTTCTGAAAAGGTTATTCCGGACCGATGTCGAATTTTCCTTAACCCTTTAGATGCTCAAATAAATTTGCATTATACCAGTGTTGCGGATAGTTGAACCATAAAATTTGGCTTTAGGTAAAATTGGATCATGCAAAAGATTCTCAGCTTATAGTGTAGTGTATTTTTGGTCAGGTTGTTCTTTGCGTATTATTGTCTGGCATATTCACAGACAATGTCTGGCGTGTTTATTTGTTTCATGACACATGTTCGTTGTTTTTTATTTTTTGTTTTCGTGAAGCGTCTGGTTTTTAAGATATGACCGAAAGAAAGTATGGCCGATGAGTGGAATTAAGTACAAGGACCACTTTGACTGTACCATCTGTAGAGGGATCAGCCTCTTAAAGGTCTCGTACTAGACCCGTTTCATGAGTTCGCATTAAAACATTCGTCAACAATCTCATAGTTTCTCTTCAGTACAACTTCAAACAAAGGAAGTTTACAATAGACGTTTTCTTTCCACTGCAAAGATCTTGAGAAAGGGAAAAGAAGTTTAAATCGAGATCACCATTTATTGACTGCGAAATTTATAATTTTAACATCCTTTTCAAATTCGTCAGGTTGATCAGGATAACGATGGAGAGGTCTATCTGCTTCAACGAAGTTGATAATGAATTTACCAAGATATTAAATTTAAAAGAAAAAAACTTGTACCTGGAATTCTTGCAGTTTCTCGCAGAAATGAGAGCAACTCTTGAGAGTAAGCAAACTCCCCTCTCTGCTATTTTCTGCTGCTTTTATATTCTCTCACATCAGACAGTCAGTGTGTATTTACTAATTTTTGTAATCGATGTGTTCGTTTGCCTTTATACATGTTTTTTTTAATTTTTAACTACGACTACTAAGTGCTTGAACAGACCTGAAAATATTTGAAGTCCCAGAAATTCTAATGTATGCATCTCCTTCCATAAGCAACGCGTACACGAACACGTACTTGCACGTCATTTTATCGGTGTAACTTTATGTACCTTGTAGATGTGCTCACCGTGCGCTAAATGAACAGATTTTCCAATTTCGTTGTTGTTTGTTCAAGTGTAATGTTACTTATTTACCGCCATAAAAGTACCAGACAGTTGTAGAATAACGGTTGATGTCATAGAAGGGGATTTACATTAAATTTTTATATTTAAAATTGTATTACAACGACATAAATTAATAACTGGTCAATATTTCCATTTTGCAAATAATTTAAAGGGACCACATGCGACGACAACATATGAAGACATACGTACAGTTATACTATAGTATGTTTTAAGAATACTATATTGAGAATGGATTTAAATGTATTTTTTACAAAACATCAATTTATCTTTACTGATAGTACCTTTCCTTTCCATTATTCAAAATGCGCTCCTTCCTCGTCAAGGCTCTATGAAGAACAGATTTTGTCAAATTTATATTATATTTGTGGAGAACAGCAACAACGCTGCTCACACTGGAGTGTAGACATACGTATTATGTGTATTGACCGCTTTATTGGCTTTTGGTCATAACTCAAATGTGTCGATTGCAGGAAGCACGTTTTCGTTTTTCACAAAACATCACGCTATCATCACCATGTGGTATTCCACCACAAAATGCCGAATCAAAAAAATTATTTCTGGGTAAACAAAGTTTGTAGTTTGATACATAAATAAATAGGCCAACTAATGCAATATAAATGTATGTTCTCTGAATGCATAGTAAACTCACCATCCCCTTGATGTGTAACAATATGTTCAAATCAGATTTTCCCCTTGATGTCGAACAATATGTTCAAATCAGATAGTTTTTCTGATAATAATCAATGGTTTGTTTTACTTCTTTGCTCATATGTCATTGAATTTCATTATCAATTGTTAAAAATGATATGATGAACATACTGATATGATTTGTGCAGGAATTCATTAAAACAGACAAATCAGTCAACTTTTACTAAACATTTTTGTTTTTTATAATATTTTTTTTTTTTCATTTTTTGATGAGCACCTTGTTTATGAGTTTTTCGAAGATTGTTATGCTTTGCTTCGAATTTGTACTTTTGAAAAGGAAGGCAAACATGGTTTCCGGCGTTATCATCAGAAATAAAATAGTTCACAATAATTAAATAAATAACTTAAAGCAGATAGGTCTACAGACACCACAAGGGACTTAGGCCTTACTTATTTAACGACTACTTATACTGTGCGTTTTTTATTGTTCTCTTGTAGGGGACCTACAGTTAATTGAAGACACGAAACAAGGAATTTTCAAAAACTTTTCATAGAAAAGGAGTAAACTTCGAATGTGGTCAGCAACTTAAAATAAGTGGTGCTGTGAAGTGATGATGACAGATGTTCAGTTAGACTCTCAATGTGTGAGGCGACGAACTTACTGTACGCCACGGCAGTTACAACTTTGTAAATAGTTTAATTTATTCTCTCAAAAGTAACCACAGACAGAAACATTCGCATTTTGGTTACCACACTGTGCGTCATTACAAAATTTTCAATTTCTTTCTCCAAGTCAATTCCTATACTAAACTAAAAAAAATTATATTCTATCTCTATTATTGGAGTATTAAATCTTTAGAAACGCTTTCAAAAGCTGTTCCTATTGTAATCAGTATCTAACGTGACATTCCCTCCACTTGGAAGGTAACTCTAATATGCACAAGACGAGCCGTTGCTTTCTGACTGAAGCACCACTCCAATCCTATTAAACACTCACTGCATGTTATTTGAGTTAGGTGTCTTGAGGAATTAATCAAACTTAAATCGATCATTGAAAATAAAATAAGGTCAGTACTTTGGCCGACTTTGGAATGACTTTCAAAGTTAAGAGAATTTAAAGTGATAGTAAATTAATGCTTGCTGATGATGAACAATACGAAACCTTGGGGGGAGATTTCTTAGGTCCCATCTCAATGGAAAACATTTTGCTTTGTATTTCAGTCAAATGAAAATTCAGCCATAACCGGGTCTACATCGTGTATTAAGACACTATTGTTTTCCAAAGGGCAGCAACATAAATCAGAGCCAAAGATCGCAGCCGAAATTGTTCTCCAATTAAGGCAAAAGTTTCGTCCGAGTATCAACAGCGTAAAGCAGAACTGATATAATAATTCTTCTTGTGCAAATCCAGCATTTGTGTTTTTCTTTTTTCTACCCACTCCAACGTCACAAACACGACACTTGGCAGTCCAACATATCCAACAAGTCCAATCGTATCCAACAGAACATTGCATTACGTTCGCCCTAGACACCCAGTTTCATCTGCAAACTAGGTCTAACCCATTACGGCTAAACCGGCATTTCCATTCGATTCTTCGCTCACCGAACACATCCTTTAGAAAAGTTCAAACTCATTAGTCCGCGGTGTCATTACACTCAACATGACGTACCGTAACATTTCCAGTGCGCAAATAGCGCACGATACGCGCAATCAGCAGCAACTGTTACACTCCCCCCCGTGAGCCGCCATCGCGTCACTCCACTTGTGCGTTCTCAGCTCGGCGCATTTCGCTGGCTTAATTCGATAATCTTCGTCCGAAAATAGTGTACACCAGCCATCAGCCACCAGCAATGGGCCCACGCTGTATATTATTCAATTAAATTATGAAAAACAAAAAAACGCGTCGTGATCCGGCCAAGTGCGAGGGAAAGATCTTGTGCACTGTGGCCACAGCCTTACGTGTACAACTTCAACTTTCCGCGCTGCCGTCGCGCCCTCAGTCGACACTTCTAGACGCATTTGAAGTCTAAGCATGTACTTTCAATAAAGAGAAAAACGAAAACAGAACCGAAGAAAGAAAAACGAATCTGTGAAATCTGTCAAGAGATTGGATGGAGTGTCACGCTTGTTGAGTGTGCGGAGTATGTTTACAAAACAATCGAGAAAACTTTGAAATAGCGGTAGAGTTCGTTTCTCGTTAACGGACACAAGTGCGAGTGTGGGGACGAGTTTTTCTGCGAAAATTTGCATTTAAGTTGATCTAGAATGCAGCACTGCTCTGCTTGCCGGATGACATGGAAATGGCATCGATTGGTGTGGAATTTACATTCTGTCGAATGATGCTCTGCTCTCGTGAGCGGCGATTGATTGGGGTGTTGAAGGTGAAGAGGGATGGCTGGTGGATGGTGAAAGTACCAACGCATACATGTATGATGGCGACACGTAGTCTTCGTACGGTATTTGCCAGGGTGCCTGTGAGGCTAGCTGGTTAAATGAGGATTGCTCCTACGATATGAGCGAATGTTCCTTTCCGGATCTCGTAAGACATCGGTTAGCGTGTCACAAATGGAAAGAAGTTGCCGGCCACTGTTTTTTCTGAATATATTAATGGACCACTCAGGGATCCAAAACAATTAAGGTCAAGGGCCAATTTTACAGGAAGTGTTTGCAAATTGAGGGTTATAATTTTGATTTATTGTAGAACTCAAACTTGAATTTGGTAGAGTTCTAGATCTTATTCGATCTGCATTCTCACAAGCAAAAGCAGTTTAAACCAAGCTCAAACCTTCCATGAACTAAGGACCTGACAAATGAACGAATTTGTCGTTTTCCAACATTTGTCACCGTATATCGGCCGCGGCGAATGATGTCCTCTAAGTGATCAATCCTTTTGGGCTTAAGATATTCACATGTCCCCACAGAAAGTAGTCAAGCGAAGTCAATCGCACTATCTTGAAGGCCAATTCGCAGGTCTGTAACGTAAAACTATGCGATTATCACGTTACGTTACGTTTCCTTCAATAAATCAATGGTGGCACGAGCTGTGTGACATATTGCGCCGTTTTGTTGAAACTACAGCTAGTGCAGATCATGGTGGTCACTATTGTCTGTAATGTTCTGGCTAGCATTGTTTTTAAAGAAGTTTGGACCAATTATTCCCCCAACTCACAAAGCACACCCAACACTGTAATAACGTGCTAACATACACTTGAGGATTATGATCACTCCAAATACAGTGGTATTGTTAACTAATGTATCAATTTAACCAGAGTGATCGCCATCACGAAACAAAATTCACTGATAGAAATTCGGATCAGCCGCAATTTTGTTTTAGGTCGATTCACCGAATCTAAACATTGCTAAATGATCTTGTGGCTATTCGTGTTGAAACGACAATGCGAAGACAAAAAGAAAAGAAAATGAAAGCAAGTTAAAATAGAGTTGCCAACTTAAGTTTCTAAGCTTCTATTGGAATTTGTTGTGCCACCGTCCCGCATCAGGACAATACTGCACTGGTATGTACGTGCAAAGTTGGAACACAATATTTTTTCAAATTTCAAGCACATTCGAGATGTTAACTTGGTGGTGCTAAAATCCCCATATCAGTTTTCAGCAACCACTCGTCCGTGCTTATCATTGTTCCCTCACGAGTGCATGAAACCCAGGGTTTAATGCCAACTTCGAAGTGCTTTTAAGAACAATTAAAAAACAAAAGTTGCATTGTCTTAACTCATGAACAAGCCCGGTGACTTTAAGTGTCACTGCGCCTACCCCTTGCTTCACGTTTTGACCCAAGAAAAATATGGTGACATATTCCCCGAAAAAACGTAAAATTCAAACGTGCATATCAACAAGTGTTGATTATTCGCTTAAGACATGAAGACGCGCTGACCATGAAGAAGTTCTTCATTTCGCTATAACTCAGGCACCTATTTCGTTGAAAATAATCACAAACGTGATTGAAGATGAACCGTAATGTGACTCTTGTGTCAGTTTTCAGGGAAAGTTTCCATTTTCTACGCGTTCGATATCACATAACATTACACTCTTAAACGGTGTTACAGCAAGTTTTGACAGATTTTCACGGAATTCAATGCAACGTTTGAATAAGTTTCTGCACAGTTGCTCGACTGGGGTAGATTTAAAGTGAGACAATCCAGCAAGAATATCTTTTAAAGTAAATTTGGGAAAGGGTAGCCTCCCTTGTAAAGAGGATAATCACAACAAATTCAAATAATCTTTTGAAGCGAAAATACCTGTTAACCACAAATTCATATCCACCTTGTCATCACTTACCAGTATGTATGAGTATAAGCCCCTAGTCACAAGACCCCAACAAATACGTCTTAAATTTCGTTTAAAACCATCCAAGCCTTCACTTAAAGCTCCATGGGAACGAAAGTCACATTGCTGAAGCACTCACTTCAGGTGACTCAATCAACAGACGAAGGACAGAATAAAGGACTTTATTTTGGTACAGTCAGTTAAGAAATATTTGTTTATTTATTTTACATTTCTTTTTCCAAAAGATTTCCAGAGAATGTCACTCTTGGTTGAATTTAGACCCACAATACCACAAATGGAAACGAAAAAAAATAAACAGATACCAGGACGTACAAGGACACATGATGAATAATGGCATTGACTGTGCTAGCTGTGGGTTTGTGTGTGTGTATGTGTACGGGGGGAGGGGGGAATAGACAGGGCTATTTATTCCACAGGTAATCCAGTTGTACCGGCGTCGCGGGGGTGTGGCGGGGAAATGGTGGGACATTAAGAGTTATTTTAGGACACAGTGGATTGACTGGAATTCCTTTTTTTTTTGGGTTGATTGTCATGCTAATTGCAAGTGTTTTCGGGACAGTTTTGTGTGTCCTGTGAGGGTTCAAGTCTATCAGACATGAATGAATTACGTGTGCGAGTGCTTGAAAGAAGATTTTAACATAATAGATCCCAGGAGTGTGCAGTGAACGAGGTAAAGCTTAAGCAGAGATCATCGCTTCACGTAAAATTAAGGCAAACTAGTGCGTCACAGCTTGCAAACGTGACGGTGGATAATATGGTTTGAGGCAAATGAGGAGAAATCTAATTGGGATGCTACTCATTATTTTTACGGGATAAGCACGTTCCTTGGAAAAGGACATAAATAAGATAATAATAAGAAGAAAATAGAATCGATTTGGGAAAAGGTTGTGTGTTTGATGCGCTTAAGCGTATTGAAAAATATCGATGAATGAAAGGGTATTCAATGGCTTTAGGCAACTATTGTCCAACCAAGCGTATGAATTTTGATGAGGGAGGATGCTAATTTGGCCAATTTTTGAGGCAATCTGAGATCGAACAAAATAGGAAATAAATGTTGGAGCATAATAACAACAATTTTAAGAAGGCAGATTGGTTTTAAAAGACTGTTCTAAGCTAAGAAATCATTATAGCAATGAAATTCAGTGTTGGTTAAATGTCGGTGTAAACCAGCAGCATATACGGCGGCTGACAAGATGTCCACAAAAAAATCGATGTCTAAGTTTTGACGTAGAGCAATGAAAATACTGTTTTCTTCAAACTAAAAACACATCGTCCACACAATTAGCTTGAATAAGGATTTTTTTCCTTAAGACCTAGTCCTAGAAGGCTATATTTGGTGATGGCATTGTTTATTGTGCATACAATTTTATTAAGATCCTGGACCGTATTGTTCTTAAGGATTATTGCTGTACCTTAATTGCCTTTAGCTAGACTGTAATAAGTAAATATGTACGTATGAAGCAAATAACTCAATTTTTACTTGCACCTTATCTGCGCTTCCTCAATCTTCCTTGACGTATACTGAACTGCCCTCTGATCTCGCATAGAGATCAACGGTAATTTAAGAATTTCTCGAAACTAGTTCTAGATATTTTATGGAGAAATATGCAAATATCATAAGCTACCATACCGACTCATTGGAGCCAGGCAGTATCTTTCAAATTATCATAATCAGGTGTTATAATCTGGGGTTATGAGAAGGAGAGACAGACATTTTAAGCAGACATGACGAATCAGTTCTCCATTGTGAATATATTCTTTGATTGATACACACCTTTAATCTGATCTCTTATCAGCACAATCAGCGCGACTTAAGATCAGAGGAACATAAACATTGGAGTAGAATTTGTTTTGCATACACAATGAGGAGCAAATTGTCATCTAAAATATGCAGCTTTATTTATTTGTTGAATAAAAGTGCTCTCCTTAGTAATGAAACTTCAGTTTTTTTTTTTATTTTGGAAACGTTCTCGGAAACGAATGAAGATCTAGAATCTAAATCAGTGAAAATGATTAGACCTTACTTAAGATTATACCACCAGAAAGGTGCCGTAAAAAATGTTAACATCTCCCCCAATTTCAAAATTATTTTCAATTCAAATTTAGCTACGAACTGATTCCTCGAGTCGTAACATTGAAACAGATTAATCATTTCTGCTGTATTTCTTGAGTCCAGAGTTTGACAGATGACATTAAAACAATGTCATTCATGTAACTTGTCAAGCAAGTTTAGCTAAGGAGTGTCCAACTTATTTTTGCTTCCTTGCATTGGCTCATCGAAAAATCGAACGACATGATTTAGATTTGAAAGGTTTAAGAACTTCTCTGGTGACAAAGAGAAGAAAATATGGACCATAGAAATATTTGCACATGTATGTGGCTTTGACTTTATACTTTTTTGACGATAATATCATTTTACAGCTTTCCTTACAACCTTATTAAGAACACAAGTCTTAGGTTTTGTGTTTCACTATGGTTGGACAGATTATTCGCTTAGACATAGTTTTTATGGCAAAGGACAAGGCCAAAGGTTTGTTCGTTTCGAATACAATACTTTCTTTAAGCTGCCTTTCTTAAGAAATTGACACAAATGTCAGATTTTTTTCATAAAGCTTCATATAAAAGCTTCTGAGAGTTAGGTAAAGTTGATTTCAGCAGATTTGAGAAAACTTCTAAGCTCAGCTGTCAGATTTTAAAATGTTAAACCATTTTTTGACGTTTGACGTTTATTACACATTTGTGTAACTTGAGAAAATAATTAAGCTAAGTAGACTTGATTTTGGAGATCAATTCTAGATTGAGTATGAGAATTGACAACTTATTACGAAATTACTTCTGACAGCTCTCCACAATATACATACGCCTTTCACAAAAAGAAATTGAAACCTGCTCCGATAACTCATCCATCGCTGTCTCGTCGCTAAACGGTATTCATTTGTCAAAATGATGCCATCTCCTGCTCTGTCAATTTGAAGAAAACGATGGACAGAGAGAGGGAGAGGGAGAGGGAGAGAGAGAGAGAGAGAGAGAGTAAAATGGAAAGAAAAACAATCAAATAATCATAACTTACCATGGCTTAACGTATATATCCTTTTGTTTCGATCTCTTCCTTCGCATTAAGAAACGTTTGCCAACCTTCACGCGCATTTTGTTTGGCTGTGTGCAATTCTCGTAATCACTTGCCTTGTTACTCGTTTTGACGCAAATGTCAAACGCCACCAAAACGTACGAACGTACCCACTTGCAGGTGCAAGATGAGGAATAGACACTACAAAGTTAGTACACTTGTGCACTTCACGTGGAACACCGTGCAATTACGGCTGAGGATAAGAGGACAAAGTGAAAATGCACAAGATGTTTACGATGAGTCAACAGAAATTCTGTCCAGGAAGCCAACACTATTGCAGATGGTGACAATTTTCTTCTTTTTTTTCTGTTTTAGGACACCGGCACTCTAGTCTTGTTGTAGTTGAGCCAATTTGATATGTGCGCCACCCAACTGTAATTTCCCGAGACGTAACCGTAAACAATGGGGGATAAGAGAGACAAACAAAAAAAACCAACAGAAAACAGTTAAGCGAAGAAATACAGAGGTTAGGTTAGGCGCATGGATAGTTACAACCCCCTTCGGTTACGTGGTGTATATTTGAAAGGTTTTCTGATGCCCACGGCTTACTGTTTGTCACTTTTGACACATTATGCACTTGCACTGCACTCGCGAACTGCACATTTACACATAAACAAACACGGAATTAACGGTGCTAACACGCTTCGCCTCTGGAATCAATACCATCGATTGTGTATATATTTTTGTTAATAAAATTAAATGCGAAATTTTTGCGGGCCTTCGCGTCTTCGATCTGATTACAAAGTCTAGTCCTTTCGGAAGTGTTAATTTAAGGAAAACGAAAAGCTACTCCAAACGAAACAACAAACCAAGGAGAAAAAAAAATAAAAAAGAGAAAAGAAAATCGTTAGAATCGGGATTCGCTTAGTATCCTGTATATCTGACAGGGATACAGCATTCTCGTGACCCTCAGCTGATGATGGCAATGTTGACGGTATTTCCTAACTACACGCTTTGTGTGCTTAGTTGACTTTCGCATAGTTTTTCACTTGGATGGCACTTTCTTTTTGACACTTCTCACAAGGGAGTACCTCTAACAATCCAGCAACAATCGGGATGTGTCCTTCAGTTCGACAAAGTCATGTATGCATCTTTTCTCGTATCCTGTGTCCGCTGCTCCCGGATGTATCACAACTTTCGTTTCGGTTTTTTATAAAATAAAATAAAATTGGTCGCCAGACACTGCGTATCCCTCTGTAGTAACCCCACGCACAATCCACCGGCACAGGGATGCAAAAAAAAATCGGGGTCAAAAAGGAAACACCGCACACGTAGAATTTGATTGGTTCGTTGGCTGGTGCACAGAAAAGTCCCACCGAAAAAATACACAACACAAAAGAGAGATCTCGTAAGGATAGAGAGAGTGTGTGTTCAGTGGAAGAGCTCCTCTCGAGAAGAACAACACGACAACCACGTTCACGAGCCGAGAGGTAATGTATCTCTAAGCAGCCAACACCGATTCCACGGTGCTTTACGTACACGAGACGGCGGCAACGACGGCAATGACAACGGCAACGACACTGACAACGATGACGACGACAGCAGCGGCAACGCAACGACGACAACGACCGTTTGCATCGAAGGCTCGATACTAAATAAAACAAAAAAGCAACAAAAACATATCTTTTCAACTTGTTCACAATCGCTGCTTGGCCCACCACCATCCAGCGGCAGCTACCAGGCATCCACCGAACCATTCATTTCTCTATTCGAGTTACGAGCGTTTGGAGTGTATCTACACATCGTCAAAGCGTCGTCGTCGTGGATATGGGTGTATCTGTGGGTCTGTGGGGCACACAACGCGCGGGCACACTCTGCTGGGAGCTGAGCGAAATTTTTGGCGCAGCTATTGGTTTCGGTCACAGATACAGAGCGGTTGTTGCTTCGGCTGTCACTGCTGACTGAGTGGTTGCCTGGATGGCTGACATACCGGCCGGTGTATGAGCGTGTTTTTCACCCGGGAAAGCTACAAACCTCATTGTGTTTGTGCGCGGATGTGTGCAGGTATGCGTGTTAAAATGGTTAATCGATGCAAAAAGGAAAGACCGATTTCTGCATAGTATACACAAATATCTCGTCTCATCCTCCGTCAGCTGGGCCTTGGTTGCGGCATGGCGAAGCAACGTGGTGGAGCAGCGAGACGGGGCGAGGCGTGTCGTGTGCCTTTGCTCTGCGCGTACCTTAAAGCCACTCCGGACAAGTGCTAAATATTTCATAAAGAGTTTTTCAGAGCCTCTTTGCATTTAGTGGCGTGTGGAGCTGTTTTGTGTCCGGATTTCGCGATGGAAGATTCTGCGGTCATCTGACTAGGGATTCAGTGATTGGAGGGAGCGCGACGGGTGTTTAAAGCGAACCTTGTCGTTCGCGGAAATTTTCTACTTTTACAGCAACATGCACACACACACACCATCATACTTGTTGATTGAAGTTTTTTCCCGTCACACGGCAATTGATGTTAGCCTATCCCCGGAGATATAGAGGTGTTTGTGCGGGTGGTGGGGTGTGTATTTATTCAGGGTCGTGCCCGGAAGTGTGTAAAGAACCGGGATAGAAGATCGAGATGGAATTTGTTTTTATCTTGCCACTTGAGGAGGGTGTCTTGCCATGGTTGCTGGCAGACTTTAAGGAATCCGCATCCCACGTGCTTCGTGAGGCGACTTTTACCTCGGCGAACATGTGTGTGATTAGTGGTTCAGGCAAATAGGGAAAGAGGCTAAGCTGCTTTTGGCCGCTGGTGATGTGAGAGATTTTCCGATGGAATCCGGTCTGTTTGCGGTACTTTGTGAATACTTGGAATTGCTTTGACGTGTTTGGTGATCTCATGGTCAATGGGTCTGTGTTGAGGGCTGCGTCAGTGCTTAACTTTTGGAGTATTTATTGGAAATAATTTAAATGGGTTAAAAGATCGTAAATCTTTTCAACTAAGGATACAATTACTGTTTCCGTTGATTTTTATCAACCCTACTGAGCTATAAGCCTTTTTGGCGGTTCCTATTTACTTTATCTACAGTTGCCATCTCTGCTTATGCAACAACCAACGGGTTGTTATTCCACGGTAAAAATTTTAGTTTTACCTGCTTAACCCAGCAGTTGCACTGACCTGTCGTAGATACTACATTCCTTTCATATGCAGGTGTTTGTTGCAGGTTTTAAGCGATTCATAGGTTTTGAACCGAAGTGTATTGCATTTTTTTCGACACAGTTTGTCCTCCCTTCGATGACCGATGTCGCAGGCGACTAAGAATCTACAAAAGGTATTTTCAAGAGCTTTTTATAGTGAAAATTTGGTCTGTAGTCGATTTACGTTACGAAAATCGCACAAGTACGCGCCATAAAGTGCTGTGCAGAGGATCATGTTGGTATCAACTTATAACAGGCATACTCGTATATCTCGAAAATTTTAGCATAAGTTAGGTTAGATTAGGTATTTTTGAGTATTTGGAAGTTATATTATCTGCTTTCTGTCGGGGAGGGCGGTAGAAAAACGATAAGTTGTTTCTTCTCAGCAGTTTATCGACCGTCTTCATTAATTATAAATGGCATTTAAAGCATAGCCTATGGTGTATTACGAATATGTTAGCGGGAGGATCTGCCTATCGTGAAGCGCGTTCTTAAATGCAGTTTTTATTGTCTTTAGTTGGAAGATGTGATGACGTTATTCCACTTAGTAAAAATATTCATATGGAAGATTATAGGGAAATATGTAAAGAAAGCCCCTTATCTGCGCTTCGACATTATCACATATAAATAGATGAGGAGTAGTCTAACCGGCGCATTAGATAAAATTGGAAAAGGGATCCTAGCCTGCAAGTCAGAATTCGACTTTAAAGTAAGTAATAATTTATATAATAGCCCTCACATTCGCTTTTTGAGGAAGTTCAGAAATTCTTTCGACAAGTACACCAATCTATATGCTGCATTTGAAAACTGGAATTCGATACTCTAAGGCTACATTTTGATTACATTTTGATAATAATCGAGCAGTGGGTCCTTGATTTAAGAGTGGGACAGGTCGGTGGGAAACTATGAATTGAACTTAAACATTTCAGCTCATATGAATTCTTCAACGATTAGTTCTATTCTCACGAATATTTTAAAATGATGGCTGACGCTCATTATTATATTATTATAACACAGGATTGTCCTTAGACTAAAGTGCAACCTAATGAAGAACGCTTCTACGTAACATATGTACACATTCCCTTAACCAATTTAAGCCAATTTACTGTAGCTAAACGTGAAATTAAGTGCTCACCAAAATTATCTCTCAACAAGTCCATTGTTTTACGAAGTGAAACACCGCCTTCTTAAGACCAGTGCTCCCCGAAACCTTGGGCTTGAAAGTTAAATAAAATCGTGGATGAAGCAAGTCGACTATGCACACATTTCAGATAGGACACTGCTTTTTGTTATTCAACTCTACAATTGGAGAACGTTGTTGAGGTTTGAATTTTTCCAGGATATGCCAAACGATACTGCACAAAAATGTCAAAGCAGTTTGAAAGAATTCACGCGTGATATATCAAAAGAAGCCAACTGCAAATAAAACCCCACGATAAACAACTCGATATTTTTTAAGATTTCCCGATGGGCGATGTTATGATCGCTTTGAGGTCCGTATCGAAGCTTTTTATTTTATATATTTTTATATACACATATGCACATATATAATGAAATATATATACACCTGAAGAGCCCGGTTGTCTTGTAAGTGGATCACAGCCATCTTGAAATCGATGACGATTCGCATCTTAGTACGGGCCATCTTTCGTGTTAGCCCATACGTCAGACCTCAGACCTTTTATGTTCTTCAAGCTCGGTCATACTTCCTAAATCTTTGAAGTACTCGTAATAGCCTCCTATTTGTTCAGGAAATGGGTAACTTTTGAATAGTTGTTGGATTTCAAGTTACCGAGCTACATTCATGACTCCTTGTCTCGGCTTATCACCGCTGAGGTTCTGTTCGTTATTTCGATGCTTCGTGCTCTCACATCAAAATGAATAGGGTGGCACTATAGCCCACACAGGAGCAAGGCACAATGCGAGTAACGTTTTCAGCAAATAATCTTGTTGTGCGTGTGAGCAGAGGCGGCTCACAAATTCTGGAACAGTTTCATTGAAAGGAATCTGAGAAGTAATCTTTCCTAAGAGAGCACTGTACATTTTCATTTGCTACAAAAGGCCATCAAAGTGTTTATGGATTAAGATATTGGTCCATAGTGATTCCCCCCACCTTCTCAAGCTTGGCTCAAAGTGTGTCACGTACCATGGATATAAAGTAAATATTTCAATTCGGAAAGTGGTTTCTCCAGTTCCTGATGTTTACAATATAATAAAATCCTTTCCAATCACCCCCGCCTTGCAAAAAAATTCCCTGCTTTGATCCGCCAATAAAGGCACTTTCTTCGTGGAATCTTAACAACCCCAGGGATTCCAATATTTATATTGCTGCCCTTTGGAAAACCACGATGAAATTCATAATTCTAATAAGGAATTCCCTGCCAAAATATTGCGAAATAAATTCAGGAGACTCCTCATGCCAAGGTCGCCAGCACAACACGTTCTTCGTGTGCTAACAACTGACCCCCATCCATTGGCCAACCCTTTCGCCGTAAATTACTAAATACCTCCTGCTGGGGACAACGCATTCCCTAAGTGCGACTATATTCTGGCTATGTGGCGGCAATAAATGTAATTAACTTGCATTCAGCTATTATATACCGACGAGTAAACAATTTCCCATTCAAATACCGCCGATCTGGTCCTCCCTCCCCGGACAGGCGGGCGCTCATCAGCTCGCAATTTTCACGTTCCAATTCCTATCTATGGCGCTAAAGGAGCGCGCATGTCGTGCACAGCGCCCACAATCATAGCAACCATTAGCGAAGCGAGCGCAAAGAGAAGAGCGAAAAACTGTACAGAACATTCACTTCAGTTAAGGACATCAAAGGGTGTTCTAAATGAACAGGTGGTAGCTTCACCTATGTCGGAGATATGCATGCAGCCATAACGGGCTTCTAATCCCCACCCACAAAATGACCTTTCCAAAATGGGCTTGGCTGCTCCTGGCATGCACTGATGCGTTACATCCTGCCATACGAATGCCACCCCGGTGGCACCGAGCGAGGAGCGAGGTTATTGACATTCCCATTCAGTGTTCCTGACCCAGAAATAATAAATTCTCTTTGAAATTGCACGGGTTTGATGGTGCAGGTGAGGCGAGTGGAAAAGAGGCTTATGTCCTAGAATCACCCTTTCGCAAGGTGACCCAACGAAATGTGAGGAAAGCAGACCAGTAATTAAAAGGAAGTACCCAATGGCTGTTTTCGTTTAAGTATTCAGACGGAGGATGCACACTGATGAGGAGCAACCCTTCAAGGGTTTTCAGTGGAGACTGTGTCCAGGTCAGTTGATGGCTAGTGAAAGGAGGAAGGTTAAAAGCCACTTGGGTTGGATGCAGTAATGGTTTCGTGAGGAGGATGATTGAGTGGCAACTTGACCTGAATCTAAATTAAGATTTTTTTAGAATACTTGGTCAGTCAACAAGAGCTGTCACCTTTAAATCCATTCATGAATTGTCCGCATTGTGGTGGTGTTAAGGGAACACAAGAACGTAAGTCAACGCCCGTATATCGTAAGCCATCCAAAAGATTTAGATTGATAGGAGGGCAACCACCCATAGCAAAGGTCCGCATGCCTATTCGAAAACCCTACCTCCCTTTCACACAATCAGCAGCAACAGCCAACATGGCTGACATCTTAACCACCAAACTCTCTGCAAACTTTTCCATTTGCGCCTCACTTCCTACCGAGTGCGAATTACTATTGTAAAAGAAAACTTGCCCCAAGTCGGTTATTATGTCGGTCAAGGATACACATCCAACCCACACATAATCTACTGATCTGGCAGTCCAACGCCCCAGCGTCCACAAACGGCGGCATGGTGGACAACGCCGACATGGCAGTTAGCGCTGCCGGTGCTGGTGCCATTGAGTTCCGCAAGTAATAGTTGTTTTCTCCGCGTCTCTTGCGGAATCCGAATCAGAATCCGTATCTCCATGAATATTTTATATCAGATATCTAATTCAGAGTGGGGTAGCGAGTTGACGAAGTGCCGGAGATACAACTTCTTGCGGACGGCGACTGAATTCGCAGCCACGATTATGCCAAATGGTGAGGCACGCCAAATGAGAGTGTGCGTCAGAGGCACGACGACAACCGGCGTGTGAGTGGAAATTGTCAGCGCTTACCCCAGTATGTACCAGCCGCGTGGAATGGTGTGCCGCATTGCGGACCTTGACTTTCGTCAAGGCTGCGTTGCGCTGCGCCGCGTCGCTGTGTGCGCGTTGTTGCCATAGACCTCGGAAGGAATTAAACGCGTTCGACGTTCGGATTAGCCGTCACTTATCGTTCCTCAGGAGAACGCAATGCAGTATGGTTCAGTCAATCAAATGGCTATATTATGCTAATGTCAAGGGAGTTTGACGGACTGTTCACACCTGCAGCACGGTGAATTGTGAACGAGGCAAAGACCTGATTCGCGACGGCTAGTTGCAATGTGCACGAGGTAGGAGACCTAGATTATGATGTGGCAAGCAGCGGCAATTGGCGAGGTTTTCGAGGGCTGCATTTGTTTTAATTTGTGATACGTGATGTTTTGGTTTCTGTCGAACTTTGAGTTGAATTCTTTTGAAGGCCCAGTCAACACAAAGTTGTTTCAAGGTATGTTATATCGTGGCGGAGAGGTGGCGTTTAAAGGAAAACAATCTCTTCCCTATCCCAGACCACCATGTGTGCCGAATAGAATACAACTAACCTTGAAAGTTGTGCTGGGAGATAGTCACACTTAACCTTAAATTAATTGTTGTTAGATGCCATGCTGGTGGTGTTATTAAGTGCATGTGATCGCTTGTTTGCTGTTCTGACTTTTGTTACTTGAACGCCAGCATATGCTAAATTGCAATACATTGAGGGTAGTGTTCAATATTGCCCTACTTGCATTCGAAAATAATTATAGCCCTGATCTGTAATGCGTTGTTTCGTATTAAATGGGCCACAAATTGCCTTGTCCTTCTGCAACAGCGGGAGTGAAACGAAGATGTGGAAATGTTACTTCATGGGTCATGCGTCAGTCCTAGCAAGATGAACTAAATCCCCACACTACTTATCTTCTGATTGTCTGCTAACTATGTCTAAATGAAACAGTTTGATTTCCAACAACAAGGAGGAGTGGCCGCCAGAGCTAGGCCTGTACAAGGGTGCTTTAACAACTATCAGGGGTACAGAAGCAGAATCTGCTAGAAAAATCCTAAGCTGGCTGAACCTGAGCTTTAACCAACCTGCTTGTCCAATTAGTAGAGTCCCTCGTCAGATTCCTTATATCTCCCACTTGGTTGAGGTCCTTTTCATGTTCTCTGTTGCATTTTTTCAATGGGTCGCATTCGACGAAACTACGGGCCGGGGCAATGTTCCATCCGCTCTTCATAGCCTAGCCACATAAGACATTCTATCCGACGCTTAACTGCGTGCATGCCGCCGTACAGTCAATGGAGATTGTTCCTCTCCTCCAGACGTCATCAACGCTTTATTGCAGTAACCTCCACGGATGTATTTGAAATATGGTTGAGCGCATTTATTAAAAGTTGCCCTCTTAAACGGCGGAATGGTGTTTGAAATGCAAGCTCTTGTAGAAAACTTGGTTAACAAAAAAAAAAACTGAATAATTAACACAGATCAGGTTGCTTTCAAAAGACCACTGATAGAAATTAAAGAGGTATAACGATAAATGTAAAGTTACCCTGTGTGAATCAAAACTGTCCGTATTGGCTTAACTTTTACCATACAAGTTTAAAAGTGGACAGAAGATTACATGATGAGCATTAATATTACTATTACATCACTCTCAGCAAACCTTACTCCAGGTACATATGTGAACACGAGCCGAAGAAAGTTTTTTTTCGCAAATCACACTTCCTGTGATTGTATGTACACTCGGAGACATAAGTCAACTTACACAAGATGTTCTTATAAATCAATGCGTTTTTCCCTAGCAAACAAAATTTATTCAAAAGGAGTATTTTTAATTTGTTTTATTATTTAATGACAGAACAGTTAAAATTAGCATCATTTGCATTCTATCCAGTTGTGATCTTGAAATAAATTTGTGATGAAGTGGGAGATTTTTACTTTTTCAAATATTGATTCGTGCACAGGATTGAAGTAAAATGCCAGAAAGTTTCTGCTGGCATCCGCAGGAACTGCTCTCTGTGAAGGAAAATCATTACAAGAGATTGTAAATTTCGATGGAAAACATCACACTACAGATAAATCCAAAACCTCGAATTGGATGCCCTTAAATATAAAAATGGAAATATCTAATAGTAAAGAAAGTCATGAAAGATCTTGAAGAAGCCACAACGAAAATAATAATAAATGGGTAGATTTTGTGATGCAAATCTTGTTCGCAGAGTCCGTATGAAAAATAATTTTCGAAGTGGAGTGGCCAGGCAAAAGTCCTTTATTGAGGAAGTATATAGAAATTTGCACATACCAAAGTCTTACTAAAATCATACAAAGAATTATTGGTTAGGTTAAGGTTCAGCGGTAAATGTAAAATAATGCAAATGACTGCAATGTAAGTGGCTCAATTCAGAATTGGAGAAATTTAAGACTGTTTGTTGAGCATGCTAGAGTAAGTGTGCCCGTGTGAGGTTAGGTGTCAGTGGCGAAAATTTATGAAATTAATTATTCTCTAAAGGAACCTGAATGAGCTGGGACTCGTTTGTCTTTCAAGCCTCAAGAAAATAACTATCACAAAGAGGTAAAGCTGGCAGAAGGCACTTGAGGAAGAATAGGCCCGAATTGGGCCTTCAGTTACTAAAATCTTGGTCGAATTGAATAATTGAAAATAATGAGAGCAGAGCTATTACGGTGACTATTGACTACCAGTGACTCTCAAAATTGATCACTTGTTTGCAAATAAAGAATTTAAAAAAAAAACTTTCTCAACTGCACTCTTTAACAACAACAAACTTAATTGAGAAAAGCTTAGTTCTAAGAATTATGAAAAAATAATCCATGAAAAGTATAATTTAATCATTTTGTGAGTTTCAAAGCATCAAACTGTACTAAAACTTTGTGTCGCTTCCTTTGGCAAACAAAACACTTACTCTTCTTCTGGATATTATCTTATTCCATCCCAAGACCGCAATTCGTCCAACGTCTTAGCTGCAGCAATGGACAATTGTCTTGTGTTGTGAGGCAAAGCTGTTCTACCGGGTTTAAGTCCAAAATTGGAAAAATGAGTGCAGAACTTCAAACCCATTAAATTCCAACCAATTTTGATCACTTTGTGTGTTTTGAGTTCATAATCATAATCATGTTTATTTCGTTCTTAAGTTTACAAAGCGAGCCACTGCACAATTTACAATTCAGAGATTTGATATACAGTATAAAGTCATATTATATCTTTCTATTGAAATCATCTAAGAAACAAAACAATAATTATATTAAGCAAAGGGAAAGAATAACAAAAATCCTTTATTAAAGAAAGTGTGTTTTGGGTTATTATCGTGTTGAATGATAAAATCCGAAAGCGATTTATCCCATGAACACATAAATCGAAGCAATCATGTGTCCATCGGTTCCCTGCCATTTGCCCACTTACTTGAAATACACCAAAGGCATACGAGTACCTCCTCCTAAGCTAAACCGTTCTTAAACTAGCCTCTGTTCAAGTTGTTGTCCCTTCTCTGATTATATCTCTTCAAAACCATCTGATACAAATAGGTAAGCTTTCGTTTCATCTGACCAATCACCTTTACGAGGAGAGCATGTGATCAATTTCGGAATCCACTGTAAGTGTACTGTTCCAGTTTTTTTTAAGAAATTAAGTTTATGCTTCTATATTTATGCTTTTATATTTTATCTACATATATTTACTTTTGTTTCAATTTGTTGTGCTTTCCCAAAAAAAAAATGCCGATTCACTAATACGACTAGTGTACCTTGACTTTTATAACGAATTGTGTGTCATAAAGCAAACGGGGGTGCCTTAATTCCGACAAGGACTAATTAAGGCCTAAAATATAGAACTATGGAAATGAAAATAAAATGATTTAATTTTTCTTAATTGCATAGTAAATTCTTGACTAACAAAATAAATAAAATAAAACCTTAAAGAAGGCAATAACTTCACGAACTTATTTCCCTTGGTAACAATTCCTTCTATGCGAACTTCTCACAACTTCCTTAGGCAACCGAAATGTAATACTCAGCACACGCATACATCCCTCACAAATAATTGAGTTTGTCGTAAGTTCTAAATGAATTAAGTTTCACAGGGTTCACTATCTCGTCAAGCGAAGAAAGTTTTGTTGTTTAATGTCGTCAATGGAAAATGTATCACCCCAGGGAAAGAATTTAAGAAAATTGAATTGCATTGTAGTTTCTTTAAACCGTAGCTTTGTAGCACATTCTTCAGTGGCATGCTTAAAGGTCAATCAAATAAACTCCTCGTTATCGTTATACTTCTCCACTTCATCCAACAGTTCCTCTTCTCGACGGTCAATGATCCAACAGACGAAAAACAAAACATCCTGAGGTAATACCGTAACAGTAGTTAATCATTTCCAAGCGATTTGTTCTTCGATTCTATTCCAACGAAACTTTCGGTGACTTGCAAGCAGACTGCCTCCAAGTGATTCTTTATCTACCGAATTGAACCATTGTCGTTATCGACTTGACACAATCGTCGGTCATTGACATACACATTCGCATTCGCGAGGGTCCAGATTTATGGTTTTCTTGTTTTATACACGTTAATGGAGTTCTCGAAGTGAAATGTCGGCCATGAATACATTTGGCTCTGGAAAGCGAAGAAAAATTGAGGTGATTCGGCGAAATATGCCGTACTGGGTGTGCTGCGAAAAACCCGGGAGTCTGTCGCACAATCCTCACCGCGGCCTTTTATTTATTTAAAAGCATTTATGCTCGGTGCTTGAAACGCTAACATCGGAAAGATGGGTAGGGGATGGGGTCGGGTTCATGGTCGGGTTGAGTTTATGGTTTGCGCAGTCAGGTTTATTTGCTTATATCTTTTCAGAGAATATTTTAAGTCTGATGTTCGTGAATGATTACCAAGATTGTGTGTGATGGTGATTTTATCTGCCACGTGAATTCCTTTCCAAGAATGCTGCCGCTTCATGAGTGATCACAATCAATTCATAATTAAGGAACCCTCTTAAGCAGCATCAACTTGTCACAATTAATAAATGCAAAGCGATTAGACGGCAAGATAATTCAATCGTTGGTCAGGTTCACGATGTTTGTCTGATGATTGTTTTCAGTCAGTAAGTTTCATGTTTTTTGCTTGACCGTCTCCTAGCAGTGCTAGAATAGACTCTGTTGAGTATGATATGTTACCAGGTGGAAAAAACCTGACACACAAGCGCAAGCGCATCCGATTGGACTAATGGTTAGGCACACGATTCGAGTATTAGACTTGAATGAAAATTATTAACTGCTTAGGGAGTGCCTTAGGTGATGAGTTATGGCCCACGTGAAAGGGACTCTCGTGTGGAGTAATATCTGAACATTATCGTCATTGTTTGCCTTAAGATTCGTAGTCTGCTGAAATATTGTGAAGTATTTCAACAAAATGATGTCGTCTTCAACACTAGTGTAATTGTATTTTTAATTACGAGTACTAGAAGTATGACATTTAGAGCCATCTATTGACAATATCCAAACAACGAATTTATGCAGATTACAGTGGAGATGATGGCTATAGGTGAAGAAGGAACTGATGCGGAAAATTATGAACAGTATCACCCGCATTGCTGTCAAAGTCAAAGATAAATTAATTAAACTAGGAAGAAACCCACAGGAAGATAATGCAAATAGCAGGAATTTATTTGTGAAGAGCCTACTTAAGTGTACACTCAAGTCAAGAGCCACTCGATTGTATTAGATGCCCTCATTATATTCTTCATTCTATATTTAATCAATTCACAATCGCAACTATCAGGCCTTGAAAACCTATGAATCCCTGGCATCCCATCTCAGATAGTCGGTGAAGGTGAAATTTTTGCTAGATAACGCTGTACAGTGGACCGATTCCATACATTTGGAACTAAAAAAAACAATTTCGAATAATATTTTTTGACTATGAATAACGGTAAACTAAAAAAATATTTTTGTAATTTTTAAACAACGAACGAACAAGCGATTAGTTCTGGAGTACTGTCGGTGTGCTCATCTTATTTTAAGAAATCAGTTTGTGTGACTTGAAAAAGAAGCAAATTGAATTTCTTATAAAACGAGGCACACGTTCAATCAACATCAAAACACGATTTAAATGAGTTCTTGATGGTTCTGTTATAAAATGTAACTTTAAAGATGGCCGCTGTCGCTATTTTTTGTTTATAATAATATTTTTTAATTTTGCAAACACGACACAACTTGTTTCGTTTGGTAAACCAATTGCAAGAAAATGCCTGTCAGAAAGCTGATGCAGTTTAAATGGTTATAGTAGTGCATTTGTGGTAGCCTCGAGTTAAAAGAAATGTAAACTAAAAATATGTTTGAATAAATGGGAATCATTTGATTTGTGCTGAATTTTAATAAACATCTACTTTACAGCACTATAAAAGTGATGGATTATAACTAACGATCGTATCTTTTTTTAGACAAAAAACAGTATATTTGGACCAAAAATTTAAAAAAAACAGTAAATCGATTTAAAAAATACAGTATTTTTCGCAGTATACATTTTAATCAATGAAAATCAACAACAAAAACTATTCATTTCGGGGCGATTCGTTTCCATCATCTAAATCGCTTTCCATTTCAATGTCTTCTCCTGTTGTTGATGTTTTGTATTTGTCCTTTGAAGCAATTTGACGAAGCAATTCCGGCTTTGATTTGAGATAATGATAGAATTGAACGCATGGATATTTCAAGTTACATTTGACCATCAGAATTGCTTTCAATGTTTCGACTTCCAATTGAGTTTTGTCTGACGTCCAAGTTTTGTTCACTGCAGAAAAAATTCTTTCGACAGATGATGAGGTTCCTGGCAAGCAATTAGATCGGATATTATTTGCGAATTTTCACCAGCTTCTTCGGTTAAATTCAAAACTTTAACATGTACACCGACAGTGGGAATAAAATATCGAACAAGCACGGGAAAAAGTTTAATATTTCCATGGTTTGATGCATCTGTATACACTGACACATAATTACAGTCTTTTAATTCTTGTTCAAGAAATTGTTGGACGTGCGGCGCAAAAACACTGGTGACTATTGCTTGACATTTCTTTTGTGAACACGAAAACTTCATTTTAAAACACGATTTAAATATTTTCGTCGCACAATTTGATGACTTGAAACTTTGATTTGAATTTATCACATGATACGCCCACACTCCTTCGATTGCCGCTGAATGTGTATCCCAATCCGATGAAAAATGTGTTTTTATAGATGTACTTGTAGAAGCGGCATTTTCAGCATCTTTATGTTTTTTTGTTTTGATATGTCTGGCAATATCCGCGTTTCCACCAGACGCAATAGAAAAACTACCTTTGCATTTTCTGCAAAAAACATCACTTTCACTTTTCGTTTTTTCGAGAAACGAATACTTTTCCCGAAGTTTTGTGTTGAATGTATTTTTTGCTCTTGATTTCGACATTTTTACGCGTTCTGAACAAGAATGAATAATGACAAGAGAGTATTTACACGTATCTAACGTTCTCAAATAATTCGTGTAAAAATATGGTACTATGGGACAATAACTAGGTATACATTCCTGCATATTTGGGGAATCCCCGACAAATTGAAATTATGAAAAACACAAACGAAGTTTTTTACCGTTACTTTCGTGTTATTTCAAAAAAAATCGTTTGAAAGAGAATCAAATTTTTTCCTCGATTCGTGTTAAATGAAATTCGCGTTTCATTTTGTTTTCTTTGACGTTTTGCATTACGATTAATAAATATGAATTTCAAAACGTTAAAGAAATAAAACTTAATATTTGTTCTCAGTATTAAAATACAGTATTTTGGGCTGAAAAAGCAGTATACAGTTTTGGAGTTGCAAAAGCAGTATAATACTGCGAAAAACAGTATAGATACGATCGTTAATTATAACTCGAGTTTATAGGTTGTAAAGCAATTTTTCCCAAAAACCAGATGTAGGGGTACAACATCACATTATCACTTAAAATTAAAATAAACTCAGTAATTATTTTTAAATATTTGGTTTCGTGCGATTTGCTAAGAGATGGCGTAACTTGTATTATTCCAGTTGTTTCTTTAACTTTTTAAAATGCCTGCTTGAGTGACACCCAAAAATTCTGCAGGCTCGTCTTGTGTTTGGCAACAATCTTCATAGTGTAATGGTTCCAGTTCTTCCTCTTCAAACTTTTTTGGCTGCCCAGGACGTTCACTGTCATTCAAGCCATAATCACCACTTTAAATCGTGCAAGCCACTTTTGGAACATTCGCCTTAGCTTGTGCATGTTTACCATAAGCTTCCACCAAAATACAATGACTCTCGGTAGCAATTTTCTTCATATTAAAGTAATGAAGAATTCTAACCGCAAAAACACTTTTGCAAGCATAAGGTTCGACGCTTCAAATGAATGACATATACTGAAATGACGTACAATGACAGTACCTTTCCAACACATATTCCAATGAAATAATAACAATGGAATTATACAAGTTCTGCCATCTCTTAGCGAAACCGCATGAATTAAGTTATAAGCCCAATATATTCTGCCTTTGTAAAATAGTTTGAAAGTTCGTAATCGTTTTTCGATAGCTCACATGAGAATGTGTTTTGACATCGCAGCGATTAAAAAACGTATTGTAGCAGGGTTCCATATGAGCAAAGTTCTTAGTGTAATTAACGTGGAAAAATATTTATGGGGCAATCTTTGATGTCAATTGATTTTCACTAAATGAATTGAACGAAAAAAAAACACATTTAACACTTTATAATTAAATATCAGTTTCTATTTACAAATTGCCAAGTCATTTTACTTCCTACTGATCTTCTCGAATTCGCAACACGTGTGCAGCAATGAAAGAAGGCATGAATAAATTAGGAAAAAAAACAAACAAAATGCAAATTACACTTGCACTGTTTCACAATATTACAGTAAGGATAAAAGGCTTCGCAGTTTTTGTTTCTTCCCATAAAGTTTGGATTTTGTAATATAAGCTGTAAACGGTGCGCGAGGGCACCTATGCAAAAACGACGTCTTTCTTTTTTTTTTCTTGCCAAAAATCATTTGATTTGTGCTACATTGTTCAATAAGTATTTGTAGATTTTGTAAAATGAAATGAATATATAAATGACGAATACGTGTTAAAATTGGCATGCAATAAATTAATCCGGTTCAGAAGTGCTTTTTGAATATTCAAAATTAGCGTGTTGGTGTTTTACCATTTTTTGACAACAACATATGAAACAATTTGATTAAACATTGATGTTGACGATGTTTTTTGAGCTTAAAAAAACAATATTAATTAAAAAGCTGGAAAGTAAATTAAATTATTTTTGAATGATACATATATCCATTAATATACTAGTATTTTTTGGGTGTTAACGTACCCCAATCTCAAAACTAAAATTCACTGAAATCCTTTCATAAACGTAGGTGATATGGAGAGTATGACAGACATAAAGGCATGGAATCCATAAAAACAAAGACAATCAGAACTAAGGATTATAGATGATAAATACAATGCTCGTTTCCTGAATTTGAGAACAAGGAACGAAATTATAATATAAAAATATAACGGTTCTATTTCACATGACATGATACATGACTTTCCGAATTTTGAGAAATATTTCTAGAACCAAACTTGCAAATTCAACAATAACACTACATCGTGATGATGTAATAAAGCACTTCCTTGTTCCCAAAGCCAATTATCAAAAGACACCTATTAAGACCAATCAAATTTAAAGCAAGTTTTTTTTCCTGTTATCAAAACCATCTCTTAAATGCTAAATAAAAAATTTCCTTAAAGAAATTTATGGAATTTTTTTCTCTTCTATCTGTATGGAGTCGATCCACTGTGCGCCTCTACGAACCAGGCAACAACGAGTGCCTTGTTCTCTGATTTTATATGGTCCTTGACCACAGTCAAGCCATTCAGGTGCAACCAATTAATTTTAAATTGATTCGATTGTGGAGTTATTTACTTTGGCACGAGTGTGCTATTTTTGAGTAGAAATTCTCCAAAAGACCCCGCAAGCGAGCGCCCGTTATTTGCAGTTGATAAATGTTTACCCGCACAAGTGGGAGATGATTTGATTTCGACTTGTGGAAAAGTTTGCATGACACCGACAATAACGATGCCCTTGGCAAGTGTCAATTTATAAACAAAAAAATGTTTTTAAACTTCCACTGGGTGGCCATTCTGGCGGGTCAGTGTTCCGTCGAGGTCAGGAAAACTTTTTTGTTGTCTGAGTTGCTACACGCTGTCAGTGGCTGTTTATTCCCTCGAATCGATAGGAAAGTCTATTCGTTGCGCTTGAATGGGCCCGTGTCGAGCGGAAACTATAAATATTTTGACACTCGGCAACGTCTAGGGTTGTAGGTCGAAGAGAAGACGCGCAAGTTTTTCGTGCCCAGATTGTCACTGTATTCAAGAAACTATCGAGTTGTAGCACCATTAATTGCAATTAGAATCCTAAAACTTACATAATTCCCCCCTCGGCTGTTAATAGAAGGCGCGGCGATTATGGTTGTTGGTCGGGCAGGGTTCAAAGGGGGAGGTGTGCGTTTAGGGAACACAAATGATAATCTCGATAGCGGTCACGCACAGTGGTTGCAGATGATTCGGCATTTTTCGAAGAAGTTTCAATAAGCGTGTGAAGCTATAAATATGGACTTCCAATCGATCAACTTGAATATTGATTGAAGTGTATTTGGAAAAAAGTGACTATTGACGTCATAAGCTTTGGCATTTCGACGTGGTTTCTTAATTTTTCAACTGGCTTGGTTCTTAAACATATTTTGCTTTTGGCATTTAAAGTATTTGGAGTCCCCGCAGTCATTTTGGTATTGTGAAAAGTACGGCAGCAGAAAATTTATTTTTAAGGAACCGTTTTAAGTTTAATTTACTTCCACCTGAACTTCGAGATTATAATTGAAAACAATTTCTATACTAAATTTCTTTAAATCGTAAATTCCTTCTTTTTCTTATTCACCATACCAACAATAAAGTGTCAGAACCTGAGCTAATGCTGCCTTGCCTTTTTGGGCGCTTAGTTTTACTCTTCTTTTAGAATCTGGATACTAAGACCGAAGCTGGGCCATTGTAGTTAATGAGCTCAATGGGCGAAGCAGTTGAGAGTGATTTGCATTCCGGGCCATATCCACATCACGATACAGCTGTTGCCAATGCTCTTCATCCTCAAAAGTAAGATCGTATAACCGCCGCAGAATGTTTGTTACTGAGTTCCCAAGAATCAGTTTGAACTTAGTCACAAACTTTTCAACGTACAACTCCAATTCTGTTTTTCGCAACTGCTAAAGAGTATCTAAAAAACGCTCGTTAAAGTCCCCATTAAACTGTAAGCCCTTCCGCTCATGACAGAACTTCAGGACGCACGATGCAAGTGGATGCTTTCATTATGTATATATTTTATTTTACATTACAAATCAGACCTCACGATGGACTATCCTTTAAAACTGATGGTGGATAGTATTCCCCAAGAAACGAGTTCCTTTGATTGCATTATCTACCGGAGCATCAGTTTGAGTACTCATAGGACAATGCACAATTGGAAAACACGCCGCAACACTAAGAGTACCATATACAAACTTCTGTAGCAAATGCACGGAGGGGAAAGGAGATAAAAACCGGTATCATCTAGTCTGCACTGGGTTTCATAAGGAAAGAAACACTGGAAGGGTTTTATATAACTAAGGTAATGGCTATATCCGAAAAGGATGTCTGGGCATTCGTTAAAAAAACCAGGTGTAACGGACGGTGACTGGTTCAATATGTAAACAATCTTAGTGAATTCTTATCTTTCGATGGAAGCCACATTACCTAACCTAACCTAAGTGAATTTAAATGAGGTTTCGATTGCATTTCATTGCAAACTGAGTTCAAGCTCTAGACGCAGATTTTGTTGTACCATTCAAAGGGTTTCCTTTTGAAATGCTCTTTGAAAGACATAACAAATACATCACTGAAAACGCCAACTTCAATACGAAGAATCCTCTTAGTCTCTACATGTTGCAAAATGATTGCAACTTCCTAACTCAAGCAAGGCAGGGTATACGTGTACCGACGCGGGTAGGATTTGTGATTTCCTAACTCAACTAAGCTTTGAGTCGACAAACAAATTTCAAGTCATTTTTTCGCTTCAAATGATGCCATCTCTTCAAAATTTTGATCCTAGGCCCTTCTCTATATCAATTGCCTATGGGTCAGATGGAAAGCAAACACTTATCCATTCCCGATTCAATAGAGTCCCACTAACTCAAGAGATTCGTTAAAAGATTGACTGTTGCGCACCGAAAACCTCATGTAAGCATAATTTTCCATCAAACACTTGCCATTCGGGAATTTATGCATGAAGTCCTCCAAGTCCCGGCTCACATCCCACCACTTGGTTGCGTACGTCAAATCAGCTTCATCAATTCAAGTGCATCATGAGGGGCGAGCCGAAATAAAAAGTATTTCAAAAAAACACTCGAAATGGAAATGTTTCCAGATCGAAATCTTCTCCGCCAAAAAATCGACACCAAGTAGGTAACGAGCAAAATTATGCTGGAGGGCCACAAAGCGAAGCTCTTTACGAGCATTATGCAAATCTGCGTCTATCAGATGAGTTGTTGTTTCATCTGAACTTTACATATTTACCGTGAATACGAAGCTTTAAACAGTCGAAAAAGTAATGACCGTGGTCACGGTATATCCCCGGAGAGACAGAGAGAGGAGCGTCTGATGCAGTGAGTCATTACGGCTGATTTCTCCTAAAGATTCGTTACCCTGTCTTGTGATTTGATTTTCTTAGTGTTTTCGTTGTGTTTCTTAGCGCTGATTGCCGGTGTCTGCGGTGGCTGCAAGGCTTGCCTGCGGACGCACTCGATAGGATGGAATAAAATTTGTAATCGGTCATTAAGCTGAAGATCTCTCGGGGATTCCACTCGGCGCACAGGTAACGAATCCATTCAAGTCAAGTTTTTGTTAGTGGCTGAGGCCACGAGGTATTGGCTCAGAGAAACGTTTGGGTTAGGTTGAGTGTGGGTGTGTTTGGCTCTTTGTGTGACACCAGTTCGAGTGGAGCTTGTATTTTTGGAAAGGTTATGGATTTCTTGTGAACTTCTAAAGTGGCCTGGTAATTGGAAGGCTAGGCGCGTCGGTCATGTGATGGCTTGGATGAAAGCAACACGTGATACGATTTTATATAAATGAATGTATTATTCATAAATTAGTCAGAAAATAAGCAAAAGCGAGGGTCTTAGATATCACAGACGGGATCGTGATTGTTAATAAGTGACTTGGGGTTTTACAGTTTCTTGTCGATATTTTCTAGCAGTTTTCCATTGATCACTATCACTGTGATGATTAATCTGATTTCATGATGAAACGTATGTATATGAACATGTTTATACAGCATCCTGCTAGAACGTTATGTCAATGTTCATAATGATGTTCAAAACTGGAAGAAGCATCGGTCTAAGAAAATTGTGTTTTCTAAGGACTGAGATATTCTGTATTGATGTCACTGCTTCTAGGCATACAAAATGGCCCAAAGGTTGAAAAAATCAATATCTTCTGAGTCGTATCGCAGAATCATCCTTGCCAATCGCTGTTTCTTTGAGCTCAAGAGGCAATTGCATAACAGAGAAACAAATCTGATCATCATCGACCTACCAGAGACCTAGATTATATTGAAAAGGGATGAAGAAGTTCTTATGAAAGTTTTTATAAAATAAATTCTTTGGTTCTTTTGTCGTTGATGACATCTGAATGAGAAGATTCAACCACTGCACGGGTTGTATAGCGGCATGCATCCAGATGGCTAGGTCATGTAGAGCGAATGGACATCACAGCTATGGCCCGAAGAGTCTTCGATTCCGAACTAATGGGCCAACGTAGTCGAGGACGTCCTCGAATGCACTCAAGTGAAGAAGGACCTCAATCAACTTGGTTTGCGCAACTGAGGATAGCTAACGAAAGATCATGCTGGCTCGAGAGGCTTAATGGTTGAGGCCCAGATCCGCCCTAAACTGTAGCACCAAGCAAAAAAACTGAATTTATAAACACCATTTCCCTGATAGACGCATAGTTACAACTTCCATATCCTCCCATTTTCACTAACAATCGTAAATTGACAAAAATGTTGTCCATCGGACACACTGGGAACAAATGTTCCTTTTGTTCAACTTTTAAGCACTTGTCAACAGAGCCTTTAAAATACTTTCTTCATTGCTAGGCCAAACTTCAAATCCTTTCGCAAAACAAGCTCACTATTTCCACTCATTTTAGAATGAGGTCGAAAACCTAATGTTAGCTTGCGATCATTACAATAAGCACACAGTGTGGAAGAGAACTCGAAGCAGTTGAACACTAGTCGTACCTGGGAATTTAGCATTTGACAGACTTCAAACTTTTTGCATAAGGATTTGGTTCAAAATTAACGAAATGCATATGGATTGGATGTAAATACTTTCAGCAGGACGGTACCTCGGATTTGTTTCAGAAGTCTGGAGGGGAATTAATTAGTCTCGCAGTAGTTTCACAAAGAACATGCAAATTGGTCTACTCTAGCACATATACCGCCATTTCCATAGTATGACACACTTCATCAATCACCAGTACACATATGTATATCTCTGGCTGGCCATCTTATTCAGATTTCAAAGGACTTTCGTCAAGAAAAACGTGGCAAAGAGTTGTGCGCACTCGTCTTAGCGATAAGTTACTTCTTAATGTTAAGTTTATTTTATTTAATTCCATTTCTTGTATTCGAATAAACTGATAGTTTATTGTCAGAAACATTCTTATTGCAGAAATGTATATACGCCACAATCAATAGTAGAAAATTAGATCGTAAAATAGTGCTGCAACTTCCTAAAATGAGTAAGACTTTGTTTCTTTAAAACCTTAACACACATAATGAACATGGCTTACTCCAATTGACGTAAGAACACAACATCATTAAATAACAACCAATTCTAAAACAAACTAAAGAAATTCCCATAGGCGCCAAGTAAACATTATATACAAATCCCAAACTTGATCGCAGCACAATACGTTTGCTTCAGCAAGTTTCGGGTATTTTCCAAGAAATTCAAAGTATTCAACAACCACATCAGATAATAATCTCATTTATCAAACAAGTTTCACTTGAGCACCATGCCTTCGGCAAGTGATTAAGTTAATTTAATGGACGTAATAAAATACGCGATCGGTGTTCGATAAAACGGAAGCTTGGCATTGAATTTGAAGTTCAATTGAAATGTAAACCAAACAAACACGAACTTGAGCCTCAAGTTGTCTCCAAAAACCCGAAAAAAATTTAAATGTCTTTAAACGGATTGTAAGCTTAAGAACAGAGGCATACTTCTTGGCCCAAATCCTGCTTATGTCACTTGAAGTAGGCAATCAAGTTAACAAATGATTGTCTCGATCGTTGGATCCAAAAGTACTGCATACCTGTTAGATGAGTTGGTACTGAATTGCGCCCAAAAAAACTGTCCAAATTTGGTGTAACTTTCCTACGAACTAAAGCCGATTAAAGGTTAAATCGCAAAAAAACAAAAAAAAACGATATGTACTTTAAACTGAGGTTTTTTGAGTTGCGTTTTGTGACTTCTTGCTTTACATTTTTTGACGAATAGAACCAAAATTATTAGAGCCATACTACATAAAAAAAAAATGCATTCATCCATCGTGACATACCACTCACTGCAGACTAAAACGTTTAAGAACAAACTCATTCGGTTGTTACAACAGCATGTAAAACAGTAGTCGGTCTGCAAATACAATATTCCTGATATTTTTTAATCAGATATTGCCTCTTCTTGCGAATTCATTCCTTACAGCAAGTGCCTCTAGAATTGTCCTGATTTCATTCAAAACTAGGACCACCGACAGATACGGTGCACAACTTAGCAATTTTCTTGTAGATTCTTTTTCTCAATGAGAAATGATTATTAAAAATTTATTGCACTTGCTGATATTTTCGTAACTCGTGTGCAATTTTCAAATGCTAAAAGAATATTCAAAATCTCTGTGACACATCCCACACAACTTGGGGAATACTTATGTGGCAGGCGGTCGTAACAATTTAAACTAGAACATTAAGTTGGCACCACTCACGTAAAAGCATCCTAATTTTTCTATTACACGGTTTAAGAGATTGGATATAGAAATTCTTTTGAATTACTTCCGTTTGACGATCTGATTCAATTCAGAAGGAGGACTGTTGATTCGAGAATGCAATCATACGAAAAAATCGGTCTTAGTTGTCAAGCATAACATCGAAAAAGGTAGCAACACCTTGAACCTATGTTTCTTATGATCGCTTAACGTCACAATAGTCCGTCTAAAATAAGGCTTTTTTATGGAATTTCAGTTCAAAGTTCAATATTGCTACCGAGAATTAAACAATTTTCAAAAAAGGAATTTTAAGTTAACATTATTCCTGATATTTCTGACCATGGATCGCACTCGGCTTGAAGGTGGCTTAAAAAACACACCAGCCTTCTTCTTCACTATAGTCTAAATTCCAGGAAAGAGTCTAAAAACGTTTATGAAATATTTTACACTTTTTTAATTGAAAGTCAATTTTAGGCTACTAAATTTTGGCTTGAATATTGTACCATATATCGGTAAGATAAGAATAGAACTTTTGTGACCTATTAGCGAATCAGTGATTCAGCAGTTTTAAGGTTAATGTTTTCAAAAACGTTTTTTACAAACACCAAAACAAGTTTGTATGCACCTATGCAGAGTTGTATCGAAACTTTTCCAGCAAGTAGAAAGAAAACCTTTTGGGTTGACCACTTCTGATAGCTATTCAAAAAAAAAAAAACTTTAAAGTTAATTTGTGGCCACATGTCCGTCATGTCTGTCGCTTTCTTCATGCCTCCATAATGAAGCGATTTTCATGAAATTGGATAGAGATGCATTTGATCTACCGATCATACATATATTTCAAATGAGAGTTTAATTTGTTTGTACATGAAGTTGAGGTTAAATTGTAAATTACATCGTGTCCCACAGCGTGACATATCAGCCGACAAATCTATAGTAATAAATAGTAATAATCAAAATTGAGTGGCACTACAGTCAACAAGGGACCAGGGCCTAGCTTCTTTTCGTTTTGTGGTTCCCCAAGTAAAGGGGGCCTACAGTTTTTTGCCCATTCCAAACGGTGAGATTGGAGAAGCTATTCATAAACACGTAGTACTCTTTGAATGTTGTCAGAAACACAAAAGACGAATTGCCGTGTATTATGGGAGGCATTCAGTCCAGGAATCGAACCTGAAACTTTCGCACGCACATACCCACTACGTCACGGCGACCACAAAAAATCGATAGATCTATTAAAATTAAATTGAGGGTTACTTGAAAACTTTATATTTCGAAATACCATCACAGAGCCCAAAGGCGATGGGAAAATATCTGCCCCCTCCAGTTACTGTACTGATGAGCCTGAAAATCTAACAAAATATCACAGTATTTCTTTTTCAATGGGAACATTTTTTACTAAAATTGTTTTTAGCAATTATCTTCATACAGTTCAGCCGTAATTAGCCGAAACCCTTAAAACATCAAATACAAGTTTCGAAAACCTGAAAACGTAGCTTTGAAAACCTAATGCCACTAAGGCAGAGGAATACATACGAACTCTGTGATATTGCGCAGTTTTCATTTCATTTTGAACTCCTAGACGAAGCTCACTCGCACTGTTGAAATAAGGGGCGATCGTTCTTGTATTGATAATCGTGGAACATTATTAAAGCCGAAAAGAATATTAAAGTCTATTCAAGGGCAGGTTTGCAAGTAACAAGAACATCCAAAAACTAAAATTTGTAAGTGATCGTTGCTTGTAACGTAAAATATTCTCGCCCGTAATAATTTACTTCAAATAGAACGATTTTTCAGAATTTTGAGTAACGTTTTCCCAACTTTCCTGTCAATCAAATTCATACGCATTATCGTACGTGTCGCTCTAAAATTGAGTTCGCATTTCGATTATTTTTAACATCGAAATTTTCCGAAACAGATTCAAACTCTAAGACCCGGTATTAACACTATGCACTTTATAAGCTTTTGTGGAAACGTTGCACTTTTAAAACAATATTACTATTGACACGAACGATAAAATATAAAGTTGTGCTTACAAAATTTTTGCCTGACATTTTTTTCAAAAAAGAGCATCGTCAAAAGCCATCGACAAAAGCATCGTCAACCACACCGAATATCCAACATGAGAAATGTATAGTTTCGAAAATGATTGAAAAAATTCGTTTACAGCGGTTGACTTTACAGGAACATGATTGTTTTTCAGTGAAACTAAAGACCAAACAATGTTACAATTTAGAAAACTCAGCTTTTGAAACATCAAAAACGTTAGTCTGGGTCTACTACCATTCAGGTCCGATTTGGAATCAAATTTCAATATTATTTCACTGGATGTTCAAAAATCTGGACATCCTTTATAAAGAAGTGAACATTTTCTCTTGCAACATTCCCTAAAAATCTAAAAACAAAACAAAAAACAAACACAATGCTCCACGCTACTTCCTCTTTATATTTTAAGTGCTGCATGAACAAACCGGAAGTGAATTCCAAGCATCGGTAAAATAATTTCTATTCCCGCGGCTCACGAAATAATTCAACACTTTTCGAAATGAATAAGAGAAATGAAACAAACAGAAAAAAGCTTTGAAAATCTCTTTGTTGACAAGTGTCATAATATTCTCAATGTCCATCACCGAGGCGAAGGAAGAAGAAACAAGAACCTTGATGTCCGTCACGAGTCACAGAGTTTATTGTTTCTGCAAATCTAAAGTGCCGCTACGACGTTGGCAATCAAATTTTGTAATTAAATCTGGCTCCCTCTACTTTTCGATCAATTCATATTTATTTGTCTAAAATTGACATCGTGTGTTGACGCTTTCGTTAATGTTCAAAACCCGTTAAGATGTTCAAACGTGTTTATTTGTTTTTAATCCCATAAGCTATGGATTGGGTAAAATGCAAAAACATAAATTTAGCGCCATTATACTGACTATGATTTATCGCCGTGTCGTGCCACAAATCATAAAAGTCATTCAATAAAACGGAGTATAAATAAATGGCTGGTGATCAAATTTTCAAACGCGCGCATTTGACAGCTGAAATGTCGTGGGCATCAATCGTGTACTTACTTTTCTGCACCAAACGCCTGCGAGCTATTCAGCCACTCCAGTATGTCCTGGAGTTTGGGGTCGTCCATATTCTCCATTCTCCACAGACCGTCACGTCTGTTTATTGCCAATTTTTGAAATTCCAAAACAAACAAACAGCAACGCGCCGACAACGATGGCGGCGATTTGATATTCACAAAAGATCACCGCAAAGCGCACAGAAAACACAACCACAACCACCGCAGCACCCTCAGACTTTATTCATATTTCAGTTTCTCTCTCTCTTTGTTGACAAGTGCCGAAATAGCCGTTTGACATTCTCAAATAACTTTCATTGATTCTATTTCCAATCGATAAAAAAAACATCCGATGTGCTCACTCACTGAACCGCACGCAACACGATCGAAGCTACTGTACCTTAAACCCCCAAATTTGAGCTTCAAAAGAAAGTGACGCTTAAAATCGCAGCACAATACCGAATTTCGACACAGAAACGAGGTTAAGGTCAACCAACCATATTTTCTTTTATTTATATCCAACCGTCGCAGCGGTACAGACACGATCCTGTAGACGTGCAATGATCGCGACGACAATGAATATGGCTTTTGGCCGGGAAAACGATTCTCCAAGACTGGCCCCGTTCACGAAGAAAATAAATAAAAGCCAACCGAAGACAATCGCAGACTCTTTGGAAAACAAAAAGCACAAGATATAATTTTAGATATTTCTCCGAGATTCTCCCGCACTCTCGTGTCGGCGGCGACGGTAGGAAACTTGTGGAGATCGCAGCTGTGTATGCACAGAAATACAAATTTGTCCAATCTGCAAGATATTGCCTCGGATCTTTATTGATGAAAATATCGTGTCTGAAACACACCTCCGTACCTCGATGAGAGCGAGCCGGAAAACTGATGCTCGCTGAGGACCGTGCGAGGCATGCTTTCCGGGGAGGGGGTTATATTAAATTTTTAATGGAGACCCAGAATAACGTGTTGTCATGTCGGGACATTAGAAAGAATCTGGTCAAGGCGGTATTTGTCTACGGAGAGGTGCCTGATTTCTTTTGTTTATCGATCGGTGGGGCGAGACGTGTTCTGATGGATTTTAAGCAGAATTGCTGGTGGGCGGCAAATGAGTTATTAAGTCAGTTTGTGTGTAAACTTTCATTCCAAGGCGTACTTATTCGTGTGAATTTACGTTGCACCTGCTGTGTATTTTCCCATTGATAGGTGTACTAAATTGAACCGAAACGATAAATAGATTGTGCCATGCAGATGTTCTCAAGCAGTCGGTCAGTGATTGTGTAATTTGAGTAGAAAATGCTCCTCTCTAAATTTGTGACGTCTTGAAGAGACTTCCAGCGCTGTATTTGCTGAACCTTAAGTATTTCTTTCTTCTCTAAATTCAAATTTCAATACAACAGCTGAACATTGTTTGTTAACGAGTTCCATTTAATAAATTGTTTTCTTTCCCAGTAACTTGTTTAGAAAAAGTTTACCGATTAAATTTACTTTGGGTAAACAAGAATGACGTCGGTCTAGTGCTTCTTTTGTTTCGGAAGTATTGTGTATGTTTTTATTTGTCATAACACGTTCTTACTAATAGGTCCGCTTAAATATTAGAGCCCACTTTGTTCTTAGACAGTTTTTCTGATTCTTTTTTTAACTTTCGATGAATGAATTTCAGCGTTTGAAATATTATAAGAACAAATCTAGTTTCTTTTTGTATTGTGAGCACAGGTGAAAATACGTCCAGTTAATGGCTGCGAATCTCATTTCAGTGACGTTTGTGACATATGGGTGAAAATTTCTTTAAGCATCTCCTGAAAATAAACCATTGAACTGATTTTCAACACATTAGATAAATGTTTAACTTTTCAAAAAAAACACAGGACTTTTCTCAAACAAACAAATGCACTGCGACCTTTGAACTAGCTTTTACCTGTGCAGAGCTCAGTTTATTCGTAAGCAGTACTTATTTCTTCGATTCTACATATTTTGTAATTGTTTTCCTTACTACTCGTGAGGGCCTTGAAAGAAAACCGTTGATTGGTATACAAAGGCAAAAAATATACGAATAGATATTTTTCAATAGTTGTCAAGGGTTATCAATTGCATCTAGATTTTAACGGATAATGAGAGGTCTTGGGAAATATTGAAAACTTATGTCCAACCTGAGTGCTTTGTCTTGGCGATTGGATTTTGTTTGGGTTTTTGAACCGTGAACGACCCATGGTATGGCAACAATCCAGAAGCGATTAATGCACTTAAGTTCAACTTAACCGAGCAATCCGTGACTTTTAAACCGAAACCATCAATTAATTCTTTTGGGGTTGAGGGTGACAGAATGCGCTACTACAAAGCTTGCGGAGGCAGTACTTGAACGGAGTTGCATTTCAAAATTAATGTTTTAAACGTTTGTTCGCACTATTTAAAAAAAAAAAAAGAAAAAAAATCCTACTTCACGCACCCTGTATATGAAATGAATTTTCTCGATAACCAAATTGGAAAAATAAAAGAAGAACAGCACAAAACGAACTCTACGGATTCCTGCTTATAGGCACGTAACATAAACCTTGTGTACCACGTGTGATTTTGGTTGCGTTCTGGTGAAATTTTTTTTATAATTTATGACCGTCTTATGATTTTAATTTTGAGACAAAAATTGCAAATTACAAAAATCTTTGAAAACATTTTGTTTACAGTCTGTACGTATTATAATACTGGTTCCTAAAGGACTGTTATGGCGCCCAATGAAGGACTGATTAAATCAATTTTAATGATATGCTTTTGAATATATGCATAATGACAAAGTGTAATTTCAAAATAAGATCAGAATAAATTCCCCAGCAAATTTTATTTACACAATGTTCTTATCGATTCATTTGAATTTATTGGCTCCCCAAAGCTGAAACGCCGTTGAAATTTAGCATTGGGTAGGAGTGGGTTGCACGTAAATTCTTCATGTGTAATGTTTTGTGTTCAGAGACGTTTAAAAACTTCGTTGCGTCTGGCTGTCGGCACCTTGAAATATATTTGAGATTTGCTTCCCGGTTGTTTGATAGGTTGCAGGTTGATTGTATTTGTTACGTAGTAATTTTACCGCAATAAGCTGCTCATGCAGAACGAGTATATTTCATAATCTGCGCTGTGATTAAACATAAAATCGAATGGTTCCCTAATTTTTATTAATGAAATTTAAATTTATTCCGATTTAAATTTTTTTCTCAAAAAACAAACTTCGAAAACGATTATTAAGATTTATTTCGGAAATAACTTACTCTTAACTTTATTGCCTTAAATATGTATCTTTGGATAACAAACTCTAATCAAAACTTAAGCGAAATATACAAATTATCCTTGAAGGCATCGTTCGGTTAGTGCCACTCGTACATGATATGCGCCACCATCAGGTACGCCGTGATCACCGTCACCTGCCCAATCATCATGGGAAACACAACCCTGCAACGCAAATGCCACATTAGTCCTAAGATCACACAATCCCAGTCCACTTACTTTAAATATCTCGTGAAAGATATCTTGTAGCCGTGTTGTTCAGCGATGCCCGCCGACAGTACGTTCGCTGAAGATCCATATAGGGTTCCGTTTCCTGAAAGAGATTCCATGAGTCACTTAAAAAATCATGACATTCCATGGCACGGGCATACCTCCCAAACATGACCCGAAAACTAAAGCCCACACGAGTGGCTGAAGTGGAAGACCCAGACTCTCCTTGGCCACCAAAGACACAACTACCTTGACCATCATGGCAGCCACAGGAATGCTGTCGAGAATAGCCGAAGCCAGTGCAGAAATCCAGAGAATGAAAAAAATGGCTGTGGCCAGCCGGTTCTCCTTGGCCACAAAGAGAATGATGTTCTCCGTTTGAGTGCCGATCCAAGTGAAGAGACCCAACCTCTCTACGCACTCCATTATGATGAACATCGCAGCGAAGAAGAGCAATGTTGACCACTCGATTCTGGTCATCATCGCGTCCATATCGTCACGGTTTGCGGTGATCATCAGGAGGGCAACCCCCAACAAAGCCACCCACCCCAGAGGCAGGGTCTTAAGACTTGGCACGGATTGCACGAAGAACATCACGATAACAAACAACAGTGTGATGCTCGACAGCACCAGCAGTTTCTTCTGCTTAATGGGATACTGCAAGAAACAAAAGACGATTGTTTACGAAGAGACAAGTAATCGCTGTGTTTTACCGCTGCTTTCAGCTCCTCCAGTGTGTGCTTGTAGGCGTCAGTAGATCCCAGTCCTGCCTGCATTTTCTTCAACTTGTGCTTCAGGATCTTCACCTTCTTGAGCAGCGTTTCACGCACCAAATCCACGTCCTTTGAGTACGATGACAGCGAGTAGGCCGCCCTCTGCCAAACTTTGATTTCCCGTCGAAGATCCTTCAGCGCTTTGGGTTCATTTAGTCGCAAGGTCTTGACGTCCCAGAATATAAGTCGCATGTACAGGCAACTCTGAATAACGATGAAGATCACCCCAGGCAGTGTGTGAGCAACGAAGTTGAAAAACGTCACTCCGTTCTTCGCAATGAAGTGATTAGAGCAGATGATGATGCTGATTGGATCCCCTATCGGAGTGATGGCACCTCCTATGTTTGAGTGAGCTATGATGCCTAATATAACCGGCACTGGATCGAGTTCCATCACCTCGCTGAGTCTAGATGGAAGAGATGCAGACTTCGAATCATGTAGAGCTGTTTTTGTAGTGGACTTACCTGACGGCTACTGGTGTCATCAGTAAGACGGTTGTCATATTGTCAAGCACAGACGACACAAGGCACGTGATTATACACAGGCTGTATATAAGGGGCCAGATTTTACCACCAGAAATCTTAAAGGAAGAGAAGGACAAAATAAATGACCATTTAAATTAACCGAATTATCTTTTGCTTTGTTCTAGAAAACCTTAAATATATAAGCCTGGGCCAATCATTACTAAACACAGACAAATGTTTCGTTTTTAATAGATTCAACAACAATCTATTGTCTTTGAAGTCAAACTTTTAAGGTGCACATGGTCTCAGGGAGCTCTGGTTTCAACAAGACGGCGCTACGAGCCACGTAGTACCTGAAGCAATGAACTTGTCCAAAAATAATTTGGGTGAGCATCAAACTTCACACTACAATAACTTGTCCACTTACATTGTATGATATCACACCTTTGGACTATTTTCTCTGCCGATATCTAAAGTAAAATGTCTTCCGGAATAAGCCGGATACGATTGACGCTTTAACGACGAACTCTATCGGCTATACAGCGACATGCGCCTAGTCAAGCGTCTCCGGATACAACGCTTATGATGGCTAGGCCATGTAGAGCGTATGGACACCACTGCTTCGGTACGAAAAGTCTTCAAATTTGAGTCATAAGGACAACGCAACAGAAGACGGCCCAGGCTGGGGTGGCGCACACAAGTGGAGAAAGACCTCAACCAACTTGGAGTGCGCAATTGGCGGCAGCTGGCAAAAGACCGTGCTGGCTGGAGAGGCATGTTGGTTGAGGACCAGGTCCACCCCGGACTATAGCGCCAGAAGATGAAGAAGAAGAAAATCATATCACAAAGGGCTTGCCATGTCTAGAATCTATTTTGTGGACATTAAAGGAAGAATGTAGAATTATTAAACTAAACGTTACACTGTATAGCTCATCATCATACACGGTGTCATATGGAACATAAAAATCGACGGATAATTTGAAGTCTCAGCTTTGAGCTCCTCTAATACCAACATACGCTTTCACAAAATTGGTTTAATTTGTTTGTTTTGACTTTTAAAAATTTCCTACTAAGATAAAAATAAAACTGCTACCTAAACTTTGTCGAGGTTGTTGCTACTAACGAAGTGTGTGTTAGGTAAATTTAGCACTTAGAGGAACATCTTGATTTTTTAAGTTTAATACCACATTTAATGTGAAAAATGAAACCGGAAATATTTTACCGTATCAATAACCCATCAAAGCTCACCTCAAAAGTTAAGACAGCCAAGTAATCGAAGACTCCAGTCTCAGTGAGAAAGGCCACAAGTATCATCATCGCAAAGATAAGTGTCAGCATTTCCATATCCATCCACACGAGAACCTCCTCCATTGTGGGACGATCACCAAGGACAGCCAGCACCGCGATGGCCATTGACGAGCATATCATAGCCGTGAACGCTTTATGAAGCACCTACAGAAATAAACCTATTTTACAAAAATTTCAACCAACCGCCGGTCACAGTGACGCACCTCCGAAACGAGCATAGCATAAAAAATAATCAGTATCACCGCAGCCATTGCGACACCTCTGCCAACGTTCACAATCAACGTATCGTAAACGATCTGCAGTGGAAAGCTGGACGATGAACCATTGGTGAACATTTTCAATCGAATACGGGCTTCGTCTGGGTCCTCTAACTCGACGCCCAGTCCGGGTGGTAGAATGAACGTCCTGTTCTTAGAACGGATTTTCGCATTCTCTAGCTCTTCATCCGACGCAATTGGCACTACCCACGGATCCATAAAGTCCTATAAATAAAGCTTTAAGTGAAATAAATTGAAGCGAGGCCGCCGTTTTCCCAACACGAACCTCGGCAACTTCGCTGTCATTCCAACTCAAACGACGCACCACCTGCAACTGAACGGTCAGGAAGTTTGTGGTGAAGTTATTCAACTCCGTGAAGGCACCATGAAGAGTGAGCCTGAAGTTACCCGCTGGGTTCTGCGGAAGAAAGTAAACTACATGCAAGCAGCGAATGAGTTAAGCCCGCCTTAAAGTCTACAACAATAGATAAGCTTACGTCTATCCTCATACTCAGGTACAATGAGTCGCTTCTTTAACAGACTCTGCTCATCAGTGCAGATCAGTGCCAGCGTAATCCCGATCCATACTACGATCAGGCAAACGTCCTTTGCGTAGGTCTGGATTTGTCGCTTAGTCTTATTGGGTGCATTGGAAGGATGATCGATCGAAGGGCGATCTTCGCAATCGGAACTGCAAAACAAATGAAATCTTGACTTGTTCTCACTTTCCCGATAAAATGGATAACAAACCTCTTCGGGTCGAAGGAACACTTCTCACGATCGGCTTTCGGCTTAAGGATTTTCATATTAATAAATTCGGAACCTTCGTTGCTGTCTTCGGGAGTGGATTCGATCTCGTCCGAGATGGAACACTGATCGCCATTGGGAGTTGTACCTGAAATGAGTAACAAACTAGTTAATGGCAGGATATCGCAGGATCAGCGGCTGGAGTGAGTTTCATCTTAATTAGGCTCAGTCGTGAAAGCGATGTCTGGCAAGCTCCACTTCCAAACATTCCATTGAACTTAATTAAACTGATCACAAAATCCTCCTCGACAAGCTTCAAATATGAGTCGCTTAATTTCTCAAGATGTCTAGGCAACACAGAATTCAAAACTGTTCCACGACATATGAAAGCCAGGCCACCAACAACGGCAGGCCACAGTTGTTCGTTAAGCACCACAATCGTCTCTAATGCAAACGTGTGGGTCTGGTTTAATTCGTTAATTTTCAATATCCCTCCACTGAGTACTAGTTCAAATTGCAAAACATTTCTTAATCATCCGAAACCCATCCGACAGATTTACGCTTCACAACCCCAAGTGTATTGAGACGCTGCTCTTGATTGGTGGCGCAAATGATTTTTAACAGAACTAATGTGGCCCCCCATAGCCTCCAACATCCGAATCGAGAATGTGTGTCGAACTCATTGTGTAGACAGTTCAACCCACACGAGCAGGTCTGCGAGCAACTTAACGGTCTTCTTGCTCCGAACAGTCCCTCTCCAGAGATGAACGAACGATTAAAAATAAATTTCACACGAAAACGTTTTCTTCCCAAAATAAACGTACACCCTTCCCGTCACTCCATCTTTGCGCAGAGGTCAAGTTTAGAGACAGATTCCGGCGTCTGGTTGTCCTGTGAGACGTGCAAAAACCTCATAAATTGATCGCCCCCCACAACCGGACAGGCATTGTGTGCACATCATGTTTGCCTGTAAGTGGCCGAACAAATTGAATTTCGACATGTGTGTACAATCGTCGGCCACTCGGGGTAGAATTCGTCATTACACGTGGATCGATTCATGTGGCCAAACGGCAGGCGAAATCAAGGCCACAGATGTTGTCAATACAGCGCAGTGATTGAATTACAGCAGTAATTCAATTCGTGTCGAAATACTGAGCACTAAACAATGCGATGGAATGACGAGATAAGACTCCCCCGACTGACGAAGATTGCTTGAGAGTTGAATTGAATAGCCCTTAGTCTAATCAATGGGAATGTTTTCCTTTTTAATGTCTTTCCTTGTCAAAGTAAAGTCACGTTGTGCTTTGTGATGAATGAAGTTTGCAAACGTTTATAAAAACTGCCTGGAAATGGATCTGACAGGTTGTCAACATGTCGCGAAAAAAAATAAATTCAAGTTCTGAATAGACACTTTCTTTCTATGTCAACTGTTGAATCAAATTTGTGGTTATACTCCCTGGAACCGTTATCATTAATAACAAAAGAAAGAGTAAACTACAAAAGATTTGTTTCTTCTATACTCGTATCTAAACATAAATCCTAACTGACACATACATACGTATCTAGGAGAAGATGAAAGTGCTCCTAAGTTTTCCGGACTTCTATCATTTTCAGTTTCCGTCAGAAATCTGTCACAGGGGCATGAGAGTGCTCCCAGGAGACGTTTATTTCAATGATGTCTTTCTTCGTCCCCATGAGGTCACATGATGAGAGAAAGGCTCGTTATTTATGGGACGTATATTTGTTAGCACCATAACACAACTTTTCCGTGATGCAAACAAATAATTCTGATGTATAAGAATGAAAAAAAATATCTAGCGACACAGGCCGTGCACCTTGAACTTCTACAATAACGATGTACATACGCTGTTGAAGAATGGAGCAATTACGCATCAGGTCATTCACCTTATGAGAGAAATCCCAGCACGGTATGGTCTCTTGCAAATTTAGTCATTACAGGCTGTGATTTTTTTTCACTTAATTTGGGAAACATAGCTTTTTCCGCTTAAGGAAAAAGGGATTTATACATACTTTTTAAATTGCTTATACTTCTTCTCATGACAGCAGAAGTAACAAAGCTCGATAGAATGGATAGTTCAGAGATCCAAAGAAGCCTTAAGGTCAAAGAACACATCTCCAACAATCCAAGAGCGTTGTCATGTTCAAAGGAAAGATCCTACGAATGTCGTTAAAAAGGTAAGCAAGCGCAAAAGAGAAATCACCCTAAAAGCTTCTGGATCACACAAATACAAAAACGTCAGTTATGAAATGATCCGAGACAGGCAGGGCTGGCTATATTTTTTGAAGTCGAATCAGTAAATCCCGCAAACGGACCAGTAGGGATGTAAGTAAATTGGAATGCTTATGATTCCCATATTTGAAATCATAATCAATACAGTGGGTAAGTGTGAATTACCCCCACCCACACATAGTTTCGTTTTCTATTCTTCAATAACATTTCAAAAAAGCAATTTTTGTAGGAACTTGACAACAAGATACTAAATACTTTACTCGAATTTGTAGGAATTATAACTTTACAAAACACATGTCGAAGTCAATGTTCGCAACTTCACTTACATTTGAGGTGATCATTGGCTTCGATAAAAATGGCACTGGCTAAGTTAAACTCATTTAATAATTATTGAATAGCACTGCAGCCCTCAAGGAACCAGCGCCTAGCTTTTTCAGCAACTTCTAGTGTTGCGTATGCTACTTTTCTCCCAAGAGTGGAGGGGACCTATAGCTTTTTGCCGACTCCGAAGGACCATCATGCGGCTATATTGAGTTTTTCTAATTATTATCCTCACACACCTCGTCAGAACTGCTCCTTGAGATTTTTACAATACCTTTTTGGGACTTCTACCCCAAATTTAAATATAAATATAAAAATACTTGAATCATCAGTGCTTTGCCCAACAGATTTATATGTTTATTTGGACCAAAAAACCCTTAGAGCGTTATACACTTTGTTAATGGTATCATTTAAGTGCTCAATCAATATAAAGTGGAGTTGAACATTATTCCTGGGCTTCGTACTGTACTCTTATAACGCAAGTCAGCGTTTGACAGTCGTATAAAATTATCAACATTGTAAGGTGTCTTGAATACCTCCAAGTTTTTGGAAATGTTGTGACTCATGAAGAGCTAGCGATCCTTTTTCACAAACAGACAGAATATGCGCAATCCAAGCACCTCATCTGACACAAATTTAGCACACTTACTTCTTAAAATTAGAAATAATCCTGAGAATTGGCTCACAAATTCACGAAATATGTACAGAGAGCCTAACAGACATAGTGGACGGATGGACATAGCGAAATAAAATTTGTATTTTCGATGATTGATGATGACACCTTTGAAGAAAAACAAAATTTGATAAGTGTTATTGTAGCAATGGCCCGACTGCAGTATGTAAAAGAAGAAATTTTGAAAAATCGATTCGATATGCAGCGCAACAAAGCGATCTTTTAACTAAACAATCCACCGTATTCCAAGCCATATTATACCCTACCTATATGGTTTACAAGAATTACATAAATTCATTTAATTTATTATTCCACAAATTTATTCTGCTGCTGCCTTTTAGTTCCTCTTTTCAATGTCAAATCTCGAAATCTTACATCATTCTAGTTTTTTTTTTTCAAAACCATATGCTCTATCGCACATGTGACATGTGACATATTCAAAGAATAAGCGGCGCCTTAGACATATGACCTTGTCCAATCGACAGAACTCTAAGACTGCATGGAACATATTTAATGGTGTGTTTTTATTAAATTTGTCAAACAAAACGACAGCACTCACAACATCATCAAATTTCAGAGAATGCAGCTAGCGGACTAAAAAGTATGTCCGCACATCTCGGAGTCATCCACACGCGGCTCTGTTCGCACAATTGATTCCCCCCACGAAAATTGTCCAACAATTTAATGTCTGAAAGTAAATAGTCATCCAATCAAAATGTCCCAACATAGCCACCAGAGAAGAGTTCATCAATTTTGTCGTCTAAACTCAGTCTTATGCTGATCAATTATTTCAAATTGACGTTCCGCACCAACACACATCTGGACATGCGTTCGTGTACATGGAATTATGGCGTCCTTCCTGATTGTCAGAAGCCTCTCTCGAACAGCGTCGAAACCGAGCGAAATGCAAAACGACTCTTAATTACCGACAGCCACGAGATCTGATCTTGCTAAGTGCCAAAGATCTGCCATTAAATGACGTACTTATGCGGCTAGCTTTTGGCGTTTGGCTGTATAGGTAATAAAGGGGCTCGTGCTTGGATTGTGAATTCAGTAATCACTCGGCCGGTTTCGGCAAATGCCGCTGATAAGCAATCGATTTGTCGTCACAGTATTGTTTATTACTTGACAGTGCATGTATGCCGATGGGAAATTGAAGGTGCCATCGGATTTTGGTTGGCGGAAAATGACTTGGGAATGCTAATAGACTGACATGAGAATCGAACTCAATAATCAGATAATCACAAGTAGAGAGATTTGCATTGAACGGTATCGCAGTCCATTCACCAAATCTGATGATTGTTAGAAAATGAAAAATTAGTATTTGTCGGCTTATTTCAAGAAAAAACGAAAACTTTTTTTTTGCTTGGACTGACGTGTCTTAGTTTGGATTTTCGTAAGGATACAAGGAGCACGCACAAAACGTTCCCTGGTTCTTTGTGTGTCATTCAATTGAATTTAGTGTATATTGTGGAATCAAAAAGTTTCCATCGTTTTTTGGCAGGTGGTACGCAGTACATATACGAATGAATATAACACTAATCTGATTGTGTCAAACATACGCTTGTTTGAAAAGTGGCATGTCATGATACGCAGGTATCGTTGTTTGAGCGAGGAAACATCTCAAGAAATACAATATGTGGCGTTACTTTCTATTTATAAAAAGAGGGAAAAACGCTGCAAAAACATGCCAACAAATTTGTACAGAATCATATTGATTAGTATGTCACTCAAAAAGTCGAAGAAGTTTTGCAACTGGTGGAGAAAGACCGGCACAGAGGCTGTTAGGAGGTAGTGGAGGCACTAAACATCAACCGTGTCATACTGGAATACTATAAAACGAGGAGATTTCTCAAAGAGCACCGTATAACCATCAGTGCGGAAACCTGGACGTTACTAAAAGCGGATGAGTAAGCCCCTAGTCTTTTCGAGAGAAAAGATTTCCGTGCGATTTTTGGTCCTGTTTGCGTTAATGGCGTCTGGAGGAGAAGATTTAACGACGAACTCTATGGGCTGTACAAAGACATGCGGCTAGTTAAGCCTCTTCGGTTACAACGCTTAAGATGACTAGGCCATGTAGAGCGTATGGACACCACTGCTCCGGCCGGAAAAGTTTTCGAATCTGACCCATTGGGACAGCGCAACAGAGGACGGCTTAGGCTAAGGCGGCGCACACAAATGGAGAAGGACCTCGAACAACTTGGAGTGCGCAACTGGCGGCAACAGCCCAGGTCCACCCCGGACTGTAGCGCCACTAGAAGAAGAAGAGGAACTATAACCATCAGTAAGAAGCTGCGAAAGCTTAATGAACACTATATCTTACGGGCGATGGAAAGTGGATTAAATACAAAAATGTCCAACGAAGGTGATAATGGCCAAAAACTGCAGACCGACCGACTTCACAAAGCCTGGATTGGTGACAAACAATGTTTTGTAAAGTTTTTAGTGGGATTGGTGAAGAATCGTTTATTATGAGCTACTAGAAAATTACGAAACGATCAATTCGATCTTGTACTGTTCACTTCAACAACCAGCAAGTAGAATAGGCCAAACAAAAAACGTGTTGTCTTCCATCATTATGATACTAGGCCACACACATCTGCGATGACTCCACACAAATTGATGGAGCTTAGTTAGGAAGTTTTAATGCATCAACCATATAGCCTAAACCTTGCACCCTCTGATTAGCATTTGCTTAGGTAATTCAAAATCACATGACCAAGTTTTGCGCTGATAAACGAAAAAAGTTCTATGTTACATCGATAGAATTATGAAGCTGCTTGATTGGAATTTACTTCGAATACAATTTTTTTGCAGATAAATATATTAGGCCTAAACTTGAGTATTTAAGGCCTTAACTTGAATTATGTATGGCCACGGATTACCTCCCTTCCCAAATTTGTTGAGGGAGAAATAAAGACCATTGGAACTAAGACGGTGCGAAAAGGGTACAAAGGGTGTTGTTTTTAGGTGTAGAACTTTAAGTTGGAAACACTATCTTAAATGGCGGCCATTTTGTCAGCTGTTAAGTGATTTATTTTTTGTTTGGTTTGGCATTTTAATATGAAGAAACTAAAGTCTGAAAATTACCTAAAACAAAATTGCCATTAATCCCAGTCTTCATAGGCGAATTGTCTTTGGCGATGAAGTTCACTTTTGTTTGAATCTATAAACACAACTGCCATATTTGGAGTTATACTCAAGTCTATGTTGAATCACCGTTACATCTATTGTACTAGAACAAATGAGATGGTGGAATAATTGTCTGTACATCTTTAACTACGATGATAGCTGGAACGTTTCAGTCAGTGGTGATCACTACAGAGCCATGATAACTGACTTTTTCGTTCATCACTTGAACAACCATGATGTGCAGAAGCTTTTGTTTTAAAAAAGACGGCGCAACATGTTACACAGATTGTGCAATGATTGATTTATTGGTAACCACAGAGCTGTTCAACTATAGATAGTTTATTTCTGCATTGAATAATTCATGATAGGATTCAAAGTCAAAGTGTTCCATGTGTCTTTAGTAACGTGAGATACATAATTTTTTCAAATATGAAAAATATTTTCCGAATGTCACATATTGGTTTAAAATCCGTGCCATTTAATTGACGCGCCGAAACCGGTCATTTAAATATACTTAAACTTTCAAGGCTGCCACTGAAAATGGAATTTCTTTCCAATTGTGCCGAAAATAAAATACTAACTTTAATGGCAGCAACCGTCACCTTTACGTCAAGAAGCAGCCAAATTAATCTAGGGAAAAATCATTTCTCTGGTGGATTTTATGAACGTAACATGGAAAAGAATTTCAAGATAATTATTCCAATAATATTGTGACTGGTATTACAGTGTTGTCATGACGACTAAATAACATAAACAGCACCAAGAACGTCGACAATTTAACTTCTCCCTCTCAGGATATGCCATACGGTCATGAAATTGTACCCGCATTAGCCATTCTCACAATTTTCACAAATTCCCTTGGAACAATGTCATCGGTTACTGTGCGGCACAATAGTTCATCGATGACTCAAGAGTTAAGAACAACGCAGCATTAAGCACTGTATTGCCAGCGATCCGGATGAGGGGAAGCACTACAGGTGACTCGGTGTTTAACTGTATTATGCATAGTCGTAACAGTCATGTAACTTATCCTACGATTTCCAATACTCTTCAAATTCAGTTAATGGTAGGACTGTTGTGTTGACTATTGGTTTCGATTGATTAAACAGGCTTTCGTTAATATTAGGCAGGCCAAGTAAACGAAAGGTGGATAGATTGAAAATTGGAATATCAGTAATGTTATATCCCTTTCAATCAGCTTCTGTCAGAGATTTTCAGATACTGACATTAAATATTTTATCAGCTTACACATTTGCAATCCGACACAAGGTTGCAACCATACTAAGTTACTTAAAACCCACCTCATTAAAATTGTATCCTCATTACTTTTATGCGAAAACTATTCCACTTCCTTAGTGCACCAAACACTACATGAGTGCATGATTCTCATTTGCATAAAACTCACTGTCATGTAGCACGAAAACCCTTGTAAACAAGTCTTTACTCATTTGAAACACAATACGTCCGAGTAACAGTCAAGCGAACAAAACAATAGATATTTTCATCGGTTGACGGGAAACAATTGTTGTTTCGCACATCAATTAATCTTGCTAATGTCGCAACTGGTTAGCAGTTAAATGGCTATAAAGTTGGGCTACACCTTCTCAAAGAGCCTTTAACGTCGTCACGCACAGCTTTTTCAGCTTGTTTGCGGACAATTAAAGGTAAAGCGATCATTGAACGATACTTATGTCAGAGGGCATATGGATTGATGGAATCATATATACAGCTACTATAGGTTAACTACTCAGTTTTTATTTGCAATGATTTGCAATTCAATCTTTGATTCAAAGACAATACAATGAGTGGGTGATGAACAAGAGGGAGCGTTAAAATGATTGGAGAAACAATTTCTGTTTTTCATTCTACTGATCCATACAATAAATTTTAAACATTAATGTTAGTTATTCAACTGGAAACTAAAATGATAACTAAAATTCAACATATTTATTCACAATTTTAGCGATCTCAAGGTTCATTGTTTCTCTACATGATTCGGTAGCACACTTCTCTCAAAATAAAAGATTCTTAAGTCTAAAATATATATCTGATGTCAATTCACAATGTAAGTTACAAAACTCAGATCGTCCGAAAGATTTAAATTTTCAAAACGATTGTTCGCTAGTGATGGTACAAATTGAGGCTTCGCCAAAACAAAGTGAACGATTATCGTGCTCAAATTCGACTCCCCAGTTTGACTAAGAACATTTCCTGTGCTTCGTACCACTGTTCGTAAACGTGTGTAAGTAGGTGGAAATTAAAAAAATTGAACAATGTGAAAATTGGCAGCATATAGTTCCACCAAAATGAGGATAAGAAATATAGTATAAACGAAAAGCGAGCAACAAGTGAATAAGTTGTATCGAAATTAAACGCAGATGCACTCTTGCCAATCGCTGTTTCTTTGGGCTCAATAGGCAATTGAGTAATAGAGCCCTCTCTCAAAGGATAAAACTGGCTTTGTACAACAGCTTGATCACCCCAGTCCTCCTTTATGGCGCAGAAACTTGGACGCTAATAAAAGTGAATGAGTAAGCCCTTAGTTTTTTTAAAGAAACGTTCTGCGTGCGATTTTTGGACCTGTTTGCGTTGATGGTGTCTGGAGGAGAAGGTTCAACGACGAACTCTATAGGCTGTACGGCCACATGCGCCTGGTCAAGCGTCTTCGGATACAACAGTTAGGATGGCTAGAACATGTAGAGCGTATGGACACCACTGCCTTGGTCCTAAAAGTCTTTGAATCCGAGTCATTGGGAACCTCAACCAACTTGGAGTGCGCAATTGGTGGCAGCTGCCAAGAGATCATGCTAGCTGAAGAGACATGTTTGATGAGGTCCACCCCGGACTGTAGAGCCAGTAAAAGAAGAAGAATAAGAATCTTGCTTAATTTCATATTCCCACTAGTAAAGCCTTGGTGGCCTATAATGATTGTCAGTTTCAGCATGTCCATGAATAAAATTCCACTTAAAATTTGATGTCACTTCGTGAACACTTAAAAGGTTCAACCTTGACTTGTTTCTCTTAGCGTGTTCCATATTGCAAGGATTACAGGATGGACAATCTGACAAGTTATTTTCGACCGTAAGAATTTCTTCCTGCTCGAATCTTGGCAGAAATTCAGTATCAAGCCTTTGCTGAGCGAAATTAGGGCAATTTTTGGATATATTAAACACTTATTTCCAAAGTGAGTGCCGTGTAACGCAAACAGTGCAACCTTTGCTGAAATAACGTGTGAGACTCAATCCACAAAACATAAAAGCGCGTGATCATCCTCTTCGTTATCGCCTCTTAGTTTGGGCCTTAGAGCAGATTGAATTGGAGTCGACGCGACGCATTTCCCCGCGGAGGGTATGTTAGCAAGAGAGAGAAGCATCCACAGAAAGTGACAGTTTGGTGTGGCTTGTGGAGTAGTGGCGTCATTGAACCACTTTTCTTTGGAAATTATGATGGGAAAAATGTTTTATTCAACGGACGGCAGTACACAGCCATGTTAACCGACTTTGTTTTTACTGACATTAAAGACATGGCCTTGGGTTTATGGACGCTCCATCCTGCGTCTTATGCAGAATCCGTCTTTTGTACGCCAAATTCGGTAATAATGTTATCAACCATCTTGGCCACCTTGAAGCGATTTAAGCCCTTAGGACTCTTTCTTATTGTACAAGCAATGTTATGCCAACAATTCGTGATTTACAACCCAAAACAATTAACAAAGTCTTAGAAGATTGCGGTCGACAGAATGCACTACTGTTAAGTTGACTTAGGCACTCTAAGGTTTTTTCTTACTAACAAATTGAAAACAAGCATATTTATTTTTTTTTATATTTTTTAAAAAGAAACTTGTATTTGACCCACCCTGTACAAAGTGTAACTTTTCTAAGTGGAAATATTTTTCGTCTATGATGTCAACTTGTTTATTTCAGAGATGAAATATTCAGCAGCAGCAGCTGTTAACATATGGACGTGCTTGTGTGTTGTTGGTACAAAAGATTGCTGCACCTATCAGAAAAATAAATAAAGGGAACTTAAAAAGCTCATATACCAGACAAAGCAAAAAGGAGGAAAAAATGTATCCAATCCGTTCATCGTTTAGATTATTAACAGGTGGAGACAATAACTGATAAGAAGTGTACATCAGTTCAATGCCAATAAATCATGGGACACATAGACTGAATATATATGTGTATAATCGAAAAAGCAGAAAATATTTACTGGGATTCTTTGTAACTGTACTTAATTCTTTCAACTAAATTAAGATGAATAATAAATCTTATATTTACTTGAAAAGAAAGTGTTCGATAAATTCTTCGGTCAAAATGCACTAAAGTGTATGAGTAATGAGAAGGGATCGAAAAATCCCAAGGACTGTGAACGTCCAGTTGGAAATGTAATTATGGAATGATAAAATGTATTACAAAATGATTTCCAAAAGTATTTCAAACAGCTTTCAATATCAAATCGTTAAAAATCAAGCTCTTTTCAATGAAAATCATAATTTTCCAATCCATTTATCTCATTCGTAAAAGTCATAAAATGTATATACATATATTTTTACTGCTAAAGACTGGAAAGTAAAACAAATTAAATGGAGCATATGCTTTTCACGCAAATCTCCTGGATATGCATCAACGATTTATAAAAAAAAAACTCTAAACATCTGTTAATATGTATTCAACCGTCTTATAATCATTCCTGCGAAAATTACAAAGGGAATAAAAGAGAAGATGAAGTTATTTTCCTCTCAGATATTTTAGTTTTTAATTTGATTGAGGAGAAATGAACTCTTGCCTCTGACTTACTATAGTCAACTGTCTTTGTTTAATTTACCTGTTGCTCTTTTTCAGGTGAACAATGATTAATTTAAAATTTCCAAAGTCAAAAACCGTTAATTTAAAGCAAAATCAGCGAAAAGGGTGTAAAACCATCACACACACCTTGAGGACGAAAAGCAAAGATATGCGTCCTGAAATAGCTTCCCATTAAACGTCTTATGTATATAATGCCTAAGGATATGATAAAGACACAAAAAGTATATTTTGCAATGAAAAGAACATTCCATGTTGAATTATCGCAATTACTCGTGTTTTGAATACCTGATGGACTCAGACGTTAGACGGCGGCAACAATATATTGAGAACTCTTTACAGCCGATGATATTGAAGTGACTCTAAAGTAGGAGACAGGGGTATGTGAAAATATACAAACAAAAGACAAATGCATATATGGAACTGAACACAATTAAGTATTTTACTAAGGAAAGCAACTTTGAAATGTTGAGTGACAATACAACCAGAAACCGATTGAATGGAAATGAATAATTCTTAATAAATTTTATCTAAAGTATTGTACTGCAAAAAAACATGAAATTAAAACACAAACACCTTCTGCAAGAAAAATTTAAGTACACTGTTGTGGATTTGTGCATTATTGTGAAATTTTAAAAAGGAATAGATACAGTTGTAATTGCTTTCAAATAATAATTGATTTGCACTACAGCCTACATGGGACCAAGGCCTAGCTTCTTCAGCAACTACTCGTGTTGTGCGTGCTATTATTCTTTCACGAGTAGAAGGTACCTAAAGTTTTAGCCGACACCGAACGGTGAGATTTAAAATGCTTTTTATAGACAATTGACACTTTTTAAGTGTTGTCAGCGACTCGAAAGAGGTGGTGCAGTGAAAAATGCGAGATGTTTAGTCGGGGAATCGCCAAATATATTGAAAGTTGATTATTATCTTTATGAATTAAGCAGACCCGCAGCGATGAAAACATAATATTGTCAATGCTATACTTAACTGAAAATAAATCGATGATTTTGGCATTGGCCCCATATTCTTTGTAACAGATGCAATCCAATCGATCCAATTTAGAAGAACCGCGGCATAGTTTAAGTGTGCCATTAAAGACTCTAGTATGTGCCACGGATTTTTTAGAGAAAAAAATTATTTATATATTTATTTATTTTGCAGGTTACAGCCCCTATGAACATGTTTTTGAGTACATAATTTATTAAAATTTTACACTACGTATTGAAACGCAATATATATAGTACTTAAATTAAAATATTTACTTTTGTTCTTGCTTAGACTACTTTAAGAGAAAAATTCGTACGTGAAGAATACAATTTTGTTTAAACATTTTAAAAGGTAAAATACTTTCCACGCCATATTCGTTTTTACTTTAACAATCTCTAAGTTGTGAATTGGCTTAAGTCGGTATGCTCTTCGCAAAATCTTACAATTTTTTAGAGTGGAAAAAGAAACGTTTCTAGGTGCTACCGTTTCCCTTAGCAATAGCTTGCAACAAGCCCTAGCAGGACATCACGTCTTTTGCATTAGTTTCGTTAATGATGCTATTTGGTTTCTTTGTGTAAGCTTCAATTGAGACTATAAAAGTAAAAGTGGGGACAATTTTCTAATACTGTTGGTGGTTATTGCTTTAGGTAGCGTTTTACTGTGAACTGTTGTGTTAGAAACAACGTTTTAAGTAAAGTCTCTTCTATATACGTAGTTACCGCAGTAACAAACCATCCTGGCAGAATTCTAACAGAATACTGTTTGAGAAAAAACCAACAGGAGCTGACAAACTTAAACCTATCCTCCATTTGACAACAGAGCACAATGTCGCAATCTGTTTCATGACACTCAGGATTGTCATCACAGTTCAACTTCAGCCCTTGTATTCAGCGCAAGATAACGAGGAAAATAATGTTGTGAAGAAGTTCTGCCGCGCGTAAAAGAAATTAATCCTACATCATTCATTTATCTAACAGCTACTCCTGCCAATTAATAGCCTAAAATACTATACTTCTGTTTATTTCATCTGCTAAGGACTAAGGTAACGATATTCAAGGCGTCTTCATTTGCTTCAATATTCTTTTATCAAAACAACAAATTGATAGATGACTAGGTAACGCGTTGTGCACTTAATGCGTGTCAAGGATGACATCCATTATAGCCTCGCTTCCACTACTCGCAGATCACATGAATAGGTAATTGCTTATCCTTTCGCCTCTTTCAACACTTCCTCTTCACTCAGCTAATCAGCAAGAATTTAAGAAAATAATGCGACGGGTTGTTTTTATTCATTTGCTTGTGATGAGTCTTTAAATCTTTCATTACCGAAAAAGCTCTCACAGATACATCCCGTTGCGGCATATATACTCTATGCGGCATCTCGCCTGGCAATGAACGAAAATAAACCAGTGCGTGTACTCTGGGGTTAATATTTCGAACGAAGCGAAGGAGGAGAAAACGAAAACGAAAACAATTAAAAGCAAATACCCACCGTGGAGGCGTTCATTTTCCATTTGAAAGGATGCCAGGCTGGGATCCTGCCGAATTTGGGCGGGGAGGGCCCGCCACACCTGCAGCGACTGTTCTGTCACCTGATTGGGAGCCACCAAATTGAACAAGGACTTCCTGCGACTGGACTCCCTCGACCGGCCACGGCGGAATATCTTCATCTGGTCGCGTATTCCCATTTTGCTTTCCGAAACTTCACTCTACCTGGGCGGGGAAGCACTTGACGTCGTCGTCACGATTCCAATGTCACTTAAACTTCACTCGTTCGTATTGATTAAATGTCACAAAAGAACATCACCCGTCCGTCGCGCCCGTGACATCCGCCGCCGCGCAATGAACGAAACTCGTCGTCGCGGCAGAACTCGTATTTCGTGCGGATATGCGTCTTTTAAATTTTTTTTTTCGTTTCGTCGTTGAAATTCCAAAACACTAAACGTACACACTAGTATTCACTTAATCGAATGTTAACGCGCGCGCCTCAGCTTAGAATAGAATAACGCCTGAAAAGCAGGTCAAAGTAAGCATTTAATGGAGAGAGACACGCACAGGAGGCTCGGACAAAGGCCGCAACTGAAAGTGAGACTTCCTCCTGACCGCCCGATTGTTGACTACGATGACGATATTGTGGACAACGATGATGGTTCGTCGTCGTTTGATTACGTCGCGTTGGAAAGAAATTCGGAATCAAATATCCATGCAAGGCACTTTCCGATGAAACAATCCCGCAGATACGCATCAACTCGGTGCGCTATGTATTGAAGCAGACGCGGTTACAACGTCGTGCCTGGGCTCCGTTCTCTTTGTACTCAACTGGCGTGCTGCCCTGCTACTATCTACCAGTCGGCTGGCCGAGCGCCGAGCGCCGAACATCCCCGTTTGCCACTACCACCGGCGTCCGCCCACACATGCTCATCGTACAGAAAGCGAGCGGAGAAACTTTATTTTCGACAAACGAAAAGCTTTTGACTTCTATTGCGACTGTGTTTGTGTTATGTGTCTCTCCCTCGCTCGCTGTGATGCTTTCTTCCTTTTCGTCAACTTGTTAGTGGATGGAATTCGGAAAAGTACGAGAGTACCTTTCGTTGGCCCCAGGAAAGTGAGGGTGGCAAAGCAAAAAATCGAAAATCCGCACGTGTTTGCTGAATTTTTTTTTTCCAAACGTTTTCCAGCTAACGGTTGGTCTATGTGCAGGGAGCGGGTTCTACAGTGCGTATACGTAACATTTTCTTTCGGCTGCGATGTGTTTTCTTTGTTTTTGTTTCCGTTCTAGTAGAGCTTTGTCACTTTGAAGTGCTCTGTGCACAGTCGGGAACTTCTAATTATGGACTGACTGCTCAATTGGAATTAAACACACCAGTGAGCCGTGACCTGTGCTGGTGCCTGGTAGCTGGCTACCAGTGGCCTTTATTCCTCCAAATCGACTTTAACCCCTGGATAGCTGGACAGCTGAATGGTTTGATGTCTGAATGGGATGGCTCACACGTAAAAAGAGAAAGAGAGTGCGTGTGGATAAATTTAATTCTTTTGTCGTCGGAATTGGAGGGTTTAAAATTCGCGATAATCATCTTCGAGCGAGGACTACATGCGTGAACGAGTTTCAATTGAACTTTCACCCCATGACATAAGTAATTGCCTGGAGTGGAGGCATCGTGCGGAACAAAAATCGCACAAGGCTGGGTGGTTGCGAAAGGGGAGGGTGGTTGCTCTTTTAGTTTTATAAATTTATGTGACACATACGCAAGAGGGAAGCGCAACAATCTGTGAAAACCCTTGTGACCTTGTGAAGTACACTCAACGGCTGCGTGTATGTTATTGTAGCACAGCACCACAGCCTAAGGTCTTGGAAATTGGGAATTTGTGTAGTCTTTGTTTTTATTTCTGTGTATTAGGGTTCAAGGAACTTTTGTGCCGCAATTGAAAATTTAATTATTTCGAGTCAAAAAGTATTGATTATAAATGTTAGAATAAGACAGACGATAAGAGTTGTATTATTTTTTCTATAAAATACAAAATTACTCATGTCTGGACTTTATCGTTTGTAGGTTGTGTATCCGCAAAACAAGCATCGTTCTGTCAATTCTTCTTTTTTACCCTTAAACTCCTTACTTTCTAGAAGGTGTCAAAAAATTGTTCATATTTTGAATTTGATCTTTTGTATCTTCGGCTGCTCTTGCTAAACACAACTAATTCAATGAACGAGGATTCAAAAGTGTTTATTATTTTCAAACACGGATAAGTATTCTTTAAAAGAAAAAACTATTAGGGTTGCCGTTTTCAAAATTTGGAGCCACCTTCAAGTAGTGGCTGAGATTGGTAGCGATTATCTACTTTTTTGGAATGGTGTGACACTTTTCAGCAATAACTAGTTCGTATCAGCGTCTATTTGAGACAACAACATTGTTTTCTGCCTCTTCGAAAATGTCCGGATTTGTTTTAAATATACGGCATTTGGGGGAATTTTTGATTTCCGTTTTTAATTGGAAGAAAAGTGCAGCTAAAGCATAAGCATAAGATTTTGCTGCGACCGATAAATTATGCAGCGATTGGCTTCGACGCTTTTAAAGGAGCGATTTTAGCGTGGAAAATAAAGTGCGTCTTGGCAAGCCTAAAAAAGTGTAAGGATGACGAATTTATGGCTTTACTGGATCAAAATCTGTGCCAAACGCAAAGTGAACTCGCAGAATCGTCGGGAGTGGCTCAAAAACAATTTCCGGTCGGTTAAAGATATTTGGATTTATTCAAAAGAAAGGAAATTAGATGTTGTACGGGTTGATGGGACAAGACAGGTGGAACCATTGATGGGAAACATTATTGAATACAACTAATGCGCTTGAGTAGTGCAGTGTGTGAAAAACGGGTAGGTCTTACCCCACCCGCCGTATTCTCCAGACCTTGCTCTTCCGACTACTGCCTTATTCGACGGATGGTAAACAATTTAAGCGGTTACCGGTTCAAGTCTTTTAATGAAATCGGAGAATGGTGCAGAAATTGATGCCAAAGAGGACTAATTTTTTAGAGATCGTATTAGAAAATTACCAAAGTGATGTGAAAAGGTAATCACTTACAACGGACAATATTTTGACTGATGTAAATTTTACTTTTTTTCAATACAAAGAAAATTTTTGAACACAAAAAAAAAAAACAAAAGAATTTGTATTCCTAATATTAATTTGATCGTAACTATATCTGTTAAAATCTGCATATATATATGTAGATACACTTGCCTGTTGTCATTGTAGTTGTAATCTTTCCAACTTATGGTCAAAGAGTCCATGCAGGAGCTTTTTGTAATTGTCGTTCTGTTCCGAATTGTGTACTCTAGGCACGCTTTGAATAGATCTTTGGATTATTACACGTCTAAAAAGTTAAGATCTTGTTCCTTTACTGAAAATATTTTAATCTGCATTCATGCAACTTTAGATTTTGTAGGTAGTCGGAGCGAATTTCGAATCCAGTAAAGAATGAGAATCCTGAAATCATAATAATTGTCAGAGAAAACACAATGACATGACTAACTCAATGACATACTAGCTGGCAGGTCCTTGTACAAAACAAATGTGGTTATACTCCTATTCTTTAAGCGCGTATATCACTGCGTAAGCTTTTCTAGCTTTTCTGCTCTCCAGGGTTCTTCTCGAGTGAGTGGGAACTGAATGCTAAGTCGACAAAGTCACACATATCTTATGCTGACGAAAATGTCGCAGAATATCTATCTTCAACTGATGTAAGAAATATTTAAGCCTTGCCGTAGTGGATAAATGCTAAGACTCATGTGTTGAAGTTCCCTGTTTCAATTCCAAAACTGTTAATTTTGTACCTCGTTCCAGCACCACCTCTTTCCAGTTGCTGACAATCAACAAAAGTCAAAAAGTATTGTTCGTCAATGAAATGCTTCTCAAATATCGCTGTCCGGAGTCGGACGATAGGTATGTTCTTCCTACTCGTGAGAAAACAATAGTATGCACAACGCAAGAAGTTCCTGTAAGTGCTAGACCTTGATCGCTAGTTATCTGTAGTATCACTCTATTTGGTTCAACATATATCTGCATTTGAATAAAACATGAAATTCGAGAAATAAAGTCCATCAGTTCACTCCTAAGCCTTTTTCAAACACACAATCCCTTTTATTATTGGTAAAGACTTGTGTTTTTTCAACGCACTACACCATATCGAATGTTCTTGCTAGTTGAAATTTTCTCCTCATTGCAATCCGCAGACATTAAAGGACCAACACCGCAATCGCAACCCTATCAACGCGTCAGTTTGGCTTCGTTGCAGGAAAGCAACATGCCCTCCAAAAGGTTAACCTCGGAAATGTTTTTATTTACATTGCGACATTACATATTTCAAACCCTTAGATTTTTGAATTGTTACAATTTTGGGATCTTAGATTTTCTTCTTTGATAACAATTTCGTACTTAACAAGAGAAGTAAAACGTACTGATAAAATCATTATATTAAAATAGTAAAATAGATTCTGAAGTTATCAAATATGAAAATGAGTAAAGAGTAGATACACTTGCTTAAATTTAAGCTGGAATACAAAACCACATTAAATAAAAAACCTAATGCAAGCTTATCTCCTCTAAAGGTAGAAACAAATCATTGCTTCACCACGATACAGCAAAATGTTTGAGCTACTGAAAACAGGAACTATTGAGAACTATTGAATCGACTCCGTGCGATTTTAAATTCAAAATACTTCTTTTTCAACACTCTTACTTCCCCAAGCAGTTGTTAGGATATTTCCTTTCCCAATAAGCCTTACTAACTCATATCATCGCAAGGAAACCCTGAAAATCCCTCAAGAACCTGCTCCTAAATCAATATCCCATAGCCAAGTATTGACTTTCTCATTCAGAATTCCGACATATGAGTAGTCCCACGGCGGTGGCGGCGGCGTTAATCCGTAAATTTCCCTGAATTTGTTGACTAAGCGACGAAATCCCTCGTCACGCTATTAGCTTACCAAACTTACGCCCCCTCGGGACCCATGTCTAAAGTTTCCAAAACACCATTGACCTACAACGGAACACGTGCTCAACATATGTGTCCATTATCCCTTCACCAAGAAATTCGATTCAATTAAAGCCCCTCACGCAATCAAGTGCTCTTTAGGGCAACGCCACCGTGAAAGCTTTCCCCTACTGCATTGGCCACGTTCAAGTTTGCTGTTGTTTTTATTGGATTACGACTACTGCCCCGCGGCCAATGTCGGGGTTGAAATGGGACAAACTGAAGGGAGTGCTACGAGAAACTACGAAATGACAAAGTGGGGCATTACGTTTCTTGACGCCATGATGGATCAACGAACCTGACACCGATTCCCTGCCAACCGTGGGGGTGGGGTTCGCGGTTTCGAAGAACGCCGATGCACTTGGCATTCGATGCGCGATCTACGACCCCAGCCTAATCACCAATTGGATTCAATTATTCACTAAGGCGATTTTTGTTTGTCTTGCAACGCCACCGCCCTTAGTTGGGGGCATTGTTTACCAACAAAACATTGCGTTGTAAATAATTGAAATGGAAATGCATTTTTCAAAAGTTGATTGGGGTAGGTTTCTTTAGGTTTTAATTACATGGCTGACAGGAGTGCATGGCATGTGCACGCTTACTGAGGAGGTGCGGCAAGGAGCTCCGCCTGAAGGCCACACTTCACTTGGTGAGGAACTGCGACGATGGCATGCCGTTATTAGCAAATGATAGGGAGAACCACTGCGAGCAATCAACGACGTGTAGAGTCATCGACGAGATGGGGAGTTTCCCATGAAATGCCAAACGCTAACACCCCCTTGCTGAAGAAATAACGATACGAAGGGATAATGAAAACGAGTTGATGGGCGTAATTACAAAGTAGTTTAACAATGGCTGTAAATTGAGTGGATGTGTGTATATATGGATGTGTATGTTTCCACATAGAAACCTCACTTGGTTTCCGAATTTGTGAACCTAATTTCCGAAGATAATGAAATCACGTAGAATTGAAGTGACTCGCCAACATATGGATGCTGAAACAACACTTGCAGGGATAATGGGCTACGTGGCGTGTTTAGCAATAGCTTCTGGATGGCCTGTCTTTAACTTATTTTTATATGAAACTATCTCTCTATTCCTGGAGATTTCAGGGACTGTTAAGAAAAAGTTGTTGGTGCCTAAGGCTTAGGATGGGGTTTATAGGCCTTCGATCTTAGTAGAGATCTAACATTTGATGAAAAAGGTTTTTCAAACAGCTTAACAAATTAGATTTTAAGGATGTTTTATGTAATGGGCGACTTTTTTAGTCTAAACGATGGCAAATAAAAAATTACATATTTCTATCAGCAACTACTTGTGTCACTTGTGCTATTGGTGTCCCTGAAGAATCTAGGCACTGCTTCGTAGTGAACTGTAGCGCCACGCAATTTATTTAGTTTTTATGTTAATGATACATAGTTATTCTTTATGAAAAATTCATGAACGTTTCAAACTGCATTGAATGTCTGTCATTGTGAACTTAATAAATACACGATAAACTTGAGGAACAACCGAATCCTGAATTTACATAATTATATAAACTGTCGACCCTAGTGAATACAAAAACTGCCAACAACTCTTGATGGACCATTATGACTGGAGAGACTACTGGATTCAGGCAGAGTCCACCGTGGAAGGTCAAAGTGAAACACAAGAAAGAATAAAATAGAAGCTTTCACAACAAATTCCAAATGTAATTTCTTCTTCTTCTTCGGATGGCGCTACAGTCCGGGGTGGACCTGGGCCTCAACCAACATGCCTCTCCAGCTAGCACGATCTCTTGCCAGCTGCTTCCAGTTGCGCACTCCAAGTTGGTTGAGGTCCTTTTCCACTTGTGTGCGCCATCTCAATCTAGGACGTCCTCTGTTGCGTTGTCCCTGTGGTTCGGATTCGAAGACTCTTCGGGCCGGAGCAGTGCTGTCCATCCGCTCTACATGGCCTAGCCACCTTAAGCGTTGTATCCGTAGACGCTTGACTAGGTTCATGCCGCCGTACAGCCCATACAGTTCGTGGTTGAATCTTCTCCTCCAGATGCCATCAACGCAAACAGGACCAAAAATCGCACGCAGAACTTTTCTCTCGAACAGACCGAGGGCTTCCTCATCCGCTTTTAGTAACGTCCAGGTTTCTGCGCCGTAAAGCAGGACTGGGATGATCAAGGTGTTGTACAAAGTCACTTTGGTCGTTCGGGAGAGGGCTTTATTACTCAATTGCCTCTTAAGCCCAAAGAAACAGCGATTGGCAAGAGTGATTCTGCGCTTGATTTCGGTACTGATGTTGTTGTCCCTATTCACCGCGGAGCCGAGATAGACGAAGTCCTTAACTACCTCGAAATGTCTGCTGCCCATAGTGACGCTCTGTCCGAGACGTCGATGTTCTGCGTCCTTCTTCGATGACAGCATATACTTAGTTTTGCCCTCGTTTACCACCAGTCCCACTTTAGCCGCTTCCGCTTCGATGCTAGCAAACGCCTCATTGACGGCTCGCTGAGTTCGGCCGATCACGTCAATGTCATCCGCATAAGCTAGCAGTTGAACGGACTTGTGGAAGATCGTGCCTCTGGTGTTGACGTGTGAGTTACGCACGATCCCCTCAAGAATGATGTTAAAGAAGTCGCATGACAGCGCGTCGCCTTGTCTAAATCCTTTTTTGACATCGAAGGTCTCGGTGAGTTCGCTACCGACCTTGACGGAGCAGCGAGAGTTCTCCATCGTCATCCTACACAATCTGACGAGTTTGGTAGGGATGCCAAAACTAGACATGGCACTGTATAGCTCGTCTCTATGTACGCTGTCATACGCGGCCTTGAAATCGACAAATAGATGGTGGGTGTCGATTTGTACTTCTTGGGACTTCTCCAGGATTTGCCGCAGTGTGAAGATCTGATCGATTGTGGACTTCCCTGGCCTGAAACCACACTGATAAGGACCTATCAGGTTTTTGACGAACGGTTTCAGGCGCTCACACAGTACGGCAGAGAGAATCTTATATGCGATATTAAGGAGACTGATCCCTCGATAGTTGGCGCAGTCGAAGGGGTCTCCTTTCTTGTGGACCGGACATACGATGCTGAGATTCCACTCGTCGGGCATGCTTTCTTCCGACCATATCTCACAGATGAGCTGGTGCATGCACCCAACCAGCTCATCCCCAGCCGCTTTGAACAGCTCTGCGGACAGTCCGTCCGCGCCAGCAGCTTTGTTCGACTTCAGTCTCGATATTGCTATCTTGACCTCGTCGAGGTCGGGGGGACGGAATTCTTGTCCATCGTCGTCCAAATTGGGTGGAACATTCTGCCTAACAGCGGGATTTGTGTCGTCATCGCCGTTTAGGAGTCTGCAGAAATGATCCTTCCAGATTCTCAGCACCGACTGCGACTCTACCACCAGTTGTCCATTTTGGTCCCGGCAGGCTTCAGTCCGAGGTTTGTAACCGCCAGATAACTGTTTTACCTTGCGGTAAAAATTTCGGACGTCATTCCTGCCATAGCACCTCTCCATTTCCTCGACCGCGCGCTTCTCGTGCTCTTTCTTTTTTCTTCTGAGAAGCCGGTTCTCTTCCCTTCTTCTCTGTTTGTAGAGCTCACAAACAGCTCTCGTCGTTCGATGCAGCGTTGCCTTGTAAGCTTCCTGTTTGGCTGCATGCGCCTGCCTGCACTCGTCGTCAAACCATGGGTTCCTCTTAGGTGGTGGCTTGAAACCCAGCACATCAGTGGCGGCCTCTTTGATGGCTTCTTGACAACGTTTCCATTTGTCTTCTATTGTTTGTGCAGGTAGCGTCGAACTTTGAGACAGTTTCAGGGAGAATCGATCGGTAAAGGCTCTAGCGATCGGCTGCGATTGTAGCTTTCCGACGTCAAACCGTTTTGGCCTGTCTCGACTCCGTTGCTCTCTCGATATCCGGGTTCTTACCTTGGCTACAACAAGGAAATGATCCGAGTCGATGTTTGCACCTCGGAAGGTTCGGACATCGAGAATACTGGAGGAGTGTCTGACGTCGATCGCAACATGATCAATCTGGTTGACGGTTGATTGATCAGGTGATCGCCAGGTCCCTTTATGAATGTTGAGGTGTGGGAACCGCGTGCTGGCCACAGAGAGATTTCGCCCCGAGGCGAAGTCAACTAGCCTGAGTCCGTTTCCGGAGGTGTTGGCGTGCAGGCTGTGTCTTCCGATGACTTTAGCAAAGACTTCTTCTCTTCCCAGCTGAGCGTTGAAATCTCCTAGAACGATCTTGGTGTCGTAGCTGGGGCAACGATCGTAAGTCCTTTCTAGGAGGTGATAGAAGTCTTCTTTACTGCTGTCATCTTTTTCCTCTGTCGGGGCGTGGGCGCATATGAGGCTTATATTCCCGAATTTAGCCTTGATGCGGATTGTTATGAGGCGTTCGCTTACGTGTTGGAAGCTTAAGACTTTTTGCCTAAGTCTGCCTCGAACAACAAAACCGCATCCAAATAAGCGTTTCCCTCTCTCCCTGTAGCAGTCGCCGTGGTATATGTCGCAGTTTCTCACTCTTCTCTTGCCCGGCCCATCCCACCGCATTTCCTGGATTGCGGTAATGTCTGCTTTATAGCAGTCCAGGGCCTCCGCAAGTTCATCGGCTGCACGTGGTCTGTTTAGGGACCTCACATTCCACGTGCAGATCCGTAAATCATTGTCCTTTGTTCGTTTGCGGGGGTCGTCAACAGTGTATCCATCCGTATCCGAGGCATTCGGTTGGTTCGTAACTGGTTTTTTTATAATGTGGCCGGGCAGTTACCCCGACGCACACCCCCAACCTGGAGGACCGGGCCCTTTTTTATACCTCTTGGGCGGAGGTCGCACTTATAGGTTTAGCAAGTTGAGTTCGGATGAACAACAACCAGTACCCGGTGGCTACCAACGTGGAGGTACTATAAGCACAGTTGATGTGTGGGAAACAGTTACAGCAGCTGGGCATCGCCAGGTTGATACCAATCAGTGCCTACCCTGTTCCCACATCACCCAGCCACCAAATGTAATTTAAAACATGCAAATTTAATCCTTATCCAACATGATGTCCATTTACATACCATTTGTGACACACCTTCGATTGCTTCCATAATTCATGACCGTCTTCCCCACCAGAGCAATCAAAAATCAATTTGCAAAGTTGAAAAGTACAACCGGACATCCTTCGGCGGAAGAGTAGATTATCGCTACACTTTCAGTAATCCACTGACCTAGAGCGCCACACTTCCACCACCCATTACCATCTTCAGGCAGGACAACAAAAGTGCTCAAAAGCTAAGTGACAGTTTGTAATTATCGCTGTTCCCCCGAACGGTGAGCAGACTGTCTGCCCAAGTCATTGTTTTGCCCGAATTCACCATCGGGGTTGCTAGGCTTCCGACCAACTACCCTGGGGCTCTCTTCGACCATTCACACTACCGTAGCCGCTGCAATATTCATTCAACTTGACACCAAGCCAGACAGAGCGTGTGAGTGAATTTACGTTTCTCCTTAAATGCCACTGCACGGTGCCAGAGAGAGGCAGTTCGCAATGTACCGTTAACACAATGGGCTGTGGCACCTCAACAATAGTCGATTCCCCCCAAAAGGACTCGTCATCTGTTGCGCGATCTCGTGTGGTAATTGAATTCATGTTTCTGGTTTTACTTGTCTTTCTATGTCTTGTGTTTAGAGAAACATTAATTCGGTGGAAGAATTCGTGCGGTTGGACGAAGAAATAAGTGACTTGGAGAGCAACTGTCCCGGACCAAGGTTGGCCACCGCAGAGGCGTGGATTGAACACCTGCAGGAAAAGCGGGATGCCCTCCTGGTGACCGCGGACGCGGTGCAATTCAATTTAGCTGCGGAACAGCTTTCGGATCAGCCGATTATCACCATAAACAGAGATTACGTGATTGAATCACCATGCAAAGACGTAGCGACGGTAAGTTTAACCTTCGCTGCAAATGCAACGATCTGAAATGCATGTCCTTTCAGTTGGTCTTGAGTTTAGGCGTTTTACTGGACAAACACAAGGCCGCCGCACAAGAGGATTTCTTCGCGAACCTGAGCAAATCCAGCTTGCACATCATATCGACGCGATACTACAATGAGATCCTGGAACACACAAAATCTCGCGTGAAGACGCTCAAGGACACTTATAAGACTCTGAGCGATCTATACGTCCAACAGGATGGGATAATTGGTAAAGCTAACACCTTCCTTGGTGCTCATAGAATTTTGCTAAGTTTCTCCTTCTTAAAGCACTCATAAGCGGCGGCACGTACATGACAGACTTTGAAGAGAGTCTGGACGCACAACTTGAGACCGCCCGCGATGTTCGTGACAAGCTTGGCAGCACTCTGGAGCAGTGGCGCATTTGTGGATTACTTCTGAAGGCCTGTGCCAACTCAGCGAATCAAAGTCTGACGCTGTGGCGGAATCTGAAAGTATTTCGGTGAGCGCATATCCATTTTATTGATATGCGGGTCTATATGCGCTGCGGTGGCGATGAGCAATCAGTGATTTTCAAAATGGATGTGTATCACGCAAGTTTACTTTAGGTGTTGGTATCTATGGACATGTGGCCTGGGATCACGTGAGTTTCACAATACCCAGAGCAAACGCCTGGGACTAGGCGATTGAATAACACCATTGACCTTGTTGCGTGTAATCGCGCTTCGATCTAGACCCGTGTTATTGCTTCAGCTGTTAGCGTGAATCGCTTGTATGGCGCAGTTGCCATTTTTAAATTGAGGACAAAAAATAATTTCTCCTTCTCAAAAATCGATTTGTGAGTGATATCCCAGTGATTAGTGTGGTTGATGTATTGAACATACATGCAGGAAAATTTCCACCTTTTACCAAAGTATAGCACAAGCTGAAGTCCCTGTTAAAAGTTATTCAAACTTCAATCGAATCAATCGACAGATAAACGCTGGGTTTGTCGGGTACTACGGATGCTTCGGGTATTTCCGGTTGCGTGTCCATCATTGCTTACTCATTTGTGGATTTGACAAAACTTTATTCCTCTCGATCTGTGTACATGGTGCAAAAGGTGAAGAGACATTTTTTTTTGTCGTCTGAAGGTTCTATGGGGTCAAAGCGCTCTTAAGGTGTCGTTTTCAAACAACGATATCGTATATTTTTGGTGTGTTCGAACTTTGTCATGTCTGACTGTTTTCCGTAGCATATTTGTGTCCGCGAACTATCAGCACTATATAATAGTTAACCCTTAAGCCATGCCTGCAGACTGTCTTCTTAAAAATATTTTTTCACTCTTTTCTGATAAGAAGAAGAAGTTTCACTGTTCAACAGTAACGGTTTAAATCTTGTGAGTAAAATAGTTGTTTAAATCTTGTCATTTCTATCAAGAATTTGCAACAAAAAGTTTGAAAAATTAGGTGTGAATTTGTCAGTGGATTAAAGATCAAACAAAGTAAGGTTCACATTTCTATACATCTAAGATATACATGCATAAAAATCAAATGTGATTAACTAATTTTACAAAAGCACACTTTTGCAAAAATTGTGTTGAAGATTAAAAAATTGATTTATTTTTGTTTATGTACAATAAAACAAAAAAATTGGGTTGCACGACAGCCTACAAGGAACCGAAGGGTAGCTTCTTCAGCAGCTACTCGCGTTGTGTGTGCTATTGTTCTATCACAAGGCAAAATTTGAGATGCTTCTCGTACGCGTGATGTCGTGATAAAAAGAGAGATATTCAGTCTGGGAGTTGCACCTAGGACCGTCAGCATTTGAGTCGACTCACCCAATACGCCACGGATTTATTTACTTATGTTTCATTTCATTCAGTCATTTAACTCATTAAAAAGTTGTGGTTTGCTTTACTTTGCTTGAGAATATTCCATCTAATAAGACAAATTACTTTCGTAAAATATTTTTTCTGTAAAGGCATTTTGTAACAGAATAACTTTACGCGGTGCGAATTCCCGTTTTATGAAATATAATTACAATGACACCTCCAATTTCTTATCTAACGTTGTGCCTTAATTGCCCTCTATTATTATTCTTTTTTCATTTTCTTTTGTTATTTTAGATCTCCAAGAGACGTCGTTCATACCGCATTAGAATGTCGAAACAACATTCAGGCATCCTTAATTTCCCTAGAATGTGCTCAATTATCCCTTCCAAACGTAGATATAAAATTTGTCAGCAATCGACAAATGCTGGCTGTGAAGCACTTGAATACGTACATGATAACCGACATTGCAGATGAATTAAGGTAAGCAATTTACCTCAATCTCAATAAGCTTTTCCTGAAAACAGTTTCCTTCCTCAGATACAATCACGCTGCGAAAGTACTGGAAACGTACGAGGACAATATGCAAAAAGCTTCCAATTGGTTATACGAAACCTACAACAAAACATTAAGAAAAGACTTCGACAAGGCCGATGAAAATGTGAAACACCTATCCCGGAGGTTACGAGCTCATCGGCAGGAGTTGTTTTATAGAGTAACGAATAAAAATTGACAGAATTCTTGGATTTTTGTTGTTTTTCTTTATGCAAGCAAATATAACAGGCTTAATACCAATAAGACTTCTTCGGCACTCGTTCTTCAACTATGTTCATTTTCTCCATGATGTCCATCTCAAAGGTGCAGAGCCTTGGTTCGAATGTGATTTCGGACACAACCGCAGCTGGAAAGGGAAAAAGATTGTATATACGAATACTGATGAACTAACTTAAATGAGCTTACCAGATGTATCCTTCTCCCTCTCAATATATGCTCCTTTCGTTTTATAATCAAAGGTCTCATTATTCGCTTCAGGCACAGGTATAATTCTACCAGTTCTCATTGAGACTCGAACTTTCTCTCCATCCTCTGTGAATCGCCATTCGAAGTCAGTTCCTTTCAAGTCGGATGGATCGACTAGGCGAATATCTCTGTCTACCCGGAGAGGTGCTTCGGATTTGATATAGATTCCTGGAAAATCCTTTTCTGCGCCAACGATACGATAATGCCAATTGATTCCCTCTGCAATCACCCAATTTCTTTCGGGTATCACTTGTGTGATGAGTCCTTGTTTGCCTTTATCTTTACCGGTAAGGACTTCAATGCGATCTCCTCGGAAGTAACTCCAATCCTCTGCAATTGAAAAATGAGCGGAGTCACACACAAAATATGAAAAAAATCTACCAAGAGGTTGGACGAAAACTTTCTTCCGAATAGTTCCTGGCATATTTTGCTGTCGGAACTGTCCAGTCCATGATCGATTCGTAGTGTAGCGAAACTTTTTCCTTTCGACTGTTTTGTTTAGATAGTTTGGTAAACCAGAAGGAGTCTTCCAATAGACCTACAAACAAGCATGGATATTACACAATAAGCTTACTGCCAGAACATGTCATGTATAAGACTCACTTGTTTTTTGCTCCGTTCTATATATCTCTCTGGGAAATTTGAGAAATTTTTTAATTTGCTAACAAGAAACTGTGTTAATCTCATATTGCCTCCGATTATCTATTTTTAAAATATAACCAAGAAATCAAGATGAGAATTGTCTGGATTGACAGCCAGTGACAGCTGTCGGCCAAAAATTGACTTATAAAGGTCTGTCCGATTAAACCTATTTAATACTATTTTGTAAAAAATTGCAAACGTAATATGATGGTAAACGAACACCTTGTCCTCAAAAACTACAACGACAGGCCACCACTTGACGTCTATAAAATATAGCACAGCAAGCAGCAGAAACCAATAAGGGCTCATGGCAGCAGCTCGGAAAATGTATCAAAAGTAGCAAAACTGTTATATTTGTCATATATCTTTAAAATAATTGAACAAATCCTGTTCGTCTACTCTTTAAAAAACAGTTTCTTGCGAAAGAGAGCACTCAAGCGAGATTCATAAACTTCCTGGAAATGTTAAGAATTGGTTTAATGTATTTTTAAAAATATCGCTGAATTTTCCAATCACGCGGACAATGGTGGGGTGATTTTATAGCAAGAAAAATTGAAAGTAAATAAGGATTTAAACCTACGGCTGAAAGTATGAACTGAAATCAATGAATATCATCGCTATTAATGATAAAGCCACAATATAGAAAAATTTGGGTATTTCTCCCAACTATTGCAGCAATGTGGCAACACTGATGCTATGTGCATCTCGTCCTTCTACCATTTCTTTTATTTTGTTTACATTTTTTGTTTTCCTTTGGTTTGATCAAAAGCCCATAAGGTCCCCATTGGTGGTTTTGATAACCATCAAGGGAATTTGCTGATTTAAGATATATAATTATATTCAATCCAAAGATGAGACAAGATGAAAACAGTTGTGAACTAAGTCTTTTCGACATAAGCTGGGATGATGTGTTGTTTCCCAAAGTTGCAGTGCACCTCTCTTTGAAAGATTGCTTTAATCTTCGCTGCTGTTCAAGGGCAAGTAATAAATTTGTAGAGTCTTGGTTTCGAGACATAAAAGAAATTAATTTCTCCGGTAATAATTCCCGCAACGTTCATCTGGCTTTCAAAGTGCTCGCCGAAAACTGTTACAAGCTCGAGAGGCTATACTTAGCCAAATGTATGTGGCTGGTGGATGAACTGATTCTGTGCATATTGGCAAAAAACAAACGCCTCCGAATAGTGAACCTCAACGAGTGTGTAAACGTCACGGCGAAAGCCCTTCAACCGATAATTATCGACTGCAAGGAACTGGAAGTGCTAAAGCTATCTAAGTGCAACTGGCTTACGACTGGGACGGTGGATGCACTTACACTACATCAAAACAACATAAAGGAATTCGATATATCTCACTGTGCATCCATAGGGGAACGCTGCTTGATAATCTTCTTCCGCAAACTTAGTCAACTTACCATACTCTCTTTGGCCTTTACGCAAAGTGTTACCGATAACGTTTTGATTCAGATTGCCAACTATTGCGAATCGATGGAGCATATTAATTTAGCCGGCTGCAATGCGATATCCGACTACGGGGTGCTGTAAGTATGAATACTCGGTGCATTGACCGTCTCTTTCTTTGATTCGTTTGCAGAGCCATCTCGATAGGATGCACCAATCTTAAGTCTCTTATGGTTCAGCACTGTCCAGCCGTAACCGAACGAGTGTTGGCTCCACTACGAGGTCGGGTGCACATTGATCGGCCGACACAGGGTTACAATCTCATGCACTTCATGCGATAATTGCACTTTCAGGCTTGTAGGAATAAGGTTTTGTTGCAAAAGCATTTCGGTGACAATAAATAGAATGCTGATTCAATTCATTTTTCTTCTTCTTTTTTATTTATTACATTTCATTTCCCGATTTGTTCGTTCATACATATATATACGTTGTTCTTCTTACAATTAGACATAAAAAACAAATTCAAAATCAAGTACTTTTATGGTTTCGTTTAATACAAAAATTAATCACTTCATATTTGACGTAGTCGTGTGCGTTATGTGCATCATCAGTGCAAGGAAGTGAGGCTGTCAACGTTCTCAGTTCGCCACTTTTCGTGGATGTCTTTAAGGCGCTTGTAAACTCGCATTGATATATTCAGACTGGGCATCACCTCGGATAGGCCTGGCTCCTGAATGAATGACAGCCCACAGAGGCCAAAGTATGTGTGAAATGGATCGGTTGTTGAGCTGGGCCATTTCGAGAAACCTCCAACTATAGAATCCTGTGTGGACATTATATATCTGCAGGAAATAGATAAATATAACGACATGTTCTTATTGTACCCAACTTGATATACTTACTTCCGGTTGCTATCGAAGTCTGTCAAATGAAATGCGTCTAAAATTTGCAATGACGCACCTATCCAAAAGGAGTAGCAAGTGTCTACAGGTTTATTTGGGCGGCCCTGGAATCCATCGCTCTGAGAAAATTTAATTTTATTATTTGTGCGTGTGATTTGAGATTCAAATGAACTTACTTGTCGGAAAATGAGCCAACGCTTGATCCCTTCAATAGTGGTCTCACTCAATTTATCCAATTGTCCGCTGAGATGGAGAGCGGCGATCGCACAGAACGTTGTTCCTCCATGGGATTCTGCCTCAAAGTGTTGACTAACACCGTAATCGTAGCGCTAAGAGAAATATAAATTGTTTGTTGCATCGCACAGCTTTCACTTTAAACAGCATTTTAAAGATCTCGCCTCGAATGTGAAAGATTGTCGAATTTCTTTAACAACTCAGTCGTGCTTGCATGTCCAATTTAATGAAGGGCACGACATGATATACCACAAATGAACTCTGAGTAGTCTTTAGGATTTGTTTATCATGCTATGGCTTATTAAGCATGTCCTGCCAAAAAGTCATGTCCATCATGTCAACTCATGACTGAATGGTGGACAAAATGACTATTGAACGATATTTCATCCGTAGACTTGCCGAGACTAATTACGTTTGACCTAACCGACATAGCATTGAGCTGTTTGCCTTATTGAGGACGGAATATTTACCACAGTGGTAGAAAAACTGAAAATCTTTGCAAACGCAAATACTTACGATGCTTCGAAGAATGTATTCCGCCATTTTTTCCTTATCAACATTCCCCCAGTAATCGAGCATTGCACAAATAGCGGCTGCACAGTACACAAACCTCATGTCGTGTTCATTCCCTTCGATTGAGGCACTGAAACTCCCATCTGCTCGTTGCACAGCAGCCACACCTGAGGAATTCGAAGAAAAAAAAATGTTCTTTTCTTAAATGTTCACGATAAGAGCACACAATCTAATATTTACCATCGACAATGGCCTTTCGATCAACACGACTCAAGTCATCACCGAGCGTGGCCAATGTCGCAATGCCAGTGTATGTCATCGCAAGATGTCCCCACTGATAGCATTTCGCGTTAGCTAGCAGCACTTCATCGTCACTCAGAATCTTCAACGCTCTTGAGCCCTGTAAAGTGAACACACAAAGAATTGCTTACTTTATCTTCCAGCTCACTCAGCACGTATTTGATACGTTTGTCGTGCAGACTAATCCAATGCAAAACACTCATGAAATGTGATCGTTGTAAATTATCCTGTTGCTCACCTGAAATCCACCACATTGAATCTCATTCTTGCCGGGTACCACCTGACACCCATAAATCCAATCAATGATTCCATCTCTAGTGTGATCCTTTAGCATGTCTATGGAATTCAGTATATCAAGGCCGCATACTGCAAAAAACGCAATTGAGCCCCTGCAAAGGTATACAACAAAACATTTATATACTCTCGTTGGAATAGAACGGGTTTACCTTGTCGAATCGTGCGAGGCCAATCGAGCTGGCAGTAAATTCAGAAAGCGTAGAAAATATTTTGCATGTTTTTTGTGCAACAGCGGCTCCTGTTTGTCGTTGTCTACGTTAAGTACATTGTACATGATGGTTCTTGAGAACAATCACACGAATGAAATTAATACAAAACACAAAAATAAAATAATAATGAAAAAGAGCAAACGAGAACAGAGTGGTGGGATCAAGAAGGGAATGGGCGAAAAATATTTTTGGCACCCAAGTACTTTCCGTTTGCTGGTGCGTCAATGACTAAATTTTTAATGTCTTATAAACACGGAATTGAGTCTCTACCCGTAGGAGGAACCCCTTTCCAACAAGCATCTCTTATCAAAAACTCAGCAAACTGTCAAAGTCCTAGAAGGTGATTCATGTGACATTTCGCATGTTGACAGTTGTTGTGGGTGGGCCCACAGTGCAATTCGTTGAAACTGGAAACATACATATATGATGAAGATCATCATAAATGTATCTTTTACAGTATTAGGACACGGAAATATAATAATATTCTTTTTGTTATTCTCATTTTCATTTCTCGCCCCGGATTATAGTCATGGATGAACAAGGAAGGAGATACACAGCTTCTTCTTTGTTCATCCATGATTATAGTGCTAACTCACTCTACAGTACGGGATGGAAATAGGCCTCAAATAAAATGTCTTTTCACCTGACATAGCTACCAGGTTTTTGGGGGTGCTGTCCCACTTGTTCCTACTATCATAGGAGGGGACTTCTTCCATTGCGTTATCATAATTGTTTAGATTTTAAGACATTCTAGGCTACAGCTGTGTTGGCCATACGACCCAGTTGAAATCCCTGCGTGTTCTTCTGCCACTTTCACATCTTTTCATCCCTTGATTCATAATTCCCACCATTTTCTCATTTCTATCTAGCATGATTTTCTTCAAAGATGAAACACTTGCTCATGTATGTAAATAGTTCTTCTGCTGTAGTTGGGTATCGTTGACCTTCTCAAAAAATTGTTCTATTCGAGTACTATTATTTTTAAAATATAAGCCTTCGCGTGCTTGACAATTCCTTAAAATTTGCATAATTGCCCAAATGGACCTTATAATTTCAGTCATGAAAACCTCATTTCCACCTCGTACTGTACGAAGAGAACAGATGTCAAAACAAATATTGCCGCGAAAATGGCTGACACATGAATTCGAATAAAATACAATTGTTTATTAGTAGAGGAAATTTTGAAGGTTTTGAATTAATTTTCTAAATTATGTCTACTTGTTCCGCGGCGGAAATTGCAGAGAAAAAGAGAATAGCACTTGAAAAACTCCAAGCAAAAAAGAACCATCTACAGAGCAATGGTTCATCTACAACTACGGTTGCAACAGGCGCCCGTTCGCCAATGATTTCACAGGTACCATCATCACGACCGGCTGTGCCCATACGAAGTTTTTACACAACCAACTCAGAAAACAAAGCTTCTGATTTTCTAAAAGCAGTTAAGCAGAGTTCAACTTTTGCGAATCGAAATGAAATTCGATCGTCAAGTCATCCTTATCAGAGACCCTCGAATAAAACAGAGCAACCTTCAACTGGGAAGAGTGCTTTCAAAGATGCACTTAGCCCTGAAAATAACAAACCAAAAAGTACACAATTTTTCACACAAGTTTCCTGTAAGTGTTACCTGGTGAGTAACGTTAGATTCGCAGTTGAATCCTCTGGGTACCATGAACAGATGATTCAAGTGTTTAAGAGTATTCCATCCAAGACCTACGGTAAGGTGAGATAAGGTCTATCGAAGGCAATTTATGATAAGTGCTCTTATTTGCAGATCACCAAAAAAAGATTTGGACTTTTGCTGTGAAAGATTATGATATGCTTCAGGAACGTGTAGCCGGATTGAATCCAACGGTGACAGTCGGCACTATACCTAAAAATGTGTTGAAACTTTGTTCGGCACCCATTAAAGATCTCGATGCCTCATGCTTAACGTCGATTGAACCGAAACTAGTAAACTGTCTTCTTCCATTTCAAAAGGAAGGTGTTATGTAAGATTTGCATACATTTCAACAAAAGACTATCACACTGAGTGTATCAAATTTTAGGTTTGGAATATCGAAGCATGGTCGCGTAATGATATGTGATGAAATGGGCTTAGGAAAGACCTATCAAGCACTTGCGATAGCAGACTTTTATCGTGATGATTGGCCTCTCTTTATCTGTACTACGGCTTCTACAAGGTATAGCTCTGAACTTATGGTCCGCTCTATCCAAACTAAAAATGACTTTAGAAACTCCTGGTCCACGCATGTTTTATCTCTCCTACCCACAATTTTGGTACATCAAGTAAGTATTTTGACTGCTAAGCAGCAATACACCGGCGATGCCAAGGTGCTCATAACTAGTTACAACCTGATGGAAAAATGCGCCGAAATGTTGCTGGAAAAGAAATTCGGTGTTCTGATTCTGGATGAATCGCATACACTGAAGAACAGTAAAGCAAAGTGCACAGTAGTGGCAGACAGGCTAGCGCAACAGGCGAGGCGGGTTATTTTGCTGTCCGGTACACCCGCACTGTCAAGACCATTGGAATTATTCAGTCAAATACAGATGATCGACAGAAGGTTCCTCAACTTCATGGCTTACAGTAAGTAATTACTTGCGAAAAGATATCATATTATGACCGCTCTTACAGCTACTCGGTACTGTGATGGAAAACAGACTAATTTTGGGTGGGACGCTACTGGTCAATCAAATCTTCCGGAGCTGAATGTGGTGCTCAAACTAAAATTCATGGTGCGTCGTATGAAGGCCGATGTACTGCCTCAGTTGGCAGAGAAACAGAGGTAAGCGCATGACATTCCGATCAGATCACAATACATTTTCTATTTTCAGAGAAACTGTTGTGCTAGATCCCTCATTGATTTGGAAGGGCAGCAGTGTACAGAGCGCTTTCAACTCTTATGTGGAAGACCTGAACCGAACAAAAGGCAAGGAGAAAGAGGGCATCCTACTGCGATTCTATACAGAGACAGCAACCGTGAAATGTCGAGCGGTGTGGTAAAATAATTTTTTATTCTCTTAAACTTAGCACACACTGTAGTTAGTTACCCTTTATAGTGAATACCTAAAGACCCTTATCAAGGAAAAGGTGAAGTTTATTGTTTTCGCCCATCACAAAGTCATGATGGATGCAATCTGTGAATCGTTCGACAAGCAAAAAGTGAAATACATAAAAATCGACGGATCGACAAGAAGTGAATTGCGCAACGTAAGTAATTGCACCCAAGAATGACCTAGTGGTAAAATGGTATTACGCAGGAATATGTTGACACATTCCAAAACAAACCCTCGTGTGTTGCTGCAGTTCTGTCACTTAGAGCCTGTAACTCGGGCATCACCCTCACAGCCGCTGAGACAATTGTGTTTGCGGAATTGGATTGGAATCCAAGTGTAAGTTGAAACCAACATCCACTATGCGAACTGTGATGTAATCGTATGTTCTTTCCTCGGCAGACTTTAGCCCAGGCGGAATGTAGAGCGCACAGAATCGGTCAGACGAGGATCGTGACTTGTAGATACCTTCTAGCGACTGGAACTGCAGATGATGTCATATGGAGCATGCTGAAGGAGAAACAGGATGTTTTGAACAAAGTTGGCCTGTGTGCCGGAGACTTAAGAGATGCTACGCATAAAGCTGCTCCAGCCAGTGTAAGTAAAAGATTGCAACTGTATATAAATATATTTTGAAATCAATGAACTTTTTGATTTTAGTCTAGGTCCATTGTCAGTTACATGACACCTGTGAAAAAGAATAAACAGACTGAAGTCGACTCGAATAAAAACGTCATTACCGAAACGCCTCAAAAGAAACCAGAATTGGAGGCGAAGCAACAGACTGAATTAGAGAGGGCCCTGGGTAACGATCTAGATTTCAGTGAAATGTTTGATGATGACGACGCGTTTAAGGATTTAGTTTTTTGATTGTCATATAATTTGTTGTTTATGGGCATAAAGCAAAATCTTTTAAGTTGTACATGTAGTTTTTATCTAAATGGGTCTGCGATGACGCAACAAGGAAATAAGAGCACAATCTGAATTTATTGCTTAATGTTTCACACTCGCCACACGGAAAAATTAACCTTAAATGTTGCCAGGAACGGAAAGTTCCAGTTCTAGTCTTATTGAGTGATGTACCTTGTGTTCCGACCTCAAGATCCTCAATCAAATTGACATGCACAATTGAAATTACTGACCAACACAAGTGCTATCTGCCAACCAACTTTGGATGCGTGGCAGTTTTGTCTCAATGGTAAAAAATTGGATCCCTGAAATCCAAAAATTCTGCTTCATACTACGAAATAAGAATTTGTCCATATTTTGAATGACTGCAGATTTATATGTATACAAAATTCAAACTATTTACAAATCGCAGGCTTTATTCACAAATTATTCCAAACTCCAAAAAGTATGTTCCTCTAAAAGGATTTTTTTTTTATTTTGAGCGTATCATCTTTTGAGCTTCTTTGATACTGAAGGTTTTAGGGCCTTCTTGGCAGGTCGCTTACCTCCGCTGGACTCTCCAGCAGGCACACCAGTTTTCACCTCCTTGTTCATTTTATAAGCCTCACTCATCTTACGAATGTTCTCCTTGTGGATTGTTTCATGTATGACGATTCTCTTGGGATAATCTGTCCCAATGATGCAACCGTATTCCTTCTGCGCGATTGGTGAAGCTAACCACGGCTCATAAATAATCCCCCGGGGATATTTCTTCAACTCAGGCACATACTTGCGAATGTAATTCCCCTCGGGATCGGTTTTCTTGCCAAATGCTACGGGACTGTACACTCGAAAGTACTGATAGAAAAATGCGGACGCTGACAACCACATCCAGTTTCCAGCGTTCAATGCCCAATCAGCGTCCAGAAGAAGTTCCTCGAATACCTTCTGTCCCTCCTCCCATGAAATCCATAAGTCGCCTCGTGTAAGAAAACAAGCCACAGCGTGCCTTGCTAAGTGATGAATCCAACCTTCCTGCCGAAGCTGACGCATTATTGCGTCGATGAATGGATAACCAGTTCGACCGTAGGTCCATGCCTCCAAATGCTGATCATTCTTTTGCCATGGTATTTGAATACAAATTGAGTTTCCGAACATTCTATCAAAGTTGGGCTCTCCAGCTGCAGCGGTGTAATAGAACTCCCTCCACATAAGTTGCCCCATAAGCGAAACAGGGGGTTTCGTGTGCTTTGAATTCTTTTCAAGAATCTGCCTAAGCTTCTTATAGAATAAACGAGAACTGAGACATCCAAACTTAAGATATGGACTCAAGACAGTGGTACTGGGTTCCAGTGAGTTAGGGGATGTATTGGGCTTTTCAAAAGAACAAACCCAAATCTTATTTTCAAGACTCTTTTCTAGTCGTCTCAAGCCTTCAGTTTCTCCACCAGGGAATTTGTTGACGCCCAAGTCTGCAATGTTTGCAATGACTTCGGTTAAATTAGGCGGGTCATAGCATTCTGAATTAAGTTTTTCCTCCTCATCTGGCGGGGCTTTAGTGCAGTCTGGCAATTTAGAAGGCTCTGGTAGGGGTTCAGGTACTGGCAGCTTTTCTATCAATGACAGAAATTTCTGATAATTCACTGGCGACATACCCAAGTTACGACATAGTACGACTTCAGGATTGTAAACAGTGTGAGAACATTCTGTAAGTACTTCAATTGAATGCTGCTTCGCCAATTCACCAATAGTAGCATCTCGCTTTTTGGCATAAGGCTCAATATCTGATTCGAATGTTAATGTGCTAACATTCCATGATTTGAATATTTTCGGGAATACTGCGGCGGGAGTGCCACGGACAACGTACAGTCGAGAATTAATTCGAAGGAGATTTTCGTGTAATTGTTGCAGAGACTCCTGCAGAAATCTGAGACGATTTGGTCCAACTTTCATCCATTCACGAATACCTGGATCGAGAATGAATATCGGACGGAGTGTGTGGTTCGGCTTCTGACTAACTATTTCACATGCCTTAATTAGGCTCGGATTGTCGTGTACCCGAAGTCCTTTACGAAACCAGTGGATAACTGTAGTGTTTTTATCCATTATATATGGGATTAAGTATCATAAAGTTTACTTAAAAATTCACCACAGACCAATATTATTATATCCTTATTGGTTTCTGAAATTCACTATACAGTTTGTTGGTGCTGAGTAGCAGAAACCAATAAGCAGAAACCAATAAGGAAGGAGATGGTCGACTGAACAGCTGATTAAACAGCTGATTTCCCCTTCGTCCATCTACCGTTTGAGTGTTATTTACGAATTGTGGTGGATATAGCCCTTATTTTCCGGAACTCATTTACGGAGCATCGAACACTTTCTCATTTTACTCACACTTGTTTACGTTTCCCCTCCAAAAAAGCAACATGGCCGCTAATTCGTGAATGTTTGCCCTCAATAGTGCCAAACATTCGTAAATTGCCCACAATTCGTGAATTCGTCAGCCATTTTGTTATATATTCAACAGATTGCGTTCGTAAATAACTACAGGAAATTGTTTATGATTTTAGTGTCGCCGACACTTTAAATAGTATGTTACTAAAATATTAGTAATTGTGCTAGAACTTATATTCCTGATGACTTTAGAAATATGTACAAAATTAAAACAGCGATTTCTTTTCATCTGGTATTCCGAGTTAAGTGTATTTAAATCAAAATAAAGACTATTGTAATTCTGGTGTTACTTATTCGGCAATATGTAAGTAATAGAAAATTATATTTGTAGTTATAATTTCGATCACTCATTATGAAAAGTGTAATACTGAAAAACATAAGGAAACCTAACCTAATACGTCGGTGATAATTCTCCAGGCAATCGTTTTAATGAATAAAAATTAAATGAAGATAATTTGAAACAAAATTTTTATCTAGCCTTTACCTTGAAAAACATATAATTCGACTATAAATATGGAATCTTAATATAAAATAATAGCACGAATTAATAAATTAGTCCCTCCAGCATATTTCACTAAAACTTCACGTTGGTTAACCTATCTAAGAACGCCTACGAGTGACAATTATAATATATAATTTTGTAATATAAATAATATATACATATAACAACTCAATAAAATGACTGAACTGTTTCGAAAAAAGCGCATAGTTACAAATTTTAGTTACTTTCTTAGTATTCTTTAAAAAAAAGTACCAAAATATAGAGATTGCTATACCAAACATAGTAGTTGTTAACAACAATAAGTGAAAGATATTAGCTTTTAGAATACGAGTCTTAGAATAGTGAAAGATAGTGATGGGAGTTTAGTAATTATTTGGGAATTCTAAAATACTATTTGTCTAGTAATTGTGTTTAGTATAAATTCGTGTCGTATTTTTGTTTCAAAATTTATTATAAAGTTTTAACATTATAGCCTAACTGATGAAAATACTGCCTTAATGATACAATTTATGAACGCCTCCAATGTCGGCCATTATATAGTGGTGGAATTTTTAGCAAAAATTTCTGAGTAAGGGAGACAGTCAACGTCCCCATCTCCCTCACTCACATTAGCAGTTTGCGCGAGAAACTAATCAGCCGATTACGCAACTCACACGTATTCTCAGTCAAGAGAAAAAAAACCCTGTCTGTGAAACTGCCTCGAATCAGCTGTTCAAGGAGGGGAAATGTTATAAAAAACGCTGTCAAATTTTCCCCACGGGTGGGAGACGAGGGAGTCGACTGTCTCCTTATTGGTCTCTGCTGAGTAGCATGCACCTGCTGTGATGGAAATGTCAGTGATTTTCTAAGTGTTTCGCTGAATTAGACATTCAGAAGAATTGGCTCGAATATATTTTATGTTTCTTCTGTCTACACAATTTTTATGTTTTTATAAGTCAAAGAACATTAAATTAATCGATTTTCTCTAATTTTGTAAATATTTAAACAATGATAACCGACTTATATGTCAGTGAATTTTTATTTATTATGAAAAACTTTCATGGCGTTGAACGCACTCATTGAACGAAATATTGAAAGCTGTCAGACTTTCTCCCACAAAAATTGAGTTTTGTTATTTAAATACATACTTTGGTCAGACTTCGAGATGCAGATAAACAAAGAAATTAAATATTTGAATTAAAATAGGGTTAATTTAAGATGGGGGAAACGTTTGAAGAAAAACTCCGCGGTGTGAGCCTATTAGATGTGAGTGCATATGTGATAAAATAATGGTTTTCTCGCTGATACGAATTGAGCAGTATTTCAATACATTTTTTATTCTTTTCAATATGAACTACACACAAAAATGCGAATGATTATTTTTATTTTAGATATATGATGACATTGCGGCTATTATCATAACACCCGAACAATTAATACAATCCTGCGCCGAGATCCCATGCAGTGTGAATCTTAAAAAGGGAAATCTCGTGTATTCTGTCGAACAGAAGTATAAGCAGAAGCTGTCAAAGTACCGCGACTCAAGGCGGCTTAAGTGGTTACAATTGAATCTTAAATCTATAGTTCCACATCCTGAAGAAAAACTACTCAAGTGGCAAAGACAGCACGAAGTTAACAGAAAACATGATTGGATTAAACGAAAACTGCATGTATTGGATACATTTGCTAATGAAGATCTGATTGTGCATTCGGAAGACCCTTGCTGTTCACATTCGTTAGTTTTGGCAGCAGAAAGGCGAATGAGTCAATACAGTCGAAGAAGCTCACGTCGATCCTCTTATTTAGACACATCTTGCTCCACCTTGGGCAATGTATCAATGGAAACCGTCATTCAGTCGCAGCCAAAGAGTAGCGAGGCCATTGATATTGGAGAGAGTTCGCCTTTGATAAATTTCAGAAACGTTTCAAGGAGTACTTTTAGCAGTAGTAGTGGCGAGCTGCCCTCACTCTGTGCAGAAGGTGCAGTTGACTTGCAAGAAACGGATCCCACGACAAGACCGCAATTAATTTCACAGCCGAAAAATATGCACGTTATTGAAAGAGAAACACAAAAATGTACGAAGCCCTTGCTTCTTGAATCAGAAGGACCTTTGTCAGAAGATGCATATGCTACATTTTATCAGGACATGCAAGTTACATCAACGCAGGAGTTTGGGTAGTTAATTTAAAAGTTTATATGTAGTGTGAATACGTTTTCTATATCAAATAGTTGCTAGCAGTTTTTGTACTTAGCAAAGTGTTATCTTTTAAATATATTAAATGTAAAAAAGCAAATTTAACGTTTTTCTTGATCTGTCAAATCCGGAGATTTAAAGATTTCGTGGCATACATTTAAACTTTAAACAGTAATTAGTGCCAAAGATAGTGTTAGGGACCAGCAACCAGTTAACGACGTAAAGGTAAAGTATTTATTAATTAATGGAATCTGACTTATTCGAAATTGAGTTACAACTGCACGTTTAGCTTTTCCCAATGCTATATATAGAAACGTGGTTATGCATATAAGTCATTTCAATGAACAATTTTTAAGCTTTATTTTATCTCTGCTTTGTTAATACAAATGTATAAATAACCGATAATTAATAACCACAAATAACGCTGAAGAATTTTACAAAAATTTATATTTCATTTTGTTCAGTAGGCGCCTTCGGGATGTTTGGTTTTAAAAATCCCAAACGTACATTTGGCAATGGTACCATTGGGTTAACAGTTTTAAAAGCCATTAATGTGCCGAAGTACACATGTTGCATGACTGGAAACTTTGAAAGAATCTGAAAAAAAAATGACTACTAACTATTCTAATCAGAACAAGAAGTCGAAGTCATACTTCCTTTTGGTACATTTTCATTAGGCCAGCATTGATTTTGCTCCACGATGGAACAGCTGAAATACTCCAAAGTTGATTTGAGTGTTCGGCCCAATGACCGGTTTTAACCTTAAACGAAAGAAGGCGCTCTAGAAATAGTGCTTATCATATTTGTTTTTACTTACCTGTGAAATGTAGTCAAGGCAACTTATGAAGAGGTATTTATCCTTGTACTCATCAATGATTTCTTGATCCAAGAATTTTGATGGATCAAATGGGCTATCATCTTTAAAGTAGTACAAATGGTCTGCACACACTTTTTGAAATGTTTAGATCACAACTTACATGACAATTGTGCACTCCCCCATATGAATGGTACAAATTGGTAATCATCCAGACTCCAAACACCTTGACTTCCGGCGGGTTCCATGCGGTATGTTTTCTGCAAACGTCTCACAAATAGCAAATATGCGTTAAACAGCTTCAGGGCACAAGACACATTGTCCTCCTCAACCAGAACGTGAGTTTTAAACAAGGAACAAAGGAACATTACGAATGCTAGTTCATGTCCAGTTCCATAGTCTATACGTGTTGGATTCCCAAACGATTCAACAAAATAGACATACAATTCGTTTAACTCTGTGCATCTTTCTGGAGAGATGACTGTACTTAGGAGATCTTTTGCTTTCTAGAACCGTTTTGTTAAAAAAAATATATGTATATTAAACCACAATTAGGCATTATTTAGGCATCAGTTTTGTCAGAAATATTTTAATTACAACACGAACTCAAATTTGATAACATACAGATAATAAATTGATGTTTAGAAAACACGTTAAGTTTTCGCTATACTTGATTCCTCGTAAAATGTCAACACATTAGGATCGGCAAACACGAAAAGCCGGCTTTAAAATATTGCTATCAAGTGTTTTTATACTCTTAATCTACAAATCACCATTACTCACACTCGCTATATTGTCTGGGAACTATATATTACCTCATCCATTTTTTTATACCACTCCCGAAATGCTTGATTGCCAAAACGTTGACTTTGTTCCAATGGTGGCACTTCGTCGACAATTTTATTTAGTTTTTCAAATATGTGTAGCAGTTTTTCCATAGATGTTGACACAATCATTTCGTCGGTGATCTTTTTACCCTGTATGGCAGAACTGATGCCATTTATAAAGCCAATAAGATCATAGTAGGCCTCAGATCTCTGCCAGAGTACCATATCCGACATATTTTTTATACGTTTCTTTGGCTCCGCTAAGCAATCTGATGAAACATTTTCTGCAGTAAATACAAATAATTACCATTTATGAATGTTGGTAAAAAATTATTTAATTACCTGCAGATGCCGCAGGTTTTTCTTCGTTTTCCATTTTAGATTTGCGGTGTAGAAAAATGTAAACAAGAATATGCAGCAGATATTTCAATATAGCAAACAGAGGCGACCTTGAAATGTCAAATTTTTATTTGGAAGTAAAATGAGTTTCTTAGTTATGAGGTGTACAAAGTGATAGGCAAACCTGTTTAGCAAACATTCCTCACATCATGACTTTTTGCCTTATTACACTTATATGCTTCAACCTTGTGTGATTTTAGATGGCATGAGAGTGGAATATACGGATTTTTATTATTTGGTTTTTAAACTATTCATTAAATGAAGATAATCGGGTGCGATCTCCATTTTTGAGGAATTGCGGGTAAAATTACCGTGCAAAGGGATATATTTATTTGATAACTTTAAAAAAATTGTAAATAAAGCCTCCTCCTTCCTCTGTAGCTTTACTTGAAAATTGTACATTAAAATTTTTTAAAGGTTCAGAAGTATTTTCTCCTCAGTCTTGACTGATGATAGGTTAAATTAGGCCTATAAAGGTTGAGAAATATTTTCTTCTCACTCTTGACTGATGATAGGTTTGATCAGAATATTACTCACAAGAAAACATTGCTCCATTGTCATAGAAATCTGTCTGTCTGTTTTGTTTATTATATTTCTACGAAAACAAATGAATCTGTGAGTTGCATTTTGATAGCTTATTTAAGAATTTTTAGTTTCTTCAATTCGTCTATGCACTTCTTGCCTTCTGCTTCTGCCAGAGCGTTCCTTTCATGGGCTGCAAGTGAGACTCCAGTCTGACACCAAAATGATGCACCCTCGTACACACCCTTCTGCAGATATATTAACCCCACTTGTACCACAAAAATTGGTAGATCTGGATTGTCGGGATCGTCTACTAAACTGATTTCAATAGCATCAAAAAGATAATTTAATGCCGCATCGTATTCCTTGAAAAGAATCTTATTAAAGATACGTATCAATGGAATCGATTAAAGAGATAGCTTACCTTTAAAATCACTGAAACCCCCGCAATATTGTGTAGAACAACCATTTTCTGTGACGGGAGCACGCCGTTCGATAAAAATATTCTGCTCAGACATTTTTTGTAGGTATTCTTAGCCTTTACGTACTCCTTTTGGGTGACCAATAGTTTCGCATACCAAAATAGCGCAGTCAAATATATCAAATTAGTTTCTTCATCAATCTGCTTTTGTGATTTTAATTTTTTCTCCTGTACCGAAATGCAGTCCCGGAATCCGTACTCAGCCATCTCTTCACTTCCTAACATCTGATGGAGCCGCGCTAGTTTTAACTTGAATTTAACTATACTGTTGTGCGTCTCGGTATAGCCCAGCTGTTGAAGTTTTTCAATTGATTTCACCAGAATGTTTTCAGCTTCATGGAGTTCACCTTCACTCAAGACAACTGAGGAAAGTAGATCGCACAAGTACGATAAACTGCCGTATGCTTGATTTTCGTCAGCTACCTTAAGGGCGTTATGGAGGATTTTTTTCGCCTCCGTATATTTATTTTTTAATATACATTCTTCAGCTTGCACAATTAATTGGGAAATTTGCTTTTCTGCATCGAAATGATTTGGAAAGGTATCGGCATTGGAGGTGAAATACCACGATAAGAATGCTACAGAGGCTTTCAAGTTACATAGTGGCATTGTTCTCTTTCGGTACCTCGATTTGCATCGCCGATGAAGGATGCAGCCGCGAGTTAATTGAACAACAAGCGGTCTGATAATACTGCGTAATTTTGACATATGTGATTAAAACAAAATGAGTTTGATCAGATATTAGCAAAACACACTTGATTGATTTTTGTACATTGTCTATTGCGGTTAAATTGTGTAAGTGATCTTACTTTTGAATGTATAGTTTATTGTAGGATTAAATTTCCTGCCACGGGCAATGAAAGTGACTCCTGACAGTATGCCAAACACTACAAGATATTCTCTTAACTAATCCAACGAAAGGGACATAACATAAGTCTCATAGAAAACTTCTTCGTCTGAAGCCCTTTACCAAAGACTTGATCGATATAAATAATGCTGTCCCGAGCCATAGTAGTCCCACAACACTGACTTGAGTTAAATGGGTTAGTTTGAGAGAAAAGTTCATAAGTTTCATTAAAATGAAAAACTTCACGAGGTGTAAAGCGACACCCGTCTGGTCGAATGCTTTCGAATTTCTTAACGAGGGGCAACATTACTCTAACTCTGAGGAAAAACGTAGTGTGTCCAAACTAGCAATCTAATGTGCCTTCTTTTTGCTTAATGATTTCCACACTACCACGCTTCTTATGTCAACTGATTCGCTGGATTCTTACAACTGATTGCACCATTTCCTTCCTCCGACCTTTTTTCATGGAATTTACACAGCAAATAATGGTATTTGGGATGGAAATACAAAAAAACTCAGACGTTACCGAAGAATTATGTTGTTGTGTTTTTAAATAAATCATGTACCTAATACATTTGAAAAAGTTTGTATTCGTAAAGTAATTTCAATTCTCGGGTCAATATTTAATGAAGAAAAATAAAACCTATGTCCCCACAATCATATACGAATGAAGAACAGTTATTGGACCCAATAAGGACTTGATAACTTTGAATTTAATTTGTGAACGCACTCTTTCACTAATCCTCAAGCTGTCACTGTTTATAGATTTAGCAAACTTATCGTTATCATCATGGTAATGTTCATGAACGAACAATGTCTGTAAATTATAAAAATGTTATTTAAAAAATAAGGTTATCAAATCCTTATTGGAAAATCATTAATATTAAATTTGAATCCCAAGTAAACAATGAAGTAGCTATGGGAATCTTGCCCCCTCCAACTCCTACGACTTTGAAGTCGGTGAACAGGTGGTGGGTGTTAACGTTGAATCTTTTCCACGATATGCCGCATTGTGCAAATATTGTCTATGGCATACTTTCCTGTCCGGCAGCTTTATTGGATTTTAGTCTCGTTATTGCTATCTTAACCTCATCTATGTCGGGACTGAGTGTAAAGCGAGTGGCACATTCTGTCTGACAGCGGTATTTGAGGAGTCTTCTCTGTTTAACAGTCTGCAGAGTGACACACTTTAGATCATTTATTCACTTCTTTCAAATTTATGGATGATCAATCAAATTCAAATACAACCCCTTGCCTAAGCTGTAGACATTTCAAAATGTTCAAATAAAGCTCTTTTGTTTTATTTTCTTTTTTTTCTAAAATTTTGTCAACACAGAACTTTTCTTTAAAATTAGCACCGATCTTTGTGAACAATTCACCACAGTTGGCCCCCGCGATCGTTCGCAAATAGACGTGGATCCGTGGCGCTCCTCTGTGCAAAATCCTATCTCAATTTAAATTTTTTTCAAGGCGACTCGACTTGAAGCCCTCCAAGAGCTTGTAGGCCTTCCGTGGACTACATCCAGCTATACACAAAATCATATATCTCGGCATTTGAAAACATTTTTGCACACTTATTTTTCGCGGAAAGTAGCTCGATTTTCGTGTGAAACGCTTAAGTTTTTGTTTCAGTATTCCGGATGAAAATAAAACATCTAGATATGATGTAACTATTGGATGCGCCGCAGCTGTGGTGTGGTTCATGTGGTGAAAGTGATTGTGTTCTTTGTGTTGTTTTCGATGTTTCACGAGGGATGTTGTTTTGTTTTGAACGCGCTCGGGCATTAGTTTAAGTGAGAAGAATGGCAAAGAAGTGCGCGATTCGCTCGCTCAGCGACAGTTCGTTGGCCGAATTGGCAAACGTGATCGTGTCAGCAATTGGATACTCGATGCATGTCGACCTTGATCGTGATATAAGCATAACAATGGTTGAGATTAATTCCTATCTAGAGGCGGCGGGGGCGACGAGCAATATCTATCAGGACTTGTTGAGGGTGATTCTTGGCTCGGACTACTTGGAGGCGTCCATGAGGTTCACATGCCTGCAAATGTTGCTCAACGGGGGCGTTCAGTTTCTGGTGACGGAAGTGTTTCCGTTTTCATACTACGAAAAGATCCTGCAAGTCATTGCTGCGCAGGGTACCGGGCTTCGAACTCTCAATCTGAAGGGAATTTGGGTCAAAGAGGAGCACATGCATTATATGTTTAACATTGTGAAAAAGTGTCCTCACCTAACGAAGCTATATATTCCCTACATAGCCAATGATGATCTGCTCGAAGTGATCGGTAGAACATGCACCAAATTGCAGCTGATCGATATTTCGGGAGAAACGGACATCACCGAAATTGGTGTGGAGTTTCTGAGCAAGGGTGTGTCTTGTCAGCAGCTGACCGTGGTCGACGTGGGTATGCCGGGGGAGGAAAATATTTGCTACTCTGACATCGCGATGATTTTGGAGCATTGCCCAAACGTTGAGACTTTGTCTACATATTCATATGTCGGGCCTGCGCTTAAATTCATTCACGATAACATTGACGAGAACTTTAAGTGTAAGCTCAAGTATCTCCACGACACTACAACGGACGAGGATACACTTCGAGTGATTGTGAAAACCTGTCCGAAGTTGGAATCGATTTACTTAGATACTCCGAACGCAGGCATCTTGCACATCCTCAAAGATACCTTTCTGAGGAAGATAAAGATCTACAAGTTCTCCTGCAAGGAGCTACTCAAATCACTGGAGGTGATTGGCCGAAACTTGGGCCATCTGACCATGATTAAGGGAGATGGCAATCTGGACATAGGCAAATTAATAAGAATCTGCCCCATGTTGCTGGATTTGGACTGCTACATGATGGACATGCTTTCGTATACCTGCAATCTGCAGTTTGAAAACTTGGAAGGGCTAGAAATGCTTAGCAGTCCTATGAACAGCAGTGCTCTAAAGAGCTTCATCTGCAATACAACAAGTTTGAAAAGACTGGCCGTAGATTCGGTGAGCTTCAGTGATGAGGATATCACAAGGTTGGTGTGTGTGTGATTTCATTTTGAAACGAGGACTAATTTTTACGAATTATTACAGCATTTTCGTCGAACATGACTTTCTCGAGTTGGAAGATATATGGTTTACTTTGGCACCGAATTTAACGGTAACTTCTATTGAGGTAAGTCAATTTTTACTTTACTGAAGTCGTAGGCTTAAATCTAGACCTTAACCTAAACAAACTTTCGAGCGCATGTTTGTTTCTTCCGTATTTGTTATATTATACTCGTATGCACATATATTTTTAAATTGACTAACGTGATAAAACTGGAAAAATAATTCTAGTTTCATTCTACTAGAATTACTACTGACTAAATTTGAGATATTCTTCAATGTGCGTAAAATCATATTGGTATTGAGAAATTCAAGTTGGAATGATAACCAAAGCTCTCAGGCCATTTAAGGCGATTTATAAGAAATCGTTTAGACAGTTTGGCTGTGCAATCACCATTAGTATTAGCCGAATGTAACAGTTCTAATTTGAGCTGAGTGACATTGCAGCTCAAACGAACCGGGGCCTTGCTCCTTCAGCAGCTACTCTTGGTATGCGTGCTACTGCTCTTTCACGAGTAGAGGGAACCTGTAGTTTCTGCAGACTCTGAGAGACGAATATTACTCTAAGAATGTTGTCAGCAACTCCAAAGAGTTAGTGTCGTGAGAATATGCGGGGTGAAAAGCCCGGGAATCGAATCTAGGTCCCCGAGCCAGTGGGTCGACCCACTAAATCATAAAATGAATTTACGAATACATTAATACACCCTGAAAAATCTGTCTTTTTTCATTAAACTTTTTCAGAGTAAAATTTACGTAGAATACTGTTATTTATGTTAGCTGCAACATATATATGAATAAAGAATAGTTCCGAATATGACTAATTTTAAATTTTGTGTGTAAGAAGAAGAAGAAGGAGAAGCGTCAGACTTTTTTATTCTGGTAAAATTTAACGGTTTTGACAAACGTCTTCACAACTGTTTATAATCCTTTGTATATTTAATATTCCGATCTCGCACGTGTATGCCGAATATTTTTGGCAAAGCGCAATTTAAAATTACAAAATAAGTGGAACTATGTCCATTTTTATTGAAATCCTTCTTAAAAACGTTCTATTCGAAGACAATTCAAAATGAATTTGCCAGCAGATTTACAATTAAATCTATAAATAAATCGAAGACGATGGAATTGGACGGAATTGTGTTTGATCTCTGAATGCATGAAATGAATCTAAACAAATTTATAATATCTTTGAAATTTGTATCAAAAAGAATTACGAATTTGTATTGCTTATGGATCGTTCTAATGTTTGAAAGATCCAAAGTCTTCATGTTTTTCTATGCCATAGGAAAAAACGTTATGTGCTTTGAGAGACCTTTGTTCTGGGTCTGTCATGTCTGTCATAAGTAAGAAATTACAATTGGCCAGGTTAAAATCTAATAAAGCTGGAGAATGCTGGAGTATTATAACATATGCCCAAGATTCTATCTCCTGAACGTAATAAACAGGAAAATCGGATTAGATCAGTAAATAGATTTGAACTAAACTGATCGCCCGATGGACTGAACTTCATGAGAATGATTGGATGGCGCTATAGTCCACAAGCGTCCACTTCATGACTGTTTTTCTACGCTTAATTTTCATACAGTTTACAATGACGATTTAGCTGTTTCGATTATCTTTCAACTAACGTATTTAAATCTTTAAACTTCGAATTATGAAACTTGAAAAACTTTTTTTGAGTGTTGTTTAAACATACAAATGGTGGAGTTAAGCTTGCAGTTCAGGAATCAAACCTAGGTAATAATATTTAAAAATCGAAAGTGCCAATATCAACATGTACTTATTTTCAAACCCTGGCAATTGTTTTTCCAAATTGTAATAAGACAACATGTAATGAAATTCTTAGCTTAAGCTGTTAGCTTTAGCTAACAAAATTCACTGTTGTAGTATACCATTTTCATTTCTTTCGTCAGCTGTTCAATTTGTAGTGAGTCACCTTTAAAGCCATGTTTAAGTGTATGCCATATGAACTGCTTTAATCTATTCAGTTAATTTTTTTTAAACTAACCACCAACCATTTTAATTTTTTTTAGATTTTAATGGAGCGATGTCCAGAACTTCAAAGTGTTGGTCAACTAAGCGGTTGGTCCCTGACGCCAGATGATCTTGCATTGATTCGCGGACTGCTGAAAAGTGGAAACTCCTGCCTTGTACTTGCTCCCACAAATTTATTTCCCTAACCAGTAAAAACCAAAATAACAAAGCGTGAAAACTAATTCTAGTCAATTTTGTGAGTGTTGTAAATTTATGTGAATGTTCCACGAGTCTGAACTGGTATTTTCAAAAGAGTATTTATTTTATTTACAAAATAATATCTGCGTTATTCAGTGTACGTATGGAAATTTTATTAGCCTGTCAAAATCTTACGAAAAGCAGAGTACTTGGATACAAATCAGCTATCATTTGCGCTTTATATACTCATGCGCGTTCGTTTACTCACCCACATAATTACCGTACGAGAGGAACCATTAAATTTGTTCCTACTTAAGTTATTATATTAATAATCAATATTAGTTAAACAAAAAATAAATTAATCTCAACGAAAGGCAACGCTTTAATAATTGTATTGGCTCCCTAAGTTGACGTTTATGTACTTTCGTATGTACAATATGGCTGCGCCTTAATAATCCTCCATATTAAACAGATCGTTATTAATACATGAAATTATCATAGTATTGATAACATTTGCAAATATATAAAAATAAGCTGAATACATGGTCAACTAAATTCCTAAACTGAAAACTTCTACAAAAACGTGTTAACGTACACTAGAGTGTGACAATCCTTTCATTATAACCACTTTCTGACCTAAATCAAATATTTTACACTGTCACATGTAGTTGTCCTTGCAATTAATAATCCAAAACTGTGCACACTCTCCTTCTTTTCTGTGTACAATAATTTTTCTTAATTATTATCTTTCCAGAAACTTCAATGAATATTTGATGAGGACGATGACACTACTGCTGATGTGATCCCGCAATCAAATGCACTCAGGTCATATGATTAGGCAGCTAAAGCAAAATTTTTGTGATCAATCAAATTCTAAAGACATAAATATTGTAATAAATGCATCTTCAACTACCAAAAAAATTCGTCTTTTATTTAAAACCGTAAACATGTGTATAAATTATTAATGAGGCTAATTGCGGTTGCTTTCTTAGGAATGAAATGACATAGGAAGAAAGTACTGAAAACTATTTTTAGACATTCAGATTTTTTTCTCTGATTCATATGCTAATTTTTGTCTAATAAAGCAAGTGCCTCAAGGTATCGGAAGCAGATATATAAATTATACTCTCGTCAACATGTGTCTTCGTTTGTAACTACAGTTGACACTTAAATGCATTGTACCATTCGACGATGCTTTATTTTCTCTTTTATACTTTTTTTTGCAAATAAATAGCACACGCAAGAACAGCAAGTTGTTGTTGTTCTGGAATGTTGCTTACTGAAATGTTACTTGAAAAAGAAATCATTTACACCAATCAAACATATTAGGAAGATCTTAGACAAATTGTCACATTTTATACATATCATATGGAATCCGATTTTTCTTTGCGTACTATTACCTTTCAAATTAAATCTCAAATTTGATAGCTGATCACATTTGTTAAGGGTTTAACTACGTGATAACGTTTTCAGGTTGAAGTAAAAATTCGCCCACAATTGGATTTCGCCTCGGTGGAAACAGCATCATAGATAACATTTTTGTATTCTAAATAATAATAAATAACAAACGATATTTTTTAAAAAGAACTATGTATATGTCGACAATGTACTTCCGTACACTCCTTATTCATCATGTCCAACTTCACTACAGTGGCTCAACCACCCGTTGAAAAAAACACTCAACGTCTGTCAAATGTGTCAAAGTTGTTACGTTGCGTTGCTGGGGTCGGGATCTTTTATATATCTCTTTGCAAATCAACCGTAAATAAAATCCCGTTCAGCACCTTTTGCAAATCAAAAGTTTTCCTAGTCAAGTGAAATTAATTTACTCAATTTAGAATTAACATTAAACTGCGGATATCTCATTCAACAGAGGTCTTCATTTTAAGTCAAAGTCTGCAGAATCGCTTAAGTGGTGGAATTTGCATTATTATTTTTGCGTTTGTAAGCGTTGCTTGGCCGTCAGTTTTCCCACCCGGTCCAGTCATCAATTTCTCTTAACATCGCACACGCAGTTCATCGCAAGCAATCGCTCCAACGGCAATCAGCCGAACAGAATATATCGCCCAATACACTCTCGGCCACAGCAAGAGCCAGCGTGAAGTCCGGGAATTTTTGTCAATTTTTTTGTAAAGTATTTTTAAACGCCAGTTGCCGTACGATAGTATTACTTTTCGGCCAAATAAAGTGCTAAAATATGATTCTACTAGAAATCAATAATCGGATTGTCGAGGATACGCTCTTAGTGAAATTTCGGAATGCACTTGCTGGGTGAGTAGATGGTGAAAAAAAGGAAAAACTACGAAGACGAACGTGCGAAAGAATGATGAATGAAAAATTCAATAAACTGCACGCGGTCTGCACAGCCAGCGAGAGTTTCTGAACCTTAAAAAAATGCTCCATTAATTTGTGCCACATTTGTTGAAATATATATCTCTTGTTAAAAAGTTTCGATTTAACAATTTAATTTTATGTGATAATTCGGTATTTCCTACGCGCTGTGCTGGGTGTTTATGTACATGACTACCGGGGAAGGTAATAGTGAGAGCTCCTCGTATTGTTGTCGGCGGCACTCGCAGTGGCATTTTGTTGGATTATTCATACCCCTGAATTGCGAGGAGATCGCCAAGAGGCAATTGGTTTTGTTGTCGATAAATTGATGAGGTCAGATACTCGTTTTTCCAATTTTTAAATGCACTCTTATCATTCTACTTTATGAAAATTTTTTTGGAAATGAGAAAGAATTGAGCGATTTATTTGGTACTTCAGATAAGAGGTTGGGTTAAGGAGGTTTCCTGATAAGAGTTGAGTGAAAATTTCGTTTATCAATCTAAAGCCTTATTTGGTGACTAATCTTTCAACGAGTTTTCGATATGGTGACTTTATTTGTTGTTGTTAAGGTCTTATAGGTGTGGCTTCTTTGAATTTATTAAAGTAAGTAGTTTCTTAGGCTGACCACTTTACAGTATTAAATCATGCATCAAAGTTATGCGAAAGTGGAAATTGCTTTCACTGTACTCGGACCCAAATGCTAAGAAAAAAAAATATTTTTATGAATGGCAACTGATTTTTGGGAACACACTTAGGCTTGTAATTTGTTTGTCAATATGGAGTATACAATAAGTACATAAGTGTATGTATGTGTCTCTATGAAACCACTTGTTATTTATCGTATATGATAATTCCCTTTCCTAATTTTGAACCTTTCCTAGATATAAAAGATTATTCGTTTTTGTATAATCTCTTCCGCTATCCACAAGTATCTTTTCTGTAATATCCTTAATTCTCAAATAATTTTAAATAAATAACTCAAATGTCTTCGGCGCCCAGGAGGGGGATAGTAAAAATCATAAAATTCAATCAATTTAATTCAAACCACATAGTTCGACAACATTTTGACAGATGATGCAAACTTTTACAGTAGGTTTACGCAGCTAGCTGTTCTGGTTAAGCTGTTATTCTAGTTACAAAAAATGTTATACTTGCTTTTCTAGGGGAAAACAAAAAATCGTATGTCATTCAAATAATCATTTATTATTTAAAAATGTCCTTGCCTCCAGTTAATTGACACTTTCTAAATGCATATGTCTTCGATACGTCATTATTAATTATGCATCTTACGGACATATGGTACTTATCAGCGTTTGAATACATTCATTCTTTTCAGCTTAAAGGCCGAATCAATTGATGTCACAATTGCGGACTTTGATGGTGTCTTATTTCACATATCCAATGTGAACGGTGACAAGACGAAAGTTAGAGTAAGTACAAGTACACATTACGACCCACAATAAATTCATTCTTAATTGCGTTCTAAATTTAAAGACAAGCATTGCTTTGAAGTTCTACAAACAACTGCAAGAACATGGAGCCGACGAACTGTTAAAGAGGGAATATGGCAGTTTGCTTACAGACACTGAAGAAGGTACCCACCTTTACTTTCATTAGCGACTCTTGCATTAATTTTCACCCTTCCGTAGGCTACAATGTTTCGGTACTTATAAATCTAGATAATATACCATCAGATTGGGAGGCAGTTGCTCAAAAGATTGGACTCTTAAAGAGGAATTGCTTTGCATCGGTTTTTGAGAAATACTTCGATTTCCAGGAGCAGGGCGAGGAGGGTCAGAAACGTGCTGTCATCAACTACCGTACGGATGAAACACTGTAAGTTAGAATAAACCAAAAATCGAGTATATTCATTAAAAATGTGTGTTCCTTTATTTAGATACGTCGAAGCGAAGGCAGATCGAGTCACAGTTGTTTTTAGTACCATATTCCGTGACGAGGATGATGTAGTTATAGGTAAAGTGTTTATGCAGGAATTGAGGGAAGGTAGGCGAGCATCGCATACAGCCCCGCAGGTATTATTCTCCCATCGAGAACCGCCGTTGGAGCTGGCAAATACGGATGCAAAAGTTGGCGACAATATTGGTTATGTTACGTTTGGTGAGTGTTTCAATATTTTGTTTGTTGGTTGCTTCCTATCGATTTTTAATCATCTATGAAGAATGATTCCATATTTTATATGTTGGTTGCTTTCTATCGATTTTCAATTTACAAGTATGGACGGAGTTAAAAGTGGGATTCCTTTGTTGTTTTCTAAGATTTCTCTCAAACACTCCAAGAAAAAGTGATTACGAACGGCATCCTGGATAGATTAAAATTCTGCTCCAGACGACTTGAGTTTGTGCACAGTGGACCTCTTTCAGCACAAAATGGAGTTAAAAGTGGGATATATCTGGTGCTTCCTTTGATTTGTCTCTCAAACACTCCAAGAAAAAGTGATTACAAACGGCATCCTGAACAGACTAAAATTCTGCTCCAGACGACTTAAGTTTGTGCACAGTGGACCTCTTTCCTTACAAGACGGATTAAAAGTGGGATATCTCTGTTGTTTCCTTTGATTTGTCTCTCAAACACTCCAAGAAAAAGTGTTGACGAACGGCATCCTGGACAGACTAAAATTCTGCTCCAGACGACTTGAGTTTGTGCACAGTGGACGTCTTTCCTTACAATACGGACTTAAAAGTGGGATATCTCTGTTGTTTCCTTTGATTTGTCTCTCAAACACTCCAAGAAAAAGTGTTGACGAACGGCATCCTGAACAGACTAAAATTCTGCTCCAGACGACTTGAGTTTGTGCACAGTGGTATTTTTTCAACACAAGATGGAGTTAAAAGTGGGATACCTCTGTTGTTTTCTAAGATTTGTCTCTCAAACACTCCAAGAAAAAGTGATTTCGAACGGCATCCTGGACAGACTAAAATTCTGCTCCAGACGACTTGAGTTTGTGCACAGTGGAACTCTTTCCTTACAAGACGGATTTAAAAGTGGGATACCTCTGTTGTTTCCTTTGATTTGTCTCTCAAACACTCCAAGAAAAAGTGTTTACGAACGGCATCCTGGACAGACTAAAATTCTGCTCCAGACGACTTGAGTTTGTGCACAGTGGACGTCTTTCCTTACAATACGGACTTAAAAGTGGGATATCTCTGTTGTTTCCTTTGATTTGTCTCTCAAACACTCCAAGAAAAAGTGATTTCGAACGGCATCCTGGACAGACTAAAATTCTGCTCCAGACGACTTGAGTTTGTGCACAGTGGTATTTTTTTAACACAAGATGGAGTTAAAAGTGGGATACCTCTGTTGTTTTCTAAGATTTGTCTCTCAAACACTCCAAGAAAAAGTGTTTACGAACGGCATCCTGAACAGACTAAAATTCTGCTCCAGACGACTTGAGTTTGTGCACAGTGGTATTTTTTTAACACAAGATGGAGTTAAAAGTGGGATACCTCTGTTGTTTTCTAAGATTTGTCTCTCAAACACTCCAAGAAAAAGTGATTTCGAACGGCATCCTGGACAGACTAAAATTCTGCTCCAGACGACTTGAGTTTGTGCACAGTGGAACTCTTTCCTTACAAGACGGATTTAAAAGTGGGATACCTCTGTTGTTTCCTTTGATTTGTCTCTCAAACACTCCAAGAAAAAGTGTTTACGAACGGCATCCTGAACAGACTAAAATTCTGCTCCAGACGACTTGAGTTTGTGCACAGTGGACCTCTTTCCTTACAAGACTGATTTAAAAGTGGGATATCTCTGGTGCTTCCTTCGATTTGTCTCTCAAACACTCAAAGAAAAAGTGATTACGAACGGCATTCTGGACAAACTAATATTCTGCTTCAGACGACTTGAGTTTGTGCACAGTGGAACTCTTTCCTTACAAGACGGATTTAAAAGTGGGATACCTCTGTTGTTTCCTTTGATTTGTCTCTCAAACACTCCCAGAAAAAGTGTTTACGAACGGCATCCTGAACAGACTAAAATTCTGCTCCAGACGACTTGAGTTTGTGCACAGTGGTATTTTTTTAACACAAGATGGAGTTAAAAGTGGAATACCTCTGTTGTTTTCTAAGATTTGTCTCTCAAACACTCCAAGAAAAAGTGATTACGAACGGCATCCTGGACAGACTAAAATTCTGCTCCAGACGACTTGAGTTTGTGCACAGTGGACGTCTTTCCTTACAATACGGACTTAAAAGTGGGATATCTCTGTTGTTTCCTTTGATTTGTCTCTCAAACACTCCAAGAAAAAGTGTTGACGAACGGCATCCTGAACAGACTAAAATTCTGCTCCAGACGACTTGAGTTTGTGCACAGTGGACGTCTTTCCTTACAATACGGACTTAAAAGTGGGATATCTCTGTTGTTTCCTTTGATTTGTCTCTCAAACACTCCAAGAAAAAGTGTTGACGAACGGCATCCTGGACAGACTAAAATTCTGCTCCAGACGACTTGAGTTTGTGCACAGTGGACGTCTTTCCTTACAATACGGACTTAAAAGTGGGATATCTCTGTTGTTTCCTTTGATTTGTCTCTCAAACACTCCAAGAAAAAGTGTTGACGAACGGCATCCTGGACAGACTAAAATTCTGCTCCAGACGACTTGAGTTTGTGCACAGTGGTATTTTTTTAACACAAGATGGAGTTAAAAGTGGGATACCTCTGTTGTTTTCTAAGATTTGTCTCTCAAGCACTCCAAGAAAAAGTGATTACGAACGGCATCCTGGACAGACTAAAATTCTGCCCCAGACGACTTGAGTTTGTGCACAGTGGACCTCTTTCCTTACAAGACTGATTTAAAAGTGGGATATCTCTGGTGCTTCCTTCGATTTGTCTCTCAAACACTCAAAGAAAAAGTGATTACGAACGGCATTCTGGACAAACTAATATTCTGCTTCAGACGACTTGAGTTTGTGCACAGTGGAACTCTTTCCTTACAAGACGGATTTAAAAGTGGGATACCTCTGTTGTTTCCTTTGATTTGTCTCTCAAACACTCCCAGAAAAAGTGTTTACGAACGGCATCCTGAACAGACTAAAATTCTGCTCCAGACGACTTGAGTTTGTGCACAGTGGTATTTTTTTAACACAAGATGGAGTTAAAAGTGGGATACCTCTGTTGTTTTCTAAGATTTGTCTCTCAAACACTCCAAGAAAAAGTGATTACGAACGGCATCCTGGACAGACTAAAATTCTGCTCCAGACGACTTGAGTTTGTGCACAGTGGACGTCTTTCCTTACAATACGGACTTAAAAGTGGGATATCTCTGTTGTTTCCTTTGATTTGTCTCTCAAACACTCCAAGAAAAAGTGTTGACGAACGGCATCCTGAACAGACTAAAATTCTGCTCCAGACGACTTGAGTTTGTGCACAGTGGACGTCTTTCCTTACAATACGGACTTAAAAGTGGGATATCTCTGTTGTTTCCTTTGATTTGTCTCTCAAACACTCCAAGAAAAAGTGATTTCGAACGGCATCCTGGACAGACTAAAATTCTGCTCCAGACGACTTGAGTTTGTGCACAGTGGTATTTTTTTAAGACAAGATGGAGTTAAAAGTGGGATACCTCTGTTGTTTTCTAAGATTTGTCTCTCAAACACTCCAAGAAAAAGTGATTTCGAACGGCATCCTGGACAGACTAAAATTCTGCTCCAGACGACTTGAGTTTGTGCACAGTGGAACTCTTTCCTTACAAGACGGATTTAAAAGTGGGATACCTCTGTTGTTTCCTTTGATTTGTCTCTCAAACACTCCAAGAAAAAGTGTTTACGAACGGCATCCTGAACAGACTAAAATTCTGCTCCAGACGACTTGAGTTTGTGCACAGTGGTATTTTTTTAACACAAGATGGAGTTAAAAGTGGGATACCTCTGTTGTTTTCTAAGATTTGTCTCTCAAGCACTCCAAGAAAAAGTGATTACGAACGGCATCCTGGACAGACTAAAATTCTGCCCCAGACGACTTGAGTTTGTGCACAGTGGACCTCTTTCCTTACAAGACTGATTTAAAAGTGGGATATCTCTGGTGCTTCCTTCGATTTGTCTCTCAAACACTCAAAGAAAAAGTGATTACGAACGGCATTCTGGACAGACTAATATTCTGCTTCAGACGACTTGAGTTTGTGCACAGTGGAACTCTTTCCTTACAAGACGGATTTAAAAGTGGGATACCTCTGTTGTTTCCTTTGATTTGTCTCTCAAACACTCCCAGAAAAAGTGTTTACGAACGGCATCCTGAACAGACTAAAATTCTGCTCCAGACGACTTGAGTTTGTGCACAGTGGTATTTTTTTAACACAAGATGGAGTTAAAAGTGGGATACCTCTGTTGTTTTCTAAGATTTGTCTCTCAAACACTCCAAGAAAAAGTGATTACGAACGGCATCCTGGACAGACTAAAATTCTGCTCCAGACGACTTGAGTTTGTGCACAGTGGACGTATTTCCTTACAATACGGACTTAAAAGTGGGATATCTCTGTTGTTTCCTTTGATTTGTCTCTCAAACACTCCAAGAAAAAGTGTTGACGAACGGCATCCTGAACAGACTAAAATTCTGCTCCAGACGACTTGAGTTTGTGCACAGTGGACGTCTTTCCTTACAATACGGACTTAAAAGTGGGAAATCTCTGTTGTTTCCTTTGATTTGTCTCTCAAACACTCCAAGAAAAAGTGATTTCGAACGGCATCCTGGACAGACTAAAATTCTGCTCCAGACGACTTGAGTTTGTGCACAGTGGAACTCTTTCCTTACAAGACGGATTTAAAAGTGGGATACCTCTGTTGTTTCCTTTGATTTGTCTCTCAAACACTCCAAGAAAAAGTGTTTACGAACGGCATCCTGAACAGACTAAAATTCTGCTCCAGACGACTTGAGTTTGTGCACAGTGGTATTTTTTTAACACAAGATGGAGTTAAAAGTGGGATACCTCTGTTGTTTTCTAAGATTTGTCTCTCAAGCACTCCAAGAAAAAGTGATTACGAACGGCATCCTGGACAGACTAAAATTCTGCTCCAGACGACTTGAGTTTGTGCACAGTGGTATTTTTTTAAGACAAGATGGAGTTAAAAGTGGGATACCTCTGTTGTTTTCTAAGATTTGTCTCTCAAACACTCCAAGAAAAAGTGTTTACGAACGGCATCCTGAACAGACTAAAATTCTGCTCCAGACGACTTGAGTTTGTGCACAGTGGTATTTTTTTAACACAAGATGGAGTTAAAAGTGGGATATCTCTGGTGCTTCCTTCGATTTGTCTCTCAAACACTCAAAGAAAAAGTGTTTACGAACGGCATCCTGAACAGACTAAAATTCTGCTCCAGACGACTTGAGTTTGTGCACAGTGGTATTTTTTTAACACAAGATGGAGTTAAAAGTGGGATACCTCTGTTGTTTTCTAAGATTTGTCTCTCAAGCACTCCAAGAAAAAGTGATTACGAACGGCATCCTGGACAGACTAAAATTCTGCTCCAGACGACTTGAGTTTGTGCACAGTGGTATTTTTTTAACACAAGATGGAGTTAAAAGTGGGATACCTCTGTTGTTTTCTAAGATTTGTCTCTCAAGCACTCCAAGAAAAAGTGATTACGAACGGCATCCTGGACAGACTAAAATTCTGCCCCAGACGACTTGAGTTTGTGCACAGTGGACCTCTTTCCTTACAAGACTGATTTAAAAGTGGGATATCTCTGTTGCTTCCTTCGATTTGTCTCTCAAACACTCAAAGAAAAAGTGATTACGAACGGCATTCTGGACAGACTAATATTCTGCTTCAGACGACTTGAGTTTGTGCACAGTGGAACTCTTTCCTTACAAGACGGATTTAAAAGTGGGATACCTCTGTTGTTTCCTTTGATTTGTCTCTCAAACACTCCAAGAAAAAGTGTTTACGAACGGCATCCTGAACAGACTAAAATTCTGCTCCAGACGACTTGAGTTTGTGCACAGTGGTATTTTTTTAACACAAGATGGAGTTAAAAGTGGGATACCTCTGTTGTTTTCTAAGATTTGTCTCTCAAACACTCCAAGAAAAAGTGATTACGAACGGCATCCTGGACAGACTAAAATTCTGCTCCAGACGACTTGAGTTTGTGCACAGTGGTATTTTTTTAAGACAAGATGGAGTTAAAAGTGGGATACCTCTGTTGTTTTCTAAGATTTGTCTCTCAAACACTCCAAGAAAAAGTGATTACGAACGGCATCCTGGACAGACTAAAATTCTGCCCCAGACGACTTGAGTTTGTGCACAGTGGAACTCTTTCCTTACAAGACTGATTTAAAAGTGGGATATCTCTGGTGCTTCCTTCGATTTGTCTCTCAAACACTCAAAGAAAAAGTGATTACGAACGGCATCCTGGACAGACTAAAATTCTGCTCCAGACGACTTGAGTTTGTGCACAGTGGTATTTTTTTAAGACAAGATGGAGTTAAAAGTGGGATACCTCTGTTGTTTTCTAAGATTTGTCTCTCAAACACTCCAAGAAAAAGTGATTACGAACGGCATCCTGGACAGACTAAAATTCTGCTCCAGACGACTTGAGTTTGTGCACAGTGGTATTTTTTTAAGACAAGATGGAGTTAAAAGTGGGATACCTCTGTTGTTTTCTAAGATTTGTCTCTCAAACACTCCAAGAAAAAGTGATTACGAACGGCATCCTGGACAGACTAAAATTCAGCTCCAGACGACTTGAGTTTGTGCACAGTGGACCTCTTTCCTTACAATACGGACTTAAAAGTGGGATATCTCTGTTGTTTCCTTCGATTTGTCTCTCAAACACTCCAAGAAAAAGTGTTTACGAACGGCATCCTGAACAGACTAAAATTCTGCTCCAGACGACTTGAGTTTGTGCACAGTGGTATTTTTTTAACACAAGATGGAGTTAAAAGTGGGATACCTCTGTTGTTTTCTAAGATTTGTCTCTCAAACACTCCAAGAAAAAGTGATTACGAACGGCATCCTGGACAGACTAAAATTCTGCTCCAGACGACTTGAGTTTGTGCACAGTGGTATTTTTTTAACACAAGATGGAGTTAAAAGTGGGATACCTCTGTTGTTTTCTAAGATTTGTCTCTCAAGCACTCCAAGAAAAAGTGATTACGAACGGCATCCTGGACAGACTAAAATTCTGCCCCAGACGACTTGAGTTTGTGCACAGTGGACCTCTTTCAGCACAAAATGGAGTTAAAAGTGGGATATCTTTGGTGCTTCCTTCGATTTGTCTCTCAAACACTCAAAAAAAAAGTGATTACGAACGGCATCCTGGACAGACCGAAATTCTGCTCCAGACGACTTGAGTTTGTGCATAAGGGCGGAGTTAACTTAATAACGTATTTGTTTTACATGACTTTTTAAATAATATTTATTGGAAGCAACCTTTAACTTTAAATGACATTATTTTGTAGTGAATATTTTGTTTTTTCTTACTGTTTGTTTCGCTTTCCAGTTTTATTTCCCCGCCACACAAACAAGGAGACCAGGGATAATACTATTAATTTAATTCATATGTTCCGTGACTACTTGCATTATCACATTAAGGTAAGCTCTGCATTATCCCATATATGCAAGCAGTTTTATCGCTTTTATTTTAGTGTTCAAAAGCTTATATTCACTCGAGGATGAGGGCAAAAACTTCTGATTTCCTCAAAGTCCTGAATCGTGCTCGACCAGAGACCAAGCCTACAGAAAAGAAGACTATAACGTACGTGTTTTGTGTTGCTTTTATTTATTAAAATATTAATTTTGATCCTACTTGCTAATCTTTGCAGGGGGAGGACATTTATTCGGAAAGAATGATTTATGGACATTGTCTAGTTGTTTTATATTATATATTAATGTATTAATAATTATTAAATAATTGAAACAAGAAACGAAGAGAAATTTAATAGAACAAACAAAAAACCAAGAGATACAGAAATAACAGTAAAACTAATATATAAGTATTACAAAAACGTTATAAACTCCATTCAAGTAAAATGAAAAAATTCCATTGGTATAAAACATTTATAAATACAACATATATTAAGAAATTTCTGAACAAAATGTTAAGAGTTCAAACACTCAGATATCACGGCCTAAAAAGTTGAGCGTAAAACAAGTAAACAAGATTGTAACGGAGGAACAGGAGAAGGAACAATTAATCGATGCTGCCCAAAAAGAAATTAAATCATCAAATTAATAAAAAGAAACTATTCAAACCGAATGAAAACGCAGTGTTTTTTTCCACGTTTGCAAATCTATTTCACTGCGATTCTTCGAAACAGAGGGAAGGAAGTATTGTATATTTTTTCAGTTGTATTGCTTGTGTTAATTTTGTGATAACTTTTTTTTCTATAATCTTTAAAACTAATGATACCTATGTATGTATTTTGTATGTTTCTATTTTCGTTTTTATATTAAAAATAATTTTTTACTCTTATTATTTCTATTTAAACTGGGTTCTGGAGTGTGTTGAATTTGAAGTCATCTCTCATAAGGTTCTCTTTGCTGTTGTGATGTGAAAGATAGTCCGATTGAATTCTAGCAAGTGCTGTAAAAATATAAAATTAAATTATTGATAAAACTTGTGTATAGTTATTCAAAAAAAACAAGGTTACATGTTGCCGAACCTTATTTCAAATTAACATTTGTGTGTGGAAAACATTCCATACCATTTTCATCGACTGGACAAAATGCGCCTAAGGATCGGCTTATAATTGCATGTGGGAGTGTTCCAAGCAAATCGACAGGGGTGAGTATGAGCGCTTGTCCGAATGGCAGCTTCAAGCGAAGCGAATTTTTTCCTGAACGAGAGCTAAAATTATTTACAATATTTCCTCAGACTAAACTAGAGGAAATAAGAGTGTTTTTGATTTCTAGGAAAATTTAAAGTTTATAAAAGTGTAATAGATGAATTGCAAGAAGTTGGACCAAAAGGAAAATAATGGCGTCTATTGGACTATATTCTGTCATTTTTCCATTCGTTTATTGACAACTGATTTCAAGTTCTTATAGTCATTTAGGAGTTCTAATAATATAATATCGCTCTCATGGAACATTTATAAGAGACTGATGATATTGCACGATTTCCATACACCTAGTAAGAAACATTTACCCGCATGCATCTGGCGTAATTGAGATGATTATAAAAAAAATTAATTCATAAAAATATGTATACATCTCCAGACACACAGTTTCTGAACATATTGTAAATTCTCAGTGAATTATTAGCTTGGCATCACTTTTGTAAAAATGACTTGCATGAATGAACTATATCCATCCTGCTCCCGTATCTGTCAACTCAATTTCAAACATTTCAAGTAATCTGTCATTCAATTATTTTGGAAGTTTCACGAATTTGCTTTTGTTAATAGTAAAATATGGCAGCAGAGAAGAATAAACCAAAAGGAGATTTAGGACTCTTAGAAGAAGACGATGAATTTGAAGAGTTCCCTGCCGAAGGTAATCAGGAAGCATTAACTATTGAGCCTAACTTTTACACTGAATCATTTAGATTTCAATCTCGCATGCGAGGAGGACGATGATGGGTCGGTGAATGTTTGGGAGGATAACTGGGAGGATGATAATGTCGAAGAAGATTTCAGTCAACAATTAAAATTACACAAAATTAGCAATAAAATGGAAACATAGAAATTAATTATTTAATTTTTTAATTATATTATTTTGTGGGGTCAATAAACATTGTTTACTTGTAACAAAACATGCTACACGAATTTTGCATTCCGGAAGGTACAATGCTCCATAGTTTTCTTTTTTTTACATTAAGTCACGGACCCAACCATCCACAAATAAAATGTTCTAATTGCCGTCACTTTAATCCATTAAGTTCTTAGGACTAGAACAAAGGTATCTACGTGTCACCAAAGCTGAATTGCTTTGTGAATCCTCAAATTTAATGATGACATTGCATGACTACCGGCAGTTCAAGTTTTGAAACAGAATCTATAATTTTGTTTCTATTCGTGGGAAGATAGTTGTTGATGTTATCTTTGTTTGTTTAAGAAATGCAGTCGTTATGGGTCTTATTATTTAGTATCAAGATGTTGAATGCAGCATAATGACTACGAATGAGACTTGGTCCGCGGTTAAGTAATTATGAAATCGTATTCTTAAGATATTACATCTGATATTAATGAAAAATACGAATTGTAAAATTTAAGTAGTGAGTTCATTGACTTCTATAAAAGTGGAAAATCGGCAAGTTTATATTGATTATAATACACCCTGAATATATTAAAATAATTCTAAAACAGTTGAGTGGAATAACATATTTTGTGCTTTTGGATCGTTTGTTGTAATCGTTTGCAGATGAGATCCATTGTTATTTTAGAGCGATGAAAATGAATGAAGGTATTCTAACGCTTTTACCATAATCTTAAATACATTTGTACGCTCGGCCTTTGAACAATTTTGTTAGGATCAGAAACCAATAAGGAAGGATCAGAAACCAATATTGGTCTCTGGTTAGGATATACAGAAAGATTTTCACATGAACAATGGAAACAATAATTCCTTACTCTTTCCATTTGCAAATATGTAATTTTTTTTTTAAATGGAAACTTTGTAACTTAGTACAAATAGCTCCATAGCTAAAATTATGAATCAGATTATAATACTAACAAAACAATTATAATAACAGTACAAGCTGATTTATATATTTCAAATAGTCGCACATTGTTGTTCCACAATTCCTAAACTCAAGTCGAGGGTCCGCCATATTTCGCAGACCTTGACCGACAGATTGCCACATTTTTTGCTCCCTTTTAAACCTTTTTGAGGGGTGTTGTCTTTGACAATGAAGAGGAGTTCACTAAGTGGCTCTTATTCGTTACAAGATCTTTGGCGAAACAGTATCAGATTGTCAAATTTTTACAAAATTTTCTTTCAAAGTCGAATTTTAAATCGACTACACTACAATCTTATTCCAAAGCACTAACCTAAATTTCTACTGCACATTCTTCTAGAGCTCTTAGTATCCGGGAACCCGCATTTTCGGGTATAACCCGGGGGCTATAATATTGGGTACCCATAAGTGATTGGGTATCCGCTTTACCTTGGGTACACGGTAAAAAAAAACTAAGCACCTAAGTTGTTTAAAAAAATTAACAAAGATAATTCGTTAATTAGGGATCACTCTTTTATAATTCATGCTGGGATGTTTGAGCTACGGCTGATATGGATATATTTTACATTTGAAATCCGTTATTGCCACCCATTAGCGTACATGACCGGGTACCCGTGAACTTGGGTATTACCCGAAAGTTCTGGTTACCCGGGTACCGGGAAATTGATGAAATGGATATGGGCTACCAACAACTTTCTTATTTCAGTTTGATTCATCTCTACTACGATATAGTCCTTGCGCCGTCAAATCTGGGAAATATCTTCTTCTATTACGGTGTGATTAGCTAGTGCTATTCAACCACCTGTTAGGATATTCTTATCAAGTAGCCTTAGTTGTGCACTTTTATAAAAGCAATGGCATTTGTCTCCTTTTGAAGAAGTCCTTTAACTGTAGAGCAACTGATCTTAAAAGAAATAATATTAATTTTAATAAAATAATATCTTTGTTGCTCCATTCCCAAATTCAAGGTCTTTTTGTACACTCTTGAAAGCAATACAGTAACAGCAGCTTACGCTTGTCTAGATTAAACTAATTGACAATATGAGCAAATATTTGAAAACTCCAAAGAAAGTTTTCTCTCTAGTTGAAAAATGTAAGCGGCATTTAAAATATACCTTATTGGCTATATTCAAAGGAACAAAACTCCATCACTTAATTCAAAAGCGACTTTTTTCGAGGTTGCAAAAGTCAAGGGAATAAGCACATGTCTTCATGATCTGACCATAATGCAGAAAAGGATTTCATTACTTCTAATGGTTCCCCCGACAGTCAAGGGGTTTGGGGAGAAGGTCACTCAGGGCTAGTCACCGTGAGTTTACAAGTTGAGGAGTCGTAAAATAAAGCAGGTGTAGCGTAGTTAAATTTTTAATGGCTCTTTCGAATTCACACTATCCTATCGAATGACGTTGGTCACACCTTTTTGTGCTAAAATTGGCTTTCCATATGAGTTGCATATTTCTTCGAGAAGTCAATTTTTCATTTATTTTTCTGACCATGATAAAAAGCACGACAAGCAACCACACATCAAGCATCCCCCCATTATTAAGTGCCGTTTATATACGCACATGGGCTCGGCAACAACATCCACCAGCAGGCGGGCTAAGGGCTTAAACTAGTGCGAATACCTTTTTGTAAGTCCATGTCGTCCATTTCGGAGTTCTTGATTTGCGCCAGCTTCTCGCGGAACTTTTTGGTTAGCTGCTTCCGTTGATAGTCAGCTTCGATCTCCTGTTTCGTCCTCGGAATTCGAAACCGAATACAGCAACAAACGAAAATTACTATCAAGAAGAAGTCGTACAAAAAAAGAAAAGTCACGTTAAGATGGGGCAGTTAAAACAGATTCGCGAAACGCACTTATACTTAAGAGAATAGCCAAACAAATCGCCATTATATGCCAGACACGAAATCCCCCGATAGTTTCCTCCTCTAGCCAGGCCGTTTCGGGATCTACTTTGAAAATGTCCTCATTGTCGCTGGACATTATTCCTTGTTTCGTTCTCCGCTCCTGCTCGTACGAGTGTAGCTAAGCCTCTATACGCAAAAAACGAAAAAAAGCTAATAAATTGAATACCGAGACTATTTCTATGCGATGACGAAATCGCTGAATAAACCCGAATTCAACAAGTTTTCACCGAGAAAAATGCGAATATCCTGACCAGTGGATCTAGACAGGGCTAGGACTAAACGAATACTGAACATGAAGGAATTTCCCAAAACATTTTCCAGCAGAACGTGTAGGGCTTGGGCGCTTCAAGTTGTGTGTCCATGTCTAGCAGCAGCATCTACTAAGTGCCATAGAATGGGTCGATTTACGAAGGAGTGCCATCAGCCGCCCACCTACACACGTTAGTTCTAAGGACTGCTTACTGGGTGGTTATGTGCTTTCATTTGGCGCTCACCCAGCTTTGCTCGGTTGCTTCTCTCTCTGTCTATCGAACGGAAAGGCATGCACACAAGATAGGGCTCGTCGTCGTCTTGTGCTGACGATGGTGATGATGATGAACGGTGGCGGCACTCCCTGCTGTGATACGCGATGTTTGTTTTTTCCGCCGCTCTTTGTTTTTGTGTCTTTTGAAAAATGAATCCATCCATAACTATGTGCGAAGAGAGAGTTTACCGAAGGTAAACCACCGACCGCCGCATTTGATATCTGCTAATGATAATGGAAGTTATGCTGTGCCAAGTCCGCTGTGCCCGCGGAATGTTCTTACTCTTGTGCAGAGGTAGGGCTCTGCCTCTGTTTACACACACTTTAATGGATGTACTCGGTAAGTACTGTAGGCTTAAACGTTTTGAGAATTATATTCAATTTGCGGTCGGAGCAACACCAAATGGCCACGGGAATTCCTGATTATTTTATTCGGTGACTTCTGCCCAAATTGTTCAGCTGGGAATAAAATTTGAAATAATTTGTCAGTGCAGGCTGCTAACAAAGCTTTGAAATGTGTATCGACTCGGATTTCATGCTCCATCGTAAACCGAAAATTTACGATGGGAATAAACACAAGAAGAAATTGAACGCTAGATTGTTGAGGTTTTCTAAGCGTGGTGAAGGGTTTGTGTAGGCAACATAGCATGAGGGGAGGAATTCGGCAATTATGCCGAACTCCCCCATGGGCAGCTATCGTTTATTCCAGTTTTGGAAGTCGTTATCCTTTCAGCTGACCTTTGCATAGGAGTCATTATATTAACGTAGTAAAAATGTGTTTAACCCTCATAACTGAAGTAAAAATGCGATAAATTTTTTAATCTATAATTAAAAATACACTTTAAAAAAGAATAAAGCCATATTTTCACTTACCAATCTTTTATTTATAATATATTCTAAATGCAGATTCATTTAATGTTTTGACATATACAATCAAAACTACAAAGTTATTATTTAAGTTATCTAAAAAAATGTCTTTGATAGGCATGTTTGACGATCCTTTTTTTGGATCGGCCAAGTCCGTGAATGGTTTATCTTTTTACGAGTCTTTCGGGCTTACTCTCGTTCTCGAACCATTGAGGCTAGGATTCAAACGTCCTCTTCAAGTATTGCTGTCTATTCGCGCAATGTGGTCAAATCCTTGACCATAGAAATTTACAGTTATATCTTCCCCTCCATTCATCCTTATTATTTAAAGGTCATTTCAGATAAGTATTTAATCCTTCTTCTAAGGCGAGGGGACTCAATTAAAAATTGTTATACAGTACATAGAACACATCATTAAGAATCTTATAAGGCCAAAAAAACAGAATTATAGTTGGGACTTTCGGTTCTTTCAAAACACACAGGTCTACAGGCTTCTTAAATTTCACCATTCTGACCCGGCAATAAACTGTAAGTACAGTCAACTCGAAAGAGAACGATAGCACGCACACCACGTTTAGTTTCTGAAGAAGCTAAGCCCTGGTCCCATGTGGGCTGAAATTGCTTTTGGCACGTGTTATGTTTGAATGATTTAATGTTCATTTGGGATGTAATAGGTTTCTAGATGAAGTGGATTGGCATGATAGTGTGGTTGGTGAAAATAAAGAGAAGCTAGAACTCATATCATGAATTGAACTGCAATTTGGACAAAAGCTTAAACAAAAAGTTAACAAGAACTTGAACAACGAATTGAACTTAGATAGGATTTGGACAAGGACCTGGTCAAGAACTTGCACAAGTACTTGATCAAGAACTTGAACAGTGCAAGAACTTGAACTTGAACAAGGACAACTTCACAACTATGTATGTGTATATTTTTGTAGATAGTAGTGCAATAACAACCATAACAAGAAAGCATCTTAAACTGCAATTCACATATTCTATGTTCATTTGCTTCATGTAATTTTATGAGGTATTTGGATATAAGTGTACAAGTAAACTCACCTAGATAAGGCAAAGTTCGCAAGCTCTAAGTTTGTTCCATCAAGTTCGTAGGACTTAGTATAATAAAATATATATCAAAAAACATTTTTCGATGTAAACACGTTTTTTTATTGTATAAAAATAACTGAACAATCATACTGATTTCAAATTCAATATTTCATGTTTTTGATCCGGCTCGAAGAACCAATGTTAGGGACTCAGTGATAAAATCATGCAACGTTAGGTGACCAAAGTTACAAAATTATAAGATAATATGTTGCAACTATTTTTGCACAGAAATAGTGAAAGGTAGGAATAAAATTGAGGCCTGTGGGAATGTTTGACTGGACAAATGGGAACGTTGCAATATATGCAATATAATATGATATTGGAGAATAAATAGTGGAAATGTGGGAATATTGAATGAGGGGCAGGTATTACTGTAGGAGATATGATAGGTAGGAATCACGGGAAACATAAAATAATTAACTTATCCTTGTATCGCAAACACATACACATATCTTCATATATTCCATGTTTGTAACATATTGAATGAATAAATGTATCGGGGCCATGCTGCAATGTGAATTTAAAAGAAAAATCTAGATTTTTTTGGGGAAAAGCAAATTATCAAACTTATATCTACTTTCTATATGCACGTGAACAAGAGAAACTGAGTATGTTTCTGCTGTGATCTAGCTGTAAAAGGCGTGAAGAAAATTTAAATTGGTATAAGAAACCAATTAAAATTCAAGAGACGCAACGAAGCTGTGAGTCTCATTACTAAATTAGTTTTTCCCTAAGACTCATTTTTACAACCAAAATATTGAACTACTGTAACCAAAATCGATATTTAAAATGCAATCTCTGCATAAGTTTTACCACTAATTCAAACGCAAAAGTATTTTTCAACCTTCACAACGTCTAATTAAGTGGAGAGCCTTGAGTCGGACCTCCAACACAATGATCTAAGACATACCAATGCGTCATCGCACTATTGCGATTTAAAGCAAATGAAAGTCGAAAATATCTCCTTTATCAGTTTTTTATCAGATAATGGCTTAACTTCAATTTAAGTACTTCTTCTTCTTCGGATGGTGCTACAGTCCGGGGTGGACCTGGGCCTCAACCAACATGCCTCTCCAGCCAGCACGATCTTTCGCCAGCTGCCGCCAGTTGCGCACTCCAAGTTGGTTGAGGTCCTTCTCTACTTGTGTGCGCCACCTTATCCTGGGCCGTACTCTGTTGCGTTGTCCCAATGGCTCAGATTCGAAAACTTTTCGGACCGGAGCAGTGGTGTCCATACGCTCTACATGGCCTAGCCATCTTAAGCGTTGTATCCGTAGACGCTTGACTAGGCTCATGCCGCTGTACAGCCCATACAGTTCGTGGTTGAATCTTCTCCTCCAGATGCCATCAACGCAAACAGGACCAAAAATCGCACGCAGAACTTTTCTCTCGAAAAGACCAAGGGCATCCTCATCCGCTTTTAGTAGTGTCCAAGTTTCCGCGCCATAAAGTAGGACTGGGATGATTAAGGTGTTATATAAAGCAAGCTTAGACTTTATTACTCAATTGCCTCTTGAGCCCAAAGAAACAGCGATTGGCAAGAGTGATTCTGCGTTTGATTTCGGTACTGATGTTATTGTCCCTGTTTACTGCGGAGCCGAGGTAGACGAAGTCCTTGACTACCTCGAAGTTTCTGCTGCCTAGTGTGACGCTCTGTCCGAGACGCCGATGTTGTGTGTCCTTCCTTGATGACAGCATATACTTCGTTTTGCCCTCATTTACCACCAAACCCATTATAGCCGCTTCCGCTTCAATGCCAGCAAACGCCTCATTGACGGCTCGCTGTGTTCGACCAATCACGTCAATGTCGTCGGCGTAAGCTAGCAATTGAGCTGACTTTTGGAAGATCGTGCCTCTGGTGTTGACCTGTGAGTTACGCACGATCTTCTCAAGGATGATGTTAAAAAAGTCACATGACAGTGCGTCGCCTTTTCTAAAACCTTTTTTGACATTGAAGGTCTCGGTGAGTTCGTTCCCGACCTTGACGAAGCAGCGAGAGTTCTCCATCGTCATCCTACACAATCTGACGAGTTTGGTAGGAATGCCAAAACTAGACATGGCACTGTATAGCTCGTCTCTATGCACACTGTCATATGCGGCTTTGAAATCGACGAAATCGACGAATAGGTGGTGATCAATTTTAGTACATATATCCAAAATATTTTGATTTCATGAAGCCAAACTACCGACCGGGCGATTCAAGCTTTCCCTAACATTCTTTTTCTTTTGCACGCAAGTCTGTCGAACGTCCGAATGTGAATCCGGTCATCCCGTGTGATAATCAAAAGATATTATCCGCAAGGTCTCTTCGGACACATCCTGGTTTGAGGATTAGCTTTTGGCATTGCCGTTTTGCACAACAAATATACCTCACCCAAAATGTCATACTCACACATGTGCACACACCATTTCTCACTTCACCTCAGATTGAGAATCAAGGCGAAAAGCAGAGCAATCGTGGTGTAAAAAAAGTACGAGTGCAAAAATCGAGCAAAAATTTATCCGCATCATTTTTCATAAAAATTTCAAAAAATACCCAGAAATCACCATCAATTAGGACATCAGGATACTAGGTGAACTTATGTGAACAAGTGGACTATAAATAACAGTGCTCTCATGCAATTTTATTCCCGAGAAAATGCCCAAGTTCAGTTTTCGTAAGAGTGGAGCAGGAAAAGGAAAAGTTTTGTAATCGAAAGGACATTTGCGGGCAAGACCAAAATTTATCAGAGCGCAGAGTGTGTGTGGAGCACTCGTGGTGTGTAAAAAAATCATCAAAAACGGGGGGTGAATGTTAAAATTTTTCAATATAATACGATTCGGATTTCGGAATGTTTTTTTTTGTTCTACAAATGATCACTGTCAAGGATAATTGCTTGTAGATGGGGAGCAAAAATGATATAAATTTGTTTGTGTGATACAGAGAATATCTATGAATGGGCGAGTTTCCACAACCTCCTGCTGCTCCCCCACCGCCCTCGTCTTTGCGACTAACACCATCAAAAGCAACAATACAATAACAACAAAACCAACCACAAAAACAAGAAAAAGACGGCGTCATCCTTGCCATCTTTAAATTTTCTCTTCATTGACTATCATCATCTTCAACACCACCAGACCAGCACCACCATTACTAATATTACGAGCTAAGACTAACCACCCACAGACTGGCTGTCGGTTTGGTGTGTCGCATAGACTGTTTCCGTGGTGAAAAGTTTGTATTTGGTCGTAAGAAAAGCATGTACCCGTCCTCAACCTGCCCCACCAGTCAGTGTGAAATGTTCATGTGTGTGTGTTAGTGCAATTTAAAGTCGATACAATACAAATTCGCTCTGACTTGTGAACCAAAAAAGAAAAACAATCCACATGCGAATTCGTGTCCGTTCCGTTTCGTCACTGTTTTTTGACATTTCTCTTTTGAATGAAATTTTATGTAGGGAAGGATGAAGGAAAATTGCTCCCCCTAAATAGAAGGACTGCTGGCGGCGTAACAACGTTTAGAAAACCATCCTCACAAGTGAACTCAATCCAACTGAAACAGGATACATTTGTGCTGTAATTCCGGGAAAATAAACAAAAAAGCAATCGTATTCTACATCCTTTGGTGCCTTACACACAAACAAAAAAAATAATAAAAGGAAATACACCCGGAAAAAAAACGAAAACAAAAATAGAAGCAGCGAACCGGAACAAGGAAAGAAATACCATAGCTGAGAGTTAATTGAGGTGCATTAGAAGCTCTATTGAAATTAAACAAATTTAAAACACCATCCTCGCATTAGCGTCCGTTTTCCTCATTGCTGCCTTGTTTTCGACATGATGCAGTTGTCCTCGTCCACATTTTTGTCATTGACGGCATCTAATCTCGCAGCAGTTTTTCTCATTCTCTCGTTCTTTTGAAGTTTATTACCGTTATTGCTTAAAAAAGTTACCGAAGGCTGAAAAATTGTGTGCGAATAAAAATTTTAATTCATAAATAACTCGGAAAATAAAGAAAAAAAAACACGTTGAAATCGTAACTCCCAACGGAGAAGGAGATAAATATTAAATTTGTGTGAGAGGTAGAGTGTGAGTTCCATGGTATAAACGTAGTGTACCCCGAAGAAATGAGGAAATAGAATTTCTCTTCCTGTTTCTCTGTTGAATTTCTATTCTTTTTCACCTCAGCCGCTGTCACTTGTCAGTTGTTGAAACATCACCTCACACTTTCATATACAAACACATATGCATCTACATATTGACATTACACGGCAGAGAGCTACTTTTCTTTTCTCATTTCCCCATCTTTCTAAAAAAATTTGTAGTTGATTTTCATCATTGGAGAATACCAGAGAGAACGAAGAGCATAAGAACCCGAAATAAGTGACGATAAGCAACGAGAGAAAGGGAGAGAGAGAGAGAAAGTACGAAATGACAAGCAAAGTGAATAAGCATCTGTCAAATTTTTGTGTCAGTCGGTCGAGTTTGAGGATAAATCGTTTTTTTTTGCATCGTATTTGATACATTTTTGCACGGAAATTTTCCATTTATTGCAGAAAAAATGGAAAAAGTGTGTTTATTTCTATTTGATTGTGTTATTTAAAATAAATCAAACGGCTTACCTTGTGGCCTGCCTTAAAATTTGAAGTAGTTCTCTGGAGTGTGTCACGTCATAGGCAGTGTGTGTGTGTGTTTTTTTTTTTCTTTCAAAAACAGGTGCAGCCAAAATTTTATGTGCTCTCGTTCGTTTTTCTTTAATTCTTCGTTTTTTGCGAGGACAAAATGTTTATGGAATAACAATAAATGAAGACTACCAACTTACACCCCCTTCAACCCAGAATTCTGTATTGCTTTGAGGTGGCCCTGAAACAGACTCGATTTTGTAAAGAAACGAAAGAAATTCTCCTTGTATACACATATCAATAGTTACGTAGGTCATGTAAAAAGTGTTACTTTTTCGAAAAAGTGTGAGAAAATATTTTTCTTTCCTAGAATAATTTGTGTGGTGTGTACGTACGAGGACGGGAATGAAAGGCTTGCATATGACAAAAAGTTATTGAACGGAAATGTAGAGTAGTTGGTGAAGAAAATACAACGTCCTGACGTTTATAGGTCAGTGCGGTCATAACAAGAATTAGAAGGATTTTACTTATGATATTTACCAGAGAACCTTAGAAGGTGTATTAATGTTGAAAAAGATCTGTGGGGATATGAAACTTGAAAAATATTACACCGTTGAGCGGTAAATAAAAATAGATTCAAATTTAAAGAGAATTGTTCGTCCGACAAGTTTATGTGTTTTGGATGCAATATGTTTTCGTTTTCTATATTGTGTGTTGGGTTTTCCACGTGCCAATATAAAGTTACTTTGAATGCGCACAATAGTAAGTTCTTGGATAGAGTGAATTAAGCGGTATTCTTAAATGTATATTTGATTGAGAAAAGCTTATAAGGAAAACGCAATTTGCTTTTCAAAACAAATAAAACAAATCTGCCCGATTCGCCTACATGCCTTTTCGTAGGACTACGTGTTTTAAAAAATAACGTTAGCTCTATCTAGAAATCTAGTTTTAGATTTAGTTAGCGCATTGGATTCGGTTATACTGAGATAGAACGATAGATTTCATCTTATTATTGAAGTAAAGATTAATCCAGTGTCAGTAGATAATGTTTGAGTGGAATCATTCATACAAATAAATAAAAGTGCTAAGCCTTTGTTTCTTAAGAACAGAATTGACATAAACCTTCTGTGAATAAGTATGTAACATATATAGACAAGTGGAGAACGACATTTAAAGCAAGAAAACATTACATTAATGGCAGTATTACTTTGTTGGAAAGTAACATTTGAATTCGGTTGAACTATTAAAAAGACAGACGAAAAAATCACCCGTAGAACTGATCTTTTTGTATTGGAGTCCTGCATAATAGCCAACCGCGATAATCAAGGACACACATTTAAAATTTCATTATGCCACATTCTTAAGTTTTTCACTGAACAAAAATATCATTTCTGAATCCTCTCGTCAGAGTTTCGAAATCCATCGTCGTTGATGTTTTACGATTTTTGGCCAATGTTGACTAAACTTCATGAGCCAGAATGCCCGAAACGATTTTATTGATAATTCCCCGCTAATGAATTTTGTGATTTTACAGGGATTTTCTAAGTTTTTCTACTTCAATTTGCATCTGCATGAATATATCCAAACTCTCTATTAATACCTTTTATTGTGACGGTAGGAGACATCTAAATTATATGCGCTTTCTTCTTTAACATTAAAAAAGCATAATCTAAAATCCACTGAGCGGATGTTACGGTAGTTTTAAAACGTACTTTGATGAAATAACACAATTCAAATAGCAAAGAAAAATTGGAATTGTGTTTCATTACAAACACATTTTCTGAACCAAAGTTTTTGATATAGTTTCGCTATTGATAACCTTTAATTTTCGCGATATGACATAAGATAGGATTGAACGCTTACTCTGAAGTTTAACACTAACTTATAGACTACTGGAAGTACACATACTATGCCCTTTTATTTCATTAACAGTATGATTTCTGACTTAATACGGGTCTCAAGTATAGGATTGAAGAGTAAGCAATTACACAACACACCTGATTTCTGTGAGCCATACAAATAACTATTCAGATGCTATCAACCAAAAGCCGCTCCTTTTACTTATCACTTCGATGGGGAGCTGTTTCTGAATTAGTTTAAAGGGTAAACGAAATTTTCGTGTGTTTTTATTTGTCAATATCGTATGATTTAGTGACAGAACCGATTTCAGTAAAAATAGCTGCCATTTGAATTACCAACAGAATATGATATGACTTTAGAAGATTAATGTTTTATGACTATCGTCTTATGAAGCAGTGAATAAGTTGTGAATGGTATTAAATGGGAGGAAAGGATGCAAGTATGATTAATACAATTATACATAAGTAAAACATGATGAACGATTATCACGCGTTATTTTGTACAGAAAAGAAGTCACTCTCAAAGCTATATATAATCTAGGGTGTCTGTTCTCCCTGTCTTGAATTGTAGGATAAAGTAAATTACTTAAAGATATCCTTTGAAGACTTTTATTTCCGTTTATTTGAAGCAAATACTAATTTCGTACCCAATAAATTAAATCTCTTACAGAATAATACCATAACATACAAGAAATAAGAACAAACGTAAATAAGAAAAAAACAAAATACCACAAAAAAAAAGTGAATTACAAAAAAATTTATATATTATAAAAGAACAGGTGTAAAAAAGTTTATCCAAAACGGCAGATTCAATTAGAGCACCACCCTCATCATTACCATTAAATATAGACAAAGAATCACCGATCGTAGCTGAATTAACTACAAGAAAAATCATAACCGAACAACTACCGATCGAAGCGGTAAAATCAAAGAAAAAATCCCTCACGACGGAGTGTGGCATTTATGATCCAGCGGCGATCAAGGAAACGACGGCGACGACGAATACGAAAACGGCGGCGAAATCCACCAATAAAACCAACAGTAAAAGACCATCAATTAGCACAATACCTAATTCTACAGTAGCAACAGGAAAACAAGTATCAACAACCATCACGAAGACGAAGAAGATTCCAACCAGCACCACCCTCAGTAGCTGTCACAATAGTAGTTCGACAAGTACAATGGCTTCGTCGAATCATCGTGGCGGTGGAGGTGGCGGTATTCAAATTGGTTCGGCTTGGTTTCAGCGTAAAATCAATTTGCGTCCACAACATCGTGGTGTTCACTTAGTAACCGAAGAGATACTCAGACAAATGCCAGAATTGGGTCAATTTTCAGTTGGATTGTGTCATGTGCAAAGTAAGTACAGATTTTACTTTTTTCATGAATGTCCTTTGAATATGCTCCATAAGAGTTTTAGATTTTAAGTATGGTTCAAGAATTTGGAAGGTGCTCGAGGGAATTTCAAAAGTTGTCGGTGCTACGCATATTTTAGTTCTTTGCCTTAGTTTTTTTTAAGACTAAAGACTTAAACTCCCCTTGTTTATGAAAGTTTACCTACTGACAGATGACAGAAAGTGTAATGTACTGTGCGCAATAAAAAAGCTGGATAATCCGGTTGGAGAGGCAACTTGCTGGGAAGGCTCCCTTAGTATATACTATGCACAATATCGATACAAAAAGAGATGCAAAATATGCTCTTCTGCAGCCGTCGGAAAGAAAACGATCAAAGGCCCGTATGTTTGACAGGCAGAATTCCGAAATCCAAAATCACAAAAAGCCAAAACCCTAAAAATTACCAAAACTCCAAAATTTTAAAAGTTGGCGATTGTGGTGGACGCTTACATCATCCGAAATCACCACTTACTCAAAATCTGCCAGTGATAGCAAGATGGGTGGTTACAGGGGAGCAGCATCAACCTGTTAAAAGCTCTCCTGAAATGTTTCTTCCGAGATTTCCTTTAAAGTTTTATGTTTCTGGGGCCTCAGTTTGATTTAAAACTCTATAAGTTCAATGCTCCGTTGTTGATGCAGATTTTTGTAACAACCAACCTTTCTAATCCAAACAATATTTGTAACATAGGCAAAAATATGGGTAATTGTCTTGTCCGAGAAATTTCCCCTGCAATGCAATTAATTCAAGTGTTTCTAAACGTTTACCTGCATTAGCATAAGGCACACACAATAAAAAATTATCATCAACTTCAGAGATAGTCATGCGGAGGACTCCCAAGCACGTGTTCTCCCCAAACATCACTCAACTCCTCATCGTCGCCTGCAGCAAATCCTTTTTTTCCTATTTGTATTCCACATACACAGAGCACTGTATATGTGTAAAGCAGCTAGCTATCTGCAGTTGCAATCAACCAATTGCAAATAAAAGGGGGGAGGACGAAAGTCTGTGGTCTAAAAGCAAGTGTGGCCTCCCTGTGCCTGTGTATTTCTTGTTATTTACGGCAAATTGTTTCTTCTTCCAGTTTTTATTGAGAAATTAAGGAAATTTGAAAATAAAAGTGAAAAAAAAAAACAATCTTACTTTTAGGAAGTTCCGCGTTCGGCTAAACTCAACTGGCTTCAACTGCAATTCTTTTTTCTTTCCCCTTTCACATTGATATTTCCTTGTATAGTTTATTTTATGACTGTATCCAATGGTGTGCAGCGGTGATACCTTAGCTCCTTTTTAATACCTGAACATGGATGCAGTGGCAGTGGTTCTAGTTTGCCTACAATTCCATCACTACCATCACCATCACCTATCTCACCACCTACCACGCCACACGATTTCCACTCTGGTGGCAAATTTAAAATGCACGATACAATTGGGGCAAAACTGACACAAAAAGAAAAAGAAACATACAATCGCTGGGACCTACTAGCACCAGAGACCGGGCAATTGTGCGCTCTCATATCTGGTTTGTTCTTGCTCGTCCTTGTATTGGTATATTGTTCCTTTGGAATGCTTTGTTTCTTTTTGTTTCCTTGTTGATTTCGATTTGCACAGTGGAACTGGTAGTGCATAATTGGTTTGTATTGTGTCTTATAAGTCCATATATCCGAAGTGCAGAGAATAGAAGATTTTGAGTCAACTGTTAGAGTCTTATAGAATTTATAGAAACGGTAGTTGTTTCGTTGCAATAGTAGCTAATGAAACATGAGAAGGTTAAAAATGTAGAATGGGAATGTTTTATTTACAAAACATTATCTAGAATTTAGCTGGTAAGAAAACTACTTGAAATCTCTTTGGTGAGCAATACAAAAAATATACAAAAACGTTTGTTCTCAGTTTTAGTCGAAAGCATTTACTTGAGTTGCATTTGTCACCCGTGATAGTTCAATTTTGACTTCTATTCCGATAGGCCGACGTGGCTATATAGTAACAACACCTCGATTTATCATAAAACTTGCATAAAACTTGATTAAACGATTTAAATCTTTGCCGATTTTTACTTTTTGTTTGTTCCTACAAAGCACAAAGCTAAAGGACTTCAATGATTTCTTCGAAAAATATTAAGCAGTCTGCTATCTGCCTGAGAACGAATTGAAGTTAACGGTTATAGAAGTTACAAAGTTAAATACGTTTCCACCTCAGAGTGCACGCGACCGGCGCTTAGCTTCTGTACTAATCCTGAAATGTAACAGACGCTATATTTCTCTTTCGCTAATACCAAATCCATACAAGTACATTTTAGAAACTTTTTCATACAATTGATACTCCCAGATTTTTGTAAGCTAACTTAGCTGTGAAAAGTATGAAATAGGTTTTTTACCCAGCACCCAGCACCATCTTAATTGGGTACCTTAAGCAGTCAATGCGTATACTTAGAACGCCACGGCTGTCACACATTAACCAGACAACTTTGCTAAATGAATTCCTTCATATGTTTAAAAGACTCCTGTGGAAAGGGTGTCATAAAATTGAATCCATAGTGATGAAAACGAAATAACTAACATTAAACCATTCTGGACATTCTAAATTCTTCCCGGATACGGTTCACCCTTGTCCACTATTTGTGATTCCTGTGAACCTATTTCCAGTCTACCTTCCGGCTCTATTCAAAATGCGCGCATTTCCGTAAACATATAAAATCAAGTAACCCATAAACATAACTTTGCGGCCACTCTCCTTCGTTATTTGAAGCCTGAAACCTTTGAAACTAATAGCAACTGTTTCACTGCCTTATGCACATAAATTGAATTTACGGTTATAAACAGAATACCATAATGGTAGGAAGTAAAGAGATTTGAACTCTCAAAAAACGAAAACAGTTTGCCTTTGATACGGGAAAAAGCAATGGAAATCGTCGCGGTTCCAGATCAGGAAATACTTGTCTCTTTGAATGGTTGACACCCTAACCCGACTCTCGAGTCGTATGCAAATACGATTACAACAGGGCTAGACCAGTGTTCGCCTCTATTTCCCCTTTCGACTATGACATCAGTTTCCTTTTAGCTCATCATAATCCCGTGCTGCTGTGCTGATGAGGGAGGAGCCATACCCATTCTGCCTGTGTTCCCGTTTTTCCTTTATTTCGGTGAAACATGTCCATTGTCGTTTGTGTGTGCTAGTTCCTCGGTAAAAAGGATATTAGCAGCACGTGTCAGTAGTCTTCGTGGCTGTCATTCGAACGAAGGAGAACTCAGTTGACTGTGAGTGAGTGACTTACTGACAGACATACTCGTACGATTGCTAACCATTTTCATGTGCCGCATGGCACAGCTGCTGCTGTTGCCGGTGTGCGGGGGAGTGCATTTATGGAAGAGTGGTAGACATGCACCTCGGGGGCATTTTTTTTAGTTTGAATTCTATAATAAATTCAATGTCCCAGTATGTCGCGTTTCAGGTGAAGATTTGTTGCAATTAATGTGTGCAAATGTAATCTATCGAGTACGGAGTAGTTAAATGTGTTGAGTGGAATGAATCTATTATTTTCTTCAAAACACGACATCGATATTTGCGCGTTCTAATTCTAACAAAATGAAAGTACATACGTAGGTACGTGTTATAAAAGCGAACTAACTCGTAGTCTCAATATTCAGGCACATCAATTGCAATTCCTGGTGCTACGGCCGATTCTCAGTATTCCGCCTAAGCGAATTTGCGGCTAACTTTTGAAAGGCTATTGCCGGAGTAATAATAAATTAAACTGAAAGCGGTCCCAGTGAATCAGGTATTTAAATGATGTGCATGTTTCCATGCCAGGAAATTACTTCGAAAACAGAAACAGAAGCAATTTTGTACCTCGCACCTCTGTAAATTATATTTAGGTCGTATGATGTCCCTGGTTAGGACTACTAAAGAAGTCCTAAGTGGGTTATTCTTTTAGGGCTTGGCAGAGATTGTCATAATGAAAAAGGCTTTGTGTAAAGACAAGTTTTATCGAAGTTGATTGGTAGTGAAATGCCTGTCTGTCTGTAGAGTGTTTGTGTTGTACGAGGGTGGTCCGACAACCTCAGTGCCCGTTGGCGCCACAATCGCAAGAAAAAGTTTATATCTTGTAATACAATCTCAGAGACAATTTTTGTACATTTTCAACCGAAACCGAATTGGACTCGTAGTATTTGTTTTTGAAAGGGTCTTAAAAATGTGGAAAAAAAGAAAAATCCGTCCGCTACACCAACGACCGATTGTATGGTGTGTACGATAACTCTTCTCCTTCAAAGGTGACTTCTTAACTGTTTGAATGATTTTCAACATATACGCAAGTTTGTTTTTGATAAATAATGCCAAGGGCTACCACAAAGAATGACAACAATGCACAATCTCGAAAGGTATCCCAAAAAAACATCGTGGGCATGAGAAATCTGTCTGCACGATAAGTGTGGCGTTTGCCTACTCCGGATAACATGCGTAATCTTGAGAGTATTTTAGGGTAATGTTTGACACTGTTCAAGCACAATCCGAAGAAGCTTTTGCTTTGTTTGGTGACCGTCGACGAAGCATACATCCACTGGTATACATCCGATACAAAGTAAGAGTCGAAATAGTGGACTTTACCTCGCGAACATGCTCCGAAGATCACGACTCGGCCACAAAGAGGATGGGTACAGCTTTCTATGGTTCACTAGGTGTGTTCTACACTTTGACAAGATCCAAACGGTCTGTAACCGATTACTTGTCAAATTATTGGGGTGATTAAACGCCAAATTGCAGAAAAGTCGAAGCAAAAAAAAATAAAAAGAAATAAAAGAAGGTTCATCGCCTGTTAGAAATTTGAGTCGCCAGAGAGGTTTATCGTCGCCATTGGGGTTTGCTTTTAAGATTTCCTGAAAATGCATTCTTCAGATGGCTTAAGGAATGGGAGCTAAAAGCCAATGTCAAGCTATAACATTAAATATATCTAAAGTTTATCAAAATTATGTTTTTCTTGGGAATGTATTTTTATACTGCCGTGATATACATACGTGCTAGTATTACCATTAGAATTCGTTTTTTATGTCTTTTCATTTTACAAAAACAAAACAAAATTCTAAATGTAAACACTGATTTGTGTCTTATAAAATTTAAAAATCCATCACACAAAATCAAAATACCAAATCACGTCAAAATGATGAAATAAACGATCCCACCATACATCATCATCAGCATTTAGATTAAATATTCTATTTAAACAAACTTGATATCCACACTCGCAGTGCGGTTATAAATTCATTGGCACCAACATTCCAGTAAATTTTGCAAATATTCCCTCAGTCGCACTTCAGCTGGCAGGATAAGGGCGATAAGAAGGTGGAGAAGAAGGACGTTGAGGAGGTCACATGCCCGCTGCAATGGCACTAGAAATCACAGCGGAAAAGAGTGCAACACTGCAACTATCACATTACACATGCAGAGATGACTGCACCCATGAAACCACCTTTCCACTGCGCGCTGATCCGCAGGACGACGCGCTTCGATGTGTTTTGACGACGTGTCTTGGTGGGCACACAGAATACAAACTCGCCTTCTGCCCGCCACTCCGGCGGTAGTAAGGGTGTGAAATCTCACAACAACCGCCCCCGAAAGGAACCCTAATAAAGACTTCCCATTCTAGTCTCTCTACCCTCCCTCCACTCAACAATAATTATGTCTGCGAATGTAGGTGAGCTGTGGTTGGTGTCGTCGTCGTCGTCGTCGACGGCGTAGTTGCTCGGTTGTAGTATTGTTTCACAAAAGTATAGTGAGTATGACGAAATCATTTCACGTACTGTTCTGTAAGTGTATCCTGTCGCTGGCTCTGCCTCTACCCCGGGGTCCTTGTTCATTCACATTTTAGTACTTTTGCTGCGCTATTGCCTCTAAGAAGAAGCAGAGGCAGCAACATGGAGTTTCGGCATACGGTCCGCAGATGAAGAAGGAGGACACAAACCAACGAAGGAGTAAAGTGGTTCGTGTACACTGAGACACGGGGTCGGTCCACCAACTCGTGTGCTTGTTTCGTCCTACTTATTTAAATATATGAACGTAACTACACTTTGAGGAGAATGCGTTTCCTTTCCTAGTCCACGCCGCCGTCAGGCCCCTCATGCTCGCCGTATGCTACGCCAATGTGGGTTCCTCCTTCAATGTCCTCTCTTGCTGTTCCTCCCCTCTTACTCCTGTTCGCTTTGTGTATGTATGAGACTTGTCGACTTGCTGCACCATCAGGACCAGGACAAGGCAAGGCAGAGCTAGACAAAAAAAGCACGGAATTCAAATACATTCACCATCGGATTTGGGTCATGTAAAATAATAAACAAGGTGTCTATTCGCATTATGTAAATTGTTCGTCATAGTAAATGTGACTCTGGCCGACTCGGGCCGGGCCTATGGGCTGGCTTATATACAAACGTATAAGAGCACAGTACATCTGCAATTGAATTAATAATGCATTCTCAATAAAACTTCCGTTATTTAGGGAGGGATGAGAATGAGAGCCGAACGACGGTACAAGTATACATGGGGCTAACTAGGGGCCAAGGGAGGGCTATGCGATTTTTGCTGCTCCAGTGCTTCTGCTGCCAAGTGCTGACTGAATTTAATCTGAGAGTCAAGAGACCAATGGTTCTCTATGAATGCCACAGAGTCTTTGTTTCTGAAGTGTGGCTAAGCAGACAGGAATGGAAAGGGGCTTAAAGTACTTGTTACTTCTTTGGCTGTGTCTTGTTAAGTGTGTGCTCTTGGTGAAGGAATTAGCTTTCAGAGCAACTTGAATGGTAAATGGCGTTGAACACTGGAAGCGTAAAAGGACGAAACATTCATCTGACACCTTGCTTCAATGAACTATACCGGTGAGCTGTTGAAAAGTACCACTGGCGATTACAAATTTAATTTGTATTCGCTTTAGTCTGGGTAGATCCCCGGGACATACAACACTTCATATAGCTGCGCCATTTCTAGCGTATGGACACTACTACTCCGGCCTGAAAAGTCTTCAAATCCGAGCCATTGGGCGAACGTAACAGAGGACGGCCTAGGCTGATATGGTGCACACAAGTGGAGAAGGACCTCAACCAACTTGGAGTGCGCAATCACATCGGCGCAAACTGCGAGATATCGTGCTAGCTGGAGAGGCATGTTGGTAAAGGCCCAGGTCCACCCTGGACTCACGTCAGTAAAAGAAGAAGGAAAAAGGATCCCCGTGACATGGTGACTCCTACCTACATAGAAGGTCTTGATTCGTGTCCTGATCTGTATTTTTCAATCACCATTCACTTTTTCCAATTCCGGGCGCACCTGGACTTCAACCAACTAGCTAGTATGGTCTCTTGCCAGCTATATACCTCCAATTGCGTACACAAGTTGGTTGAGGTTCATTTACACCTGCGTGCACCATTTTACCGTTTGGAAAGTCATATGAACAAATATCCCCAAGATTTTTTATTCAAAGCCGGTATTAAATTTAAACACCCTTGATTCATACTCGTAAAGTAACAATATCTTAGCCTTGGTCCCTTGTAGAACATAGCGCAGTACGCATATGACGCAGGTAGGTGGCTTCGATCTAACGCCTTTTGAAGCATTTTTATTGAAACTCCGTGATATTAGTAAAGGAAGTGACTACTCAAAAGTTAGACTATACTATTTGGTAGAGTTAAAGACACGCATAGCAGCTGGGTCATTTTATTCCCAGCTTATATTTGTGGATGCTAACCTGCAACAAAATGGACCACAATTCAGAGCTGACAAAAATTTGTAGGTCCTTTCTACCCGTTAGAAAACAGTAGCACGCACAACACGAGCAGTTGTTGTAGAAGCTAGGCCCTGGTCCCTTGTGGGTTGTAGTGCCACTCAATTATTACTATTATTATTATGAATAATACAGCGCGTGAAACAATCGGCTTGTTAAGCAATTATAGGACAGTCTTAGATCTTCTGGAATAAGTTAGCTACGTTTGACGCTTTGGAAGTCAACATTACTTGTGTTATCCGCGATATATCAGTCGCTATACTTATATTTACTTTAAACAACAGCAGCGAGGTGTTTGGCTTGTTTTCTTATATTTGGACTTTTGAAGTTAAAGATGCACCTCGCTTTGAATCAACCAAACGCTTAAAAACCGATGAAATCGTGTACAAAACTGAGCAAAACCGGCACGTAGACAGCGTGAACGTTTGCTAAAGAACTAGGAATTCATAAACTATCAAACTATTTGAAGAATGTGTGGGTTCCACATGAACTAACAGTAAAAATTTACTGAAGCAAATTACCATTTGCAATTGACTGCTAAAAAGGAAATATATTTCTAACGAAGTGAAGCCTAAGATGTTGACTTTCACACAAAACAGAGTCCAGCCAGATGCAATCAATATTTTCAAAAGTATTTCTATATTTCAGATCCATTTATCAACAATTTGTTTTCAAATTTATTCCAGCGCCCAATATTTTTAACTTTTCCTTTACATTTCTATTTAGTACATATTGACATTGCTCGTATCACACGTTTTTGAAAAAGAAAGTAAAAAATTAGACTCATTCGCTTTTTGGTAAATCCTTAATTTAATCTTGACATTCAACAAAAATATTTACATACATTATATATGGGCTAGTTTAAACCCATGAAACAGTTTTTTACCCTGGTAATATTCAGTGATTCGCAAAATTTGTAGTTTAACCATAAGTGCAGAGGCACTGAATTCCTTGCACGGTTCCTCGTCCCAAATGGAGTGAACATAAAGTGACTTAGCCAACAGAGGATCGGTTACAATGGTGTTAGATTGAACCCACCGTGGTATGCTGCTACTGCTGCCGTCATCGTCTGTCTTGTAAACTGCCTATGGCTCTTAGATGCACACAAGTATGCGATTGTGGTCTTTAGTAAAGTGTCAGCATCTACTTTCCCCAACAAAAAAATGAATCGAATAACAGCATCATCGCCGGCATGCTGTGCTCCTCCTTCTCCCTTTATATTCCTGGCAACATCTCAATATTTCGCTCTCCCACCCTCGGGTCCTCACGTGTGCATGGATACAACAGTAGGAATGCATAAAGTGACTCGAACATTATTTTTATCATCGTCATCATCATTATTGTTGCATCTGCGTTCGTATGGGGTTCCCTCCACATTCCTGTGTTGTTGTTTTTTTTTTTTAACACGTCTTCCCTTATTTTGCGCTACCCGCAGCCACCGCAGCTGTAGATATGGTGAATAAGGTGATGCTCTTTTTGCCAGCGTCATCAGCAGTCTTCTTTGTCGATGAGGTCCTTGTGGCCGAGCGGCGGTCTGTCTTCTGTCATCATCGCCATCGTCGTTGCTGTCTTCGTTTTCGTTGATGTTTCTTATTGTATGGGACGCACCACAGCAGTCAGCAACCCATTCGATGGTCTCCGTCAATATATTTATGAATTTTGAAAATCTCTCATTTGATGAGTAATAAAATTATGTAATCACATACCCAGCAGCAACCATGTGGGTGGCTGAGAGCATAAGTGCGAGATGGGGTGTTCGCCTGTGTGGTGGGAAATAGAGGAAGACTCAATAAGTGTGCAATATGTGTCTGTAACGACCCGATGCGCACAATGTTCACTTGAAGAGGAGGACGAGGAGGCCTTATTCTTGCATACAAAGCTTTCTACTGCTGCTACTGGTGCCACTGCTTCTGCCACTGTTGGCGAAGGACATTGTATTAATTACGATATCCGACGCTTCTTACTCTTCTTTTACCCCTAAATATCATCCTACCGTATCCCCCGTACCACATTGCACATCCACCTAGCTGGGGGTGGAATTACTTATTATGCATCGAGTCTTTGTGGATAATAATGCACATACGCCCAAGAGTCCGTCGCGCTCTCAAGGAGGCCACAATAATAAGGCGGACAACGGCAGCGACGGTGTGCAAGGGTTGGTCGATGGCAAATATGAAAATACTTCGAGTGTCTTGGTGGTGATGATATCGGTGGGAAAAAGTGGGATGGATGTCCTCTTTGCAGTGGGTGGATGAAAACGAAAAGAGAATTTTTGAGAAAATAAAATAGTTCACGAAAAGAACGTATAAAGGTGTGTGGATGACAGTTGCCTGGAACTAGATTCCGACGACGCTATTCAACGGTCTATTTATCTTTTAATTAAACCTCTGGTATCTGTAGTCCATTGTTTTGTCTACTAATTCTTATAGGTTATAGTTCTTATTTTTTGTGAGTTTCACTTGGCAACCATAGCTTCACTTTTAATCTCGTCCTCAAGGAGATTATGACTTACTTGCACTCATTAGAAAAGATTTAGAGCAATTCGGAAAGAGAAATATCCACAGTGACGTAGTGTGTTGACTCCTTCGCGGGAGGTTCAGATTGGACATCGAACTGAAATTTCGATTATTTCGTATTTTTTAAAGCTCCACCTTACTTTAATTGATTGCAACTTTCAGGGACTACTAATTGTCTATGAACAGCTTCCCATAATTCCCCCGTTTGATATCGATATTAAACTAAGTTCCCCTCGAAACGTAAGAGATCAATATCACATACATATGTAGCTCGAGCGGTTGTTGAAGAATCTGGACTCTAGTATCGCTTATTTTTTGTTTGCATTCATTTGGACAAGTCGATATCGAAACAGGATCAAATCACTTATGTATGTATGTATGTACGTCGTCGAATGTTTGGATACAAAGTTAAGCTAATATCTGCAAAAGCGTATGAAAACACGAATTTATAATGCAAAAAGCAATTGCTGGTGTTCGCCCAGAAGAGACCAAGACTTCTTCAGCAACTTTTCATGATGTGTGTGCTATTGTTTCAGCATTGCCAAATCAATATTATGGCTGAAGCCGTTCGCAAGCATCTACCTAAACATTTCTTTGAGTTATACCGAGTTGCTCGAAGAATAAAACATTGATTATAAAAATATGAGAAACATAAGCAACTAGCTCATTACTCTTTCGTCAGAAACATTTGTTCGTTAATAGAATTGCAAATTACCTTTCATCTGGCCTTCTATTCCAATTTCCTTAAGAACAATTAACTGTCCGAAGTATAGCTCCACTTTTAAATAACTGACTCCAACATTTTCTATGTATTTACACAAGGAAAATCCACCTCATGTCCATTGTGGCCTTTAACAATCGCACTTGTGTTCAATCAATTGAGTCCAGCCGAATTCAGTCCACAAGTACTATTTACAATTCAATTATTTTGTATACGAAAGAGAGGGAGATAAACCAGCATGAGGAGTCATAATTTGATCTGAATTTGGTTTTCCTTTTAATTAATAACACACATAAGACTAATAAGCATCAAGTGGGTAAAGTGCAATTGAACACGCTCTTCGGCTTCGGCCGATGCGCGAAATGAGGAATGGCGGATTGATGCTTGACTGCCGTGATTTGTTTTACATTAATTCGAGGTTGGTTGGTCATACCGATTTGCTGATAATTACAGTTAGTTAACCCAGATGAACACAATAAGGCACACATGAAATTGGCTTGTGTGTGCCGTATCCTCTAGAAGAAAACGCGGCGTCTACAAGATGCGATGTGGTGACTTTTCAAATGAATTTCGTGAAGTTTCAACCAAAGTGGAAACCATTTGGATGGGGCACTACGCCGGGAAGGATTTCGGAGAGCACATCCACCTACCGCAGCTGTTCAAATAGGGAAGGGAGGAAAATGTTTATGGTGTTTTTTGCCGTAATTTTGGTGAATATGCAAAGATTTCTTTCACAATAGATACAGAAAAATATTTTACAAAACTTATTAAAAGAACTTATGCAACGATTTCTTCCCGAACTTTTTCAGCAGTGAATTTATTTGAAAAAAGTATGAAAGGTCACGTTGAAAAGATTTCCCTTAAGACCCTACATTCGTTCTTTATAAAAAAATATTGAAATAAGGGGTTTAGTTTAATTTTCGTAGAACAATCGACTGTTTTCCAAAGTCTGCATGAATATACATATGTATTTAAATTGAGGAAGACTTTAATAACCGCTGTGTACCTTTAAAATTAAGAAAATGAAAACTATTATTCTATGCCACACTTTTGCAACATTAAAGAAACTAAAACTCGTTTAATTTGTATCTTTTGCTCCTTTCTTTTCAGTTCTTCACACATCGGCGAGTTTAGCATTAAATGAAAGTTGGGATCCAGACGTGAGGTAACACAAAAAAGAAAAATTCACATACACACACACAGATATCCGCATATTTTTTCTACTGCACTGGCCTGCCAGCAGTCTTTTCACTTAAAATCAATCCCTGTTTTTGTTAAACTTTTGTCTGTCATTTATTTTGCAGAGACGACATGGAAATGATGTTAAATAAAATAGTTCCAGAAGGCCTACCGTACAGACACTCGTGCGAGGGACCTGATGATATGGTAAATATATACATTACTTAATATGTATTATGTAAATTATATATACCACCACCGCAGTGATTGTGGCTTTGATTGAAACTCACTTATGTTGACAATGGAAAAATGCCATAATTTGTTAGTGTTCAGTTATTTTTCGGTTTGATAACGGAATTATTTAATTGCTCTTGAATATGTGTCGTATATTTTAAAACATAATGTAAGCATAACATTATGGTTGGCTTTTTGGCATATCGTAAATCAAAAAATTGAGAAAACTGCAAAACGACCAAAAGAAGAGCGAATAATTACACAGAATGTTCCCTTTTTTGTACAATACCTTTCATTAATCTAATTAATTAATAAAAGCCCTGTAATCTGAACGGTTAGGGGATTTTCTCCTCTGTCTCCATGCAATGCGAAACAATAAGAAGAATACTGATCATCAGGTTTTACTTCATCTGGTCAGGCCAACGAGCCGAAAAAAAACCGAACCTAAGCTATTATTGCCCTTCATCGTTGAAGTTTCGGAGCAGGTTGGTTCTTCTTGTCAAGAACATGTTCTTTAGCTTACGCGATTAACTTAATTTTTATGTCGAAGTTTCAAAGTCAAATTATCTTTATCTGCCGGACTGCACCTACATCTTGACACAAATTAGTTTGAGAGTTAGAGGTTATGTCTTCTGCTCTATTTAAGTACTAAGAGTTCGCATTGGTATAATATTTTCCCAGATCCCAGTTCTCTGCTATGAGTGATGTCCCATGAAAAATTTAAATCGTTAAAAATGTGGTGCATATCGATTTATGGATGTAAGGGCTTAAGAGTGAATGACTTACAGTGCTCTTTTGTTTCAATTCATATTCACATGTATTTTAAAACTTTTTAACCGTTTTTTTTTCTTATTTACAGCCAGCCCATGTGAAAGCTTGCTTTCTCGGTAGTTCACTGACAATCCCCATCACCGATGGAAAACTCTCATTAGGCACATGGCAAGGTGTATGGTTATGTGAGCATCGTGACCAGGCTGGATCGCGTAAATTAGTTATAACATTATCCGGTTGTCCAAGGGAATCAGCACGTAGCCCCATGTCACCAGTATCACCAATTGCATCAACATCCAGTTAGGGAAGGCCTCGCTCCGCCCGCGACAGCCGGTAATCGCGGGGGAGCGACAATAATGACATCATTTCGTCGAAATTAATTTTTACAAAAAATTTAGCTAATACGAAATTATTACTGACAGCAACGCAGCAGCTGCCAACATCGACGGTAACAACAACAGCAACATTAACAACAACTTCGAATGTTTCTACAATAAGTCCTAGTAATATAAATTTACCTACAACAACTGCAACACCTACTACAACAACATGTGATACAGAATTTAAACCACAGGCAACCGTAGTAGTGTCATCGTCGTCGTCATTATTGTCCTCAACATCCGCATTAGCTAAATTTAATAGAATTATCGATAATACAATGCCCGCAACAAATTATTACACACGAAAGCAATCTAGCGATGGGGCAACTGTCGGAGTTGGTGCTCCTCGCTCTGGTGGTAATAATAATCAGCAGAAATACCATGGTCGGCAACAGCAACAGGCAAATGTATTCAATAATACTAGAAAAGAAATTAATTCCACAGTAACAACAACAACAACTGATAATAACTATTATACGAGCCACAATCGGTATAACAGTTATTATTCAACAACAAACGATAATCAAACGAAACGAAATGATGTGCATTATTTGTTGAAACAATTAAATAGTTTTAGTGATATAGAGGAAATAGAAATTGTTGATTTGCATCGTAGTAGTAATCATTATCATTCGCAAACGCAACCGCAACAGCAGCAGCATAGAAGAAAACTAACCAAGGCGTACACAACACAGACAGCTGCATCGTCTGGAACACCAACATCGTCATTATCAAATAAGTCATCGCCAACTTCCGTATCGCACAAGATTCGGTATTCCGATTGGGGTGAGGGAGTTGAAGTGAGTGTCGGCGAAATAGATGGAGATGGTGATGAAGTGGCAAGCGGCGATGATAATAACACGCGTGCGCATCTGCCCCTGCCACAACAGTATGATGATTATATATTTCAATCCTGCCATTATTTGGAAACCAGTTGTTTTGCAACAACCATAACCACTGCCATCGCTGGGAGCAGTAGTCATGAGTTTCGGCCTTCAACGTCAGCCACATCGGCTGCCTCATCGAGTTCTAGTAGTGCTAATAATAAGCTTAGGAGTCCTATAACTACTATAAATGCAACTGATGTAGTTACCACGCCACCACCACCATCATCTGCAGCCACCAACACCACCACAATGATACCACAATCGTCATCGTCCGCAGTAGCTAAAGCGACGGCAACAACCTATTGTACCACCAGTCGTCTAACTGGTAACGAAGTCATACACACCGAACTCTCCACATCGTCTCGTTCGTCATCGTCCCTGACGAAGAACGGCGGTAACGGAGGCTGCAGCAGCAGTAGCAACGGCAGCGATGAACGGCGAGCACCATTCTTCAAATGCTGCTACACACCGCTAGATCGTTGGCGTGAAAAACGTCACGCCAGTCAGCATACAGCCGCGGCGGCAGCGACAGCAAGTGCGTCTGCCTCGGGCAGTGGGAGTGGCAATCGTACAACACACAATGGTGCCGGTGGAAAGGCAACCTCAACCAGCCACCATCAGCAGCAACACCAACCCAGAACTGGTCTTGGCGATCCCGTTTGACATACGACGATAAAACAATAACACTTTAGCGAAATTAACTTCAAATTGATTAAACATTTTTTAAATAGGCAACAAACTAGATACATACTATATATGAAACACAACGTGTCGTGTTTATTGAATAGAACTCCATCCTTTATGCATTCACTTATTTTTTATTTCCTCCAAATTAAATTTGCAAGCAACACAAGAACACCTGTAGTGATTTATTAAAACCGAGAGTTCGAGAACTTGAATACTTTTGTAATTAGTTTTAACGATATGTACCATTTGTAAGCATGAACAATGAATTAAAAATCCCAAAACAGCAAATACACACATACATATATAAGAGAATAAGAGAATATGTAATTTGATAATTTTGAAAATTCGTAGAAAATGAAAGAGCTTTTGTACATTATTAATTTTGTGTCCTATACGAGTAACAAAAATTCAAAAAAACCAAAAACGAAAAGAAAATACTTAGAACACATCACGGTATTGGCTTTGAAAGCTTTTAGTTTGTTAGTTTGAGAGTGTTTCAGTTCCCTTTGTTTGTTTTTTTGGAAGAGACATTTTTTATCACACAGTGGCGCGCAGCACACGTAAATCATAAGGCGGTTCAAACAAAAAAAAGGAAAACAAAAATAAAAAGGAGAAGAATATTCTAATAGTCCTTGTTATCTTCTGAAGTTTGTTTCTTGAGAATAATATATTCATATACATAAACATATATTGCTCCGTTGAATGATACGAATTTTATGAAATAAAAAAAAACAATACAAATTAAGTGCTAACTATTCATACATTTATAAGCACATGCCGAAAAAGCAATTTGTGGTGGAGATGATAATAATTATGAATAATTAACTTTACTTTAAGTTTTATTTGTTTGCTTATTTGGTTATTGTTCAGTTTACATTCCTATTTTACTTGCAAAATAAAAACATTACGCACAGTTACACAAAATGTTTCGTTTTTGTTTAATTTCTTAGTATTTATATTGCTTTTCTTCACTTCGGGAGTAATTCTTTAGTTGTCCACTGTGAAAGTCAATATATATCGCACTGTTTTTACGACATAAACAGTTAATTTCTGTGGCACTTCAAACTCATTTGAGCAAGCGACGTTGATATTTTAAAGTAAAGGAATTCGTTAAATATATTATCCGATTATGATCGAATTATGAACGGACTTCACATCATCTCATTAGTGCTATTTTTTTGCAGACATATTCTACAACGTCCTCTCTTGTATCTTGACTTCGTTTCGTTTCAAAAATGTCCTTCACTGGGAGAAAATTGGTTTTTGTATTTGTTTCCCATGAAAAAAAATAGTATTCGCTGGTCGAGGTCCACTGCAGTTTCATTCTGTCATATCTGACAATAGAATTCTAACGCTAACTGGTAAGCCTAGCTTTTAACTAGCAACTCTATAAATGAAAATTAATACAATGGATCGCGCAAGGCTTAAGGCTTAACTTACATTAACGATATTTACGAGTTATCCTCGGCGTTTAAAAACATTCTAATACTGCGACACTGAGAAAAGCACATATACGAGTATGTAATTTATTTTGTTATAATGGGCATCCAACGAAAACGTTAATTTAATGCATATGTCATTATGTTTAAAATAAAATGTGTTTTCAAAAACATGCAGGACAATTTTTGTCAAAATATTCAGACTTGATAATGCATGCTGACTTGGTAGCGCTGAACTTTTTACAGCTTCACTGATTGGGTAGTACTTATCAAACAAGAAACTTGAATTTTGTCAACAGTTTTGTTTTGTTTATCCCCTCATACTGATCAAATATCAATGATAGGCCAGGTCAAATGGTAAAACGATTTCAAACCTTCTCTAACAAATAAGACCAAAAAAGAAACACAATAAAAACTTTTTTTAACTCCAACGGCTAGTAGCTTTGTCTGTCAACACTGAAGACGTTCGAATTCTGAACTGAACTTTTGTTTATCTCTGATTTTGCATTGTTGTACCTCCAGCTCTACGAAAAAGCTCCTCAAGTGTAAAACTATCTACCTTACTACTTGCCAACCTACCTAGTGTATTCTTAAGTACGTATAGATTGTTAAAAATGAGTCATTATCAACAAAATAAAGGTGGAATAGACACAGAAAACTATTTTTGACACAATTCAAATATTAGAGTGAGAGACAGATGGAGATAGAGAGAGAGTAAAATCATAATCTTATTCGTCAAATACATTTTTTTTTTGTATGTAACTGTATGTAACTGCCACTAATCTGTTACACCTCTTTAAGACTTTATTTCCCTAAAAATACGGCTATTTACAGCCGGCATTAATCACTAGGCTCCTATCACTAGTAAGAAATCAAATTCATGCAGACCTTTTTATTTGTTTATTTATTCATATTTTCAATGGCCTTTGTGGCGAACTACGGAATGCCACGGTCTGAAATTGAGATACTTACATTACATTACAAATACATCTAAACTGTTAATGTTTTTTATTTATACAATATTTTTGGATTATAGATTTTTACAAAAAAAGAGTAATTTGGAAAAAACTATAATTTTAAGCTTTTTTGCAGGATACACCACTCATGTGAACAGCTTTTGTATTCTTTTTTTTGTATCCTGTATTGTATAATAGTTTTTGTATCCTGGTTTTTATGTGGCTTTTCAAATGATCAATTTTCCTTAAGATCCTATCTTTATCTCAAAATCTTACAAAAATTAATCAGCGTCCGCCTATTTTTATGTTGGGTACAACTCAAATCTAACTCATCTTTCATTTACCTTTACTTATAGCCGAAAGTAGCAATTGCATTTGTTTAAGGAATCCAAAATAAAAATTTACTAACGGCAACAAATTGATCATTATAATCGGCTGCCTAAATTAACATTTGTTTTCGTATGTTCGGCATGATTGGCCATTTTTCCTGTCTTTAATTTGGAAAATAATCATATGGAGTTGAAGAAATTCACAATAACATATACATGCACCTGCAAACATATTTACACATTTCAAAACATCACAGTTTCTATTTCATAATTTCAGAAAAATTATTTTATTACGGTAATTTGATATTTTTACTCTGTTGAGTTGAGTTTTATGAGAGTTTGTATTCAAATATCACTTCTCCACCTCATGATGTAAGCCTGTTTCGATGTTCATTGAGATACGTTGCCATAAACAAATAAATTGTTACGTTTGCGTATTTTGTTATTTAAATATACGTACCATACATACATACATACATACGCGACTCTAACTCAAAAATTAACTCAATAACAGCAATATTTTCACCTCAGTACTTGTTATTTATTTACAGTTAGCATTGCGATATAATTACAAATGAAACAAATAGCAACTTAAATGAAATAAAAAGAAAAAAATAAACAAAACTTCGCTAAACCGAAAGTAAAATGAACTAGAATTTAAGAATATTTGTACACATTAAGAATGCTACTTTTTTATTAAAATAAAACTAAAGAACAAAAAAGAAACACACAAATAAACAATGAACATGTTTTTCTATTAAATTTGAATATATAGAAACGATTTGATACCCCAAGTTAAGAAATAAAGACAAAATACAAAACCAAAAAATGCTAACGATAAGTAAAACATTTTTTGATATGTGATGATTTGTTACAGTAACATGTCTAATTCTAGTTATTTAATTATTATTGATACATAAAAGGAGAAGTAAATTTTTGAAAACAGAAACTCATAGATAAAGGGAGAACTTAGTGAAATACATTCAAATATAAACAGAATAAATTATATATATACATATATATAAAGAATAATGCAAATATATACATTGTCGAATGTATGTATGGATACATTTATTTGTAAGTTAAGCGTGAAACGATATTAAATTTAACAAACTTAAATTTAAAGATGATAAAATTTAAAAAATTAAACAAATTGTCAACTTTGCACAAATCCGAAAAGAATGAAGAAACAAATATACAAAAACAATTTGAGTAACGAAAAAGCAAATACAAAAAAAAAGAACGAGAATAACAGTTTTCTTTGCCGTAATAATGAAAATATATTATATATATATATATACATATGTATATATACATGTTATACAGAAAAGAAAGAAAAAGAATAATCTTATTTCAGAAAAAAAAATATATATATATCTAACAAATCCACTCTATCGCATACAAGACTTTTCACACACAAACACATGACGAGCAAATCATTTTTGTGAGAATGTCATATACCACCCATTCATTCGGCTTTTTATATAAACAGTTTACAAGATCTATAATAAAACCTCATGATACAGCGTGTAACAAAAGCAATCCAACAACACCAATTTTAATTATTGCTGTTTATCTTCCTTTTACGCTTAATAAGTTAAGTATTTTTTCTTTTTCGATTTTTTCGAAATTATTTCAAATTAATTTTTTATTTTTTATTACTAATGATGGCGTTTGATATGACTCACTTAAAAAGAGCTCAAAGCCGAAGTAAATACTTCAATTTAACAGATCCGAAAAGAAAAATAGTCAATCCAATATATTACTAAGGTCTCCTCCATTCACATAAGCATGGCAATTTTGGAACTTTCAAGCTGTACTTCTCTAGTTAGCCTACATTGTAATATATATTATCTCTAGTTTGCAGGAATATCGCTTAAACCTATTGTCCAATAAAATGAGACTGATAAAATACAAGTTCGCAGTCGATTCTTTGCATTGGCAGCTTGGGATTTTCTCTCTTACAAAGCGTCTACTAAAGCTATTCTTCGAAACAATTTTAAATGAATATTTAAATTTGCGTAATGCGTGTGAGTAAAAAAAAAAATCGTGCATTAAATAGTGTAATGGATAGATAGTTTCCCTCTTATCTTTTTGAATTGTAGCCTTATAAAATGAACACTTTTTACATTTCCTGCACTATAGCTGTCCAACAAACCTTTCTTTCTCTACACCATGCGTACATTAGATCTGTTAAACGACTAGCCAACACAAGAAAGTCGATACAGTCATTTGGACTAAGTTGTCACGGCAAGGGAAATATTATCTCCAAAAGTTCTGTTCTTTTCATTCTCTTTTCGCAGGGAAGTAGATGAACTTACATAATCTATCCAAGCTACAGCTGTATCCGTGCATGACATTTACTGACTTTTCTCCAGTAAATTTATTCTTCTATTCTCTACGTGCTATTAACATCTTTGGCACAAGAATTTTATAACGGTGCGAGTGCCGTTTTCGTCTTTTAGAACGTAAATTAAGACACAATACCACTAGAAGAATGTACCTGCAATGGCTTCATCGCATGCAACGAAAATAAAAAGGCCATTGCCAATTTTCTATATCTACAGATCTCTGTCCCACATTGCACAGAGAGTAATCCACGTGTAAGTCCACATTTCCAAAAAATCATTCATCATTTGTCAGACGTTTATAGTTTTATATTTTTGTGTGTTGCACGTGTGACATGATCAGGAACGGAACCCCGATTTGAAAGCTCATTCTGGATGAACGCATATACTTTCATTAACGTTCGTATAGGGTTAAAAAATATCTAAGAGAAAACTTTTACGCCCACTAACATCGATAGCTAACAAAATGAATCCACAATGCTATTAAAACAGAGAGATGATTCCTGATAACTTCAATCGCTGGACCAAACTAAATTGTATCTCGGAACTTGCGCATTCAATAAAAACTTTTATTGACAGCAATAATTTTAAGTTAAGTAAAAAAAAATATTTTCTAATAATGTCAATTCATTAAAAAAAAAAATTACATTAAATTCTTATAAGAAGCTCTCATTGGAAAAGTGCATAAGTAATATTATGCCTGAATTTTGTTCGCCTTTACAAGGTTTAAAAGCAATTTATTGCGTACAATTTAGTGTGTATTTGGAATGTGTATTTTAAATTAAACCTGCCTGTGCCTTGATTTGGACTTATCCAGGGTACACCGAAAGCGACTGAGGTACACCATGCGCACTTTTTTTACTTAAGGAATCGTTATTATTTTTAATCATCATCAAATCCGGAATACATTTTTCACTTGGATTTTTTTTCAAGAGAATGCATAAAATTTTAATTTTGGCATCAACAAATATTTAGAACAAGTTTAGGGTGGGCAAACGTATGTCGACAAAACATGCACGTAGAGGGACTTTTTTTTAAAGAATAATGAATTCTTCAAAAATATATTAGATTACGCTTTTTAAATCATTTCGAAACTTTAAGTCATAAATGCACTTACGTGCCGCATCCCTGTGTTAGCTTTTAAATTATCTTGTTATACTTTCATTATGTTCTTTTTGTTGTATTATGTTGTTATTGATAAAATTTAAAAAAAATCAAATTATTTCAGATATTTTAATTGTAAACCGCTATTCTTCTATGTAAAAAATCAATTATAAAGAAAATGCCTTTATGTACATACAATATAGTCACACACACGCATCTAGGATTAGATGCTTAACATTTTTATTTTTCTTTTAAAGTAATTTATAAAATCGAACATAATAAAATCGCTAAACTGAATTACTATCTTCAAAAAGGAATTGATTAAGGCACACTCTTCACCACAATCCTACCAATTTTGATGATCAACACAAAAACACAAAAGAAAAAACAAAATAAAATTATTTTATTCCAATTTTAACTCGTATTTTCTTCTTTATAAATACCATTTCCTCCTTTTAATCTTCCCGTCTTCATACATAAATTCAAAATGGAAAAAAACAAAAACTTATACCACCAAAAAAACAAGAAAATAAACGGATCGCCAACAACTAACAAATTAATATAAAAAAATACACAAAACAAACTAATTTATGTAAACAAAACAAGAAATGAGAAACACAAAATTTAATTAACGCTAACATAATATTTTCGTCCACTAAAATAAGCTTAGAACGTATTAAAAAAAAATAACTTAAACAAAGGCAAACAATTGCATAACAAGAAGAATATATCTTTTAGAATTTATGTAATGGAAACCAAAACATACAAGGAAATCCTTACTAGCTTACCGCAGATTAACAAATTAAATGCAAAATATTTTTTCATACCAAAAACATAAGATAAAAAAACGTTAAAAAATATCTGTATAAAAATGATGTATACATAATTATCGACTTTCAATAATTTACTTATTCACTAGGCACACTCCACTCACTCACATTAATTACTTACGTGTAACAACATTATGTTGAAAAAAAGCAACAAAGAAAACGAGAGATTAAAAAAATGTGTTCTATATTTTTTTCCATTTAGAATATATAATTTCCTTTGTAAATTTGTAGATACGAAAAGAAAATTATTTAAAAACAAACAAACACATGTATATCCTAAGAGGCAAACGATTAGTTGTACTTTTTTCAAAAATACAAAACAAAAACCAAAAAAAAAACTCTAAGTAAGGAAAGAGTAAATTAATTGTTTTTCTTTGAATGAAAACTAAATAAAAGGATCGCACATATGAAAGAATGCACTACACAATACGAACGCCACTGATAACAAGAAAAAAAGCTTTAAATAAATTAAAATCCAAAACATATTTAAGAAGAAAACCAAAATAAAAAATTAATCAATTAATTAATAACTAATTCATTATGTAGGTCATTCCATTTAATTAAGATTACGTCGTTAATGTTATAGAAGGGTGTTTCGCATGAGAAATAATTTTGTTGTTTTTGTTTTTTTTTAAATGTTGTTATTTAATTTTTGATAGGAAATATAAATTTTATACTAGTGGTCTTTTTTGTTATGAGTAAGCAAAAACAACAAACAAGTAAATGGGTGCTAAATTATTTTACCGTGTGAAAACAAAACACTATAGGTTGATTATAATAATTTTAAAGGCATACATTTAATTCGTGTAGGAATACATTGATTTATGGTTGTTGTTTATTTTTAATAATTTGAGAATAGTTCGAAGTAGGTGGCGATTCGAGAACAAAAACAAAAACACAAGAAATTTCTTCTTATATTTGGTACTCTTTAATTGCTAAACAATTAATATACACAATCCTGCCAATAGTTGATAGAAAGGAGTAAGTTTTTGATGAGTTTTGAGTTACATAAGCTCCATTAAATTTTATTTTGTTAACTGACTTTGCTAACTTGCTTAAAAGAACTGTGAACTGACATACTAAATACACCCATTCGCTATCGACAAAAAGTTTACAACCGTTCCAAAGAAAACATTGGGACAAATTTAAATTTAAACCTTATTCTTATTACGAATTAATGTTACTGTCACAAAATACTACGACGTAAACACACATGTGCACATGTTGGTACAACAGTAACTTTATTTCTGTTCTTCGAACTTATATCTGCGTTTTCTATGTGGTTTGGTGGTTCGTTCAATGACTTCTACTTTGGAACACACGACTAGACGAGCACGTCTTATATTTATCACAATGCTCAGTGATGCAATTCGGCCTTAGAAAGTTACTATACTACACGTTTGTGGTTAAGTCTTTTCCTTCAGCTTTGTTACTATAAACATTATTGTAATTTTATTATTGCATGTTTTCGTGTTAACACATTCTCATTTTATCATTCCTCTTTCCTTATAAGATTTTAATTTATTTACAAAGGAAAAGGGTCAAACAATTTTCTGCTTAGAGCAGGCTTTGCGAACATTTCTTTTGCAAACAATACATAAATATGTAATCAGCCTAAGCCGTCCTGCGCCCAATGTGATTAATCAGTCAAGTTACGAACGTAGTAAGGAAATGTGTTTGACTAATAGAACACCATTATCAAATACAGTTGCAGAAAAATAGTGTTTTAATTCTTTTAAGAAACAAAAAAGTGTGTATGTCGGCCACGTCTTAATTTTCTACGAATTGAAAACGCAAATAGAAGGAAGCGTCTTTGTTAGGCCGGAGCTTCTTTACTCTGTTAAATTGTCTTCGACCAGTAAGTAAATAACGCAATTATGTTGCCGTATCAAATACAAATAAATACATCTATTTTAAAATTTCAATATCCTTTAATATCTGCCAAAGGATTCGTTCAAAACTGGTAAGCACCTACCGGAAACGGTTTTAGAAAACAGATTAGACTCTTATTTAGTCGTAAGCGAATTTCTGCCAACAATGGGTATATAAATAAGCAAGACTTCAAATTAAATAGTTTAATTAAATTCTATCCTCCTCAAAATGAATACAAAAACCACTGTTATCACAACATTTACAACATCCGAAGCAAACAATTTAGTTATTTATTTTTATGTCATTTTGGTTGCTTTCATATCTACGCAATCTCTTTTGCATTAAAATCAAATTTCTGCTGAATCTCAACATTCGCTTGTAAAGAAAATAAATCCTGCCATCAACGACAAAACTAAAATAAATAGATAAATCAAAGTAAAAAGAAATTAAACAAATAAAAAAGAGCAATTTGCACAAATTTTCTACGCTAGTTAAATCCTTTTCCAAGGCAAAGCATTTGTACAGAAATCTTTTCAATCGTATTTTGAGAATTACAACAGTTCTTTTATACCTTTGATACATACACCAACGGACTTGCATACTTTCATCCCAAACTGATACTCGTTCAAGGCTCATTCTGTTTTTTTAAACAAACGAATACAATATGTTTCAGTAAAAAAGAAAACCAAGCCTATAGAATTTAAACGGTTTTTTTTTATTATCTGGAATTACTTTCCTCGAAATGAGGGTTATTCAATCAGTTGGAGAAACAAAACACAAAGAAAACAAAAAAAACTTCATTCAACAGAGTTTCATACAATTTATAAATAAAAATAAACTTAACTATGCTTGGTAACGCGCTTGGGATAGTGTATATTAATAAAGTAGTGGCGGAAAAAATGAATTAATTTCAATATGAATATTTATATATGAAGACAAACAAAAATATAAAGAAAAGGTTAGGACTTAACAAAAGCAAATTTAATTAAAAAGTATAAATCTACGAGATACAGAAAATATATCTATGAAATAATGAAACATGTTTAAACAATTGACAATATGTAAATAAACGCAAAAATGAGAATATGTTTACGTACACACATGAATTAAACAAAACAAAAACAACACAATCTAAAACCGAAACAAAATAAGAGATAAATATAATTATTAACTATTTAAGGCAGGCAAACATCTGTAACAACCTTTTGCAGTAAATAAACGTAATTAATGAAAACAACAAATTGACTGCTCTACGGCTAAACTCATTCTTCTCATTTTTTTTATTTCGCATTTTTGAAACATTACATTTGGTCTTTGTAAAAACTGAAACTAAAAGTATAAATGCAAGAAAATTTACATATATATACGTATATATTGATTGCATATTTCGAATAGAACGACGCTCGAAATGTGTAGTTCTTTGGTTCGGATATTCTCTTTTAATTTCGATTACGATTTCAAAAATAAATACAGCAACACAATCTAGATAAATCGAATAAGAAAAGAAAATACAATTGTGTACCGTAATCGTCATTAAAAAATAGCAAATAAATCCATCAAAAAAAGAACTACTTTTATGCATAACAATATATCATAGAGGCGTGGATCAATAGGGGAAAAAATGTTAAAATCTAATGTTAAAATCTAAATCCTAATTTTGTAAATATTTATCCATTACATCAAAGACAAAAATTGAAAAATAAAATAGTATATTATAAACAAAATTAAATGGATGAGAGAAAAATGAAATACTATCATTATTGAACTAGTAATACATTATATACATTAATAAATTCTTAATGTAAAATAAATAATAAATTAACAACACAAAAGAACAAGAACATAAAAAGACAACAAAAACAAGAAGAAACAAAAAAATGAAAACACGTGATTCGAATATCCAAAATATATAATAGAATTATCTTAAAAATAAAATTATTTAAATAATATACAGGTGGGACTTTTCATTTCAATATTTGAATTTTTTCGAATTTTTTCTTTGTGTGCTTCAGACATTTCACATTAAAGAAAAAAATGTTTGTTAGTTTTCAACTAAAAGAAGTAAGTTTATATACGAGTATATACAAAATTGTAGAATTTTCCTGCGATAATACTCCCTCGTTATTCTTTATCAAGAATCAAGAAAAAAGTGTGCAATTTTGTAGCTATTATATTACATGCTAGCTGATAGATATCTACTCAAAGTAGAAATACGGATAGAATTAAAGTAAGTGCTACTCCGATAGTATTATCGTCGGCGTATTTTTCGCTGAATATGGTTTGGAATGTTTACAGTTGAACCTTCTTCATATATGTCTAGGCCAAAAGGAGTACAATTCCAAGAGGGCGGGATTAATGGAAATAGTCAATTTAGGGTAAACCTTAGTGGAAAAACTTCTGAGGAGCAAGAAAACACTGAAAATTTATTGTTTTTTTAAATTTTTTATAACATGTATGCATGCAACTGAACATGAAAACTTTAAGACAGACCAAACGTAGGCGGAAATTAGTTACATTCTCAAGAGGGTTTTTTTTCCAAAACTAAAAGAGATACGTAAATGTAATTTATTACATTCTCTATTTAACTAACAACGATTAGTATTTTAGACAACCATAAATCTTATTGCAAAAAGGAAATAGTATATTGTAGTGTAATGAATACAAAAAAAAAACCTAATGTTTCTTAAGATTTGAATGTAATTTCCCGCGTCCTTAACGCTAGTCAACCTTGTTCCTCGTATTATGAAGGATGCTCGCTTCTTTCGTGCATTCGATGCTCTTTAGTTTTCAGCACATTAAAACTAGTTTCATCAATTGTATTAAATGCTGTGGAAGGAGGTCATATTGCTCTGAAGGTAAATATCTTCAGTGTTGCACAAATTTCTAAGAGTTGTGAAACCTGACTTGGTAATCTCTTTAGTGTTCGGTTGTTCAGCAACAACAAAATCTACAAGAAAAGAAAATGATACCGTTTCTGTTTCCACGAAACGAAAACACGATAAGGATTCAGAAGCACAAATGTGAAAAAACGTTTGTGTTGTAATACGAAAAGTGAAATGCCTATAAAAACGTCGAAATTAGCTTGTATTCCACATGTTTTTTTGTCATACTAACCTTCCGAGAAAATACTGGGAATTTAGAGATCTTGTATTTAAATGACTCTAAAATTCTTCGACAGTTTGTTCACTATCATCACCTTCGTTAACCTGCATGTTCCACTAAAGGTGCACCGGAGACCTGCAGGCCGATCAATTCTCCGCTATCGACTCTAACTCATCAGGAGCTATTCCCAAACGCAACCATGCGAATTTATGGACCTGATCCAACGACATCGCCCTGGGTCTGCAGAGCGGTCGTCTTCCTGACGGAATTACACCTAAGGCACGCATTGAAAGTCACGTTAAAGGGGGACATCTATACCATGTGGCCAAACCAACGAAATATAGCCCTTTCCCTTTCGCAAATTTCATGACCATAGGTACGAGTTAGAACAAACTTTGAGTTACTGAAATACCAACCTGCTTCAAAATTGATCAATCCTTCGAGTTCAGCGTTGCTCCCCCCACCACTCCTGAAAACAGCGCCGAGATACTTAAACTTCTCCACCTGTTTCAATAGGACTCCCAATATAGAGTCCAATGGACAGACTATTTGTTTTTTTTTTATTCTAATAGGAAAATGAGAACACAAATTTTTAAAATATAATTCTTTATTTCCTCATCGCTTGTGTTTCGTTTTGCTTTTTTCTTCTTCTTGTTTTTGTTTCCCATTTTAAATATTTATCATTAAAATAAAATTATAATTAAAAACGATCAACAAAATGGAAAATGAAAAGTGTGAAATGTTCTTAGAATTTTATACATATATTTTTTTCTCATTAATTTTTTTTTTCATTTTAAAATGCAGCACATAAGTATAATTTTTGTTTGTCCTTTTTGCTTTCAAAAAGAAAGTAATTTTTTCTTGTTTTATTTGTTTTTAACAATAAATCTCACCCTAGCTTCATAAATTATCCCCTTCATTATCTTCAATTCATCATCGTCGTGATTGGCGTGACTCTTTCGGTAACAAATAATAATATTTTCATTTACAAAAAGAAGGAAATGTTTTTCTCTTTCATTTATACGTATAAAAATTAACAGAAACGATTTATTTACTTATCTTTTGCTTTTGTGTTTGTTTTATTAATAATAATCACTTGAAAACATGTGTTTTTATTTTTATTTTTGAAAACAGAAAATAAAATAAGAAAATAAGAGAAAAACCATTACAATATATGTTTCACAGAATTCTTTAATTTCTTCTGGTTTCTCCATCTTGCAGTAAGATTTTATTTATAACAGTTATATGGATTTTCTTTTGCTTTATTTATATTTATTTTTTCTCTCTCTCCCATCTTCCTTTTAATCCGATGTATTTGTATCTTTTTGTTTGTTTTGTTTTTCTTTTAACACAGTAACATATTATAGACTTTTTTTTGTATTTTTACATAAAAGTGTTGTTCGTTCGTCTTAGACAATTTTGTTTTTATTTCATATAATGTTTTGGTTGCATTAACTTCCATTGTTCGGCTTCAGTCACACCGGGTCTTCTTGTGGTCAACATAATGCGATCCGTGAAACTGAACCGATTGCAAGTTTTATTTTTTTTTCTGTTTTTCTTTTTTGACTTTGAAAGGTGAAGTTGTTCTTTTTTTCTTTATTTTGTGTTTTCTTTATTTTTTATTAGTTATTAAATTTATTATATTAATTTTCCTTTGCTTTTAACTCCTAGTGTTATATATTCCTTAATTTAGCTGTATTTGACTTGTTCAACGAAGAATTCTATACCAGCAGGTTTATAGAACAAACTTCAGAGAAAAGAGTTTGAAAGATGTTTTCTGCTGCCATGGTTGTGTGTTGAATCATTCCCACTCTGTAGTACCGGGCGGTTTTGAAGTTAAATCATAAAGGACCCGTGAGATGCCATCCAATTTTGAAATTTCACGTACAATATTTTCCAGAACCTAAAAGAATTTTACATAAAGTATGAGGTATGTTAGCTAAAACTAAAATATGAAGAAGAGGAAAGAAAATATTAAGTCATCCTGTATTAAACCTAACTAACAATTCAATTGTTTGGGGCTTCTGGCAGTCTGTTCTTTGGCCTGAACTAATGGTCTGTCACCTTTTCTGAAGGCAGAAGAATTCTATTAAGATGCCCCAAATTCGGCAGAGGTAGAGCTACTCGCAGAAGATGATTACATCGTTTTTTTTTTACCAAAAATCCAATCCAATTTTGCATTTATGCACAACATTTATCACGTCAGTATGGAACACGAATTAGAACAAATAAATTTTAATTTAAAACATTAAAAACTTACATTTATTGGCAGTTGAACAGAACCTGGAACGGCCGGCACACCAGTCATAAAGTCATTTGTTATAAAAGGCCGTAAAACAATAGATCTACAGCATGATGGTGTTCGGTTAGCTGGATCCCTATCAAAGTGGAGCGGAATAAGAACGACAGGCATCTGTGAGATTTTCCTATTCAATCCAGCTTGTTGGATAATCTGTGAAATGAAAAACACGCAAATTTGGTAATCTCTATGCTGCAACATGACTCTATTGTCTTTTTGTTTTTACCTCGTTAGCAATTGCATCAGCCTGCCGTAATTGCTTCAAAACGTAGCGGTTTATATTCGTATGCGTTATATCTGTAAATTGATACTGAACTTGTCCACCAAAAATGTAACAAACTCGATTGATATTATGTAAGATGCGTGGGATAAGTTTAGCCAAAAACATTATATCGTTCCAATTTGGATCGGTGTCACTAGAAAGGCCTAACACATAGCTATAAGTTCTTTTATCGCCTGTAAAAACAAAAAAAAAGATGTTTTGTATTTCTTGGATCTTCTTAGTAGTGGTGTGTTGGCTTACCTTGAACTCCAACTGATCGGATTGGCAAGACGGTCGCTTGAATTTGGGAATTTGATGAAATTCGTAAAAGTTCTCTCCGTTCTTCTTCTGACGTTGAGCCGGTTACTCGATTTATTAAAGCGTGATTTTTTTCTAATTTGTTTTTGTAGTCTACTATCACTCGTGCTATAACCTAAAAATAATGAAATTTTATAAATGTGTCGTCTTGTCTTCGATTTTCGTATGTGAATGGGATTTACCTGTGTTTCGGAGAAATCCTTTTCAATATACGGTTCATCGGCACATAGAATTCTTATGGCTAGTCCGGGACCGGGGAATGGATGTCTTTCGACCAAATGTGCTGGCAGTCCTAGAGTATAGCCCAAGGCTCTCACTTCATCCTTATGAAAATCACTTAGTGGTTCAACTACGCGACCAGCACTTCGTAGTTCTCTGTAAATATTTTGTAATTAATATATATAGGTTATAGATTTGCATTGCTAATGCTTTCAAAAATATAATTTGGTTTAGAATTGAATTTACATCGAAAATAAGATTAAGACAGATAATATTGGTTAGCTGAAATACAGCAGCATCTTATAGCCCCGTATTTTTTTGTACAAATCATTCTCTTCCCTTCAGATTACACTAGAAAGCTTCAGTTAGTTCCTTTAAGCGGTTATAAAAGATTGCTAAGCCCTTATTCCCTAAATGCGCACATACAGAAGATTAGATTGTTCCGTATTCCCATCTTGATATTCCCTACATTCGTTTTCAGAATCTTCATGCCCGCTTTCATGTTGGTAAAAAACACAATCGATTTACAGACACTAGCATTAATTTGTTACATAGTTTTGAAAGTATGGCAAAGACATAGATTCACTTTGGTCCTGCATCAATTGCAATTCAAAGCATCATTCTTAATTTAATTTTAACATACTAACCTTATCAAATCGGTATCGTTATGATGTGTCTTAATTGTGTCTGCATTCGTGCTGACCATATTGGATGCTGATTCAATAAGATCAGGCCTTAATGTCCCTTGTGCTAATAGTACTTCTTCTGGTTTCAATTTCATATCACTGACAACATCATTCGTCACCTTGACGAATACGTCGCCAATAATTTTACGTTTCTCTTCCGGATTAAATGTTTGACAAAGCATTGGTGTCTCCACAATGTATAATTGGCCCGGTCGTTTTACTGAAGTAGTACCTTTCAGAAATTGAAACAGTTCCTTCCTCACTATTGGGTCAATGCCGATTTCTCTAAGTGATTTTTCTACTTTCTCACTTTCGTCCTTTCGCATAAATCCTTATGAAATGCAAAAGCAAATGATTTAGAAATGTCGAGTGTCGAAAGTATAATGTAGACGAAACTTACCGTTATCAACGTGTACAGCAATAATTTGACTGGGGTCTAATGCATGCCTCAACAATGCTGCGCAAACAGTTGAATCAACACCACCACTTACGAGTAACTAACAATTTTAAGAAAGTCAGAAATTTAAAATTCTGATAGTACAACTTGCAATAACGTTTAATTTTATCCTGAATCATAAATGACATTGATCGCAAGGATTCGAAGAATTAAATATTATTTGTCGTACAGTATGCAATTAGTTTAGATAGCAAAGACGACGAACAGCTTTTGTCTGTCAGATAAGTCCTGCATTGGTAAAAGAAGGGTACTCACCAACACTTTATTGTTTCCAACTTTTTCCTTAATATATTTAATGCATTCCTCCTTTCGATTGCCAATCGTGAAGTTTGCTGTAAGTCCACAAATGTCGTAGAGGAAGTTAGAGAGCATTTGTTTGCCATTAGTTGTTAAATCGACCTTTAAACAATAAAGAAAACAATGTATTTCAGTCAATAATGTAAAGTAAGACTTTTTGTTTACCTCGGGATGAAACTGTACACCGTATATTCGTAGTGCTTCATTGTATATGGCAGTTACAATGCGGCTGCCTGTTGAGTATCCACCAACTTTAAGTTTGTCTCCCAATCGATCGACACTATCACCGTGTGTTAATAGAACGGATTGTGTTCGGCTAAGGCGACTAAAATGAAAGAAAGTGACAGATTAGTGTGTTGCTCTTCATCTAAAGATACACGAGCAGTAGTATATTCTAGACATTTTCCACGTCCCATTAGCTAGGAGGAGACGAATTTCCTGTTGCAAACATTACTACCACACCAATGTCTTTTGTAAACGGGGGCATTCCCCCTAAGACTCCCTTCATTCAGTTTGGCTAGTGTGTCAACCCAAACAATATAAATATGAGTATGTGTTTTGCAATGTGTAGCCCAATATTTAACACTTGACAATATTGGAATGTTCAGAGCAAGTTCAATCTAGAAGGATTGTATCGGAGAGAATCCAAGTTCACTGATTTATCTCTTTCTTTTCCTTCAAGCACATGGAGACAAAATTCCAAATTGCAAACAAATTCCAATTTCAACACTTACTTAAAAAGTGGACAAGACGTTTCGATTTCAATATTCTGTTGACCATCCTCACGAATCTCCTTTTTGTGTACTGTGCCACCAAATTCCTTGTTCATCAACTGCATACCATAGCAGATTCCTAAGATTGGAATTTTAGCACGAAATATCTCTGGGTCGTATCGTGGTGCATCATCGCAGTAAACAGAACTTGGTCCGCCGGATATAATGATTCCTCTATATCCATTGACTTTAAGCTGAACGGCGGATGTGTCGAGTGGCAAAATATCAGTTTCTATTTGTAGTTCACGTACTTTTCTGTCAATAACCTAAAAACGATATTCAAATAAATTTATGGTATGCTTTTTGTTGGCGTTTACATTACATACCTTCCCATATTGAGATCCAGCATCTAATATTGCTACCTTATCGTGATGAAGACCGTTTTCCGTTGATGGTAAACATTTATTTAAAGCAGAATTCATTTCTTTTTCGTTGCAGCACTGTAATGAAGGAGACAACATGACTGTAAATCTTTTTGAAATGGATGAAAATGATATTATAAAAAAAACGTTGGAAATTATCAAAGATGTTTATTGGAGGAGCCACTTCTTGTGCAACTCATAATAATCACATCTTAACAACAGACCAAAAAAAAAACTTTATTTGACTGTCACCACAAGAACTAACTTCTTCACTGATTGATAATCAATTGAGAAAGCCTTGTATGTGTTTTTAAATTTGCTCTAGGAGGGTTTTCTTCAAACAGTATTTAAGATGGAAATAATGTTTGCTGTTTCCCTCCACAAACGCACGCATACTCTACGAACACTCGCACTGACGGGATTCGAACCTAGTTTTCTACACACCTAGAAGTACTCTCACCATCGGAGCTAAGGAGGTACTTGTATTCCGAAGGATTTATGACGTTCACTTCGGAGCATGCGAATACGTGTATAATCAATCAACTAAGGATGAAAAATTTTTTTTTATTTAGTTTTGAACGATATACACTTAAATCCAAAATCCTATTTGACAAAATAGTGTACTCTAAAGACAGCTGCAAGTCTAGGCTAAGAAATTATCGTGTATAGCGAGGGCTTGGTATAACACGCATTAAAGGGAGTTATTTCTAAAAATTATGATTCAGATTTCAATTTTGATTGGTACATTAAACACGATTTCTGAGATACTACTAATGTTAGTTGTTTTATTAAGATCGCTTCGCGTTCTATTCTCTTGATATTTATCTTGTAAAGGTGACTGGCCATCTATTGAACACATACAATTTCAGAATGAATTGCTTACTTATTATATTTATCAATTCAATGTTAAAGTCTTATCAAATTGTTTTGCTTAGACAACATGTCTGGAAGTTCTGAAGCAAATAGGTTCAGTATTTCCCGAGAAACGTGCACCTCTCCCCTAAAATGCCTTTGGGAGTACCCCTCCAACACTAACGCTAAATCGCAGTTAAATATTTTAGTAAATCTCGACGGGCGATGGATTTTAGAGGGCAGATCAAAGATTGGCAGTCCTCAACAAAACGACTCTACTTAAGTCAGTTTGGAAGATAATTATTCCAGTTAAAATCAATCATAATTATAAAATCAATTTTCAGCAATCAAGTGAGAGCGATTTCATCATTAAAAATTATACAGTACCCGTAAGCAGACACCTTAATTTGTATCGCCTTCCAATAATTGACTTAGCTGATCACGTAAGAAATATTCGAATTGCATTTGTCCCCCTGATGACTCTCCTGAAGCAATACAGTGAAAAAATGATCAGTAACAACTGGTCATCTAATCATACAAACAAAACAAAATCAAATTCAGTTGGATTGCAAAAAACTTATATATTGAGGCAACTGGTTTCTATGAAATAAAAATATCTTTTATTTTCTGCCATCCGTATCGACAAAAATTCTGCAAAAATTTACTCATACGCGGCAAATCGAAAATCACCGCATTCAGCCTAAATTTCCGCATACCGCACCTGAAAATCAATTGTTTGTGCATACACGTTCTAAGCCGTACACAGTCAATTCCTTGACTAACACAGTTGTCAGGATTTTAAAGATGCATGCATCCCACCTTGCGGATACCTTCACTAAACTTAATGGCAACCAATACACACACAAACTCCAAATGCGATTGACCACTGAATAACAAAATTGTTGTGGGGATTAGATAAACAAAATTCCCCCTCTCAATTAGCATACAACCCCTCGCCAAATGACACAGGCAAAATTTGCAGACTCCGAAAGACAATCTTGGAATAAATGAATTTCAAATCAAAACATTCAAGGGATTTCTGATTAAACAAACATACACGCAAGTATAAACATGTGTATGTTATAGTTCACGTGAACACATAGTTTACCCATCGCAACAACTGTTTGTGTATATAGTGATCTAAGAGGTGTATCAAATGAAAGCAAAGTTCTCACATAACAATTTATCAAAAAAATGGTGCGTTTTTGTTGTAGCCCCAACTGTATGATGCTGTTTTTCACCACCCCCTGCCACTCAATGCAGTACATTTTTTTTTTGTTCGACAGGAAAAAACCATGCCAACAGGCCAACTGTCAAACCCGCAGTCGACGAGGCGCCTCCGTTCTTCTCTTTCCTTCATCTTTTAGTTTGCTTTTCCTTCCTGCTTCCTAAGTCAATAATTTGCACTAACTAGTTGAAATTAGCATGCACAGAGGTTATGACTACACTAATTCAATAAATTTGATATCCACCATCAATAGCATCGCTCTGAAAGGGGAAGGGATGGGAATTAAATGAAAAACGCTATTTAATTATTAATCCAATGGGTGCAATATAAACACATCCACACTGGGCGTGGAATTTTTGTAGCAAAAAAGTCAACAAAAAATGTCTTGTTTTAAGCAATTTTTTACCAACCGGCAGAACACGGAAGAACGCTCGTAGGAACATCCAAGTTATTGGGAACAATTGACAAAATGAATCTTCGGCTGTTTCCTTTATTTACAAACGTCAATTTGTCAGGTATATAATTGCACTTGTAGGGATTGACTAGTAAGTAGTTGCAATAAATACGGATTTGAAGTGGTTGCTTCTTGCACTCCTGGCGACTTGTCTGTGGTAAACAAAATAATAGCAGAGCACGTCAAAGAGGAACGAAAATCACGTTAAGAACGTGCAACACACACTGAAACAGAATCAAATATTCTGTGAACAAAACAATAAGAGTCAATGTCAATGATTCCGTCGTATATCGATGGGTAGCATTTATTGAATCTGTTAATCAGACGAGATTTAATTTGAATACAACTAAAGAGAGTGCAAGGGAGAGAGGAAGAATCTATGAATATGCTGCGATAATTGTTTAAAAGATTCTTTTTTTATTTTCTTTTGTTTTGATAGCTCTGACTGTGGCTGGTTGTCGCGGTCGTCGTTGTCTATTTTGGCGTTATCCGTTTTCATGTGAGTTTTGGAGCTCTATGTCTCTCTCTGTTTTTATTCAGCAGTTTTTTTTATTTAAGGTGTTTAATTGCAGATCGAAAGAAAAATTCGCCAGCAATATCCAATAGAGCAAAGGCACTGTACACTTCTTGAAATATCTTGGATCATTTAATGACTTTCGATTTTAGAACACTGCACTATTGGGAAACAACTTAAATTTCAAATTAAAAATTTAAATTTGTCATTCCAGTAAACATTCTTTTTCAGAATTCACATCACCGCTACAACGCACAACGAACAAAAAATATGGAAAATATATTATACAGCAGCGATCAAACGACAACCCGACCACGACGGCGAAGGAGAAGACAACCAGCAGGGCAGAGGAGCAAGATGATTTGTTGATGATGGTGACGATGAGAAACGCTTTTTTGGATAGCTCCCTCTACTTCGACTGCTGACCCTGCTGTTGTTGCGGCCGATTCTACTGTTCTACGGGTTCTATGACATTATGCGATTTTCTTCGGAAAATGACAAGTGCAAAAACAAAAAACAAATTTCAATGAGTGAGCGAGATAAAGCGGTTTAAGAAGAAGAAATTTCGAATTTTTCGTTTTGTTCCCAATTTACATATACACTTGTTTCCTTCCTGTTCTTTTGAGTCAATTTGAAAACGCACGAAAAAATCAACATTTTTATTTCAAACGACAATCCGATGAGAAAGAGAAAAACGATGACGACAGCAGCCAACGAATACAACTAGACGACGAATAATGTTCATGGCTTTTGCTTCTTGTGAAATGCTCTCAAATTTTGAGGCACCAAAAAGGAGTAACAATTACGTTCCAAAGGACAATGTTTGTGCAATACCAAATATATCTCAATTTACTCATTTTTTGTGTTGACCTACTGGGTGCGGGTGATTTTTATGTTGCTATTCGTTGAACGATATTTAGTTTCGAACACATAGATGGGGAAGGTAATTAAACTTATGCAGACAAAAAACAATTTAAGAATTGTGACCGACCGACCGACCTGGAAAATAACGTGTAAGAGTATCTTCCAGAGAGCAGAACTGCGCAAAAACTATTTGACTCTATGCACATCCAATATATTGTATTTTTCCTACCACCTCACTCTTCTTTGGTATGCACATGCTACTGAATAGAGTTGCCAGAGTTTTGGTGTGAAATTTAAATATGTGCATTTATGCCATTTTTAGGAAGAATGATAAGAAGACTTGAAAAGATACAAAGAGAAATGATTTAATTGCTCTTAGTCGCAAGAGGAGAATCTTTTGTTGAAAGTAATTATATTTTATCACAGATTAATTAAACTAGAAATAGAGGTCCACTGCCGAACTGGTTCAACGCAGCATAAAACAACTCTAAGATATATGTCTCTCTGAGGTCCTCGAAATAGGAATGGTTTACCCATCAGAACATACCAGCATAAGGTTTGAAAACTAGTTTTCAAAATTTAAGTTGCATTCACTCACAATTCTTTTTGTCCACCGTGAATTCATCAAACTGTCCACGCATGGGCATCTTCTTCCTTGTGAAGCGATTTTACAAACCAAAGAAGAACTAATTTCTTAATACTCTACTTTCACAATTGGTTCCCAATCAAGTACGCGTTGGTGGTTGGCGGTGAAAACAAACACACAAAACAAAGATTAATTAATAAAAGTTGGTAGTAACTCCTCCATAAGTCCCAATCACAATTGTATAAATAAGTATTTAATGAATCCCAAAGAGTGCGAGCCAATTAAATTGAGCTAATCGATAAACAAAGCATGTTGAATGAAACAAAATTATTAGTGTGATTATTGAAATTATACTCCAATAGGCCGAGTGTCCCCAGAAGAGGTTTTGTGCATATGTGAGGAAAAAATTTTGAGCCGGGGAATTGAGACGAGTCGCAACTTAATTTATTTGCCGTATTGATTAAAAATCGTGTACCTTGAAATTTCATCGATTCTTCTCAACATCTCGTACCAAGTTGTTTGATGTTTTCATACAATCCTACCTTATTTAGACATTTCAGTCTAAATTGGTCGGTTTCGAATGCTTGTTGGCTCTCAGATGCTCTTCAGAGTCGAGCATTAACCTGTAACTCCCCACCATTCGTCGAAAAACCAAGTGTCGTGTAGGCTTCCTATATGTACAATTATTAGTACTCCTACCAGGTGAAAAATTAAGTGGAACAGCAAGCCATTTCTTCTTGCGTTACAAATTTTAGGTGTGTGTAAGACAGAGTAAAGAACAAAATTTCACATCCTTGTTAGAGCATGAATAACGCATCGGATCTATACAAGTGATAGTTCCGGAAAGATTCAAGATTTTACAAATGCCAACTTATCAAGTGAATCTTGCTACATTTAATAGGTTGGCAAAGTTCTTTTGTGGAAACGAATTAGTGAAGAATTCAGTTAAGCTAGACATCTCATTCCCAAGAAACAAACTGAAAAAATTAGCCAACTGTATGTCCGGTCCATATGGCTTGATTCGACGAGGAAGATCTGATTATTTGAACAACGAATAAAAATGTGAACGTCGCTACAAGAAAAACTGGTTATAACTATCAATTCTCGAAAATCAGTCAAAAAATGTCAAATCGATGATCGGTGGTAACCCTCTCTTGAGAGCGGAAGAGAATTGCCATTTTAACAGAGAATTACTCAATTCAAAGCAACTGACAAAAACTCCACGCAAATATAAAGGCCAGAAAAAATAAACAAAAAAAAAACATTATTCGAAGATAAGGAAAATGAAAAAAATATGTGTCTATACATTACTTCCGACTACAATCGCACATTGCAAGTTGCCCTCATGTAGAAGTACTAATGACTGTCAAGGTTAGCCGTCGACGTTGATGGCGGCAACTTTGCCGATTTTACACCGACAGCACGGCACAGCATCTCCACATCTTCTATAGCACGTGCTTTGAGAGTTTTATCGACAAAAAATCTGCTTCTTCGCATTTAGTTGTCACACTAAACACATCATACACAGAGAACTAGCCTCAACGAACCAACAACTTGCGACACCACCCACCACTCCCTGAAGAGACCATGGTCAAAATGGATTTTTCTCCCCTATTTCGCCTCTTCATTCTCTGACTAATTGCAAGATAGCACCCATTACACAAAATACAAATTAAATGCAATGAATGCATAGACTCTCCACCAACATGAAACTGGGCGAAAAAAATTATGAAGAAAAAAATGTCTCGCACGCATTTCCTTGCCTTCCTCTGCCGCTCGGCAGGCTGTTTAGAGACATTCAAGGATGACGAAGACGACTATGTGAAATAAGCGATCAAAAATATATCTTCAGGCAGAGAAAAAAAATTCACAAAACTACGCTCGGTTAGGATTTTGTCATTCACTCCGGCGATTCTTTGTCTTTTGCAAGCAGAACAAAAAGAAAATGACTAATAAAGATGTATGCTGATGTTCTTTATCGTTGCTTCGTATAACTTTTTTTTTATTTTTTTTTTACCTTTTACGAGATATGCTCTGGAAAAAATTGAGTTTTAATTCCTTTTGATTTGCACGTTTTCCGGAATCGCAATCGTTTGATTGGGTTTAATGCTTTGCATTTACGAAGGAAATGTTTGTTTTAATTTATTGCATACAAAATGGAGAATAATAACGCGAAATTAATTACAAAAATTATGTTTTCTTTTTTCACATTCGCGGCGGAAGAAAAATATTACATACCGACACCACTATATGACATATTGGAAAAAAAAATTTGTTCGAATGAACGGCACACACAAATGAATATATGGGGTGAATATCGAAAATGGCGGTGGTAGCGGTCTATTCGAAAACGAAATATCAAATAGTGTTGGACTGCTCCTGTCATGTTGTTCCCGTCATAAATACACACACGCACAAACGAAGTAGTCGATTTTTGGCGATTGGTTGCATTTTTTGCCGGTTAACGATGAATTCAATGTTCGAAAATGAAAGGTTCATTCGTTCAGGTGTTAAGTAGGATGGAATGACCCTGTAAACGTATACGGAATTTCGTAGAGGGCTTAGGAGAAGAACAGAAAATTATCTGGGGAAATGTGGGAGTTCAGTGCATATATACGCAAGATATCCAAAAAATATACTTAATTCTTTGGTTTGGTACTATTTACATTGAAAAATTCATAACATACCACCATGAATGTGACAAGAGAAAAATTGCATAAGTGAAGAGTTGATTTGTCAATTTCATTTAATATGACTTGGCCGATTCGAAGTCGGAAATAACGGTAACTCATTTACAACGTTTTGTTTTTGTTCTGGCTTAAATAAAAACTCTAATAAACGCGTTCTAATTTATATAGAACCGTCAAGGGAAACTAATTAATTCATTATATACTAGAAGTTTGAAAATAACATTTTATGAAAATGCCTTATTCTTTATTTTTCCGTAAGCCTTTCTCTCGACTTTAGCTAAAATGTATCTTAATATCTTTTGCTTATTCTAGGTTTAAGCCTGCGAAAGTCTACTATTAAGTTATTTCTAAGCACACAAGCATTGAGCACGTATGGGCAGCACAATGTTTACGAATGCGTGCCATATATATGTGCATATCTAAATTTGGTTGTCTGCGGACAAATATTTGAAAATAATTTTATACACAGAATACTTTTTATCTTAATACTTGAAAAGCTCAAAAGTTACAAATTCTGTACAGTCATTTGAAATTTTGGAAGCCACGAGTAATATTTGTCGTGACGTATGTTTTTTTATTGTCAAATTCCAAATGAAATATATGATAAGGATATAGCTATTTACTTACCAAAATATGATCTGTGACGTGTCAAGCGCTACGGTGTCCTTGCGATTTGGGTATTCATTTTGCTTGCCTTTTTCATTCTCAAACCCAAATTGTAATGGCTTGTTTGTCCGGTCAAGTTTTGACTGGCTTTAAAAGAGTTTCTGTTAACACGCGATTTAATAATTAGAATGAAACTCAAGGCTCCAGAAAAAATATACAATGATTTCACTAAAAATTCAAAAGTTCGAGTAAATAATAAAACAAACAAATTAAGTAGTCGTGCCTGCTCGTACTAACAATGTTACGATCTGAGAAATGCCAACGCACAACGCAACGCTTAGTTGGGTATAATAAAAATGGCCCTATCATCACACACAGCCAATAATCTATAGAACAAGCAAGTGTCAAACACACAGGAATTTCCTGCATGTTGGAAAAGTTCCGCTAAGAGAATACATCATTTACGCTAATTAGGTTTCTCTGACTTTCTTATATTTGGCACGATATTTGGAAGACTATGATTTTATACCGTGATGCAGCATTAATGCACGATTGCGAACCGCCAGCGAGCGTTAAGACAACTCATAATGAATTTCATTCACACTTCAAAGAGTTTAGCCATGTAACTCGTACTAAATGCAATGTCCACTTTATTCCGTTCAATTTCTATCCACGGTTAATAGAAGTTCAGGCAATTAACTTTACATTCAGACACTTTTAATATAAAGTGCACAAATATTTTACATAATCTGTGCGGGCCTGTTTATTCTTTGTGTATTATATGATTCAATTACTAGTCTAGTCATTGAAGTTAATACATTTGTATATATTTGCATTGGTAAATAATTTATTAAGACAACACGCACGACTGAAACCCATTCGTGTAATACTAGACATTCAGTCATTGAACACTACATAAATTTCACAACAAAAGTTTCGATGTTTCTATGATTTCTATGTTCTTATTCTTCTGGCGGGAATTTGAACGTCAACAAGAATTATGTATAAAAATTCAAAAAGGGTTAGCGATCGCTTCAAAAAGTCCTGAAATATAAAACTAATTCTGCATAAAACATTTGAAACTTATTATAAAAGGTGACTGAATAAAAAATAAATCTTTGTTTGCATATAAGCTTACATATCTCGTACTAAAAACGTAAAACAATGGCAAATTCGTCGACATTCAAACTACATCCATATACGTTCAGATTAATTGATTACTATGATCATCCAATGACCGTAGATAACAAATTCGTGGATAAAGTAATTGCTCAGTGCCCACCGTTTCATATTCTGCTAGATCACACAATTGCCGTTCTGTGGAAGTTGTTTTCTTTGGGGAAACAATCTAGTCTGAGGAGTTCACAGATTTCTTGGGCTCTCAATTTTCTGAAGGGAATGCATAATAAGTAATGTGGACTCAAATGTGGATTTCATTTTATCTCACATCTCAAATTTCAGTTCAAGAGTTAAATTATATTCAGAAGATGTTCGTGAAGCAATACATTGTCTAGAGTGTGCTTTTGTCCATTGTATTTCAAGTGAACCTGCTCCGAGAGTAGCTGAAGAAAAGGAAGAGTCAATTTACATGACACCGATGTGTTCGAAAAACATTTTGGGAGGTGTGAAAGATATTAAAGTGTCCCATGTGGCAGGAAATATTGAAGATTGCATTCAATTAGAAGAAAGTCGGAACGATCATGAAATTCAGTCGTTACTTCTAAGAGATATGTTGAATAAATGACATTAGTCTTTTCCTTTTCAAAATTTAACTTTGCCGCTTTTGTTTTTATCTTCATTTGGTGAATAATAAAGTATATTTTTAAATCAAGTTTAGCATGAGTGCTCCATTGACTCCCAGACTTTGTTGTTGTTATTTCGTAATGATTTTTTGGCGCCGATTTTCGAGTTGATCTGTAATCTACTATTGACAATGTCTTTTCACTTTGTTCTCCTTCAGTGCACCTGCATTAGAGGAAACATCCTTCGTCTTTTATTTCTTTCTCGAAAGACTTCTGAAGTGCTCTTCGTATGGTTTTGGATTAAAAAACTTGCCAAAATCAACTAGTCCCTTATTACATCTACATATATTATATTAATCACACATTTTTAAATTTCAGCTTAACATGACGCCATCATCGAAGATCGTTGAAACAGCAGCTGATGAAGAAGACGACATATATGCTCTGGAAAAACTATTAGCTGCCGCTGAGGAGGATGAGGCAAAAGACAATGCCCAACATACCCCAGCCCCCGCAATGGCACCAATTGTTCCCAAACTGCGAGAGGACAGCACATTTGCGGAAGCGTTTAGCTACGACATCGACACAGCCGTTGCAAAGAAAGCAGAGTCAGCAACCGCCCAAGTCACAGAGGATATGGATTCTTCAGACGAAGAGGAAGTCAAGAATTTTCTCGAAAGAAAGTACAACGAGTACGGACGAGACATCAACAAGAAGCTGAAGGAACAAAACAACGCAAAACATGAAGCTGCCGTAGCCAGCGAAGTCGACAAAGCTCTTAAAAATCAACCGGCACCCGCTTTAAAGAATCCCCACAATCTCATACAGCGTCAGTCAACAGTAACGACCGCAACAAGCAACTCCTTCAAGAGAGTTCTTAAACCGGACAATTCGGCGAACAGTACCAATTGCAATCTAATCACGAACTATATGACTGCGTCTTCAGTCTTTACAGATCCCGTGTTTGGTCTGAGGATCATCAATCCACTTATATCTAGCACAGGTCTCCAAGAGCGAATGGCAGGCAAGAAACCGATTCCCTTCTCAACGCTTGTATTTCATACAGAACGAGGGGATCTGTCGAAGGACTGGGTGATAGCCGGGGTGCTGGTTAGTAAGAGCCCGGTAAAAACTACCAAGTCCGGTGCACCGTTCTCCATATGGAAACTTTCCGATCTGAAGGGAGAAATCAAAGTGGTGTCGGTATTCATGTTTAGGAGTGCCCACAAACAACTTTGGAAAACAGCGAATGGCATGGTTGTTGCCATCTTGAATCCAAGTGTGTTCGATAAGCGCGCTGAAAGTGGTGACATCGCATGCCTTTCAATAGACACAGATAACAAAGTCATGATCCTGGGTCAATCTAAGGACATGGGCACGTGCAAAGCTCGAAAGAAAAACGGTGAACCTTGCACGGCCACTATAAATCTGGGGGAGTGTGACTATTGTGTTTACCACATGAAGCAGGAGTACAGTAAGATGTCGCAGAGATCTGAGTTGCAGTCGTCTACAGCAGGGCGTGGACTGAACGAGCTACGAAATAAAATTCTTGGGAAGAGTGAGGTGTTCTATGCTGGTCAGTCGTACACCGCAGTTCCCGCAAGGAAAAGCGCAAAACTTGCCGCAAAGGACTCACAGCGGCTGATGAGTCTTTCTGAGTACGCGAATTCACCAAATGCCGGAAGTGTTAATCACGCCTCAACACAAAGATCGACACAAGCTGTTCCATATGCTCCTAGAGGTGGACCCACCTCTAAAATGGCTACCAATGTTGAAGCGACCGCGAAACAACGTCTTAAAGACATGGAAAGATTGAAGCTACTCAAAGAGGAGACTGTTAGGTTTACTCCATCGAGCCCCACGCCGACCTCGCCTGCAGTTCCTTCCACAACATCGTTTGCACCAACCCTGTCTTCCGCTCCATCGACCCCAAATACAGTGGTCCCAGAGAAATTTCAAAATCGACAGTTTAGTTTTGCCACCGGCTCCCCGCAACTCAGTCGTGAAAACTTCTGCATCGAAGTGAACATAAACGATAAGAAGGCGAACTTGGCGAAACTCAAGGCAATGCAGATTCTTAAAAAGAAACCTGTGGAGAAGGCCAATCCGAATTTCGTGAAATACCGTGGAACCACAGATGGTAAGCGCCGAGCGATTGATGAATTGAACGACAAGTTCGGCACCGAAGCCAAACGCCAGAAGATCGACGAAGACCAACGAGAAATCGATCGAAAAACGCGAATTCAGAAAATTATGGAGGCGACATCCTCACACACCAACCTGATTGAGTCACGAGAGATTCAAGAGCAAGAAAAGTATTTCAACAAGCTGGAGAAGAAGGAAGCTTTGGAGGAGAAGATGTTAAATACGTTTAAGATGCCCTGCAAGGCTGTGACATGTCTGCAATGCAAGTATACTGCGTTCTCCGCCGCGGAGCATTGCAAACAGGAGAAACATCCCCTCAAAGTGATTGATGCAGAGAAGAGATTCTTCCAGTGCAAGGACTGCGGCAATCGCACCGCAACAATGCACAAGCTGCCAAAGATGAGTTGCAAAAATTGCAAAGGATCTCGATGGGAACGGGCTGCAATGATACGAGAGAAGAAAATTGACACTGGTAGAGAGATGCTCTCGATTAGAGGTGATGAGGAAGTGTTTCTTGGTTCTGTGGCCAGCAAGGCCAATATTAATTTATTGGTACCAGAGTAGAATTGATTATTTGTGTAGTTGTAGGTGGTAAGGAAATGTACTGTTTTAATAAAAGAATGTTAAGTTTAAAAAAAATTAAGACGTACTTTAAAACATTGAACACTATCAAATTGAAGATACGACTTGTACATGTTTATTATTTTTTAATGCATGAAGGGAGCTTTGCATTGCATTCGATGGCTCCAGTTTCGTGCACTTACCTGACGCTCCAAGGGGTGTGACGTATTCCTCTGGCTACACTTAAATCGAATGGCCGAAGTTGCATTCTTTCGAGTATACTATTCAGCTTTTCCTTTTAAACGCGGTCAAAATAAAGGGGTATGGGTATACATAATTCGAAACGACTATGAATCATTTTTTATGATTTTGAGTGTACGAAATGTTTGCATGTCTGCCCAATGCTATTTTGATAGTACATGAACAGACTAGACTGCACGGTCTGTTCTTTTTGAGAATTCACGTGAAAAAAATTAGTTGTTCAACGTACAATATTTCTGATTTCAAAAATTATCAATTATTTACTTAAAAAGTAAACAAGCAATATAAAACTTACCAAATTAAACAACAAAGTCATCAAAACAATATCCTCACATGCACAAGGCAACTGTAAAGCTAACATAGTCGTGATCATAGCCGACACCGTTGCCTTTTGCAAGTGTGTTATATATTCGGACCAAAGCAAGTTCAATAGAACTTCATTATACAAGTATATCCCCTCAATGGAGCAACATACATCCTCCTTGCAGTTGCCTACTGACATACACAAGGCCACCTGAACAATGCTTCTGTTGATAATGCCGGAATAAATCATAATCGCCTTGGAAGGTTCGACACTTATATTTATTGTCCATCATGTAGTGAAACGGACGTATTTTTCAATACACCCTCAAATTTAGACAATCTGCTACCATGTTTTCTGTTTTGTTTCTTTCTGCAGAAAAACACTTAAACTGACTTATTTGTGTTTTGGAAATATTCACATTCGTTGCTAAAGGGAGTAGAAAGAACAGATAGTTACACGGACACTGAAATTTGAAATGATTATTTTATGAAACGAAACCATAAAACAAGAATAAAGTTAATTATTATTTATTATTTCATTAGGATCACATTGAATAGAAATCATATTTCATCATCGACTTAAAATTAAAATTATTTTCAAATATTCATCCTCTAACTCTAATTTCTGACGCCAATGCTGGTCTATTGGGCTTCCGCTGTCTTCTCATCCGGAGACGTCTCTTGTTGTGGATCTTATTGGAATTAATCATCAAGGCAATCAGATTTCGTCGGTCCTCCATCAGAATTTCCAGCTCATAATGAACTGCCTGAAGATCCTCACCACCTTGTCGAAAAATGTTACGTTTTTCAAGAATGGCTTCGTCCAACTCCGTCAGTTTTAAGCGACACCATCGGGAGAGGGTTATATCTGTCTGCAGTTTTTGCGCTTTGTAGAGGTGATAGTGTATGTTATATTTGTTGTTGTTAGCTTCGGTATATCGGTGTGGGTTCCTAGAGAGGCCGCTATGGACTTCATCGTATTCAATGTTCTGTGATGGTTTTTTGATGAAGTTTCCCATATTTTCTATTTTCAATGATTGTATGTAAGACGCTCCGAAACCTTCAAAGGCCAGTTGATAACTCATGCACAAAAATTATTTCGCACACTATTTATACATACCTCCGTTTTAAAGTAATTAGGGAGACGCCGACCATCGGGCTGAATCCGTAATTGCTTATGATCCCGAGAGAAAGTCAATGTCAAGGCGTATTTACTGTTTTATGATTCTTGATCGCTTTGTGTTCGGTAATTAGTGCACAATGGTTACAGCCGAAGTGTTTGACTAGACTGTACTACTAATGAAATATGTAAAGAATTATGGTTTTGTTTTTCATGAAAAACGATTCGAATTTAACAAGACACCAAAGGATCAAAATTATTTCAAACGTAACATGGTATTTTAAAACCTTTCAGAATAGAGTTTTTTGTGTCCTCACATGGCTAATGAGCGGAAAAGAAACACATCTCTTAACAAATTAATTGAGATGTAACATTTTCAAACTAATAAAACAAATTCGTCGAATTGTAATACTTTTTCTAGAAACACTTGATTTTCAACTCTAATTAAGGTCTCTAGAGGTTTAATTACGCTCGAGAGATTTTGTGTGTGTAATATATTCTAATTTATTATAAAACCTGAACCCCAACCAAGACTCAAATTAAATTTAAACGAATTTTAAGTCTCTCGTTAGTTGCACTCAATTACACCCCGCCTTCTTCACTATTAACACATTTAACATAAGTCGAAGACTTCCTATGTTGTGCTGGTTCAATGACTGGAATATTTTGGCCTAAGTTGATTTGTTCATCCATATACTTTAGCCACTTTAAATGTTGCATCCATTGATTACGGACATGTCCTCTAGATGCAATCAACACAAATAGCGTCTACATATCTTCTTAAGTAACCTCATCCCTATGTCATGTCCTGTTCAAGGCATTAATTTGTGCACTAATTCGCTACAGCCACACTTGTTTATTGTTTTATCTCCACTTTAATACCGCTAATTACTATAACTTAAAATTGGATGTAAACCAAACAACTCTCTAGAATTAAACTTTTCTAATATTATATGTCGCCTCAGAGTTTGAAAATTTCAATCTCTGAGATTAATTGCTGACTCCACTTTCCACAAATTGCCTGTACCCAGCTTCTTCAACAACCGCCAGTTTTGTGTATATTAAATTTTGTACTGTCACGAGGGACCTTAGTCTAGATTTCTGTGTTTCCAAACTGTTAGTGCGGGTAAGTGCGCCAGGTTCGATTTTGGGAGTGAACATCTTGCATTTTTCCCTCTTTCGGGTTGCAATGCAATACACAAAAGAGAAGCAATTGTCTATAAACAATTTCTTAAAATTTCGACGTTCAGAGTCCGCACACCATTTTAATTCGATAAGAAATTTGTAGTTCTGCCAGATTGTAAACAAACGTAATCTGGGTTTAAAATTATTACTTCTTTATTAGTTGCTATTAGATATTGTATATTTATATATATTTACACTTTATTGCATCAATAAGATTAATAAATTTAAGGGAATGTTTGGAGTCAATAATAAATAGCTACACGAAGACATACATTTATTGTGTATATATGTAAATATGAATATAAAAAGCCTTAACCGCTAAATATTGGAACATTGTATATTAATCATTCACTCACATACATCTATAGACAAATTTTAAGGATACTCTTCCCTTATAACACACGTGAAAAGTCAAAAAGCATAAACTGAAATATGTACAGAAAAGTCAAGAACAAAATAAAATAATCGCCCTGATCATGCCAATCGTAACTAACAAACTTGACTAAAGTTGTCATTAGCAATCCTATTTCTGACCGTATTCATATCAATATACATTCCTTTCTACCGTACAATCGACTCAGTTAATCGCGTAATATGGGCATTAGAATTAGTTCTAACGATAAAGACATAAAGGTGCTTGCGTTTAGTGTGGACATGGCAGCCCTTTTTAAAGAATGTTTTCACTAAGAGATAAAATGACACAGTGTTGCCCCAATTTCATTGCTTGAAGAAAATCTTAAAACTCGAAGACTTAAGATCGACAAAGACACAGATTTATACCCAACTCAAGATTTGGAAACAACAACAAAATCTGGTCACCGAGGTACGAGCATGTACGTTATCCCCCTGAGAAACAATATACCTTTATGGTCGTTGTTAAGTGTTTCATTCTGGTACATTGGGTAACCTTTAACCGTTGAAAAATAGTAACAGAGACTGTACGATCTGATGAAGGGTTTAAGATAATCCTATACTAACGGCCTTAAGGTTACAGAACTCAGACCCATAAGACTGTATTGACAAAATTTATGCTCAACAGTGAAAGAATGCGCAGCTGGAAATGCTCAGGTTAAAACGGAACTTTAAATGTGCGTATTAAAATAAATTCTTTTAAAACAGGTTCGCAGGCAAAACACGCCAAGAAACACAAAATCCTTTCTCTCATTATAAAATAAAATCTTCAAGAGAATTCAAATAAAACGTAAAAATACAATAAAATAAGAAAACAATAATTTACGAGATCGACTAGCTGTCTAGACTAAAGTTAAAAACAGCCTTCAATATGATTGTACGTAGAAAACTAAACCACAACTTAAACTACAAATAAATAGATTATCTAAACTCTTGAGTATTACAATAGAATTCCTATTATGGCTATCTTTGGCTAAACCTCTGCTCCAGTTCATCACTATCCCTTTTCCGAAACCATCCTAAACTATATTATCCTGTTCACTCAGGTTCAACAAGCTTGAAAACCTGAACGAGATGTTCTTCGAAATGTTCTTTTCCACATCGTTGTTGTCCAAGTTATCTGGAATCAGGGTCTTGTTGGTCATATCCATGTAAGATCGGCCACGCTTCACAGGTAGCGAGTACTGCGAGGCGTCAATGATGGGTGTACTTCCCCGCAGCGACTTTCTGATATTCAACGGGAACCGCAAATCGTTCTCATATCTCAAAATTTGTTCGGTTGTTGCTGCTTCGATTAGCGGCCGTGGGAGATCGTAACCGGGCGGTGGGAGAAATTCCGCATTTGCAGACGAATGCTCTTGGCTGTTGCAGTGATCGTTTGTGTCGTAGCTTATCTTTGGCGAATGCCAGAGATGGTCAAGGCAATCGGGTTCTCCCAGATCGTTGGTCAGTTTTGAGAGATCGTTCTGGGAGGATGTAGTGTCCTCGCTGCAATAGAGGGGATTCGAGACTGCATTCGCTTCGATCTCAATGTATTTTGCATTGTTGCCTAAGAGTTTCTCAAACTCCGAGGCTAAATATTTAAACGATGGACGCGCGTTGGGGTCGTCCGTCCAGCAGGATCTCACAATGGTATATCTGCAAGGGGTTTGTTAAAATTGCAACCTTTTGTATGCAGTTATGAACTTACATCTCCTCGGAACAGTTTTCAGGGCGTTCCATTCGATATCCAGTTTTCAGGAGGTGATAGAGATTCTGTGGGGGGATGCCGGGATAAGGTGAAGCTCCGAGGGTTATCAGCTCCCAACAGAGGACTCCGAATGCCCAGACATCAGATTTAGTTGTGTAGACATGATCGGCTAAGGATTCTGGTGCCATCCACTGAAATAAAAGACAGGGAGTAAATAAGGACAGTGTTTCAAATTCCATATAAATTAAACTCACTTTGACGGGAACTCTGTCACGACTTCTCTTCAAGTATGCGTCGTCCTCATAAACATCTCGAGTCAAACCAAAATCAGAAATCTTGCAGATCTTTCCCTCAGCTAGAAGGACATTCCGTGCTGCCAAATCGCGATGAACCAACTGTTAAAAAAACCGTTAGTCTAGGTCAGTCTGCGGAATTAATGCGAACTCACCTTAATTTCCGTAAGATAAGCCATTCCCTTGCAAATCTGCCACGCAAACGATAGGATGTCCCTTACAGTGACGGGCTCCACGCCATCAGTGAAGTCCACCCCAGCGCATTCGATCTTTCGGCTGAGGCGCAGGTAACCTCTCAGCGATCCATGCCTTGCATACTCGATTATGATCATTGGCGAGTCGCCCTTTGTGCAGGCGCCAAGGAGCTTGATTACATTTGGATGCGAAACCTCTTGCAACAACTGGAACTCGGACAGCAGCGCCATGTACTCCACGGAATTCGAGCCCTTTTTTAGCATTTTAACAGCCACCGTTGTAACACCGGGAATCTTCGCAATGTAGGTTGCATAGCCCTTCACAACCTTGCCAAACTCGCCTTCCCCCAGGGTGATGTCAAGCACGAGGCTATCACGGTTGAACTCCCACTTTGAGTCCGAGTCAAACTTGAAGCTGTTCTCCAGTGGCATCAAAGGGAGGTCTCCATTCCGGACGTCGCAGTCTCCGTTACCGATATCTTTGGGGTTCATTGTCTTGTTCTTAACTTTCCTCATATACTTGCGTCGCGAGAGCACTAGGCAGGCTATAATAAAGACCAGAACAGCAGGACAAAGGACGGCCAATATGATGCATGACGTTCCACAGACAATTCCCGGCAAGTTCTCAATGGTCGTCGGCTCTGTGGTGGACATTTGAATATTGCCCAATTTGGCCGCTTCCTTGGCTTTCTTGCGCCCTTTTCTAGGTCTATCCACGTCATCTTCTTCAACCGGAGCACATGTGCACTTTCCGTTGTCTCCGCAAATGCACGTTCCTGACGCTGAGAATATTCCGCGCTTGTTATCGTTGGTAGAATGAGGTCCAACTATGTTCTTCGACTGGGCGCAGTCTTGCGGGCATATGAAGTCGTTCATTTCTTCCAAAGGGTCGCATATGTTGTCGGGACAATAGATTGCATTCGGGACACACGAGGCGTAGTTTTTACTGAAGAGCGCATTGGTTCCACGCCACTGACACGCTCCCCCATCCGTGCCCAGACCACAAAACTTGGTGCACTGCTTTTGGAACTTTATTTGCGAGCAGGTTTGTGTCCGGGACTTCTCCTTATGTTCACAGGAGCTGTTGTTAGGGCGACCGTCGCGCAAATGAACATTTATTATAAATGTTCTATTGTGAGTGTCCGTCCAGTTCACTGTCACACTGAAAGAAAGAAATAAATTATTTGGACAATGTATAACAAGAAGGCTTAACTTACAAATAGACAATCTCCACAGCAATCTGCAGAGCAGTGGTGTTCTCGACATACAGGATTCCGGCGTTCTTGGTAATGCCAAAGGCCCCGCTGCGATCCTCTTCGATCTTGAATCGCAGCCCTGTCATGTTGATCAAGTCCATCATATTAGTTGGTTGGGCCACGCGGTACCACTGCATAGCCGACCGGTAGACGTACACATCTTTAGGATACGTGATGGGCAGGATGCTCAAAGCTTTGCTACCGAATTCCATCCCCACCAGTGAATCCTCGGAGCCAACAATCGACTTTCGGTTCTGACGAGACGATCGCAGCGCTTGGACGGTGGGTCGATTGGACTCGTGGATCTTATTGACATCTGTGTGAATGCAAATGTTTGCTCTCGCCTAAAAGGTCATAGTAAGAATGGGTCTAATGATTATCTGAATGACTTACTGTTTGCCCGTTGATGCTGTCAACAGTGTTATCGCTGGCCTCCAGGATCACACAGTACGGACTGTTGCCGAGAATTCCATTGCGGGAAAATAACAACTCTATTTGAGGAGGGGAAGTGATTGAAAGGGGGTTTATAAAGTGATTTTGAGAGCGACTTACGACAGCTTATGATTGAGCTTCGCTTTTCCATGTGATCCGACTCGTAGGCATTGCAGTTGGGGCTGATGAGATCGTATTTGTCATCGTGGATTTCATACATAAGATGAGAGTTTGTCTCCAATGTATCGGCATCAAGGAAATAGATTTTTTCTCCAACTGGGTCACCCTGTAAATTAGAAATATTGGGACACTATCATCATATGTTCTTGTTCTGTCAAAAATTAGGTGTTGCTATTGTACAATCCAAAAGAAACTACTCTACCCGTGTTGTGCACGCTATTGTTGTCTCAAGAGTGGAGACAGTTTATTGCTGGTTTCGAATCGATTATTGCCAGGTACTCAAAAAAAGATAGGTATGCAACTGCAACCTGATACCTTGAGCATGTGAATCTCCGCACATTTATTTTGTTTTACACGTCATCCACTTATTTTAAATTTTGCACTCTTCTAAGTAAAACATTATTAAACATGTCTTATTTTCCTAACATCGTGTCCATTGCTATTTTAAAGCAGATACACCTGTGTTGTGTGATTTTTGACATATTTATAATATTCGTACTGACAGTTCTGTTAATATTTAATTTTTTTTTTTAAAACATAAGAATAGGGCTCTGTACGTTGAATGTACATAGCAGCACCTCAATCAACGAGACCGTTATTCGTATTTTTATTCAAGTTAAATTAAAAACGATGGACCCGTAACTGCGCCCACTTTTATTTTGATGAACTACTTTTTCACCTTTATCGAAGAAAAACTGAAAATTATGACGTATCTGCATTGCTGAAGTTCATCGCTCTCTTGCAAATACAGTTTTATTTTTACATTACATTGACATTATGTTTGTGAAGGAGACATTTTTGATACTAATGGGTGACGTGATACTATTCCATTTTTTCCGAAATTTGAACGAGATCAATTACAGAATTGTAGACATTTTGTAAAACAACGCAGCTCATTTTAGATAAAGTCGAGGCATAGGTTCGGATTCGGCCCTTAAACTAGACTTTTTCTTCAATTTTTTTTTCAGGGCTCTACTCGTTTAAGGTGCTGCTAAAAAGTTTTTCAATTTCGCCGTTTGAAATCAGAAGAAGCTGGGCTCAGACTGTAGCCCCAATATACGAATAGATGTTTTTAAAATCAAAATAAGGGATTGCTTGAGATGATGCTTCATTTAAATCGAGACATAATTTTATATTCATTGGCATGTTTGTAGCTTCAAAATATACATAATATCCACCATTGTTTTTTTATCTTTTGTTCCTAACATTCTTAACCGTTTCCAAAAATATTCATTGATTGGTTGGTTTGAAGAACCATGTGATTTGTTTACCATTTAGAGGTTTCTCACATAATTACGGATGATTTCTATTCTTCAAATAGCCCCATCTCTCATCAGCAGTTTCTTGATGATTTTCCTGAACTGCACGGCCTAATTGTAATTGTTCCCTTAATAATTTCAAATTGATGGAATTCGAAATTTAATGAAGCAATGTGAAATACATTTTATATTATATTAATTTCTGCTTCAATTATTTTTTCTGAAATGTAGTGTCATCCGATTGCGGATTACTTTAGTAATTGTGACTCACACATGAGTTGTAGGCCATAATTTCAAAAACAAGTATTCGAGTTGACTTACACTTTGCTTTTGGTTTTGCTAATTCATTGCATTCATTGGATTTCTTACTAATATCTTCTCCTTGTTTTACACCTTTTAAAATGTAATTGCTGACACGATATGAGCAATTGAATGCAATAAACTTTCGAACGTGGTCTCTCCTGAAATAGAAAATTTTCGTAGAAAAAACATTCAGGTAGCGGTGAATATTTTCTAGGTAATTTATGTGGAAAATACAGCTGCTTAATTACCTAACTTCCAGAATCGACAGGTGAGTATAAATAGATCACAAAATCTTATCATGCATCAGTTATCAATTTGGTTCAAGGCAACCTACAACTATGGGTAACTACATTAAAAAAACATTACCGCCATCACACCAAATCGAAGCCTCGAAAAATCCCTCGAAAGAACACCAAGAAGAAGAGGATATTCTTAACTACAAATTGTACTACTATCAGTACAAAAGACAAATACTGAAGAAAGAACGTCAATTGGCTAAATGGTGTTATTCGAAATTGAATCAAATCGACGACGCTATCTTTGCAAATCGTGCCAGGTTCCGTGAAAAACGGGATGACGCCAAGACTTCGTATCGTGAATTGAAGTGTTTAATGGACACTCGCAAGAAGCTCATTAACATACTTATTCAGACAAACAGGATCGGCAAAAGAAAACATCGCGAACTGGAAGAGAAACGCAGACAAGTTTTAGCCAGACACACGAATTCTGAAAGTTTTTGAGGTAGGTCATGAGAATTGGAATTGTAAACCTTGTGTGAAATTTCTGATAATGAATTAAAGAAATGAAATTGCAAAAATTTCGTTTATTTTTATTTGTTGTCGAATGTGATTAAATTTGGGAGGATTTCTATTGGTTTCGCAGAGGTGTAGTGAAAAAATGCGTCGAGGTCCGTGGTTCGATTCCTGGACTGAATTTATAATTTTTTTTTCACAGCACCACCTCTTTCGAATTGCTGACAATACACAACGCTTCATAATTTTCTTGAAAATCTTCGATAAATCTCGGCAATAAATTTTTGCTCGCTTTGAAGAAGGAAGAAAACATATACAATTTACAATATTAACTGGAAGTAAAGCCTCTACAACAACTCAACGAACTTCGCGACAGTGCATAATATAGTGACCAGTAACGGAACCAGTAAAGGTTCCGATGAAAAACCATTCACTCGTTAAGATGACTCTCTTCAAATGAATGAACTGCATCAAAAATATGGTCAAAATAAAAACCGTTGCCTACACTGACTCGCTCAGGTTCAAAAATAATTTCTCTTTAATTTAAATTTATTCAAGGAAGTAACATTTGACCTAATTTTTTTTTTTTGAAATTTATCGTCGCTTGTTGTAGCTTTTTAACGTTGTTCAAGTCCCTTAAATGAGACATATTCCTTGAATGCCTTAACACTCGGAAAATTGTTCACAAAAGTAAGCGCGTCAAACGCGAAATCCCAAAAGAACTTTGCATGTTTGGTGGAAATTCCAAAACAAGCCAACCAACTGAATGCTCCATATCACTCAATATGATACAAGGACCGTAGCACACTTCCGTTACCCGCTGGAGGATAGTTTCACTTGTGACATTTTCTCTTTTATTTGAAAAGGAAAAAGTACAAAATGCGCCTTTTCCTGAGCAGGTGGTCCCTACGGTCCCTCTCAGATCCATCCTCTGAGAGCATCCATTCCACTGGGATGTTTTTACCTTGTGCCCAGACACACACCCGCGAATGTGAAACTACACAATGTGAACAGACGCGTTTAATAGAACAATGTCTTCATCACAGTGATGAGGAACCACATTTGAAGCGCAGCAACGCCAACGCAGAGACGTTTAACCTGAAGTTTATCAGAGATGCGAGCACTTAATGTGTAGGTGACATTGTTTTAATTAAAACGAGCACCATGCCCACAGTGACTTCATGCCACTCTAAACTTTGATGCCATTGCGGTCGTGTGCGGCGTTCAGTCATAAATTAGTTTTTACTTACCGTTGACAGATATTTTTGGAGCAACTGTCCGATGACACCTACTTTTGTTCATCAGGGAGTTCAATTTGCTGTGGAATAGAAAAAGTGAGAAAGACAAAAAATTGTCGACCGAATGTCAGGCTGTCATCAGTTAATTAGGTCCCTGGACAGACGGGCAGAATGAAGAAGTCTACACGGTTTTGTGTTGACCTAGAAATGGTTTCTGTTCAACGAGCCTCGGTGGCATTAAATATTTTCGTCTGGATAATGAATTATAGGCACACAGTTGTCTAGTGTAATTCTGGTTTCAATTGAAGTGATGACATTTCGAACTTAATTATGATTAGGTGTATCCGCTGCTTGTTGAAAATGAATCATTGTATATTGAATATATTAAGTTCTACAAGAATGGAAAATCAACTGTTTTGTCAACTTTTTGAGGAAGATAGTTAATACATCATTGTGTATAAATAAATTGATACATATTAATAATGTCGACTTACATAAATAGTTATTATAATTGGCGCTCACTAAGGGTATTATTTGGTACCCTTAAGAGACCGGGAATAAGTCACACCACGAGTCGAGGTATAGAGGAAGAGAGAGAGAGAGAGAGGATGTACCGGTGCACATGGGTTTTAAATGCCTGTCGATCTTAATGATGGGAAAATGTTGAGCTGGAGTCCTGTATTTTTTTAGCCTTTTAGTTCAAAATTGATACTTTTATCCGCGAGGGTACTATAAAACTTGAAGAAAACTTCAACCTTACTTAATCCTTCAGATTCTTGAATTTAATATACTATGAGTTAGTTTACCTGGCATTTGTTTTCTATTGTAAAGTCTTCTATATAACCAAGATTTTTATGTTTTTTGTTTTTCTTGCCCATTCCAACCACTTCGTGTGTGTAAATGTGCCCTATACAGAAAATAAGTTATCAATGGTTCAGGAATGAAACCTAAATTTTCAAGTAGTTAACTTTTCGTAGTTAAGTTTTCGATTTCAAAGAACAAAATCTTTATAGTTTCAGCTTCCCCTTTCCTTCTTTTAAGGAAGTCGTTCGTTTACCTCGGCTCCGCAGAAAAGGACAAGGACAAGAACATCAGTACTGAAACCAAACGTAGATTCAGTCTCTTTCTTGATTAAAGACGTAACGAAAGACCAAGCTAATTTTGTATAACGCCTTAATCATCTTGCTCCTATTCTTGTAACAGATGAGGATGCCCAATATCGTTAGACGTAAGTTTTATGTGTCCTTTTTGGTCCTTTTGCATTGATGGCATATGGAGGAGAAGATTTTACGAAGAACTTAATAGGCTGTACAACGGCGTCGCCTAGTGAAAGCATGAAATGTCTTTTAATCAGATCCATAGGGACAACGCGAAATATGGCGACCTCGTCTGAGATGGCGCTCACAAGTGGAGAAGGACCACAGCCAACTTGCGATGTGAAATCGGAGACAGCGGGTGAGAAACCATGCGGAGACCGTAGTCTGTAATGGCACTAGAAAAAGAAGTGTCGGTGCTTTAATGTGTCCGTCCGTCATATTTGTCACTTTTCTCGGTTCGGTTAATAACTTTTTACTTTGGACTGCCATTACATCTGGTTTGATAGAAACATTGAAATAAAGTTATTTTCGGCATTCTATCTCTTGCAGTTTAGTCGTGATAAGTGAAAAACCGCAAAATATCACCGACGACGAAATTTGAAAACACTTAAAATGCAGTTTTGGCAAAATATAATGAGAGCATTCAGAAATAGCATAGACCTTTTCCAAACTTGCTTCAAGCCTTTAGTAAAATTAACGAGATATCCTTGACGGGTTACCATTAATTCTAAACAAAATGTGCATATTGCAAAGTCATTCATTTAAGTATAGTTTTATGTGACTTTTTATCAAAATCAAGCAGTTGTTCGAATATTATATCCTGTTATATTCTCGATTTCCTGAAGAGGAAGAGAGATATTCTGAAAAGAATACTTTCTTTAAATAAGCAGAATATGAATCATTGAACTGTATAACATAAACTGCTTTACTTTTTCCTTTTGAAACTCATCAACTGTTTCAAAGTGTTGTAACATCCTAGAGCTGAATTGCTTTTTCGTGTTTTCTTCTTAAGCTTGTTTATGGGATGGAATGAGAGGAAACTATCATGGAAAACCCCAAATCAGCAGCTGAATCAGAATTATTCATCCAAATATCGACCACATCACGTGTCGTCTCACTTGTAAGGAAAAAGTGTTACAACAACCAATCTACTGGAAGAATCAGTAGTGTCATTGTCGAAAATGAAATGTTGAATGAAATGAGTCTTTTGAAAATCAAAATAATTTACACACGCATCTCTTGCACTTTTTGGATTCTCTCGTTAGTGGAGAGGCCTTTACAATAAAATAAAACATATTCGAAAAGTGAAATCTTCATCAAAAAGTTGTAAAGGGCGATTGTGGAAGTAGTGCATTCTATAGAAGTCTGTCTTAAAGCAGCTGTTTTAATAGAAACAAACCATACCCGGAATTCGCACTTATTCCACCTTCCACCAATTCGTTCCTGCACAACAATACACGACAACTATCAGTTCAACAAAACTAGAAGTTACAGTTAAGAATATAATATAACATAATATGTAATGCACGTGTGATCGACCGAGGTACTTGACACGAGAACATACGAAACCAGCAAAACTGCTGAAGAGCATAAATGCAACGAAAGCGTCTGGCGAACATCCGGCACAATTAAATTCCATGAACTCGAACGATCACCTATGCAAGCGATGCACCTTTGCAAAGTATTGAAATCAATTCCAAGAATTCGAACGATCACTCGTGCAAGGTATGCAGCTTTGCAAAAGCATTGTCAAGCTGTATAATATTTTTGTAAGTTTAGTTCTAAGAAGATACTCAATAAAGACGGTCACTTCGAGACCAAGAAGAAAAATAAAATTTGTTTTTTTATTTATTCTTCGCCTAGTAAAATTGTAATTGGCGCAGTCGGTAGGATACCGGGTATTCTGTTCGAGTAAAATAAAAGATTATTTTTCGCGCAGTATATTGTGTTTTAACACTTAACCGTGTATCCGTGTAACTAAACGAAATAAAAGATTATTTCCGTTGCTAATAATAACATTCATACTGAAACGTGTAACTAGTGGAAATAAAAGATTATTTCCCATTGCTAATAATAACATTCATACTGAAACGTGTAACTAGTGGAAATAAAAGATTATTTCCCATTGCTGATAATAACATTCCTACTGAAACGTGTAATTAGTGCAAATAATTGAAAAAAAAAGAAAAAGCAAAGCCTTGTTAAAAACAGTGAATTATCCATCATCACCCATAACTCACAAATACCTGTAAACAAGTGAGAACAAAATCAAAAATCTCAAGTTTCAAATCAAAGTGCGTGAACATCTTGAAAAGTGGTATAAAGAACTCCATCATCAATCATCTATCTACCTATTTCCATCGTGACAACAACCCAGAAAAGGAATTTGCACCACAGCGACAAAGGTCAGCACAGCAAGAATTATTAAATTAAGTAAATTAATTAAACACTAAGTAGAACATATTACAGAAGCACATGATAAATAAATCATTTAGTTCATGATTAACCATAAAACTAGACTCACTTCATGTCTACAATAGAAGAACAAATAAGTATTGTTAGAGAGCAATCAAAACAAATTACCGACATTGTAAATAATATTCGTGCAAGTAATAACGAAATAAGTATGCTCACCCTAAATATCGACCCTTTGAAATATATTGCCCAACTCCCCGAATTCAATGGAGATTTTAGAGACCTCCAGAACTTCATCGATTTAGTCGATAAAGTTCACCCAATCCTTGTCAAATACGACCCATTATCTCAAGCTATTTTTTCCGATTGTATCAAAGCAAAATTAAAAGGAAAAGCTAGGGAAATTATCGAAATTAATGCACATATTACAAACTGGTCTGAAATAAAGACTACCCTTATTAACAATTTTGGTGATAGGCTCACTTTAGAAGAACTCTTTGACGAGTTAAGGGCTACAAAATTCAAAACTAATAGTGTAGATTTTTATAACGAGGTAAAAACAGTCTTACGTAGATTAAATACGAAAACAAAGCAAGTAATAGAAGACTCTGCATTAGCCAACCCCAACATAGAAAACAACAAAACATCTGCCCTTGTCATATTCAAAAATAAACTGCCCGAACCAATGCGATCATTGCTTTATTGTAGAAACCCAAGCAGTTTAGAAACAGCAATGCAAATTTTGCATGAATGCGGTTATGCATATTACAACCCCAGAAAGAGCAATAGAAATATGACTAATATCTCTCAAAATAACGTCCATATAAAACCCCCTTTCAATCATACAGGAAGATTTTCCAATCAATACCAACAACCATTTCAGCAACCTTTTAACTCAAATTTTAACTACCAACCTCCTCCACAACCCATGGAAATTGATATGTTACAAAGAAATAATAAACCCAAAAACCATCGTTCTAATTACCCTAACCGTAATGTTAGAAGTAATCACTCTCAACAACAAAACAATTACAATAACCAGAGTAGACCTCAATACCAAAATAATCAAAATTCATCCTTTAACAATCAGAATAGATACCAACCCCAGAGAAAGCCTACCCAACAAACTAGAGACCAATCTACCGATAGTGAGATCAATGAAGAAAATTTTCTTTCAGAGGCCTCACAAGCAACTTACCACACATAATAGTTCAAGGAAAAATAAGACCTCTAAAATTTATAATCGATACTGGAGCAACTCACTCGATTATTAATCCAGGTCTTTGCTCACCAGAAAAAATAAAGTCTATTCAAAACCCAATCAAAGTTAAGACTCTCAGCCAGAATGTAGAAATTAAAAATAAGGCGATCATACCATTGTTTAAAGAACTAGGAGACCCTCAAACCAAAGTTGAGATGTACATTTATCCTTTTCATAACCAATTTGACGGTCTTATAGGAAACAACATTCTTATACCGCTTAAGTCTAAAATAGATTTAGAGAACAACGTTTTATCATTGAAAAATAAACATGTTCAAATTCATTTTGAGCACGAAAATAAATTTGAAAAAGTAATATCTTCTAGCGAAGTCTCCATTCCAATACTTCAACGCGAAGGTCTAGCCTATTTGCCAGAGCAAAGGTCAATAGACGGTAATGCAACTATTAGAGAAGGTATATACGAAGTAGCAGATCATAAAGTACTAGCAGAAGTAGACTTTAATAGAAAGCAATGCAATATAAAGAACCAAACCCCTAAATTTAATAAAATTACAACTCAACCCGTTGATAGTCAAAATTTCAATATAATCCAAGTCTCAAAGAAACCACCATTGTTTGAACAACTTCGACTTAACCACTTAAATAATGAAGAAAAATCGGAACTAATTAAAGTTATAAATAGGTACAAACACATATTTTATCAAGAAAATACAGATCTCTCCTTTACGAATGCTATCAAACACAAAATAAGAACTACTAACAATATCCCTATCCAATCAAAAAATTATCGATATCCCTACATACACAAAGAAGAGGTCAAAGAGCAGGTTCAGGAAATGTTGAAGAATAAGATTATAAGACACAGCAATTCTCCTTATTCGGCACCAATTTGGATCGTGCCTAAGAAGGCCGATGCCAGCGGTAAAACGAAATGGAGGCTCGTAGTGGATTACCGCAAATTAAATGAGGTAACCATTGATGATAAATACCCCATTCCCTGCATAGACGAAATCCTTGATAAACTAGGAAGGTGTCAATACTTCACCACCCTAGATTTAGCCAAAGGATTCCACCAAATCGAAATTGATGAAAATGATGTTCATAAGACGGCTTTTAGCATTGAAAACGGTCATTACGAATTTCTTCGTATGCCGTTCGGACTAAAGACAGCCCCGGCGACCTTTCAACGCCTTATGAACAACGTACTTAAAGAATATATCAACGTCATTTGTCTAGTTTACATGGACGATATTATTATATTCTCTACTTCACTACAGGAGCATTTAGTCTCACTTGCAAAGATATTTAAAAGACTTAGCGAAGTCAATTTAAAGGTACAATTGGACAAGTCCGAATTTCTTAAGAAAGAAACGGAGTTCCTTGGCCATATTGTTACACCCGACGGCATAAAGCCGAATCCAAGAAAAATAGAATGTATAAAAAACTATCAAATACCGAAAACGACTAAAGAAATTAAACGATTTTTAGGCCTTACTGGATATTACAGGAAGTTTATCCAGGATTATTCGAAGATTGCAAAACCTATAACAAATTTCCTCAAAAAAGATACTAAAATTAATATTGCAGACCCTGACTACGTACGATCTTTTAATACTCTGAGAACTCTTTTAATGAACGACCCTGTACTCGCATATCCAGATTTTAACAAAATTTTCGTATTGACTACAGACGCAAGCCAATATGCCTTGGGAGCAGTCCTATCTCAAGACAACCATCCGTTGTGTTATGCAAGTCGCACATTAAATGAACACGAGATCAATTATAGCACAATTGAAAAAGAGTTATTAGCTATAGTATGGGCAACCAAGTACTATCGCCCATATCTCTTTGGTCGAAAATTTATTATAGAGACGGATCATAAACCACTTACGTGGCTCTTCTCCATTAAAGAGCCAAATTCAAGGTTGGTCCGCTGGCGACTCAAATTATCAGAGTTCGATTATGAAATAAGATACAAAAAAGGCACAAAAAATATGAGTGCAGACGCACTCTCACGCATACCAAACACCGAAATAAATTTAGCAGAGAATGAAACTATTCCAACCAGTAAGTCATCTATAAATGTGTTTAAAACTCAAATTGTCATTTACAAATCTCATTCTGGTTCACTCAGAATAAAAAAGACAAGAATTTTTAACAGAAATCGTACAACAATATATGTCAAAACTTTAGATGAACAAACCGCTATAACCCTTTTAAAAACCCATTTCAATCCGAATGCATTAAATGCAATTCTAGTAGAGGATGAAATTTTCTTTCAAACCATTAAAGACGTCTTCACTAAAAACTTCATGAACAATGGCAAATTTAAAATTGTTAGATGCTTCAAGCTGTTAGAAGACATAACTGATGAGGAAAAACTAGCCACTCTCATAGAAAAAGAGCATTTTAAAAATAATCACAGAGGTATAGACGAAGTCTTCAAAGAATTAACATTAAACTATTTTAGCCCCAACTTAAAAGATCGCATTACTAGATTCATTAATAACTGTACTATTTGCAACTCTGAGAAATACGTTAGGAACCCCCCAAAACCATTGTTTAAACTAACTGAAACACCTTCAAAACCCCGAGAAATCGTTCATATTGATGTGTTTTATAGTTTAGAAAAGACTCTATTCCTTACTTTTATAGATAAATTCTCAAAACATGCGTGTGCTATTAAAATTTTAAACAGAAGCTGGTTAGAATTTAAGAGAGCACTTTCCTATTACATAAGCCAGTTCGGCACTATAAATAAAATAATAACCGACAACGAATTAGGATTTAAGGCGATACCTCTAAAGGAATTTTTAATAGATTCAAACATTCAAGTACACTTCACCTCTAATAGCAATCATACCTCTAACTCAGACGTAGAGAGACTCCATAACACGATAAATGAGCATATAAGATTACTTAAGCATGACGAAATCAATAACCAAGGAACTATTGAAGATAAAATCCTTAAAATAATAACTTACTACAATAACACAATCCATTCAACCACCGACCGAAAACCAATAGACTTTATTAACGGCAAAATTCACGAAAGCGAATATCGAGATATCCATAACGCAATACTGAAGAAAAAACAGAATACACTGAACAAACTCAATAAAAATAGAACTGATGAACCGTTAGAAGCAGGTCCAAATTTTATAAAAGAAGTCAGAGGAGGGAAAAATCACTCAAAGTATAGACACATCCTTGCTGAAAAAATCGATGAAGACCACCTAAGAGATACTAAGAACCAAAACATCTATTATAGATATCACGTTAAAACTAAAAAGAAACATCAAGTTAATTAAAATACAAACTAAAATGTACCTCTATTACAGATGACAACATTTTTGGTAATACTTCTACTCATTACAACAACTACAATAACTAAATCACAAGAGCTGACTATACAAGACATAACGAACAATCAAGGATACGTTTTAATAAAATTAGGAACAGTTAAATTAATTAAGTATAATACGAAAATTATCCATTTTATTAATACCACAGAATACGAGCAATCCATGGAAATCATCCAACAAAACATAAACATTCTACATACTTCAAATACTAATTCAAAAACTCTCTTGAACTCTATAAATAAAAACTTCCTTTTGCTTAAAACAAAATTAGAAAACTTAATCCCAAAACATAAACGAAAACGAGGCCTAGTGAATGTGATAGGAAAAGGTTTAAAGTACATTGCCGGTACCATGGACAGCGACGATGAGATACAAGTAACGAACGCTATTGACAACTTGACGAAAGACCAACAATTATTAACAGATAAAACGAACAGACTTATAGTGATCAACAATATTATTTCTTCCCAAATCCAAAATATTACTAGCCACATTAATACACAACAAAAAACAGTTGAAGATTACTTAAACAAATTTAGAAATACCGTACAAAGTAGAATTAACACAATAGAAGACGAGATAACATTCTTAAAGCATATTTACCAAATCAATAACGATATAGATTTACTACAAACCCATATTGATAATATCGGACACATAATTTTTTCAGGAAAATTAGGCATCATTCCAAGCGATATTTTGTCTCCTAAAGAGCTAGATTTAATTAATGATTTAGATACCTATTCAAACATAAAGGTAGCCGTAACGTTTCAAGAAGAAAACATTTTCATTATCCTACTAATTCCCCAATACTCAGATCAAATCCTGTCAAAGATTCTTATTGAGCCAATCCCTAACAAAGAAAATAATTGTTTATATACTACCATTAAAGAAGTATTGACTGATGACAAAAATAACATATACGATACATTTGCAAGAAATAACTTTGAGAAAAACCTTAAAAGATTGCACAATGACTGTTTGGAAAATATATTTCATTCGGAAGAAGCTAGTTGTGATGTTAAACCATTTTTCGGCAAAGAAGTACAAGAAATTTCACAAGGTCTGGTAATATGTAAAAATTGCTATAATGAAACGATAAGGCATAATTGTAATAAACTTAAAATTAAGAATGAAGGAACCTTTATTGTAAAATTCCAAAATTGTAATATAGAAATAAGTAATAAAAAATATGTAAACCCTTTCATTAAAATCCACGATAAACTTGTATTACCTAATTATATGACTAATATTAAGACAAATAAATCATTTGAAAACATCAAACTAGAAACATTGTTACTAAAACAAACAAAACTCGAGGAAAACGCAAGTGAATTTTTCTATAAAAATAAAAATACAAATATATTAAGCCTCAGCACCGATATTATCATTGTTATAATCATAGTAATATTCATAGTAGTATTTGTGAATCATAAACTTAATACTAAGACATTATTAATTTCGTCGGAGCCTCAAACTAGCAATGGGGGAGTTACAGTTAAGAATATAATATAACATAATATGTAATGCACGTGTGATCGACCGAGGTACTTGACACGAGAACATACGAAACCAGCAAAACTGCTGAAGAGCATAAATGCAACGAAAGCGTCTGGCGAACATCCGGCACAATTAAATTCCATGAACTCGAACGATCACCTATGCAAGCGATGCACCTTTGCAAAGTATTGAAATCAATTCCAAGAATTCGAACGATCACTCGTGCAAGGTATGCAGCTTTGCAAAAGCATTGTCAAGCTGTATAATATTTTTGTAAGTTTAGTTCTAAGAAGATACTCAATAAAGACGGTCACTTCGAGACCAAGAAGAAAAATAAAATTTGTTTTTTTATTTATTCTTCGCCTAGTAAAATTGTAATTACTAGACCCTTCGCGATAAATTCTTTCAAATTGCCAAGCCCATGTTTTGAGCTACTTCAGTCATCTGTCAAACCACGTGTAGAGAATCCCAACTCCTGACTTACTGGCACAGCAACTGCCACCACCTGTCATCAACTGTATGGAATACGACCGAATCAAGGAGACAACACTGGTAAATAATGAATACGTCGTTAGCACTGCACTCGCGAGGTGTCCTTATTTACGTTCTGTTTTATTTTACCGGCTAGCCGGTACAAAAAGCGAACGAAAACATCACGTACTCGTACGTAGTAGCATTCCCACTATCGGCACGATAACATCCTTCTTCCAACCCCGCGTTATCCGAGGCAAGACAATGACCGACGACGGAGGGTGGCCGCCGGTGTCATAAGCAATCGCGTGTCACCGAATCATTAATGACGCAGTTCGACGACGTCCATTGGCCCTGCCCCTTTCCGGTCGGCGAAGGTGAGAGCCGCGGACGAAAATGAAACCCCCCTCTAAACGATTTGTAATGTCTATCTGCGTGGCGGAGGCGGCGTATCGCAATATTTTATTTTCAAAACCAAAAGAAAACCAAACCCCCGCAAACGTACCGTAAAAGGATGAGACAACGACGACGACGGAAGACTGAAACTGTCTCCAAGGATAAACATAAATCATGAACAGAGGATGGTAAGGAAAAAAAATCGTGTCCATCAAATCCGACAGTTTAGTAGTTAAAGGTTAATGGATGTGTGATAGAAGCATTGGAAAGTCTTAGCGCGTGCCAGATGGACGAATGGGAGCTAAGTTTTCTGAAGAGAAATATTGTAGATTGGTTTGCAAAATTACTGCATTTGTACCGATTGTTCGGGCAGGAGAGGCTTTCGGTTTGTCGTTCACAATTAGAGGTAAATCATTTAAATTGGTTTTAAATTCAACAATTTAAGATATATTTTAGTTTTTAGTTTAGTAAGTTAAGTTTACTAACACAATTTAAGTCTAGGCGGTATAAAAACCATTGAAACGGTTTATATCAAAATGAACCTATGTTACATATGTTGTAATTGGTTAATTTAATGTCTGTAGCCATTCATTATTAACTTCAAGAATTAAGCATGAGGATGCATATTTCCGAAAATTCTTGAAATTCTTAAAGAGTTTTTAGTGATTCAAATATCAATACAACAATGGTATTTTTTGTTTGGAAAAATCATTAGATTATATTTCTGTATTTTTAACTCTAAATTGTATTTTCAAATGTACAACTGTATTTAAATTTGTACTGGTTTTCCTTATTTCTAAAAAAACAACGTAAGCCCGATAAAAGTCAGTACGTTTTTATTACCACCAAAGAATCATTCAAATGAGACTAATATTAGTAATATAAATTGAACTGTGATGTTTATATAAAAGGGAGTTTTTGTTGTTTTTTTAACATCCTTTTTTAACAAATACATTTGTGAAAAAAAAATATTGAGTCAGATCTCAATTTTATACCCGTTTGATAGACCACCTCCGTGTATGCACCAAGTCATCTCTACCTAGTTAGCTAACTACCTATAGGCCTTCCTAGTTTACAATGTATAACAGTTCAAAAAAGAACTACATATATTCTAACTTGGCAGGATTAATGAGAATTTCAACGAAAAATGTAAAATTTACATGAATGAAGTTTTTCTTTAACTTAAGAGTAAAGAGTATTTTTAAAATTATAAACTGTGTTTCAAAACTGTGTTTGATTCCTAAACTTTAAGGAACCTGGAAACGGTAGTGTAACCAGTATCTAGATTATTCTTAAATTTTTTTAACTTTTCATTAAAATGTTTATTAATTATTGATATTTCTTTATTACTTATTGATATATGCTAACTTTTTTTTCTGAAAAGTGGCACGGGGAGTCCTTTATACAACCGTTTTGCTAGCATGGACGCTTTTCTGCATCTGTTATCCTTCGTAAATTACGGGAATATACAAGGGATGTTAAGAGAGAGAGAGAGGGACAAGGTCACATTAGGTAGGAATTATGTTCCTTTGATTTCAGGCGTAGTTCCTAGACCATGTCGGTGTAGTTCCTGATTAATTTCTGTTTCTGTGTACCGTGATGGAGATGAAAAAGAAACAGGTTAGCAACTACTTCTACAGCAGCTTAGTCATGTCATTGTACCAAAGATCAGAACAAGCGAAAACAACCATTAATTGGTAGACGAAATAAGGAAGTGTTAAAGACATGTTTTGTGTCATCGCAGAGTTCCCACTCATGTCATCAGTCACTTCAATGCCAAACCATTGAGATTTCAATATTATCTGAATATTCTGCACAGAAGGTGAAATAGAGGACTTTAGATACTGGCTTGACAATATTGTCGCTAAAAAAGCTGTCATTAAGTGCAAGTCGATAAACTTAAATATGTGCTTGCTTTATTTAATTTTGTCAAAATATTTGAAGATTACTTTGGTTAAATAAAATATTGTAATCCAGACGAAATAAGGAAGCGTTCTTGAATGAAGTTAACTTTACGAATCGTCGGTTAAACCCAAAAAACTAGTTCATGTTTGGTCACTCAATTCATTCTTAAAAGTCACTGAAAGGACAAATAGCGACTTACCTTTTGAAAATGTGGATCATGTAATTCGAATGTGAACTCCTCGTTACTCTGTAAGGTCGGTCCATTATCGTTCCTGTCCAGGACAGTCACATTGATGCGCCGCTCGACCTCAATTGCAGGTTCATTTGGAGAATGCTTCACCAGGCATTGGACATTTGCAAAAACACCATTACTAGGGACATTGAGTAGCTCATGGTCTACCGGCTTCTTGGTGAATAGTGCTCCGTCCTTCACAGTTAAATATTCAGACTCAACTACCCGGTAGGATACATCAACCTGCGAGCACAAATAACTGAGGCCATTCGGCCGCAATCCACCGATTCGCATTGGACGGAACTTTGCTCCCGATCTATCCTCCATCAGAGTGTAATGCGCACCACTCCAGAAGCACACATTCTCCGGCTTTTCGCAGAAGTCCGACGAGTTAGTTGGTATGATTTCGACAGACATATGTGGCACATTAGACGCCTTGGTACGAGAGCTTCGTGCTGAGACGACGTACCGCGATCTGCGCTGCATTCCTTCGAAGGCGTTGGTTAGAAAGACCTCTCCCGTCCGACTGTTTATTTGCAAGTACTCGTCGGGGCTCTTCTCCAGGCTGTAGGTGTAGTTGGTTGCCACGCTGTTGTTCACAGGAGAAATGACTTGAAACTTTCCAAACGGAATTTTCGTAAAAATGCTGAGTGCCTTCTCGTTGGTCGGTATTGTGAGTCGGACCGACGACAGCGGAAAGAAGACATCGTATCCTGAAATTACAACAACATTATGTGGTTAGCGTACAAATATTCAGTGAACCTTTCCACCCCCAGGGCAAGCACTCTCAAACGATTCCGAATTCAGTGCAAACGAACGCGGGGTACACACACAATTAACCCAATTTGCGGTTGTCAGAATCTTCATTGTATTTGTGGGTTACGTCCATCGATACCACCCCGAAGAAGAGTTGAATGGCACCCAAATTAGACGGATTCAGCCATAGCCGAAGAGCGGCCGCCTCAATTTGTGTCGCAAAGCAGGAAAGAGCAGCAGCGCAAAAAAGGGCTAGTGGGGCGCAGTAGATTGCAAATTGATTTTCATCATCCCCCGGTACCGGCCGCTAATTGACACGTGATGGACGCGAATTTGTTTGACCACCCCTGTGGCTGCTGGGGTGGCATTCAATCGCAAATTGATCACAGTCATCGGGGTGCTCACAGCGCTGACCGATAGGCCATGGCATAGCAGTGGAATACAAATGCTTTGCCCTTTGGCCTAAAGAGGAATTCTCTATGACGTTAATGGCGAGTCGTTGTGTTTGGCCTGGGATAGGGGGATTCGTCGAATGAATTTGGAGCTCAGTTTGTTTTTTTTTTTTTTGGTTTGTTCTTGGTGGGGTCGTTAATCATTGATATTAAAATGTTGGGACGTGAAATTAACGACGCAAATGCGAACTTTCGTCAGTGGCTTGTTGTGGTGGTAATGCGGCAATGAACTTTAATCAGTTAAATGTATGACATGGGCCGTGGCGTCAAAGAGGATACACATGAATGGTGGTATTATCAGGGCGATGGCAAAGGGCTTCAATGAACTTTGTCAATTGGTTGACAACATGTGAGCTTTACACTCTACGCATAGACAGGGGAATGACAATGGTAAAAGGTGTGTTCGGAAGGCTGTTAAACACGGTTCATCTCTCGGGACGAGTAGAATGTTGTTTTTTGGAGCAACACGCTGACACAGTAAGAGAAAAAGCGACTGAGAAAAACGTTTAAATTTTTAATTTGAACATTACTGCGGCTGAAATAAAATTATTTCTGCGCACGTGTATTTCTATTTGGGAACATTTGCAACACTGCAAAAATAATGCGGTGCAAATAATTAATTTATGGAGCATTGTTTTACATAGGACATTGATTGTATCTACCTTTCCATTGTTACTATCGATTCGATAGAATAAATTACAATTTTCACTATAATCTCTTCTTCTTCCTTATTTGGCGCTACACTCCGTGGTGGACTTGGGCTCCAAACAACAAGCCAGCACGATCTTTTGCCAGTTGCCTCCACTTGTGTCCAGGGTCTCCACTTGGTCTCAATGCTTCGGAATTAAACGCTCTTCGGGCCGAAGCTGTGTTACCCATTCACTCTACATCATCTCAGAAAATATAATTTTCATTTAACTAACCATTCGCATTTCAAAATCCATTCTGCTTAACATATTCTCTGACTGCAATAAACCTAGTTTCCGAACAAAAGTTACCTGCAATTGTGCATTAAAACACTTTCCCCCGTTTCGGCAGTAAATTGGCGATTCTTACAATACAAGGGATGGAATACAAAATAAATACAAATCTATTGTCATTGCAAACAACTATCATCTAGGTGTAATCGTTTCCTTTAATTTTGCAGAAATCATTTGAATTGACAGCTATTATAAAAGAAAACCGTAAGTATGTACGTCGCACTTTCATTGCAACGCAAAGGTCAATAGCATTTCAGTACTGAAGCCGCAAACCAACAGTGTCCCGCCTTCTTTTGTCATAAATTTCAACTTTTACGACGTTTAGGCCACAGGGTCTGTGCGGTAGTAGTAGTAGACCAACAGAGTAGAGTTGTATAACATCATCACCATTAATAATGACTGGGTGTTGCACACTTCGAGCGCGCCATTTACTTTCAAACGTTAAAATTCACCCCGAGATGCAGCATCCAAGCTGAGGATTAACTACAACACATCTCTGGCTTATTACGCCCGTCAACCGAACTAATCGCATATCCGTATCTTGTGGAACTTTTAGTGTCTCATTTTCGGTCTTGATTGTGCCCTACAGCAACTCTGCTCGGGCGGGATCATAAAGTGCGAAGAACTGTCTCTCTCGCTCTCTAACCGTTTACGAGGATCTACCACTTAAATTTCTTCATCAAAAATCACCGAACAATGGTGTTGCACGACGCACGAAATAGTGTTCGTATCTTTTAGATATGATGCGGAAAAGTTTTCTTCGGTATCCATTGTCTGCGACGAGAAAAGAAAAGAGAATTGAAAAACTACTGCAGTTTATCTTTTTCGTTGTTTTCTTTGTCGTTTTCTGCTTTTGTCTGAAGCAAAAGGAGTGTGTCGAGAAACTTGGTCACTTTTATTTCCGTAGAATCACTTTTTGGCGACACACAGTTGTGTTATAAAGTCAAGTTCTCCTTTCCTTTCGTTTGAGAAAAAGCGGCTGGTTTGGTATTTTATAATTATTTCAAAAGGTAGTGAAGGAAAGGAAGTTTTTATGCGTGTGTGTGTCTTTAAAATTAAGAAAACGCTAAGCTTTTTTTGATTTTAGTTGCACTTTAGAATATATCCTCTTCCTTATTTAATAACTATTCGGTCTACTCTACTTCTTCCTCTTATTTTCTTCTTCTGCATTGGAATTCGTTTGTTTTGCTTTATATTTAGCATATTTGGAAGAAATTAAGGAGTGCCACACTAACTACCAGAAATTCGCAACGATTAATGACACATTGGGGACGGACAAGTGCAAGTTGGTCCAAAATTGACAATATTCAAACTTTTTCTATCAATAAAATGGCACCACGATAGCAGGTATATATGTAAATGCTTGCCTAGATCTTCACAATGCTACCTCTTGTTGAATAATACAGTCGCCAGGTCTGTGTCATAATTTTGTACCTAAATGAAGGGCTGTTGTAACGAAATCATCAGTCACTTATACGATTGAAAAATACATCCAAACATTTCCAGTATTGTATTCAGTCGATGGCCTTTTAAATCCCATTTGGCATTTGAGCCATCACGTTACATCATTGCTGGGTAGTTTAAGCACATTAAGTTCCAACATTGAAAGCATAATCAAATGAAAAAAGAATATAGTGGAATTTAATGAATTCAACACGTCTACTATCAATAATCGCACTTTCCATCCTCGGTATGGATGTCAGGTTTTATGCAATGATCAGCACAGATTGCAAGAAATTGAACGTTGAATAATTGCATGCATCGATAAATTGCTTTTCCTCTTTCGGGTCATTCGCTTTTGCGTTCATTTTTTTGTAGTTGCACTTTTGTTAATATTTGTTGTCTTCATAACAATAATTTAGTATAAATAAGAGGAAAATAAACTTTCCTCTTGTGAACCTAAAGTGAGGCAGCATTAGGCGTTTGAGTAAAAAAAAACTTCTAACTTATAGAACTTTTCAAGTAAAATGTCGTCAATTTTCGTTTCCGGTTTCCCATGCGGTTCACTTTCGAGGTTTCAAAACTTGCTAAACCAACGCTGAATTCTATATTCGTTCACCGCTATATTCTAAAATGCGTTTATTATGTTTTTGACAAACATAAACGTATTATGTCCCAGTTTGAACTCTAAAAGCAGAAAACTACGAATTTGAACCATGGAAGAGTTTACCAATGGAAATGAAAATAATAGTATTGTTTGAGGTTAAATACGTGCCAAGAACTCTTGTGAAAAGAATTTTGGTAAAAAAAGAAATTTGGTAAGAACCAGATCATAGTGCTCTGTAAATCTGTAAATCTTTATCAAGATTTCTCTCAAGAATAATTTGATCCGCTTACACGTTTGCCAAGATCGTCAATTATTTCATTATCCTCGAACTCACTGTTGCTAAAAATTGGTAGAAAGTAGGAAGAAGAAGATTAGTAAATAAATCTATTCTACGTCGGATGTTTAGGTCATGTTCCATGTTCATGTTGATTCTGAAACTCCCCGTTTGGAGTAAGTACTAAACTGTATATCTCTTCATTCATCTTATACACATTTCCGACTCCTATAAAACATTTGCATGCTTTTCTGAGACCGAAAGTTTTATCTTTTGATTGTCGATTAAGCTCTCGCTGTCATTATCTATGACACACGATCAAAGTGAACTCCTTATCAACTCCTTTCAATTTTGCACAAAATGAGTCTTAATGATAATGTCCAAATTTACCGCACAAATGTCTTCTTTCACTGCAACCCTTGACTTTGTTGATGTACACCACTCCTTCTAAAGAATGTCTAATAACACTTACTTCCCGGTTCAATGACCCCTAGCCATAGGGAAAATGCTCGTGCGGTCATTAAATGCATAATCTTGCGTTAGGACAAAGCTTGTGGGCAAAATATGTGTAACCATCACCACCCACTCATGTGAATATCTATACCTTAAAAAAACATTTCTCGAGGGATTGGCACGAAAGCAGAACACTTTCAAATGCAAGCATACAATTAAACAGTAAGAAGCAAATGTACGTTTTAGGTGACAATTATCTTGTAATCATGGGGTTGAAGGAATGTTTTCTTCTTTGACAATTAGTTGTTAAATAAAGGGGAGAGACTAATCCCTTTATTCATAGAGGGGGAAATGATTTAGGGATCATCGCTTTTATGACTCTATTTGATGGTGAGGTGCACATGTAAATCCAATTTGGAATGGGGGTTAAATTGAAAAGGGGGGGGGAGGTGAGTTTTTTTATGTCAACTAAAAGGTGAATTTTAGATAATTCGGGGAAACTGCTTAGATGTTACCATAAACGTATTTGCATTAGGTCGCTTAAAAACAAGAAACATGTAACTTTTAATTGCAGCTCACACATAAGCGTGTGTGGAAGATAGTGAACAATAATTTATTCCCAGTATTTAATGCAAGTACATTTATGTGCCGGAACTACACCAACGACACCTTAGTGGAGATTGGGAGCAGAAGCGCAACTGGTGTTATTTCGGCTTGCCAAAACAGCTAGAGTCAAAACTCCTGACTCGAAGGACTAGGATAATGCTCTATAAGACGCTAATCCTACCCGTACACGTATTCGGAGCCGATTGCTGGATGAAAAGCAAAACGCCCTGCAAAGAATTTAACAGAATATATGTTATGGTCCTCTCTGCGAGGAAGGCGTATGGAGGAGAAAATACAAGCGCGACCTCTATGTGCTGTACAAAGATGTGAATAAAGGTCGAAAGGCAAAAATGCGTCGACTACAATGGCTCGGCCACACCGAACGAATGGACAACAATGCTCCAGCTAAGAGGGTCTTTGAATCCCAGCCTTTGGATTCGAGAAGGAGAGGAAGGCCGAAACCCCGGTATAGAGACCAAGTGATGGCCTTGGTCTTGGTAACTGGAAGCAGCGTGACCCGGACCGTCAAGAATGGGAGGCAGCTATAACTCAGGCTCAGACCATTCCTGGGTCGCAGGTATGATAAACAAAACAACACTTATGTGCCCTTGTCCTTAGATTTTAGACACACAGAGTGTGCTAAAATGGCCAGTACAATACGATTACTTGAACACAATTCAACACTGTTGCATACGTTCTGCAGTCAATCAAGGTTTACAATTTGTGCCAGTCATGTCTTTAAAGCTCGTCTGTCATCGACGTCGGCTCATTCGCTTAAGCAACACCTTCAAATGCTAAAAGTATCAAAATTAGCGATTGTCGAGATATCCAGAATAACAAACAGTTTAACTCAAATACAGAGCATCTTTATATCGGTAGCCACAACATAACAGAGTTCATCACAAAAATACTTGGACTATATTTGGAGAAGATTCTCACCAATCGGTAGCATATAAAATTGTAAACTTGAATGTTTACATAAATTAAGGCCACATTGTACTGGTTATCTACTAACGTCCTGGGGCAGAGTTGTTAGTGTCCTAACTGCAGCCCGGTGACTGAAAAGTCGGAAGCTTAGATTCGATTCCGGAGCTATTATTTTATTCATTTTGCCATTTTCACCATTTTTGAATGACGGACAACACTCAATAGAACCGATTTTCTATTGAAAGCATTCTCAAATTTCGCCATTCGAAGCCGATAGTAAGTGTAGTTCCATTTTACTCATTGGAGACCATCTTCGGATGCAACGCTTAAGATGGCAAGGTCATGTAGAGCGTGTTAGGGAGTGCATCACTGCTCCGGCCCGAAAAAGTATTCGAATCCGAGTCATTGTGACAACGCAACATAGGATGGCCTATGTTGAGATAGAAGTAAATTTACGTTTTTAAACAGTGGTCCTTTCATAAGGACAAGACGTAAGTTGTTCGTCTCCTTAACATCAAGAAGAATTTAGATAGTTTTCTGAATACCAATTATCTAATATAGGAACGTCCCTATTATGCACATGTGTTCTTATGGATTGTTTGAAAAGGACTGCCTTCATATTTTTATTCACTTCGACACGCAAGTGACCGTAAAAGACATACATATACATATGTTATTCTTTTTAATGGATGAATAAATGATCCATAAGCGAACGAGGTTTGACCTTCAACTGCTGTTTTTTATTTCATCATAAATCCAATCTTAGAACAGGAAAAATTGACACGCGTCGGTCTTTTCCAAATAAAAAATATGCATAAACTAGAAAGAAATGCTAAACGATACGCATAGAACCCTAACGCATGCATAAAAGTTCATTTTTACCGGTGTATACGCGCACAACACAAAGAGGCGCGAGAATAGGAGCAAAATAGGTTTTGGCTTTATGTGCCACACATGAAATTTCAACAAAATTCTGACTTTCTTTTCCTTATTTAAAAATAGTTCAATTTCAAGAGATTTATCTATTAAAACTTCAAAAAGTAAAAACGCTCAAGTGACCGAATGACACTGATATCCACTGTATGCCCATCCAACTGTAACACCATGCCCTAATGCATCGCCGAACATCACTACGAATGAGTAATTACAAAGCGGAATATAGTTGTCTGCCGCTACGGATATGGAGACACCAAAACTACACAAAAACTTCTGCACAACCTCCGCGTTCTGCAACCAGTCCTCCAAAAGAACCATATGACTCATCATCTACGCATCCTTCCGTATCATAGCATCCCACAACAGCGCCACCAACGTCAATCCAAACCCATTCCACCCACCGCCCACCTAAAAACCAGTCAGACTGAAGCGGGGAAAAAAGGATTTTCCCCCAAAAATCCGCTCAAAAGAGGAGACGATAATATTTATTTGCTTATAAATGGAAGTTACTGCATCCGCTCCTGGCAATGGGACAACAGATTTAAACTTGAACTTGTGTTTGGCCAGTCAACGAGATATACAAATGTCTATACATACACTATTGAACACGTCGAGACACTTGGTCATTTGGGTGGAATTTCAAAATTCATCGTTGCTTCGGTTGCGTAGAGATGCTTAGATAGAATTAAAATGTATATACCCGTAACATCCATTTTCACTTAGGAGTGATTGGCTGAGATTTTGAAATTTAATCAAGGATATGGAGGCAAGTGGTGTCCTAAGCAGTCTGAGGATAGGGAGGTGCATAATAATAGTTGTGTTTTGCGGTAATTTCCATAATCTATTCACAGCGCTTTTGTATTTTGTCTACAGTCTTTTTTATGGTTGTAGACAAACTAATGGCTAACTGTTGCAATGGGAATCGTTTCATTCATTTTTGTTTTTTTCTGTTTGTTGAACAGCAAACTCGTTTTCTGTGACTGGAAGTTATAATAGAAAATTGATACTTCACAACCCCTTACAACTTATCTGCGACTAGCCAATACGTCAGTATTTAAACTTGTACATTTTGTCCAATTGGGTTCCTACAAGATAGATAATATACAAACTTAGTTGAAGGATATATTGGGGCTCGTTGTCTGGCGCAGTGCATGCACCGCCGATGTCACTTGTTCAAATAAAGAAAATAAAGGTTTGCGAAGAAATAGTCGGATTGTTCACAGTGTTAATATACATAATTATAACATGGCGCGGACAACACATAATGTAGAAACTACTGTTTAAGACAACAAACTGAAAAACTACATAAATGGGTATCTTATCACCGCGACATTTTCTCATATTTGGAAACACAATTTCTATGGGTAGCAGTTTAAGCTTATATAATATTCTGTAAGGCAATTTTTTACCAAATATATTCTGTAGCACAATTTTTTTTACCATATATTGTTCAAATTTACTGAAAAAAACATTTTACTTATTGGGATTCCTCCCAAGTATTCGTTTTAATTTGCTTTATCTTTACGGAATGATAGCAATCATTTTTGCACCTCAATCTGTCTTTCCTTACACAAGCATATTTTCTTTTCCTTTAATTTTATTCTGTCAGTGGTCCAATTTTCAGTCAAACTACATTCTTTTGTTCCATGAACTTGGCAACTGACATTGAGTTCTAAGTTTTTTCTCCCTCATTCCAGACATAAGTCATAAACTTGAAAATGTTTCTCGCATGACATTGAAATCGTGAATAAAATATCCGCAACTGACATGGTTATGATCCTCTCAGCCATTTAGTCACGGAATTCTGCACAAAATTAACGAACCCCTGTCCATCCTACCGATTATCTGCTAAATTCATATGCCCCACGGAGTTAATCGCGGTCTAATCCTCCCGTTACATCAGCATTTACGCATTTGGGCACATCAAATGGCATCTATGGTATTTGCTATCTCACCTCCAGACTCCATTGTTCAATGCGCCCCCAAGTGAATATTTAACCCCCAGGACGGCTGTACCTGTCATACTGGGCGGTTGTTTGTGAATCATTTATACCCTCGACAATCGCAAGCCTAATTAACCTTTCAATTAGCTCATAATTCCCACATGTGTGGGGGCGATTGTGAGCTAACATTGCCATACAACCGAAGGACAGCTGGCCGACCAAAGTGTACCCCGGCAGGCGGAAGAGACATGTCTCCCTCGCAAACCAACCGTGAATAGCTCATTAAAGATTAAATCGTTGCATTATCCTCTCGTTTGCTAGTCAACACAACGACATGCCCGCGTATCCTTCGCTCGGAATAATCCAATGCGCGTGCAGTTCGGCTGTACTTTGCTGCATCGCAATACAGGGATGTCCGTCGGCGACATCGAAAATGCGAGAATTTCTTCCGAATCCGGTTAAATTTCATCATCGCCAACAGCAACGGTTGTAGTCATCGGTGTTGTCATCCGAGTCCGAGTGTAGGGAATGAGTCACAGGGACAATTCAGACAGAAACACTGCTAATGGTGACGACACAGCACAAGACGGATTTATTGCGAGTGTGGCAATCTTTTGGCAGACGACAATTGAATCGTTGGTCTCGTTTGTATCTAATTTGGGAAGAAATCTCTGCACACACACACATGAGCTGAAAATGTCCATCACGATAATTGAGTGTTCATCTGTGATGATCCCGAGACCACATGCTGTGACAGAGTGGCAATAGTGACACTTCCGGGGGATTTCTTTAAGTGTTCACTCAAGTTTTGATTTAATGTGTCTAGAAGTTCACTCGTAAACAATTGGTCGTTGATAAACAACGGCAATCAGTAAAGATTCTGCTTTCATTGGGGACTGGAGGGGATCCTTGACACTGGAAAACGGGAAATGGAAAATAGAAAAGTAACAATAGCCAGGTCCTTTAGGGAGCTTTTTCAGTCAGAAAGCAATTGTTTGCTCAAAGTCTTTATAAAGCAAACTAAACATGATATTGGTCAAGAGGTGCTCAAATAAATTCAACCTTATGTTTTGCCAGTAGTATTCCATTTGTTTCAAGCACGTTCTTAAAGAAAAAAACATTTGAAGCTTTAAATGATGTACTCAGTAGGACCCACATGTATTGTACTTCTTCCTTGAAAAGAAAAATGTTTAAAGAATTTTCTGTCGTAAGCATTTTTTTCTGCTATTTATGAAATATTTTTGATTCTTGATGATAGTTAAGTGACTCTTTTAAAAAACAAAAAAACAAAAACAAAAAAGACAGCTCTCTCGGTTTACTCGAGATGTGTATTGTAACTTCATACATACATATGTAGAAATTGGCCTATATGGCTGCTGTTGTTTGAAGGAGACCTTTTTACAAACGTACAAACATTGAGCTTGACATCCTACCATTCAGTTTTTTTAAGTTTTAGATGGAGTTTTGACATTTGTGTATCAATTCTAGCATTCAAATTTGCTTGAATCTCACTCGTTAAATACAAATTAAGCGATCAGAATCAGGTTACAGAGTTGGCAGAAGGAATAAAGAGAAAGAGAGAGAGGGAGAAGGTACCGGCACATTCATTTTAAATGCCTATTAATTGTAAGGAGAATTTCATACTTCTGTGTTATGCTTAAAGTCGAGGCGAGTCTCTAAATTTAACTGTACGACCGAAGGTTAACTGATGGGCATTCCAAGCGTGTATTGCCGTTAAATACTCGGAGTGGAGCGATGCAGCTAGCTAATTAATTTGAGCATATTTTGTTAAAAAAGCGACTAAGAAGTGATAAGGGCTTCGTAGGGATTCTAAAGAGTCTATCGACTTAACAATATTGTAATCTCCAATGAGATTTATCACTTGCTTTTGAATTCTATCCAATAGGTGAATAGTAATCGAGAGTGACAAACATACTGTCTTGGATCAATTGAGTTTTCACAGTAAGGTAAACATTTAAATTACTTATTACGTGTAAGTATTTATATGAAATATGTAAATGAAATGTTACGTCGTGTATAAGTGCGTCGACGTGATTTTATACGCATACGCCTTCCCCAACGTGAACATTAATATTTTGCCAAATCATACCTAGGCACAGAACAAATTTTCCTACTTTGATGTGGCCTATGTAATTGTTAAAACATGCTTAACCGAATCTCAACTTCATTTCTGTTTTGGACAACAACATTATTTTTTGCCTTTTCGAAAATATCCGGATTTGTCTTAAATGAATAACATTTGCAGATAGTTTTAAATTTCTTTTTATTTTTGGAAGAAAAGTGCAGATGAAGCCCAAGCCGAATGCTTGTAGAAGTTGATAGTGATTCTGCTCCAAACGATAAATCATGCAGAAAGTGGTGATTTTACCATCGAAGACAAAGAGCGTCTTGGCCAGCCCAAGAAGTTTGAAGGCGAGGAATTACAGACTTTACTTTTTTCAAGATCCATGCTAAATTCAAATTAACTCGCAGAATCGCTGGAATGGGAGTTCTTACCCACCAGCCTTATCAGCCGTTTCGACGGATGCAAAACGATTTGGATGGCCACCGGTTCGGCTTTTTTAATAAAATTGAAGAACCTCTCAATGATTGGAACCATGCCATAGAAGACTTAGTTTTTAGAAACGTTATTCAAAAATTACCAGAGAGATGGTACAAAAGTAGTCGCTTCTTACAGATAATACTTTGAGTGAAGTATTTCTTACTTTTTTTTTGATAAAAAAACATATCGAATTAATTTGTACTTCCAATACACATTTTGCACATGTGTAAACACACACACGCCAAAATTAGAAAACACGACTAATTTAATATATTCGTTTAGTGTACGGGTGAGTTTCAAAGCCAGTTGGCTCTATTTCTAGTTTAAGTACAAATCATATGTAGTTCATTACCCAACTGTCTAAAACTAAATAAAACACGTGTCATTAATTATCATTTGTGACTGCAAACAACCGGACAGGATTTCCAGACTACCAACTGAGTCGGAATATGCAATTGACATTACCATTAATTACATTCATTAACAAACTCAGCTGGGGTCCATGCATCGAGATCATTGCCATTTATTCCCTTAGCTTTAATATATATCTCACGATGCATCTAAACTATCACGGAAAACTAGTAGGAAGCCACTAACCGTCCGTGCACCTGCACTGCCGGTGGGTGCAAACGCACGATTAAGACGTATGGCGATCTCCTCCTTACAACCATTTCGTACTTCCACAGCATCCGCAAACGCCCAGTCAATCACCACGCCCACGTAATGATCATCTGCTCAGAGAGCTCTTGCTTGCCCTATAATTACTGCATTCATGTTTTCTGGACGCGTCTGTGGAGCTCTGCTTCTAATTGTGCCAAAATGTTGTAATCTTCTCCCATGAATTGCATGCTCTTCAGCTTTCACAATATTTTTATGGTTTACTCGGTCATAAACATCTGAAAGTAATCCGTTTTGCAGAATTTTAGTGGATCTGGCTAATGTAACCCCAGCCACGGAGGAGGAATTTCACACCATCTCGGTCGCATTAACCCGCGACTCGCTGTCTATTTTTAATTTTGGTAATTTCTCCTTAGGTCTGGAACGAATGAGATGGGCAATAATTATTTCTAGCATCGAGAGACGTCGTTTTTGACAGATTTTTCAACTTTGAATCATTTGTTCTCAGATTCTTTGAAAGGAATTTCAGAAATGTACATTTATCTGCACGGTCTCGCGGAGGACAAAAAGTTGGCAAAGTTTTAAAAAATGTTGGGATGACTGGGGGCAGGAAGGTGCGGTTTCCGGTTGAGATGGTTTCTCGTTTTGTATCGATCATCGGTCTAGACTGCAAAAGATGTCGGCTTCTTCGCACAATTCGATGAATTGTCTATTCTTAAATCACTTCGTGCCGTGAAACGTTGGAACTAATCTTGCAGAGCTGTCACGCTGAACATTGCCAAGAGATGCAGTGATGACGGGCGAAAGACTCATTAGCACTTCCTGGCAATTTATACTTTTACTAGATTAGAGTTTGGTGCTCAAGTATGTGATCTCAATGATGAGGGACCACTTGATGTATTTTTTGTTTTTATTAAAATACACATTGGCTAATGTTAATTTTAAAATATAAATGTAACTTGTATGTTTAATGGGCTACATTATATCCGTAGGTTGTTATAAAACAATAATTTAAAAATAACTTTTAAAAAAATGTTTAATTTGAACTGTCAAAGTATGGAAGTATGAATCTGTCTTATAGTATGGGAGTATATATCTATCTTATTATAGGCAAAGTTCATAATGTACAAATACATATTAACCTTTAGTACGTTCGCATTATCAGTAACTAAAGCATGGCCGAATATGTTCGGGACAAGATTCGGATAAGAATTCTTTGTTCAGGACTCAAGATGCATATTGAATACGGGACTGTTGATCTGGAGCTTAACGAATACACAAGGACACGAGACAAAGGAAATCTTTATAGAAAGTTTTCTTTTACCACTGGTAGGTTTAGTCAGTAGTGTCTGTCACTGTATGTATTTGCTAACACCGGAAGGTAAAATAAAAACACCTGGAAAACTTCTGTCCAAGTCCTTATCCATGTTCCAGTCGAAGTCCCTGTCCAAGTTTTTGTCGAAGATCTTGCCCAAGACGTTGTGCAACTCATTGTGGAATTCTTTTTTGAATTCATTGTGCAATGATGTTGTGGATTACAGTAATGTAAAAATATATATTTTTTGAGAGAAAAGTTCTGTGTTCAATCTTTGGCCTTCTTTGGCGTTGATAGTTTTTGAGGAAGAGGATTCAACTATGAACTGTAAGGGCTGTATATCATCATGTGCTTAGCCAGGTGTTTCCATATTTAACGCTTAAGATGGCTGGACCATGAGAAAAAACCAAAAAAAAAGGTGCACCACGGCGTATAGTCACTATATGTCAAGCATATACATGATGCATACGCCCTGGTGCACGCGTCCGTATTGCGTTACGGACATAGTTTAAGGTAGATTTACATTATATTCTTAGGTTAGGTTAAGTTATTTTAAGGTAAATTAAGTTAATTTTAGAAAAAATAACTGAGATCTTTTAGCCAAGTTTTTTCAAATTTTCTTGGTTTATAATGTAAGTTAAATTTAAGATTTAGATCAAAAAATTAAAAAAATTCAGACGCGGAAAGGCAAATTAATATTAAGATCAGATTAACTTAGAGTACCTGTATAGGGTCAGTAAGTTATGCTAAGAACATTGTTCACCTAATTAAGCTAGCTTTAAGTAATTCTAGCATGTAAGTAACATGAATTTAATAAACTCAAATTGCAAATAAAACAAAAAATGGCTGGACCATGTAGAGCGTATGAACAACACTCCTCCAGCCAATCTTTAGTCTGAAATAGTGAGACAACGCAATACTAGAATGAATGCCCACTGACTCGATAGCGCACACAACTGGAGAATTATTTTAACAAACTTGGGGAGCTAAATTGGAAACAGATGGTTAATCAAGGTTCTCCTTATATCTTATCTCTGGTATAAATCCTCTAAAAGGGAGCAGAGCAGATATTAATCAATTGATGAAAGGTCCGAAAAATACGATGGATTCTGAGGGATCTCCTGTTCGAGCTTTTGTTGGCGTTGTCGATGTTTTCTTTTTATTAAAGTAATTTCTTGCATGACTAGACATCAACCAACATCCTGTACATACTGTAAACTCTATCCATTTGCAAAACACACCGCTAAGGTGTGTGCGTCTGCTTCACTCTCCCCCATCCTTCAACCGTGGACGGTCGCGCACGAACAAACTTCCGTTCGTTCTCAAGCGTTTTTAATCCGCTATTACGGCAACTTTATTATAAACACCGCCAGAGGACATTGTAAGCAGACACTGCTTGCCGCCTCTTCCAGCTTACCTTGTTTTCTTCCACCACCATCGCCAGCAGACAAAATCATCGCACACCGCACATGAGATAAGCACATGACTTTGAACTACTATCCACTATGTTTAGCTGTTGCTGGCTGGCTGGCTGACATTGCATGCCCAGATCTAGGGCCTTCGGGGGAAGCGCGATACAGGGCAAGCAAGCGTCTTCTGCCGCATGCATACTCAACTCGCGTAGCATTAATCACTAGATCTTATAGATACATGCACGCCATTGTTGTTCGATTAAGACGGCACGCTCACACTTGGCACAGGTTCAACACTTTTCCTGCCTGCTTTCTCGTAAACAAAGACGAAACGAAAATGTATCTCAGGCGATGTGGATGTTGATGGTCGTCTAGCCTCAAAAGAGTGAAATTAATTTCTCATCATAAAACACTGCTGGCACGGGTGCCTCCTACGGCAAAGCAAAGCGCAAAGGGGCGGCTTTCTTGCGGGCGGTGACTCAGTCGCTCACGAGGAGATGTCTGTCACGGGAGGAAAGGTCATCGCTTGAGATAAATTTGCATACTCCCCGTCGATGGGGTGAACTTGTAGCTACTTGTCTGCTTGATAACGCTGAACTTTTGCCAATTGTCTTCCCTTCAGTGCAGATGTTACACGGCATCGATACGAAAGATTGCTGCAGACACAACTGGGGACTGGAGACGTAATCGCTGCACACTTCACTCGTGTGCTAGTGTGTACCAATGCTGATTCATTACGACGATAGGTTGAAATTTTATTTCGGTTTGATTGTGAATGGAGTGCAAATGTGCAGGAATGCAATCTCAGTGGTGATCTCTATTTTAGTGGCGTTCGTCGTACTTTTTCGCATAAAGGAATGATATCATTGAAACAAGAAACTGCATTTTTAACAATTGCTATTGCTTTGTCGCAAATCGAAAGATCTTTTGAAACTCGTCTAGTCACTTTGTCGGCAAAAGCAAAGGCACTTGCAGTGCTCCAGTTGCAAATGAGGCTCTATTTATCGATTCAAAGATTTCTCGAACGTAATTGTTTATTTCTGAAATCAGGGAATTCATTAGGAACTCTTTTTACAACTGTAAAAAGGTCGATGGTTTCACGAAACAGGTGGTTGGGATGAAAATATTTCCTAAAATAAAGCGTTCGCGCTTACAAACTCAATGCCTCCGAGAGTTATTGTTTAAAAACTCTTTATAACCGAAGCATCGAATTTTTGGAAAATTCTATGTTGTGACATATTGTCAAGAAATAAATCCAGGAGAGATTCGACAAGCCTTTCATATTGAATTATTTAATTTATATTAGCAAATATTCATCCTGGCTTAACACCAATAAACGAATCAATCAAATTAACCTCAAAAATGGGTCGAGCGCCGTGTGTAGTTCCCAACACGTGCTGGGCATTTCAACACGTTTGTGGCCCCAAAGCGGTACTTTCCTCCTACCCAAATGTTAACTAAAAGTCAATTTAATAAAACTTTAGTTTCACCCCAGGCACGTATTCACACACCGTTCGCACAAGACCACCATTATCACAGCGTCGCCGCCAAACCAATACCCATGCCCTATCAACGGTAAACCACCGTCAAATGAAGCCATCGCTGATGTGCGCACATGTATCCTTGCTCTGAGGTAAATAAATATTAATTAAAAGCAATTACGTTCTCACAAATCTCGTCATTACCGGCGCAATAACCAATCTGCAAACAATGAGCCCCCGACAGCCCCACCATGAACCCCGTCGATAAATCACTTCGCCGCTGCTCCTGCCATCCACGTCCATGTGTTTGGTGCTTAGTCAAAGATAACACCTCCTATATCCGTCATCATTACCCAAATTTGTTGCTATTGTCGTCGTAAGCCGATAGGCGATGGTCCCCGATATGCAGAAAATCGATAAGTTTCGATAATTTATTGCTCACCGTGAGCGAATGCAGTTGCCAACACTAACGTGTACGCAAACATAGCCTTCAGCAAGTCAGGTAAAGCCGCAGGGACCGATGTCAATGCCGGTGTCGCCCGGACACCAACGGCGGCGGCGGCGGCTAAATTAACTGACATTTTATTGTGGCCTCATAACCATAAATTAATTCAGCACCAAAAAAGCTGAAACTCCGCAGAAAAGGTGAAGCCCTGGCTGGGGTACAGGCTCTACTCATCGGGATACGCAATTTGTCGAATGGAATAAATTGAAAGGAATTCCTGGAAGGCGGGGGTAGAATGTTTAGAATTAATTTGATGATTGTCTACCGGCGGATGGGGACATGGCATCACAATTAAACAATTTATGTCCATCCAACCGGGAGCAATGTGTCCGTTCAATGAGCCCTAGACACGTACACCCGTAGATTTGTACACAGGACTAAAAGTGTGTTACAAATCAAATCCTCAAACGAATATTTGTCAGTTGGGCACCACTATGAGGAAATGCGCAGAACTTGCGGACGTGGAGCATGAAATGAGCGGTTGGTCGTGTGGTGAGACACTTCGACGTCAAACGGATGGTGTCGAGTGCATTCCATGTCATGGTGACATAACTCATGCTAGTTAAATGTGAATACGACTTGAGTGTGCTGTCAAAATGGGATTGCTGCCGCCGCTGAGGGGGACGTCTTTAAATTATTGATGTTTAAGGAGTGATTCCATGTGTGAATGGAATTTTTCCGCTGTCGTAATGACATTTTCTGACATTTGATTGTCAATTTGAGTGAGTTTAAGCCTTGACTTGTTTTGTCTGGGTGTGTTAGCGTCTTCAAACGTCAAACAGCAATCACCTCACCTTCAACCTCCTTTGCATTTTTTTTGATTTATTCCATGACTCAAGCGATGACCAATTTATTAAATAAAAAAAATAAAGCCAACATTTCCATGTCACCAATATTGGCGAAATGCCCATAAGCTCAAAAAGCAATCAAACGCCTACACCCTCTGTCATCTCTTGACACATTTTATTGAGAAAATTGTACTTAAAGTGTTGCCAAAACAAAGCTAGCGGTCGCGGACGTGGTTTTCGTTTTATTGGAGCCTAATGACAGTGTTTATGTCAAATTAGATCTTCCTAGATTAACACGTGAGCGGATCGACATAAAAGTTGAAAGGATTGTCAAATTTTCTTTTGTGAATCACTGTTCTTTTGGAAACTGCCTGCCACGATTTCACTGAGTTGACAGCTGCAGAAATGTAAATTTTCATCGATTTGTGAAGTAAAACCCCTTTCGGTCCTGCTGTCATATGACGCATACACATCCATCAATATGTTGTAAACATCTGACATAACAGCAAAAACTTGTTGAATATATAAAACTATATTAAACATTGAATTACACATAAAGTTGTTAAAGCCCATAGAATATCATCCCGAGCAACAACATCGATTGGGTGGGCGAAGTGACAAGCGTACAGGCACAACATGATTGACGTAATGCGGGCGATGTGAGTTCGTCGCGTTGACGTGAACTCATAAACTGCGCGACAATCGTCCGCTGTTAAGAGGATTAATTTTGATAGAAAAACACATTATATGAGGTTGTCAACAAATATCTGACATACCAAAGCAATCTGTCACTTCGATGACGCTCCGTTCTAAGGCCGTGGTCGCGCTGTGGGTAGACACCTATGAAACTGAAGTGCACACTTAGGGTTGCCCACGCTTTAATTATGTCACAACACGTCCCTGAGACTTTGAATATTCCGACATTGTGTGAAGTTTAATGTGACAGAAGAAGAGAGGACAAGGAGGTTAAACAGTTAGAGCTTTATTTTTTTGTTTTCATTTCAAGGACACGTATGTCAGGAGGGTGTTTGGAGGGCTGAGATCTCATTAGACATCAGAATTGAAAAGTTAACACCGTAGTAGATTTTACCGCTTTTAATGATGAACGTGTTCAAAACAGTTAGGTATACAAGTGTTGTTTATGTTGGCGAAGTAGATTAACGTAACAGCTGCTTTGACAATTGGTGATGAAATAATTGTTTGTGTTTGTTTTGTCCAAATGTAGGTAAGTAAGGTATTTAAGTGAAGTAAAGTTCAAGTAATGTTTGAGTAAAGCGACATAATACTCAAACATTGTCAAGTCAGTGTCAATATTTGTCATCCGCAACAAGGCATAGGTATGGCTAGACAAAAGTAATTAGAGTAAAACTAAACGTGTGTACGTCAGCTGTTGCATAAGTCAGTTCTTTAGTTTCATTCCAAGATGCTTTGGAATCGTTAAAAATGTCTCCGAAATCATGTTAATCCTAGAGTCTTATCCATTCATGTAAGCACTGTTCTTATTGCCCACAAAAGAAACTTTGTATAAAAATTCGTATAGATGGATTTAAGTCACGCAGCAGAGAACCTCATGAACCAAATTTCCTTTCATTTGCATCCACTCTGCAATTCGAATATAGCGCTTTAGCTAGTGATAATCATAAGGAATGATCTTAAAAAATAAATCTCTCTTAGTTTTTCACCCAGGAGATTTAACTAGGAAGGGATCCATCAAATTGGCAACAAATAATACAAACAAAACGCGCATTTAAAAAAGAATACAATTTGCCACATCTAATAAAGATTTAAATTTCCTCAAAGGAAAAGGATTTCTCTTATGAAAATAATATGAAGAAAGAGCATTTTTCTCAATGCGGTCAATGCTCAATGCTTGAACGGCACAAAATTAGAATAAGCATTTTGATCATTTCCACAAAAGTTGAATCGAGAATTTAACACAGGCGAGACATATAACTCATTGTATTGCAAGGGTAGGTTCGCCGGTACCCGGCTAAATACTTGTGTTAGGCAGCTTAATTTTAAAAGTCTAATGGTAAGAAAATTTGTCATTATTTGCATTACATACAACTGCAGTATCTGAACTTTGCTGATCTACTTGTCAAAGAGCTAAATATTCATTCTGGGAAGTTCGGGCAAATATGAAAAACAATTTGAATCTACGATTGTAAAGAAAAGAGAAAAGAAACACAAGTAAGCGGCAGTGGTTTTTCTGTGCCACTTGTTGTCTTGTGAATTAACAATAAATGAGAAAAATTATGGTACCGGGGTACTGGGATACAGTTTATGTAACATGGCCAGAAATAATCCCTTCAAAGCCTATCATCATACTTAATATTAAGGAGAGCTAAAAACATTACATTATTATCTCTAAAATTCTAAGCCTCAGCATCAAAAGTCATCAAAAGCATAAGAGTTTGTTATCTACCAATGCGCGAACGATTATAGCCTTAGTTTTTGCCCAACTAAAATGCATATTGATTCTGTGTATTTTAACAAAAGCAGAACTGTCGAATTCCTCCGCTTATTTGTTGTCTAAAATGTATGTTATTTACATATGTGCATATGGTCAATGCGCACATTTTACACATCATCATTTAATCCGATCTCATCTGATTGTTCTTAAGAATGCGTTTCATTTCTTAAATGTCGAAACTATTATCTTTATCGCTCCACACTTAAGATAGACCAACTTTATTGCACACAAAGAAACCGTTTTCATTGCACCCTGTCACTGATTGAACGTCGGCGCATTTGAGCCGGCTTGCACAAGTCATTCCCCATTTCACACATAATCTACGCATTTAGCATGATCATAAGCCTAATAGACACAATTTCTCTCTCTCTCTCTCACCATCTCTGCTTGTGGCACAAGTAATTTTGCAGTTCAGTTCCTGCTGCGCAAATGTATTGCCCTGTTTGCATTTCATCCATAGAAAAGGTGGTAGAATGTATGGACGCACGCTGCCGCCACGGCTGCTGCGATCGTTTTGCACACCGATAAAGGCTCCCATTCACAAGTTGAAATGAATAAATGGTTTCTTGCAGTGACGTGCGATACGCAGCGTCCAGAATACACCGTGGCTGTCGCCAAAGGGAACAGCATACGCAAATAAAGTGTCTTTTGTAAGCTGTCAAACGTTTGAATGCGACTCTGACAGATGTGGTGTGGAAGAGAGAGGTGCGCGTATTTGGTTTGAACTCAAGAAGCGATGGTGACTCGCGTTAAATTTGTCTTTGGGAGCGGAATCAATTTACATTCTCTAAGTGTAGAAGTGTGGGAGACGAAGTGCAAACTCCAAATAGAAGTACAAGCAAAGTCTGAAGTTAAGGAGCGACACTAAAATGCAAAGTAGGACTCAAGATATTTTGATTACTTGTTGCTGTGTTTTCGTTCCCTGATTAAAACTAGCTACAGGTCATAAATAAAGTTGTTGTTGCTTGAGTTTCAGATTGTTCAGAAGGTAGCGTGTTGTATTTTCTTAAGTAGGCAATATTTTCATCAACTTACTTTTAAAACCTGATTTGAGGTGGTTGAGAGTATGAAGAATAGTTAATGAATTTGGACTATGTTTTATAACCAGGAACATAGCGCAATAACATTAAGAGTGACTCAAAAGCTATATCTATTCGCTTCAAAGCAATGGAAATGATCCAAGCAGTGAATATTACCTATATGGGGGTTAAATTAAAGTCGGGAGGCATTGATTATTTCACTTGTGAACTCAAGCGAATGTTTTTTTTTTCATTTTAGGTTATTGTATTCGTTTAAAATGTTTGTACAGCAATTATTTTCAATGTCGCACAATTTTGAATTTTGTTTACATCCATAACGGCCATGTTATTTTTTATAGGATGCACAATATATTATGAGAGTGCAATTGACGTTCAAGTTGAGCTTAACAGAATAAATTCATTTTCAAACATGACAATATTTGTCTAAATGTTTCGCACGCGTACAGTACAACATTGAAACACTGAAGTTGGAAAACCATAACGACCGTAATATCGTATTACTTAAATTGCAATCTTTAATTACCAATTGTTTTCACTACCGTTCTTTTAGAATGTCAAAAAATAGACGACGTTGCAAATCACCTTTTAACTGGTGAGTTTTATGAAGCGATTGACAACATTGTCCATTTTTTTAAATTCATATGATTTAAAAAGCAGTGGCTAACATTGAAAATTTCGAAGCAGGGCTCTATCATATTTTTAAAATAATAATAATTGAGTGGCACTTCATCCCACAAGGGGGCTACAGTTTTTGCGGACTTCAAACGGCAAAATTCAAGAAGCTTTTTATATACAATTAGTACTTTTTGATGATTGTCAGCAACTCAAGTTGGTGTCGTGAAAAATGCGGGACGTACAGACCGGGAATCGAACCTGAACTTTGGGCGTGTGGGTCTCCGCACTTATCTACTACGCCACGGCAAACACGTTTTTACAATAGTACGTCAAATATGTGCATATGCGACGAGCTTTGATTTGGCATGTCTAGTTTTCATCTTAGGGAATTTTTATTCCTTAACAACCAACACAAGAAATCACGAAACATGTAGCGGTTTGCTGCCATTATTACCAACGTCACCTTTCAGAGAAGCCTACGATTTATCATTATTTAACGCCTAGCAAACATAGGAATATAATTATTGTACAATGTGTCCAAGTTCTACCAACAGAACGAAGAACGGTACAAAAGAAAAACACTTGTTTATAATAAGTACACAGCCGTTGTATCGAAGAAGTTTAAAACATTTTAACTCTACGACTATCAAATAAAAATTGGCATCGCTAAAGATTCATCTCGGCTTTAGGATATGAACTATATCTGTGTATATATATGAATCAATAACTGAAACCTAACGCTTATGACCAACAAATTTAATTGTGTGCCACTATAGCCCATAAGGGAACAAGGCCTAGCAACAACAACTCGTGTTGTATATGCTTTTTCACGAGCAAATGAGGAGGTTTCTTAATTCGACCGAAGAGATTTGAATTTTGATAATTACTAGTCTTTGAGCAGGGTGCTATGCTTACAACGACTTCCATGGCACACCTCTGTCCGATGGTCTATAGTGTCAATGACTCTATTGATTGAGGTTCTTTGCCGGTAATGTACCGAGCTATTTCATCCTTAAAATCTTGAATTATGATTGACTAATTAACGTACACTTTTTTAAATACCGTCAGTCCAACCCACCACTCGATGGTGTAAATTAGAAATTTGGCAAGTGGATCATTTCAACTGTTCATCAGAAGAATTCGTCGACTTAACGCTACTCAATTATTTCTTCTTAGTTACCACTTTCTTTTGGCGTTAGTTAACGCACACAGCAATACTACTATGCAAAGTTTTCAATGTATACCAATCTGGCGTAAGAAAATAAACACTTGTAAGTTACTCTGAAAGTAGTTATACCCCATATACCCTTATGAGGCCTCTTTAAAGCAATGGCAATGTGCCTCAGTTTCAGTCAACTTTTCCAGTAAACATGCTTCTTTCTCAACTATTCTGCTTCATGTATTTCTAGGACCTATCTATATTATTCCATACAACGTTAACGGGTTCTGTTGATCGCGTGGATTGCTATCGTGATATCCCCCTTTCTAGAGGGTGTGATCAATGTCGTGCCTATGAGTTCATGGCCGGTTCTCTGGTAGAGTTCTTTGTGGACGATACAATTCAATCCAAAAATCTTTATGTTGATACGTAGGTGCCTATTGAAAAAGGCTTGCAGCTTATTTGTGAAAGCAAGGATCACCCTCCAAGTACGATATGGAGGCACGGTTCCTGTGTGGTTAGGCTTGTTGCATTATTCAGCCAAATAGTAGAAAGCATTCCAAATGTAGACTTTGTTTAACCTAACCGGCTCGCTTTATCCAGTTTTATGCAGCAACTTTGAAAAGCGATGTAACGAAGCCTAATACCGTTCTCTCTTGAAAATTAATACTTTTTCCTAACGCCTATATCACATAACACCATAAAAGTAAAACCACTTATATGACCCCACAGATCCTGCCTAATACAATTCACTCACTCAATCGCTCTTAAAATAAACTCTCGAATCTGATACCCCGATCACAGCAAATCACTTCAGCACCAATGAGCCGTTGAACCACCGATACGACGCGTACGTATTTTTGAAACATTTTATGACTTATTGCGAACGAAGTATGCACCGAAACGGATCAGTTAAAGAGGGAAAAGTATATTATTCCGAACAGAAATTGCCATGCAGTTGTACACGAGTGAATTAACGACTCACAAAAGCATCTTTTAATAGATTTTCATTTTAATTGTTCGAGACAACACGTGCCCCCGCCCGCGTCAATTTGGTGGATATTTAAATGCGGATAGCACTTCTGTTGCGCGAGCCGGAGACGAGATTTTTCAAATTACTTTCGAAAGAGGTTGAATGGGCACTTGATTTTAAACGATTCTCAATTAGACTACACTCCACGCTCCAAGTGGGTGACGACGAAATGTGCCTAAAGTGCTTGTATCTCTTCAAATTGATATCGACACCCGATGGATGGTGTTGTTGGGTGTTGTGCGATCGTAAATTTGATACATAAATGACCTTCGCAATTTAGGAATTGTTGAGGGGAGCATCTTCTTTTCAAAAATTCTTTGTAAGTGAGATGAAGATGAGAATCGTGTTATTGTGAGCATGATCTATTATTTGAACACGCAAGCAACTGATTTACAGTGCGTGCGAAGGAAGAAACTAGTTTCAGGCGGATGAAAGGGGAAATATGTAATTTTCGTTGGTCTTATCGAAGATTTTCTTGTGAAATGTTGATAATGTGACATTCAACTTGACCCGAAAGATAAGAAACAATGGATGGAAATATTGATTTTTCGAAACAATTCTGTGAAATGCATCGGATGCTGATCTGTTTGATTTGCTTGTCGGTGGTCAGAGGGATTTGATAACAAATTATCGTCAATGCACAAAGAACTAGCGTTTGGAAATATTGGTGGGAAAAGACCAAAATGGATCTCCATATTTAAAAAAAACTTTCACAAATACCATTTCTGTGTGTCGAGCAATAATTTCTCAATTTTCTTCTTAACGAAAATGTTATGTGATATCGATTGGTTTTAAAAAAGGAAATGGTATTGTAAGAAAAAAATGCAATTATTTATGAAAAAAAGTGGTTATTTTATAAGTTTTAAATATTTTTTCGTTCCAAGCCGACTGTTGCATGTTGATTTTGGGGCTAAGACCTCAATACGGTTTCTGAAATGTGCCTTAAATTCGAATGTTTACGAACTGAAATGCAGATTAGGCAGAATTGGAAGCATTTACAGCCAAACCGTCGACTGTACATAATCACTTATAACCGAGCCTCGATAGAAGTTTTATAGTTTTAGCATTTCGTCTTTTATTCACCTTTTTTGGATATCCAGCAGTAGCGTGTACATTTTTACCTGCATCAACAAAGCACAACGGCGGTGACATTTTGGTTGGAAGTGTATACTAACATAAAACAAGTTACAACATTATGCCACTTTTTATGCAAATGGCCAATTTTGACATCATTCAAACTATTCAATAGGTAAGCGTTTGCCTTGACTGCAGTTGTTGCCCATTGTGTGTGGATTTCACAAAAAGTATGTAGCGTGCAACAAAATTGTACATTGGGACAAACATGAATTATAACTGTGTTTCGTTCCCTAACAACGGGATGCTCGCCTGTACATACGTTCCTCCCTCATGTCTGCTACACCTTTCTTATCTCTTAAACTAATAAAGAGATTTTCACGAAATTTCGAATACGGATAATGATCGGAGTATGAACATTGAATTAAATCTACTTTCAATTTTGTTGGTACAATACCAATAGTTATTCCCAAAAAAACGTTGTATTTTTATTTCAAAATTTAAAACTATAAATTTATCTCCTGAAGTATTACCAAAACCTAGATGGTTTTGACTTGTGGGCACAGATTTATTTACTGTTTGGTATCAAATTCAATGTGCACAATGCACTATACACATATATTACATACGCTGGTTTCCTGACGATAACCGCAAATAACAAATAACAAAAATGTAAGAATGCTAAAAAAATCCAATTGCAGAAAGTCCCCTAAAACTCAACTATATAAATGTCAACTATAATAAATTAAATAATAAAATAAATATCAAAAAATAACAAATAAACAAAAAAACAAATTTGTGCTCATTTACTCAGTAAAAAACTAAGTGTGTGTTTAACTAGCTAAACAATAACAACAAGCTAAAATGGGTCTGAATTTTAGCAACCGAATTATTTCGCTGTATTTGAATAGGAAATAAATGCAAATGCATTTTTCATGTACATCCAAAAGCCCCACTAGGCAGTGAACTTGCGTCTACTGACGACTAGCGAGAATTCCAAGTGAATGAATTATTATATTTCGCAATTCACGATTCATTTAAAAGGTCCTTTGAATGAGTGTCGAAGTACGATTTTTTGTCCATGAATCTGTAGATTGGAAACGTCGCTTCCCGACCGTAAATTTAGGTTGACAATTCGCAAAGTTAAATTTGTAAGAAATGAAAACGAAAATGAAATGGAATCGAAATAACTTTTTGCTCCATAAAAAATACGTTATTTAAATCATTTCATTTGACATATCTGAATGTATTTTCAGAAATGTGGTTATCTCTATGTTCATAGCTCACGCATTAGCCTCTTCGCCTTTCAACCGACCACTGGCTGATTTCAGTTTAAGGTAGCCTTGATGTATTAAATGTGTCTAATTAGAAAAGTGCCAAGGTTTAAGTTTGTCTGTTCTCTGTCATCCCAGGTTTTCAAAAAGGTTGCACCAAAAATATTGTATATATTTTGATTTCAAACGAAAATTTTGTCATTTCTAGAACCTTGTATTAAATGCATTTATATCTCTTTCGGGTATTCTCGTCAATTAAAGACAATTGATTTACTAGTCAAATTGCATGAGCAATATTGTTTGGAGAAGGTAAATGAGCTTATATTTTATTTTTTCCATTGACAAAATTGATGAAAACTATTTTTACTTTTTAACACAAACTTGTTGAAAGTTTATTGTGTTCGCTCAAAAAGTTTATATCCTTCCATTAAGTGAGCACCATTAGAAATATATCAATTAGTACCAAGTTACAAAAGAACGCGTCCAAATTTTATAACAATAGGAGCGTTTGTTTGTGAGACAGTATTTTAAGTTTTTTTTTTTTTTTCAAAAAATAAAAATATTTTTTTGTGATAAGGACCCACTGTTTTTTTTAATGAAAGAATTTTCGACAATGTAGTAGGTATAAGTGGCGGGCTGTACGCTAGCAACCTTAGATAGGCCAATTTATGCATATTCACTCAAACTCAAACTCAAAAATACTGACAGTCATAAACATTAACTAAAACTACAACTTTCTATTTAATTTTTAAGTTCTCTAGAAATTCTATGCAATTGTTTAATTTGACAAAGTGTTGTAAGTTATTTCGGATTTATTTAAAACCAAAACGTAATTTTGAGTTTTCTGGAAACACGTCTCAAGTATTACTCAAAAATGTCTTTAAGTTGTTCGAATAATAAGTATAATTTATAATTCTACGAAATTCACACATATTTTAGTAAATGTGAGGACAGGGTGTCAATGTAAACGTTGGACTAAATATGTTTTCAGTTGGTTATTTCTGCAAAAGAAATATTTGATATTTGAACCCTTTGGAATATATTTTCATTAAAAATATCGTGATAATGAAATAGTGGCTACATTCCGAAATTCAACAGGATATGTTTAAACAAAATCAAAACAATTTTAAAATTGTCACAAGACAAGTTGAGGTTTTTATCGAATTATTACGTTTGACCAAATACAAACAATAAAAAAAACCAGCATGATACACAAAAGTAATTGTAAAGACAATAACGGCGACACCCTCAATGAATGAACAGTCAAGAAATTCTTTCGCTCAAATTTTCCTCCATCTGCACCAATATTTACAAGTCTTCCTCTTCGGTATTTATCTCTAAGGCCTTAAAGGCTCAAAATTACGGGCAGTCTGAGTGCTGTTTAACCATTTACCATAGATCTTATCAGCCAAGCCCCAAATCCATCCGCCGAATGCACTTAGCCCCATGTAAAAGGGTAGGAAAGAACCCATCATCATATCAGAACACGAATCAATTTATCATTTGCTCAAGGTCCACCTATTGCCAACCCTTGCAGTCGCCCACTAACACCACCACCCTTCCTACCGGCTTCATGCATAATTCCAATGAAAGACAAACATTCTTACTTAATTAAGCTTGATCAAGTTCGTTTACCTCGACCGAAACCGTTTATCCGCGCTGGGTGTGTTCCACAGTCAGTCGCCATCCGTGTGTGCATTTATTCCACGCCGCCCTGCCCGCCTTCAACAGAACGGTGGTGGGCGCCTCAGCGGTGTGCGGGGCTTTTCAATATCATGGCCAAAAGACTACCATTTGATTTTTTTGCCATTTCCCTATACCGCCCTCCCATTTCTCAAACGCATTGAACTTGATTGAACTTACCGGCACAGGTGTCGATGCTGCTGCTGCTGATGAGAAGGACTGCAATTAAAAGTTTTAATCCCAGACATGTGGCCATGGTGGTTATATCCATTGATGAACCGTTCTGTGGATTTGTTCACTCGTCCCTTTGTTTGTTTGTCACTGCTTTGTCAACTCAGTAAAACTGTCACACTGACATAGTATTGAATTTCAATCAATTATCACACTACACTACTGATTAAGAGCGCGCCTTTCCCGCCCACTAAAAGGAAGGAATCGCACTCACTTCTACTGGACCTAGCCGGCTGGTGGAATTTATTAATTTTCCCGGCGTCCTCGTCAGCGTTAAGCACACGGATGAATGCACCCTTAACGCGTACACACGCACTCGCGTCGCCTTCACATACAATAATCACTTCACTAATTGGGTTCACATTAAAACAGACGGAGAGACGAGGGACATCCCTGTTTTTCTGGTTGATGTCGTCCTCCTGCACTTGGAACGAACCGACCAACTGTTAATACTATGAGTTCAACCGCCGCCGCCGCCGACGACAACTTGTAGTATTTCCGCCAACCCGTCGCGCGTAAATGTCAGACTCCAACTGTTAGGTGCAGAGCTCGTACTCTGTGGCCGTCCTCTCACAGCACGAATACGTCCTCTAATCCTTCAGACATATCGAAGCGGACAGCTACACCATGACTTCACCGAATGACGGGATAGCTTTTCGTTTTTCCTTTATTACTCGTATTTTATCCGGGAAATGGAAAATTGTGAACAACAGACAAAAACAAACACTTCTGGCTGGCGCACTCGACACGAAACAGTCGTGTGTGTGCGCGTCCGATGAAATTATTTTCGTACTTGACGGAAGAAAGGCAACGACAGTACTGCCTGCGTTGAAGCGACAACCGTTGACAATGACTATCGGGTTCTGTATGCCGATGCGGAATCCCCGAAAAAGAGAAGCTGATCCACCAGTGTCTATTCACTGTGGTGTTATAGTTGTGGCGGCGCGCGGTGTTGTTCGCTAGCGGCTGCGACGACCCTCGCGCTGCTTGTGCTTTACGTTATCAGGATAATGTGCAGGGAAATTACACACTAAAAGTTGTCCCTTCAGGCCCGTTGAAGGGGTGAAAGGAGCTTTAACGTCCAAACGGGGAAAAATCATAAGCTGGGAATTGTTCCCCTCATCGCTGAATGTGTACTAAAGAAAAATGAATGCGTCTCACAGTGAGGTACAAAAGTATTCGATTGGCGTGATGTTCACGCATCAGGTAATACATAGATGTGAAGCGATTTTAAATTCCAAAGACGTTGCGGAAGACGGACAAGTAGAAGAAATATTTTTCAAGACCTTGGGTTGCATTGATTGATAGACGCTGGAGCAAAACCCATCTCGGTTCAGCTGTAGCATGAATACTAATGTAAACTGAAATTATGTTTCGATGTTCGTTTCGCGAGAAAAATTCGTTTTATTTATGATCTCGACACACAAAAACTGCTTTGAACAACCATTGAGTGCTTCTTGAGGTTGGGTAGAGGCAACAATTGGCCAAGAAAGAGCATTTTAGGAATAACAATTGCTTCTGCTTTGATTTACGTCATTGAGTTCTAAACGACTTCCTTAGTTGAAAGTTCTTGAAAGAAAGGAGAAGAGTTAAAAATGGATGGATTCTAAACAAAACATGACTCATCGAGTTTGATGTGACCTGCAAATAGTAAACATTCTTATCTCTCTGAAATAGAAATAAGAATCTCGTATCCAGACTATGGATGCAGATAACAGCAGCAGACAACCACAGTTAAATCTATACAGACCAGACGATATCGTACAATTTAAAGAGCAAAGTTCGGTAGGATATCTCATTTTAATCAGAACATGTGAAACAGGCAAACTAGCCATTTAGTTTTCTGTGAGAATATGAATATTAAAAACCAAAACACAGGGGCCTTGGAAATGTTTTGTTTGCAAATCAACAACGAATATTTTGTACACGAGCTTTGTTAACTTATGACTTTTACCCGCCGTCGTCAACCGTATATTGTTTCTTTTATTTTCTTAATCGTTGACCATATATTCCACATACCTTTACTATTTTGGATTATAAACTTGAGCCCAGATGTCCATCGGTTCGAAATTTTATTGATAGGGAATCCCAGATTTCTGTCTTCACCACTAAAGGCAATGGTACCTGGTAAAATCGCAACAATGTAAAAACAACTCCTTGTAATAATCACTACCTTTGTAAAAATCATAAAAACCTTTTGTTAAACATTTAAAAACAAAACAGACAACCATAGTTATGAACTCTCTGAGAATAACAGGTTCATGGGTAGGATTTCAAAAAAGAAGAAAACGTTCAAACTTCTTTCTTGATTTCAGATGTGCGCGTGGATAGAAAAAACCGGATAAATGTCACACATGTAATCTTATTACAGCCTCTGGTACAGAGTTGCATTGACGTTTGCATGCAATACAGTGGACACTTATCTGATGGCGAAGTAAGTTGTGTGAGAAACTTACATGTGTAGTAGATCCTGATAAATTTTATAAGTTTAAACCAAAAACACAAGGAAAATATCAAGTTGACCAATAAATAAAATCGTTTTATTTTTATTTAAATTTTGTTTCATTTTTTTATCTCAACAACTTGATACCTTATGCTAAAATAGGATTTAAAAAAAAATAAAAATTTTATTTTGTACATAATCTGAATCAAAGTAAATTTTAATCTGATAGAGCAAGTTATGATAAATTTTAATTCAAAACCATGATCCATTAATCTTGGCGAAGGGCGAAAAATGTATTTAGCCTAGTTTTATCTAAGTACAACATTTCGTTGGATCAGCTCTGGCCGCTAACTGTTGGCTGTATTGGTTGATTACCTTAAAGCAGTTCAAAATACACTACACCTTTTTAGTTCTATCCAATTTAAAGCAAAATAATGTTTTTTTTTATATTGGCTTTCGAGGTGTATTATGCCGCTTCATTAGGTATGCACCAAGATCGCTTCTTATTTACGTTATCTTAAACATATATCGCCGCCAGTGATTTTTAAAAATAACTGGTTTTATTGCATTTAAAATCTGAAATAAAATCATCAGAATCAAATCAGAAACGTCAATTGTCTTTATTGTAGTACCGCCAAGTATCAAACATATAAACATGTTTCATAATACTACAATTTTTTTCTCAATATTTGTATATGATCATAACTTGTAAAGTTATACAACGATACGACCCGATCCACCACCTGCTCTTTGGGTTCTTTAACAGTGACTCCTGAATGAAAATTGGCAAACCGGTCCTTCTTTTAAAGTTTATTCGTCAAAGCTTAAAGATTGTATCCCTTTCTTACCATTTATGTCACTTACATTCCTTGATAGAAAATTAATACTAAATTTTCACGAAAATACTGGTTATTCCAAGACAATCATTACTTTGAAGTTCGTAAAAAAGTGGTTCATTTGGACTACAACTCGAATTAATGAGCTAAAAACCAAATACGTTTTTACTCAATCATTTCAGGGTTGCTGTTGCCTGACTTTAGTCGTGCCTTGATCTGTTTTCGATTGCAAAAGACCATGTTAGGACTTTTCAAAAACTTATTTCTCTTTTTCGACACTTTGTATTTTCTTTGCGTATTTTGTATGTAGAAGCCACATTTAGAATGGACAATTCTATTTTCGTGTTAACTATAGCCCCTTCTGTATTATCCATCTTCCAAAATACTGTAATTACATACAACGAAGGTCAGGATTTCTCATGACTTGACCATCCTTAGGAAGAAACTTTGCCCTTTTGTCCATCTCACTCTTGCCCAATATAAACATGAGAAAGCTGTCCGTGCTATATGTTGGTACCGCATAAGCTCACTACAGACGAAACACGCAAACCCTTCGTCGCATAGCAAGATTTGAAGCTATTTCAGCACAATCTGAGGGTATCGTGATCACTGAAGAAACATGGATTCACTAGCACTCCCCGCAAACCAAGTAACAGAACAAATGAAGAATTTCAGTCGACGAATATGCTCTATAGAACGTCCTATCGACTAAGTACTAATCAAAACACCGTAATAATATAGAACACCGAAGTATAACACTTCCTGTGAACCCATGTGAGAGAAATTATCTTAGAGAACAAAAGTCTTGAAAAACTGACTTAAGAATGGTTCCATTCTTAGAGTTAACCAGTTTTGGTGGAAGGTTATTGACAAATTGGGGGTTTTTAAGCAGTAACGAATATACAAGATTAACCCATTGTTATATCCATATGTTTAATAAAATTAACTTCATACGACTATTTAAATATACTCTCTAACACAATATCTTCAATGCTAACGGATAAAAGTCATCGGGACCAAATTTAGAGAATACAGAGTGACCTGAGGCAAGTCGAAGTGCGATTGATATGTTTATGTATGTATGTAAATGCGGCTTCAGCTTCCTTATACAATGAAAATCAAACCATAATCAATTCTTAATCTTACGGTAGTTTTGTGTTTCAAATTGTTTTCATTGTTGTTCATTTTATTCCCATCATCTATATAACCACCAAGGATAAACCTTTTAAATTCCAAAAACTGTAAATTTAATTCCAAAAATTATCCAATAAAGTCTTCACTTTCATAAATAAATAAATTCTATTTCCCAAACACACCAGTACAGCAACCCACATGACAGATGGAAATAATTTCTCCATAGTCATCTATTCGCCCACATCTGTCAATGGATCCTTGCTACAGCAACATATCTACAACAAGCCAAGCCAAGTAAATCAACATGCATGACGTGAGTGCATCAAGATGTCATCTCTCTAATCGGTTTTCTTTCCTCCTTGCCGTGGCTTGTTGATCCCCAGAGGAATACGTTACCCTCCCATCCTCTGACTGACATTACCACCAACTTCCTGTGGCTACCTGTGCTGTCTTCGAGTCGCTCGAGCGGATCACACACCGTGGCGGGTGACAGCCGATCCCAGGTACAATTATCATGTCAATATTATTCTTTCTTTTTTATGGATTTTAAAAACATTCTCAAAAAGGCTCTAGTAGAAGGCGTGAGCGGTGTCTGTGGCTGCTGCAGTAGCACTGCACGATCTGCAGATAAGATTATTTGGGTTTTTTGTGGTGTGTTTTTGTTTCGAGAACGTGCTCAAGTGGAAACTGTCAGATGACTCACATTTTGTCGGCGTGTGTTTTAAAATTAATTTTTGATTTTTGTGTGTCACGGGGCCGTGGAACACATTGATTGACTGTGAATTGTTTGTTTATTTTCGAGTGGAAATGGAAAATTTTGAGAGACTTATTGTATTTTGTCTTCTCTTCAGCACACATAGTGCCGGTAAGACTTAAAATCAAAATGCAATTTTCTTGATTCTTAAGCTCTTCAGATCTAAATCATGCAGATGCGTTTTATCTACTTTTTATGTTCTTTCATGCTCATCAAGAAAAAACACGCACTCTGCTTCATTTGCATATTTTGTAACTCCATCTTCCTCTCGGTGGAGACATTTGCCGGGGACAAGTTAATTTTATAGGAATGTTATCTAAATTGGTGGTGTCCAGATAAAAGCCTGTGATAAATTTAATATCGCGCCATAAACCCACGTTTTGGGTTTCAAAACCGACGCGTGGACTGTCAGAGACCTGAAGTCTTTATCCGGTGAAGTAGGCATCCCTCGAATACGCGCTCATTTGCAATTAGAGCATCTATCACATTCCGTTGGTTTTAATTTCAGTGACGCCTACATGAGTGCTTCTTGCCTCACCGGAACTTGTTCTTAATACGTCTGGCACCAAATGATTTGAAAAGGAATTCACCGTGGCGCAGCTTAAGTCTGATTGTTGAATGTGAACGAAATAAGTTTTATTATCTTTCCAATAATCGTAATTCGGAGAAATACGTGGTTTATCAAATTTATGTGCCCGATCTATTTCTCATCGTTTCAACAATCTTTTAAGTGTTTCTGAGTGGAAGGGGTTACTAGCTGCTGGGAAGGCGTTGTGACCGTTGTAAGGTCAAAGAGGAACGTGAAATTTTTCATATCTCATATCCAAAGATTTATGAATTGAACTGAAATAAATTTACAGACGCCATCGTGTCTCTTTTTTGGGAGTATTCTTCAAAAAGAAATGATTATCTCTGAGACTCCATGAGTTATTAGCTGAGAAATAACAGGAAAACCCCAGTTTTAATCTAGACAGCAAAAAGTGCCAACGTATGTAGATTGTGACTGATTTATTGGGCATTGTGTAAGCATAAATTATCATCCGATGGTGTTCCTTTTTCATGAATCTACTCATCTGTAAAATATGGTCGGCGGAAATCATGTCGAATGAATGAAGCCTTTGCATTGTTTACTCGATTAAAAAAAAGGAGACCCTCTGAATTGCATCAACAATATTGGCATAAGTCTCCTGAACGTTGCGTTCAAGATTTTTTCTGCCTTGTTGTGTGAACGACTAAAGCCATTCGCTAATAAACTGGGTATAACCAGTATGGCTTTAAGCCAGAGAAGTCCACCATTGGCCAAATATTCGCATTACGACAAATCCTGAAAAAAACAGGGCCACTCGTCCGTTTCTGTAAAATAGCTAAGGAGAATGCAAAAATACGATGTTTTCGAAAAAGGATTCAGACAAGGCGATGCGTTGTCATGATTCTGTCATGACTTTTTCAACATCGACCTTACACCGATACCAATGGTAGAATCTTCCAGAAGTTCGGCGAACTACACTGCCGACTATATTAATATAATTGGAAGAACGGAAAGTAATGTCAATGGCCTTTATGTAAGCATTGCTACGAAGGCCACAAAGATGAACTTTACGGTTAATGAAGACAAAACCAAGTATTCTGTCAACGAGGAAGGACATTCAACACCAATTTCTTGGACAAAATGTCAGAATGGGCGAATAGAAGATTTAGGAACCGCTATTAAGCAGGAAACGATAAAAAAAACACTTAAATGAAACGGACGATAAGTCTGCCTACCCATGGCTTCTTTGGGCTAAGAAACCTACTCACAAACGAAGCCCTCTCTCGAACAACCAAAGTAACCTTCCATAATATCCTGATTGATCCAGTCCTGAGCAGTAACATGGACTTTGTCAAAAGTATGAGGTTGCTCTTGGCTATTTCGAGTTTCAATGGTATTGATAAAGGCAGAAGACTAAAGATCCAACGGTTAAGACGACTAGGTTCAGTCGAGCCAACAATGTGTGCGAATCTGGAGGCAGCAAGCAAAGCTTCAGGATCGGGCTAACTGGAGACGATTTTTGGCTGATGCGCAGGTCCACACGGACTGTAACGCCGCCCTAAAAGTTTGTTTGTTTTTGAGTTGTGTAATGAAACTCATTCGGTTCAAGTCTTTGAAGCAGTTTGCGGTCATGCACCAGCTCATATATGATCGAAGAAAAGTAAACCCCATGAGTGGGATCTCAGTATCATCTACACGGTCCAGAAAACAGAGGAGTCCTACTACTGCGCCAAATACATAGAGATCAGTCTAGTTAGAATCGCGTATGAAATCCTCTTTGCCATTTTGTATGAAAGCCTGAAACCATTCAAAAGTAATCTGATATGTATATAGGTATTTATCGGTGTGATTTCAGGTCAGAAAAGTTGACAACACATAAAACGTTCACATTCAGGCAGATTCCGCATAGAACAGTGGAAATAGAGATAAACTGTACGGTGTAATGTCTAGTTTTGGTATTACTGACACACTCGTCAAACTGTGTAGAATTGCGACGTAGAACTCTCGTCGTCTCTCCTTCAAGGTCAGTAACGAACTCACCAAGACCTTTAATGTCAAAAAATGTTTGGACAAGTCATGCAAAACTTACAAGTCAATACCAGAGGAACAATCTCTCAAAAATGCGTGCAGCTGCTGGATTAGGCGAATACCATTGATTTGATCGAACGAATGCAGCCCCGATTCAATGAGACGCTTGTGGGCATTAAAACGGAATCGCCTAAAGTGGGTGTGGCAGTAACTGAGAACTAAACAAAGTTTACAGTGGGTATATTAAGAAAGGACTCACCGGATCGATGCCTCGGACAGATTATCACAATGAGCTGCAAAAACTCTGAAGTAGCCAATAACTTCGTCTGCCGTGGCTCTGCGGTAAAAAACATAACAACATCAGAATTAGTCTTGCCAATCGTTCTTTTGGCTCAAGAATGTATGAAGTAAGAACTCTCTCGAAAGACTTTGTATAACAGCCGGGTTTTTTCCTGCTCAATGCAGGAACTTGCACATTAATATAAGTAGAAGAGAAAGAACAGTTAAACTTGAAGGTAATATAGAGTGTATGGACAACACAGCTCCAACCCGGTCCAACGCAATAAGGGAAGTCTTTAAGACGGCGCATATAATTGCAGAAGGTATTTGATTGAAAATAAAAATAGTGCTTTTGGTTTTTGGTCATACTGTTTGGTCCATTAACTGTTGTGGAGAGTTTGGTTTTTGGTCAATCGTGTATTGTTTTGGTTCTCTCAATCCCCGGGTAATTTGAATGGCTTAGAGCTTTCGAAAATTTCAATAAGATCATCAAAATCGTAGTCGGTTAAGCAAGTTATGCTTGTGGACGAGCTAAACATTGCTTGAAACTATTTAAATATGATTGGGTACAATACAATTGTATTATCCATTAACTCGTGGCATTCATTTCAAAGTATTTTAACAATCCTCCTTAACCACACTACATACAAACTCGTTAATAACTAAAGTGTGTCAAAAAAAAAAAATCGTATTTTTTTGAGTAGGATGTTGAAAAAACAGAAGAACCAAGGAACGGATGGCAAATCAAAAGATCTTCAAACAAGCTCTCATTTCTTACAGTCGCCCATAATTGCTCTGAAATATAACAAATAGTACAGTTTTTTTACAAGAAATATTTTTATTTTCATATATACAAACAATAATAAATTAAAACTTAAAATCCTAAAAAGCATTCAAAGTGTTGCATGTCGTCTCTTATCTAAACCAGGACTGGAATTTTTCGTCTTGGATTTGCACTGCTGACACCGTCTTGAATTCTCGTAGTTTGAATACATAGCGGCCATTAATTTGCTTCGGTACACCAGTAGATCTTCAATTTCGCGATTGAGGGCCGTCCTGTTGGCACCTTCCTCTGTGAGTTTCGCATAGTTCACACGGATGATGTCCTCAGTTAGGGTCAATTTCAGACGACTCCTCTTCGATAAATTTCGTCCTTTCATAAGCATTTGCTTTTTATACATATAGATGTGCAAATTGAAGTTGAAGTCAACACGGTAAGGAGGTGTGCCCACAGTGGGATGTTTTTTAAATACAATCTCATTGTCGTTGCTCTCCACGACAGTTGATGGTTTCTTTGCACAGTTTCCCATTTTTTTACTAAAACACTTTTTTATCATCCAAAGGATCATCGATTACTAATAGAAAGTGTGCAAAAATATTGTCATTTATATCCTTCCCTTCGAAAGGGTTATAAACAATTAAGGATATGGAGGTAAGAAAACATACACATACACTTGTTTTTCCTTTGACCAGAGGGAGTGATGAAATCTGCGGTAATTAATGTTAATCACCTTTTACCCTTTGTTGCCTGAGGATATGTTCCCTAGTCCTTGAGGAATTGCAACATCACGCTCTGATATGGATCATAAAGTTAGTTTTCTTAGAATAAGGAAATCAGAATTGGAATTGTGGTGTAGGTCAATGGACTTAATTCTACCTAAATCAGAGAAAATTTGATGAGTAGCCAAATATGAAATTATTTCTCTACTTCATATATTGAACTTTTTTTTGCACAAATAACTAAAAGATACGCTTTGCATACGCATCTTTAAATAGTTTATGTTTAAAATAATTTCATAAACATTCTTATGTCGTAATTTTCAAAAATTTCATAACTTCAAACTAAGGGATGGTCTTATAGAATACTCAATGAAGAATTTAGAATGGCAATAAAAACTAAGTCAGGAAAGGAAAAAGAAATGAGTCAGAAAGAAAAATTTACCAAGGAAATACTTTGAAAGGTTTTTGATAAAATTATAACCAATCCTTATAAAAAATAAATATACAGCACATGCCTTTCCATTTAACCTTTTCTTCAAACTCTCTGTATCAAACAGAGTAAACAAATAAATAAAGCAATAAAAAATATTCATTAAATAATGGGAAAACCCAAGTGTGAGCAATTTAAATATTATTGGTGAGAAACACTTAGTTTGTGTACCTGATAATAGGTAGCAAACCTCACATCATAAGTGTTTATATAAATATTTATGACATCGATCCGTAATATACCAAAAAAAAATACGAAATTTTGTGTTCGATAGAAACTGAATCAGAAAATGTTTTGTTTAGGACGCAAGATTAAAACTGATTCGCATGATATGCTATAATATTCTGAGAAGTAATGGATATTAGAAACTGTCTCAACTATGATACATTCTGACAAGGGATATGGAAATCAATATAACCTTACTTTCATGTATCTTAAATATTTTCAATTCATAGTCACGTAATAAAATGCTCCAGTTGTAAATGAGTTATTAAGTGAAATTGTATTTAGAAATTAAGGACCTTGCGCTTAGCAATATTGAAAGAAGATTTTTTTCTTCATCCCTGAAGGTTAATATTTTTGATGCATTCTTTTGCTATTGCAGCAAGAAAACGGTACATAAGCTAAATATCTTCAAAAAAATATGTATAAACATTATTTCATTGTTATTTTCCCAACGGCGCAAACTGCAAACAAAAAGAAAAAAAAAATTAAAATATTATTTTTTAAAAAATGTATCATGACTTTTACTTGTCACTGTCGCAATGCGTATTTAAACTTTTTTAGTACCATCCCCTGTCTGCCACCAGCAATTTCACCCTCATCCAGCACTCAAAGCTTTTCAATTTCGCCAAGGGTGGCTGAAATGAAATTACTCATCCACGACAAGTCAAGTATTTTGACTGTTTGCCGGGGGTGTTCAGCGCAACAGTTGATTTTTTCATCTCCACAGAAGCCGAATGCCGGAGGTATGGTGGTTCGGTTACCCGTTAACAATGAAAGTGTGATAATCTTTAGCTTGAGGTGTACTCACAACGTGAGTACCTGGCAGTGACACATTATGCATTCCATGCTGCAGGAGCCGAGTACTCAGACCCAGTTGTGTGTATGTTTGGAGTGCTCTGCCGTTAGTTAAGTGAATGAAGAATTTCAGGAATGACCGTATCCACACATAATTTGCCTGCCAAAGGTGAGGTTAAAGGACGGGGATAATGTTTTGCAATGAAAACGAGCAAATTGGTGTCAAGGGTGAAAGGGCCTGTGCTTAAAGGGAATGTATGACACTCGTTAATGGGCCCAACTCACAAATTCCACCACTGGCTGGATGAAACAAATTAATCCCAGCTGCAGATTAATGTACTTTTTCCACCCTCAAGTGACCAGTGCATGTGGGCATTTGGTTACGGAAATTAACGTAATTAGTAGAGAGGCTACTCGTATTGGTCGGATGAAGGATTAGGTCATCAAATTCGGTGGAATTTTTTTTGTGAATGACAATAATTCATAACTGAAGGTCGCGTTTATGGATATACATATGAACTGGCTGAGTAATTGGTTGATTTATGATGTGCAGAAGTGACCTTGAGAAAGTGTTGGGATTGGTCATTGCGGCTGATGATATTCCCTTATGAGGGGATGTACATTTCATTTTTTGTTACCTGTCAAGCGAGAGATCTGATGGAGTAATCTACTGTCAGGACCTTTACTTACATGTGAATTAACCAATTGTCATTGTAAAAAATTGAGTTTAAAGCGATATCGATTTGTAAAACTATTCAGTCGACCCTTGTAAGGCCTTTTGTATTCACTTCACACATAAAAGCTGAGACGTCTGATGAACCTGCAGCCACCAGTACAACTACCGCTCCTTCTCACTTCCGACGAGATCTGAGAATATTTTCACAGCCTTTTCATGCCTTTAAGTATTGCCAGCAACTCGAAAGAGACGTTTAAATATCGCATCCGCAAAAAGATATACTAAACATTATTCTTATAACAAGACATTATAGTAGGACTCAATTATTGAGTGGCACTACAGCCCAAGGAAACAGCAACAAGGAACCAGGGCCGAGCTTCTACAACAACTACTCGTGTTGTGCGTGCTATTGTTCTCTCACAAGTAGAAGGGACCTACAGTTTTTTGTCGACTCCGGATTTGGGAAGCTTCTCATCCACAATTGATACTCATTGAATGTTGTCAGCAATTCGATAGAGGTGGTGCCGTAAAAAAATGCGAGGTGTCCCGGCCGGGAATCGAACATAAACCTTCTGCGTGTGGCTCGACGCACATACCCACTACGCCACGGCGACCACATAACAAGATTATAAGTTATACAAAATCCATATACTTAGGATTAAGAAACCCGCTCTCAGTTTGGGTAGAATTCCTTCAACATTCACAGTAATTTATGAGTTTGAAATTCAAACTTGCACCCGACAAGGTCTTGCTTCACTTTCCCACCCGTATGCTGCATACCTACACTCATTTGCAAATTGTTGCTTCTCTTACCGTAGTTATGCTGCTGCTGCTGCAACATCATCGCCTTTCATCCTCGACCTCAAGAATCTCTCCAGTGATACCAATTTTAGTTGATAATGTTTTGTAAATACCAAAGCAACTGCTCACTTCCTGCTTATGCTGTATAAGTACCGATCGTATCTATACTGTTTTTCGCAGTATTATACTGCTTTTGCAACTCCAAAACTGTATACTGCTTTTTCAGCCCAAAATACTGTATTTTAATACTGAGAACAAATATTAAGTTTTATTTCTTTAACGTTTTGAAATTCATATTTATTAATCGTAATGCAAAACGTCAAAGAAAACAAAATGAAACGCGAATTTCATTTAACACGAATCGAGGAAAAAATTTGATTCTCTTTTAAACGATTTTTTTTGAAATAACACGAAAGTAACGGTAAAAAACTTCGTTTGTGTTTTTCATAATTTCAATTTGTCGGGGATTCCCCAAATATGCAGGAATGTATACCTAGTTATTGTCCCATAGTACCATATTTTTACACGAATTATTTGAGAACGTTAGATACGTGTAAATACTCTCTTGTCATTATTCATTCTTGTTCAGAACGCGTAAAAATGTCGAAATCAAGAGCAAAAAATACATTCAACACAAAACTTCGGGAAAAGTATTCGTTTCTCGAAAAAACGAAAAGTGAAAGTGATGTTTTTTGCAGAAAATGCAAAGGTAGTTTTTCTATTGCGTCTGGTGGAAACGCGGATATTGCCAGACATATCAAAACAAAAAAACATAAAGATGCTGAAAATGCCGCTTCTACAAGTACATCTATAAAAACACATTTTTCATCGGATTGGGATACACATTCAGCGGCAATCGAAGGAGTGTGGGCGTATCATGTGATAAATTCAAATCAAAGTTTCAAGTCATCAAATTGTGCGACGAAAATATTTAAATCGTGTTTTAAAATGAAGTTTTCGTGTTCACAAAAGAAATGTCAAGCAATAGTCACCAGTGTTTTTGCGCCGCACGTCCAACAATTGCTTGAACAAGAATTAAAAGACTGTAATTATGTGTCAGTGTATACAGATGCATCAAACCATGGAAATATTAAACTTTTTCCCGTGCTTGTTCGATATTTTATTCCCACTGTCGGTGTACATGTTAAAGTTTTGAATTTAACCGAAGAAGCTGGTGAAAATTCGCAAATAATATCCGATCTAATTGAGTCTGCTGCCAGTAAATACAAGATAAAGAAGAAAATCGTCTGCTTCTGCGGTGATAACGCAAAAGTTAATTTTGGTGGAGAAACTCGGGGCGGTCAGAATAATGTTTTCTACCGATTAAAACAGTGGCTTCCTCATTTGATCGGCATCGGCTGTGTCGCTCACATAACACACAATTCATTGAAATTTGCATGTGAAGAAATACCGTTTGACGTTGAGTGGGCCATTGTCAAAATATATTCCCATTTCTACCTTAACACTGTACGCGTGACCGCGTTGAAATCATTTTGTCAAGAAGCAGAAGTGGAATATAAGAAATTGCTCGGCTATTCAAAAACACGATTTTTGGCTCTCGGACCAGCTATCAGGCGTATCATGGAACAATATGATGCCCTTAAAATATATTTCCTAGGACTTAAAATAGGAGAGAAAAAGTTGAAGGAATTTTTCAATGAAGAATCATCGAAATTTTGGTTGATGTTTGTCCAAGAACAGGTAGAAATTCAATTGATTTCAAAATTCACTTTTTTCAAATGTTCTTCTTCTCTTTTATTAGGCCGAGTTATTCGCTAAATATGTGCTAAAAATTGAAGGTGATGATGTCACGGCAATCGAAGTTGCGCACTGTTTACATGAAATTGAAGAAACACTAAAAATGCGTCAAGAAGATGATTTTTTATCGCCGATTGCAGTGACAGAAAAGCAAAAACTTATTCACAATGGATACAATTGTAATGAGATGGCTGCTATACGCAACGAATTTTTTGGTAATTTCACCTTCTTCTGTTCAACTCTTCAATGAATTTAACTAATATGAATTTATTTGTACTAATTTCGCAGCCGCTGCACTCTCTTACTTCGAAATATGGACAGCACAATTTGAGCCACTGAAACTTTTTGCGTGGGCGACTTTGAAAGAAACTCCAGAATGGAATGATGTCGAAGCGGTCATGAACAAGATGAACGAAATAAATTTGTATAAAGGCGATGAAAAAGCAGCAGATTTGCATACTCAATTTAGATATGTTAAGAACTACTGTACAACCGATAAAATCACGCAATGGAGAGCCGGCCATGTTTCGAATGTGAATCGCTGGGTGGAAATATTCAATCACCTCAATAAGATCGATTGTGAATACAATGATATGGCTACAATCGTTGAATACATTTTATGCTTGCCAGGAACCTCATCATCTGTCGAAAGAATTTTTTCTGCAGTGAACAAAACTTGGACGTCAGACAAAACTCAATTGGAAGTCGAAACATTGAAAGCAATTCTGATGGTCAAATGTAACTTGAAATATCCATGCGTTCAATTCTATCATTATCTCAAATCAAAGCCGGAATTGCTTCGTCAAATTGCTTCAAAGGACAAATACAAAACATCAACAACAGGAGAAGACATTGAAATGGAAAGCGATTTAGATGATGGAAACGAATCGCCCCGAAATGAATAGTTTTTTTTGTTGATTTTCATTGATTAAAATGTATACTGCGAAAAATACTGTATTTTTTAAATCGATTTACTGTTTTTTTTAAATTTTTGGTCCAAATATACTGTTTTTTGTCTAAAAAAAGATACGATCGTTATACAGTATAAGTGAAATTACTTTCATGTCATGCATAGCCTTCACATGGCATACTCTAAGCCTCTAAACAAGGCACACTCTCTCTCGTCGTCTCTTATATGCTCTATTATTTCAGGACACTTGGCCACTGAACACCAACAAATACAAGATTAAAATACACCGACAGAGGGCATTAAGCAAGTCGGCCGACGAGCGGTGGAATGCTTGATGTGACTCTTTGTGGGCACGAATGCAGCATCAACCGTTCGTCGTCGTCATTGCTGCCGTTTGTGGCGGCGGGCGTTCTGTTGGGGTAAATTATGAAACTTGCCAGCATTTTTCAGCATAAGGATAATAATTTGCTGTTTCTTTTGGTATTCCGGTTGCAATCGTCGGCGGCGTCCTTATTTCTTGTTTCCTTGAGTTTCCATCCTGCGTCTCGAAGGGAAAGAAGAGGACAGAATGTCGTCAGTTTATTATACTTATGGTTTGTCTGCGTACAGCACGTACTGTTAGTTATCACGTAAGGATGCTAGCTTTGTTTACGGAAATTGGGTTAGCTATTGTGTTCCGAATTGTACTTACAAGCGATTTCATATTGAATTTGTACTTTGAACTTAGAACTAGACAGAGACGTTCTTGGTTTTGTTATTCAGTGGCATGACCAAATTTTCTTTATTCTTTTGATATTGCAGCTGATTTCATGAGGTCACGAGGGATAGTTTTATTTTGATGTACTTTTGAATAAATATGCACTCAAGAAGATTTTTCTGAAATGTGAAACCGATGCCTCTAGTGAAAGCCGCAACAGCAAACGCGTTGCAGTCATCACAGGCATTCCGCCCAAGGTGCATTTTCAATGAAATTATAACCTGAATCTTCATTCTTTTTTAGAAGATTCATTTCAAATCGATTTATTCGTTAAATTGTTAACAGTTTTATGATCCTTCTGTCGGCTTACGGAAGAACAATTCAATTTATAGTCTACGGCGAGCTGTAAAGTTTTGCTCGTTTCTTGGAAACTTGGTACAGGAACTTTGGAAATGTTAAAATGGTCTACACGGATTTCGCTGTGTGGAGTACAAGGATGATGTTCAAATGATGAGTGCCTTTTCCGATGAAACGTCCTTGCAATGTAGAAAAGATCGGAAATGTTTAAGGCAAAACAAATAAGCTACTTTAGTAAACGACTATTGATGTCCGTAGTTCCTCTTGTGGACTTAGTGAACTAATGGTACTTGGTATCAGCATGGGACAAATTGCAAACTGTTTGACAAAAACACGATCAGACGACGTTTGATGGTTGAGACCTATAACCACCACGACTGTAGTCTCATACTAAGAAGAAAAGGAAGCACCAAAGGTAATGACCATTATAGTCGATAAAATCAATTACAAAGTTGTTCTTATGACGGGAGAACAAAGTGGTTTTATTTGCAAAATACATTGACAAAGTTTTCTTTGTTATTCACATGAAATTATATCTGCTCGTGCTCATCTTGCTCAAAAGATAAATAAAATGGGAGATGCTATAGTACAAATAAGATAAACCACGCGTACGTATTGTTGTTCTCTCACGAGTGGAGGTGTCCTATAGTCTAATGCAAGTTCCGAATCGCAAAATGACGGAAGCATTTCATAGAGAGTTATCATTTTCTTAGAGTTTTTGAGCTACTCGAAAGTAGTGGAACCGTAAAAATGTGATATGAATGAGAGTCCAGTCAAGGGTTCGGACACAGACCTCCCATGTAGGAGTCGAGACACCCACTATTCCACAGTGACCACTTTGTTGAAGATTCGAAAAGAAATGGACTTATAGTACTAGTTAGCATATATTATTATATAAACAGTAAAATTGCGAGACGTTGTAGTTTACATCGACAAATGACAAGGTAATTAAAAAATTAAATAATTTAATTAAAAGGGTTTTGATAATTGATTTAGTTCTAAAATTGTCTAAATCAATAAGCTTTCAGAGGAGCTCACATCCAATATGGAATATGAGACAGTGGTTGAGAAACATACATATGTAGTGGATTGTATGAATAAAGGGCTTCAGTAGTAGACATTCGTATGAATGACTTCAAGTAGCATCCAAACATACATTATCACACTTTAAAGCAATAATATAACAATATTTTTGTAGTGTATCAACTTTGTGTCATGGAACTTGTACAGCATTATGATACAGTCAGATAACATCGAATCCAGCATACTTTCTTTTATGTACTTTCAGCTTTTTTTTAAGATTTCTTACATTAAACTTGGAATAACATTGTTTTACAATAGAGTAATCCTCTTATACAACATAACAATTATACCCTTCAAGAGCTTCCCTGTGGTCGCCGGGGCATAGTGGCAAGTCCCAGGCTCGATTCCCGGACAAAACACCTAGGATATTACACTTCACCACCTCTATCGTATAACTGACAACACCCAAGGAGTACTAAGTATTTATGAAGCTTTTCAAATCTCGCTGTTTGGAGTTGACAAAAAACTGTAGCTCCCCTCTACTTGTAAGAGAACAGTAGCACGCACAACAAAAGTAGTTACTGAAGAAGCTAGGCCCTAGTCCCTTGTGGGATTTAGTGCCACTCAATTATTGTATTATTATAAGAGCTCCCCTCATTCTCGCAGCTGTCGTTTCTGAACGTAGAACCGTCGTCTTATCGTGACGTTTTTCAATCCCAATGCTAATTTATCTCGTTTTGTATCTCGTGTAACGGTGTAGTTCTCTGTCAAAATATACTTTTATGTCGGCAATACATGCAGTCAATCGGCGAAACACAAACAAATCAAAGTCTCTTGCGGTTTAATATACGGAAGTCGGGCACGAGATATTTTGGGAAATTTTTGGAAATATGAACAAACCGCTCCACCTTATCGTTTGCCGCCCACAGCATATCGATTTTGTTTGCATTCCCCACAAATATCGGTGTGTTCTCCAGAAAGCGTCCCGTACCCCGGTTAAACTAACTAAATGGCTAATTAGTGTGCGATGTTAGATCGGATATTGGCACTGTTTATCTCCTTTACAGACACGTCCGCTCCCAGACACTTTATGCGAAATGTGTTTTTAAAATTGTTTTTAACCTCAACCTTGCGTATGTCAAGTTCTGAGTAAACAGTAGGTGCTGTAGCACATACATACGTGTCCATGAATAGTGGAAGATAACGAGGCCACCCAAAAAAAAATATTATATGCCCACTGAGAACGGGGAGCGAATATGGTGAATGGTAGTATTTTGAATGGAAAATCAACACTCGCACTGTAACTTCGAGATAAAAGATTTTCCAATTGCGAGCGAGGATAATTGCAGATGAAAGCTTAAAGCCAGTTTATTTTCTTTTTTTTTTACCTCTCTCTCTCTCCCTTTGGCTGTGTATTTCTGTGGAAAGGCCACGTATCCGTAGGACGGAAGCAGCAGTGAAAAATTCAAATATTTGCGTTTTGGACACAATTTTTAAATGAACGTGTCGAGGTCGAGAGGGGTTTCTTAATTCCATTTTTATGAACGGGAAAAGTAAACACCGACACGTGCGAACAGGATTAAAATCTGCTGAGTTGAAGGGTTTTCGTTGAGTGGTTTTCAGTTTTTTTTATTGTTGTTCTTTAAAAAAATAGAATTGTTTGTTTAAATCACGAAGGGAGACATAAGCTGTAAATTTTTCGAAAAGACAGGAGGGATATTCCCATTAATTGGATGACTGTGCAGAATGAGTGGAAAGAGAGCGGGGCTTTGACATGGTGTGAATTCTAGAAAAACGGAAACGTTGGGAAATCAATTTGTTGAAAATAATAATTTTAATTTGCGTTTAGCACTAAATTCTTATATACGAATATAGGAACAATTATGGTTGTCTTTCTAAGTCAATATTATAGGCGTAATTTTTCCATGAACATGCATAGAAGCCATTCCCAAAATCGGAATTAACTAAAACTGTCGTATTTCAATTTTTTAATCACAGTTCCTTTCTGTAAAACTTGTTCCCCAAATCCTCGGAAATTAAAGGCTTGAAAAGCTAAGTAAATAAGAAGCCCAACTAATTCATTAATTCACTGGAAGTAAGCTTAATTGGACCATAATTGGATAATTTTTCCCCTTTCTCTATATTGTAGTCATATGAGTGTCTGGTTGGTGTTTCGACTACACTTTCAATTTCAGTAGGCTTACTACAATTTGGCGAATCTTTAACAAGAGCTGAATATCACAATAATTTAAAAGTACCCCAGCCATCTGTAGACGGTATAACACAATACACCTCAACTGCACTGTACCATAGATTTGAGAAAATAGTTATTTTCCGTGAATTGCGAATGTAAGTATGAATTATTTCTTCTTGATTTTAATTGAAGCACATAGAAGCCGCTCAGTCCACCAGAAATTCTGCATTTTCAATGGTGATGATCTACATTTCTGTGAAAATATCTACGGCCTACTACACAGTGTGTCGATGATCTTCTCTGAATAATGCCGTGATCATCATCCTTAAATGATTGTAAACAGCTTCCAGTCAAGGACAGCTGTGTTTTTTTCTAGAAATGAACATAATCATCAGAGATTAGTATATCAAGCTCTATAACACGCCCACATCAGAACTCTGCCAATTTATTTACATCCAACTGCAAATTTGAACGACTTATCGATCATTGCTTAATGTACTTCGCACTTTAAATCAAATTAGAAACACTCCTCATTCCTTCACTTCCTCCCTTCATACACACCGAAGAACTCTCCCCATCTATGCACTCAGCAGCCAACAAATCCTCCGAAATTGATTCAAATCCAAATAAATTCCACACTTGTCATTCAATATTCACTTCACGCAAAAAAATATCTCATTAAAAAATTATCCGTTCCAAAGTGCGTGAAAAAACAAGTAACAGGCTATCCGGCTCCCAACCCGCTGCCAACGCAGTCTACATCGCAGCCTATCACAGTCAATGGCGTCTATTTGTAGAGACTGCACACCCCTCCTCGGCAGCGGAAGGAAATTCGAAAAAAAGAAAGAGGGTGTGAACCGCCACCGCCGCACAAATCGTATGAGCTGGGGTGTCGCTTCTTAAGACGCAGGGCGCCCGACAGAATACCACCCCACGGCCGCACATTACTTCATCACTCACGTTCAGTGTGAAGTTCGGTAAACAGTCTGCGGATACCAAATAGACTGCCTCTGCCGGCGAATCCATTGAATTTGCATACGTTGTGCTCGAAAGATGATTTATTGCGAATGGCGGCGGACTGGTCCTGGGTGGCCCGGGACCAGGCGGGCACCCGGTTAACATCTCGAATAATTAGGAGCGTCTATGCAATACATTTAATTAAGCAATGAAATTTTCCACCACCATTAGTGTTGACATAACCTACTTTATGGACATTTAACAAATTAAGTGCGAGAGGACGCGGTGGTCATTAAGCTGTCGCTTGTGGTGGTGCTAAGTAGCCACGGCCGGGACAGGGAGTGAGGGCGAATCGGAAATGGCTTCATTCCGAGTGTGACCACGTATTGATGTGCCGGGGACTATAAATAATGCACTATATTTACGACTGGCAATCGGGCTTTGATTAGCGGCATGCTAAAAGGGAGCGTGCTGATATTTAAGCCATTTGGCCGGCTGGACATCTGAGGAACATGCTGATGACGTTGGCATTCGGGTATGTAGGTCATGCACGTAGCAAGGACACGAACAAGCAGATGATATTGTTGTACTACTACATATACGAGTATACTGCTGAGTTCAAAATTTGTTAAGTTATGCTGCACTTTTTTAATTAACCACAGCAGCAGATGAGGGCATAAATAACTTAATTCAGATTGTTCCTTCAGTTTCTTTTGAAAATAAAGACAACGCGAAGAATATAAATATGCCTCGCAGCAAATATAGTATTTCCCACAACTGTTGGTCCCATCAAGGTTTAACCATTCCCTTTGGTGGACCAACAAAGCACAAGCGTTCTCTGCAACCCTTTCTTCTTGACAACACGATATCTTCCCCAGGCTATCCAATGTCACTGGTAATTGCCTTAAGTATCAAATCGCACCCGATTTAGTCGACATGAAGTATCAATTAAATCACCAACACACCTACCCCCACGGTAGAGTTGTGCTTCACCCTTCCGTTCCAAAGTGAATAAATACAATCGGAAAGGTGGATACCCACCAAAAGCGTGTCTCCTCTGCACACTTGGATTCGATTTACTGCGTGACGCAACTATAATGAGAAACTCATCCACATCGTCATCCAACCTACCGGCCGGTGAACGGACAATCAATAAGGAGGAACGGTGCGTATCTAGTTGGCACACATAAATTAGTGTCAAAAGGTGAAGAGCACCGGTCCCGGCACAGGACACACAGTCGACTTTACATAATTGATCCAAAGTCTGCACATCTCACCACAAGCTGTGGTGAGTCTGTGTGTGCGTGGGTTCGTGTGATTTTATTTTTGTTTTCGTCAAGAGGTCGTTGACTGCTGAGAGGGTGCGTCTACCACGCGAGATGTATGTGTGAGAATGTGTGTCAGCTTAGCAGTTGCACATTAAATCATTTGGCAGACAGAGTGACTGACAACTGAGTCATGAAGTGATGAAAACAATGCCTAAGGCTGGAAAAGAATCGGATGGGATGGGAAGATGTTAATTGCTTGTAGTTGCGAAGTATTATTGATAGCCTGTCAAAAAAAAGTGAATCTCTAGAGCTTCGCCCTGTGGCCCACATGGAAACTATAATATAAGCTTGTACCGCTTGAAATGTCAACTTTTTTTTGGAAAATAAATAAAAGTGAGTATTCTTTTTAACAGATTTTATTTACTGAAAAATATTAACCTTGACATTTATAACGTTCATACGCTGTGATTCAAGGTTTAGGACGATTTCAAAGGCCTGCTCGTTTTTGGAATTTTGCAGACCAAATAACGCCAGATTTCCGAAAAGATCTGGCTGGAGAAAAAATCTGGAGAGTATGGTCAATATCAAAATATTGAATCCCAACTGTAATGCAATTTTTGAACCATTACGTGTGAGAAAGCATTGGATCCTCTCTATGGTGACCACTATTCTTCGATGGCGGTCATCAAAAATTGGACGAGATCTGATGTTAATTTTTTATGCTACGTGCCCCAATATCACGAAGAACAATGTGGCAAATGTTCATTAACTCGTATTGGCGAGCACCGATTTTATGTGCGCGAGAAGGCGGGCATCTCAAAAAATCGAATAATGCATATCCTGGAGGAAATATTGCCTGCGCGATGGGCGGCACCTTTACTCACTCCGGACAACAAGCGCAACCTTCAGAATACCGTAGAACAATGTTTGACTCTATTAAAGTTTCATATTTGGACCTAAACTATGAACACAATAAACACTAGGCAACTGTTTTATTCCTGTACCTTGAACGAATTGAATTGGTCCACGATGTACTATGTGCTTTGCAGAACATTGAACTTGTGGGCTTTTCGTTAAAAGTAATATTTGAACTTAGCTTTGTGCAACAACCAGAATTCGCTGCATTAACAAGACCCTTGACCTTTTTAGACTGTAGCGGTAATCAAATTATTAAATTTCATTTGTTTTATTCAAAGAAAAAAACATTTTAACAAAAAAATCTAAAAAACAGAAAAAAAATTAAAAAAATGAAATTGAGTTTGTATAAAGTATGGCCTATCTAAGGAAACAAAGCCGACATAAACTGCAAACACCAAAGTCGTTGGAAAATTAAAGGAAGAGAAGTCTAAAAAGGATATCGTTCCTTCAACATACCACAAATAATACTCAATAATCTCTTAAGCTGTAGTTTTTAGTTCGTATATTAATTTTCGCCAACAGTACTTAGAAAAAAAAACAACGTTGGTAAGATTTTTCCAATGCTTTATTCTTTATTCTATACAAAACAATCTTCTGGTAAGTAGTTTCTGGTTTGTTTTTTTTTTTTTGATTTTTTTCATTTGCAAATTTCGTTATCTTGATCGAAAATAAAATTAAAATTAAGGAACTTAAGCTATATAGCTTCTTTAGTTGTTCAATTGGTGCCGGCGACTAAGTTCATCAGAAGGGTGACCATAAACGACGATCGCATAGACTCCTCGATCATCTGGTGCTGTATGTTCGAGAGTTCATTGTACTGCCCCTGCATCACCAAGGTTGTCAGTTTACTCACACGCCGGCTTAGGCGACATGCATCTGTGTTTAGATTGCGTTTCAACTGCTCACTGAAGCTGCGCTCCTTAGTCGACTGTGGTCTCGCCATTTTTCCGTGGAACCTGAGAATTTCTGAAAGTTTCTCCGGGGAAATTGAGACAACCGCCTTGGCGGTGCTTATTTGGATTTTGCCGTCACAGTAGCGAAGCTTTTTTGGTGGAAGCCCGTCAGCTGGATTCTGCTCAATGATTGCTGCCAAGCTGCGCTTGCGACTCTTTTCCAATTGTATCTGCTGCATGACTGTCTTCCGTGCTTCTTTGAGGTAATTCTTCCTTATCTTGCGATAACCAATCTGGTGGCGAATAATATCAAACTTGAAGGCATCTGATTTGGGTATCTGGCACTTTTTTGGCGTGTTAAGCTTGCGAGGGGCTTCCCTTGAATTGATGAAGAGTCGACGCTTAACCCGTTCTACTTGTCCTTGCTTGGGTCTCTGAATATCCAGGAGATCATCTATAAGCTTGCAGATGAGACCCTTATTTATGTAGCCTGTAGTGCTGGGTGGAATAACGGCTGCTTTGTGGAGAATGTGAAGGGCGCGTACTTCGTTGCCCAAGTTTGCTCTCTTCCAGGGCACAAGAGGAATCGCTGGATTCACTCTGTTATCTGGGATCACTGAATATGTAGGTCCACAGTATCCATGGGGATCGTGTGCGTCGATTTTTTCCGCTCTAATAATATTCATTTTGAATGTTGCACTGGACCACTGTGGACGGTGAAATTTGTAAATTGGGTCGGCTGCACAGCTCGGAGGTGTACTCTTCAATGACTTTGCCTCGCCTTGAGTCGTTACTTATAGTCAGACGATGTCACAGGTCAAATTTTTGCAAAATATATATTCCCATACCGCTATTAGGGATAATTTAAACTTCCATTAAAGAGCGAGACAGGTATATGTCTGCGTGTGTGTATTATGAGGTCTGCTGCGACTAGGTATTGAAAATTAGTCGTTAATTGCTTTTCCATTATTATTAGATCCTAATGACCAGGATACCAACGAGCAGATGAAATTTAAGTTGGTTATTTTCGAATTGAAAATTGTTCACAAAATAAAAACAGACAACAATTATAGGATTTATTCAAATATGAATATAAAATAAGATAGATACAAAATGAGATGAAAGTGAAAAGAAACTTTAATTTTCCAAATTCCTTTTTTTGAGTATGCGTTTTTAATTTGTGCAGTTTTTTGTTATATCTTTATTAAGATACAGCCAAACATATTGCTTAGAAATTACCAGATAACAATGGACCCCTTCGAATTGCGTTATGATAAATTCACATTTGTTACATGACATGACATAATTTAAATTTGTGGTACGATCCAATACCAAGAATACAAAAGTATGTAGGTTTCAGCAGTACTCGTAACTCAAAGTAAAAGTCAATCCTTTGACTTCATCAATATCTTTAGTTGGGCGTTGTGCGACATAAACGTATACATATACTTATGATGTTTTAAAAATCATTTGGTGTTTTTTTTTTTAAGTCATGGTTGATAAGTTGCTGATGCAGGTGTTTTTATCTGTTCTTGCGTCTATTTCTTTGAGAGGTAGGTTTTGACGCTGATACCCTAATTTGGAAAAAATGTTAATAAGTGGTATAAGCAAGAAGATCGAGAAGATCTGAATCACGACCGTGGCCCTCTACGCCCCAGCACATCAACAACCGATGAAAATGTTGAATGTCGTGAAGCAAACTGTTATCGGTTGGCTCATACATTGCAATTTTTTCGGAAATTAGGGGCATGAAGCATGTGGCAACGAAGTTCGTTCCTTAATTGCTGCATTTTGACTAAAAGAAAATTTCACATAACCATCGCTCAGGAATTGTTGAAAAACGTCAACGACGATCCTCAGCCACCTCACAAAATTCGAAACCCTGCGACTTGCACCTTTTCTCAAGATTGAAGAGTCCCATTAAAGGATGGCGTATTGCGACGGTTGATAAGATACAAATCGAATCGCTGAGAGAGCTCAAAAGCAAACTAAAAACTGCATATCAGAACTACTTCGAGGATTGCAAAAAAAATATTTGAGGGGGACTATTTTGAAGGGGACAAGATAGAAATTGATGAATAAATACATATTTTTGATAATAAAGTTTGTTGAAAACAAATTCACCTTATTTTTTGAACAGACCTCCTACAAATAGCTTTGAATTTATTGTAGAAAACTATTTTTATAAATACGCGCTTATTTTATTTAAGTTGCCTTAGATGCATAATCCATAAGATACTTTATTATTATTTTTTACTCGTATGTTTCTTATTTATTTATTTTTTGAGCCAATCTCATGACAATAATTTTTATTTATTTACTACCAACAACGATTTATATCCAAGGCAACGACACTTAACGGAAAATTAAATAAATGGTTCCTCATTGCTTCCTGCGTCAGCAACACCAATCGACTCCACAATTTATTTTACCCACTTTCAAGCATGCCTTTGCTTAGGGAAAATTGTAAAAGAATTTATATGTATAAGGTTTATACTGCAATTCAACTATATTTAATAGAGATTCACAAAGTTCATATATACATTTGATAAAACAGTTTAGAACTGAACTGTAATTCTAAGTTACTTTATTTTTCCAAAGGAAAAGCGTCTGAAAAAGACCTTTATCACAATTCTTTTGTTTCATTTCTGATTTGATTATCCTGACAAGATCCTCTCTGTAGTTCAATAGATTTTCCATTTCAACGTGCATAGCTTCCCTGTTGGGACTATTTTCAGTAAGCCGGGCGCTGTTCACACGGAGTATGTCTTCAGTTAGCGCCAATTTCACATTATACAGATGGCCGTATTCCCTCCTACTCAATACCTTCTGGTAATAATAGATCTGCAAATGGCAATTAGACTCAATGTGAGATATAAGATCGATATTGTTAGTAAGTCCTTCCTGTACATTTTGAATTTCAGTGAAAGTCTTTGGTACGTTTGTTTTAATGCAGTTTCCCATTCTCTACTTCTAGATTAGTTGATCTTTTTTATTAATTGAAAGGTCTTTAGTTTTAGAGAAACACGAACAAATGATACAAAATGATGAAATTCTTGTTACTTATACGGAATATATGCGGGAGGATAATTACAAAATACATGGAAATAGTAATTATAATAAAAAAAATATTTGTTTCATTCTTGTAAACTTATACAACTACTATGAATACAGGTAACCACAGCTCCCCTGAAAGAAGTTGTAATTATAAGTTTGAAAACTTTTACTACCTTTACTGTTGAAGCTCTTAAACCTTTTTAAACAAACGTTCTGGTTTCACTAAACCCCTTTCGACCTACTCCCACATCATTCTACTCCTTTGGCAAATATTAACAGATTCGCGATTGAAAGTTAAAATCCGCCAATACACTGGGTATTGGTATAGGCAGGTAGGAGGGTATTAAATCACAATATGAAAACATGAAAGGGTGCATGTGCGTATGATGATTTGGAGTAAAGATTGTCTGTAAAGTATGGGAACTGGTCTGGAAACAAAAACAGAGTTGGTTTGGAGATGGTAGCGTGTTTGGCGGAGCCCATTAGCGTCGCTATATTTATAGAGAACAATTGCATACTTACAACAGAATCCGCTAATGTAATAAGATAAATGCAAAAAATAAATGCCGAAAAACATTTTCATTATCTACTGAAAACGAAACCATAAAAAGTGAGCGTTGGGGATAATTTGAAGATATAATAACTTTTTAAATATAAAATAATAAGCACTTCACACTGGTGAACGGATCTACCCACAGTAATTACCATCGCCTAAATTCAATTCGAAAACGCTTCTATATACACGCACCTCTAAAGATAATCAGTACATATATGTAAACTTACGGAAATGTTTTCACCTCTTAAAATCTTATGAAATGTTCTTAGAAGCATTTTTATATTTCTTCTTCTTCAACTACTCTCGCGAGTAGAGAGAACGTACAGTTCTTTCTGCCGACACCGAACGGTAAAATATGAGAAGCTTTTCACAGTACTCGAAAGAGGTGATACCGTAAAAGGTTCGAAGTGTTCGGCCGGCGATTCGAACCTCAGACCCTAAGCGTGTCCCACTACGCCACGGCAACCACCAGCCTTGGGTAAAATCCAGCTGTTAAGTATAGTGTTGAGACTAATGGCCTTTCGCTCACTTACCGAGCTAATTGGGTATACCATTGTGCGTTTCATGTTAATGAATATTACTCAACGAAAATAAATAAATCTCAACGAAGGTAGACGTTTTGATTATTATGAGTGCAGTATACGATTTAAATGTATTGCCTCGGCTGTTTTGATTTACTTAAATTACTTAATTATTTGGCACCCAGACATCAAGTACAAGTCGGAAAACTGGAATTTCCGACCTCCCGAAAAATTCCGTTAATCCGTTTAGAGGCTTATAAATCACGAGAGCTATCGGGAGTCTCTGGAATGAATACCAGAGGTATTACTTTGATCGAGGAGGTAGAGAATGTTTGGTTTGTGAAGAGCCGGTACGGTGCTGACTTTTTTTGGCCGCGAGGAGTAAACAATGTTTCAATAGCTCAAGACATTTTTCGTGTGCCTTCATCTAGGTCAGGTTTTGAGTGGTAGTGGACTAGTTAGTTAGGGAATTGTGCACTCGAAAATTTATAAGCACCATTGTAGTTGAATTCGATTTGTAAGGCTCTGAACCTCTTTGACTTTCAGGATAAACATACTGACGTCCACTTCGTAGATATCTAATAATTACTTTTTATGTAGTTATCCAAGTTTGTTTCGTAATAAGTGCAGGTGTAAAATGTATTTCTGAGAGTTACTTAGATTTTCCCTGATTAAACAAGTAAGGGTCGTTGTTCTTCGAAGTTGCATTTTTGGCCACATTGGGTTGAGGGTTATCCATACCTCATAAGCCGCGTAAATTTCTAAACTTAAAATCTTGATTTTTAGCCGCTACCTATTACCGCTCGCTTAAGTTGAGTGACATTTTGAAAGCCATGCCATTTTTGTACAGTTATCACGAAAATTTCCCTTTCGTTATACAGTGAACGTTTAATGCTGATGATATCATCAAGTAATAGGAAAAATACTCATAATAGACTGTGTTCTGTTAAGGTCGTACTTAGTTTGCAGGCAATCGATTATAATGCAGACAGAGTGGTAATGAAAATATTGACTTACTAATGACATAAATACCTGTTCAATGCGTCTTTTGGCTAATTCTCAGCCATCTCTTTGCTTGAACTTGAAGTAGTCCCCGTCAGTTCATCTGCCTTTTCATTTCCATTAATACCGGAATATGCAGCCAACCAGCAAGGGACAATTTTTTGGCGGATTAAGCTTTTAAGCTCCTTTATTCAATATCTGTTGTTTGTAAATGTTGCACTTTAATGCCCTAAGTTGATTTCCATGTCAAGAAAGTCAGAATAGTTTGTAGCACAACCTGAGGGGCTTTCTTTATGGCAAGGATTTCTGTTTGAAACTGGAGACCGTTAAATCAAGCATAAAATAAATAATATCATACAAACTAGGAATTTAATACATCTCATTCAGAAAATTCAATTCTGCTGTTTTTGCCATATTTGTTTTCGTAATACCGATTTATCACACGCATTTCGTGATATGTCACCAAACGACCACCATACGTGATTTTTGGGCCCAAACTAGCAACTGTCTTCACTTGCTTCCTGTAGTAGTTTTACACAGACTAGATCTTTTTCGTTGAATTTCATTATTTTGGATTTCGTCTTCTTTTGCAGTCCGGGCTGGAATCACCCCTCAACTAACATGCACGGCTTCTCGCTTACTGTCTCCAATATCAACTTACGGCATAGAATAACACACTATTTCCAAAACTCCTGCGTCTTACATAGTTTATTCAATTTTACTTTATACATAAAATAATCAACACAATTTGCATACAAATACATGTATAAAAATATATATATTTTTCAAAAGCAGACGTACTTATATACGCACATAGTACATATGCCTATGGTATAATTAGCTAATACAATATAGTTTGTCGAAAAATCGCTTACAAAAGGAAACACTTCACCATAGAAACCGTATGTTTATTTAAATCTCGTCAATTAACTTGGAATGTATACCCATCAGGCCCTGGAAACACAGAAAAGACAAATTAAGTTCAATCGGATATTAAATAAATTATCAAAAATAACCTAGAGCCGATGACGGACAGTTTAATGCAACAAAAAATACATTAAAATAAATACCAACTTAGTGACAGCAGCAAATCGTTGAGGAAGAAAAAATGTATGTTTTTTTTGTTTTTGTGTATGTGAATATCCATTAGGCGATCATCTTGTCGTGAAGTCCGACAAACAGCCCCTATACGAATGTGAGATTTTCAATTTATTTCTTTCCGTTTTGGATGTGTAACGTTTATTTATTGGAAAGCAATGAAAAGAATGCATTACTTTGTACAGATGTGTTCTACACTTAGTAAGAAACTGTGTTTGTCTAAGAAATCACGTTAAGGGTAGCCATCACCAATTTAAAAAGCATGCGTCCAATTGCATTGGAGCTAATCTTAAGAAGGCATTTGCATTTTTTCCTTTGTGTGTTATTTACATTTTGTATTGAAAAGCTAATAGATTGTATTTTTCTTAAATAAAGGAGGAATAGCCCAGAGAAGAGAGATTGAACAAAAGTTGAGTAAGGAATATATCCCCCTAGCATAAACCTCGAAAAATCTAATTGACTTCAATTCTGGTATTGTTTAGTGCCTGATAGTAGTGGGTACAGATGAATTACCTTTAAGTCGATGTTGGCTTCGTCTCTTACTGGTAACCCTCGTTCTTTTTAAGAATATCTGCGGTCTACGGGAACGATAGAAACGGCAAATGAAGTCATTTAGTTTATCTTTACATTATTTTCAAGTAATTGAAAAGAAGCAAATGTCTGAACGCCGTAGTACTTTTTTTTAAAGAACATCCACCAATAACATAACCATTGGAAATGAACTAGCGCAAATGCCCAACAACTAAACTAAACAAATATTATTTTCTCCATTAATAGCTCACAAAGAAACTACTGATTGCAAGGAATTCAAGAGATAAGAGCCCGTATTATTTCAACCACCACCCGCAATAAAATTAGATTCAATTTAATCTTATCACCCAAAGTATTCCCAGCTGCATGCAACGATTTAAGTGTTTACAAACTCTCATCTTACCTTAAAGTATTTCACTGTCTTCACACGCAGTTCAAGTGTTGCGTCTTCATCGCACACCATTAGCGTATTCCTATGCTGCTGGAACGCACTCACTGTCCACATGTGATTAACGCCTTCCTCAATAGCTTTGTACAGCGCAAAAGCCTTATGTGCTCCTGTCACTAATATCATTACCTCCTTTGAGTCGAGTACAGTTCCAACACCAACAGTGAGTGCCTGCTTTGGAACTTTGCTCATATCGTTACCAAAGAATCTTGCGTTCGCTTCCAGAGTGTCTTGAGCCAGAGTTTTCACTCTAGTGCGCGACACCAGTGACGATCCGGGCTCATTAAATGCAATGTGGCCATCAGGACCAATGCCACCGATGAAAAGTTCTACGCCACCGGCTTTTTGAATCTCCTCCTCAAACGCATCACATTCGGCAATCAAATCCGGAGCATTCCCATCGAGTATGTGTGCATTCGCTGGATCGATATCAATGTGTTTGAAGAAGTTGTTCCACATAAAGTAGTGATAGCTCTCGTGATGGTCGCGAGGAAGACCTAAAAAATTCCAAATGTCTTAAAATCATGAGTCCACCCGCCAGGGTTCACAACTGCTTACCGACATATTCATCCATGTTGAATGTTTTCACATATTTGAACGAAACTTTGCCAGCTAAATGAAACTCAATCAGCTTCTTGTACATTCCAAGGGGCGTACTTCCGGTTGGGAGTCCCAACACAAAGTACCTATGATCCAAAGCAAACGTAAAAAATAGGAACATCCGTATGGGCATATACTTTACTTGTTAGGGCCTGGATTAAATTCGTTTATCCTCTTCATCACATACTTCGCAGCCCATTCCCCCACAGAGTCCACGGTGTCCAAAATTATCAACTTCATGTTGAGTTACGTCTAGCTAGAAGTAAGATAATAAATTGTTTAAATGCGAATGAACATGAGGTTTGTGATAAGTTATTCTACGCGATGATAAGCCTTCAAAACAAAAATGTAGGTTAATAGATGAACATTCGAACAATGCTTTAAGCCGACACTCGCAGTCTGTTGATTACTCCATGCCAAGTATGCACACTGAATAAATTTAATTCACTTCAAGCGATCTCCTTCAAAAGTCATTAACATGACCTTCAGAATTAGCCGGAGAACCCGTTTGTGGATGATTTAATTTGAAGTAATAAAAAGAAGCACAAAACATTTTTAGGGTTCTTACCTTCTACAGTACACACCCCAAATTAGACTGAACAATTCCTTCAGAAGCAATAAATGCTACGAGATTGTAGTGACCCACTGGTAGATTTGTAACAACAAAAACACTTTATGCAGGCCAATCAGCTTCGGTCGAATGGAAGAGAATTAGAAGTCTTGATGTGATTGCGGTAGAATTTATAAACTTTGGGAGTATGGGAATAGATTAAAATAAAACAAATATGATGATTTTATCTGCGAAGAACCTCCCGACTGGACTATTTTCTATGCGCTCATCGACAATTTGTTGTTAGGGTAAGGTCAACAACCTAAATCAACTACGCTCGGTGAGGTACGTTAAGCTTTTTCTTTCACTGATTACGAATGTTTATGAAGCACACAGAAGCGGGGTAAGAATGTGGACGGAATCAGTCAGAATGACAGTTTTGTGAATTCACTGAAATTCATTTGCCTGAACAGAGTTGCCATTTCCGTAAGCAAAATGAATGATGTTAGATAAAATATGTTTTTGGTTTTTTTTTTTTGAATCAGCAAAATATATTGTAACCGATGTTAAATAAAATCTGCTTATTACGTTTATTAAGTTTATTAGCAGTGCAAGATTAAATGACGAAGTAATCATTTCTTAAAAAATAAATAATTTAAAAAAAAATAAATATCAGTTAAATTCTTTTTCGATTAAAATATACATTTTAAATTATACCTCAAGTCGTAAATTAAATTATATTATAACTTTGCTAGAATCCGTCACTTGTGTGAAACGCGGCGCTTTGTGCTTTTTCGTTTAAGGTATAGTGATTGAAAAACCCAAACTGTCTGTAAGAAGGGCAATAATAGCTTTTGTTGCTTCATGTGACTAAAAAGTTCGCTGTAAATCAAGGTGTCACATAGGGCCTTCCTGGGTATATGACAATTTATTAGCCGATCAAGAAATAATTTACAATCGCGTTAAATGATTTCATCTCAGTATTTATTTTATTTTTTAAAGAAACGGTTCAACATATCGAAACATTCATAGAAAATAAAAGCACAAAATAGAATAATTAAACGAACAAGAACTACCGTATTAAATCCATATCATCACAAAGCTAAATACACCTTTAAAGGCGTAAACAACCAACTGCACAAAAACTTTATGGCATGCGCAGTCAGCTGAATTCCCGAAAGCATTATATGAACTATAACTTAAGAACGCCAATTTTGCCGTGAATCACTTTAAGACTTATAATGATATTGTACTTACATACATGAAGGACAGTAAGTAAAAATATCAACAGGAGTTATGACTCACGACTTACAGAGATATGCTTTTCCAGGTGGGGGTGAAAAACAAAACATATTTATACTAACTTAAATTTAGGCCATTCTAAAGGATAGAAATCTAGGAACTTGCCTCATAAGAAACTGAGTGAAAGCTAAGGCAATTGCAATTCCTAATGTACACATTAGTGTTTTTTTTTATGTTCCAAATGTTCGTTACTTCTTTGATATTGTTGAGTCATTATTTACTTTCATTGCTCGAAAAACAACATTGTTTGTCAATTCAATGGGAGCACCATTCTGAGCAATCATTAATTTTTAAGTTTTATTGCTATGGCTGCAAAAATTCGGTTGCGTGACAACAAGCTTTGAACATGCGACCGAACTTAACGCTATTTGTTTGTTCTATAGAACCAGTTTTTTTGCGGCTGATTAACAACCGATTAAGCCGAGATCTTCTTAAACTGCTCAATAAAAGAATATTTTAACTCGTTTGCATGCATAAACAACTATCTCTTTGACTTAAGTATTAATTTGTGTTTTACATTCATGTATGTGACGAAAACTAAGTTTGGAGATTATGTACTCTGTGCGTCCCATAGAATGGTGACTAAGTGAGGTTTCTTCTTATGAGTACAGTGTGATAACGACAAGCTCACATAGGAAGCAATTACAGTTGATCAGATTATAATGACTCATTTTAGGAAATGAGTGATGGATAATCTTGATTGTAACTTCTTTCAATTGCACTTGTCTCCCAGCTAAGTTGCAAGTTCCTAACTTAATTTAAGGGCTTGTACGTGTTAAAAAAATGTATGGCCTTCTAAAGTATGTAGTGCATAAACTTACATGTGTCATTGCAGGCATTGCTAAAAAGACGTTGATTTTGAAGCAGTAATCATTAAAAGCACTTTAATCTTATCTCTTGATCGATGTGTTTTTTTTAGTACTGTTGTAGGCATATGTGCATACAACTCTGTACATATGTATATATTTAGAATATGCATTGCAGCGTGGTTATGGGATTAGATTAAAATGCAATATAAATGTGACGCTTTTCCCTTTTCCTGACCAAGCAGTGTACTTTTTGGGATGGGGACAAAATTCTCAAAAGACAAAATCTTAGGTTTGCAGTACAGTCACAACATTCACAGAATAATATCTTGTTTATAAGGCCTAAGATATGATGAGTGAATATCTCTTTCACTGCTCATCTCAAATTTGTATGCTTTCTTCTGTTGTAAAGACAGGCAGCGACGGGTTTCTGGTGTTTCTGGCGTATTTTTCGACACTTAACCGTGTTGGCTTGTTGTTTCTTGAACCTCGGTTTCTTACTATAACAAAGAAAAGAGGCGGTGTTGGCTTCTAGGAAGGTTTGGATTTCGTTCGCAGTGTAATCAAACTGACGATCCGGGAGTCGCGTATAAATCACTTATTGCACACTCAGGCAAAGTTCACCAGCCTGAATTCGAAGACATAGTAAACATTTCTTCCTTTCTCAGCAGGTGTACCCTGCAAATTTGAGTGCAATATCGCTCTGTTTGCACAAGCCAAAGCCGCCCAAGATGGTTAATGTAATTGTGGTCCACCGAAATGTTTACTGAGCACAAAACGCTTTACGACAGGGTCAAGGATCAACATCCAGGATGATAAGATAAATAAAAACAGCGATCGTTTATGTACGTTTTATATATTTTTAATTTATATACTAAACACAAAATCATAGAAATAAAGAAAATATGTATTTCAATTTGTTTAGGTTTTCCTTCTATTTATTGTATATAAAAAATGAGTTTCATTTCCTTTTTATTTCCGTCAAGAAAGTTTAAAATACAATCCTCTTAACTGTTCTCATATAAAATGCTCGGATAATTTCTTTTTAAGAATCTGCTGTTGCGCATGGTTCCGGTGTTGCTTCCCCGAGTAATGGGTTTGCGTTTGCACATAGAGGATGCTGCTGCGTGTATACAAATTTTCTCTTTCTAACTACAATTTTACTTTATGCTGCGAATATTTATTTTGTATCTCTACTAAGTTCACTTCGTTTTCTTTGTTCAGATCAAATCTTGAGTAGAAGACTTTTGCTTGGGTGTATTGTTAGGAAGGCATGGAAGATGACAAATGTAAAAACAACAAACGTATGTACTGTAGCGACGTGAATAAATGCAAATTAAGTATGTAATGGCAAGGTTTCTGGGTGCTGAACGGAAACCATTTTGGGCTGCCCTTCAGCACTGACATTAATTGTGAATCAAGTGTCGGGCTGTTCGAAACCGGTTGAGGAATGTTGTTTCGATAGAAACAGAAGAACGGTGGGGTGTACGGATTTATTGGAATTGTACGGTCTTTCAAAACAATTTCTTAAAAAAAATCAAAATACAAATAAATTTTCTCTGTATCATCAAATAACATCAAATAGAGTGCATTGGGGAGTGCATTTTGTTTCAAAAAAAAGGATAAACACACCAGGTAACATTTAAATACAAAAAATCTCTAATTCTATGTCAACTTTAAAGTAAATTATATCTCTTCTCATTTTTAGAAATTTTGTTCGTATATGTGTATAGTTGTAAGATGAAACATTTCATTGGAAAGAATAAAAATAAAAAAAAAATTGCATCGCGTTCCATGAACACTTTGTGCGCGCTCAACTTGGCGAAGAACATTTTTTAAGGGAGGGACGATGAGTGGGCGAATGTGTGGAGGATGTTAGTTTGAAAAAAGAAACGTTTTGCTTCGGGGTTAGTATACAATTTTGGCTGTTTTATTACCAAACATCTCGGCTTAAGCCTTCATCGGTTCTGTTCATGATTCAACCACAAATTATTTTTTATCTCTAGGAATAACTGAAAGAATACGGCTGCTGGGATCCTCAGCTGTATGCGTTGTTTAGGTTTGATTTGACTTGTTCTGTGGAGGGAAGTTATGCCTTACATCAGGCGGCACTTTTCTTCACCCTGCGGATCACCCTGTTGGTGGTAGAGTTCTTCATCGCCGACGGTCACTTGTGATGTTGACGGGAATCCTCGGGCCGAAGACCGGTGGCGTGAGGCATGAGTGGTGACTGTTTTCTTGATTCGTTCAGAGGCTGCGACATCCTCGCCCTCGGTGTTGAAAAGCACAGTTTTCATGTTGTCACCAACAAACCACTTTTGTGTCTTCATCACGATGTTGGTTGGTGGCTCATGGTCGACTCCAGCATCCGCAGACCAAACCGTGATGGTGGCTCCGGCGTCGATCTTCACGGAACGGTGGAACTTGAATGAGGTCTCATCGGCCCCGCACGAGCGTAGCAGTTGCCAGCCACCGATGCTGATTTCCTTGTTTGACTTGTTGAACAGTTTAACGAACTTACCCTCGGGATCGATTTCGGAAATTTGTATGTCTCCCTTTGCGCTTCCGGTGACGAAGTACTCAGATTCGCTGCGATCCTCGGACTCCTCGACTACGGTGCGCTTGCGTTTAAATGCTCCGCTAGCAGTGGACTGCCCACGGGTTGGGGTTCGGCGCATCGGTGTGGCACGCGTTGAGCGTAGCGATTGACTTAAGGAGCTGACGCTGGCAGTGTTGGAAGTTGCGGGAGTAATATTTAGACGTGACTCCTCGCCACAGAGCAGCTTGTCGTAGGCGGCGATTTCCAAATCCAGTGACACCTTGATGTCCATCAAGTCCTGATATTCTTGCAGTTGCAGAGCCATTTCTTCCCGCATACGGTTCAACTCAGCTTCCAGAGCGTGGATTTCAGTATTATGGCGAGCACGTTCGTGATCCAACAAAGACTCAAGGTCGCGAATCCTTGAGTTCAGAGCAGCGTTTGTAGATTCTAACTCGCCGATGCGTGAATTCAACTGATCGATGCGGGTGCGTGTAGTGCGCAATTCCTCAATTGCTCCGGCAGCTGCTGATTGGTTGCGATTTGCTGCGTTTTGCAAACTCTTGACTTTGTTCTCATAGAGCATCTCAATTTCATCGCGGTTGGCACGCATCTGGCCTTCATACTGGTCTCTGAGCTCCTGAAGGGATTGCTGCAATTTCGCCTCATATTGCTCGGAGAGACGTCCGTCGATTTCGCTTATCTCCACCTGTCGACGAGTGCGTGTTTCCGACATCTCCTGAGAGTGAATCTGGTCCTTGAACGTGAGTTCTTCGCGGAGACTCTGAATATTATTCTCGAGATCAACACGAGCCAATGTCTCATCCTCAAGATGCTTACGGGCGTCATCTAACTGTGCACGTAAGAGATCTGCCTCTTTCTCACGTTCCTTCGCCTGCTCCAAAGCCTTCTCTAAGTCAGCCCTAGCGTGCTGGTATTTCGTACTTAAATCGTTGCAACGTGTCTCATAGTTTCGAGCACTATTTTCTGCCAAAGTGCAATCTTTTGTCTTTCTATCTAATTTGTTCTTGAGGTCATCGTTCTCGTCCCACAGACGCTTTGTGTCAATCTCGAGCTTAGCCTTCTCGCGTGCTGTCTCATCCAACAGCTTCCTGGCATCGGACAACTCATGTTCGTAGATCGACTTGATATTAGACACCTCCCGACTGACAGTTTCTCTTGTAGTTTGCACTTCAATCGTGAGCCGCGAGTTTTCAGTTTCCAAATTCCGCACTCGATCGATGTAACACGCCAAGCGATCATTGAGGTTTTGTAGTTCAGCTTTCTCCACAAGGCGACTGTGTCGAGTGGGGCTCAATGGACTGGATGGCCTACCAGCACCAACAAGTGGAGTGGACGTACCGCCGGGCTGGGGTGTGGCTGTACCCGCTCTTTTCGCTTTAGTAGACATTGCTGAGAAATCTGTGAACACAAATAAAGAGTTTACCCACCACACAGTTATACACAACACTCGTTAGCACTGATAAATGCTTGCTTACCTGATTAGGTTAGTGGCCTTGTTTTTGCTTTTTGTATTTTTTTGCTTTGAAAGTATTTTTATGAGGGTCGTCTGAGAAATGTTCTTACGACGTAAACGATGGTATTGATTTTTGATTGTTTTTTTAATCTAAATGAATTAAAATGGGGACAATTATATTCACTGGTACACTTGTTTATTTACAGGTCTTAATCAATCAACAACTTACAGCCAACGCGATTGTAATTTTATTGAGTTTAGTCACACAATTCTCGCACACAAAAAATCGTCGTTAAAATCAAACACCCAGCGAGTTCATGGAGGTTATAACGAAATGTCAAAAATGAGCGTCCAATGCTTTCGTTAAGATTTCAGCTGAAAGTCTACACTGGTTGCTAGCTGCGTTTATACTCTGGTAGGGCGACATGTTGTACACATTTGAGAAAATATAATTTTAAAAATATTTATATATATAAAAAAATATTAATGTATGACCACATAGAAAAAAAGTCACAATGTATCCATAATATGTCTTCCGAGATCTACTCCTTCGGAGATTAGAAATTTGAAAGTTGCTTGCATATAATTTGCAATTTCTTAGGGTGGAAATAAACAAACGACATGCTATTGAAAGACTGTTATTTTGAAAGAACAAAACACACTGCTGAAGCTGAACTCTAGTTTTTTATTCATACTAACGCATTTCTGCATTCTAGACAAAAGTTATGTAACATCGACGGCATCTTAGTATCATACTGGCCCTATGTAGGTCTACTCTAAGTTATATATTTTAAATTAATATTAAGTTTCGGCTTCTTGGCTATTTTTTTGTCTCTTATTCTTATATGAAAATATAATAACAAAAATTGCTTTCATTCTTAATTAACTGTTTTGAAAATATGGTGTTGGTCTACGGAATGTGAGAAAACCATTTCTTAACCCCCTATGTAAACCCATGTCAGTGGTCAAGCTTGACATTTTTTGTGTAGAGTTTCTCAAGCGTGCAAAATAGAATCGAGCAACTCAACGATTCGTTGGGTTACGTCACCTTTAATTTAAATTGAAACCTCATACATGGTTTTTTGGTAGAGGCTACGTCATTAGATATTTTAAGACGCTTTCCCTTGGTTTTATGTAAATATTTATATTGGCATTCTGGTACAAGTAGGACCGTGGACCCTGGAGATTTGTTTGCCTATTAAACTGGTGCGGACCCAAGTACGTTCCGCTGGGGATATAATTGGACTTGTCAATTATGTATTTCTTGTGAGTGGGAATTTCAAGTTTTATGAGTCCAACTAGTAAATAGGATTATTGGCGCGCGGAAATGATTATGCATTCTACGGTGATGATGAATGATCTTGTTATAATAACATGCATGTATACATAAGCGTGTGCACATACATATCGATAAATATGCGTGGGTGTTTGAATTTGTTAGACGGATAGGAATCACGTTAGATTTCTTGTGTATGATGAGTGATTCGATTGGCTTGTAGTAATCGAAGCGATCTTTCTAGTCTTATGGGGGATTTACTAGGTTGTCATTCATTTCATCACATAAATCTAGTAAGACTATGGGGACAAGAAAATAGAGTTAATTAATTTCGTGTATGTTCGTTGCTGATTATATTTCCAAATGGATACCAGTTAGTTTTGAATGGCTAAATTGTTTGCAGCAGGTGGGTGAAGACACTTGAACATTTTTTGAGATGCTTCCCGCCAAAAATGTTAATGAGGTTATTTTCCAACATCGGAACAGGTCTTGAGTTATTTCATTGTTGACCAATGATGACCTACAAGGCAATCTTCATGCATATATTCACAAACCCCGTTTACCTGTTTTTAATTGGATGTAGTCACATATAGACTGGAATTATTCTAATTTTCAGGAAGGTGGAAGGACTTTCAAAATGAGCTCCACTTAATCCCTCAGCTGTCCCGTGTAGAATTGTGGGGCAAAGTAAAATTGTAACACTTACATTTTTTTTAACTATGTAAAATAACCCTGCTTAACAACAACTCACATACAACATTGTGAAAATTAAGAGGTGTTTCTTTATTTCTCCTTATGCTTATGTTTTATAAAAGTCGATGAGATTCTAATGCACTTCTGAAGAAGATTCAGAATTATGAAAGTAAGGCATACGACAAGTAAGGATAGATATATCTGAACATTTGTGTTTTGATTTGGCATATCACACTTGGATACGCTATGTGTGGTAGGCGTGAATTGCGCCAAGAGGAAACTCGGATTTATCTTGTTCCTCCAACTGAACGAAGCAACGCTGTATTCATGTATTCCTAGGCTGTTTCTTATCTTGCAGTAATGATGTATATGCCCACTGAACGCCAATCGGGGATGAATCTTTTGGCCCAACAACTTAGTGGATTCCTTAGATAGTACGTCCCAATTTTCTTTGAATCGTTGAATTTTCGGAGAATCATGTTCCTCACATACGGCATCGGATACACGGTAGGTAGGAAAGTGTTGCATGAGAATTGGTCGTGAATAGACGCCCGCTGGTTCCTTGCAATAGTCCAGCTTAGGATTTTTCATACACGAAAGCTTTTCTACGGGAAAATAAATTTTCAGTAAATTTATTGCATGCGAATATGATGCTTACTTACCAGTTATTCGGTTTAGCTCGACCTGCGCTTCCTCACAAATGGAGCATTTGTCATTTTCCATCGCCATGGAATTTAGGACAACAAAGTGAACACCTCTAATTGTGTGCAGGTGAACTCCTGTATTATTAAAATTAGTCTTAAAACGCCCTAAAAAGAACGGATGCATTCTGCAAAAGAAAAACATTATTGGAAAAAAATTCCAGTTAGTTAGCGATTCTTACCGATAGTGGAAGCCTACGTCATGATTTCCAGCAACACTTATCACACGTGTATCTTTTGGAGTGTAAAAAAGTTGGTGATACCTATGAACGAATTGCGCAAAGTACTCATCATTTACCAATTGGCCTTCATCAAACAAATCCCCTAAAAGTGACGTAACCACTAATTAACGTTCTAAGAGTTGTAAATATCAAACCCACCTAATATGAAGATGACTTCTGGATGGAATATAGTGACGGCTGTTTGAAATGCTCGATGCATGTGCCATTCTCTGACGAATTTGTCAAACCAGTGACCATTTATGGGTCCCAGCAAATGCGTGTCAGCTAAAATGATTGCTTTTATCGGCTTTATCGACGCGGTAGACTCATCGTGACCCCGCAGAACGGGCCACTCACACTGTTGATAGACACATGATTTTATATTTTTAAAGTTTTACTTCCTCTTACCTGGGACAAGACAACGTAGTATACAAGAAACTCACAGTAAAATACCACAGCAAGGGTTGCGGCAAGAATGTATTTAGATAGCTGTGTCCATCTCATTTTGTTAGGAGTGAAATAAAACAAAATCCGACATGGAATTGTCTGTCAAGTGTTTTCACATCCGGTGCTTGACCACTCTACCAAGTGAACTTCGGGAAATAAATGAGACTTTGAAACATTTTTATATAAAGCGTCCGTTTGGAACGTTGTAAATCATAATTGCGGCCTATGCGAGACAAGATTAAAGTGTTTTAGAAGTACTTCGAATTGGTAACAAGTGCAAGACGCATTTTTGGTTGTCAAAGTTTTGTTTGCACTCAAATGACCTGCTGATGACAGGTGCTCAAACAACAGGGTGTACATTTTTATTTAAATATATATATGAACAAATATGTGTGACAAATTTAATGTGACAGCTAAATAAGTGTCACGTGCAGTTAATATTTTTATTTACATTCAATATTCCATTGTATGCATTTATTGTGTAAATTTATAAACATTGTGCGACAAAATCAGTTAGAATTTCTGTATGTTTATATCGGTCAATTTAAAATTGTTGCAATGAAAAGTCGGATAGACTGAGGAAATACATGCCTATTATCAATTTCAGCAAGTACATGTACCAAAAGCCACACAAATGCTTCTGAATATTGTACAAATACTAAGCGAATACACGGGCAATTTCAAAAGTGATGCCAGATTTATTCAACTTTTTTCGATCATTTTGACATTTCCAAATCAAAAAAGAATAATCTTGAGAAAATAATTCTTCAGATCAGCCAATGTTTGGTTTAAACAATGTTGTGTATGTGTTCGCTGACTGGTTAAAAATATGAAGAAGAACCTATCAGTGATTGTACGTGATTAGATCTGCTGTTGTGATGCTGTTCGAGCATTCTTATATTGAAATATTTCGTCAAATTTTTAAGCACGAAAACACAATTGTGGCGCTTTTATAGTTAAAAGATTTATAACAAAAACAAAGAATACCTTTGCCATTCCGAAATAAATTCATCAGCGAAACAATAAACAAAACCAAAATTAAGGTAATTTAAGATAGCTGTGTAGGACAACATAAAAACTCTAGCACTATGGCAACGCTGCCCTCGATGTAATATTCATCCGTCCCTTTTTCTTCGATGAATCTCACCACACATGAAATATAAAACCCCCTCAGTCCGCCGCAACAATTCACAAATGTTCATCCCATTGACGCCTAGCTTCTTTTGGTTTCGTTCAGCGCGCTGAGAAAGTTGTTCACGCGAGTTGCGAATGTCATCTGCATAGTCAAGAATTTTTCAGATAAAAAATTGAAATCGAAAGAAAATTCTTGCTTACATTTTTTTGTTTGCTACAGTGCGGGTCAATACACGGATACAAATTTTCTCTTTTTTTGAAATCAATCAAATTTAAAGAGTCGCTGTTATCTCCGTCATTGTGTTGTGTTCAGTGTCGTCTTGTCGATTGCAATTTATTTCATAAAACCGATTACACAACACACATCAAATATCTGTTCATCTTCAGTTGCGCTGTTCTCCTTCGAAAGATATTAGTAAATCAAATTTGAAACATGAAGATCTGGACATCGGAACACACATTTAAGTAAGTTTTTCAAAGAAACATCGATTTGGAAAATCCATTGCATGTCATTGGTTATGAAAATTTTGGAAAAACTCATTGTTTCCTTTGATGTTGCTAGTTGATGATTTTTTCTTTTTTGTTGTTCGATAAATTCGATTGCATTGTAATGAGCGTGTTGCCATGACGATCCGATTACTGGCCGCGCCAGGTGTGATGCAACTTAGTGACATTGTCCATCTAAAAAATTCGGTCAAATATCTGCAGCGGAGCTGGCACATTAATCTGTGACGTAACGAGATGAAAATCAAGAAAAGCTCTTCAGCTGATACTAGGCGGCAAAGTATTTTTCGAGTGGTTATTGTCATATGAGGTAAACTTGGCAGGTTGATATGAAATTTGGTGGCAACTGAAAACCAGTTTCTCGCCATGAACTTCAGCCGTACAATCCAGCCGTGCGCCTAGCAACAAGGGAAACCGTCTCACATGTTCTCACGTTCGTGCTCCGCGTGTGCGTTTTTAATGAGTAAGTGGCGGTAGACATGTGGTTGAATTTTCGTCTTGAGTTTCTTCAGAGCGTCAAACCAGCTTTTGAACTTCGATCAGTGACGCATGTGGCAAAAGTTATCACGAGCATTTGTTTACACGTAACTTGTTTACCTCTAGTGAATTTACACGGCCGGATATGGACAGTGGGTGTAAATTTGTCTCAGTTTGTTGATTTTTTTTATTTTTCTCTGAGTTTGTCAACCTGTTCATTTTTTTGTTGCAAAATATGAATCGCTCTTTTTTCGATGAGCTTTGACTTTGTTCGGTTCAGATTGGCATTGACCTCCACAAAAAATGACACACACAAATGTTCGTTGATACAAGATAATGAAATTCTCAATGCCTGACTTGAGGTCATTTGGGAGTACCACGGCAACATAATGGAGTAAATTGTATACATTTCTGCGAAGACATAACTACAAGTTGATAAGAGATTACGACCGACGGCAGTGGGAATGTACTTATAACAAAGTTTGTTGAAATGTACTCGTGCACAGTTTCGACTGAATTTAAATTGTCGTTTGCTTACATGTCATGTGTTTTTGTGTAATGAAGTTGATATTGATGGGTTTGCAGAAATCGGTTTGCAATAGGGGGCTTTCCGAAACCGCGTGAGTAAACAGTTTGTTAAACGGAATTTTTAGTCATCATTGGGAATTGTAGGAACTTCGATTATGTTTCAACTAATGTCTTGGGGTAAACTAGCGCAGTTTATTGAGTTGCTCCAAATGACTTTCTATTTTCTAAACACTGTCGAGGCGGAAGTAACGAATGCAATCTAAGATAATATCTGACATTTCAGAAATGTTCTATAGGTAAGATTAAATTATACAACCGGCTGTCGGAAGCTGTGTGGAGTTTAACGATAAGTCTGCGTCACAAGTTGTCTTACTTATTAAAGAAACGCCATCATAAATTAACTGTCTGTTGTCTCACTTGACTGCGTGACAACAAAGTCAAATGAATTTAAAACTGAATCTTTTGGATGAATGAGGCGTTGACGTCGGTGGCGTGAGCTTCAATTGAGTTTCCCTTTCATGCGTTAGATCCAACAAATTATTCAATTTACCATAGCGTGTCCATAGTCGTCTTTAAGAGCATTACATATGTAGTAAGAGGGATGCAACAATGCATTGTTCCAGCTTGAAGATCTATCATCCATACACGAGGCACTTGAACCACGATATTCGTTATTCGTTCAGTAATCTTGGGACAAGCATACCTTTAGTTTAAATGAATCTTCAACTGAACGAAATTAGAATAAATCAGGCAGTTATAAAAGATTTCATCACTTCGGACCTTATGTGTCCTGAAACAATGTTTATGACAGCTAGGTCATCTAGGTTTCGAGCTGTGCTGTGATGTGGGCAGAATTTCCGATTGCTCTAGATAAGAATCTTCCTTCGTGAGATTACGTGCAATACTCGAGTTTTAAGGTACCTGGAAGAAGCATACATATAAGCACTTAAAGTCCCGATAATAAACTGTGGGCCTTCTCAACTGGCTATGAACACAATAGCCAACACTTCACGGATGGCTGTCACAGATTCCTGAAAGTAAGCATCTCAATATATCAGTTCCTTACGTAGACAGCGTGTCAGTTCTGTGAAATGCTTGATCCATACTAATGGAATATTCCAATCTCTGATTCACATTCAAAGAAAGAGACCAGAAAATGAGTATATGTATCTGAAGTTGCTAAGAACATGGTGACACATATCAGCAAGCAACACTCTATGCACTTCCCGTTTTTTCCTCGTGTCTTTACGTTTTGTTTGCATTCGGACATGTTTTGGCGCCCAAATTCAATAGTTCAACTTATTCTTTTTAGTAAAGGCTGCGTTCTAATTAGCTAAAGCAACAAAAAGTATTAACGTGTTTCCTACTTTATTCAAGATCAGCGTCAAGGAATGCTTAAAGTGAAAGTGTGAAATTGCACTCTTTGTAAGTAAAATACTGACCAGCCTTGATCTCTTAAACCAAGTAAAAGATAACAAATTTTTAAACATTGTTATTTTCTTTATTACAAAGTAAGATCAAAGTGCAAGAACTTTATAGTTCTATTCATTAAAACTGTATCCCCTTTAAGATCTACTAGAAGCATTTGAGGATGCATTAGTTTTTGAAGAACCACCGCCACTACTGTGAGAAGATGCCGATGCTTTAGCTGAGCTACTACTTACACCTCTGTGAGCTGGACTTGGAGCCGCAATCGAAGCGCTGATAAGTAGCAAGAAGATGAAAAAGTAGGAGAAGAATTTCATGATGATTCTCGTTTCTTACAAATATCTTAACTGATACCTTTGCAAGGGAATATTTCACCTTATATAGTACTTAATTTTGGAGAAGGTGCTAATTGCTTATTTTGGAGAGTTCCTTATTTCAATTAAATTAATTGAACTTATCAAGAAGTAGTAACAGGGAATTGGTCAGTCTCCAAGTGTAATGGAAATTAGTTCAATTAGGAAATTTGCAAATGATTCACTTCCGAAGGTGCTCCTCGCAATGACTTAATTTGAGTTAATATCGAAACACAAAGAGAATCAATACAGAAACTAAAACTCATCTTCTCCTCCGCAATTGAATGCAATAACTTGTGTTCGTGGCCTCGCGACTGCATTTTACATGTGCAACGCACCGGTGTGTTTGCTTAAGTGTTTCATTGATGTTTGTCTACATGGCCTTTGAGACAAACAATAAATACAAACATTGAAAAAAATCAATGAGAATTACGACATATTTCTATCGACGATATTACGTTACGTTCTGGCTATGTGTTCCTAGAATACGAACTGGTTTGATTTGTTGCCGAGAGTTTTGTTTTGTGTCAAATTGTAGCACACTGCGTTAAGTTATTAGAAAAAGCTTTATAAGCTGTAAATAGAGCACATGAATAATTGTGTGGTAAAATCTGTTTCCGGGTGATTGCACTTCCTACCTTTTTTTATTTCCTTTTTATCTTTTCATTCAACTACTGTACGTTTAATTAAGGTTAGGCAAGAGGGGTGGTGGCTAAGCTTCACAAACGGCAATTGTTACTATTTTAAATCAGCCAAACACACACTTCTCATTGAGCTAATATTGAGGCGAAAATGCTGATGCTTCCAGATCATTGGAAAATTAAGGGAGTAGACGTGTTTCTAAAGCTGTTTATCTAATCCCTGCGTTTGCCGTTGCTTCAGGTATAAGTGGAAACAGCCCTACTTTAAGAGCGTGGTATAATATAAAACACTGTACGTGGCGATATCTATTAATGGACCTACATTGACCCCAGACCGCGAAGAAATATGCCTTTACTGCATCCTTTTTCTACTCGTATCAACTGCATCTTTTCTCACGAACGCTTCTGCTACACAACTTGAAAGCCCGCGAACAATGTGATGTATTATCAGTTATTGACGGCAACATGTTACTATCCCACTTTCTCAAATAAACCGTGAAGATCACATTTGTCTGACTTCTCGAGTTGTCGTAAATTTGAATATTTTCGCAGCGTAATTCATTAACCTTTTGCTTCAGCGTTCGCTTTATCTCTTGAGTACACAGAATGTTTTGTAACATGAGAGCAAGCAAAAAATCAAACTGACGCAACATGCCTTCGCAATTTCTCTATTTTCCCCTATCTCAATGTCGCACACATATTACCCCCATGTGGAAGTTAGTTAGCATTTTTGCAGTGTATTGCTTACTTCCGACAGACGAACTTGCATTTTATGTTTTTTTTAATCACACATTTAGACTAGAAACAGCGGGCCAAATGTAGCAATTCAATTTATAAAAATTAGCTTTTAAATGTTTTTCAACGTCAGCAAAGTTCGACGTCAATAAAAAAAAACACGGGTTAACTAAAAAAGAAAAAAAAATTCTTGGCAACAAAATTGCTCTTGAAATATCCCCCGCGATGCCCTCGAGTGTGTCTCTGCACATACAAAATAAGAGAGATGTATATTTAATCATTTTAATTGTTTCATTCACAGCCATCCCTGGGAGACCGTCACACAGGCAGCATGGCGCAAATATCCAAATCCCATGACCCCATCGATTATCGGCACAGATGTTGTGGACCGCAAAGTGGTCGATGGCGTGCTGCATACACACAGACTGGTGCAGTCGAAATGGTATTTTCCGAAATGGACGCATTCGGTAAGTTTACATTTTATAGTATCGTTAAGTGATGAGATGTGCATCTGTTAAGTGTATTTGACGGAAGTAAAATTCGACCTTGAACTTGATTTCTAAATTCATTCAATTCTCTCCTATTGGATTGTGGCCAAGTAATGAATGGGAAAATTCAATAAATAGGGAACAAGACAGGGAAATCTTTTTGAAATTCTTGTGAAGAATTTTTTCACTTTCTCAGGCCTTGAGTTGTAATCTATTTTTGATTTTTGAACTTCGGACCAGTCAGTGTGCGAGCAATGCCTGATTAACTTTTGATATTACACAAAGTGGACAATTTAAAATATAACAGTAACGATGAAAAGTAGAAAACAGGTATTTTTATTGTTGGGGTTCTGTTATCACGTAGACTGAAACTTAAACTGATTAGATAACCTATTTTGGAGTGATTGATATTCTACTGACGTAAGTGGCAACAAGATGAACAGCCTTAAAACTTTTAGTGGTTTAAAATATTAAGCTTTTAGTGTAATTAAAAGAAACGTATTAATAATCTAAAATTTTGCTTCCCTGTGTTTGAAAGTGAACAAGCATCTCGGGTTGTGTGGGTGTGCTTGCTCTTCATCTTACTTAACTACTGTTGTTTTTCATAGAAAGGCGTGCATAAAACTGATCTATAAGGTGGGACGATTTTTCTTGCAGTTTTGTAGGCATCGTAGAAGTACTTGTCACAAGTGCACGTTTTGCTCTTGAATAGGTTATCAAATTCCAATGTCACTGTCGCGGCGCAGGGGGATAAGTACCTCGACGACTACGACGGCGAACTAACTCTCTATAATAGGTGCAACCAATCGCATTTTTTTTTACAGATATCGCATAAATTCGTTCTTCATGATGATCGCCAATTGTTAACATTGTGATACATATTCCTTTGTGCACTTCCGACAGAGCATTTTGGCATGTGTTCCTTAACCCCCGTTATTTTTTCGTCGTCTTTTAGGATTTATTGCAAACGTATTATTTTAAGTTTATTTTCAACACTTCTCATTTAAGTGGAATCTATTAGCAGCCAAAAACATGAGGTTCAACGACTTTGTAAACATCCAAACAGAAACATACCATATGTCGCAATTGATTTCCATGCCAAAAAAAATGTTCGAGTGAATTGCAAACAATAGTGACTGCATCTTCGATGCGCGAAACCTTTTCTATTTGCGTCTTCTTAGATTTGAATGTATGTGAATGGATCCTACCCTCTACCCCTCGTTGTACTCAGTTTCTGCTTTATTTTAGACCGCGTTTGTTTCACTAAGGCTCGAATCACGAGGGTTACAGATGCACACCGATGCAAAGTTCATTCACACTTTATTTTTAGAAAACATACACATCAGTGTGAACAAAAAATTAAATTTCTCTTTTCTCATTTCGTCTCGTTTCAGTTAATTGGAACAGCGAAAGTATGCTTTGCCAGTGAGAAATCCACAGTGGATCCAGCAAACAAGCAAATGATTCTAAAGACAATGAACCTGACATTCTGTCGCCATATCTCCATCGATGAAGTGATCTACTATGTTCCACATCCAAAGGATTCTTCGAAGACATTGCTAAAGCAAGAGGCTCAAGTTAGTGTGCGGGGAGTTCCTTTAAGTCACTACATGGAGGATCTTCTCACATCCACGATAAGCTTGAACGCGGGCAAGGGACGCCAGGGTCTTGAATGGGTGATAGGACGCATCAACTCAGAGGTTTGTTGTGATTTATATCATCAGCTGTCATTGTGAACGAGAGTTTAATTGTTGGTTTGGTGTTTGTTGTCGCCCCGTTTAGGTAAAAGGAATCGCTGAGAGCGCTGCCAAAAGCACAGACGACCTGATAATGACCACAAAGAAATCCCTGGACGACATGGCCGAGAGTGCACGCAAAAGCATGGACGAGCTTAGTGCGCAAGCGTCCAAACTGCACATCTAACGAAATCAACACCAACACCCCATTCAAACATCAACAACGGTTGCTACCTATTCGTCAGTAGCAAGTCGCCTATGATATATATTTACGTATATTCCTTTTTGAATTTCCTTCTTCGTTTTGAGAAGAGCGTGAAATGATGACGAAAACAACCAAATACATCGTACAGACCCAGTCTATGGTTTGAAATTGTGAATTAAAGGTGATTTAGGAGAAACGGGAAAAGGCGATGTGATGATATCGAAGAAACTATAAGTAGAATTAAGCTCAGATGAACTTTAAATCACCACAAAGAACTACAACACAACCTTCACATTAATTATCGTCTGCACAAAGACTCCCTCAGTCATGAGGAACAATTAAGACGCGGATAGATCTAGGAAACAAAAGAGTACACAAGACAGAAGAATGAGCTAGGATCTCATTTCATTAAATTAATTCTAGTTATTTTAGTAGAGAGAATTAACAAATGTAAAGCAAGAAGGAGGGGAGATTGTAGCCATACTCTTGATTCTTCCCTACCTTACACCGCCCTAAGATTCATATGCCCCGGAACGGCAGAAACAGAAGATGATTGCACATTCGACGTGCTCTTAAGGAGATATTGGGTAAATCTAGACTCGAAGAATTACAAATTTTCATAAGAAACATCCTAAAGGGCTGCAGACACGACAGTGGACAGTGGTTTAACGGTCATGGTTGACAGTATTCGGACAATGTATCTTGCTGGTCAATATAAATCAACGTCTTTTTCATCAGTACTGACCGCACATGACCGACGCAGCACGTCGGACAGACGACTAAAAGTAACCGCCAACAGGCAGATGGGCAACACATAGTTTCAATAAATTTGCGTATTGTGATGTTTATACATAGAGATTATAATAAATTTATTTTTATGTTCCTATTCATTGAACGAAAATTTTCAGCTTTTTGCGATCAACAGCCAACCAACCAGTCAACGGATTAAATTTTAGTTAAATTTTGCCCGACCCCCTTTTTTTAACGTGTTTTTTTCTTATTTTCAATCCCTGCTGCAGTATATTGATGTATATGGTCCATGATTATGATGAGGAAACCATTAATTTAGTTTAGCAAATATTGTATTTATTTTATTTTACAACCTCATGTTATTATAGTGTTCAATGTTTTGGAAAAACCAAATGTACATGGATCAGTAAATTGCAAATGAAAGAAAAACGCTCAAAGTTCAACTAGTTGGGCTATGTATTGTTTATGTGAATTAAGCAATGAAAAATAAACAAAAACAAATATGAAGTACAACAACTACCTTTCGTGTATTTTATTGACAGATAATTTATATTTTTATAAATTTGTGCTCTTAGTGGGAATGGAATCTCTGTTAAAAGCACTGCTTTACATACGTATTTTTCAAAAATTTTCTAAATGTCTAAAAGTCTAAATAACGGGATCATCAAAAATACAGAAGCTGTTTTAGTTTTTTGCCTCGAAAATTGCAAGCATATTTGTTTGTCTCGATTCCGGGAAGGTGCTGTAATTTTCGTCGGATTCGATTTCATTTTAAACATAAATTGGAATTATTAGTTTTTTAATTTACACAGGTGTACCATGTAATTGTTTTTACAAATAAAGATATTTGCTAAAATGTATTTGTCAACTATTTGCTGCAAGCAGAATAAATGCTTTTCATGTGTGATCGATATTTCAAAAACTAACTTTGTTAAAAGAATGGAACACTACTAAAGGCCACAAGGGACCAAGGCCTAGCTTCTTCCTCGTTTTGTGTGTGCTATTGTTCTTTCACGAGTAGAAGGAACCTTCAGTTGTTTTGCAGTCTCCGTACCGTGAGATTTGGGAAGCTTTTCATTGACAGTAAGTGCTCTTTGAGTGTTGTCAGCAACTCTCTGTTTTGTTTTTCCATTTTAAGAGGATTAGACGAAATGCTGCCAAAAGGTACGAAAATCACAAAAAATTGAAGAACACAGGCAGTAATCACCTTTGTCAGATATAATTAGACTTGTGTACTTTAGTTCTGTCCATAAAGCGCTCATCTTAAATTTCAGCTTAAATTTATTTATTCACCTAATTTGTTCATGTCCATCCGATCGCTCTACATATTCAAGCTACGTACGCAATTAAATATTTACTAATAGCTGATGAACTTCAAGTCCATACATCGCTTTGTGTGCATTATCTACAATACTCATACAAACTAGACTAATCTTCAAACACAATGTGTGTATAGGTATTGATCATAGTCACATGAAGGCGGATCACGTTAGTTTTGAAAACATTATCATATGGTAGTTCCAGCACACAAAGAAAAACATTTTTCTTTAGAGTACAGCTATACTCCCCGTAATAACTTACATTTGTTGTATTTGCCGGAAGCAGAGATAGAACAGTTTCAGATCATCTAGTTTCCACTCGATTGTCTAATTCCTACACACAAGATCAAGATTAACATAACAGTTCATTGAGTTGCACTTTGGTTGCGCTTTCAACATCATCTCATATTTAAAGGCAAATGACTTACATTTCCTATACAATGAATCACCTATTTCCTCACTCTGTCTGTATCAAATTGAAACACAAACTTTCAGCTATATGTATTTAAATTTATTAAAATGTACATCATAATGGTTTTACATTTTTACAGACAACTGCTAATTGCTATTCCTTGTCTAATCTTTCGTGAGAATAAGACTGCTTAAGGCAATGCTTGACTAATATCTTCAAATTGTCGTCACTGTGGTACCGCTTGTCGTTGGTGGCAGATGCTTTTCTCCGTGATATTCGCTCAACTTGTAAGTTGTTAACGTCCAGCGAAGATCGTGGCTTTGGAAAATCTTCTATTCGATCGACATCATCCGGGATGTCCAAAGTGTTATCTAATTCGTCCTCGCCCACCTTTATTATTCTATAAAACAATTTTAAAAAGTTTTTTATAGTCTCCCGCGAGTCCAGTCGCAGCTGGAATATATCGTAGTTTAATTGCGCTATATTTTGATTAAGTAGATATAATCCGTAGAGAATCTGCTTTGGGGGGATAGATGGCTTGCTTTGCAGGGAAAACCGCATCGGTTTGTCCAAGATAATTGCCGTGATCTGTACTAGGTGCGCCACGAAGCCTAGTGTAACGCTGAGTGTAGCGGGCGATAGAAAATTTGTATGGTCTGTCTGCAGGGGATTGGGGCTGAGATAGTCCATATCGGGAAGTGGGATATTGCTCACGGTGAAGCAGCCGTTCTCGTTTGCGCTGATTGGATAGATGTGCTTCAACTCGGAGCACAGTATACTTCGGCGCTTGTATATTTTCTGGTCGGTATCTTTTTTTGACTTAACACCATTAAGTATAACTTTGATTCGATTGCACAGCACTGCTTTCTCATCCTCGAGTTGGGCGCTGTTTTCACAAAGTGCCTCGTTCCTGATTCTTCTTGACTCCTTCAAACTACGCAGTCGGTTTATCAGTTCTTGGTTTCTTAGTCTACAGTGCTCCCGCTCCGTCTCCAGGAGGCTGCACGTAAATCGCAGCTGTTCGATTTTTTTACTTAGTTCCCTACACTCTACCTTCGCCTTAGGATTAGCTTGATCGATGTCCGCCAGCAAGTAGTCGATGGTGCGCCCCTTGAACACATTGCTCCTGTACCTTAGGTTATGATTAATGATCTGCTCAGTAATTTGCTGCAAATCTTGCTTAAGTAGTTTGCAGCTTCTCTGTATTTTCTGAATCCGGAGAAGCGCCTCTAGACTGTAGCTTTGGCGAGTAGATGTTTTCAAACGTTGTGAGGCAATACACCGAATCCCGCATAAATCGTTGACTGACTCCATGCTCTTCTGTGTTGTGTTCGATGCTGTTGTATCACTCTTGAGAATATCTCGCGTAGTAGTACCATCGCGCAGCTCTCTTATATCTGTGCTGTGCACTTTGACTGTATTCTGATCAAAGTCGTGTAAGTTGTCATATAAATAGTCACTGTTTTCAAGTGAGAAGCTCGAAAAGTGCTCGGGGGATGAAAAGCAATGTGTATTCAATTGAAAAATTAGCGTATTGGAAAAATATTTCGCATCTATACAGCTCCCAGTGAGTATTAGACCAGAAAACCAAACTCTCCAAGTGAAAAGCGTTTTATCTTGGGCGTCTATTGATCCCGAGCTCGTTGTGTTCTCCTCCCATACGCGTATGCATACGGTTCGTAAATTGGATTTATGAATTTCTGGACATGATATGTAGTCCCAGAGTATTGCTTCACTATTGCCGCAATGCTGAATTATAGCACTCTTGTAAAACGCTGGACAATCCAATTTGTGATGGAGAGTAAAATAGAGCTTACATCTATCACTGCAAAGTATGTTAAGGCCGATTATTCGAATTAGATGTCTCAATCGAAGTTGTTGTGTGGCCAATGGCATCCATTCGTCGTTTCGAGGCGGGGAGTCCATTCCCGTATTTTTAAGATTTCTTTACAAATAAAATCCAAACACATTTAAAAATAAAAGAAAACAATTGCAATGTATGAACTTATGTTTTTATTTTTCCTTTTCTTCGTTTTATTTTCTTCTGGGAATTGTCAAAGCAGATGACATAAAGAATGACGTTTAGTTTAATTGTTGGGATTTTTTTTGTAGGCGGAAATTTCCCTTTTGGCTTTTAATGCTTAGAGAGCTGGGGGAATTCTGAAGCACATTTTAATTTAAAAATTAAAACCTATAACCTGTTGTTTTATTTAGTATAGTGGCTATAAATGCAGAGAAAATCAAGGCTTTTAAGAAAAACAAGAGTTACTAGCTTATATTCATAGTGAAATAAAATCGACTTGAAGGTAACTATATCATGAAAATAACCCCATAATAACCTTTTTTAAATCATAGTCCCACCCTATTAGGAAATTATTTAAAGTTTCTTTACCCAGATGTATTCATCGGGAGTAATGGTCGAACCGTTTTTTTATCTCTAGCTTAATGAGAAAAATTATCTGAATTTTAAGGTGATAAGATATGAGTGGTGCCTATGAAGCAATAAAAAATGTGCTCAGTTATTATTGTAATCTGTCATCAATTTCTTAATAAGAAAAGAAAAGAAAACAAAAAAACCGTTTCGAAAACATCTCAAGATGCAGAGCACATAGCTCCTGTGAAGAAGTAAACAACAACGCAAGACTTCGTCATTTGAATCTTAATTTAGATTCTGAATGAAAATTGCATTTCCGGCATAATAATATTTGGGTTATTTTTTTTTTTTTTTAACATTTTAATGTTTTACTAAAACAAACTAAGCGTTTATCGCTTGAGCCTAGCTCTCGTAAAAACCCAAAGAGGACACAATTACCGTATTTTCAGACAGAACTGATATGTAATAGACGAATGATAAGGAGTTGTAATAAAATGAAAAAATGTAATCGACACCTATTTTGGGCTTTTCTGAAAGATTGTTTTAACCCAAACGAAGAAATGATAGTCTTAAACGAAAGTCATTATTATTTCACACGTTACTTCATACTAATCTTAATAATTTAAAATAAAATATGCAAGCTTCCATAAAAAAAATAAATTGCAGTGAATTTACTTTGAATTTATATCCGAAAGAAAAAAAAATAGATTCCTTGAGACTATTCACAATGACAAAATTTTTTATCGAGCTTACGTCAACTTCTTTCTTATATTTTTAATTTTTAAGATTGTTTGAAAACATTCGTAAATGAATTATATGAGGAAATGTATTTTCTTCTTCATTTAAAATAAAATAATTTTTTTATGTTGGAATCCGGAAAATATAAAATTGTAGATAATTTCTTTACTACTAAAGAGACGAAGTTCAGGGTTTTCAACGGAAAAGTGAATATATCACAAAATTTTATCTCCCTACACATTACAAGATACGAAAAAATGAAAAGAAACCGAACCTCCGCCATCAGGACCTAACCGCAGGCGAAGCAAGACATATTAGTATTGACAGCTCGAATTCCGGAATCGTCTTAGCGCAAGCTCAGACCTTTCTTTGGTGGCTGATTAGATTATGTAAATAAGTAGGTGTCTATGCAAGTACAACTACTCAAAGCTTACCTAGGTATTGAAACAAATTGCTGAATGGTCAGTATGTAAATTTTATTAACCACAAATTGGGACATCTGTAAGAACTGTAGAGGTGATTTGGAAAAGGAAATGCGTACTTAATTCGTAAAAGAAATCATTTGGCCATGTGATTCTAATTTGAACTAAATATAATTAAGTTCAATGCTATTATTTCCAATCCGTATAGGTTTTTGATAACTATATAATACAATTTTTGACACGGCTATCTGTGTTTTCTTATGACAGGTCTCACAGCGAAATTTACTTTTATGTTTATGTACAACCGACATGAAATTTCAAAACATTTTTCGGCAATTTAGGCAGGATGCTTAATAGAAAAGGATAAATTGTTCAAGATTTTGTTCGGTGTTTGTTATTTACTACTTCTGACAATTAGACATGTATTTTCCAAAACACTTGCCAGGTGGCTGTTATGAGCCTTGACAGTAAACAGTCCATAGTTTTTGCAGCAAACAAAACAATCCCAGTTTAAACATATTGGAAACTAATTGTAATGCACGCAAGAATTATTATAAAACTCTAACAGCGGGAGAAAAAACGAAAATTATATAAAAAATAATAAACAATAAGTTGGTTTTCGTTAAGTTCAACCATACTTAATAATGTAACTTCCACAATTCATTCTGTTCTAGAAACTCAGCCTTTCATGTACCTTTGTAGCGTGCTGTATAAAAAAGTGCAAAAGTAGGGGTCTACAAATTTATAAGTTACGCATACTTACACTCTATAAGTCAGGTTTCTCCACATTCTTCAATACGTATTTCAAGAAATAAAACAAGATTAATGATTTTTTTTCTGGATCTTGAAAAGTTTTTGTCTGTTATTTATTTATTTTTTCATTTCATATTTTTTAGCTTTCTTTTGTTTTAAACATATTTAACGGCTAACCAAGCAATAAAACAATATACAATTTTTCATCATTTATGTATATATGATAAACACGAATTAAAAACCGAAAAAGTATAGTTTTATGTATCTAATACAAAAACTGAACTTAAATCGTATGCAAATTGCATTAAAAACCTTCTTATCCACCTACACATAAACGCAAGTCTGTCGCGGTGATACACTTAAATCGTATCGAGCACAGCAAATTCTTCCAAATAAACAAATGAAACGAACATAAAATTATTGAAATAAAGTCTCAAAAATGTGCCTACAATAAATTGTTTCCCTTTTGGAAATAAATTTCCATTTCACTTTGTTTTCTTTCGTATTATTTTTTTTGTTCAAAATTTCTTTTGTTTCCTTTGAAAAATAGCTAAAAAATAAATTTGCTGCTAATAAATGTGTAGTAGTATTTTCGTAAATTTTTTTGTTTTTCTCTCACTTTTATTTAAGTTTTTTTTTCATTAAAAAACGGACGAAAAATAATTCTATTTAAAAGGTTTCTTCATTTATTTATAACTTGTGTTCTTTGTTTTGGTTTTTGCTTCAAATTGAATTTAAGAAGAAGTTGCGTTTTTGTTGTTGTTTTTATTCAAAGTTGTTTCTTCTTAAATTCTTTTTTATAACAGTAACATCATAGTTATGGTTTTTGTATTATAGTCTCCTCATGTTAAAGAGGAAAAAAAGAACAAAGTCGCGTTATTCCTTTGGGTTGATTTCATTTGTTTGGTTTTTGTTTCTTGATATTAAAAAAGATGATTATTATATTTTGTTTTTGTTGTTTTTGTTTTGTCATATTAAAAAGTAATTTATAATTTAGCTAATCTATTATATAATAATATACTTTAATAATTATACTATAATTTATTAACTTATTTATAGAAACCGAAAACGAAAAACGTTTATACAAGAATTGTTTTGGTTGTCTTCTATTTTTTTTATTATTTTGTTTTTCATAAAATCTTTTTTGTTTATTTATATCTAGCGTGTAATGTTGTTTTATTAAAATTTCTTTGTTTTGGATTTAGCAATAGTATTTAACAATATAAGTTATCGTGTCTTACATTTTCTGTTTTTTTGCATTCATAAGTTCTTTTTTTTTGTTATTTTTTAAAGGTTTTAAGATATTACTTTGTGTTTATTTTAATTTGTTTTATATATATGTATATATAACTATGTAAAATAGCCGGTGCTTATATATTCGACGTTAGAATTGTTTTTTTGTTTTTCATTTGTTTGAATTTGCATTTAAAAATTGAGAAAAGGAAATTTTGTAAATTGCAAAATTGTTTACAATAACAATGACAGAACGCACACAAGTTTCTTTTTGTTTTTTTAGTTAGTTTTTTTTTACTTTTTTGGTTTCTCTTTGTCTGCATTTTGTTTCGTTTTTGTGTGAACTCTGAGTCGGATTTATTTGTTTATATTACAAGTGTTTTTTTTTATATAAATGTTTCTTGGATTTCGTGTTTTTTTTATAGAAAATAAATTTTTTTCGCATTTTCTACAGATAATAGTAATGCTTTTTTTTTTACAGCGAAGATGTTTTTATGATTTTTTCGTAAGCTGAGCGTATTTTGTTCGTGGAAGTAATAGCGGACTTGTCAAAAAGTGTTGGTACTTTCGATGGGTATCTGTGCATTAGGATGCCTTACTTTGTTATGAATGGGATCATTGTGCTTTCCCTGTATACAATCATACGGTAACTGATGGTTAAGAGTGTCTATGTTTAAAAACTTCAACATTTCATATACATACTGGTGGTGCATTCAACTATTATTTTTGCTATGACACTGTTCGTTATAGTTATAGTTCACAATCGAAAAATAATAGTTGATTGAAAGTGAACAATGTTTCCGATTTTTATGCAGAAGACAGCATACGGGAATTTCTTATTGTCTGCCAAACTCGTTTGCTAAAGCAAGAAATCAGGTATCGGTTGATCGACTTTGACACACTCCTTTACTAGGCCTCATGTTTGACAATTGGTTGGAACTCTAATGTACACATGAAATTGAAATGAGTTCAGAAAAGATATTGAAATTCTTCAAAGTCAAAATTCTTGCAAAAAATGCAAAAATGTCTAAGGGCTCAAATTTAGGAGTCATTTCGAACTTTTTCAAAAGAGGTACGCTAACACAATAAAAGTTTTGTTTAAAGACTTTAAAAATAGTTGTTCCAATTGTGTTTCGATTTGTTATCTACTTTAGAGTTAAGTTAGGTGCCGAATATATTTTGGGCAAAAGCATAACAGTTGCTTGTACTTCGACGAAAACACGGTTCATATTCAGAAATGAAAGTATGGGCATGGAGTTTTATTAAACGTGATCAAATGGATTTCAGATTTCTGAGATAAATGTATTTATTCATTAATTATACATTACAGAATTAATTTTAAAAATACTTGACGAGAATGAAAGTTCGTTGTCCATTTATAATTTTAAGGGCAATCTAAGTATCATTAGTCGCTTATCCCACTCATATACAAAAATGAGATTAAGTGCACAAGATACCCACACACGCACGCATGTTTTACAGTTCACAAATCTGCCAACGAAATATATATGTACATCCTTCCTCGCAGCCCTGCAGCTAATATTTTCTGCTTAAAATTTAATGGAGATTTCAAAATACGCTTCAGCACTACAAGGTTAAATGAAAATCAACATGAAATCAATACAGATTATTTAATTTTTTTCATTTTCTCATTACATTTACATATAACAGTTAGTTTTTAGGGGTGCAATGATCAATTCGATTACTTATCATGATTGTTCAAATCGATTTCAATGAATGCATGTGAAAAAATGAACAAAATACGAACAATGGCAAATGTGGACAAAATCAAATTCATTTTTGAAAAATAAAATTTCGCATGAGTACTTTGAATGAAACATAATCCGACATCGAAACAAAATAACAATAACAGTGCATCAACCAAAAAGTAAGAACAAAAAGACATTACATGTACACGGTTGGAATTGCACAGAGAGTACTCAGGAGTAGGTCAGATCAGATTCTTAAATAATTTTATCGAGACCAAAATAGGAGAATAAAAAATAAGGAGTGACCAAGCTTTGAAATTTTGAAATTTAGTTATCACTATCTGCTATGTACGAGTATATCTTTCTATTTTAAACTAAAGGTACTGAAGAAAATAAAAAAAATTAGAAAAGTGCAAAAACTGAAAGAAAAATCTAAACTAAGAAAATTGCATAGTAGACTGTTTTTGCACTTTCTGGATTTATTAAAGCGTCTGTTGAATGCGGAATATAACTTATTTGTAAGATAAGATTTGAAAAATAGAAGAGACTAACATAGAAAGCTTGCGACTTATTTCTTTTTGTGCCAAATTCTTTTGAGTCAAAAAAAGGGATGTTTCCATTTTTTTTTTGTTTCAAAAGAGTCGCATCGTCGCATCCTGTTGCAAAGTACAATTCTTATATTTGTGTTTGTTGTAATCAAATAATATTTACTTTAATTGTGTATGTGTAAGTTAACACATTCGTTAACTGTGTATGTTATGTGAACCAACAAAATTTAAGTCAACCAGAAATATTTAAAGTAAATTAGCCGTTTGGCGTTTACTGAAAATTTGGTGGTGTGTTTTAACAAGTCGGTAACTGCATAATACGAGGGGCGTTCTAAATATTCTTTGTGTCGATATGATATATAAGTTTATATGCTCTCTGTTATTAGTCTATAAAATATAAAATGAAGCGTATTGTACCCAAAGAAGCGTTCATTGTGTGAAACATAAAACCTTTTTGTAGTGCAAATTGGTTATCACTGATTGATCACTATTGCTTGAACAACAACGTTTTCGAAGAAGTACGAACAACTAGAGTCGATAAATCTGCCTTTAGCAGTAACATTTTTTTAGCCCGCTTGGCCGTCAACGGCCGACACTATATTCAAAAAGGCATCCAATGGATTCTTCTTTCAAACATTATAAAAATGCAATGTTTTTTGCAATGATACTTGCAATGTTGTTTGTGTTTTCACGAATGGCGAAATTGCTCTTTCTGAATAGTTACTCGAAAAAGTCGTGAAAAATGAAAGATGAAAGTAAGCACAAGTAGGAGTCGACGCACTTTCCCACTACACCATGGCTGCCAGTCTCTATAAAAAGCTAGGTTACAAATTTCTTATTCGAATGACCAAGAGATTGCTGCCAATTAACTCATCTTGCCGGAATTCTTATACGTGGCAAACACTATCGATACGCAAAATGATACTTTCGCCAAGTGATCTTCATTAGTTTCTTGAAAGTTTGTAGCAAGAGCGAGGTAGTCACAAGTTTAATCAGATCAGTCGCTTAAATCTGATCATTTAATAGAATGGTAAAGAAAAACATTTTGGAATATGGGGTTCATAGAGGCATCTGAAAAAACCTTTCCCATTTTAGAACTCAAATCTCTAAGTGCAAAAGCTTAGATAGATAGTTATAAAGGTCCTTTCCATTCATTAAATAAGGCCAATAAATTTGCTCTTTATGACCATAAGGTTAGGATGATGAGCGTTGTGAGAGCTTATTTATCGATTTGATATGAGTGTCACATTTTAACTCATCTCTATGTCACCCGAATCCTCAAGTTTGTGAAATAAGAAACGGCCGGAGATTTGCAGTTGTCTACTTGTTGGAACCGTAATAAGCCGCGGTTCCAATTTCATTACGTTTTGAGACTCTCAATCGAATCTGATTCGCTTGGTTAAGTTTTTTGATTGATGAAAAACCTAGATTTGATTCATAAATTTTTTACGTCGGTCAGCAAAATGTCTGAGAACAGCAATGGACCAATGAAGACAGTTAAAATCCGCAACTGATGACTTTTCTATTTTTCTGGTTCACATTCTCTACATGTATGTAACTGTGTATGTATAATTTAATTAAAATAACTAAATAAAAGCTACATTTCACTTGGTTACATTTTGTAAAACTATTTGAATGTACCTTTCGTTCACATAGATTCAATTAAGGAGATTTTCATTTTCAGTTTTATATTATATGTATATGTATGCCTTCGCTGGAATATTATCTCGACCTTACTTAATACATATCCATATATACTTTATTATTTACACATTTATATATACTTCATTTTTTTCATTTACTTCATAAATATATATGTTGTTTTCATAAAAAATTCATTTTTGTTTTGTTTTTTTCTTTGTTCATTTAAAGCTGACACTTAGATATATAACTGATCAAGATAATATTTCATATGCATTTTTTTTTGTTTTTTTTTGTATTTAATTCTTTTGGGTTTTATTAAATATTTATAGAATTTAAGACACATTAGGCTCCTCTTAGCGTATATACGTATTATTTTTTTTTATTAAATGTTTACTACAAATTAAACACAAAAGAATCAAGTCAACAAAGGGGCAGAAAATTTGTTTAGTTTTTTTTCTTCGTTTAAAGTTTGGCACTTGTAGAAATTATTTCATTCTCATGTTACATGACTAAATATAAGAAAATAATAGTAAACAAATAAAAAAGTCGAACTAAAAATAGCTGGAAAAACGTTAAGTATTGTATTATAAATTTGCTAGAGAGGAAAAAATGCAAAAATCTCATGAATATACACATACATATATAATATATGTTTTAATATCGCAATTTAATAAGGCTATAAAGGATTGATTCTTAAGTTCTTCTTTTGTTTCATTCGTATTCATTTATATATTCTATATATCAAAAAGAGAAAAGAAACTCTAACAAAATAACGCTCAAATGTTGTTCTTCACTTGATCTTGTTTGATTTGTTTAAAAAAATGTGTTTGAGTGTGAGTGTGTTTATTTTTTATAGACTTGTAATCTCCTTAATAAAACCTATCAACATCGACAACATTCATGTTTGTGTGACAATCCTTAGGATCGCCATGATTGTTGTTTGAATTTTGAACAATATCATGATCAATATCGATACAATTATTTTCATCGTGGTCATGCTTTTGCTGCTTATCATAATCGATCTGATCCCACCCCTATATCCACGATTCCTACATGGCATTAAGTACTCTCCTACTACTCCCACCGCCTCTGTGTGGACTATATTCGTCACGATCGCGTCGACTGGACGATGGTGGGGGTAGTGATGGATCGCCTCGATCACCGCGTGACGATGACGGGTATCGACGATCGTCGCGATCATGCATCAGATCAATATCGTCGACGCGTCCACCAATTCCAACACCACCACCACCACCGCCTCGACTATGATGTATCCCAGATGTTGATGATTGCAAATGATGATGACCAATATCTCTAGACCCTGCCCCAGCCATTATGCCGCCACCGCCTCTCGTATAATCTGCACCATAGTTCCGCTCATCCAATAGCTCTTCACTGTTCAAATCGTAATGCATAAGATCTCGTTCGCGGGCGTGCAAACGTTCGCGTTCACGTTCCCGGTCCAAGCGATCCAAACGATCGCGATCGTAGCGATCACGTTCACGCTCCCGATCGTAACGATCCCGATCACGCTCACGATCTCGGTCATGCCGTAGTGATGGTTGCCGTCGACTGTGATGATAAGAAACACCTAAATCAAAAGAGACACCCATTAAAATTGATTATGATAGCACTTCAATGTAAAAAGCGGGTAACATATACAAAACAAAAAAATCAACTCTTTAGGGGAAGAAACCAGGAAAATCGAAAAAGAAAATCAAACAAATTCAAACCAAACCAAAAACTGTCATAACACAACGAAACGAATTAGCAGTACTCTGTATAGTATATATTGTTTAGATACAAAACGAAAACAAATTGCTAGAACTGTATATATATAGTATTTATAGTTGAATATGTAAATTGTTTTTATTTTTATCTTTTGAACTGATTAAATATTTGCTGTTTTATTTTTTGGATTTCATGCAGTTTATGTATATTTGGATTTAAGGCTGTATTTAGATCGAAATGCTATTTAAAGTGAATTCAAAAGTAAACAAGAAAATAAAAAAAAATTGTTTATAGATTGGCTAACAATACGCTGGAAGAATCCAAAGGGAAAGCGGTTAACAAACTAAACAGATCTCATGTAACTACGGACAGATGGACACTGCACTACTCTAATAATCTAGCGATATATGTTTGAATACAAATACCTATATTCTTTGGGGAAGTTTTGAAAGAGATAAATATGGGAATGTTTTATTTTATGCAATCAATTGTCGTTTATATGAAAAAGGAAAGGCTTCTTCTATTTGAATCCATTTTGAAGATAGAGTAAGAAATTTCGGAAAGAATGTTTTTTTTTTTGTGAAAATTTCCGATGGTAGAAAATTAATACTTATTCACAAAAGTTGTAAATCTTCAGATTACTTTATTAATTCCTGAAGACATGTGCTTACTATACGCCTAAACAACTATCTGAGTTTTCGCTATTTCTATTTATTGCATATCTTAAACAAAATGTATGAACTACTTTTTAAGCAGATGTCGTTGTTATTATTTTATTTTCAACATTTCGGGATAATACTGTGAAGAGCTGTATTAGAAGTTGCACTTTGACTGTTATTTATTAATTTATGTACTATTTCTTATTGTCAGTTTTGCTTTGCAATAACAAAGATATTGGAATATTGCATTTTCGTACAATAACTATTTTCTGACAAATTGTGAAATGTTGCAAATATTGAATTAATTACAAATAATGAGTTCGTTTGACTAGTCGATGTAAGCAATATTTGAACAGATTTTCGGTTTACCCTGACGTTTTATGAAAGTACAATTGTTGCAGTTTGAACAATTTTTGAAAAACAAATAATATCAACAATTTCATGTATGCAAATATTAAATTTGTTTAAAATCGAAGAGTACAATTTAATCTAGGAAGTGACAAATTTCTTGTGAATTCCCTTGCATATTCCCAAGGATATATTTCTTCAAGGATAATATTGGTTTTGGTTTGTTGTTATATGGTTATACTCTTGCTTTTTATGTTATACTAAAACACTCAATAGACACTCTAGTATCATATAAACAGTCGACTTTCTGATCTCTACAAAGAGTAATGTTATATTTTGTGCACCCGAATTTTTACTTATTCTTAAATACATATACCAAAGTCAATAAAGGGGTATAAAGTTCTTTAACCTTAAGCACGTCTCGAAAATAAAATGGATCAAAAATGAAATTAATAAGTAAAACCACACTCTTTCAAAGGGCAATAAACAAAAATCAAAATAATGTCCTTCCTAAGACTTCAATAGCAAAGGGAAATATTTAAGCATCATTTCCAGGGTAAAAGAAATCATTTAACTGCTTAGTGTTGTTTACTGTTTCAATTAACAAAAAATCTGAAAATGTCTGGTTATACGGATATCCAGAATATCGAGTATCTAATACTTACTAACATAAACGTTTTTGTCTTAAATCTACAAAATTTCAATAGAAGTTTTTATCAAAGTTGCTTAAAGATGCGAACATCACCAGGAGTAACTATAAAATGAATTAATCATTGAACACAGATTAATGCGAATATTTTAAAGAAACAACCGGATTTTAGTGAATTTTCAAACAGTTTCAAAAGACAGTGATGAAAAAAATGGCATTTTGTTAATTTTAAACAATTGTCAGTGGAGACTTCTTTTTGATTCTCACTCAGCAGACAGATACCTACTGACATTTGCCTACATAGTTTCACCAGCGATTTAGCAAGATTATTCACAGTTAGTGGATTAGAGTATTAGCACATGATTGGAGAGTAGAGTAGAAAACCATATATGTATCTGCACCTGCGGACATTCTGATGGTTGAAGCTTTAGGTTTAGAAAATAAAAATTTTGTAGTTTAATGAAGGATTTTATTAGAGGACTTGTATGTGGGCCAGCTGGATGTATTAATATATCGAATAGGTGCCGGGAATATCATCTGGAGTGAAGGCTGCAAAAAATTAAAATGTTTTTGGTTTTTTTTTTTCAAAGATTATTAATGTGTTTTGATTTTTGTTGTATTGATACAGAAGTTATTGAATGTTCAACAGTTGTTTCTTTTGGACTTTTTTGTTTTCGAGGAGGATTTCCAATTGGACTTCACAACTAATTTTGAGTTATCTCTGTGATTGCACTCTTAAACAAATGGCTAAATATTTATTGTTAATAAAAAAAACACGAAGTGGCTATCATCATTCAGCATCACTAAGGTCACACTACGACCTTATAAGTACACTAAATAACCATAACTTTCGTCATCATAGATAAAAAATGTAAATGCGTATACAGTGTTGGCCAAAGCAACTCGATTTTGTTTCATACTATTTTTTGATTTTTTTGGTCCCCTATGTCGGACCTTATCTGAAGAAGAAAATCAAAAAAAAAAAAAAAGTATAAAACAAAGCTGAGTTGGTGATTTGGCATAAGCTGTATTACGCTGAGATGTTGTTAAGATTATCAGAGGTATAAACATTTGACAGCAATCTAACGAAATTTTGTTGCAGAAAATTTTCGATCACCCAGTAATCTGAAATCTGAATATTTTGGACGAAAAATGTTGTTAAGTCCATATTGAAAAGCCCCTTATTTAAAATACTTTGACGTTAAAGTTTGTGTATGATTAATTGGTCTCAATCGTGCCATCGACCATGTTCTTAATTACTTAAAAGTTAAGTACGGTGCTTTTAGAAATAGTTTTGTGTTCCTTAATCATTCTCTACGCAAACATCGTAGTCAACTAAGCCTGAAACATCTATTAAAAATCACACTTGACATAGTTCTAAAAGGTATCTCACTAGCTGTATATAAGAATGAACCTCTACAAAAAAAAGATCTACATATGCCCACAAAAATACATAAATATCAAATGTATTTTGTACCATGTAAGGAACGAAAAAAAAAGAAACCCAAAAAACCTACAATAAGATATTGTATCCAAGTTTTAACTAAATAAAAAATGCTTAGCATAAAAAGAAAGCCATATTTACGAATAAAAATTAAATAATGTGTAGATAGTAAATATATATACTATATAATACACATTAATTAGCAAAAAGAGTGTAGAAGAGAGAGTACAAAAGAGAGACTACAACAGTAAGAGTTTTTTTTTTCATAAAGAAATGTTGCATTTTACCTCGATCCCTTTCCCATTCTATATCCCTTTCCCTTTCCCATTCTCTTTCTCTTTCTCTTTCCCATTCTCTGTCCCTTTCCCTGGCTCTTTCTCTTTCTCTGTCCCTGTCTCTGTCTCTTTCTCTTACTCTTTCTCTGTCTCTTTCTCTTTCGCCTCCTTCTCCTTCTCTGTCTTTTTCTCTTTCTCTGTTTATGTTTCTCTCTTTGTCTGTATCCCTCTCTCTGTCATTATACTTTTCCTCTGGAGGATATTTATCCTGATTAGCATCCTTTCCCTCCCTATCCGCTATTTAAATTAAAAATTTGTTTTTTTTTTTTTGATTTTAATTAGAATTTAAAATTTATATTGTTTTTATTTATTTTTTTTAATTTAAATGTTTCTTTTTGTATTGGATTTAATTTATGTCTAAATGTTGTGAAGGAGTTTAGTGCTGTCATGTTTATTCAATGGATGGCAGGGGGTCATGGCAAGAGGATTTGTATTTTTTTTGTTTTGTGTTTGGGAAACTTAATTTAATAATAAAATAAATACTTAATTTTCTTTATACAAAACGAAAGTCAATAAGAAATCATAAACTTAAGTACAAATGAGAATTTTGAAATATTTTTGGATAGAGTTTCATGAAACCTATGGGGGATTGATGTCGTTTCGATGAACTTAGAATGAGTTGTGGAAAAGAGCAGGATATGGGCTTTGTCTTACCAGGTGGTGTTGGACCCATTCGTGCTTGCTCCGCCGATGGTGATGCTTCCTGAGATTGAAGAGGTCTAGGTATCGATGGAGCCGCTCTAATATCGGGATGTGTTGCTTTCCAATATGTCTGTAAATGAGAAGATTTGTTTTAGCAACTATAAGAAAACGTTAGTTATAAATTATGATGACAGGGCCCCCGCTTTGAGCCCTTGAAAAAATCTGATCGACTTTCTGTGTTGTTTATTTTGTGTTTACATATGCAAAATCGAATACCGAAATACCGATATCCGAAAAAAAAAGTTTATCGAAAACTGTTTCAAAAGTAATAAATATCTTCAAAAGTGTAATCTTTAATTGTGATATAATTATTGCTAGCTCAGTATTGGGGTCCAAATCAAGTTAAACACCCCGTTGGAGGCGAGCTTTTTCTGTAGTCAAATATGGATATCTTATAATTGATAAGGTGAGTCTGTTCGTAAGATGAACAAAGTTTCAGTGCAAGGCAGAAAATCAGAAACTACAAGCTAGTTGATAAGAAAGATAAATCTTGATAAACAAAATTCCGTACTCCTGAAACTCAAGTGGCAAAAATCTAATATTGCCTAAAAATAATTTCGGTAAAAGGTAACCCGTAGGGCAAGTGGTACAGGCGAACCACTCGGCAGTGGTACAGGCGAACCACTTCGGCAGCTGATTAGAAAACACCCTTCTCTCCAATTCAATTACGGCTTAAAAAAATCTGTCTTTCACGGACCTAGACCTCCTCAGACTAGCGACGTACGTCTGATTACAAGCATACCTAGTGAGTTTTTGCTAAAATGTTGATCTTCCCATACAATGACTTCTGTATGGGTTGCCGAAACGAGGAATGAGAGGAGATCGCCTGCTCATCTTTTGAAACGCTAGGAAACCACTTCTACAACTAGCTGATGTTAGATTGGGAAAGATCATGCGATTAGCTAGGAACACAAACTGCATATGTAAGCAAGGAAAACAAGCATCACAATGGTGCCATTCGTTGACTAAGTGGGCTTTAACAATCTTGCTCATGCAGTCACATAAACCTAACCTAACTTAACCTAGATACTTACTTCTAAATACTCAGCAATATGCTCGCAGGCATCTTCTAACTGGTTTTCATCTAAAATAACATCGAACATTTCCGGTGGACATTGGGCTAATTTTTCAGCGGCGACCATTTGTACGGATAAATTTTTCGCCTGGGATTTACCACGTGATTTGATTAATCGCTGTAAAACCTGAAAGGCGGAAAAAAAATTAAAATTCATACAAAGACAATGCATGTTGGATGTTTACTCACCTTACTACTACTAATTTTTAAATAAACTATTGTTGGCGCTAGTGAAGTTTTTGCTAATTGTGACGGATGATTGATTGTATCACAATCGAGTACGACTAACTGCAGGGTCCTCGCCAATTCGAATATCCTCTCGATCTCCTCTTGTACTTTTGACAGGCAATTGGATCGATTTGACCTCTCCGTAATGGGACGTCTTGACGCATTATTCATTATGGAACGTTTCGCTAATGAAATATCCGTCATAACACGTGTTATTATTATCTTGCCCTCGAAGCGATGTTTCAGAAAATCGAACAGAGCCTTCTGCATCATATCGGTTACTTCGTAGCCTTTAAGGCTTGGACCCACTAACACAACAGGACGCATCGATGGCACAACGTCATAGGGTGATGATGTCTCCTGCTTCTTGAAGAACGGCTTGCGCTTCTCCTTGGTAGGTGGCGTGGCCAGTGGTATTTTGCCGTGGCGTGATGGACCCATGGAATCTGATTCGTCGCCTAATATTAGTATCAAGAAATACGGATTGTTTTCTATGATGAAATTGTGAATCTACTCACTACGGCGCCATAGTGAATTGAAAATGTATTTGATTTTGAATTTTGAACTTTTTTTTTTGCGATCTTTTTTTTTTGTTTTGTTATTTGCTTGTGAGAATTGTTAAGACGAAAAAAATGATTGACTGAACTATTGTTAGGCGAATAAATGGTTTTTGAAAAATTGCTTGTTTTCGAGCTAGGACTAACTAGATTACTGAGAGAGGAGAGTTGTTAAATCTGAGAGATGATGTTGCATTAAGTTCGAAACAGAAACCAAATGAGAACTAGTAGTAGTAAGTACAAATATTTTCAAAACCGATTTCGTTTTAATTGTTGAATGAAAGTGGTGGTGGTGGTGCTTTGCAGACAAAATATGGAATGGCAGAACTGAGATGAACTTAAGATTAGACAAAAATATACACTATTCGTTTTGGTTGAGGTAAAGGAGAAGTGAATTTTTACATATAAATATTTTCCGCTACTTGTTCAAAAGCCGAGTGTAACTATCTATGTAAGTCAAGAACTAGTTTCTAACAAACTTTCACTGCTTGCCAAACATATAGAAAATTTTGAAGCGATTTTAATTGAAAAATAAAAAGATAACTGATTTTGAATCGTGCACTAAAGCTAGCTTTTTGTTTTTTTTTTTTTGAAAATTTGCAATTTTCGAAAACTAATTGTAAACAACAAAAAGTGTTAGCATGCGAGGTTGAGTTAGCCGGACAAGACGCCGCTTTCGTCTAGGACGACGGCATTGTGGGGGACTGTGTACGAAATGTTTAGTGAATAAAAGAACTAAAAACTTTAAGGAAATAAAAATAAATGAAAAAAATAAAGAAATTTAAAACATAAAACAAAAGAAAACTAAATACAGACAAGAAGAAACGTAAATTTAAGTTAGCTCCATGAAGATGTGGAGACTTTGTGTGTAAGTGTGTGTAGGTGTGTGTTTTGAAAAAATAATTGTCAGACATCGTTTTGTTGTTGGAAAGTCGTTTTGAAAGTTATGTAAAAAATTCTGTGTGTAGTTTTAGTTTAGTTTTAGTTTTCGTAAGACAATCACGTCATAATAGGACATGTTTGTATTTCTATTTCAATATGTCCATATGTCAGAAGATTCAAAAGTTAAATAAAATGGGTGATGCTGTGCCCATAACTTGATTTATGACAACCATTTATATTGTGCTTTCAATTGCCTTTTCCCCAGGAGGGGGTGGAAGAGGTATGTGCAGCTCAATACGAATGACAATGTTGGAGGAGTTTTCTCTAGACAATTTTCTGAGTCTCTCTGAGAGTTACGTGACATAAAGAAGTGAACAACGAATGATATTTGTTAACCTTGTACAAATTTCTATTACTGCCTTATTCGGTTGTACAATTTTTGCAAAAATTTTATTCAAAATTACTAAACGTTAAGTTAAATTTAGTCGAGCACCATTTGAAAATGAATATCATCTGATATTTCGAATAAATTTCTTTTACTCAAAGGATCTGTTTCAAAAATTAAGGTTAATGTTAATTTTTCTGTTGTTGAATTAGATTTTGTGTATAACCTTTGGGCAACTGCGGCTAGTCAGAAAATTTTAAATTATTCAAATATTTCAGTAAAATACGTCATTTATTCCACCGTCCCAAGCTTTCAGTGTACAGTCATATTGCCTTGTATTATCACGTAAAATAAATTAGTTGAAACAACAAAGTCTTGGATTTGAAAAGTTTAAATGAAAATATATAGTTAAGTTATGTAATTAACTTTTATTTAAATTCAGGAATTGTCTTGTCAAAGTTGCTTTTATGTCAGTGTTGTCTTGTTTCTTCTTTCTGGTGGGATCGATGTTAAGACAAAACATGTCCGAAGTAAGGATATTGTCGAAATTCATAATTTGAAAAGCCCATTTATACCATTTAATAGGCACTGCTTAACAGTCTATTGGCATTATGAGTAACCGCTAAAAATGTCTTTACTCAGATTCTTACTAAGTTAAGAGTGCAACTTTTAAAAGGCAGTTTGAGAAAATGAGCATACACTAAGGTTAATGACGGCTTACTCCATACTTTTCAATAATATCCGAATATTCAAATATGAAAACTGTGTTTAATGCACTAAAGAAAATATTGCAAAGAATCTTTTTTTTTTAGGACGAATCCTGAAAACTCACACCGCCTTGAGCACAATAACGAGCAACGTGATTTGACTGAATTTAAAGACTATTAACATAAAGAGAACGGTTTTATGCAACTTTTGTGGCCGCAGAGCTCACTGCACAGTTTGTGCAAATTTAAAGAGTATGCGTACTTTATTCTAAAAGACGTTTATTTTAGTGGACTAAAGAAATGTCCATCAAACGTTGTGTTGTAGAAAGAGTCGAACCCCGTTTAACTGAATAAATTCATTCTTGACTATCTATGCATGTATCCGCATTCAAAGAATCTATTTATTGTACTAATTATGTTTAGTTATTTGATTGGTAAAAGATACTAACCGAGCAAATTTAGAGAAAGTACGCGCATATTCCTCACAACTAGCTTCCTTTTTCTCAATAAGGTCCTTTCATTGATTCCAGCTAAATATGAACAATAGTTTGGATGTTTCCAGGGAGATATGAGCAAAAAATGTGCATGAATTGACATGTTTTACATGACAAGTTGAACTGATTAGTTCTGGGCATGTATCACTCATGCCATGGGAACTATTTGATCCGTAAGCAGGAATTGTTCTCTTAACCCATTCATTTCTTTGAATTTACATAATTCATTGGAACCGTTTCATGTATGTGCAGTCAAATGATCTATATATGTTCGGTTTTATTTTCAAGTTAACTGTGATATACATACATAGGTGTACATCCAGTACATTAGACAAATATTTTGGAAGTAAAGGTTTAAGTATTTTACGATTGACACAAATTTTGTATGAGAAATTGTTTGAGGTTTTTAAACCGAATAATTCACAAAAAAGTTCTGATAGACCAGGACCTAGCATCTTCAGCAACCATAGTATTGTAGGTGCTTTTGTACCTATTGACCTGCAGTGCCGGAAAATGGAACCGGCAACATAACGTAAAGTAATGGAGGGGCTTACAGTTTAATGTCGAATCCGGTACGCGTCAACCCCTTTTGAATAAGCGTGTTGGATAATCGTTGTTGGATGATCTAGAAACTATACCGTTATGTCTATCCAAAATATGTCCACACTCTTCTTTTTTGCCAAGCTATTGATATTGTTTCGTATTTTTTTTGTTTGAAGGATAAATAATAAGAAACAGAAGATTGTTAAAAAACAGAAAAAACTAAGTTATCAGAAAGTAAATTTTTTGAAATGAGTTTTTTTTAGAAAAGAAGATATACAAGAAATATATCGAAAGAAATTTATCTAAACAAATTTGAATGAACGAGGATTAACAAGTGATACATCAAACCTGGTTGACGATCGTGTTGACCTTTTTTAAAAATATTACCCTTTTTAATTTTTTTTACCAAAATTTAAATTAAAACTAAAAAGCAACATCAGTCATTGTCCTTTGGATAAAACAAATTTTGTTCCTCTAAAACGTCTATACATAGACTTTGTGGAAACTTGAAAGAGCTACCCAATGATTTTCTTTTAATTTGAAAAAAAATCATTTTTTTCCTATTTAACTGGAATCTTTTCAACTTTATAATTAACAACATTTTAAATAAGAAATTAAAACGAAAATTAAAATGTAAATAATAAGTAAACGAAAACAAAACATAAAGAAATTAAAAAGAAACAAAACGAAAGAAACTAAAAACGGAGGAAATGAAAAGTGTGTCATACCAGGTGTAGGGGGTGTGCTACCTCGTGCTGGCTCCGCACCTGGTACTCCACCTAAATTCCCGCTAGATGAACCTTTTGTCGCGTACAGTCTTGAAGATCTAGCCGCCGATGCCTTCAAACGATATGATATTTTAAAATGCAAAATTCGAGTCAAAAACAATGGGGACACATACCTGCATTCGAATATGTTCTAGCTTAACGGGGCTGGGTATAAATCCCACATCACAGCCTTCTTTGACCAATCTGCCAATCCACCAGTTATTGTCATATTTCTCCTTGATGTGAAGAAACTCCCTAACGTCAAATGACACCGCACTACCTTGAACAGGTGAATCGTCATCGATTGTGCCATCGTATGAAACGTTTGTTCGCACAGCGAACGCAACGGGTTTACTCTGGAAAGAAAGATACACACCAGTTTTATTAAAAATCTATGCGATTGTGGTTATGATAGTAAGCATTACCCTTGCTTTATCCAGCTGGCTTAAGGCCTGTCGTTCCTTTTCTCGCCGAAGCGATTCCTTTTCCTCGTCTAGCGACAGATCGGATGACGGTTGTGAGTAATTTGAATCGGCAGAACCCTGTAACGGAATAAAACTTTGATTTTAAAGAAATGTTTTGTCGTATATTGTATTTTGAAAATATTTTTTGTGTGATTTTGCATTTTGTTAATAATTTTTCTTTGTCTCATTGACTGCGAAAGAAAGTTATGCATTCGTTTATGCTTTACACAGTGAATTGGTAGGTTCCAAAATGTTCTCGTGTCTAAATGTCCATGTATCTAAATTCACATTGCTAACGTCCTGCGGTAAATAGTTACCATTTCATAATTTTACATTTTTGCAATTTTCTAAACGCCGCGTTTACAAGATTATTCTCTAGCTACCTCCAATTGCGCACACCAAGTTGGTTGAGGTTCTTCTCCTCTTGAGTGTGCTATTTCGTTCGATTACGTTATCTAATACGATTCTGTGGCTCGGAATCAAGAACTTTTCGCTCTACATGACCTAGCCATCTTTAGTATTGGATCCGAAGACATTAAGTATTGGATTCGAAGACGTTTAACAAGCTGTACAGTTTGTGATTGAATCTTCTCCAGACGCCATCAACGCAAACAAGACCCAAGATCGCACACAGAACTTTTCTCTTTAAAACAAATGACACTTTCAGTAGAGTCCATACCTGCGCACCATAGAGCAGGATAGGGACGATCAAAGTGCTACATAAAGTCAGCTTTGCGATTTGCGACATAAAGTCAACTTTGCTCTGTTACTCAATTGCCGCTTAGACGTGAAAAGGCAGCGATTGGCAAGAGTAATTCTGATCTTGATCTTTGCACTGGTGTTAGTGTTCCAGTATACTCAAGAACAGAGATAAATTAAATTCTTGACTACCTCAATGTTTCTGCTGCCCATTACGACGAAACGTCGATGTTGTGCGTCCTTCCGTAATGACAGCATGTACATAGTCATTTACTCCTAGATTCATTTTAGCAGTTTACCCTTCATTTCTAGTAAACGTCTCATTGATGGCGGTCGTCCATCACGTCCGTGTCGTCTGAGTAAACAGTTGAATGAACTTTGCGAAAATTGTGTCTCTGGTGTTTACATTTGAATTTCTTAAGATCTTCTCAGGTATGATATGATACAATAAAAACCCTTTTTTATCCTACTGCAGGGTGAAGAGATATAGATGCTTTTAAGATCGGATGAAGAAGCTCTGTCTAAGAGAAAATTTAGGCTGAACAACGAGACAGAAGACAACTGCCGAGATGTTGTGGTACCTGGAAGGACTTTTTGATCGAGGCCTAACCCCGCCCAAAATCAGTTCAGTTTAGTTTCCTAAAGGCTAACTAAGGTAGCATCAAAAGTTGTCTCCAATCATTTATAGTGTTAAGGCCCATTTACCGTTTACATCTCAACTTTAATAGAAAGCTTATGTGACTGTGCGGGATGTATTAAGAGTCGCCATCACAAACACAGCAAAGGGATTAAAACGACGCGTAAGTGTATACTTAGAACAAATAGAGTTCATATTCTGCTGCCCACTGTCCTTTTTATGTAGTCAACCCAAAAAAGCTTGTTCTGAGGCAAACGATTCCAGGTTTCAGTTTTTCCGATACAAATGTACAAATACGGCCGAATCAGAATATTCACTTTAGATAACCCTGTACATGCAGTTCTGTGCACTGGATTAGTATGATTCCCTGGTGTAGTTTAAACTATAAAAAACGCATTTAAACCTAATGACATTATCTTTATTGCCAGATTCCATAATAACTGTGTCAGATTAGAGACCCGCCTAATAACTCTATTCCCACTAGGACGACAAACTGGTTTAAATTTTAACTTTTATTTCATTCTCAATGATCTATCCAGATCCACGATGTCCCCATACTTCAACTTCCACTAAATAATAGACATTCACGTATTACCATTCTTTTTCCTCTATTTACCAAATGCTCAATCAAAAACCGTGCATTTCAATTATGTTACAAAGCAGTCAAGAAGACAAATGGAACGAATGCAGTTCACGTATATAATCCCTCCCACCGGCTTCGCCATACAGGAACAATTCTTCGTTTATCGATAAAGACAACCAAGTGAAAAAAAATGTTTTTCAATGAGCTGCTCCCTTTCCCTACTTCGCTGTGTCTCTGATGAAAGTCACAGCCAATGAACTCGAAGGTTAAATCATAATGCACCTCGGAATCACCTTCTATTGTGCTACGGAGGGGGCCAAGAGAATCAATTCCACCTTAGCTCCTGGCATCTGGCCGTTCTACCGCTCGGTTCTATTTCTGCCGCATCGAAATGTCAGCATTCTGCGACAAACAAAAACCATTTCCATTAAATAATTGCTTTCGATTGGCAGCGATCCAAGCGAAGGCAAATCATTCCATTAAGGTGTTCCCTGATTTGAAGTTCCTCTTATGCAGGTAAAGCATAATAATTATGCAAGAGCTTTTTTGTTTGCTTAACGTTGTGAATTCCGAAGGAGAGTGGGAACGCGTGCGTTTGAGTGTGTGTGCGTACTTGAAAGATAGGATGTGTTTGAATGACGACGGAGTGAATGCAGAAGACACGGAAAACATAGTTTCTACAAAATGACAGATTAAATTTTGTACGGATCTTTTAACACCTTTGTCCTGTATGAAGGAATCTGTACAGTGTCAAAAAATTGTTGCGACATCTGTTTTAAAAAAGAGCAAAATGTGGCAGTTAAGCTGATCAGCTTGGTGTACTCCTATTGAATTTTTAAATTTCAGGTTAGATATTTAATGAAAGAAACATATTTGGAAACAGTGCTGTTAAATTCATACAAAATTATACAACGCTTCACATGGATGAGGGATGCCAGGTCCAGACAAGTGCATATAAGACGTTTAATGGTGTTATAATAATGGTCGTTTATGCAGTCTCATAAGAAAAGTAATTTAGACGTAAAAACGGTTAAGGTAGCTTTATGAAATTAAACATTTATAATCAAGAATTGAAAGGACATGGTCTATAGAAGTTCGGCATGCTCAAATTGCATCAATCATTAATCAACGAAAAAATATTTTTGTGGGTTTGCAGCATTGTAACAAATTCTCGCCGATTATTGTGATTGCTATTGCAAAAATTTAGGCAAACCATTTCTCCACTCTCATCTTTAAACACAAAATACATGGCTTTTATTTAGGAATAATAACTTTGTTTAAGTTTTGTCTTAAGCCCCACGAATATAATGTCTTGTTTAGAAGTCCCTCGCCTCTCCTGTTCAATGTTCTCTCTCACTCTCTGGGGTTCCTCGAAGAAGTGAAATTTACCCTCTTTTATTCGTTCTATTTACTGCAATAGTTATTTTCGCCGATAATATGAAGCTCTTTCATCTCTAACTAACTCATCACTTCTGCAAAACGGATTTTAACGATTTCACAGTTTAGTATCTTAAGAACTATGTTGAGTTCAATGAATGCCAATCTCCCACTTTTTCAATAAGCAAACGTATAGCCATCTAAGAATCTATGAAATAAGCGATCAAGTTGTGCCCTATGTCACGTTATTCTGGAAGTAATCATTGACAAAGAAATCAATTTTCACCTTGAATTAGATGACTTTATACGCAGACCACATGGATTTCCACCATCCAAAAATGTCCCCCTTATTATGCCTCCACACGTATCGAGGCTGTTCAGCGCATATCTTGCCTTACGTGATCTACCAAGATAGCGATTGAGAGACCTTAGGCTATCGAAAGACATGTTCTTCTTCAGTCAGTGCTTTAACACTAATTAGCAGCGTTCTTGATTCGTTCCCCTTTTTCGTATTAAATTGCATAAAACTACCTATCCCGTATTCACAGGTCGTCCAATAATGTAATTTGTTTCGTCTTCTGTCACACCCTTCGCTTCCTCGTTCTTATCATTTTTCAATGATAATGTGCATCTAGTTCTTTTGAAAGCTCAATTTTATAGTTTTTGTTAAATTAACGTTCTCGAATTAAGTCAAAATAGCAACAAACGAAGGTTGAGTGACATTGTTAAGTGGCATTAGCCATTACTTTGGTTTTGGGATTGTGCTTTTCATAATCTTGGTTTTTCGGGGTTTTCGAGTTTTGAGATTTTGTCCTCTACCCTACAAAATTAGCATTTGTAAGAGTTACAACAAGGATTTCTGTTTTTTGTTATTTTACTTTAATGGTTTTTCTATTTTATTATTATATATATGTATATTTTTTTCTAAGTCTCTAAAATAAAACAAATACATATGAAATGTAGAACTATGTATACAACTGAATTACAAATAATCTATACTGAAATAAATGAAACTGAGTTCGTTGTTTGTAAAAAAATGCGTTTTGACTGAAGCAAAACTGTCTGCGTCAGGATTCATTTGTTACATTCAGTACAGATCATATGAGCAACGATTTATATGAACTCAGTGGACCGGATGTAACAGACTAGTGTTGGGGAGCTATGATGAGTCTACCTCAAAGTGAATCCCACGTCACATGGAAATTTTCGATGAAAATAGAAAAATAACATTTTTCAATTATAATCTGCACGTTGATTGATCAAGTAAAGTGTAGAGTCAGAGTAGGAAGCAGAATGTAAATACTTATCGCACAAGCAAAAAAATTATGTTTTTTCATATCTCAAATTTTACACTAACATAAGCAGAAAATAAGCCATGTTGAAATTTTTTAATGAATCCCTTTCGAATGAATAATAAACCTCTTTCATTATTCTCTACATTGTATTGTAACAGTTGCATATTCTAATCATTCCCTATTGTAAGAAAAAAAATCTAATATATCGTAACCCGTAACAATGCGACAATGTTACAATTTGTTTCATGTTGTTACAAATTTTATTCGATTCGAATTTTGATTATTTATTGCAAAGTATAAAACAGCAAAACCTCACCACTCATTCATATTTAAATTTAAGGCAATCGTCCTACTTGTACGAGATGCGTTGCATTTCCTTCTTTCCACATTTTTTCTAAAAAGGAAATGGTAAAGGAAAATATCTTTGTTGTTTTAAGTAGAGTGCGAGGGAATATAGCTTTTGCCTTCAAGATGATTAAACATTTTAAATTTTGTCATGTATGAGAACCCATCACAAGCAACTGATATTCAGACAACTTGCTGTTTTATTGAATATTCCAAAAGCCTATGCAGTGTGTGTCGCACGATCTCACAATCAAAAACAGACCTTCTTCGAATATACACCCTTGGAGAATGCTCGCTGAAAAGATGAATAGCAACAATGAAGAGGTTATAAAGAAAATAACAAATTGGTACCGAAAAATTTGAGAAATTTGTGAATTGCCCTCATTCGAACTACATATCAGAAGCAAATAAAACTAATCCCTTTTGGGTCTCTGCTAAAAAAAAATTGTTTTTTTTTTCAAATGCCTTCTTTTTTTAAAATAATATAAAATTGTACGCCGAGCTGCTGCAATGTACTAAGACTGATTGTCTTGCAGAACCTCAACTTCATTTCAATTCGTTAATATGCGATTGGCGTATCATTTAATCGGTTACAGTAGATTCATCCGAAATTTCAAACACTGCCTTATTATTTTTTCTCATTCACACAGTCACATATTGTCAGAGTAGCACAAAATAAATAATTTAAAATGATTCCATTTTACAATGGGTAGTACAAAAAACAATGAGATGCTTTTGTAAACAGTGGGACCACATATATAGTACATATGTACATAGTTTTTGAATCGCCGGATTTTCGAAAACATGTTTTCTCTCAAATGCTAAACATTTAGACGAACGGAAGCTGCCTGGCCGATCAGAACCGAACCAGAATTGCGTCATGCGATCTGCCTACGAGGTCATATGCGTTTAGCATTTAAACACACACACACCCTTTCGCCACAGCATATTTTTATTTTTCCCGTTGTTTTGGACATACGGGTCGCAGTAGCCATAAACGCAGAGCAGCATATTCTGCGCGCGGTTTGTATGTAATTAAATTTAACGAAAAATTCGAAGTAAATATCCGAAATCATTTGCTTAGACGTTTTTCGTCTATCGCAGCTGCTACTGTTGGCGCTCCGGTGGTGGTGTGTTTATGGCGCGCTTAACTGCAGAATTCCAATGTATCCAACTCAAGGTGGTGGCGTTTCTCAAGCGTTAATTGCTTGAGTGAGTTTTTGGATACTCCCACTCATAGGGTAGTCGATAGCGAAGTTTATGGCCAGAGACTATCGACAGAGGTGTTGTATTTTTAGACTTTTCGACGCACCCCACTGGCGTGAATGTGGGGCTGTTGTACACGGTCTATGGAGGGAGGATGACTTCAAAGCGTTCCCGTGAACAAGTGAACGTAGAAAAATTTAATGAATAGATTTAAGATTTTCTCAAGAGATGAAAAAAATATATCGTAATCAATGTTCACTTGCATTAAGAGAAAGGAGGTGGCAAGTTTACGACAGACAATATGGAAACAATTGACCTCATTTGTTAAATGATCTTAAAATGTGAGTCGTCAGTTTTGGAGAACAATTAACAGCTGTGCGATTTTTCGAAAGAAATCTGTGTATTTCTTTGACGCAAGTGCAATCAGCGGGTAATCAAGTAACTTCGATCTTGAACGGAACGGTATACTAGGGAAGGTACAAGTGCATGTATAGCCACCATATTTTCAAGTATTTTTAGACACCGCAGAACGTTTTGTGCATCTAAATAGCTTGGGATGGGGATCAGAATGAAATTCAAAGATGAATTCTTAATCAAAACAGGTTAATGTTTTCATGTCTGTGAATAAAATAAAGTATACACAAAGTCAAGTGTTTGAGCAGAACCACACTACCCTCTCCTACGAGTGTTGACATTACTTTTTAGCGCAGTGGATGTTGTCTTCTTCCAATCGACAATGAAGTCTGTTAGTTCTTGTATTTGGAAAAAAGGAAGATTTTTTTTTGGTTCAAAACTTCTCTATTAAAAAAAGAACGTCGACTTAGTGGGAATAAACCCTGTGTGACACAAACGTGCTAAATGCATAACGATCTTTAAGATGCTTAGACATAAATAAATTGTTTACTGTTTCATCGAATAACGGCCTGAACACTTTTCAAAAAAAAGCAGCAGGACTTAAGCGCCGTCAACTAGTTTTGATATCGATTCTCATCGAAGGACGGTGCGAAAACAATAATTTGTTATATCTGATGTCTCCTGGATAGCGATTTTAAGCTCGATTATCTTCAGTGAGCCATTTCAAAGATTTGGTGAAAAAACATATAGTGTAGTGTACATTGAATGCATGATGATTAGAAATTTAAATTTTTTCAAAAATAATAAAAAAAATACTTTAAAACGTCATTATGCACACGAGTCTATTACCTTTGAGTGCGTGGTTGACAAAATGAAAAGAATGTTAATCTTAAAATTTAGAACAGGTAAATAAATTGAAAGGTGCTACAAGGACTTAGCTTCTTCAGCAACTATTCGTGTTATGCTTGCTATTCTTCTTCCAGAGGACCTATAGAGGAAATACAATTTTTGGGGGGAAATACAATTTTTAGGGACTTCGAGAGGCAATATTGAAGAAGCTTTCTCATTGGTAACTAGTTCTCTTTCAGTGTTGTCAACAATTCAAAGGAGGTAGTGCCGTAAAAAATGTGATATACTCAGTCCGGGTGTCTAGTCCGTCTGTCTGGGAGCATCGGCATTTGAGTCGATGAACTTTCCTTCCACGCGATGGCGGCACACCCTTATTGAACCTTATCATTAGAAATTTAACAGACCGCTTGAGTGTAGTGAAGCCAAGCAGCATTTGGACGCACATACATATTTCAATAAATATTCAGTGCACATTATATTCTGAAATCAACTTTGTATTCAGTTCGTAAGGGATGTAACGACCAGTTAAAAATGAAAATAAGGGGAACATTATAAGATGAAACTGAACTTTTGGTGGATTTTCGAAATTTATCACCCTCTCGTTAAATTACATAAAGCTCAACAATTACATGAAGCTAGCATCAAAAAGTTGGCTCAGTTCAATAAGGGTATGTACTTTACGTGCGAGAACGTGTGCATACAGGCGACCCAAGGATGTGTTGGCTCATCAATATATTTTTAAAAGGACATAACACTTCAAAAGTAACAATTTCTTGCTGCATACTATGTGCACACTCCTAAAAGTGTAAAATATAGAAAAACAATCAAATCTAACCCAACTATCTTCGATTCAGCGTGCGAGTCAATGAAATTTGAATTGAATGGCGGGGGAGAAACTGCCAACGTATGTAAATATTTAAAGTTCTTCTCTTTCACCTGCGGCAACGCATTCGATTTGTGACTGAAATTGCTGTCTCACTCGGTCGTATAGCCTTTATGAGTTGTCAGTTTTTGGCATTATGCAACCGATAAAAACTGACTATATAGACTTGTACCTTTCTGAGTCACAATTTTTGAACATAGATAATTAATTTATTTATTTAATTGTTAACATATATTTTATTTTATGGAAGTACTACTTATTTGAGTGTGTAATTAAATTTCGTTCCTCCTTCTCCAAATGTTATCGTTAACAGGAAGGTACAGAGGGGCACGACCCCATAATGCATATCTCTGTTAAACACATTGTGCATGCGTAAGATGTTATCTTATTTTATTTCTCCATGGGAAATGTGGAATCTCATTCCAAACCTAAGAAAGGAATTCAAATCAATCACTTTTGAACTTAATTTTCGCATTACAGTGATTTAATAAACGTATTTTTAAATGTTGTAACGAACAGTTGCCCAAGTTAACCTTAAAAGTTTTTATAGCAAACTACACATTTCTTAAGTTTTTAAAGTTTTTCTCACCTTTTGAAGAAATCGCGGCAAGTAGTAACAATTCTTTCTAAATAATGTTGCTGTCTGCCGTACTATAATATGCTTCAATACATGTGCCTAGGAGCACAGTTTGAAAAATGTGCTACTTTTTATGGTTTCTTATAAGCAAACAAAACTATAATAACCTCGGTAAGTTCGTCTAACTGCCTGTCACATGTAAACATATCTCCATATATATCCTCAAGACTTTTAAGTGCTAGTTAGTGCAACTAGCACTTGCCTATTTAATACATAATTATTGAATTTATTTCTTATGTTGACTACTATTTATATAAAACATCGAAACCTAAAACCAGAAACCTAATGCAACGCATGCAGTTGTTGCAGCTATTCTTATAATTGCTGGGAAACAAACGTAGCAGTAGTTAAATCACGGCATCGATATGAAATAACATGGAGGTGGAATTTTCAGAAATTATCGAAATTCATCATTCACTTCCCTTCAATTGACAGAAGCCCCGTCGCCAGACAAGTCCTCGAATTTTGTTTAGAGGGATAATCAATAATGCGAAACGCCTGTGAACAATATGCGGATATTGAGGGATACGGCAAAGCAAATCCACACTCCACACGGGAGGAGTATAATTCATTGGAAATGATGTAAAATTAAATTACTTCATTAGAAGTGCATTCAGTTGATTGATTCGTTTACAGGAGCGACCCCTTAGCTAGATGAAGTGAATTCGGTGGATCCGACTGAAGTGCTGCGCAAGACCAGATGGGGTGTTATTCAAGAGCTGGCAAGTGGGGAAGTGAAAGCGAACGAGAGTGTGTTGAAAAAGAATGAAACGGTGTTTTGTTTATAAATAGACGAAGGACAACGAAGCCCTTTGGTCTTGGTTAAGGGACAATTTCGGATTACCTTCAACTAAGATTCGCGCTCCATTGCCGAATAGAATTAAACAACGTCATGGGTTAGGCGAGGCTGTCAATCTATTTGAGTCAGTTGATGGTTCTATTAGAAGCAATTCGAATTAGTTGCAGTCGAGTGCAAATTGACTTGCCTCAAATGACGGTGTTTAAGCAGCGGCATTGTGGGGAGGGAAATTTTAATGTGACAGCGAAGACTGTCACTTTGCTGCTTGGGTACTTCGAAAAGAACTAAAATAATTCTTAAATTGAAAATTGGTGAAGGTTAAGTGCCAGGAGTGGTGGAGTGGCCACAATTGCAACTTGGTAGTCAGCTTTGCAAAAGGGTAAAAAGAAACTGAAACTGTGCAGCTTAGATATGTTGTTGAAGGATAACTGCTTATCAAACAACATCGTTTAAAATATCAAATCAAACCAAATTCAAGAGTTCTAAGAGATGATGCCTTTGTTTTAAACTTCACCAATTTCCAAATCAACACAATTGAAGTCAATGTCATCGCAAATCTCCATCGACGACATAAATCGAACGATAAATTTTGCAAGATACGGGCGACACAAGGTCCCGAGAATGTAAGATGTGTTTAAATTGCTCATAAATTGAAAGCTTTTGACCCACTTTCAGCAGTTCTTAATTACGAGAAGCGGAGCGTGGTTCCTTATTTGATCGCCTTTAATTTACTCTTCCTTAAAAAGAACACAGAATAGAGTGGGAATAGCAAAGCAGGTCACCCATATGACAGTGAAGAATTTCAGATTTTTGAATCAGTGCCAAAATAAAATGCAAGCACCTAGTTAAGGACAAAATAATTTCATTAAACACAAAAAAATTGCTTAAATCTTTCGAAGACATTGTAATGCATTACAAGAAAAATGTGTAGGGGACGACGTAGCTGCAACATGCAAGATGGGATTAACAAAATGATTAATGACAACGATGAAGAACAGACAAAAGTAAATTATACTGAACTGGTGGCTCCTTGCAAACGCATCTTGTTATGTTATGATTTAGGAAATGAATACTCGAATTATTTAAAACCCACCAATGCTTGACATAACATTACAAAAAAAACTGTGTAAATTATTAAAATTTTGAGTTGAGGATAGAAATGATAAGCCTTTCACTTAAAGACAATAGTTATAATAATAAATGAATGAATAATACACCTTTATGATCCAAACTGCAACCAACTTCAGACTGCTATAATTTCATCTGAAATGCCTCGCAAAATGAAAACTCGAATTAGGCGAAATTCGCTTCGATGTGGAAGAAAAATGGCTCGTGAAGTAAACTTATCTTTGAAACGGATGTAAGACATACTGAAACATGAGCTTGGTCTCAATCTATTGAAATTTCAAAAAGCACCTGATCTTACATCGCAACCGAAAAAGTTCTAAGGAGTTGCTATGCTTGCACGAAAGTTGTGTGTTGCTGAATTTGTTTTTTAAAGCCATTTGTTATCGCGCAAAATGTCAACAAACAAAATGATCGATTTTACTTGCTAGAGTAGTCCTTTGAAAATGTTCACCTTTGGACGGCCACCAGAAAGCAGGCAACACTAGTGGTAATGGTTTGGGACGCCTTATGGTCGTGACGTTAAAATGAATGTGACATTATACCGGGAATTGTTATAGAGCCTTGGCCAAACAAACATTTCGGTTGCAAAACGTGGACATTTCAACAAGACTCGGCACCGCTTCATAAAACGCGCGTCGACCAAGATTGGTTACAAGACAATATTTCACGCTTCATTTTTTCGACAAAATGGATTACAAATTCCTTCTGCCTGGGGTATTTTCATGGCGAAGTTTGACACTAAAAAATACCAAAGTTTTCGATTAAAAAAATGGTTCGTTACATGTACCGCAAATTTTTTTTAGAAATTACTTCCATTCTAACAGCAGTTAAAATTGTTTTTTTTTTGAGAGCAATGTCGAATAAAGATTCAACGAAATTACAACACAAGTAATTGCACAACGGTAGTAGGTCACATAGATAGTATGTGGTCACATAAGCTCATATGAAAGAATGAAATTACAGCTCTCAAGGGACTAAGGCCTAGCTTCTTCGGCAACTACCGATGTTAAGCAAGTGATACTTTTCGCACCAGAAGAGCCAACCTACCCTTTTTTACCGACTCCGAACGGATTTGAAAAGCCTAATTATTGACAATGAGTACTCTTTGAGTGATGTCAGAAACTCGAAGGACTTGAACCATGAAAAAATGGAACTCGAGACCTAAGACGTGAGAGTCGACGTGCTTTTCCAGTGCACCTTATTTCGCTCTCATTTTTGTTGTCAACTTAAAAGCGAGAGAGCTGTGAAAACTATCGAGATGATGATGAAAGATTAGTTGTGGTGGTTGAAAGGAGACCACCCCGAGTTGAAGCCATTACAATAGCCCTATACGCCATAAGAGCATCAACAATTCAAATCGAGTGTTGGACGTTTTGGAGCACGAGATTCTAATTTTATTTTCATAGCTTCGCGGCTCACATTTTACCCAGTGAAAGCTTATGTGAACCATATTCAAAATTTGTTTATTGAACAAGCAAATACGTTAAGGATTGAAGAAATCAGCTTATTATTATATTCTAAAGAAATATAACCGTGGTAGGTAAGTAATAAATTAAAAGGTGTTGCTTAACCTTGCTTATCGCTTTATGTTGCTTGTTGCAGAAGAAATGCAAAAGCTTCAATAAATGTAATTTTGCAAACACGTAATTAAAAAAATGAGAAAATTACGTATACGCCATAGTTCTCCACTGTAAATCAAACAACACGATCTGAACTTCCCTTCAAAATTATTCTACGGCTTATGGCGTTCATTGTGCCCTAGAGGAAAGTTGTGATGTACCACATATTTAAGAGCCCCTCGAATCATTTATTAGTCGCCTGATGTTCTTCAATGCAGTGCTTCATAAATCCTCCAGCAAACCAGAACACTGTGCAACCAAATTTTCACTGTGTCGAATACCGAACCATTGAACATCAGTATAAAAAAATGTCCCATTGGGACAATCGATAACATTCTTCGCCCTCAAAGGCTTACATAGGCGTAACAGTGACTGGGCTAAGTGTCTCAAAAGAAGTCGTTTTGTATAAAACATGTCCCTTTTCTTTAATTATTTCCGCACAGGACAAGCAGAAAGACTACAATCGAAGGAAGCATGGGTTTTTATAGGAAACCAAATATCTGTTGTTAAACCAATAGCATTAGGTATTGCATATAAAAGTGCGAAAACGAAAATTTAACAGCAGTATCTCTTTTCCCGTAGATTAAAGGAAATTTAATTGCCAAATAAAATAGCATCCGGTATTCTTTTTTCGTGCAACCTTTGTTCCTATAATTGAATCTTTGACATCAGCCCCCCACCAAGCAGTGCTCTCGCACACAATATAAAACTTCAATCTCCCAAGTTCAAAGGCACCCCCAGAATACAGCAATTACGGAAACCCCACCATTGCCGCGTCTCGTTGTCGCCCTGCTCGAACTTAAGGGCAACGTGTGTAAACGTCACTTTAAGCAGATTAATCCAAAGAGCTTTCAAATTTGATAATCGAAAATGGCTTTAACTCACTTAAATGCTAAAACAAAACGCACACACCACGACTTCTGTCACTTTGACAAGACTCATACACAAGCACACACTCACAAAAAATGTCAGAGGTGAAGGATACACACATGTAAATGGGGTGGAGGGGCCAAAGGAAAATTAACAAAATACACGGAAGGCACAAAAAACTTGTCGAACCTGTGTAAACAATTTATTGTAGCCACTTTGGTATGACGAGTATCCACCGAGGCCAAACCGAGACTCCCGATGATGGCCCCCCGATATGGATGGGGCATCTGATGAGGATGCTCTCTGCACCATGGGCCGGTCAGCCCTGTAGTCTTCTTCGAATGATGATATTTTGATCGAATTTTATGAAACGCAATTTCGGAAAAAAAATCAAAATACCGCTTGGCTCGTTCTACGTATTTTGAGTTGGTTTTTGTTTTTGAATCGAAACGTCAGTGTGATCGCGCGATTGTGTCACTTTTTTTTCTTATTTCATTGGGGGATTCGTTTTCCGGGTATATGGAGAGTTGACGAACGAAAAGCAACGGTAAAACGAGACGAAACGAAACAATTAAGAAAAAAGACGACGGCGCGGAGTGTATGCGAGTATGCACGAAATATGTTCTGTTCAAGTGTGTGGGTGTTTTGCATAAGAGAACATATCCCCGACTTTTGCGGCGACAACGACGACGAGTACGACGTCTAATCTAATGTCATGTGCGCTGCAAAGGCTGCCCAAGTACGATACGCGACATCTGCATCAGCTGTGTCCATCGACGTGGTGAAAACTAAAGAATTTTTCCGCAAGGTGCTGCGTTTCACAAATCATTTGGAAGGCGAATGACTATGGTGACGTTGATAACAGCGATGATGGCGATGATGGTGATGAGGATGATGAAGGTGATGATGGAAACCTCTTCCGTTAAAAATTTTACACATGAAAATTATGATTTCTCATTACGCGTCGGTGACCGAAGGGAGCAAGTAGGAGACGGGGCGCACTGAATCACTGGGGAAAAGAAAATGGACGAACACGACGTATATTTCACTTCTTCTTCTCTTTTTAGTTTTCTTTTGCTCTGTAGTTCGAAACGAAGGAAAAACAACACACAACTGACTCGAACACTCACGGCACGTCGGGGAAGAACGACTGCTTTTTGGATGTGATGTTCTTTGGAGAGTGTATGTTCCCGCTGTGTGGTACCCAAACCCTGCGGTATCCTTTGTACAAATACCAACCCTAATGTCCTTTCAATAGGGTTATTGTTTCTCTCCACTTCTGCTGACTCCCCTATTCCTTCATTTCTTTCACTTTTCTCATCGGCTAGCAGTGATGACGGTGGCCGTGGTGGTGACTTTGGTTGTGGGGAGGCTTTCGAAAAATTCTCTTCTAAGCCCACAATTCTCGAATTTGCTCGCACAAACAGGTCGTACGCACCCGTTCCGAATACAGACGTCACACAATTAACCCAAACCACCACTCTGCCGCATGACAGGAATCACAAAAAAAACTCCCGACAGTGAATATGACAAAGGAAACAAGACAAAAAAAATGAAGAAGGAAATCCAAATCCAAATCCGAATCGAAAATCAAATCCAAAGTTCCAGTCCGAGTTCGAATCGAAAGAAGAGAAAAAACGAAAAATCCTGGAAAATCTATTGGAACACGCCGACAAGAAAAATGAAAATCTTCGTTCTTCGACACACACACACACACAAATTCGCCGGCACTACTCGCGGCGAATTAAAGTGGAATCGCGGCAACGACAGCGATTGTGGCGGCGACGACGATGGGTGGTGAATGAACCGAGGAGTTGTAGGAAGGGACGAGGACTCAGATGTATGTATGTGAATGTGTGAAATTTCCTTTTCTGTTTCACTTAAGCTTCGCCTCCCGTTTTGTTGCTCCACTCAGCTTTTGTTGTTGTTTTCGAAATTCACTTCACAATGGCTTTTCAATTAACCGAAAACGAAACATTTTCCGTCACTGCTGGCAGACTTGAATCGATGGGGTTGTTGTTGTTGGCGGGGATTATTCCTCTTTTTTCTCAATCCCGTCTGCTGCTTCGCACTGAAGTTAATTTTCTTCTCACAAAATTGTATTTTCAGCACTTTTGTGTATTGTTTTACTTTTCTCTTTGGACTTTTTTCACCGAAATTCGCACTGGAAATCTGTTTTGTAGATGGAGACCTTATCTCTCTCGCTCTTTCAGAATTTTCACTTGCTTGCTGGTTGGGGGGTGTAGGGACTCTTGGGACAGAAGGGCGAGAGGGAGAGTGAAAAACTTTCTTTGGACACCCTTTTTTCAGCTTTCTCGAAAATGTTGTTTTCCCTCACACCATATTTGGCTTCTTTTTGAATTTTTCAACACATCTCCAATACACTGCACTCACTTCACAGAAATAAAAAAAAACGTAAAAAAACCCGAAAATGAAAATCTTTGCCCCCGAATACGCTTGTAGAACCGAGGATCCGCTCTCTCTCGCACACGCACATACACGGTCTGTCCGGAAAAATTGTGTTGTCTTGTCGCCGTCGTTTCACTGCTTCGAGTGCTGAAGTGTGTTTGGGAAACTCAGTTGAAGGGAAAATTCAAATTCCGTGTGTTTTCATTCCAGGAAAGCCAGAGAGGCTCTATTTTGCTCTCTTTGGAAAGTTTCGGAAAATTGGGTGAAAGCTCTCAGTTTAGTTTGTGTTTAGGAATGCGTGTCAGAGTGTGTTGGGTGGGGGAGTTATGCGAATGAGGGTGAGGTAGGTGGAGGATGTTTTCGCATTTACTTCATTAACCCACTAAAGGAAGTGGGCAATGATTATTTGTTGGATCATGGTCTGAAGTGTGCGTATAGTCGTTCGCATGTGTGTGTGTGTGTGCGATTTCTTTTCTTTCTGACAAATGAAACTGTGAAACAGCAACAACAACGTGTGACAGGAGGTCAAAAGGAAAAGGATTTTCATTTTCTATTCGTTTGTCAAATATTTGCATATTGTTCAGGATGGAGTGGGTGTGGGGGTGTTTGCGTGGTGAGCGCGTGGTCGTTCATTGGCAGTGTGTTTGGGGTCATTGCGGGGGGAAATTTATTTGAAAATTGCAATCAATGTTTTTCTTTTTTTTTTTTTGCTTGAGAAGCATATGTACGCTTGGCGGGTGTTGTGTACTCTTGCAGCAGGGATGTTAGTTCATAGACATGATGTTTTTTACCGTGTGAGTTGACTATAGACTTTGTCATGTTGTAAATAAATAGAGGGATAAACTTAGTAGTTAAACAAATGATTGATTTTGCTGAATGCTGTTAAATGCGTTATCTGGCCGTACCCTTTATATTTCTGTCCTTCAATAGCAAGCAAGTATTAAAATCTTAGAAAATGCTTGGTTCCTCTTTCCATCCGATAATCTTACTCGTACAATATTCTGATTTCAACTTGGAAATTTATTTGTTTTCATTTTGCCATGCCATTTTAAATTCGTTGGAAAAAGGTTACTTGTCTTAACTGCCCACAGAATGGAAAATAAAATGAATTTATGTATGTTTATCATTTTGGTATTCAATTACTGGTCTAATTGTCAATGAAAAGGCTTCTCAAATCTCGCCATTAGTCGTCGGCAAAAAACTAAATGTCCCCTCTACTCGCGAGAGAACAATGATACGCACAACACGAGTGGTTGCTGAAGAAGCTAGTTTCTGGTCCTTTGCGTTCTGTCCGATTGTCCGAGAGTCCGAGAGTTGCTTATTATATACATCGGTGACCATAGAATTAATAATAGAGTAGAGTTGTTGAATGAAAACCTCAAATTTTCTAATTTTTTCAGGAACATCTTCTTTCGAGTTGTTGACAACATTCAAAGAGTATTAACTGTCAACGAAAAAGCAGCTTAAACCTTGTCATTCGAATTAGGCAATGAACCTCAGTGCTATCCAATTTATTTTTGCTCTATCCCTATAAAAAACCGTATTAGAGATCCATCAGATTGACATTTTTACAAAAGAGCTAGGACCTTCGTTTCGATCTCCCGCAGCTGGCAATCAAAGGAACTAAACAGTTATAATTAAAAATGTGAAAGCAGTATAGGATAATTTATATTTATAAACTCTCAGAGTTTTATTATAGTAGTTCACAAAATTCTGGCTAGACCATGTAAAGCGTATGGACAGCCCGAAAAGTCTTCGAATTCGAGCCATTGTGACAACGCAGCACAGTACGACCTAGGCTGTGATGGCGCACATAGGACCTCAACCAACTTGGAATGTGCAATTGCATGCAGCTTCCGATAGATCGTGGTAGCTGGAGAGCCATGTTGGTCTTGGCCCAGGTCCACCTTGGACTGTAGCGCCAGTAAGAAATGAAAAAGAGGAATAAGCTCACATATTACCACACAAATGTATACATTGAACTGCATGCAAAATATAATTCAAAAGACCGCCTTAAATTTAATAACAATCCACAACTGTTGATACATTTTAAGATGTTATTTTTTAACAAATTCAACAGAAATCTGTATCTGACGAGCGGTTTCAATAAATGTCTCTTGAAAGTTTGAGGAAATTAGGAAGTTAACGCAATGGGGATAGTTTTGCAATTTTTAAATATTTGGATCCAGTATCTGCCGATAACATGTAGTCAATGAAATGCTGTGTTGTTGTTGAAACTACGACGACTAACAAAAAATGTTGCTCCTGTCATATCAACACTTGAAATATCCAATATTTTCCATTGCCATGCCTTATTAAAATAATTTGATTTAAGGCCGTTGAAGTTTTGCCATTTCTTCTAAGCGAAATGATGTATGGTATTAATCGGTCATAGTTAAAAAAAAAAATAAATCAGTTGAAAAAAATATTCCCTGTCCTGATTTTGTTCAATGCATTGAAAATGACCAGTTCCCAAAAATAATCTCCCTCGTACATATTTCTGTTCGAATGCCATCAACAATGGCAATTGCCACTTGTTGCCATCAATTTCCTCAATCAGTCAGTGTTCTCATGACAGAACAAGATCATTCGTCGATTGTTGACCTCAAAAAGGATGTTCGACTCGTCGATACATCGATGGCCCCTTAAAACAAGGTTATGCCCCTCTGGAGTGCACGCGTATTTACCCTTTCTTCTTCTTGAAAATTGGAACAGAAGAAGAAAACATAAAACAAAAAAAGGAAAACAAAATACTGACATTTCCAGTGCTCTTCTTCGCGCAACGCATGCGCCTTCCAATTGGTCAACACAAGCTCAGAGAAACGTAATGAAAAGCTCCACAGCTGGAATACGTCCTCCGTCTTCCAGGCAATTCCAAGTACACATCATTTACTAGTAACGTTTCCAGCTATAGCATCATTGTCATCGGGAAGAGTGCTACGCAGGGGGGGAAGAAACAACTCGAAAAGGGGGTGACGTGACATTTTATTAACGCAGCCCAAAGTGTGCCGCATACAAATGACTTTATAAGTGTTCGTCCCACGGCAGTGTGTGGGTGAGCGGGCGAGCAGCGTGTACATCTGTACAATCGCCTGTGAACTGTTTGTTTGCATTGCACCACGCTCGCACTGGAGAGAGAGGGCAATGAACAGTGTATGCGGAGCCAACACATCTTGTGTATACATACTTCTTGACTCGAAAAAAGGAGGCTAAACGGAAAAAAATAAAAATATAATTCCAATCGTACACGTGCACCAGATGACTTGCGGGTTTCTTGTTTTCTCTCCGCCCCTGCTTACCCGTGAGGTGGAAGAAATTGCTTGACAGGACGACATGCAGCCGATGCACCTGCCACCTCATCGCAATGCTTGGTGACGGTAATCTAGCTTTTAAAAGATAGTTTCAACTAATTGAAGGCAACTCCTTGCAACATGAACACACTTTGCACGACTGTGTGAGAAGGGACTGGGTGGTGTTGGGTTAAAAATTAGCACTTGTCGTAAAGGGTTAATTGGAGGCGAACAAATACCGTGCGTCGTGGCACGGGCGACAGTCATATGTGCCGCCGCGTCCGCCGACCAGCCCACACACGCAACGGTCTGGGGTTCCACCATGCGCCAGTGGTAAATAAAACAGCGACAGATATCATAAAAGTCAAGTTATGACGATGCAGTAAGTCCTGAGTTAGATTACTCATGCTAACGGTGTGGAATGGGGACGATTCTTGGCGTGGTCAGAGTCATTTGTTATGACAGCGATTCTCTTCAGAGAGTCGAAGTTAAATAGAAGGCCATTCGGGGAGCCTTACATTGTAGTCTGTGGGAGGTCGTGAATATTTAACCAATTGATGTGGAATTCTGGGGGAATTTGAGACTGCTACTGCATCAAGCGTATTTTTGAGGGTGATGAGTATGCTTGTTTGTGGTGCAATCTGTTAAGCACTTCAGCCACTCAATGTTATGTCATCGATGTTGTCCTCTCAGTGAAAGATGTAAGGTCAATTGAAGTGCCTCTCATTGACGAATACTTGACTGCAATAAACAGGGGATATCTTTTGAGCGGTTGTGTTGTCAAAGACTCCGTTAAGAGTGGAACTCTTAAATGACAAGGACATACTTCTACTTATTGTAATTGGAGGTAAACAAATTCTGCCGACATGCCGTCGGCTAAGGTGTGCATGAAAAGCATTGTCGTGTCAGCAATGTCGTTGAGTCTAAAGCAAAAGGACAACGTGATACAAGAAGACGACGTATCTAATGGCGAGTCTAGATACACAAAGCGTCTAGACCGCGATTGTTGGAAACTTCCCCTATTGAATTTGAAATCTGTCCGGTTTCCTCCTTTAAGCGCAAGGAAACCCTTCTTGCTTTTGATCTGATATATCACTGTAATTTCTTAACTATTCGGTACTAAGATATCAGTTATCGACAAATTGTGTTTTCAGCGTCCGCTTCGTAAATAAATTTGGGCATAGACGAGAGTTTACGAGTCACAACTTGGTGGGACACACAAATCAATCGTAGACTTCTGACTTACCCAAGTTAGTCATTAGTTCCCAAAATTTGAATTCAAAAAAACACTAAATTAGACAACAAGTGTGTCGTTAAACATGTTCCCTTTAAAACATTTTTTTTTTTAAGAAGTTTGGCACTAGACCGACACTAGTCCGTACTAGAGTATAATTTCACTGATATCGATCCGATACTTCTGCACTGTAAAGTAAATTTATCCTAATGTATCTCAAATACATCCATCCCAACAAATTAATGATTAATCTTAATTGAGACTATGATTAGACACACTGTGTCCAAAATTGGAAGTACTGCGAACCAGTGAGGCCAAAGCAATGTGTTGATTGAAAAGTATTGTAGTTGTTGCCTTGTTAGAAGGCTTAATTACAAATATTTGGATAGTCTACAAGGACCTAACTTAAGTCAAACAAAGTGAAATATTAAATGTTTTAATTTAATGCATCAATTCTTTTTAACAAACATGTCATAGCCATTTGTATGTAACAACCACGTATTTTATAAAAAGTCAAAAACACTCGCAACTGAAGTATTCCACAATAAATCTCATGTTCTTTTTCAAGACTTCTTCCATTTAAAAGAAGAATATGATTTACAAACCAATCAAAAAGCCCCATAATGTGATGAAAAGAATATAAAGAAAACCAGAAAAACAAAAAAATGACACCTGTTTGTGAAAACCCCGAGAAAAGAAAGGCGTTTCTTTCAAGACCACATAAATCGAACAACGAAGTGTTTTCAAAGAGTCATTGTACCTAAGTCGATGGTAATATCAACAAATTTGAGCGAAATAAACTACAAATCGAGTTCACTTCGTACGAGCGTTCAGATGTAGTATGTATATTCAAAAATTGAAGAATTTGTTTATTTTCAAGAACAAGAACTCACTGCTAGCCATCACAGCCATCAAACACGCCACACACCCTACCACACCGTCGCCTCTATAGGGAAGCCATCATTTTATCGCGTTTACGGCGGAAGCGCTCAGTGGCCAACGGCGGCGATTGGAAGAGCGGCGGCGGCAACGGCCATCAGCAAGCCCCCGTGTATTGCAAGTGTATCCCATTTTGCAATACAACAACAGAACGAGCTGTTAAAAATATCTCCTTCAACCAAATGACACATACCACCCCGTGCGATGGCAGCCGTGAGGTTATACACTTGCACGCTGACAAGTGTGACACAAAACAGAGCATGTAAGTGTGTGAGTGTGTATCTTACCCGTCGATTCTTGCTCCTAATCATGAATGGCGACCTATAGTTGTGTTTGCCACGATGATGGTGGTGGTCTTTGTTTTTTACGCCCAAATGTAGTTTCTTCATGGCTTGGCGATCAGCTGATCAGAGGACTGTGCCCGAACTTTGACCTCGTCTCCTGCTAGAGGGGGAATTGCAAAAATAGAAACAATGCGCGCACTGACAAGGGCCTTTCACGCCCAGCTGCACATTTTTGCGGCCACTCTGCGCTTTCACTTGAGAACACAACAATTTAGGTCACACTAGGCCGCCGCGAATGTAGCGCCCTCTTCTCTTCTCTACTGACGACACACGGGGACACGTTGCACTGGCCTCCTTTCTAGATCCGGCACTATTATATAAATTCTCCGACCGGACAGGTGACTATTCGCGACGCACAAGGAGCCGAAAAAAAACGCGGCTAGTCTGCAGATCTCCACCCCAAACTGGGTGAGAATTTTTTCGCGAATGTCGATCTGACTTTTTTAGACAGCTTCCTGGAATGCGATTACTCAGCGGCGGATATATCAAGGAATTTTCGCACCTCTCCGCGGCCTTTGTGGGAAGTTTAAGGGGCGACCGCACACACGCAGCCGATGAGTAGAAGAAATAACGAATCCAATTCAAGAAATTCCGACTCTCGACCCCGGGCTGATGTGGAAAAATTCGGAAATTCCCCGCGATCGTGCAGTGTGATGTGACGCGACGTGGAGCATCCGCAAAGGCAAACCAGAACGCAAAGATAAATAAATAGACTGGTACGACGGGCGTGCGATCTCAAAAGGAGAGACACTCGTCCACAACTAAAGATTTGTTGTATATTTACAAGTTCTTCTGTTTTTTTTTTGTTCTCTCAATTTCGAGAGAGAGCATGAGTGAGAGGGAGTGAGTGGAGATGTGAAGTGGCGACAAAATCTCAGGGAAAATGTATTTTACATTTTTTTTTGACTCGAAGAAAAGAAAATTCGTAAGTGAACTATTTTCCGGAGAGACATTGCCAGAGGGGAACAAATTTAAAGACTCAATACAATTGGAGGGGTTTTTGACAGTATTGTGACAGGAATTGGTCATCGAATGATGGCAGTTGGTATTAGAAAAGCTTCCTTGACAGTTTTGATTGATTGAGTATCGTTTGCGTACTTGTCAAAAATTAACCCTTGCAAAAAGAAAATACCCTACATTTTACAGTTTTGATAAAGGCGCAGGTCAGGTGACTGAAAATGTAAATAGTGTCTATGGCGATGATGCCACCCACGACGCCCAATTTTTGTTCCGTCGATACCGTTCCGCTAATTGTGAGGTTAAAGAGGAACCACGCTCCAGGAGGCCAATTCTCAAAAGTTCTAATCATCATGTAAGTACTGTTCCGAGCGGAAACAAAAAAATCGACGCATAGCTACAACGAGTTAACACAGAAAACTGTCATGGACTGCATTTCTGTCTTTCAATCGCTACTGAATCGCAACAAAATCTGTCTATTTTTGAAGCACATGATAACTGGAGATGCAGTAAAGACCACTAACGACAGCATCAGGCGAAAACGGTAGTGGTTGAATAGCAATCAGCCGGCTCTGGCTTTGGTGGGATTGGCAGGGCTGCAAGCTACTTCCCTATGGCCAAACTCTTAATTCGATTCAAAGTACCGTCAATCGCTTAGAAGCGTTCGAAGAGGAGTTGTTTTTTTATCGGAACAACGCCAGGCCGCACACGTCAGAAGCTACGCGTGTTCGGTTGGGAGGTTCTCATGTATCTACCATATTGTTTGAACTTGTTTGGACACACTTAGTGCGAAGTGCTTTTGTATATTCCCCCACAAAGACTTTGCAACGAACGCTGAGAACAACGTCATGATGTCTTGGGTCTGTCAGCGGGATCAGTACTGGCATTTGCCTACAAGGCAACCTGCTTATGACAGCCAGTTTAAAAAAAAATTGATTAGTATTCTCCAACTAATCAATTTTTCACCTACCTGGCAACACTCCCAGAGAATCTCATTTAAAAGACTCAACAAAAAGAAATAAAAAAAAACATAGAAAATTAAATAAAAATAAATAAACTCGCAGCATATTGTTGTGCCGAAAATAGACGCGTGCTACACACGGTGACAGATTCAATGGGGATGAATTTGTTTTAAATTGTCTAGCGTGGACGCAGGATTATTTACAGCTCGATGCAGCTTGCAGTTAAACCATGAGCGTGTCAGAGATTCATAGTTGATCGTAAATTTTTGGAAAAAAAACGAAAACTAAACTTATGACTTACTTAATACGAATTGGTTGAACGGGAGAGGATGGTTGGGAGGGATGTTGCCATGGAATTCGAATGTCAGATCTATTGAACTGACATATATGACATATATGACATGTACGACGCGTATGACACACATACGCAAGATTGTCGAATGTGACTGGGGGCGTCATCATCGCGATTCCTATAACATTGAGATTCGTAGCTTATTTTATGGGTTTTTATAGAATTGAAGAGGAGCTTGTGATTCATGCAAAATAAAGTGAGTGTTTTTGAAAATGTCTTTCTAGCAAAATTTTTGTGATATATAAATGTACCCATTTTCGCAGGGAAATGTAATCGTGTGGAATGCAAAAATAGTCTTTTTAACAATGTCTGTTAAGAGGTTAACAAGTGGAGGTTTTAAGAAAAGCCAAATTGTGGTCTAAATTCTGAAGATTAGATGACACATCTTCATTGAATTAAAATGCATGATGAACGTAAATATTTTATAGTTTAATACTCTCTGAGCCAGATTTCCAGATTCGAACCTCCTGAATTTGGGTCCCAATTCACCCACTATCCTATAGCGGCTACAAATGTATGCACGAATAAAATTGTTGAAAAATTCGCCAATTTTCAAATTCTAGGAGAAGTTTTTAAAGTGTCCACCTTTGGGGAGAATAATGGCATTGAGGGGGTCGTAAAAAATTCTCCCATTTCCGGTGAAGTTCTGAAGCCTTGGGATTTTTAAGTTTCAATCTTGAAAATACCCCAGACAGATAGAAATTTGCAATCAATTGTATCGAAGAAATGAAGTGTGGAACATTGTTCTTTAACAAATCTTTGCTGATGCGTGTTTTGTGAGCTGTGCCGAGTCTTGTGGAAATATGGAAACGTCTGACGGAAATGTTTGTTTACCAAGTCTTCAATACTGCCTCTAAGACAATTTCAGTCAATCCTCTTTGGTTGTTCTCTTCTCGAGAAGGAGGAATTTGACTAATGACTCAACTAGTACTTAAAGGGGTCCTCATTCCATTTTTCGATAAATGTAGGTGTTATCATCGATATAAAACTTCTTTGGAAAAAATACATTAAAACCAAAACCGGTGTCAGTCTTCTGGCAGTGTGAGGGAGTTTTCGGTAACACCTAGGGCCTTTCACCAAAAATCTGTAGGGATCTATACGGCAATGATAAGACACCTCTTCTTTCCTATGCAACAGTCGGTCAAGTATGTTAATGCTGCTTTCACCTAGTTTCAAAGAACGGTCAATCTTGGCTCCACAGGGGCTCTCCCTAGCACACCATCTCTTGATACACTCTATAATCTCCTTCCCCTTGATATACACATTATGTGATGCACATTCAAGGCCATCTACCGACTGAAAAGGAACGAACTTTGATTCAACTCGCAATGGAGCTTTGATAACCACGCGCACCGCATGTCCTATGATACTAGTCTCATGGGTATGCAGTCTGATCCGAGGACACCAACAACCCAGTTGCGTCGTTCATACAAAGTCGACTTTTCCTGTATCCAGAGCTGGCTCTGGCCAGAAACCGAGCCGGAGAGAGAATGCACTTGGAATACGGATTTCCAAGATGATGGAGGGATCTGGAGCTGGGCCCTTCGTAGAAAACGAGAACATTAGACTTGGGACTTTCAAGCGGAAACATTTGCGATCCTAATGGTCACGAACTATATTGTGAAGAAAAGGTGAAAGGGACGAAGTAGCTGCGTCTGTAGCACAATCAAGCTGTGCTTAAGGCCTTACTCAACCCTCTAACCACTTCCAAGATAGTACACGAATGCAAGTCTTAGTATAATTTGGCCGGCAGACTAAATTTCCTTAGACTCTCCGGGTCCCAGGACTCGAGGGCATCATGGGAAACGAGATTTCCGATGAACTTGTTAAGCAAGGATCAAACGAGGAATTCATAGGGCCTGAACACACCTTGGGACTACCCGCTTCCTTGGTTAGGACTTCCGTCGATGCTTGCGTCTCCAAACAGCACAACCAGACCAGATGACTTTTCAGGATGCAGGCTGACTAAGTGCATTATCACAATCGTCAGCAAGAAATCCGCGACTTTTCTATTATCTCCAGGTAGGAAAGATTGCAGACGTATTATTGGCGTTCAGACGGGGCATTTCACCTTCAAAAAGCACTTAAGTGTGTTTGGGCTTAGTGATGGCACCTTATGCAACGCCTGTGGAGAAGGTGAAGACACTTTGCTCGTGCCAGGTGGCGGCTGCTTGGCGGGAACTGGAAACCAAGGCTCTTTTTCAAATATCCCAGAAATACCCTAAAATGTAGGTTACTGCGTGGTTGTACAATGGACCAGTTTTCGAGTCTGAGTGCTCCAATGCTGTGTTTTTCAACCTCCAACAAAAAACAAAAACAAATTTATGATTAACAGTAACATTTATTTTGACGTCAGTGTCCAATATACAGGGGGAGAACGATTATCGGCGGTTAAGGCGGACAAACCATCACCATCGGGACTGCCTTATCTGTCATATTGCTCGATAGCTCCTCGGAAAAAATTTGACAACTCACCACTTTCGTGGAAGCGAAGAAACTCCTTCGGTCTTTGTAACTCTACCATAGTACATAAAAGTTGAGCTGCACACAAGTTCCCCATTCTGAAATGTTAAAAAGTCCCAGCTGTTCAAAAACAATTCACCGAGAATTTTAAATCTATCACATCAATAAATCCGGGCACATTCACAATGACACCAAGATGTCGCCCAGGGCTTGTGTATTCAATATGAACACAAATGTTCGCAGCCATTCATCGCCAGATGGCAGTGAACAAATGCGTTTCGTGGATCTTGTCTTCGATAAATGTATGTTGTTTAGCTGGTTGATGTTGTTGGCTTTGCTTCTATTATGAATTTAAATAAATTTATTTCGACGTGTTTTTTTTTATTAAACTCACCGTGAATGCTTGTTGTGGGGAAAATGTCTGGGCAGTCTGTCTTACAGACTATACAATTTATTTGCTTAAAATGCCAGAAGTATTTTTGAATATTTTGGACATCCGAGATTTTTCGAATTTTGGAAATTCATTACTTTTCGAGATTTGGATTTTCGAATTTAGCTAACACGCGTGGTATTTCATTAGGGTGCAGAGGCATGTTGATATATATGTATGTATATGCATAACATTCCGCTTTAAAAATCGATTAATTTCGTGCAGTTTTTAAGGGTTGTGGTGTAACTTAACATTCTCATTCAAATCTGTACGGTTTTCTTCCATTCGCGTTTGTATGTAAGGCGGTTTTGCATATAGAGCATAGGCAATTAACAAATTTAATTTGGCAGCAATGCATTATAACAGACAGCATAGCAGATATAATTTGTGAAATTATGGAAACAATTTGTGTTGTTGTGCTGTCGTGCTTTAATGCGTTTCGAAAAATTGGATGTAGATCTGTTTTATGTCACCATCAAACAATTAACATAATATTTTAGACATCTCCCCGACATGTTCAAGATAACAACATTGAAACTTTTTAAAGTAGCTGGAGATGCTCTGATTGACTGAATACACATCTGTAAGTCTCCAAAGCATAGAGTGCCGGACCCTCTTTACCTTGATGAACGCCTGAAACCGTTCGTTATAGGTCCTTATCAGTATTGCTTTAAACAAGGGCCACTCTGCTGTAGATTTTGAAAAAGACCCAGTAAGTGTAAGTCAACGCCCACCACCCACTGGTCGATATGACAGCATGAATAGAGGTGAGCTATACAGTGCCATGTCTGGTTATGACATTCCTACCTACTTCGTCAGATCGTATTGGATGACGATGAAGAACATTCACTGCACCGTCAAGGTCGATAACAAAGTCATCGAGACCTTCAACAAGTCAATTCCTGAGGCACGATCTTCGAAAACGGTGTTCTGGTGCGGGCTTAAGCGACATTGCAGAATTATAAGGACTGAGAGTGCCGTCAATGAGGCCTTAGAAGAGGAAGTGGCTAAAATGAGTCTGGCGATTAACGAGAGAAAAACAAAGTGTGTCCCGTCTTCACTGAACAAATCGATGTCTCGAACAGAGTGTCACAATGGTCAGCCAAAGTCTTAAAGCCTTAAGGTAAGACAAGGGCTTCGTCTATCTCGTCTTCGCAGTATGTAGAGACATAAAAGATTAGTACTGAAATCAGACTATCATCTTAAACATGCTTTTCCTGTTCTCTAGGGCAAAATCCTCTACCTTTGATTCTTAGTCGTTTTTCAATTTAATGCAACAGATAATAGTCAACGTCTACGTACACACGGCTTAGGATGGCTAAAACATTAAGAGCGTATGGACGACAAAATTTCAGTGGAAACAGTTTTTTAACTCCGAGCCATCCGGAGAACCCAACAGAGGAGGCCTTCGTCTAAGGTGCCGCACACAAGTAGAGAAAGACTTCAACCAATGATGATGCGTAGTGGTTGACGCCCAGGTGCACCCAGGACTGTAGCGCCAACCTAAGAAAACGAAGATCCACCCTTGTTGTATACTTAAACAATTATGAGTAAAATTCGCTTTGGGCAAAAATAGAATAATAAAATCAGAGCTTCCTCCAATTTTAAGGTTTTTACTTGTAAAGCATCCATATGAGCACCCATCATCGATCACGTCATCTTTCAGGTACTCGCACCTCAAAGCAAACGCCGAAAGATCACCATTAATAATTGCATGTAACCCACACGTCCATAAAGCTACTGGTCCTCGTCGTGGAAGACGTCTTCTTTCCTTCGTACCCACCAGCAAATTGCATCGGACAGCAATTAATTCCCGTTCGTACTCTGTTTGGGGATACGTTTCAGTTATGCGTCTAACCTTGAACGCACATCCCCGGCAGCAAGACGTCTTCGTCCGTCGCTTCAGTTTCCCAGTAACAGGTAGCCCCTCTCGTGCCGGCTGAGATGCGGTGATGCCGCAAAGAGGCTCCAATATAGCCGAGGGATACGTTAGACCCGTAATTAGATGGAGAGCTATTTACTCGGCCACTGATCGTTCATTGGAACCCGTCGATGAGCGATTAATAAAGTTCTAGACCGCAACGACGGGCCCATGTATGCCCGGTGCGTGATAGAATTCAACGGCAGCGGCATTTGTGTGCCCTGTGCGCACACAGCGCCTGTCTGAGGATAATTGCGGCCAGTATAACTTGAAGATTTTCAGATAAGTTGTTGTTGTGCTATGGCGCAGGGTGTGCTCGACGGGGTCGTTCAAGGCTAAGCTAACGGAATAGTGCCTGCAAGAGAACATGAATGAAGTTTCCGCCAGGGCGGCACATAATTGGCCCCACAAGACCGCGGAGTGGACGTGACTGGAGGGGATTTGTGTTTATTGGAAACTTGTTCAAGGAAATCCCCTGAAATCGTGGTCGGGTGGAGTGAATCGATTCTAAGGAAGTCAATAAATGAGAGCCTGTGGCAGGATATTTTTTTGTGTCGCATGTGTCCTAGCCGACATGACGAAAATTAGGACACATTGCTTCGGAAATATGAGCGGATTACTTGTTTTTAACTGATTCTTTAGGAGTGCTTATGTTACTAAATTGATTGGAAAGTGGGGAGTTTTGGTTAGATTAAGTGAATTCTGAAGCCAAGGAAAGCAGGAATTGTTACATGGATGTTTAGAAAGACATCAAATACCTCGTGCTCCTTCTGTTACGATTTGCAAAAGCAGATTTTGATGTGCGTTGAGTGGTTATGTGGCATTGGAAATATTCAAATTCCCAACAGATATAATGAAGTAAATACTTTCAAAGCCTGTTGTAATTCAATCATAGTACCGGTTATGAGCAAATGTTTGACTCATCGCATTAAAGTTTATCGATGTCGAAAAGTGATGTTCCTTAACGATGTCATAGCTGACTTTAAAATCGACTAATATTGATTGACAGTGAGTTCTGCCATGCACAGACTTACAAAAAGAAAAAAAAGAAAAAAAAAATAGACAAAAACAAAATAGATCAAGTCCACAGGAGTCCACAGGAGTACAAGTTCGAGTGGAGAGCACCTACAGTTTAGTGCCGAATTCGAACAGCGGGATTAGACGGGTTTGAGACTACTTCATCCCAGACGAATGGGTATGTGCCTCTGATACAATGGGGCCATATCGAAGAGTGGCTACCGCTTCTAAGCTAAAAGAGCTGATTCAATGACGATGCCTAAAGTTTGGACCACGTAAATAGAAGTATGTCCTTGGATTGAGCTGGGATATGTTCTGTTTTTTCAGTTTTAAGAATGTGTTGTACTGTATAATTTAACACCTCTGTGTTTTTTTTACAATTAAGGAACAAAATTTTATGAGGCACACAAGCCGAAGTTATAAGAGGGGTCAAGAATCAAAGTCAATGTTGAAGGATAGATAGAGTGTATCGCTGAGTTATCGTTAATTGGGTTTCAACGTGGAAGGTTGCAATATGAACAATTGCAAACATCTCGTGGTGGAGATATGGGCGATACAAGAAACGGTCAAATCCTCTTTCCAACAATTAAAAATGACACATTTTTCATCTCAGACAGTTTGGGTTTTATTAAAACAAAAAAAAAAAACTACTTCACTAACTTCTTTGTCAATGTCTGTCAAGCATAACAAGACCACGTCTATATCTGCTATGACTTTACTCTGTGCAGCAAGGATCGTAGTACAAGCAATTTTCGATTAGTTCTTACTTAGTCCCACCGTCCTTTTAGAATTAAGTGAACCCCGCAGCTTTTTATCAAGACGTGAAAATTCCATAATGTCGAGAAAACATCCCGAATTTTTGGAGATTTGCTAGCACAGAAGATCTGCGTGGGAAGAAGACCAAAGCTAGAACACCATCTGTGTGGGTGGATGGTCGTTTTTTTCGCGTGTACCGCATCTTCCGAAAAGTAAGCTTCAGACTCTGTCTAAGTATGCCTCAAACAACAAAACCGTCAGTTGTAGCAGATGTCACTGTTTCGTGACCTCTTTTCACCCGTCTCATATCTTAGCACTTCCTGGGTGACAATAATGTCAGCTTTCTAGAAATCCAGCGCATTCGTGGCATTGACATCGGCTGCATGTGGTCTGCTAAGAGACCTCATATTCCACGTGCAATAGCCGAGGAATTTAATCTTCTATGAACTTGGGGTTAGATCTCTCGCACAACCCACAGTTTGTAAGCCAGAACCATTATTTTTTACCTCTATCAGAGGGGGATCGCTATACACATAAGCTCACCATATAGTGATCAGCTACGGGGCGCCACGAGAAGGTTCTGTATCAACTCGATATCTGCACTAAGAGGGATAGTATCGCGAACAATCGACGTGACACTGTAAGGAAAAGGTCGTGCGATAACCCGCCCCCTCTCCCCACAGGACTGTGGCTACATACTTATATTCATGAAACGCAGATTTATCTATTTGAATGGACTTAGGGCTTTCGGATTCTACCCGTTTTCCGACGACTATGTCTGTTACAGGACATCATATGCAGTATCCAATTTTTGCGTAAATAATTTGCTCAGTTTTTCGTCAGTATACAACAATTCATGTCTGGAGCCTGTTGGAATTTTAAAGGAGTTTTTTTTTTCGGTTTTACGGTACGACATTAGGTGCTCTCAAGCCCTGGTCACAAAGTATTTTTTTTTTAGATATTTAGGCACTTAGAAATTTTTTCATTTCTAGATCTTAAACTTCGGGATTTTTTTTTGTTGTCGAAGTTCTAAAGATTCAACGCCCCTTGGGTTACGATTGTTTAAATTATCTACGCGTGAGGAGATTTTTTTTCTTTCTTTGAAACAAAAAAATGTCTGCATGCGTTGCTGTCGTGGTGGAGTGGGTACACTCACACGCTAGAGTTCTGTTCCTCGACTAAACCTTCATCTCATTTTTCACTTCACTTTCGAGGTCCTCATAAGATTCAAAGAGTGCAGTCTGTGAAAAGCTTTCACAAATTCCGTCATTTGAAGTCGGTAACAAACTATTGGTCCTCTCTACTCGTTAAAGAATAATAGCATACACAACACGAGTTATTCCTGAAGAAACTAGACTCGGGTCCCTTGTTGTCTGTAGCGTTGCCCAGTTTTTTTTCAGTTCTTAAGGCAGTCTTAGTTGCATACTTGCTCATAAATTAAATGTTCTCATTTACAAACATATTTGTCGTGAACTTAATGGGTAAGTCTCAAAACCGCGCACTGCCGATTTGTCGCCGGTCACGTCTGAAAACAGAGTCAAACTTTTCATCAATGAACTTTTTCTCGTTTTTTACCGTTGCTGGAATGTCTATTAGAGGATGATTACATTTTGAAAAGAAAAAAATCCCGAAATTCCACCCAATTTGCAGAAGCGCAACGGTAATTACTTTCTTTTCTTCGCTTTCTAGTTTTTTTTTTATTCTGGCAGCTAATTATAGAGTTCTTTGGCCTCAGTACATGCATGTCCCCCCTCACCAAGCAAAACAAATTACGCAGGCAATTGCGGACCTAATTATATTCCCTCCGGCTCCACCGGTTATCTCGCTCAAAAACGGTGGATTTTCGTGGATGTTGCTGCTGTTGGTGCTTCTGTTGCCCACTATCTCCCCGGGGAGTGTGGAATCGTATAGCATTCGAAAACGATTGGAATTTCATTTTTTTTCTCTGTTTTATTCTTTATCCCCCTGGCCACAGTCATTACAAGATACGCGCTCGATAATTACAGACTTGAATAGATTCATTTGGTTTTCCCGTGTGTCGCTTTGTTTTCTTTGACGTTCGCTGTCCAGCTGTGGAGTGCCGGGATAATCAATCATGTGGATGTCGGCAACGGTTGGCAGGAGATGTCAATTGAGAGTCTGCGCTTGGGAGGGCAATTCACTGAGATGTGTCAGGAAGAGGACAGTGACAGAAGAAGTTGTGCGTGGCTGCTATGACCTCGAAATAAGAAAAATTCTGTCAAAATTATGCTAATTATGAAGAAGTTTAATAGAAGAGATGAAAGATGAAGCACAGTTCACATAAACGAAGTTCTTATCCACTTGAAGGATTGGGAAATTCTTAAGCGATTCATGTTTGTTCAGACCCAAATTCACCTTGGACCGTAATGCCAATCAGTTCCAATTGGAAGACAATTGCACGTGTGAAATGCTCTCCATCTTTTTCCACAGCAAAACAAAACACGCTGCCGCCTCCCCCCGCTTAAAGTTAAATTCTATTCTTAAATTCGTTTGTCACCCAAGCTCATTTCCGATTTGAAGAAGGCACCCATTAAAATCTTCCTCCCACCAGCGCGCTTCAAAGGCAGACACACAGTCCCACACACAGGCACACTTATACTTCCTGAACATAAGAATTACGATTGTTTTAGAATTTAATGTCCTCCCGTTCGGGCTCTCGTGTCACTTCCCTTCCGTGTGACACCCAATGCATGGGGGCATCCGAGTGCACCTCGTGTGTAGGCTGTGTATTTTTAGAACTACTTTCGTACCTTTCTCTTGTGATTGTCGCTCCGTCCAGCACCCGCTCCACTGCAGCCGGAGTCTCTGTCTAATTGCAGAGCTCGCCGTGCTTTTGAAATTTATTGCAACGATCCACCGGAGAAATTGGATGGTATTTCGGTTTCCTTTTGTTGTTTTCCTTGGCTCTCTCTCGCGCTCTCCGCCCGTTCATTTACATGAGGACATTTGTCTCGTTTCGGTGAGTGCTGGGAGTGGCATTAAATAAAGAATCACAAGAAGAATCAGGCACAACGAAGTAATTCAAGAAGAAGTGCAGTGACAACTGCACACGACATGCATCGGCGACAAAAGGGATGAGAGATGGTGGTGTGACGTCTTTTGTTTCGTAAAGGTCAAGCGGATTAGCGTTTTGAAGAGCGATGGGTGGAAGACTGTTGTTGATGGGTTGGGTGTAAGATTGCATGTAAAAAAGAATTTTTTTTGGGGGATGCGGATTTGGTTCAACATCATGGTGTTTCGAGACCTTGACAAAATCGCAATGCAACTCCGTCCAAACTCCGCCCTCTAAGCAAATTTCCTTCGATATCCTTCAAACTGTTTTTTTGCTTTTCTAAAAAATTTGCTTTAACCACTTACCGCATCTTTGCAGAAGAACGTCATAAATTCAACGAAATACACGATCATCCTTACAATCTTAAAGTTGAGTGCCCTCAGGGTGTATACTCACTCCCTCCAAACATTTTCAGTATATTTTCGGGCTCAAAGAAAAACCTTGCTCGCTTTCGGTGGTGCATCCTTGAATCGGTCCTAACTAATTAAGTCATCATCACACTCCCGGGCCTCGCTTCCTTCAAACAGTAGTTAAGTGCACGTCTGTGGTTACATCAAAGAATACCTGCCTGAATATAGAAACAATGACACAATGAGCGACAGCGTCGGCGGGCGACGTCATAACGTCGAAATCCTTTTAAAATTCATCATAGGACCAAACCTCCGTTATAAGTTTATAAATTAATTAGCTGCAGCACTCCCAAGGCGTCCTGAAACAACGAAATCTACTCCTGCCCCAGCAGCCTGACATTGCTGACAGAAAACACAAAAGTCTCCGCTGGTGCAGCGAGGGAGGGCGTCCGACACATTGACGACGGTGACGGTGTCGGTGTCAGTAGCTGTGTGATGGTGCTAATAAAATTTGCCGACAAGCACCTCGACAGCAAACAACTTCCATACACCCCACCTGCCCGTTCGGAAGGGATTACCCTGGCGCACATATCCTCCCTCCCAAACACACACACACTCCAAAAGAAAACATACAATGGCATTATCGATTCATACGCCCCCACACAGACGTTGGTGTATCCTGAATCATTCTGCAGTCGGTGGCGGCAGGACTGAATAAGCATACCGCACTATTAGCGCGTGGTGTGCTGTGCACGAAAGGGAGGCGAGAAAGCAAATAAGGACATGAATAAATAATGCGAGGACTGCTCGGGCCTCTGAGCCGTAGGGGGCGACGTAGAGCGCTGCAGTGATACTGAGTCGATTTCAATTTTTATGAATCGGTTATCCTTTTGAGGATGGGTTGGCTTGCTCCAGCTAGAGATATCCTTCCTCAATAAAACACTCAGAAGGGGATGACTGAATGGGGTCGGTCCGAGAAGAACCAAGCGGAGGAATGGAATTAGTAGCAGGTGCGTCGGCTATCCCATCTCGACGCTCTCTACTTCTGTGCAGACAGACAAGCCAATTGCTTCCTTAAGGGCACATGCCAAACGGTTTCAAATTTAGCTCGTGTCTTCCACTTTTTTGTGTCGTCGTCGTCGTCGTCATCGTGTCAGCTTTGGGTTTCGATTTCGTGGTCAGTTTTTTGTTCTGTGGCACGGCCAAGATCATTAACTTGTTTGTGCTACGCAGTTGTGGCGGATGCCGGGGATGAAAAAAGGATTCCGACCAGCAGTGGCGGCTGAGATGGCCGGGATGACGGATTTGGTTTGTGTCGGAGTTTGGTTGGTTTTTTGCTCGGCTTTTGTTGCCGCAAGTGATTGCTGCGAAATGAGGGATTACTCTGGAACTTACTGGAAGTGAGTGCAATAAGTCGTCGGCGTGCCGGTAGGAACATTTCGTTACGGGCAGTGTTTCAAATTGGAAACGAAGAGAACAACCGATAAAGACTTATTAGATGGAAAGCTATCATTTTTTCTGTTTCGGCTGAATGTTAGTTTCTGATGGAATCATAAATTCACTTACAGAGGTGTATCGCTATTTGCAAGAAAGTGCAATTTTGAGAGACTGTGTGTGACACAAAGATGGAGTAGGGATTGGCGTTAGAAACGTATTCATTGGACTATTCATTAATTTCTAATAAATTCATAGCTGTATACGATAATACGCGTCGTATATAATATTCCCAAACTTTAATTCAGACAAAAAAGACGACAGACGTTGGCTCAAACTAAAACAGCCCAACGATGGTGTATTGTCAAAAGCAGGCTGTGCAAAAATTAAACTAAAGAAAGTAGACTCCTCGTCAAAACTTCTACTGTTCTTGAATGTTGCGAAATAACTCATTAAAAAAGATGTATAAAAAAATAATAAGCAGTAACGCCATGCAGTCCGAAAGGGTATGGCTTCTTTCACACAATCAGCATATCCTCCTTAAGCAATCACTTATGTATGTGTGTTATGCTTTGTTTTGATTTCACATGCGTGCCGCTGACATTCAGTTTAAAGCAAACTCTAAATGAAGAAGTTTTGAAAGCCATTTTTGTGACAGTCAATGATACCGAAGTACTGTAAATTAAGTTACTGTAATTTAAGTAGTATGGAATTCAAGGTTAAGGATTACCTTTTGCATAGGAGCCTATGGAACTATCGACGCGTCTACTATGTAGGTGCATACATTAAGCAATGACCGTCCGAATATGAAACCCATCAACGGTGTGCAAGGACATCGAGCTATTCATTGCATAGTTGAGCGTTTGAAAAAGTTCGTCACCTATGGGAATATCCGTTGCAATTCGCAATTTTGTAGACCTAACTGAAACCTAACTGAGACCTAACTGAAATTCAATGTCACTTACTGTATGTCATTCAATTATGTCAATTATGCCATTCTTTAGCTTTTAAATTGTACTTGGCTTATTGACGTACACTTTTACTTTTGAATATCCACAAAGAAAGAAGCCCAACGGTTTCAAATCACATGATCGTGGCGGCCAATTAACATCGCTACGACGTGACGTAACACAGCCATTGAATTTCTCGCGCAAAAGAGTAGCTGTTCCGATAGCTGTGTGGCAAGTGGGGCCATCATGTTCAAAGCACATGTCATTAAGGACTATATCCTCAATTTCTGGGCACAAGATGTCCGTAAAGTCATCGGTAGCAAATATCATTCAGAGTAACTGCTTCGTCGATCCATTTCGGCCCGATGACGCCACCAGCCCATAAACCCCACCAAACAGTCACTTTTTGTGGATGCATCGATTTTTTAACAATAACTCGTGGATTCTCATTTGACAAAATGCAAAATTGTGGACACATGTGGTAGTTCATTCCGGTCCAAAGAAAAAGAAGTACATAAAATTCATTTGATTTGAACGCCTATTTTCATATAAGGCTGCTCAAATGTGTCAATGTCAAATAAAGTTGAGCAAAAAAACTTGATGTTAAGGTATATACAATGAACATAGTTCATTATGATTGAACCACCCTTTATGTGGTGATCCATGATCTTTCTTTTCATTCCCTTCAAAAATTGTTCGCTTTTGTTCGGTATTGGCAGTAAATAGCAAATATTAGAAACTCGGTTCATTGAGTTTTAACTGTGAATTCATGTGGAATCCTTGCTTCTAGTTTCTTTGTTTACCATACTTTCTTTAAAGGCTGTATGCGTATCTGCTTTGTTGATAAATGCTAAGCTCTAAGCCAATTTCCAGTTCTTGCTCATTTCTTTTCCTGATTCCATCCATTTTGCTGTCAGCCAAAGCTGGTTTTATATTAAACATCAAAATTCTCAGATAAAAAACAGGCAATCTACCTCGCTGGGGTTTTTCTCCAAGACATCACAATTTTGTTCAGCAAACTGCGACACTTCATACTTTTTTTTAAATAGAAAAACAGAATATAATGATAAGATTTGAAATTTTCATTCATTTCTTAACGTAAATTACCTTTCACAGATAATTGCAATTTAAATAATGTCTTACAACAAAATGAAGATTACCGAATAAATATAACCAAATTTGGCCAAAATTGCCAAAAAAACACTCAGGGTTCAACAATAAAATCACTGTTTGCTGCAAAACGACCTTAAGAAGGGCTTACAGAGGTTGAAACAGTATCACTGGTTGTTATCAAAATCATTACCGCGAAGAAAGTCAACTAGACATCACAAATGATTCTGCGTTGTAACGAAATCGCTTCGACTTCGCACTGTCAACTGGAATCAGTGTAGCCAACAAAACTATGTCAAATCATGTTTTCACAAATATTGCATAAATCTAGGCAGTTTCATGTTTTGTCTGAGTTTCATTAAACTGATGGATTTTAAGCTTTTAACGGGCATTCCCTCACATCATCAGTTATTGTAAGATAACGACTGAATCCGTCTATAGATTGCAATGATCTGGTTTAATTTTTCGTTTTATGTCAAAGATGGAGACCGAATACGACACTGAAATCGCAGGTTTGTGAAATACCTTAATACCTCAATGTCCATATCGGTTCGTGTCTAAACAGGTGTCAATACATCGACTATTGTATGGTACCTGACTCAAGCCTTGCTCTAGATAATTGTGTTCGGTGGAATTATGCAATTGCCCAGAAGACTGCAATTTTGGGGATATTCATTTACTAAAATTGTAACATCAATAAACCCGTGGTTTCAGTTTCGTTTTCTTTAAAAAAAATTGCAATTACGATAGAATTATGAATACCAACTTCTCTTCAGTTTACACTTTACTAATCGCAAAAAATTGTCTTTATTTATTGCTGAAACCTCGGTATTTCTTGCCTAACTGAATTGCCGTGTTTCTCACTCAAGAAATGTCATCCTTCCATTCATGCCCCCGCCTGAGTCCATTCCATTAGAGAGTAATTTACCCCCGAAAAGTCACCGAGCTGGTTCAACATGAATTTGTCGATTGAAAACTATTTTCAGTTGCAGCCGCTGCATTCGGTGGCATTGTTTCCTTCATAAATCGAATCGGAGTTCTATTTTTATTCGTGCCATCAGAAAGGCACACTCAGTAGTGGATCTAGGTCCACCTCCTACCCGTACTCGCGGCAGCCTGGGTACTAAGTTGTTGTGACAAATTCGAGTATCTGTGCATTCTCGGGGTCATTGATCTGTTTATTGAGCGTGCATGTGCCGTTGCTCGACTTCAGTGTGTCCCTGAGTAACGACGCTCCATTGAATGGATTCGAATTTTGATTTGACGCAAAGGACTCGCAATAAATACTGGATCTAAACTGAGATCCAATTAAGCATCTGTTCGCCTTCAATAAATTATAATGCGCGCAATTACTTGCCAAAATGTTGCAGCAGGATGAAATGGCAGCCGGCGGCGGCGGGGGAAGGTATCGGAGTCCATTCAAATTTAATCGCCCTACAGCGGAAGAGGTCCCGCGCACATACACACACAGCCACGGTCAGGTTGGACGTCTGCGGCCAGAAAGGTATGAGCTACAGGGTAGCCCTCATTTGTCATGTGAAATTCGCGGAATTTGTTTATTTAGCAGAGTCGCGCGGGAGGGCTGCAGTTTGGCTGGTCTTCCACGCCAATTTACCTCGTAACCCAAATTTATTCATACGAACATAATTTACATGGCTGCCAGTGGCAGTGAGCGTGTGTGCGTTTGTCGGAAGTTGTTATAAGCCCGTCGCAGGATGTATGTAGATGAGGGACACTGACTGCCGCCATCTGGCCGAGAGTTGGACTCTCTCCTACGCGAAATAGATATAGCGAGCTCCAGGACTGCCCAGGGTCTTCCCATAAATTGCGAAAATATGGCAGGCTGGAGTTGGATTTTATTTCGTGAACTTCGCCCTGCAGAACCACCCTGAAGGATGGTGAGCGGGCATGCTCGCGAGACTCTAACGACTGCAACCCAGATACAAATGTTGACTTTAACTATTTGCGGATAATTGGATGGGAAGGACGGCGACGTGGATCTACCGCAGAGTCCTGCTTGCTTTCAATACGTAATTTGCAAAAGCGAATCAAAATCTAATTTGTTTGTGTTTTGATTGACGTGAGGGAAATTGGAACTTTCTGTGAGAATCTCCGATTCGTTAGAGGATGTTGGAAGGATTTTTGAAGCAATTGACAAGAAGTAGAAATTGATTCTTTTTCAATTTTGCCTGAAGTGTTTGTAAAGAAAGGAGATGGTCTTTCTTTAAATTAAAATTGTTGCATTATAGAGTTGTACAAAAAACGAACATATCGTTGAGCCCTTGTCGGGCGCTAATTTAATTTAATTTATTTTAGTAGAGATTATGCGAATTGAAAACGTGCTAGAAAGATAATATTTCTAAGGGCACACATTGCAAGGAACAGACGATAGGTAAGGTGTCACTTGCAGTTGAAATTGAAGGTAAAACTGAAATTAGAACGAGTTGCAGTTAAGAACTGCTCAAATCAATCTATATTTTCTGAAGAAAATTGAAAACATAATGTTTTAAAACAACATCTGTGGAGATGTGTTTATTTTCCTTCACTCCTTAAAACAAGGCATTGTTAAAACGTTGCTATCTGTTCTTCGTTGGCCGCCACATTTCGTTAGAACGTGACTGCAATTTGAACAAAGAAACTTAAGAAACACCTATAGATGGGCACCACGTTTGTAAGAATCTAACAATGTTGAATTCTGTCCCGTTTTTATGCGGCCTGCTGCCTTTACACGAGTGTAGGTATCGAAGGCCAGAAGCCTGCCATGAGCTCAATTTAAAAAACAAATTTTGCGTAGAATCAAACTTTCGAGTTGCCTTGGTGGTTGCTTCCAAAAAAAAACTCCCTTATATGCATAGCAACTGTTCTGCATTTTCACATTAGCTATAGAGGGCTACAAATTTCAATACTTATGCGGTAATTTCTTATTTCATTCGGTTAGTTTTTTATAAAAATAAAGCAAGGCAAAAGGTGGTCACACCAAATAATGAACTATTGTATATGAAGACAAAATCGATTAATGCGTGTGTATATATGTGTATATGTGGTATATAAAGTGTAGATAATAATAACTAATATAAATATTCTGTACCTGTTGGTTCCGCAAAATCTAACGCTGAGTATTATATTTTTTTGTTTTTCTTTAATTTTTTCTTTTCAACTTATAACTTTTATTTGTGTTTTGCTCTTTTTTTTGTTTTTCGATTTATTTTCTTAATTAATTAATAAGGCATGTCCAGTTATATCTGAAAATGAAAACATTAAAAAGAAATTAGACTTTTCCAGTAGAGAGCTTTTTGCTTTGATATGCATCTAGTGTCTACGAATTTTATCGTTTTACAAAATGGCTTTAAGTTAGATTTCGAATTAGGCGCTTCTCTAAAATGTTGAATGTTTTCAAACTACTGCTACGATATGTACTTTAGAGCATGGCTTTTATGTTTTCTGTGAAGTTCTAAATGGTGAGTAGGTTTTAATTTAATGATGGGTCTATTGTAAATTGATAATTGTAATGGTGAAAGTTTACTACTATATTTGTATTTGTTTGTATGCAAACTCTGTTGAACAAATAGTGGCAGACTTGGTTAGAAAATATATTTTTTTTTAGTTTTACCAGAACAATACTTAGCATAATAAAGTAAATAAATATTTTATTAGTGACGCATATGCTCCTTCTTGCGTCCGCATAATACAGTATCCAGGAAATTCATTATCCATTATTGTATATGTACTTTCCAGCAAATGGGGTTAAAGACGCGCCAAGGAGCTAAATACACTTTACTATTGCATTGTGACTGTGCTCTTCACGGCATTCACATCATTGCCGTTCTCAAAAAGTGCGTGTCTTCTTACTTCCTGTAATGCCTAGATCAAGGGAAAGGGGAGAGTAAGGCGATCTGGTGGTTCTTCTTGGTGACATTTTTAAGCAAAAACAGTGTGCGGGAGTTAGGCAGCACATTTCAAATGCCTATAAAATCCATACCTTTATAATAAAAGTTGGCATTTTAATGTGAGTCTTCGAATCCGAACCACAGGGACAACGCAACAGAGGACGTCCTAGACTGAGTAATCAGCCCTCGTAACCTTTGGTAGCTCAAATCACTGTAAAAAATGTATTAGGGCTGATGACATTCTTAGCAATATCACCCGTTGCTCAAATCACCATGGAAAGAGCTGCCACGGCGAGAAACAATGTCAAACAATCTGAAAGTGTCTTGTTTTATTGTAGGGCGAAGCTAAGTAGTTTTATGTTAGCATATGCTTAGGAAGGTTAGGTGCAGTTTAGGTTAGTTAACATATCTTCACGAGCAACGTCTGGACTGTTTTGAAGATCTTTCTTTTCCTCTTCCGCTTCTTCTTCTTTCCTACTTTAGAAATACGTCCTCAGTCTGGTGTAGAAGTCTTGATCCTTTTGTCGATTTCAAGGTTGTATAAGACCCTTCGAAATGACGTTCATACATAGTTCAACAGCTGAAGTACCTCAACTTTTGTAAGACATACGAATTCTGTAGTGTATCACGCATTGTAGCCCCGAGGTGATCCGGACTGTGTCGCCCTTATACGAATTTTAAATCAATTTTAAATAACATTTTTAAATGTACGACATCTTGGCCGCGGACTTTTGCAACAACATCTAAATTTTGCATCAAATCTATTGCCTACCGGATGCAGTACGAATTCCATCCTCCGACGTGAAGGTGTGTTTTCAAAATCCCTCTTCAAAACCTCTAACCTTGCCTTCGCCATCTCTGACAACTCAGCACATTTCCACCAAACAGCCGACGGCGCACGAGGACGACAAAATGCCCGCCAAACACTTGCCAAAACTAATCGCCCGCAAAAGCGTTTCGCCTTGAGTTTCGCTCTCCAAATAAACATTTCCTTACCGCCCGCAGTCGCCATCACCCTTTGCGCAACCAGTTTGGACAAATACTATGGGAGCACTTAATATCTGTCAAATGTTTATTACCCTTTGCCACACACAGGCACCCATACAGCGGCGCGTATGTCACAGAGCCCAGAAAAGAGCAAAACATGGCTCCATTGCGAAGGGACCGTTGCGCATTCGTATCAACACTTAGCCGAGGACACCATTGCCGCGCCGCCGGCCGCCGCTTGCATTTCGGTTTCAGTGAATTTAATTCCACGGCACATACTGTCAGTTTGTCGGTGTGTAACCGCGTGTACTTCAGCCATCCAGACATTGGTCCTCCTCCTTTCCTGCCTCCCTTGACCATGGTCGGTGATCTAACGCCGATTATCGCAATCGTTGCGCGCTGCCTTCGGTCCTTACCGCCCCACCGCGCTGGGCTGAGAATACCACGGCCGTGGCAGGGCCGCTCGCAGACAGAGCAGACGGAGCAGACAGCTCAAATCCAAACAACAATTTGGGCCCGCACGTCTGCGCGGAAAACGGGACGAATGATAATAACGTCGACTTTGACTCCGTCGTCGTCGCAGCCCCAGTGGTGCTGCGCTGCCGCCGCCGTCGACGACTACCACAACGTGCACTACGTACAGGCGTGGTACGTGGATCGGTTTGATCTTGAATTCATATCAAAACAACAACAGCGGAGGAGCAGCTGCGCGGTGGGGCTGGGGCAGGAGGGGCAGGCAACTGTAGAAGCCAACATAACATTTAACCTTGACTTTGAAATTCTTTTTGCATCATCGCCGTCGTCGCATTCGTCCGGCGCGTTTGCTTCGTCTCCGTCTGCGCTTTCGACTTCAGCGTAGTCGCGGGTTGTAGTCGACGTTGTCGTCGTCGTCTTAGGCTTGGCTGCCGGCAGCAACAGCGGCTGGTGGACAGCGGTGGCTTCCTTCCAATCATTCCATGTGTGTCCTCTTCATTTGGTTTGGTTGTTGTTGACGATGGCGACGACGACGACGACGGCGACGGTTGCAGTACGGGAGTAGGAGCATACCCCCTGCCTGGGCATATTAGCCTACTGCCAGTTCGAGCTCGACTGCGGTCGCTGCCGATCTGATCGTTTGATATGTCTGCGCGGTGGACTGAGAGGGGGCAGCGTCTGCAGTTGTGGCATAGATTTGCGTCGGGATAATTGAAGAACGGCTCAACCTACATACGGTCTCGAGGACGGAAGGAAGATGAATTCCCAGAGATGCAGCAGCGGCGGTGATGACGACGACACGGTGGCAGTCAAGACGAAAGTGCGTCTGGTGGAGTGTGTATATGGGGCAAGGCATGCGTACGAGCGATAGCCAGACGAAGGGGATTCCTGGTTGGTGCGTGTGTGCAGATTTATGTGGGGAACGGAATTGGGGCAACCAGATCGAGTGTGGAAGATTGGAGAGGACTTTCGGTTTCAATGGCTGCGTTTGCGTAGGGGCTGGCAGGAAATGTAATCTCCCGGAACGGTGGAGCCCTGCAAATTATTATGCAATGCTTATGGCGCGAGCTTGAGGAAGCGATGAAGTGAATGGGACTTGTGTTGGTCAGGTAATGGGCAGTTCGATGGGTGTTCTGGTGAACGAAACGGTGTGATATTGACAGCTTTGAGGATTTCGATCTCAGTGAAATATTTGTGACGGGTCTTCAATGATTTGTCCGTAACTGTTAACAGTTGATTTCCGTCGATATTCAGCTGTTTGTTGACCTTCTTTGACTGAGTTGAAGGCTATGTAGATTTCAAACTAGATGTCAAATGAATTATTATTATTACTTTTTTTTTGAGTCAGTATTATTGTGAAGAATAGAAATTTGGGGCGACTGGGTAGAACAAAGTAAATTCTGTCATCAAGGGAGGACACTGACGTCTCGCATAGACTGTTGCAATCGGCTTTGAAGAAGTCAAGGACTTCGCTTATCTCAGCTCCGTAGTCGAGGATCAAGGCAAGTTAAGAATTACCCTCGCCACCCCCTGTTTGGGTTTGTAAGGGCAGTCTTTCACATCAACAAGTTGGCTTTGTACAACATCCTGACCATATACTTTCCCTTCTATGGGCATATGGTCTTCCTTTTTTTTTACAAAAAAATCTAAAATGCATTATTGGTGTTCACCCAACTTTTTGAATAAAAAAATAAGTTGGGTGGCATAACAGTCCATAAGGGATTTGATATCAACTTCTTCCAGCAACAAATCGTGCGACTCTCTCGCGAGTGGAGGGAAGTTGCACCTCCGCAATTTTAAGGAATTTCTCTTTTGATAGTTTTTCAATATAGAGTCTCTCTTGTGTTCTCAGTCTTATAAAAAAAACTTGTTCTCTAACTCTGAAAAGTTTTTTCATTTCATTTCCAAATGTATTTTTTTATTGTTAATTTTTACTCTGAAAAGTACTGACGTAAGGATTCCACTATCGTAGTGTAGACGTATTTCTAATCGTTTTTGAGAGGGTACGGAACAGCCTACTCTGGCAATTTTTCTGAATTTACATAAAAAAGGAAATTGTGGTTGTTTAAGAAAGAATGTGCTCAGGATAGTTTCCAGTTTTTTGGTGAATATATGAGCAGGATATAAAAATGTTTAAACGTTTGTTGTTAGTTTTTTCCAAGGATATGGTAAACGAACAAAATTAACAGTCTCAGTATGCCTCAGAGGGGATAGTTCTTAACTTGCGTGAACGAAGAGATAGAAGAAATTACCTAGACCTAAGCCATGATATGGTATGATGGTCGATGGTATGGCTTCACGGTCAAGACAGTTAAAGGGAATTGCGGATGGAGGTCAACACCAGATTCCGATGATAATGCGTCAAAATTGTAGTGTGGCTAAGGAGTGTCGTGGCGTAGTGGTAAGTGCGTCAACCGCCGCGCAAAAAGTCTGGGTTCGATTCCCGGACGGGACACCTCGCAGTTGAATGAAAAAGAACTAGGTACCTGCGTGTATTTATTATGCACATTGACAACGACGGGGTCGACTTGGATTTCAACCAACATCTTCAGCTAACAGTCTCTCTTGCCAGATGCCTACAATTTTGCAGCCTAAGTTGTTTGAGATCTTTTTCCACATGTGTGGGACATCCCAGACAAGGAAGTCCTCTACTGCGTTGTCCCAATGGTTCGGATTCAAAGACCCATTGTAGAGCACGTATAGAGAAGTCCACATGACCTCATCCTCTTAGGGCCATTGATTAAAAAAGGTATTCTTTGGAAAAGCCTAGCTGGGATTTTACAGCACCACGATTAACTCCATTCTCCTTTCTGAATAGCATAGAGGCTTGGCCGCTAAAGAAGTCATTGATTCTTTTCCAGGGAAAGGTGGGTGCGATCTTTGAACCTCTTTGTATTGATGGCATCTAGAGAAGAATATTCAACAACGGACTATACAATGTGCGGCATATACCGACTAAAGCATTGAATCGAGCTCCTGACCCCTTTATTAGTGATTGTCACTTTAAATAAATGGAAGCTAATTTTAGAAACATTGCAAAAATTTCTAAAATCTTAAACTTGGTGTCCTAAAATTTTAAAAACATTGCGTCGTCAGATCATTAATGGCCCCTTTAGGAACTCCTTGCTTAAAAAGTTGTCTTCGCGGAAGCCATTTATATCTTCAATTTACTCTGAAGGGAAAGCTTTTCTTGGCGGCAAAGTTTTTTCTAAATGACGAAACTAGTGATTTGTCAAAATTCATATTGTCTACGACATGTTTTTCTATTCACACAGCAAATTTGAAATGGCCTTGAGAGTCCATATGAGACTGGCCGACAGGAAACCTTTAAAAACGTTCTCATTCCGTAGCTAAGAGAACACGATTCAACAACGTCGTTAAGAATTCCAAATTTTTTCATGTCAATATGTCAATGAATGTCTCAGAATGCAGACGTATCATGCAATGACATCACTGCTCATCTCCTCACCCACCCCTGAACGCAAGACTTGCGAAAAAAGATCCTCAGTCATTGCATGTGGCAGTAAAAATTATAATTGCAGACGTTACTCCTCTTCATATCAATCATAAGCTACCCAGAGCCCATACGAAATCGCCTTAATGAGAAAGTAAATCACTTGCCAGCACCGCAATTACCGTCCGCCAGACCAGTCCGTCCCGGCATCAGATATTCCACGCATGGTCACATTATTTAACAATATTCAATAACTTTCGGTCATTTGTCTGAGAAATTGAATAAAACAAGTGAGCGCCTTCGACGGCAGCAGTTGAAGAACATTCATAGAACATCTTTCGTTGGAATTATAATTCAATTAGTGTGCGCGGTGCGGAGCGCTGGACGCCGCGAATTCGAGATACTTTTCAAATTTCGTCAACACACCGATTTGTCTACGAGGACCACAGCATGGATGTGAACGCCGCGACTGTCGTCGACGCCGACAAGAATGGCGAAGACGTAAAGCAATGCGCAGCCATTCATGCATTCATCGCACATTCTTTGTGTGATGACTGCCGCGGCGTTTGCGGACGCTGGACGACGGCGACGGTGGACGCCGGGCTTTGATCAATTGAAGTAATAATTGGCAACAAGCGTATTTAAATGGGAGACGAAGTGAAGTGCGTGTGCGCTTATTTATGAAAAGCTGCGATGCCCTTGGTGCAAGACACTGATGGGCACCGATTTGTCAATCTGTCCTTTTATCACGTTCCCTGCTTACTGGCGAGGAGAGGATCATTTTTTGCGGACGTCGACGATTAGCCCCTGTATATAGCTTGGCATACGTTGAATCCATTGCATGTTGAAGATGCACTGCGCACAGCGAAGCCTTCCCCCTCACCATCAATGGTTAGCGTCATCGACTTCTCAATGGAATTGATCCCAAGTTCGATGCCTGAGCTGATCCTCCACAAATCTAGAACCGTTCCCACACAGCCCTCTAAGTGCTCTCGATCAACAAATGATCCTATTAAGGGATTTGTCATCGACTCAACCTAAACTCCCGCCCCACCACCTCTCGCGCCCCACAAGCGATCACTGCCGATTAGGAACAAAAGCCGAGACTCTCTCTATTCTCGGAAGCCCCCCGCCTTCCTTATCGGATCATAATTGCAAAACGAAATTTATTACAGATCATGAGCGCCCAACTATGCGGTCACCCCCGGCGGTGATGCCTGGGAATCGCTGCTGGCTGCTCTGATCTCCTTTGTTTGGCTGCCGCAATCTATTGTTCGCAATTTTTTGGCATGGATCGAGATATTCTGTTACCTGCATGTATGTGCCTCCACCCCCGCCCGCAGCTGAATCACAAGCGACGACACGACGACACGAGAAGTCACCTACGACAATGAGGATCCTCGTTAACTTCAGCTACAAATCATTTACCGGCGATTTGACATTGAATTTGATGATAGCATCGGATACGCGCGGATTTGACGGGATGCCGAGACTTGTTTGTCGCTTTGGCACTTCTCTGTGCGGCTTCAGGTAGGTAATTCCTCGAAATGATCGGCTTCGGTACAAGACGCCTTCTGTGTGCAGTGTGGTGTGTATTCCGTTTAAATGGGGAATGATGTCATCCAGAGACTGGGGTTGACTGGGATGGGAATTTGCGCGAGCGCGCGCGCATACGCGTGTAATTCGAATGCAAGACACCACACATGGGGACCGCGACTTGCATGCCTGCGAAAGAGGAAGTCAGCACTCCACACGGGAATGGAATCATTTTCGCTAGCCGGCCGCCATATGGTTGCGTTATTAATATCGACTGATGGAGACGGGGGAGCTGGCTTGTGTCCCATATTCGAGTTGGAGTTGTTGTGAGCAATTGGCGGTAATTAGGAGCTAGGAGTGGAATCTATAAATAGACTTCTTCAACAGAAATGACAGTCACACTGTGGGGGGTTACACTTGTGGAAGATATGCTGAAATTGAATAGGAATTATATTCAGCATGATTAGGGAAGAGAAAGAGGGAGAGAGAGAGAGCTGGAGAGGGTCAGAGAATGAGGTGAATGAAAGAAAAAATGGTTCTTGTGGATCAAGAGGAAGTTGGCAAGAGTCTCAATTAAGATCCATCCCAATAAAGAGTGGTAATGTTTTGATTTTTGAAAATTCCTGCAAACAAGAGAGGTGTTTCTAGTGACATTAGTTCTTAAACTAATAGTAGGGAGGTGTCCAGATATCCGTGTTACTGCTACTAACTGGTGCCTCACAAAATCCACTCTCAGAATTCATTTTGACTATTCACAAAGACCTTCGTCTAGTCCCAGCCGCAGTAGGCTGCTAAGAGGTCTGTTAATATTAAGGGTGATTCATCGTGGGGCTTGAAAGTTAACTTGAAATTTTTATTATCAGTTCAAAGAACAATTCATGGTATTTACTTTTTAAAAATAATTTCATGGAAATGTTGGCCACGACTACGTTTGAGGAGGTCCATTTGGAAGGTACAGCTTTGGGGGACTCGTTCAAGCATAGCGACGGCTATCTTGAGAACAATACGAGTGATGTTGGCATTTGTATGTCATAGTCCTAAAGCCAGCACCGAACGGCTATAAAACCTAGTCCCAGCTGCAAAGTCTTAGTCGTGGGTAGTTAATGGGGGCTCTGCCGGGGAACTGTGCTTTTCGTTTGTGTGTCACGGGTAACCAGGCAAACATAGAAGCTGACGATACAAAGAAGCGGTCGAATTCGAAAGCAAGTTGTGAAATTTTCTAGCATTAGCATTAGCTTAAAGCATAGACCTAGAGCTCAAGGGTCCATGTCTGTGCTTTTGCCTGTCCTTACTTTAAGGCCGATTTTCCTTTGATTCAGAAATAAATAATAATTTTCAAAGAAAGGCAAAAACGAACAATGAAGCCGGTGACATCATCTCTTCATTCATACTTCTTTATTGAGACTCACCACCAAGTAAAACAAGCAATTAAAACAGAAGTATATACCATGTGGTGCCCTTTCTTATTCAAATCCCTTGCCTAGGACCTCTTTTTAACAAAAAAAATTCACCAGACTACTGTCCATAGATCAGAATCATTGAAATCGAATTTATTCTCGAGACTAGCAGACACCTTGAGTCTCGCGCTTGCAACAAAGATAAAAGGAAGGAGCTCCTCTCTTCCCTTACCTGTCGCACAGCAAAAGCCCATTCGAATCATCATCACCATCAACCATCCCAAAACGAGAACCAAGACACACCACACCGCAATCATTATAATTAAACGCCGAACATCCTTTAGCCATCAACGCGGCCCCTCCGATGGGGGCGGAGGGGACACATTGCATAGATAGATACCTTCCTAATGCCTGCCGGTTGCAGACCAGACCACATATGCCGCCACGCAGACATTAACACTGGCACCGCCATCGCCATTGCCTCACCACATCTCCCGACTAGAGCCACAAAGTCAAACCAAACGGCAACAAATCGGCAAGGGGGAGACAGAGCGAACGAAAAAGTGCAGAAAAGAAAAAGCAAACCTCCAGGCCGACATGGACAAGCAGGGTTTCTAAAAATAACGCAATCCTTTTCTAAGTCATTGCAAGTCTAACGCGCGTACCCGAGACCGAGCTCGTCGTCGTACCGCTCGCGCACCGGCGGCGTAGCTACAGCACATTGAGCAGAATATGGAGCACGCCACATCTCGACACACAAATGGCCATAAACAACTGCGTTCAATTCAAGGCCAGATCGTGCGCTTGCTCTGGCGTGGGGACCGGTCTGCGAGGACACCACAGCGCACAACTCCTGCCACAAAATGCTGCCAAAAAGTTTTCTAATTTTATTATTCGCTTTGCTAATTTCCTTCTTCTTCCACCCTTCGCGAGGGCCGAGGGTGCGGCGGGCGCTGTCGGTTCTCCGCTGGCTGGGAACGAAACGCGGACGGCTGGCAACCATGTGTATGATGGGTTCCTGTGTGCACGGTGTCGGCTTTAATGGTTCCATATGATGGAAGCGGCCCGGCGGCGACGGCCGACTCTCTTATTCTGCCCTCAGTTTGAGTGTTGTTGAAACTGACCGTCTCTTGTTGGTTGTTTTTGGGTTTAGATACTTTTTTGCAATGTACGGATATACGGAGAGTAGGTATGCCCTCCGCTCGCTCACTCGCGCGCACTTTGTGCATGTGGCGTGTTGTGCTCTTGTGGGTTGGTCGACAGAAATTTTCGCGACCGCAATTCCTGGAATTGGCCACAACAGCAGGAGCTGCACCAGCAGCAGCAGGGGTGGTGGCGGCAGGACACATTGCTGTGTGTCGTTGCTAGATACCACCGCGCCATGAGTAGGATATGTGTCATGTACGCTTTGCCGCATACAACTTTCTGCGGGAACGGGGTAATCGTGACCACAGTTGATGGGATGGCGGTGTCGATGTTCTTGCAGGGGGGAGAGTTATGCGCTGGTGATGGACTTTGTGTTTTTTGGCAGACTAAGGCGGTACCAAAGGACCGATAAAGTGCATTCAATCGTTGCGAACAATGGCGGTGAGCTAAGAAAGTATTGAAGTGGAACGAAGTCTTCAATCAGGAGGGTAGTTGCAATGGACATTACGTGCGCCATGATAGTGGGAGTGATATTTCGAAAGGTTCACATTTTTTTGTGAAGAGGTGTGCTCTTCATGGTTTTCGTTAAGAGGAACGGAACTAAATTGACTTTCCGGTGATAACTCAACGCAAACACAATATTAGGAAGAAAAATGGATCTATTTGGTTTATGAGTCCTTGTAGAGAGTCAATGTAGAGGGTCTTAAGCACGAAGACAACTATATTTAAACGCTTGTAAAGGGTGTCCCAACAAGAACGCAAGATTTATATAATAATAATGGAGCGCTATACGAATGAACAATCCATTCCCTTTGTGAAATTGTTTTACCAAAATGGTGAAAGTTTTGCGGCTACAGTTCGCAAATTGCATTCAATTTGGGGTTACAGTAATGCTCCAAAAGAGTCAGCTGTAAAGCGATTAATGGAAACGTTTGCTGAAACTGGGTGTGTAACTGATGTAAAGACAACAACGCGCCTTCGACCAGGTCGATCAACCGAAAATATCGCCTCATCCCATCCACCTCAATTCTACACCGAGCTCAGCAAATTGGTGTTTCCAAATCCACTATGCAGCGAATTTTGACGAAAGATTTGCATCTTCATGCGTACAAAGTTCAATTGACTCAAGAACTGAAGCCAGCTGACCATGCACAGCGAAGGGAGTTCGTTAAGTGGGTATTGGAGAGACAACATGAAAATGCTGATAAAAGTGACGAGGCCCATTTCCATCTTGATGACTTCGTCAATAGGCAGAATCGTCGCATTTGCGGCGAGGAAAATCCTCGAGTGTTGGTGTTCGGTATCGTGAAATGATAACCAGTTTTTCGTACCTAGAATTGAAGAAATGAATGTGAAGGGGACGTGGTTTTAACAAGACGGCGCCACGCTCATACAGTCAGAGAAACAATTCAATTGCTGCATCAGTAATTTCCCGGTCGTGTTATTTCACGTTTTGGAGACCTGAATTTGCCGCCTAGATCGTGCGATTTAACACTTGGGCTTTTTTCTTTGGGGTTTTTTTGAAGTCGATGGTTTATGCGGATAAGCCGATGACGACTTAAGCCTTAAAAAAGGATATTGAACGCAGCATTAATGAAATAGCGCAGCATTTATGCAAAACGGTCATTGAAAATTTCATTAAAAGATCGCGTATGTACCAGCAAAGCCGCGGCAGCCATCTGGTCGATGTGTTATTCCACACATAACCTCATTCTATCTACTTTACGATATAATAAAGAATTGATGATTTTTTTTAAATATCTGCGTTTTATTTAAAATTTAAATCTTGCGTTCTTGTTGGGACACCCTTTATGTAGGTTTGTTTGGCGACATAAGGATTTCTTTGGCTTTTTATGGAATTGACAAAGCTGCGTATTTAAATTTTTGAAGTACTGACAGGACAGAAACAATCTATTCGGGGCCATGCTTTGGGATCAGTTCCCACCTCCCGAGGTGATTGTATTTTGTTTCTGAAATGAAGGAACCAGAGTTCAGCAGAGGCTGAAGCTTCTCCGTATACCCCAGTTACATAGAGGCAGGGAAAAAAATATCAGACAATCGGTATTTTTTTGGGCTAAAGGGGGGAAACTAAGCCCGAATCCTTGATAACCTAAATTGCTTTGTATTCCTTTTCGAGTTCTTGTCTAAAGCGTATAAAGGTGTTTAAATTGTATGAGGAAGATTGTTGTTTCAGTGCGCGGTTTTTGCTCCATTTCCCGTTGTAAGCATATGAAAAATACGACTTAAAAACGCAGTTTACAGTGACATGATAACTTAATTCAAGAGCTCACTGAAAATAGGGACAAAACTACTTGCAAAGGTCCTTTCCATTCCGGAATGCAGTATCACACAAGTAAAACGAATAGATGGAAGCAGCATAAGAGTTTTTCGAAGTAGACGGGTCCTTGATGTTGGTTGGTTTTCGGTCGCAAGCAAATTTTGTGCTTTACGATTTTTGGTTTATCAAAATTTTTGACTTTTTGGAATGTTGGTCTTTCAAGGGAATTTGAGTTTCTCTCTCTAGACCGAATCATCGTGCCGAGCAGCACAGCACAGATGGTTAGTTGGTTAATGGGTGTAGTGGTTAGATTCTTCGTTTACATTCTGATGTCCAGCTAAACGGAATGAAGGACACCCTTGACTTTCTCCAGCCTTTTCTTTTGCTTTTAGAAATGTGCAAAGATTTACTGGAAATATTTTTGACGTTCGTAAAAAAAAACATCTCTCTTAAGGTTCTGAATTTAATCTGACTTAGGATTTGGTAGTGTCAGAGGTAGCGAATGGTATCCTCTTCTTTTTCTTCATCACCACATCCTTTGGGATTAAAGAAAAGGACCGCACAGAATTTTTGATTTCGGCTAAATTTCGGCTGAAAAGACTATAGGCGTGTTTTCTTCCAGATTGCTTATCCAGTTCAGTAAGCATGTATACATACAAAACACAAACAGTTAACTGCTCGTCAAAAGAGTTTAAATAAATTGTCCAATGTTGCTGCCGTTATTTGTCAAGAACACACTTTCGTGTACGTATCGTGATTAAAATTACGAATGTTCTTCGAAAGTTGCAAATGCTTTGAATTTTAAGTGTCTTTCTGCACTTTCCAAGTAAATTTGTCATGTTTATTTTGTACTCTGAATCGATGTTTTTTGTTCTCAATTAAAATGTTATTAGCAATGACCACAACCTCATCATCATCAAAATTGTTTTTAGTGACCCGCATTTTCTACAAAAAAGGTTCGCGTGGGCAATCAACGCGCGAGAGACATTTATGACGTCTAATTATATTATAAAAACACAATACATCAACACAACACGGTCGGGTCAGTTTGTACTAAACCTTGCCGCCTAGTGGCGCCATTATCGCAAGAGACATCTGCAATCGTACACCTTCTCCTTCGATGCCGATCGTAAAAATTTGGTTAAGCAAATTTCAACGTTTATTGATCGATTTTTGATGAAACACGTCTAGGTGCGCTAAAAGCGGCTACCAGGGAGGATAACCTTACAAAAATCCACTGGCGACATCGTGGCTTATACCTTACATGAAAAATTCGCTGGCTGCACTGATTTATTCCCTCTGGACATCAAGCTTAATCGTGAAACCACTCCAATGAAGTTCTTTACGCTCCCTAATCGGCAGCAGTTTCTTCATCGTTTCGTAATCGTTTACGAAAAATGGATCCACTGGAACATACCAGAGACCAACGAAAAATCGAAACAGTGGATTTCACTCCGCTAAAGTGCCCCGAAGAAAGCGAAAATTGATCCTTAAGTCGAAAATTGAGTGGCCACCGATTGCTGGGTTTCAAAAAGGTGTGATATACATTGGCCTGAAGAATTCACTGCCGAAGACCCCCCCATTTGTGCTTCCAAAGAAAAAAACTACCAGCTCACGTCATGGCCAAATTAGTCAGACAGTCATAGGGCACTGCTATGCTGATTATTGGGCCGATGCGACTTCGAAAGCTCCATTTAGCAATGAGCGCTCCCATATGCTCTTAAAACACAACAACGAACTGGCTCGCATCCCTGCCGCCGTCATGGAAAATTGGTTGTTTTAGGATAAGACCTTCTGCCCTAGCCACAGACTTCTCCAGATTTAATTACTTGCATTTTCGTTTTATTTAGAATATATACACACTTTAAGTCGATTGGGAAACTTATCGCCGCCACGAAGGTTCACTTTCCAGACATCCAGAAGACGTATTTTTCAGACCAATTAAAAAAGGAGGACATTTACTCGGTCAGAGGGGCTTATATTAGGAAGTTAAGTCGCCACTTTTTCAAAATTTGCTGAGTTCGTATCGGACCAACTTCGTATATTCACAAAGGTAGAAGGTTAGGATCAATGGAACGACAATTCTTGAATACCTGTTTATACGCAAGGAGCAAATGCTTGCAAAGTTCTGATCCCCAGGAGTGGCCTTTACCATTTAAGTTTCGATTGCTTAAGTTTCACTGCGCGTTTTGTCATTGCTTCAGTTCGCCAAATGTTGAACGGTTTTGTGCACATCAATATCTAAGTGAAATCGACAAGTGCCATCCAAGAGAAGACTGAAATAATTTCAAACTTCCAGGAATTGTCATTCAATCGTTTGGCCGAACCCAAAATCCCACACACTCTTCTTAAGTAATGTTGCATTACGCTTCCCCGCTTTACACACCCAGAGAGTGCGAACGAGAGAGGAATAGAGAGAGAGCTGACGTACGAAACTGAAAATAATTAATGAACCACAGTGCACACATTGGACAGCTATCGGCCTTTACCTCCCTCGTCACCCTCCACAATCCTTCAACATTTCACTGGCCTTTCCATTAATTTCGCGGGACTCTCCTCCTGGTACAGCTGCCGCCGTGCGCGGGCGCATTGCTTGGCCAAATCTATTGCAGCCGTGATTATTTTGGTCATCTCTTAGTCCGCGTCGGGCCACTGCCAAATCTGCCACATCCACTGACCGTAGTCAAAACTCATTTAGGCACCCCTTCCACTATTTCAACTTCAATAAGCGTCCTCAGAGACGTTGCTGGACACTCACCAGACGGAGGTGGTGGGGCACGAGGATTCACAAATTCTACACCCGTCGTAACATTAGATCCCGGAGTCCGTTCGGAAATGAACTTCGGTCTCATTTTTCTTGTTCTCCTACGCGGGTGTGTGTGTGTATTCATTTTTGGCAATCGCGTCTCTTGAAGACGACCTCACTCATCGGAGCACCTCCTCCAACGCCACCTCCACCTGCAAAGTCGCCGCACCGTCCAGCCGATTGCGCAGCGCAAACAGCAAACACTTGAAGTTTCGCATTTTTGTTGCATGATGGAGCCCTGCCCCCAGCCCCTTCTCAGGCCCGGACACAAAGTGGAGTCGGAGTGTTAAGGAATCTCATTTATCCGCAGGTTTTGTTTCGCTTGTCCCGACCTTCGCCGTCCGGCAGTGGGAACATGCACGGCCACGATACACTCGTGTTACGGTGCATGAGTAAGTGCAGAGCATTAAAGCACTTCTCCCTGTTCCATCACTTCACTTTAGGCCGTCCGAGGGTGGGGGCAGAGGATTGTGATTTTGTTTTTTTTTTCAATTTTAAGCCTCTTTGAAGCCGGGTTCTCTTAATGGTCGGGCCGAGGCTAAGTCGCACTCAGCCACCATGGCAGAGGCAATATTGTTGCATATTTATATTTTGAGGACAAGTTCAAGGATTTCCTGCGTCTCCCTGGACATGCGCCGGTGTGTAGTGTATCGCAGGCGCGCATCTGAGTATGACTCGCGCTTGTCGGTGAGGCGCGGGGACGTGTGGCGAGTCATCGCAGATAATTGTTTCGATGGAATGGAAATGAATTGAAGTTGTTCCGCTGCCTGATCTGTATCTGCGCGTACTTTATGTGAGGTTTTTTGGGATCTCTTGCGTTGCGGTTGCCCGCGCGTCGCCTTGCACCTCCGTCTGTCCCTGAGCTTTGGCACTTCCGAGCCAAAATTAATTGCCGGCATAAAGTGTGTGAGTAATAAAAAAGTTTTATCACCCACGATGTGACGGCAGGAGGTGGATGTGTGCCATACGTTGTGCAGTGGCGCTGAGCGGAATGGTTTCTCGGAAGAGAAAATTTTGATGTTCTCAGCGCTTGGGTTGGACGTTTAGCGAATCTGTCTAGTGGGAATGCAGGTGAAATATCCCTGCTTTCGCGGTGCGATATGCTGAAGCTGGTTGGGGCAGCTATCTTCCGATGGCAAGATTACAGTTTGCGTGCGCATGGACATGTCGTATGCTTCCTAGTTATATGTATCTCTGGAAGGTGACCTTCGGTGTTGTTGAGATTATAATTGCCTTAACCTTTGGATTTCATTTTATCCTTGTTGGGTTTGTTGGGGCCATCATCACAAATTAAGGAAATTGTTTACTGAATTGGCGTTGGCTTAAGTCAGTTCAAGATGCGCTTGGGAAACCGCTTGGTTGTTTATTTACTGTGTTTGTTATGTTTTTAAAGCGGACGTGAACTGCGGTCTTGATAAGTGATAAGTGAACTTAGCCTTGGCTAGTATTTAGTCAACAAGGATTTGATTTGTCGAAGATTTCCCATTATAGAAGTGACCTTGAAACAAGCCTTGCTTCAGTACTTCTGCGCTTGATCTCCTACAAAAGCCGCGTAAAAAAAACGTAGGCCTCTTGTCTGGATCGGCTTAATAGACTTGTGAAGATCGTTCAAATGAGACTTCGAAGCAGCACTTAAATGCAAGGTTCGAAAAATAGAATTGCAGCTGCAGCACATCACTGCTTATTGTTGACCCATGAACTTGATTTAGTTGCAGTTGAGTAATAACACCTAAATGACGTAGCACAGATTGGATGTCCTGCAATCCTTGTTAACCCAAACATCTCCCATCCGAACGCTTACCCATAACATTTGCATACACCCAACTGCAAGGCAATGTCGCCATAAAATTCAATGCCACCAGTGCCAACAGCTCTAGAATGCAACCAACTATGAGTGCATCAACCAAAGAACAGGCAGAAACAAAGAAATACCTAAACAACGTCTTACCGCGGGGAGGGGGGTAATTGAGACGCTTTAATAAATGAAATGAAACAAAAATAATGGAAATCCATTACACATTTAAATTAATGTTTCCAGTCATTAAATCCGGATTCGAAGTCGACCACTTCGTCGCATCGGCTAAACGCTTCCCTGGCATCTGTCTCTCTCTCCTCACGTGTCAGTTATTATTTCATCTCCCGGCCACTCTGGTACACAGCGGGTTTAATGTACGCGCGCTCTCTTGACTCTCGCGTCGCAGCAAAAAAGCAGCAACCTCATTACAAAAGGCACTTTAATTACACTGCACTGAACCAAACCGAGATGCAATGACGTTCAGATAATTTCAGTTCGAGTCCAAAGTGGTCAGTGGCAAGATCTCGCGCTTCGCGGACGAACTGGGGGAACGTGCACAAAAAAAAAAAAACAGAAATCCCTTAGTCATAAATGCCAGGCGAAATAAAATCCAATTTATTAAGCATTATTAAGTGCGACGACCGGGTACGAATGCATTTTTATCTGCTGTCCATCCTTGCGCACCGACCGCCTGGCCGAGCGAGTGTGTATGCAGATCTTCGCGAGTACGGGTATACCTGAGAAATAATAAATGTGCGCTTGAGCAGAGTGCAGAGCCGCTTAACAAGGCGTACAAAGATGCTGGAGATACAAAGGTATTCACACTCCTTGCCTCCTCCAATGCCAATGCCAGTAGGACACACAATGCCTCAGCCGACGGCCGGCGTTGTCTTCGTCGTCGTCTTCGTCTTCGTCGCTCAGTCAGAGTTAAATATTCGCCTTTGCGCATGCGCACTTAAAAGTTATTTTTCAATCAATAAAGGAACATAATAAAACCATTAAATGGTTAATGCAATTCCGAAGTGAATGTGTCTGTCATGATTTTCGACGAAAACGCCAACAAAAGTTGGCTAGCTGACAGTGACAGGGTGCGCGGTGGAGGGGTGCGCGGCACCAGCGCCAGCACACCAGCTCACGCTGGCACACCGGCATCGTCATCGTCGCCGTCAACACCGTGGGGCACGTCACTTTACCCAAGGAAGTCAGTCGCTCGGCGATGGTTTCATGCGGGTGCGGGATGTCTTGAAATGATGACCACAAGTGGAGTATGCATACACTTGCGAAGCACTGAGACTGTGAAATGAATCAGTGATGCACTCTGTTTGAGCCAAGAACTGACTGTGCAGTGAGTCGATGGATTGGCTGTGGAATTGAGGAGAATCAACCAGAAGACAAAATTTAAGATAAATATCTTCTACATCGCATGAATATAAAACACTTTGTAAAATGTGTGTTTCTGTAATTGCAACTGAATGATGTTAAATTTTTTACAGGGGTGCTCTGTTTTCCTTGCTTTACTTTTGTAAGATTTTCCAAAGAGAGCTCCTACCTACACACGCACTGTTGCTCACTGTACGCGATAAAAACAAACTGCACTCCACTTACACAAGTGGTTACATCGGAGGCGCACTCACGTCTTGCAACCACACGAGCCTACTTACACGCAGCAGCAGCAGCGATCAGCATCCCTTGAGCATGCTCGTCGATGCTAAAATGTACAAATAACTGACAAACTGACATTCGAACAAATTGACAGTGGCGGCCGAGGACGAGTCTGGGACGCCAAACAGGTAACATCCACACCACACCCAGCCCAGGAAAGATCGGGCAGAACAGAGCGTGGTATGTGCGACTCCGAAGGTCACCGTCATCAGCACCGGCACTCGTCTGCGCGAGTGCAAGTGATGATTCTCCATTTATCGTTCCAGCATTTATTGTTTGCAATAAACTAAGTACGAGTAGGGAATGCGGCTAGGATGCGTGAACGCAGTTCTGGGAAAAATTAATTAAACCGAAAGTGGTCGCCGGCCGGCGGGAGCGCTTAAGTCGAGATTTAATGATGGAGTCGGTTGTGCTTAATAGAAACAGGATCGGGACAATGAGCCGCGATATTGATGCTGATGTGAGGCTTGTGAGACGCTCGCTGTCTGGGAGTTCTTTATTGCATTGGTGAGGATGGTGGTCGGTATAATTGGTGTAAGGACACAAAGGATAAAAAAATACAACAAGCAATATTTTTAGGTGGGAAAGTGTACTCAAAGAAGATGTCTAGGAAAGAATTCAGCAGTCTTAGTGCGAATTAGAGTACGACAGAAATCAGGTTCTGTCGTGGAGGGAGATTCTGAAGAAATACATTTTTCTCGCTAACTTTTTGTCTTCCATATGAGCCAGGTTATGATTTGTTTACACTTAAGGCCGTATCGTCAAAACTTCAGAACCATAAAATGTTGTTGCGATGCACCGCAATCCCTCGTCAAAAATTGAAATCTCTGATGGATTCAAAGACCATTTGTTCGAATGGCGGCTATCAGACCAGTGTTGAGGGAACTTGAGTGCTTGACCAGAGTCTATACCGAGGTGCCACTAGGGGCTGGAGCTTCTCAAACTTTGTTTTAGCCTGACCGTACCGTAGGCCGCTTGTTGGAGTATCGTGACGGATGTGGTCTAATATGTCAAACTGCCGATAGAGCAAAGGTAAGTGTGCTGTTCTTACTGGTCTGATGCAGGTTATTCCCTCTTCTGACTAAGCGGTTCCGGTTAAGTGAAGAGTTGCTGTATAATCGGGTGTTGTAACCCATAGAACGGTTACAAGTATTAGAAAGACGTTGCTCCCTTACACCATGGAATAAATAGCCTTACGAGTTTATTTTGGTACTTCTGTTACGAGTTTATTTTGGTACTTGTGTAACTACGGCCTCTAGTCTTACGTTGTATATAGTGGTATGAGGTCCTAAAGGCAGGTGATCACGTCAATTCAAATACCATATCTGTGCCACAGCTGCAATATTGATTATCAAATGGGAGAACAAACTGTCACCTTTAATTTCTGAGAGAATTAGGTGTTGCAAACTTGTTACATATCTGAAAATTTTGTGGAGAATTTTTCTCCGGCTTGTGCATAAAACAGGGAACCATTAAGTTTGATGGGGAGTTCGTGTTCGTGAATTAAGGCTCAAACTCTTCGTCACAGCAGCGACATTCCCATCTGTGCGTACCGTACTATGACGGAGGCTATAAGTGATGTCAATGAGTATATCAATCTCATGAACTTTTTGTACAAGCTTACGTACAGAAGTGGCAGCAAGGGCTACATTTTAGTCATGCTTATTAAGAAAGGGGACGTTTGTGCTACCAAACGCACACTTTCAAGCATAGCTCTCCAACTCATTTCGTTCCCCACAAGTATATTTTAACTCCACCGTAAATTGTCACCGTAAATCCAAAAATTAATTGAAAAACGAAACCTTCTACGAGTGACGGCAGTTTGCACTTGTCAAGTTATATTTTCTACTAAGTAATTGTGGATTTTTTAAAGAAAATTAAAGACAGTTTTTTTCTGATAAACTAAATAACTTTATTGGTGGTGGTCGCCGTGGCGTAAGTGGTAAGTGCGTCGACCGCCACGCAAAAAGTCTAGGTTCAATTCCCGGACGGGACGCATCGCATATTTTCACAGCACCACCTCTTTCGAGTTGCTGACAACACTCAAAGAGTATCAATTGTCAATGAAGAGCTTCTCAAATTTTGCGCTTCGGAGTCGGCAAAAAACTGTAGGTCCCTTCTACTCGTGAAGAACAGTAGCATGCACAACACGAATAGTATGTTATTATTAAATAACTTTATTCTGTAATGTTTTGCTCATTTTGAGCAATGTTTTTTTACCATCTTTTAGGCAGCATCATAATTCCACGTTAAAATAACTTCTGTTTTCTATCAGAAAAAAACTGAACCAGGTACGATCTGACATCATCACCATTATTGAAATTTATACCATTCAAGGAGTTTTGCAAAGATTGAAATAAAAAGTTATTAGATGGTGCAAGGTCGGACTATATAGTGGATGTGGCAAAACATCGTAACCAACCTCCAATAATTTTTGCCGAGTGACCAAAGATGTGTGTGGCCTTGCATTGGCAGGATGTAAGCCAACATCTTTTCGATGTGTCAACTCTGGCCGCTGGCACAATGCACCAAAAGCAAGAACGTATCGATCATTTTGAGAGCTGTTTTTAACTGTTTCGTCAGAAAAAACATGACTTTTTGCATCGGTATGTCAAAATGATGATGACATGGATGCAACACTACACTCCAGAGTCAAATCGGCAGTCAGCGGAGTGGACAGCAGCCAGTGAACCACGCCCAATGCATCCAAATACACAAAGGTGGGCTGGCAAGGTTATGGCATCCATATTTCGAGATGCGCACGGAATTTTATTCATCGACTATCAACAGCGAAAACCACATTGCATTATTGGTGCATTTGAAGGAAGAAATTGCAAAAAACTTCTCTCCCAAAAAGACAATGCACCGCGTCACAAGTCGTTGGCTACTATGGCCAAATTGCACGAATTGGGTTTTGAATGGCTTCCGCACTCAGATCTGGCCCCCAGCAACTTCTACCTTTTTTCAGACCTAGAAAAGATTCTCGCCGGAATAAAATATGGTTCGAATGGGTAGGTGATTGCCGAAACTGAAGCCTAATTTGAGGCTAAAGATAAATCGTTCTATAAAAAATGTATCGAAATGTTAGAGCGGCGGTGGACTGATTGACTGAAGGAAATAATGTTGGTGAATAAATTCGAACTTTCTCTAGAAAATGTGTTTTTATTGGTTAGTCCCGGGGCTTATTGAGTGATGTGTTATGTGACACATGAAGCTTCTGTGACTGTTACAATCCGAATCGTGCATTCTTTCCAAAATGCATGGAACCAACGACAAGTGAAAGGTTGCCCTTGCGATATCGCATGTTGTTCGAACGTATGCACAACACAAGGATACGCAGGATTTCATTTTGCGGTTTATCAAGTACTCACTTAACAAGCTCTAAGCCTAATAGAATATCACCTGGCGTACCACCACCATCAAGGAATTGAAAAAAACTCTAAATAATCCATTAAAAGAGCAGCGATATCAAAACATGAATAATCAATTAGTGGTAAGTCGATTCAAAGACCCGCCCACTCATTGTTAGATTTATAGACTGTTTCTTTCTCTAATCTAGATCAACATGAGAGGCGTCTCTTTAGGCTTCATAAGGTAACAGTTGGGCGTAGAAAGTTGACTTTATATGGCAAGCGGTTGACTACATCTTTTCCACTAAATCAGTCATTTGTTTGTAATGAAGTTGTATGCAGTAGCCAACTTCTTCTAATCCCACTTGTACTTTGTTTGATGCTCAGATGACTGTGTGACTTCAGTCAGCCTCTAATCAACGTATAGGCCATTTCTTTGCAACGGTTGCCACATCAAAGTTGTCGCAATCACCACAAGAGCTCTGCGTCGCCGTCAATACTGCCAAAATCTGGGCGTGTCCAGCTGTCCTGCGTGATGATAATTAATCCAAAGATTTACCACCGTCATGACTCACCACTTGCGCCGAACGGCCGCACTGGTCACATTTAACTGCGGACAATAAATCGCGCTGAACGATTCGTTAAATGTTCAACAACCCAACCGCAGGAGAGCGCAATTAGTCCTTCTGCCAAATCGTTTAAGGCTCCAAATTTATCCGCGTTTAAGTTTCAGCAGCCGCACCACCGCCGCACTGACAATGCGCAAACATCGCATTGCCCAGGAACACTTTTATTGCAGTACATTTATTATTTGAGCCAAAACACAAAAAAAACAGAAATGTATTTCTACGAATCCATTAAGTGTCCATCCGTCTCCTTTAATCGCAAGTGTATGTGTGCTGGTGAATTTCGGCTGTCAGCCGTTTGTTGTGCCGGCGACAGGATCCCCCCACTGTCAGGACACGGCACGGAGATGCACGCAAGCACGCCCGTGGGTTGTTCCAGAATAGTGACGTGATACCGCAATAAAATGCGGCAAATTGAAAAGCCCACAAAACGAAAAATGCCAAAACCGGCTGTGGCACAACGACCAGTCCCAGAGTCAACCAGTCAGTGGGCCGAGACAACGACGGATGGCAAACAAATAAACGCCGGCCGACGAGTGTGCATTTGAAGGGATCGGTGCTCTACACATATGATGTGATCCGGGCTGAGGACGTCTGCAATTCACAGCGATCGTGGCAAACCGTCCGCCGCTTGATGGGACAGGGGCATGAAGCGGGAACGCCCTTGAAATGAAACTCCTCCGTCGTTTGAACACAAACACTTTCTCTCGTCGCATGTCTGCCGAGCAGTGGGCTATCTAAGTTTATTACGGCGTTGCGGCAGCTCCGAGATTGCCGGCGTTTGTATGCGTCGTTGCAAATAGTCGCTGGTCAGTGAATGTGTTTCCAGGGAACCGGAATGATTGCTGCTGTCTGCTGGGAGTCGGAAGAAGCGTGAAAAGTCGGTCTCTGTGCCAATAGACTTGCAGAGGAGCAGTTCAACGGAGGCGCGGAGTTGTGCGTCTTTTGCACGTTGTTGCAGTTTTTGTATGCACATTTGCAGCATTGTTAGAAGAGGGAATGGAAATGTGCAGAAGGACGTTTTTTTATGTATTTTCATCCTTTGCCTCTCTGACGACACCTACGCGTGTGAAAATTAACAAATCTGTATGGCAGGTGACACAACACTCTCTTCGCTCTTCCATTTGCAAATGAGCTCCAAAGTGTAGTTCCTCGCTGATCGCTTCAAATACATGTGTCTCCGTCGACAATTGCCTGCATGTGGCCACTCACATCGCCCATAAACACATCGCGGCTTGTTCATCTGGCAATCGCTTCAACGGCTAATAGCATTCCTGTGTAGCTAATAGACAGTGCGCAGCCCATTAAATGCGACAAGCACTTCGCTAAGTGTCCACAAAGTATGCTGTGAAATATTGCCAAATTATTTCAAAGCAAAACTTAACGGTAAGCGCCAAGAAAACACTCTCATCACCACCCCCAGCGGGAGTGACGTACACAGCGCCCGCTTAGTCACCTCTAAAATTCGTCCCCCTCCCACCGCCGGCCAGTCCCCAACAAAGAGTGTTTGCTCGCATGAGCGTACGGGTAACGCTTAGATATAATTTATTACAGAAAAAATTTAGTCAAAAACAAATTCCTGGCGACGCGACGAAAGCCCCAGCCTCCGGCCGCCCAGTCCCGCCGGAGATGCCGAAATTGTTGGCCGCCATTAAATCCATAATTTAATATGCAAGTGATTTACGTTCCAATTAGACACTAAAGTTGAGAGCAAGCGATATAAAAATAGTTCGTTTGGGTCTTTGTTTGTGGACGCTGCTGCCGAAGCTTTTTCCTGTTCATTGGTGCGCCGTGATCTCTCCTGGCGCACACCTCCGGATGTGCGAGTGAATGCGGCTGTCGAATGCGCGCCACGGTAACGACTCGTCGCGCCGCCGCGTTCTCACAATTCGGCGGGGGCTTTCGTGCGAACTCGGTGAGTCACTCAATTGAGACAATCTCTTCTGTTGTGCGGATTGGGATGCGAAAAATGTTACTTTGTTACTCTCGGATGCAATGGGATTTGAGTTGTTCGTCGGAAGGTGGATTCTTGCGAAAGGAATTCGTTGTTCCCCGGCCTGATGCGCGGTGAGCAATTGCTGTTTGAAGCCGGTTTCAATGGAAACAGTGAGTCACGGTGTACTTGGGGATCGTTTTTTTTTGTTGCTTGGTAAGAGATAGTTGTCCGGACGTAATTGCACTTAGCCGATGGACGGATGAGTAAGATGCGGTTTCTGCATTTGGCCAGAGGATAAAACTTGGGTTTGGGCGGGCACTCAAGTGATGACGAGGCGGGAAGCCATTCGATGACTCGATGCATGCATCCGTTGTTGCAACAATTAAATTGAATCTTAAGTTTCATATAATTTTCCGTTATTTTTTTTTTTGGCAAGCCAGCACAGGCAGAAACAGTGGCATTCCATGAGTAAGTTGGAGCGGGATGCAATACTGACAAGTTGCAGTGATTTCCTTAATCGCAGATTGGCAAAGATATGGCCAAATGCTTGCCTTTGAAGGTTTCTTGAAGTTTGCATGGGGCTTAGGGTATGAGAAGAACAATGTGCGCGCATGCATACGGTCAACGAATAATTTCTGTAACTGCTATTTCTCTGAGACTAAAGCTCCTTAGAAACACCGACATAACCCAATGATTAGGTCAGCTGGTTAAATTGGTTCGACTACAAATAGCCTCTGCTCTAGCCTAGAGGGTATTTGAGAGGACAACCGAACGCCCTCTATGTAAACATGGGGAAGGTTGGGTATTCGATATAAACACTAAGTGGTTACTTGATCACTGAAAGCAACGGTAATGGTACTGTCGAGGATAAAAGACAGCGTGTATTCTAATGGACGTTTTTTCATCGGAATTTTTGTCATTGAGGTAAGAATGCATTCACACAGGGTGGCGCACAATCAGAGTGCAATAATTTCATGTGTGAGTAATTGGCTTATATTTGGTAGCGTACTATTTGAATTTATTAAAATGAATCCTCGGGATACTGAAAAGTGCTTTGTGGTCCTCACTCATTCTAGTAGATGAACTATTATCAAATTTGTAAACATGTCTGTCGACTTTGGAAGTATTGCATAGAGACCATACCATTGAAATACAATCACGGCCACAGTATCGTCAATCTAACAAGTCAATCTACACTTATTAGACGTTATTGCAATAAATAATTTATGATGACTCAAATTTCAGTCTATACAAAGTCCAATTCCAAGTTAAACGCTCTGGATTATCCTCGAATATCCCAAAAGAAGACAATAGCTTAATTAATTGCTTGTTCATGTCGTGTTTTGTAATGTACAAAATGCAAATTCCCAAAAATATTCCATGAGAAGGAACTACACCCAAAACGAGTCATTGTATAGTGCACAATTTTATCGAAACGCATAGTGAACGAATGACGCTGTGGCGTTTTAGGTAAGTGCGTTGCACTTCACGTTGAAGATATCGGGTACTTTCCGTTGCTGCCTGTCTATACAAAACCTTTTCAAATGTCGCAGTTCGAAGTCGGCTATAAACTTCAGGTCCGGTCTACTCGTGAAAAAACAATTGCAGGGGAGTAGTTGTTGAAGAAGCAAGGTAATAGTCCCACATGGGCTGTTAATTTATTTACTGTGCGGCCACACTTCTTTGAAAAAATCGGAGTCTTTTTTACCCAGACGTGCACAGAGGTATCCATTGCTAAATATGGGTTCAGAAAGATGATACATATAGCACCACAAGAAATAGTCAAATGGCTTCAAATCGCATGGTTTTCGAAGCCAATTTACAGGTCCGTAACGTGAAACTATGCGTTTACCAAAGGTTTTCTTAAAAATGAATTGGAGCACGTACTGTCTGACATGTTGCGCTGTCATCTTGAAATCATAGCTCACTGCACTGCACAGCATGGTTGCCGAAGCTTCCACTGATAAAAAAAGCTAGTTAGTATATTTGAGCGTCGCTAGGTGTAGTACATGTGGTCGCCGTGGTGTAGTGGTAAGTGCGTCGACCACGGCGCAAAAAGTGTAGGTGCGAATCCCTGACGGGACACCTCGCATTTTTCACGGCACCACCTCTTTCGAGTTGCTGACAACACTCAAAGAGTATCAATTGTCAATGAAGAGCTTCTCAAATCTCGCCGTTCGCAGTCGGCAAAAAACTGTAGGTCCCTTCTACAAGTAGTTGTTGTAGAAGCTCGGTCCTGGTCCCTTGGCGGCTGTAGTGCCACTCAATTATTATTATGTGTAGTGCATACAACACAAATAAGCATGAGCATATTAAAACTAAGTAGTCACCGTGGAGTAGTGGATTCTTGTGTCAACTTACAAGCCGAGGTCCCAGGTTCGATACCAGAACTGAACAGCTCGTATTTTTCACGACACCACCCATTTTCGAGATGCTGCCAACATTAAAGTCCATAAAAAGCTTTTCAAATCTCGCCATTCAGAGTCGGCAAAAAACTGTACGTCTTCTCCAGTAGTGGAAAACCGCAGCATTGTAGTGCCACTCAATTATTATCACTTTAAAACGTAAGATACGCTGTATCGCATGATTAGATCTTAAAATATAAATAAACAGCTCTGTTTTCCCTTTTTTTTAATTTGTACATGGAAACGTCAACATGATCCAGCCAAATAACTATTCATAACTTTTTCATTAACAAATGCTATTGAAAATAGAAACGAAGTCATTTTTAGTTTAGTTTAAAAGGCATTTTTTTATTTTTATCTGATAGAATTTTAAAACTAGGTACAAAACGCTTAACCTAGAAACGAAGTCATCTACGCGTGAGTGTTACTTGCACTTTCTAATTTATTGCTTATTTGTTTGTGAAATAAACGGTTTCGACGTCCATTTTCTTAGGTAATTGAGGAACACGCCACATCATTTCAACAGATGGAGATTTGTTTGTTTGGACAGTTCTGTGGTCAACAATCGGACAGGGGTCTTGGGATTATGTTTTGATTTGTGATATTTTGTGTTCCTTGTTTTGATTGGATTCAGATAATATTATGTTTCGCTCTTTTCCCTTCTTATTCTCCGATGTCTCGAAACTTATCTGACAAAATGCAAGAGTAGAATAGGTTTCGCAAAATAAGATAAATACCCGAAAAGGGATGTATGTGAATGATTCTGTGAGGATACTCGTATGTGTAGTAGTCAGGTCATAGAAATACCATTTATTTACACTCAAGATGTTTTAGTAAGCATATTGAACATTTAAAGGAGACTGGGAACTCTCGTCTGTCGTTTCATAATCGCCATCAGAATTTTGACATGCAGTGGCTTTAAGTGACAAAGGATGCCACCCATTGGATTCAGATCGCCTAGATTACCGGAAAAAGTTGATGCCGACAGAAAAAAGAAGCGTACCCAATAGCTGAAAGAAATGCCTCCAATTCGATGTCCATATATAAATTCATTCCTGTTTTCAGTACGATTTCCCTGAAAAAATTAACTTAACATATTCATATAAAGAAAACTACAAAAATATACGTATGATCATACTCGTATATTATTCCTGTCATCCAAAAGTACGTAAGCACTTTTAATCAAACTTAACTGAGTTCCAATGACCCCTAGCCTATCAATGGGTTCTTGTATTCTCGTTTCTTCATTAAGACCCGCTGAAGGTTCTCGAACAATAGATTTAATTTATCCCATTTTACACTCAGCGATACTAAATTTAAGTACCCAGCCAAGCTAACCAGTCATCTTGAGGTGCTTACTGTAAAAACGAATAAAACACGACACGAAGCAGCCCCCTCTCCGGGGCACTACTGCTGTCAACTGCTTATATATTTCCGGATCTGTTCCCATTCTTCAGCGGTCCAGCAATCCTCCGTATCTGAATCTTAGACAATTACAGAAGAAATAGAAAACAACCCGGTATCTCGTATTTCAATTTTTGAATAAATTTCCAAGCGCTGGCCGAAGATGCGCGACAACGTGCAAGACCGCGTACATTTCTCCCCACACACACAGATCCCCTGATGACCGGTTCTATAAAAAGTATCTCCTCTAATAATTACCATTACTATATTTGAGTCCATTTTTGATATCACTGCCACGGTACACCTTAGATACACACAATGTCGCCGATACTATTTTATACTTCGTCTTTATTCCGACGAAGCGATACAAGCAACGAGAAATTGTTGAATCTCAACCTAATGCCGCGTGTATCTGGAAGGTATACGTATCTGGAGCTAATATACACTAGTCATCTAAGCACTCTGCGTGTATGGGGATGTGCCTAAGCGACAAGCATACACGTAAAAAGATATTTCCTCGGGTAATAAATATTCCAAATAAAATCCAAAACGAACAAAAAGACAGCGTTTGAGAAGCAAACGACAAGAGAGACCCGAAAACATTTTTGGTTTCTCATCTTTCGTGTATAAATTGATTGTGTGATTCCCGATTTATACCCACAGATACTCATGCGTACAGTCGCAACACTCTGGGCGTTTGGATTTCTCCGCTCTACCTTTTCGCCTCCTCTATCCATTCTGGAGACACAAATTGAGGTAAATGAAAATCTTTTTTGAATTTTTGGAAACAATTTATGCCTGCGAAGGGGTAAGAGAGCGAGAGGGCGACAACCCCCCTTTGATATGCACTGCCGCCTGCATGCGCGCTTAGGTGGTAAGTGAAGATGCGTGTATGCGCCCGTTGCCTGGATGATGGAGACTAACTGCTGGCTAAGATGCTTGTAATATATCATCGGAGGAAAGGCGACAAATGCGATGGCATTCTGGACCTTTGGGCGAGTTGGAGTCTATTTCGAAACGACTGCCGGGTGCCTAGGGACTTTCGAGGGAGGATGGAATGTCGTCTTTGATGCGGATTGGCCATAACTCAAAGTAATTCCCGGGGAGACTGTGCACGGAAAGTTCGCTCTTCACGGTTGGTGGGATTTGTAGGAAGGTAATTGACAACTATCGATCGTGCGCTAGTGTGTTGGGAGCGATTTTGGGGGAATTTTTGTGGGTTGGGGGTTGAGTTAAGAAAGTTGTGAAGAAACATCATCAGAACCAGCTTTGCATTCAAATAGCACTTTTCTGAAATTTTGTTCTTGCTGTATTTGCAACAAATTGGAGTGCCCATAACGAACGCTGTAATACTACAGAAAGGAAGACATCAAATATCTAGCCAATGGTGAAATAAACTCTAAAGCTGCTCTTTATAGCTGCTCTTAATAGGGGGAAAGTGCGAGATACTCTCCTCCCTTTCATCCAGTCAGTTTGTATAAAAGTCGTTAGAGCGACTAGTCCTATTTATATAAATCGGTTTAAGAACGACTCGACTTTTTAGATCATCACGAGATTTGAAATCATGTAGGTGTAACTTTGGTTTTTAATTCATCTAGTTTTCGGGCATTATTCGTGTGAATACGGTCTTTAGCATAGATCCACAAAAAAGAACCAAGGGGTGTCTATTCGCCTGATCTTCGTGACCAGAAAATTTTTCACGCAATAAGACCACATTTATGTGTGTTATGTGAATTGTTGCCCTTTCTGGGTAGAACCACGTATCGTCCGAGTCATAATTCTTAATCACCAACAAAAGTCAACCATATCGCTCCAAATTGACTCGAGAGAATTTGGTAATTTAAGACACTTGCACTTACTTAAGCTGATGCACATGCCGCGATTTAATGGCATTAACTTTCTTCACATTTTGTCCAATTTAACGTTTTGCTTGCCTAGTCACTCGTTTTTTAATTGCCACTCATAATAACATGAGTTATTACACACAATCATTGCGTAAAAAAGGGGAGAGAAAAGTGCCTTCTTCTGAATCGCCACTTTTGTAACAAATTTAAATAAATTTATGGCGGCGCTCGATAGCTAAGCGATCGATAATCGTAAATGGCAAACGTTGAATTAATGTCGTGACTAATACTAATTGACAGTTGAGCTTAACAACTGCTAAATTCCAGCGCTACTAACCTGAAACTAAGAAATGAAAGATCCTGCATGAAGTCAAACATGGCCACTCAGTTTATTCAACAGATCTGTTGTTGACAATAGAGAGTGCATTAAGTATTTTTACATAGATATAAGTCATAAATGTTTGAAGGATTTCGAAATCCCGTAATCAGCAAAATTTTGGAGAAAATTTAATGCTTTTAATGAACGGAAAAACAAATAAAAAAATAAATTCAATCTTATAATTTTTGAAAAGCGTATCGAAATATTTCTAAGAAATAACTTATGTTATAAGATCCCTACGATGAAGAATAAATAAAATAAAATAAAAAAAAATTAAAAAACAACAACATACACATTACGTTTATACTAAGTTTAGCACAAGTTAAAATAAAAAAACTATTCCACAAAACAATTCGCTCAAACGAACACTTCTGAAACTATTAAGAGCGAGAGTCCCCAAAAATTTTGTGTGTATATTACATTTTTTTATATTTTTGAAATATCTCACATCATAATTTTGACAACCTACAATCTATGTTCGATGTGACTTTTCGTCGATTCACATTTTACTTCATCCTCATCGACCTCATTACGTCGCTGTGTAGAAAGTTTCACTTCAACCCACGCGCATTAAATACGTCCGAAGAACACACATAAACACATCGTCAAATGGAAACAAAAAATAGACAAACTAATGAAGTTGTATAAATAATAAAAAAATGCACCAATTTTTACTTACTTTCGATGAAATTAGGGTGAGGGTTGGTGAAGATTCCTGAAATGTTAATGAAATGATTTTTTTTATAAATAATTCTCTATGGCATCGAATAAGTTTTGTTTTTATTTTTGAAAAGGCGCTTATGATAAAATCAAATGTGAAATATATGTGCTGACGTGTTGAAAGACTATATGTGTTATAAACTATTCCGTTTTGTTTTAAATTTAAGACTTAATTAGAGACGTGAGTGTTCCACTTGTTTAACGAATACTTTCCGGTGTACGACGTATAATTTGTGCGATTTTACAATACATTGCCCAACTTAATTTTTATTTTAGTGCGGCACCTTTCCAATATTCATATGATGCAACATCCACAGTTAACGCAAACTTTTTTTCGAACGCATTGTTGGTTTTCAGATCTTGGATGGTATCTGAATCAGTATATGTCATTAAGTTGAGGCAGAACAATCCGTGAGTATGCCCCATTTCGTACCAATTTGAAAGGGTTTTGGGGGAGGGAATCTTACTTCATTATTTCCATATGAAATCACAGGGTAAAGCCGAGATTCATTGCATTTTGTTGGAGAGCTACCTCTCTAACCTAAGCGATTTTGAACAGAGTTTGAGAATGAAAAATTGGAGACATTGTTTCATGAAAATCCGTCACAAACTTCCAAAAAACAATCTGCAAATACATCATCAGCAAACCATTTCCAATCTTTCAGGAACAATGGGATTGATCGAAAACATATTGGGTGCCGTATGTATTAAGACGTTATATGTGGTGAGCATTATAAAAAAATATAATTCCTGCATCCGATTGTGACTGGTGATGAAAATTCTAAAACCACCGGACATCGAAGGAAACCCGTGGTCATGCTTTATCATCAACGGCTATATGGAACTCCTAACCTTCTCGTAAATACAAAAAGATAAAGTCATTCGTTTTCTTTCCCTTCAGGTGTAACGTGCAATAGAGGTACGTTATGTGAACATGTTATTCTGCGCTTCATTTGCCCGGGTTTACACACAGGCCACATTGCACTGCCTACATAGATCTTTAATGCCGAGGGTCTCTCAGAATCGACGGTATGATCTGCAGACGGCGTCGAATTGATGGTCAAGAGTGTGTCGCTTCTTGAGCATACTGTAAACACTAGAGCTAAGCAAATTCAAACTGCCAAATACCAAATTTTACGTCGAAATAATTTTGAAATACGTGTCTTTTCGAAATTAGCTTGAAAGTGACTCATTTCAAAACGCATTTCTGGAAAAAGGCGGCATTTTTCGAAAATTGGATATAAATCTTAAAACAATTACAATACACTCGCAACTAGTTTGAGAATAATTTGAATTGGATGAAATACGTTTAGAAAGATGAATTTATTTTGATGTATAAAGACATGTCCCCGTTTCGCCCACCTTAGTAAGTCTATTACTTGCTAAACTGTGCTTCCTTCTCTATTTCTTCTTCTTTGAGAAGCGTTACAGTCTGAAGTGAACCAGAGCTCAAGCATTATGTCCCTCCTGCTAGAACAGTCTCTCGCCAACTCTATTCAATTGCTCACGCCAAGTTGGTTACATTTTTTCTACACTCCACCAACCAATTGATTCTTTAGCATCGAAAAGTGTTTCCTTAAAATTTGCACTGTACATCTTGTAGATCGAAGATCATCCAAAAGTGTTGCTGATTCATCTCTTCGCACAACACATAAATTTTAGTAGTAATTTTTCATCACACCAAAGGAAACTTAGACTAATTGCAATTGTAATTGAAAATCAATGGGGAATTCTGTCGCGACAAGTTTATGCCCATGAGTATACATCAAAGCGTTCCTGTGGCGTCTTCGTTGTTATAAAACCGAAGATCTAACGCTTTTTGAACTCTTTATAGAAAATCAGATAATTACCGTTAATTAGTGATGTGATGTCGCTTAAATTGTTTGGAAAAAAATTAGTTCAGCTTTGAAACTTAATGAATTTCATCCTATGGAATCGTAAATACAAAAATATAAATAAACTTGCGCAGAATTTAAAAATTTGCAAAAGTCTGTTATGGAAGACAAATAAGGAAACATTAACTTTCTGGAGGATTGAATACTGCACATTCTTTCAATCCAATTGGAGCACATAGGTTAGGGAATGGTCTTGGACCAAACACTACAATAAAACTAAGAATTCTTTCCAGTTGTTGACGCAAGATGTTCATAAAAATTGAGCAGATTTGAGAAGCGAACGAGAATTTAAGGCTGTCACTTTTTAATGTATTCGCAAAGTACGTCATTCAACTAGTGGATTTCAGATGTCAGTTGAGATCGAGCCTAGTTCAAAATCATCGTACAAGACAAGACAAGACAGTTCGTTGATTTCTGGGTGTTGAGATTTTTGAAGTGTTTTTTTGGTTTTGTTGATTGTTTTCTTAGACAGTCAAGTGGTACTTCAATTTTAAGGCTATATGGGGATATCATTAAACTCTGTATAAATTTGCAAAACATGACAGGCTTAAATTGATTTTAGGTGCCATACGGCGAGATTTGAGAAATTTCTCATGGACCTTGAGTATTGTGTAAGTCGACTCACTTACCCTCTACGCTACGTCTACGGCCCAACAAAGAGGGAAAGGAAGGGAAATACTTTCCAGAAATCCCTTCTAGTAATGTTGAAAAATTCATAAGAAGAAAACTCAAATCCAAGCAAAATGGAGGCGCTACACCATAGCTTTAAGGTCGCGGTACTAGTGTGTTCCCTTGACACCTCCGATGTTCTTCAAATTGATTCCGTTTAGATCGTAGCCTTTACAGAAGATTTTCGTTAAATGACATTACGATCTCGTGTCTTAAATGGTGCAGGCTTTTTTAAACATCGATACGATGAATGTTCTTAAAAAATGCTTTATTGGGGCTGTAAGGCCAATTGAATCTGCAACATTTGAAACACTTAGTTGACATTTCATTTTCTGCTGGATTTTGTTGTCCTTAAGGCTGTACTAGGGAGACACTAAGCTTTGAAACAGTTCTTTGATTACAAAAATGTTTACATAGTGCAGCTCTCATTATGATAGGAAGTGCAAGTTCAAGTTCAATATTTCTATTAGAAATTCATTTACTTTTCAATTCTCTCGGAGAAAGTAGCGGCTCAAGTTGAGCAGTGCTGAGTGATGAAGGAAAGTTTAGGACCCCATGTGGACACATTAGCTGCACAGAAACGTAGAGCTCATCAGCATTTTCGAAATATTGACACCATCTTCGATATGTGTGCTTTTTCTCTATCTACTCATAGTCTGCCTAGTCCATAGACCGTATAAGCGAGCGATTCGGATTTATCATTAATTCTTACAGTCTTCTTTAACGTCAACTTTTTACCTCCTTCAATAACGTTTTCGTTTCTTCTTTAAACCAGGATTTGTTCTTCGAAGGCATGGGCATAGGTGCTGCTTTTAATTATGCACAAACTCATGAAATATCAATATATTCGTAATCCGTGTAAGTGCATAACCGGAAATCCATCAATCTCTCTGATGTGGCGTTCAAAAAATGCACTAGGACATCAAGTTTTTATTTGTGCATGAGGTCAACTCTCTTGCCACTTAAAAACACTTCTATTGAGACTTTTAAAACCCTCTAGGGTTGACGACGCTGAGAAAGAATTAATCATAATTTTCGGTAAGGTTACTGCCAAGTTGTGAAGGATCAACTTGCTGTGTAGTGACTAGAGACAGTCGACGAAAGTCAAAGTGCAATCAGCCATCAAACGTGGTTTGTAAAATTTAATCTGTTGATGCAGTTGAATCTTGAGCGGGATAAGGTCAGATTTCAATACAAGATTCGCCAAGTTGAAGTCTATGAAAGTCCAAGTTTGAGGAACAGCTATTGAGCACTCCTGATGATCGAATACTTAAATGAGCACCAAATAGGCGAAATGCAACGTCACAGGTCGAATCAGTTTTTAAGATTGTTAACCTACACATTTGCATTCTCTCATCAAAACTCATTTAAAATTCATGTCGAATGAAATTCCGACATCCTTACCCTCATTTGCCATATCACACAGCATGCTCTCCGTCTTCTTTCACCAAAAAGGTGCTAAAATAATTTATGTGCATGAAGTTTCCCCGGACCCCGTCGCACACACAGCAGTATTAATCAATATCATGTACCATTGTTCTGTCCAAATAGTTGTGACTAACACCTCTGCCTTTGCTTGGGCAGTGCGTTGACCCATTGCCGAGGTGGATCTCTTTCTCCGCGCACGGAGTACGGTCCGACCAAACAACACGTCCATCCATCATTGCTAATTCTTTTAGTTGAATTTATGTAGATTCGTAGAGAATTTCGTATCTCATTCCGCTGACGCAGATAGCGATGCAAAGCACCAAGCCCGGCTTGGGAGTGCGCGACCAAATAACTCAAGTCGGGGACAAAACTAATGAGAAATTATTATAAAGATCGAATAAACTATTGATTTGAGCTCATTAGCAGTGATTGCCTAGCGTGTTCCTGGGGTAGACCAGGGGAGGTGGTTAGATGGGTCAAAGACCGATTAGCGGGGAGCCAACTGATCATAATTCTATTCTCTCGCGCTGACCGAATTTAAATTCAAATGGAGAGTAATCGGGTTGAAAAACCGACAAGTAGTTGGAGCTCAGTTAGGACTAGTGAAATAAATAAATTCAGATCGACATTTACTTGGTGAGTATTTGAATAGTCAACGGTGTTTTAGCGGCTGGATATTTTGTAGAACACTTGTCTTAGGGCAGAGGCTAAGTGAGAATCGAATGAGCGACGAACATATAGAAGACGAGAGATGAAAGGCTGAAACATGAGTAATTGTGACACTGTGTACTGAGTTACAAATGTGCTGCGAGTTCTTACTGCCTATTGGAAGACGAGCGATTGGAAGACAGACATCTGTGCGAAGGGCAGCTTTGCGGAAAGCAAATCTAAGACAAGTGACTTCATGGCAACGATATGCTACTCACCGATAACGGCAAGCGACTCCAAGACACGGCACTCAGTGTTAATCGATTTAGCGACAAGCGACTCAGCGGCAATGACTGATGCCTCAGAGGCAACACCAACGACAAGGGACTCAGTGGCAATGACAAGCGACTAACCGACGCTCTACCCAATTACAAGCGACTCAGCGACAAAAAATAAGCGACACAGCAACAAGCGGCACAGCGGTAATTCAATTGAATCTACGGCATTGACAAACGACTCAGCGACACGCTACTCAGTGTCAGTGTCAAGCGACTTGGTGACAATGCTTTCAGCGGCCTAACGACAAACAACTTAAAGATATGGTACTAAGTGATAAAGGATTCAGCGACAAGTGACTCAATGTCAAGCTAATTAGAAAACTCTCAGCGGCTCAGCGTAATAAAATCCCAAGACACGGTACTCAGTGATAAAGGACTCAGTGGCAATGGCTGCGACCTCAGCAGCAAAGACAAACGACTCAAGCTCAGTGGCAACGAAAAGACACACGGTACTCAGCGACAAACGACTAAGCGACTCAGCTCAAAGCGACTCAACAACGACAAACAACGCAACTTCTAGCACCTCCGCGGAAAGCGAAGCAATGACATGTGACTACTACATAACTAAAAGCAACTCAGCGAAAAACGATTCAATGACATGCCGCAATGCATGCGACTTAGCGGCAGCGACAAGCGCGCCACGACAAGTAACTTACCAACTCAACGTTACCAACAAGCGAATGCGTGCCAATGACAAGCGACTCAATGACAAACGACGGGCGAATCAGCGACTCTGCTATTTGCAAATCTAAGGTTTTATTCCAACCTTTCCTGAAAGTTGGTGAAAGTTGATGAAATTCTGTTCGCGATCCATCAGAGCGAATTCGAGAAAATTTCACCGAATTTCCATAGCAAATGCCTGCTCCACATTGTCCTCACCCAGCTAATCCTCTTCCCAAAAATTCACATACCCTCATATAAAGGAAACGAAAAAGAATTAAATTATTGCATTGCCAGTCAAACTGGCGACATCCTTTTATCTCTCGCCGTACCACTGCAATTATTCAATGCGAATGCAGATGCAATGCACACGCGTGCAATGATTCAATTTTTCAGATAAAAAACGAAACTCAAACTCTCGAGAGTTCAGACCCACAATAGACGCACAGTTTCTGGAGTTGTCGAAACGTGTCAAAGTCCCCTCTCGTCCGCTCGATGCTCAAGTCGAAATGACACACAGCCCACACAAGGATGACAGTACATTGGTGTGTTATCTTTTCCCTGTCCGATTCATCGGTTTCGTCCTTTCTTCTTCATTCTTATCGCACTTGCCCACCTTTCATTCGTCTCAGTGCTCTTTTGTTCGTCGGAAAGAATAGAAAAATCGGTTTCACATACGTACGTGATGTTAGAACGCAAAGATTGTAATCTTTTCGTGCTCTATATTCAATTTTTTTGTCGACACTCTTTGTGCCTTCTTTCAAAATAAAAAAATCGATTCCATGAACAGGAGATGCACTAAATCCTTGCGAGTGCAATTGAAGGAGAAGAGCTACACTGCACATTGGAATGTGCTGCGCAATCGAGGGGATGTCATTGTCCGCATCACGTAGGTGTGATACTTTATTTTACGAGATGATTTAAAGGAAAGGTGTTCGATTCGAGTTGTGAGGCTTGGCCGAAGGTGATCATGACAAGGATCTTTGCATGGGAAATCTTTGGTTCGTGATTGAAAATTCGGATATTTTTGCGTTTTCTTTTGAGACATTTTAATTTGTTTGATGCGATTTAAATTTAACGCTTTGATGTCCTTGGAAAGGATTAAAGGATTGATTGACTGATAGGATAAAGATCTTCATCACATTTTTTAATAAAAATCCTTCATTTTTGTAACAGACGTTTTCAGTATATTTATCTCGTTGTAAGCGTTACAGTAGACCAATCTAAAAGAAAATTAGAAAGAAAAGCCGTTTTGTTTAAATATGTGTATGTCAAAAATGGGCACCAGCAAAGACGAGATACCCCATGTCGCAACTCAGGCAGCATCTCTAATAAAAAATTATTTCGTTCTGACACTTTCGATGTTAAGGATGCACCACGCACCAATAGACCAATGTGTATAATGACCGCCGACTGGATAATACCTCATGTACCAAATTTCTCTCTGCGTCTCATACATACAACATCTCAGAGCGAGCGGTGACTGGTGCTGGCAAATCGCTCATTTACGACATCATACTGCCAAACTGTAGTGGTTAAATGGCGGTGAGTCGGTGCAAATGGTGCCCAAACCAGGATGCCCGAACCGTGCATCCTCTGATTATCATTTATCTCCGTTTCTGCGAAACTCTCTTGATGGTAAGAAATTGGCCGAAGGGAAAACCGCTGAAAATTATTTATGGTTCGCAGATTCGAGGCAGATTTTCTAAAATTACGGAATTATGAAGCTACCTAAAAAATGGCAAGAGATCATAGATAATACTTGACTCAAATGGATTTTGAGTAATTTTTTGTTCAAGAAACTCGCGAAAAATCTTATATGAACTGATGTTTGAACAGTCTAAAGGAAGCAGAGCAGTTGAAGAAGCTAGGCTCTGGTCACTTGTGCCTCAATTATTATTATTATTAAAGAAAGTAAACGCACAGAAGCGGTTGGAAGTGGAGGCAGTGAAAACACCCAGCGGCAAAATGTAGACTCAAATCTGTATACAAGAAGACTTTGCCTTGTCCTGAACCTCAACACACCTCTCCTGCACAATATTTTATCGTTCTCCAGTGGAATACAGTTGAGGTCCTTTTTCATTTGTATTAAGGATCTTCTTTACTTCATTCTCTGTCAAAGAGTCTTTTGACTAGAGCTGTGTGTCTTAACACACCATCTTAGCGTTGTATCCAAGCTACTAATCAGCTCATTGCCGGTTCTATACTTTCATGTGAACATTGAGCATTTTCGAATGTTGGTTTTTGAGGGGTCGATTCACATCCTGGAGGTACCTCACCAACACTTTCAATGTCAGAAAACCTTCTAGACAAAGTGAGATTCTTGAGAAGATCGCGCGAGACTCACAAGTCATTACCAGAGGCACGTTGTTCCAAACGATTGTTCAGCTACTGGATTACCCGGATGACATTGACGTGGCGACCAGATATGAAAGACTTTTCATAGACAATTGAGTGTTGTCAGTAACACGAAAGAGGTGGTGCCGTAAAAAATGGGAGGTAGTCCATCTGGGAACCTTGGACCTTGGCGTGTGAGTCGACGCACTGATGCACTTACTCACTACTCCACGGCGACCACAAAACAAGTAAAAAGAAGGTCAGTAACGAAGAACACAAAACATCAACATTTCGAACAGATCGTCACATCGGGCAGCAGGTGTCTTTGTTTTTGTCTATCTTAGCTCCTCAGTAAGTGAGGACAATCACATTAGTACCGAAATTAAGTATAAAATCACTCTTGCCAACCGGTGTTTGGGTTGAAGAGGCATTTAGCAGAAAGAACTCTCTCGAAACACCAAGATGACTTTGTATAGCACCTGGCTTTAGAAAATTGGACGTTATTGAAGACAGTGGAGGATCTAGTCTTTTCGAGAGAAAAGTTCTATGTGTGAAGATGAAGGTGAAGATATAACGACAAACCTTCTATCCTAGGATGTACGGCGGCTCTCGCCAATTCAAGTGTCTATGTATACAACGCTTAGGACTAGGTTATATAGAGCAAAGGATGGATAACTATGCTTCGATCGGAAGAGTCCTTGAATCCAAGTCGTTGGAACGTCACAATAGGGAAAGACATCGTCTGAGATGGCGCACGTAAGTGGAGAAGGATCTCAATTTGGAATGCGAAATATAGGGTACCTGCTAAGAGATTGTACAAGCTAGAGGGGTAAGTTTATTGGGCCACTCTGGACAGTAATACCACTTAAAAAAGAAGAAACTATTTTGGTAAATTGGTAGAAATGATTTTCGGATTTCATTTGCCATTAGAATTTCCTTTACAATATGCCAACTTTGATTGCTTCAATTTGGGTGACCTCGCGCACTTTCCAAACAGCTGAGATTCAAATTTAAAGTAATGTTTTGCAGTCAACTTGTCTCAAGTGATTTAGTCCAAGGACATTTCGACAGCTAACAGGAGCTAAAAATGTAACCAGAGCCGTGTATCTTAATAATCACCCGTCCATTCATACCATTCCATTGCAGAGCAGAGTCATAAAATCAAAGTTCTACCTCTTCCTTGTTCGCATACCCTCAGGTGACCAGACTAAAGTGTGAAGTAATTAGTATCCTTGAAGGAAAACAATCCAACATTACCACTGTGCAATCCATAAAATGCAAAACCACCATCAAATTTAAACCGAAGAAAACCCCTACCCCAGAGCAATGCACTCTTACCACCACCCCGGTCCCTGATACAAAACTGAGTAATACTTTGTTAAGGTAATTAAACGCATAGAGAAAGGTCGTTAAAATGAAAACAAAGTAACAAGGGGAAAAAATCCAAATTTTACGACAGTCCCTCGTTCACGTTCGCACTTAGTGGATACTTAGATACTTATCGTCCTCGACGAGTAAATAAACCTCAAACCAGACAGGTATTCAATTTCATCTGATAGACGCGAAGTCAAAAAAGAAGAAAAGATGTCTCTCGAGCAGTGGAGCGAGTTCGCCTGTTTCGTTTCGATTTTGGGGAGACTTTTCGCAAGATACAATGATCTGTGTTATTTGAGGAATGTACATCCCCAGCCCCAGAGCCCTATCAGATTCAATGAGAAACACACGTATTATATGTACAAGCAAACGGTTATAAATCTATCCATCCGATGGAATATAAAATGTATCTCCAGCGAAGGGGGAACAATGACCCCCTTACCCTGTCCGAACATAGGAAATAGACGCACGGAAATTAATCAGACGGCATTAAACTTCATAGAGGAGAGAAGATTCACCTACAAGATAAAAAAATCCACTCAGAATAGATACATTTTATTTAGGTACTCATTTATTAATATTTCTCCCCGCGCCCTCCCTGCACTGAAGGCGAGTTTTGTCGCCACGCAGCCACTCGCAGGTATTGGATCTCAGGAGCCAGTGACAGTGCTAAGTTGCTGCTGCCGGCCGAGTCGTGTAGCGCTAACAAATGAAATGTTCCGGCGATCAAGGGAAATTATGTAAATTTCGACTAGTTCGTTGGTTGGGCCTTTCGCGTCTTTCTCGCTCTCTCCCTCCCATATTCGAACGCGAGCCGGAGGTGGGGGAAACATTCGTCCGTAAGTAAGTCAGATTAAATATTTCTTTTAATGCAAAGAGAACATTTTATTGCTTTTCCTTTGCGCCCGTGTATCTATTTCGTGTATTCTGTGTTTTTTCTGTTTTTCTGTTGGAAATTTTTTTGTGGACGATGCGTTGAGTGACCTCCCTACAGGCAGCGCACACACATTGTAATGGTCACCAGGTACATAAGTAGACAGGTTTCTTCTTACTCTCTCGTCGTCTGTTCGCCGTGAGCATTAAATTCAGATAGGTTCGGCTGTGTCTCTAAATATCTATAATGAAGTTCAATAATTGCCCATAAATTAGATTCGTCGCAGACAGATCTATAGATGCGTGGATGCGGGGATAAATCCAAAATAAGAGTGGAGTGTTCATTCCCTTTGCTGTGTTTTTCTTTTGTCTATGAGAAACTCTGATGGAATTTTCAATTCACCTCAATGTGCTCGTGCACCTAGTAGTTCGAATGTTTGGGAGTGGTGATGCGGTACTGGCTTGGAGAATGCGATTTGAGGATTGAAGATGAGATTGTCGCTGGAATTCAATCGGTTCTCAGCACTGCTGCTGTGTAGTTTGCTGTCTTGTGTGAACCATTGGGAAGTGATTTAGAATCTGAGTCTTTAGATGAAACTCTAATGTAGATAAGCGCTTTTAATCGGAGCAACATTTTGTGGGATTGGAAGGTGCTTGAAGGTTAGTCTGACTCAGTCACTGGTGGGGGTGGCGACGACAATCAGAATTTAGAACACATTACAGGTAATCAATCTCCAGATTACTCAAGACATGACACAGTTTTCTAGCGAGGATAAGAAGAACGCCGGTCTATAGCCTTCAATGTCGTGCGAAGCAGAATGGTTTTTGAGGGGGCATCGTTAACTGTGAATAGACCTAAAGGACGCGGTTGAACATCTCCAAATAATTTCCAATCATAAAAAGTCCGTCAGTAAAAAAGACACAGGGCACAGGACAAAAGATCTGCAAGGCGATGATGACAACGAGTGTGCTAAGACCGTATCGTAGGGAAAATGTCAACTTTCCTGGTTTGCTTTTCTGTTTGACTTGTATCTTCCTTGAGCACTGTTGATAAAAGTTTACATGGTGCCTTCAGTCTTATTTCGTTATTCCAAAAATTGTGCTGCATAAAGTGGAATGTTGTGTGATAAAGAAAACGCGTTTTTTACTTAAAGAATCTCTTGAATTCTTTACTGATGTTGTTGTCCTATTTACTGCGTACCAGATGCAGACAAGGTCGTTGACTACCTCACCGTTTCTGTTGCCTATTGTGACTTAAATCTTTCACATTGTTAGTTTCGTTCTTTCAAATTTGCTTGGTGTTCTTGGTTTGCAATCATTTCAGTTCTGTTATTTCGATTAAATAAAGGAAATCAAAGTTTGAAAGATGTGGGAACTGCCGTAAGCTACTTTAGACGAATGCACGAAACAATGATGATGAAAATGGGTTTTCCAATAGGGACAGCTTTGAATTTAGTTTGTAAATGCAATCTCTCATTAATCGTTAAACTGTCACTGTCGATTTATTCAGTAAACTGGTCATTTTCATTATGCTAAAGCAACGTTTGCAAAATTCTCGCCAAATTCTGAGTCGTTGACCGCTGCTGTAGGAGCATTAACTCTAATTTTCGATTGTCATCCTCACCCTAGTTGACAGACAATACCAAGATAAGTGCAAAAAATTCGTCTGCATATCCGTTGGTGTCGTGCCAGCAAGCCAACGGGTTGATCGAAGTGTCGAAAATATCGGTGCCAATCAAGCGTTCGTAGAAGACAACTGAAATCAGTCAATTTCAAGGCGTTCTCAAGGCATCTCACAGGCCACATTATGGCGTAGAAGATAGACGAATTGACGATAACGATCGACACGTTACTGTGGATGGTCAGCGCTAAAGCGCCATGCTTAGCGATAGCGGACGAAGTTGCAGAAGCTCTGTGCCAAGAATGCGAAAAAAGCTCCATTGCGAACGAAATGTGTGGCCAAGTCCATGTTGTTAAGAAAGGAAATTTTACCAGAAAAAATCTTGAGAGAAGCGCCAATTTGCAACCATTATTTGAAAAACTGTACTCCCTGACATTCTCTTCAAGAATAAATCGTCTAAGAAATAGCAACTCTATTCCGCAGGCTCCTACTCAATCCTAGAAATACAAATTAGCACAGAAAACACACAGTCTCATTGAAATCCCCGTCACAAGTATACATTCTTCTTCCTTGTTAGCAAGGGATATCGTTGCAGAGATAGCCTGAAAAGCAAGAAAAACCCCACGTTCTCGCAATGCCATCCCTTACAAGTTACCCTAGAAACCCTTAACAATAAATTACATCACCCTTCACAGGGTGGACACCATCGAATCAACCCCTCCAAGCAACAGCGGTTGCTTGGAATCGCAATCGCAATCCCTCACACCTCCTACTTAACCCGGCCTAATGGCCAGCTATTATCACTTAGCCCTTCGAAGATACCACCACCATTGTACACCCGGATCCCATGCACTGCGACAGCCTCTCGGCTTCGCAAGGCCCATGCACAGCTACAAAGAAACCACTGAACTAGGACTGAGCTGATTCCACCGTGAAGATGACGAACGACTTCCACATGTACATGCGATGCGATGCGACCCACTTACAAGCGGTGGACTCTCACCACTCCCCCAACCACCCACGCATTGTTCGACGGCGAGGTTTCTTTCGCCATTTCGCCTGCAATGCCACGGAAACAATTACTCCGCCATTTGCATACGACCACATTGTGGAGTTGCTGGAGTTGCTTCTGCAGCTCGGGTGCCCCCTCTCTTGGCAGCTTGACAGCTCAAATCAATTATGACAGCCAACTGACACATCTCTCGCGGGGTGTAATAAATTTGCATTTCACCATGTCAGCAGGCCGCCTGCGAGGGTGGGAGGCGACACGAACAAGAAAAAAAATGAAAAAAGACGCGAAGCAACAAGAGAGTCTCCCAGATACTTATCTCTAGGTCCGATCTCCTCCCACCTCGCCAACTTCAACAAGTCTCCGATGGAAATTAGTTCATTTTTCGACGGTAATTTGGGCGCACAACAGCACAATGAAAGACTGCAGCTTGGTGGCCTCATTAGCCTCCGAAGTGAGGAGCGCGCTACTTGGCGGATCTGTGGCCCACAGTAAATGAAGATCAACAGGAAAATTAAATGCAATTCACCCGCTGTAACTTCTCCATTCTCTCCCCATGGTCACATAGAGATTCCTATCGCACCAGCCACAGTGTACTTGTGCTCTTGCCAATTAGCACCGAAGATACCCACTCCCGGAGTGTATCCCAGTGACACGACGCCGCTCGGCACTCGGCAATGTAGGTCGACATTGCCGTGTTGAGTCTCTCGAGCAGGTTGGTCAATTGTTGCAGTGCGGCGGCGCGTAGTTTTTCGATTTTCACCTGCGGGCACACACACGGCACTCTGGCCGCGGATAGAGCAGGTGAACAATAGAGCAATTTAATTATTTCGTTTTACATGTTTTTCTGGGACGCTTCCTCCGGCGTCGCGACGTACGGCGGTGGTGCAGCGCGGGGCCTCAAGCATGAAAAAGATTATTTTGAAACAAACGCTTGCTCCGACGGCTATGCGACGCTCCGCGATTTCGGCTATACGAAACAAATTTAATTTTATTTATGGGGCAGTTAATAATTGCCTTAGATGCGTGTAGCCGGTGAGCACCGGGAGTGGGGAGGTGGACTTAATGGGCACTTGGCCGAAGGGAGTGGGACTGCTTGCTGTCTGCGGTGGTTGGTTGCGTTTTGGAGATTTTGCGAGCCATAAACTACGCGAAAGCTATTAAAAATTATTTCGTGGCGTTAAATGAGTGGAAGGGTGCATGCTGAAGCGTTTCGGGGTCATAAAGTCTGCCGTACTCCAGTTGTGGTGGGGGAGGGGAAGAAACTATTAAGTTGGGTGGCGCAAGATCTAAGCGGCTGTGACCCGTGTGGGAGAGTATTAATCGTGTCGCTTATAAATTGAGTGGAATACAGTTCAAGCGGGTGAATGAGTCTGAATCTGAAGCAGCCACTGTGTGTTTTTTTTCTAATATTAGGATGAACAATTAAGCGTCAAATTAGACCGTGACTCTCTGGAGTTGATGTCCAGTAGACTTTCTTCACTATAACTATGAAATACAAAACTTTATAAATACCTGCCATCTTTATCTATTGGCTGTTGCGACGATAACTCCAAGAATCACCTACCTAGGCCTTGTACTCGAATCCGTTTGAAGTGGAGAACCACTTTCAGACATGAGAACCTCCTCGACACATTACCAAACAAATTTGACGCCCGTCAAAGGGCTTACATTCAACGAGCCCAATCCCTAAGCATCATGAACGGATTAACCTGAACCACACATGGAATCTAGTACCAGCTCAGCTACTGCCACTTACTGTCACTTGAGTGTCACTCGATGACAAATTGTGTCATCCGATTGTCAAGTGTTTTCCCTCAAGCCACACAAGCAAACACAACACCGCACGGAGGGGCCTCCTTGAGTGGCGCCTTCGACACACCGCACGTGCCGTGTCGTCGCCACGGCTCCTGTGAAGAGTCTCCAAAAGCATATGCGCACACATCCAATTTGGATTGTTCCCTCAACTGTCAGTCAGATTGATTCCTTATGCTCGGCCGCCGTGGCCATCGCCCCGCGAAGAGGTCTTCATCCCGCCAATGGAAACCAATCAAAGCAGTGCTCATCGTGCACATACTTTGAATACGAAGCCACATGCGGCGTTAGAAAGTCACCGGAGTGAGTGTTTGCGGGGAGGTGCTGCGCTCCACGTAGGGAGAAGAGTTGAGACCTCGTCTATTCAGAAACCAACCGATCGTCAACGTCGCACAAAGAGGTATTCGTCAGTGAGGCGTGCTGGCGAAGAAAAAAGACAAAAACCGACGACGCACGCAGAGGCAGGCGAGCGAACCAGTCGCATTCACACACATAATTAATCAATCAAAGGCCGCTCGAACCGAAATGTTTGACAGTGGTTGACATGGCATGTCAAATGTTGACATGATAACTAATCATAAGTAAGTGTCAGGCCTTTGTGTCTGGCGTTTGTGTTGTGGATTTGTTCGTTGCGCCTTTGTCGGAGATGGCGCCAGCATCCGAGAGGCCCCACTCGCGGTGGTCAGCAGTAATAATGGGATTACTGGTCTTAATTGTACTAGAAATTAAATGCCTATTGCTTTGGATGAGTGACTCGAGACGGGTGAGGTTCGATGGAGATTTGGGTCCTGTCAGTGGAGGATGGTTCTTTGGGAAAATCACCGCATTGAGCTGATTGTATCTGCGTTTTGTAAGAAAAATCCCTTATCAAGTGTTGAGGTGTCAATTCGAATTTTTGTCCTAATCAAAAACTTAGCTGGGGGTCATTGACATACATTTTTAAACGGTTGCGGGACAGGGGTTTTGGGAAAGAATTTAAGGGCCAAGCTAAGGATGTTTTTTGGATAGTGAGATTTAAATATAGACTCGACATCAAAGACAAGCGACATCAAACCTTTTTGCGAGTTTTATGGATCAATACCGCAAAATAACCTCTCACGAGCAGAGGAAGCCCTCAGTTTATTGCCGATCACGAATGGCGAGATGGGAAAAGCCTTTCATAGACATTCAGTGTTGTCATAACTCGAAGAAGGTAGTACTGTGAAAATGTCCCGAAATGGAATCTGGAAACTTCGCATTCTATTACGCTTCAGTTGTGACTGTTCTTGAATATTGATTTGAACTTGCTGTAGTTTTTATTAGAATGGAAACTTTGTACAGAAAAAGTCCTGTGAGACTATTGTCGTTCATTTGAAGATCAAGACTAGGATTTCAGTATGTGCTTCAACATGTCAAGGAAGAGGTCGGAAGAAGTTATTGAGAAAAAGATTTAGTTTTTCTTGAGACAAAAAGAGAAAACAATCAAGTTAATAATTTGAAAAAACATAAACCCTTGCACTCAAAAAGTTAGGTTAACGCATGATTTCATGTTGACAAAGGGCAATTCATCGTGAGTTTTGATTTATAATGTCAAACAAAACGCATAGATTTGAAAGTGAACTTTAAATTTTTATTGTCTTTTACAGTACAGTTCATGGCGTTTACCATTTTGCAAACGTTCTCATGTAAATGTTGGCCATGACTATGTCAGAGGTAGTACGAGTAATGTTGTATTCAATCATAGTTTGCTTATTCCTATAAACATATGCAAGACTTCACATATTCCAGAGAAAATAGTCTAAAGATATGGCATCGTATGACCCAGGCGGTTAGTTTATGGCAGCAAAACGTGAAATGCTCATTCCATAACTCATCGAGACCATGGGCCTTGTGAATTACGTACTCTTTTAGGTCTCAGTAACAACTACTTTAGTCTCTTCTTCACGTGCTGGATGTGGTCTAACCAGTCGAGTATCATCCTTTAATATAAACTCAAATTTGGAAATGGTATTGCCAATAGTGACTTCAATGTTTCGATTAAGCGCAGCTTCAGTTCCTCAATTCGCACGAAAGCCATTTTTAAGAAAGTGATGATTTTCGTGAACAGTTTAACAATTTGGAGACACGAGAAAGAAAAATTCGAATTGTCCTTCACCGGAAAGTCCCTCATTCCATAAAGCCAAGTTTTGGTTTCCGCTGCATGTTCCATTGATAACAAGGGAGAACAGGTTGGAACAGGAAACAGGAAGATCTTTCATTACACTCTGTAGTCACCAGAAGAATACAACATATTTACTTCTTGATATTAAATTTTCAAAATTCGGCTTTTCTTCGCCATTTCTATGCGGCGGCTACACATGTGTTAGCTTAATGCTCAATATGGTGCAATTCTTTGTCTCGATTGATCAATTTCCATAACCACTACAGGCTGTAAATTTAATTTTAAACAAAAGTACACTCCTGTAGCAGCGCAGCCTTTTATGAATCACCTCACCGTAAATGTCAGCAAAGGCAAAGCCTCCAGATTCGTCATCATCCGTGTCGTTCAGGAAAACGAAAACAAACTGCTTCAAAAAAGGCCTCCACGCCGTCGCACCTTTGTGTATATAAACTCCTCTTGAGGTTACCAACTGTCAAAGGATCAATTGAATGCAGCTCGTTACATGAAATAAATTAAATTGATTGCCAATCAAAGACGACCCCCGTCTCAGAACGTCTATAAATCTATCAAACGGTCCTCTTTATCTCTTAATGGTCCCAGAGCGGCGTTTCCTTGTTGAAAGGACGATTCCAGCAGAAGGGAAAACAGACGAGCGGTCCCAGATGTCAGTGTATGACAAACAGATGAAGTGAGAGCGATTTTTCCCCACCATTGCATTCGAAGTGCGGTAAACTGCTGCATCCTTTTGTACCTGCCTACATGCCTTTCCTAGATCGACGAGCATCCTGCATGTGCGATTAAATTACATTCGACTGCACTCGGAGGGCGCGTTTGATTCTACACAGATAGCCGATGCACTGCACAAGCATGGCCAAGTGAAGGATTCTCAAGCGTTTTCCGTCCTATTAACTTCTTCACTTGCAGATACAAGATACATTCGTATCTTAATGAAAAATGCATTACTTGGTGGATGACGCGAAGGAGGAACAGGGAGGAAGAGAGAGAGAGAGAGAAAGAGACGGCGAGCGAAACGAGGAAAGATACCACTTCAGGTAACCATCTCCGGGACCGAGACTAGAGCGCACTCTCAAGGAAGCGAACGTATCTAGGTACACCACCACCGGGTAGCATCTCAAATGATGTTTGCGAATTCGTCCTAAATAAATAAACACTTGTACTTCTTGGATTGTTCTTTGCACTGCTGTTGAATATTTTCTTGTGTTTATCTCGATTTTTTTCGGTTCTCCTATTGTTTGCCCCTACCGGAGTCCTGCCCTGAGAATCCTTGATAAGTGAATGGCGGAAGTCGGTGTGGGAGCAAACGGGAAATGAATTTTGGTAAATGAGTCAAGGGGGAGCCGGTGATTGGGGACGAGGGAATCACTTAAGGGTTAGATGATGGAGTCAAGAAGTGTGTTGTCCTGCCGGAATGGATGATCAGGAAACGGTGCCGTGTATCTTAACATGGATTGAACCGGGATACAAGAAAATCGATGAGAGTGGTTGCTGGTGCTTAAATCAACTTGTATTTGATTCAATTGGGATCTGCTAATGAGAGCTATAGGTAAGGTGCAAAGAACCGCAATGTCGATTTCCATGAATCTTAATTGAAATGTGCTGTAAATGGGGAATTATATGCAGTCTCTGCGATTCAGGAATGTGGTTTAAATGTTTCGGAAAAATTCGAAATCCTTCAAAGGTAATGGGTGTGCATTTGTACGAGAAATTGCATTTGACTGGTAATAGCTTGATCCAAAAAGGGATGTCATTTGCAATTGGACAGAAATCACTTCAGGGTGTAATAATTAAGAAATTAGAAAGAAATCCTAGACGACAATACCGTTATGTGGAACTTTTAAAATTAATATTCCTCCTTAACGAAAATTAGTATTCCAATCAAATCAATTTCTGATGTTCAAAAAATTGTCGTCAGAGGGTTATAAAATGACTCTCTTGATATGGAAGTAGTCTGTGCCAACAGCTGCATGCAGTTGTGCACTCCAAGTTTGGTTCTTCTCCACTTGTGTGCGCCGTCTCAACTTATGCCGTCTTCTGTTGCGTTGTCGCAGTGGCTAGTATTCGAGAACTTTTCGGGCCGAAGGTCGGTATCCATACGCTCTATATGACCTAGCATCTAAAGAGTTGTATCCGAAAACGCTTGACCACGTGCATGCCACCGTACAGCTCATAAAGTTCGTCGTTGAATCATCTCCATCAGACGTCATCAACGCGAACAGGACCAAAAGTCGACGCATAAGAGTATCATGTATCAAGTCTCCCCTCTGTCCATTGCAGTATCCACAGTACAACAACGCCCAAAACTCTATTTTCATAAAACCGCCCTAATTTTTCAATCAGAAAATATCTCCTCTCCACCGTTTGGTGAGAAATCAGCAAAAAATCGGTATCTGACGCTATAATTTCTTACGTCGTCATCTCGTCATCACACTCACCGTCACGAATGTGGAAAAAATGCGGAGGAAAAGAAAAAAAAGGAAAACAAAACTAACCTTAACTGTTCATCGCGAACTGACCCCAGTAAAACATCCAACGAACCCGGGTGTCACACTTCTGTCCGCGAAAGGTCGTTACCCTAATTTACATCACCTTAAGTTCGCACAAATGATTTATGACGAAACCAAACGAATCGGATTTTTATTATTCAAACCGACAAACACACACGCACAAACAGCGACATACACATCCCCGCAGAAAAAGATTAAGATGACAGTTTGGAGCGTTTTTTACGATCTTGACTAGTGGTGGCGGACTTGTTGGCGTTTTGCTTCTCGATCTTGTCTATCCATGTATCTGCCAGGAGATAGATCCACAGATTAAGTGAATCTCCCGTGCACTCACTTATGTACTGAGAGAAAGAGAGAGACTTGTCCCAATGGAAAGGTGTTCATTTGAACGTGATTCCTGTCAAAGTGTGATTTCTCTCATTTTGACAATTCTGACTGCGACTGGAGAGAATTCGATGACTTGTGCAGGAAGGTAGCGATGGAGTCAATTAAATTCAAGCGAAATTCTTGAAGCGATTTCCATTTGACACGGTACGCCAAAATGAACCGGTTCTTGGAATATGCATTCTAATGCACACACGCTCCACGCGACATTTATCACGATTTATCTTCGGTTGATTGGATTCCTTTTGTGACGGGATTTAAGGTTAATTGCTTACAGATGCGCGGAGGCTGTGTTGATTGCCTTTATACTACCGGAACTGTGGAGAAATCTGCCTTTTTTTGTATGTTTCGAATCGAATTTTGAGCGGTGCTGCTGTTGAAACTGCTCGTGGATTGATTTGTTTTGACAAATGGACAATACATTGCTGTGTGATGGACTGAGAGGTTCCCCACAAAAATTATAGAAAGGACTGGCTCCTGGACCTGTACATCGATACATACCAAATGGGGTAGAGAGACATTAGTCAGTTGGATTCATAAAAAGTGAAATGTCAAAACTGCCGTTGGTGCGGAAATCTTTTCCCAGTTCCTGATGTCATCATCCCGTTGATGATCGATGTCGTCCAATTCACACTTAGACCATTGACAGATGAGTCAATATGACAAACACAATGATTCGCTTTCGTTTCCAGCTCCTTTCACTAGTCCGCGTCCAAAACAAGTGAATCTTAACAAACCTAAGGCCGCCTCAAGGCTAGTCAAGTTCCTTTCGAATGATAGATCCCCCCTCTCCACCAAAACTTAAATCATCCTCCTCACCGAATACGACTTTCTACGATATCGCGTTTCCAAAAACCAAAAAAAAATTCCTCCGCCTGCATCAGCGGTCACTGTGCAGCGGAGAGTCAAGGCTCGCCTCCAGGTGTGGTACACCACAGTTCCTATTTCGTTCGACTTCATAACACCACCACTACGCGTTACAAAATTATGCTAATCGGCGCTCTGCGATGCATGCTTGTATCTGTGGCTGAGTGTGTGGGTATATTCACCCTCCGCCGCCGCCAATGCGGGTTCAGCTATCATGGCGAATGCGGATATTTAAAGACAAACTTTACCGCGCCAGTTCGTTCACCCAGGGAGGGGAGGGGAACAATGCCAAGACTCGGAGAGTATCTATGAATCCATTTGCGTTGAAAGTCCGAGAAATTTTTCGCCGCTGTTGTTGTGATGGTGCCAGTGGCAACAGGTGACGTAGGGGTCAACAAAGTTTGGCAACAGTAGCGTGGGATAGTTGGCCTAATCGCCGCCGGATTGGTAGGATTGATGCATACATGACATGACACAGTAGGAGCTGATGTTCACGATTTTAACGACTAGTGAGTAGTTTGTGACTTTCATTGATTTTTTCCTACTCGTTGTCGGTCCGTTTTTTGTGACACTGAGAGCATAAATCAGACGGAGGCCCGTGGGTGAGAAGCTAGTCATACGTGACCGAACCACAAGGCGATGGGAGGGGTCTTTAATTGAGGAAAATATGAAGCAAGGAGTGTGCGGAGAGCGTGTGAATGTGGACAAAGGACAGTAATTCTTGTAAACTCAAGAGAAGACCTCAAGATGTTAAGTTAATGAGTTTTGATAACAGGACTGACAGAGATCCTCTTCTTGGCTCATTTAAGAGCTCAGGATGACGTTCTGCTTCTCTATAACTCCTCTGTTTGGGTTAAGCCGACTTCTGTAAGTGAATTCTGTACGTTTTAAATGTTACGTTGATTTTTGTGGTTACAGCTTCGTCTTTGAAATTCTATCCAACTCGCTCTAGCTCCAATTTCGCGACCATTATGTTTGAAGCTTAGCTATGAAAGCTTGAAAAAACTGGACGACTTGTATGTTTTATTCCAGCTCCGAGGCAAATTGAGAAGCCATGCCAAGAAATCCGAGAGGCTTGTTGAAAAGCCGTGTTGGGCAGAACTTATAAAAATCTTGTATGAGGTGCGTCCATAGCAAATTACAGTACCAAAAGAAAAATGTCAGTTACGTGCAAATCCGGACTAACTACGCAAACTGATGGTTTCAATCCATACAAGACTCAAACTTCACACATTTCAGTGCCAGTTCCTGTGTCTCCCCAAGTGGCATGCTAACCTCTGGGGCCTTTTCCGCTTTCCATCGATTAGAACCCCACTCTATCACTGTGGCTAATGCGAATTTGTCCCTGTGTCCAGCTCGAAGTTTGCCTTAACCGGATTATTCCCTATTCTCTGACATTTCCATCCCAACTACGAAAGCTTATGAAAATTGAAAACAATCCATCCCTCCTCTCCTTTCCCAAAACAATTCTTTTAAATCCCCCTTCCTGCCCACCAAAGCACTGAAGTTTGTCAAAAGAAGATAATCCACCTTAACTGTCAACTATTACAAATATCGACCCCAATAAGTCGCCATTTGTCACCTTCAAACTAGTCGCCCATCCAGCGGGCTCTCCCACAAAACAAAGCACATCACTAGGCCCCTCCAGCATTTAATGGCATTCCATCGCAGATACACGCACACAAAAAAAAGTCCAGCAACAAGATACAAGATACAAACCCATCTCTTGTCCGGACGGGGTAATTGATAATTTATTCCAAAAAATGCAGGTCGCTGCCATCCGCGTCTAGGCTCGGCCGACGAGTGTAATTTCCCATTATCTGGTCAATTATCTAGCTTGTATCCGTATCTGTGTGCAGCGAACATTTTTACGTTTGTCACTTGTCCACCAAACATGGTCCACTACACCCATTCGCTGGTTGGCGAAGAGTCGATACAAAGCACGATCTTCGTTGGGTTTCGCCTTCCTCCTCCCCTCCGCCACCATCCAGACACTCATCCATTCATTCGATCCATCAAATCCGGTTTGATTATTCTTTTACGAGTGCCATTGTATCTCTTAGCGCTGAGCTCTGAACTCTGTGAGCTGTGAGCTCTCGGCCCGTACCTTCATTTGTACGAAGAGAGTATTAAATTAAGTATCTTCACAATTGTTTGATGGCGGGCTATTAAACACGCCTCCAGGTACTCGTGGCTTTTCCTTGGTTTCTTTTTTTTTTGGGGCGAAGAGCGAATGCCTCACCAGCCGTTGTCACATGAACCGTCATCGATTGAGTTGGATGGCTTAACATGTTAACTGTACACCGCCGCCTGCTGCCCGCCTCCCGGCCGGATTAGTAGTTGTTGTTCGGATTTAATTGCGGGCCCGTGAGTATGGGTCATAAAGTAGTACTAGTGCACGCAATCACATGTGATAGGCACTCAGATATCGATTTCATTCGATATTTATGGATTCACGACCCTGCGGCATAGTCTTGGAGGACGATCGAACCGAAATTTGGATACTTTGACTTTTGTTCACAATTGAAAACATTGCAAGACTCAACGGGAAAGGTTGACGGGGCTTTGACTCGGAGGCACGCACTTTGTGCGACGATACCCGATACGAGGTTGCCATGATTTATAGTCTATGCTGGGGGTAGGGAGACAGGGGTCATCGGTGGAATTAAGTGGTGATTTGTGGCTTTTTCACAGAATCACCAATCTGACAGTCGTCAAGACATAATCGTCGTCATGATTTAGAGTTAAGCTGAACCTGAGCATTTTGTAGACATTTTACGGTGCTGCGGGGATAAATGATGGGCATGGAGATGGCCGTAAGTAACCCTATCGGTGAGCTTTTATCGGAAAATGCACAGGCGCCAGCGATTGACTGTGAAGAGAGATGCTTATCTTTGTTTGAATTGAAGGAAAGGTATCTGAAATTCAGCCTGAAGCAAGCCTGGAAAAAATACCTCACTGACTATTACTTCAGAAAGGCCGCACAGCCATCAATGGTCAGCTTGATCAGTTTATTGAATTTCTTTTGACTGTAACCAGAGCCTGTATCTGTGCTGATTTGTCAAAAAGCAGACTTCGTTCTTATAGATGGTTTCTAGTTGTGTCTGAAATTTCCATGCAAACTTAATCATTTGGCTTTGGCTACTGTACATATGCATCTACTTTCACTAACGAATGGAGGAGACCCACAGTTTAATGTTACTCTGAAATTTGACAAGCCTTGAGTAAACTTTTTGCAGACATTGAGTGATATCAAAATTATGTAGTCGCCCCACAAGTGTTCAACGTTACTGAGGACTTTGCGGTGGAGTTACAGGCACATGGGGTATATTAAACTCTATCTCCGTCTTCTCATGTAGAGCTTTATGTTTGGAATCGGATCATTGTCTTGTTGAAAGTAAAACCTGTACCTGATCTTCAGTTTGCGGGCATTTTTATACCCCCCATCCGCGTGAAGTAGTGGGCCTTTTCGCAGATTTAAAAAATGGAAAAAGTGGTATCGGTTTCTTCTTGTGGCGCTACAGTCCGGGGTGGACCTGGGCCTCAACCAACATGCCTCTCCAGCCAGCACGGTCATTCGCCAGCTGCCGCCAGTTGCGCACTCCAAGTTGGTTGAGGTCCTTCTCCACTTGTGTGCGCCACCTTAGTCTGAGCCATCCTTTGTTGTGTTGTTCCAATGGCTCAGATTCGAAGACTTTTCGGGCCGGAGCAGTGGTGTCCATACGCTTTACATGGCCAAGCCATCTTAAGCGTTGAATCCGGAGACGCTTGACTAGGCACATGTCGCTGTACAGCCCATAGAGTTCGTCGTTAAATCTTCTCCTCCAGATGCCATCAACGGAAACAGGACCAAAAATTGCACGCAAAACCTTTCCTTTAAAAAAAACTAAGGGCTTCCTCATCCGCTTTTGTAACGTCCAGCTTCGAAAAACAGAAAACAGATGCATAAAGTCAATCTTGACCTGCTTCACACTGTGGGTTACTTTTCATGATTTGCTGAAAATTAAAGGCAAGATTCAGGTAAGAAAAGCACTACTGTCGGTTTCCCCTAAAGAATACCTTGAAGTGTATAAATCCATTCATTTAGCCATTCCCAACAAATTAAATTTGCTTCCCCTACAGCCATCCCAGCTCAAGGCCAACAGTGCCTGCCGTCGTGTTCCTCCCCGGTGATGTATGCACATGCATTGCGCCAAATTCGTTCATTACCAACCGAATTCTAGGAACACTCCTCCTCACAAGTTCGCTCAACCAAATCCCAGTGCGCCCATCTGCCGAGGATGGGGCACCCAGTGAGCGTATCTCCAAATTTAGTTCCCGTCCTCATGCATGATTAATTGAATCGCCCGGCTATCATGCGAACTTCCTTGCGCAACCACGGCGGCGTAAGAGCATTAATATCCCAGCACAGAGGGTAATTAATAGACACGCAGTTCGACATTTCAATGATCTCGTTTGTGGTCCATTCGCGGAATAACCGCTTTCTCGGAAACCCTCATCCACTGACCGCTTCGACGGAGCGCCTTATCCTTCGTCGATCGATTCGGCCGCATGGAATTCCTTCCGGAAATCATTAACCTGCGCACAAGTCGTCACGTCCATGTGCAGGAATGTCAATCCTTCATACAAGTCCTGCGCTTAATGATCAACCAATTGCAGTTGCTCGGGCCCTAAAGGCCTTTTTGCACCCCCACCGTCGACCGGCACCGACTCATAAGGTACCCAGCTACACAAACCGCACGAGAACTAGCAGAACCCGAAACGGCTGTGGAGCTCGTTCGCTGGTGTATTCGCGTTTAATGGGATTTCGGTCCGCCGAAAACTGGAGCCGGCTGATGTGGAAGATCGGCCATGGGAACCTCTATGTAAGTGCCGCACAGACGGAATTCCTAGAATTGGCTTACTGCCTTCAGATTAATTTCAAAAACGGAACAATGCACTTAATTATAACGCGGCCGTCGCTGTCGCTGCCGTTGCTCTTATTGCTGCTCACTGCTGGCCGATGAATGGTGGCGCTGCGGGGTCCGCGGGGACGGGATTTGCTCGGTTTTGCGGGTATCTTGCCGATCAGAGTTTCGGTGTAAATTGTTTTCTCGATTTTATTGCCCGCTTTGGTGTTTTCCAGTTCTCGCCGGCACAAGGTCAAGTTTGGTAAAATCAAACGTATCTAGAATGACGGGCGCAAATTTGCATAATTTTGTGGGTCAGATATTAGTAGTTCCTGGTTTGATGACGATTATTGTGGTGGTTCTGGTGTGGTGTGGAGGGTTGATGCATTTTTTTTGTCGATCACGTGCTGCGGTGACAGTTGGAAGGGGGTATATATCGCAGTCCTGTGCTGATTGCTGTTTTTAAGACATTTCGCTGATTAAGAACTGGTTACTTGAACAAAATGTTAGGAAGACAGATAAGTTGGGGGGATGTCATTAAAATATTGACAGTTCTAAGTTCGTTTGACTAAACGCTTAGAGGGAGTTTGTTCCATGTTAGAGGGATTTATGCCTCTTTATGTCCCCCTAATTGGAATTTGGGCTCTTTTGTTTTTCTTTTCAGGAGCGAAAAGGACGTTTATTGTCTTTCAGTGCGCTACATAAAGTTATATGCTCGTGAAAGTTTTAAACGATCGCCCTTCATAGTCGGAAATACAACGTTTTAGGCGATTTTTGGCTGTGATCCAAAGATTGGAATTTTAAGGCAACTCAACGTGAACACTAAGCCAAGCAATATGGAATACGATCACTCCGATCTACGAACAAAGTGATCTTCCTTGCATGATCTTTCGTCACTATTGACTAAGCTCAGATTGTTCAGATTGCGAGTCACTTAGGTTCTTGAGGATTTCTCCATCCACCCTTGTTCAAACTTCTACTCATCATCAGCATATAAACATTTCATTAATAAATTAGCAAAAAAAAAACACGAATGAAGAAGCGCAGAAAAAAAGCACAAAACCAATGAGAGGCAAAAACAGAAAGAAGAAACCAACTTTATACATTTCTCTAGCAAATCAATTTAAATGGGAATCTTTTTTTTATGACAGTCTTCAACGTTTACTGGCTCGGACATTAGCATTTAATGAATTTAAGGCAAATCTGAATAATAATCGGGCTGGTATGACGCGGTGTCTACGGCAGGGCGGGGGATGCTTTATAAAAGCGTTTGCGTAGTTGTCGTGGGGCGAACGTGAAGCGAGTAAAATGATTTGGCGGGATGGTGTCATGGACTGTTTTTAGGAACAAACACGATTGAACAACAAAAACAAAACAAAAAAAACAAATGTATTTAATTTCACTCTTAATGATATGCTCACTGTATGGGTTATGTGTTGTGTTGTTTAATTGTTGTTAAATGTCACTTCGTGCGTTGTTGTTGTGTGCTTTCGAGGTGAGATGGGTTTAAGTTTTCATTCGCTTCGGTCGTATGACATGAATTTAAATGCGTTCAAATTGAAATCTGAGATCTTTGATGCTAAGTATGTGGTTTTGAAAAAATGATAACAACAAAAAACATTTACATGCTTTGTATAGGGCATGGAATCTATTGCGCAGGCTGCTGGAAAAAATGTTTCTACGGAGACGATACTGCTCGTTTTCAATTGGATAACTTTGATGTTACTGGACCACTGACTGTCGATATAATCATGTAAAAACTCGGCAAGAACGGCACGTATACAGCATGGACATTCATCAACAAACACTCATTAGCCCTTTGAAGTATCCTGAATAAACAAGGGAGGCCGATGTTTGTGTGTCATCAGAATTAACAGGAAAAAGATTTCTGTTTTCAATTGACCGCCAAAAGAACCGAATCTTCCCTAAAGCGTATGAATAAGGGCTCAACTTTATGAATGGAGAAAGGTGAAGTTTCGCAAACGACGGCTATTGACATTTGATTGCATGGATGGATTTGAAGGAAATTGTTCAAAAAAAGCTACCACTTATACGAAATATTGATTTTGTTCATTACTGCCAACGATTAAGTGAAGAAAACAATGCAGGTGAAAGGGTCAAAATTGATCGACAGAGAAGATGTGTTCTTTTTAAAGCATCTGGTAACATAATCATGCGTTCACGGTCTTCGCGTACACTCTCAACTACAGCTGCTATAGCCCTTTACCACGAGCTGGCTGTGGTCTAACCGGTCGAGTACCGTCCACTAATGCAAAAAGAGACTCAAATATGGGATTGGTGGTTTCAGAAAGTATGTTAGATTGTGCGCACTGTAAATTTAAAACATATCTTACAGAACGTTGATTTTTGTAATACATCTCCATAATTTGAAGACGTTGTTTTGGCATGAGGCTTGCCAAAAGATAATAAATGAAAGTGACAAAACAGTTTGATAGGTGCTACACGCGTCTGTCAAAAACAGCCTATTGAAAATCAAACCTCACGACGAATCACCCTGTATAGGAAAAGAAATTGTTTCTTTTTGCTGAAATTTTTTAATTATAATAATAATTGAGTGGCACCTGGCTTCTACAACAACTATTCGTTTTTTACGTGCTACTGTTCTCTCACGGATGGAAGCTTTTTATGGACAATTGATACTCTTTCTTGAACATAGTATAGTGAAGCTTCTCCACAACAGAAACATTTCGTTTAACTCTGATGATTCATTTCGAATCTAATACAGATGAATAGATTACATTTAAAGTGGATGTCCCTTGTTTGTTTGCATTAAGAACATAGTACAAAGCATGCGGCTCAAATGGAACATTTTTCAAAAGACTTGGATAAAATATAGTAAGGCGAAAATTACGAGTGGGGAAGGTGATCTTCCCTTTTTTTATCCTTTATGCTGACCCTTTTGCGAGAAGATACAAAACTTCTGAGTACGCGAACGACATAAAGGATATTGTTTACCTCTTCCAACTGCTCGGTAGGATATGAAATTGGAGTCACGGAGTTATTGCTTGAGTAGGGAGGTGAAAACTTAACATATGCGTCAATGAGCCCACCTCCCAGGAAACACTTCTATTTGGTTCCTCGCTAAAGTATAACTTCGCGAAAGACGGGTTCGAGCTTTAGGCTTCGGCATGAGTTGCCAAGTGAGTTCGGCTTTTGATGCTGTTCTAAAGTCTTTAGATAGCTAACCCTGCTACTGCGGTGTTAACAGCAGCCCAATGAGTTTCCGATTTCCACATATATTGAGTGGAAAGGATCAATTCAATTCTCGTGCTCCACGTTCTTTACACCGTTTGCGCAAAAGGGCCAGCACGGACTTGTATCACGGTTTTAATTAGATTGATAAACAACAGCCAGTGCTTACCCAACTTTAAATTTTTAGGACTAACCGATTCGTCCATTTCCATGTTTGGAAATCGTTACAAACGATTCTACTTTGCGGCTTCTTTCGAATTTCTTCACGCATTATATGGTTGGCCTGATTTGAGCGCGATGCGAGTAAGCTTTTCTAGCGGCTAATGTTGGAATATCGATAGGTACCCTAGAAGATAGGACTAATATAGTATTGTAGGAGACCGTGTGGTATGCACTGCCAATTTACAGGGCGTATATTCTGTGCACTAATTTGACATTTATCGTGCACGACTTCTTAGTCGCGACGTCAGACTATATTTGTGCTCCGTACAATTGTATTGAGGCTCCAACCTTTGCAAGCATTGTTTGCCTTTCCTCAGACCGCCGATGTTTGACTTGTGTCGCGAACGAGCACCTATCGTTTTCGACAACTTCTCACACGTGTGCGTGAGCTGATGCTTGAAATTAAGGCGAGCATCAATCATCATTCCCAGTTCTGGTAGTGGATTTTATACATTGCGTTCCACAGTAGGGGACCTAACACTGATCCCTGTGGCAATTCCTCTGTAATTTTTCACGATTTCGCCCTATCGTCGGAGTAGCAAAGGTGTAAGCGTTAGAGAAGGGTAGAAATACACGCATTACTATATCTTCATTCCAGGACCATGAGCAAGTTCCCCTAACGAGGCGTATCTTTTTTGAAGAGGTGTCCAGTAAGAGAAGATTCAATGTGTTAATCTCAGAAGAAAGAAGTTCCTCAGAGCCACCTTTAAAATATATAAGCAGGATCACCCGCTGTGGAAAATGATTGCTCAGAATAACCAAAATGTAAGCCATCTCTGTTCGAAGCTTAAATCCGTGTCAACTTTAACAAACAAATTCACACAGCCCACAACTGTCTCCGTCATTTTGCATATATAAATGCTCCAAAACATTCGTACCGAATTAAAAGCGCGCAAAATTAAGCGAACAAAAAAGAAAAACATCAAAAAACCATCGAAATGAAGAAAATAAAACAACAAAAGGCTAAACGACAAGGCTAACCAATTCGCCATAACAGCCGAATACCTCGGCATTATGTATCTAATCAAGTATATTCGATCATAGTTAACAATTTAAGCAAATCGCAGTCGAACACAAAAACCAACAAATTACTATAAATAAACCAACGCGCACACCATCACACGCGGCCCCAATTAAATGCCAGAATTTTTAAATCCAACACGCCACAGCCGCGCCGCCGCGGATGTGTGTGGATCACAACTGTGCCGTATACGATCCACACACGTTTTACCGCATCATACCTTCGCAAGTACAAGATATTAGTATCAATTCCCGAAGCTAGCATTATGCTAATCGCACTAATGATACTAGTTTCGTTGTTCGCTACTCGGTTGTTTGGATTTGGGCCTGGCTAGCTAGCCGGTCACAGCGTTTCTTTCTCCGTGTGGCTAACGTGGAAATTTGAATTTTTGAATAGGTTTTTTGGCGCTAGCTTGACTTCGTGGCGTGCTGGCTTGTTCTTTGCGTGTGGGGACACCACCACAGACGCAGTGCAGCTCGGTATAATTCGGAGATTTATTGAGAAATTACCTTTTTATTGAAATGCTTATTTGAAGATACATCCATTCCAATTAGTGACAAAAGACGACGCGAGCGAGCGCTGCGAGACGATGAGAAAATGGCTTCGCTGCTGAATGCTGGTGGACTTTTGGGGTTTTTCGATTTCTCTTCACTTGTATCCGTGAAGACTTCTTTGTTTATTTCAAATCGCGTTACTGCCTCGATTCTCTGTCGTTGCTTCACCGTGAGGGCTTACATTAATTTCGGTGACTAATGTAAATGAAGCCAATAGCATCTCAACGTGTCGCGTCGATGGCCTAAGAGCAAAGCAATGTAGCTGATACATCGAGCGAGAGATGAGAACATCTAAACATCTCCCAGTCGAGATTGAAATTGATTCACATTGTCGCGGCACCACATGTCGTTGGACGCTATTTAAATTGGTAATGCTTGGCATTTAACGCAAGTGTCTATGTGTCTCTATCGTTCGATGTCCATGGGACGGTAGCACGGCGGGGAGGGGCAGAAATCTATGCAAAGCTGTTGCAACGTGCCTCGGGTTTTATACTCCGAAAGTTTAGGGGTAATTTGGAGATTTATTACTCGGTCGTTGGAATTCATTAGGCTATTGGAATTCAACTATTCCGAGGGGACTGCTCATTGTACCGTTCATAGCCACGCAGTGACAGATCATAAACCCTTTCTCGGCAACAAAGATCACATTTATGAGGAAGATTTGCCTTAAGTGGACTTAAGACTGGCAGGTTATGACTGTCTTTGAATCCCAAGGGCAGTGGTAATGCTCGTAGCACGAGCGAAGTAACCGGGTGATGGGAGAGGGATTTGTGTATCGGGTTCAAATGATTATTGTTTTTAGGGGAAATTGGAAAAAGATTTCTATGTTCCTTGTCCGAAACAAATGACAATTGGCCGGTAAATTGACTTCAATTGGAACAGAGATTACACGATGGCCTATTGAGCTAGGACACTTATCATTTAGCCAGTTGATGAATTAAAAAATTGTTTAACCCAATTACAAGCTTCTTCTTTTACATTATTTTCTGTGCGACATTTATCAGCGAAAATATAAGTGCCACTCATTTTGCGCGCTGACGCTGCGTATTTCCCTCCGTTGCCATCGCTCACTTGAATTCCTGCATCACATTAACGTTAGGACAGTGCCTTTTTCAATCTCGTCCTTCACCCACTTTCTCTCGCTCGCTCCCTCCTTTTCGCTCGTGGTGTCGTTCTACAAAGAGGACTCAACTCAAATGCAACATCATCACCACCACCATCAGCGGCCACCTCTCGTGACCAGATTTATGATTCCGCCCCACTCCAACATCTCGTGAACCACTTTAGTTGCCTCATAATCCCGACATTTTACAGGATTTTTAAATGTTTCCCCGATTATTTTGGATAGCGTCACGCATTCGACCGGCCCATGTCTGTCCGTCTTGGTGATGCATCGTCGTTGCCGTCCACGTCTTTCGTCGCGTGCACAATCCAATCCTCGAGTCGCGTTAAGTGCGTGTCATATCGCGTTCCTCACCGTTTTCATGATTTTTATCGAAAACTTAGCGCCAGACAAGTGGAATTCCGTCTGAAATTTAAATTAAATCCACGAAACCCACACAAACATCCCCGCTGCCGCATGCATTAGTTAATGATTTAAATTATAATTTCGCTGTCATTGCAGTGAAGGGGGAGTGCGCCTTTCTTCTCGCATCATACACGCCCGACGAGGTGAAGGGTTACATGGCTCTGGAGCGGGACAGAGCGACTAAGAGCTCTACTTGGCTGAGCAAACAGCACAGCACGGCACACAGAGCAGCGCGCGCGGCGATCTGAAGAAAACAATTAAAAAATTCTCTCTGTGGAGAGGCGTTTCACCTTTGGCTCAGCGGAATGATTTAATTGCGCTCGTTTAAGGTGATGTGGGTTGAAAGGTGGATAACGTTCGTTTCGGTTCACTGACATGACACACGGTCTCGGCTGTTGGGCGTGATGGAGGGCGCTGCACGCGAAACGCACTGCTCGCCCGGTTTGCGTATGATTTGTGAACTGTGATTGGCGACCAACGCATGAGTCTTAATCGAATTCAAGTCGACGGATGACGAGCGGATGAGTTTTTTTCAAACTGAGAATGTCTGGTAGGGGAGAGGCTCTCAAATTTGAATCAAGACCAAACAACCGAGTATTCAGGGCCAGCAGAGGCTTGTAACCAGTGACAGATTTGTGATTACGAAACCATACAGGTGGTCACATCATTCAAATTGAAGGTGCAGGGTGCTTCATTATATCCTTCATCCTTGCGATCATTTCCTGCACCACGTTTCGACGTCTGCAATTTGGTGCTGTAGACAATAAACGAATGAATGAAATGAATTAACTTAGACGTCTTGCTGGTAAAGCTGTTCCATTTGTCATCTTCCCATCTGAGACTATCTTTGACCTCATTTTCTGATCTTTTCATCATCTTTTCCATGGACCAGGGAGAAACAAAGCCGCAATTAGTTCCCGATCGAAATCATAAAGATACCTTTTAAGCTCTGCTGGCGACAACATTTGGGTACAGAAATTTTCCCAGACACACACAACTTCACGACCGGTAGAGACAAGAGACCCCCTCTCCCCCCTCACCAAACGAAATGCTCGGGGCACATTGACCTTTCTCTAAAACAAAACCACACTGACTCGCATGCAACGTAACCAAGATCTAATTTGCATACGAGCGTATCTTCTCCAACTGCATCCGCATTAGGTAGACTTGAATCGATTCCCTCGCCACCCCTCCTCTTCATCCTTCTCACCATCGCAACGATTATGAAACCGGCAGCAGCAGTGATGACAACAACGTCAAACCCCATCATCATCGATTCGAGATACATTTCTCCTCGCTGTCTTTCGATGATTTAGGATCGGCTCAGATCACTTCACCAGTGAATATTCTAAATCCCCCCTTAATTGCGGTCGTTGTTGCTGCGTTTAGTCGATTTTAACGACAAGCTATTGTTTCCCCGGCTAAGTCCACACCGCGATAGTTCTTTATGACACGGACTCATTATCATAAATGTCGTTGTTTTATCGATTGCTGCAGTTGGGACTAGTAGTTGCGTTGAACTTCAGCCTCGCGTGAATCAATGGGTCACATGGCCTGGGAAGAAGGAAGCGTGTATCCGAGAAACCTGAATCGAAGGCCGCAACCGGCAACTGGCCCCCGTGTGAATCCACGTCTCGGGTTTTCAGATAATTTTGACTTTAAATTAAATTTTGGTTGAAATTAAATTCAGGTTTCGAGTCTCTTCGACTTGATGCAGAGCATCCGAGTCTGTCTGCAGGTGCTCAGGGTGACGCGAGGTGCGCGGTGCAGGTGTTGAAGAATGCTTAATTTACGAAAACTGCTAATAATGAATGAATTGTCTTTGAATTTACTTCTTCGTTTTTTTTTCGTTTAGAGAACTGCATGGCGACAAGAAGATAGCTGGTTCCTCGTGCCAATTAAGAAAGGAAGGACTATCTGATTAATTTTGCGATCGCAAATCAACACAGTTCTGAAACATGAACATGAATCGCTCGTATCTGGTGTCCAAGCAAATATTTTTATCAACGAAATATAAGAGGAGGCGCATTTCTGGTTATGCTTGACATTTCGACGTAGAGACATGCGGAAGCAATTTATGACAATCAAAAATAAATATTTTTTTGCAAATCTATTTTCAGTCGAAATTTGCGAAGATTCACGGTGGGAAAACATTTCTTTCCATAACCAGCTTAACATTGGATATTCAATTTGAAAGGCCTAAGCATAAAAGCCGTGCAAAAGATCAACTTAGATAACCAAGTCAAATATAGAAGTGATACTTTGCGATGATAATGACCAAAATCATCAACACATTGACATTTGCTCACTTTGCCTAATTTGCACAAAGACCCATGGCGAATTGGTTGAGTGTGTTAGTGTCGAAATCACAGACGTTTGTTGTACAAAACTAAGTTTTTTATCAGACGAAGGCCTCCTTAGAACCGAATCTACGTTGAAACTACTCGCGAATTTCTATCGATGATGGACTTCTAGAGAGCACAACTTGAGGTGGCGCAAGTGTCAAGGATATAGGAAAACCAAGTACATACTTCCTTACGTCTTCTGTAAGAACTCCGCTGTATTTTTGTTTTCTCTTGACAGAAAATATTGAAGGCAACTTGGCTGCATACTAATAGGTTATTATAGTTTCGCCAAGCACGAACATGTAGTAGGGTTATGCAATGGAACCCTCTGCGGTGCTTGTGCAGTGGACGAAGACATTGCATGTCACTTCTTCTGCCACTATCTCGCCTTTCAACGGATCAGGTGCCACATATTTGGTGCTGATGATTCAGCCTTCTTGTTACAGATGCGCCTGCCAAATCCTGATGACTTAGGCGCCATTCCTCTTGAAAACCAGGAAACTAATCACAGCGTAGGATGCTGCCTGGCAGTAAACTGGACCAACATTTTAGTCTGAAAGCTCCAAGTGTTACCTAACATCTTGTCTATCCAGTGGTCGGTAGCTGAAGTCCCACTTCATTATTTGTAGAAGTTAATCTGTCACTTCTCTCTATAACGTGTACAAATTGTAATCTTCAAATCCTCAAAATAAACTATGATTCATAGTGAGTTTTGATTATAAATCTAAAATAAAACACTCAAATTTAAAAGTGGACTTAAAATGTTTACTATCGTTAAAACGGACAATACATTTCAAATCCAATTTCGGGCGATTCGTACGATAATCGCGACTGGCGTCTTACGGATAGCACGAGTAATGTTGACTTCCAAAGCGACAATCTTACCTGGCTTGTTCCTGAAGACCTGATTTTGAAATTAAGGGGTCACCAAAATGATTCCTCAACAAGTCCATTGTTCATCGCTGTATATGATACATAGCGCCATCTTGTTGAAACCAGAGCTCACGGAGTCTTTGTCCTTGAATTGCTAGAAACACTTCTGTTAACAGTACAAGCTACTGCAAACGACGGCGAATTGATTCGTCACAGTCTTCATGTACACTCTTCAGGCAATATGTGAGGCTCAACCGCCACTCCTAACCTTACTAACAACCGATCTAAAAATATCCCTCACTAGCCTAACGAGAACTCTAGACAGGCTTTCGGATCGCCTCTCAATTTGAGCGAAAAAGTCATTTTTCTGACGAAGCGTATTTTCCACCCTGAATACTCGTTTATTTGTATTAGAAGAAACAAACTTCCCTGCTTTCAGTTAGTTTCAAAACAAGTCCTTAAAGTTCATTCCTAATGTCAGTGCCTATCCGTCAAAGTTTATCATTCAACAACGACTCAGCCGATTACATCCAAGTCGCGTTGACTTGCTATGAACTTTTGAAAGGACTCGTTGCACTTGTTGTGTTCCTGTTCGTTTCCTCGACACCCGACTGCTGCCCGTAAAACTTTTTCAATAATTTAATTCTCTTGCTTCCAAAAGTGCATAGATAAAGAAACTCAGTTAGAAATCCCCGCTGCTTACTTGATAAACAGTGAATCCACATCAACATTCCCATTTGTAGGACTTGAAGAATCAAACAATGACGGGTCTGAATCCTTGCAACCACATCCACTCATCACATATCAACTGCACTCACAGGACACATGCTTACAACCTCAAATCGATCAATTATTCAAATACATCCCGCCTCCCTTCACCACGGTGGACTTTGTGTAATTTAATTAAATCTCAACACGATTCCTTTCCTAATCCCACAGACCTACCCCCAGTTAGCGGCATATCCCTGACAAATGTGAGTGCAAATGTAAAGCCCACCCCACCCCAACTACAAGCGCATACATACACTTTTGGTGATGTTGTAAAGGTGTCTTGCGGTGTGAATAATTGAAAGATGAATTCTGCTACACACATGCACACAAAAAGATACATTTAAAAAGTCAAAGAAGAACGAAGAAGCACTCACCTGTAGTTGCAGGTTCTCCTCGAAACCGTTCGGAAAATCACGACAATTCGTATCCAATCGGGATAAGGATGAATCTAGATGTCTGGCATTCATCCCAGTTTCAGCACACCCGCTTGGTGCACTCTTGATTGACGACCACTACGTTCACGATACCGCCGTTCACCGATGGATTTTTCTTCCTACACAGACACATTCACATTTAGTTTTCTTTCTCTCGCACTTTTCTTTTCTTTTCTTTAACACTTCTTCCCCGGCTTTTCGCTTTATTTCTAGCTTTTGCTCTGCTTTTTGCTTCTATTGCAATACGCTCTGCACTTTGTAAACACGAACAGACTCTAACTCACACCCGCACACACAGCTGCAGCCCAGGCAGGAGAGGGAGAAAATAGAGAATGCATTACAGAATTTTCTTTTCCTTTTTTCATTTTCGTTCTGTGCCTCGATGGAGACAACAAAATAAGGAGCAGATTTCAGGCACGAACACTTCCTCCACTCGGATGGGTAGATGGCAGGGGTGACAGTGTGTGTGGGGAGGGGGCGACAGGTCGACGACGAGGACGGGATGGGTGTTGGCCAACGATCTCTTGGGATGTGTGAGTTGTAACGCGTCCTTCATAGGATATCGCATAAAACAGTTCCACTTCAACGTTATTAGAGTGACTGTATCCCCTCTTGCACAGATCATTGTTGGTACATCCTATCGCACACAGGACAGAAGGACACAACACGTTGCGATTTGGCACGCAAGATCCGCACATGAAAAGGTAAGTGAGCGAGCCAGCAGCGTCGTATGAATGAGCGGAGAGGCAATCACGATGTGAGCTTATGTCCTTTTCCTAGTGGGCCGGTTCTTGTGTATGCTGCAGTTATTAAGATATCACAATAGGGAGCGGTGCATGAGTGTGTGGACATGGCACTCAGACACGCGCTCCGCTTACACGGCACAATGCTCCTCCGCATGGTGTGCGCTGCTGTGCTGCGCTCTTTTTGTTCGTGTTGAAGCGCCCTCCTCTTGGTCGATGCCTGGTGTTTTTGTCATTCTCCTGGAATTGGGTTAATAAAGTCATACAACCTAGAACAAACGAAAGGGGGCGGCCACAGCCGGCCGCGAATGGGTTTTCTGTAGTGCAGTGCACCGAGAGGTCACTAAGCTGAATATGGCACACATGCATATTCTCGGTAAGGACATTCTCTACGTTCCTGCCTAGGCTTCCGTCCAAATATAGTCCTCTTCATTGGACAACCAGCCCGGCCCGGCCCACAAACCATTTCGAAACAATTTCCAGAGCAAGATAAGAAAACGGTTTGACTCCTTTTTCTCCCACCAGGAGAGCCATCATCGTCCGAATGGGATTGAAATTGGAAAGAGAGTTATTGGCAAAAATAGTTATTATCTCTGCAGGATATCGAGGTGTCTTCTGGGGGATTTCCGGTTTCCTGCGGTTCCTGACCTCATGCAATCGACGTTGAATCGAACATCGGTCGGCTGCAGTCTGAGCGGGTAAGAAGCTTAGAGGGGGACATGTGTGTGATTGGGGCAATCTTATCGTTTGCTCGTTTCTTCTGACCACGAAGGGAGCACACAGGGAACACCAGTTTTGAATTAAATTTAACCGAACTTTATGTTATATATATATCAGTGCATTGATGCTTCTTTTTGTAAAATCTAGTTTGAAATAAGAAGGGAATTGCATTGGGGAACGATTTGTTATCTCCAGAGAATGTATGTTTTCGTATGGTTCTGTCCAGGAAGGTGAATGGAGGAGAAGCATAACCGCGAACTCTACGACTTGTACCAAGATGGATGAAGGCGGGAAGGCAAAAATACGTCGACTGCACTAGCTTGGCCAGATTGATCTCATGAACACCAAATCTTTATCAAAAACTATCTTTGAATCGGAGCATCTTGGTCTTAGAAGGTCAGAAAGGCCGAATGTTCGGTATAAGAGCCAAATCATAGTGGACGGAAGACAGCTGGTCTTGGTGATTGTAACCAGCGTGTCCAGGACAGTCCGGCTAACCGGCTAAGTTGTTAGTTTATATGGGCAGTGAAATGGAGTATTTCGACACGGCTCCCTACCCAATTATGTAGCTGGAATTTTGAAACTACCCAAAAATTAAAAACGAGCGGGGGAGAAGATTAAACGACAAACTTTAAAGGTTGTACGAAGGCAAGCGCCTGGTCAGATGTCTTCAGATTCAACGCTGTAGATTCGTAGGTCGTATGGACACCACCACTCCGAAAAGTCTTCGAATCGGAGCTTTTGGGACAACGCAACAGATGACAGCCTAGGTTGAGATGGCGCACGCTAGCGGAAAAGGACCCCAATCAATTTGGAGAGCGCAACTAGAGGCAGCTAGCAAGAGATTTTGCTAACTCGAGGGGCAGGTTGGTTGAGACCCAGGTTATCCCGGACTGTAACGCCATGGAAATAAGAAGACGTTGATGTTGGTGTTGGATTTTTGAAGAAAAAAAAAAAGTTTGGTTTGGAAATATTATCCGGAAATTAAGCACAGCAAACGTAACTATAATTTTGTAGCTCGTGGACATTCTTATAGACTAACAAGTTTGCTTATATTGTCGTTTTAGGTTCTTCAGGACTTATGTTACGAATGGTTATGAATAGCAAGATAGGTTATAAAAGCTATAAATAGCAAAATAACAGCACGAAAGCCTTGACACGTAAATATAGTTGCTTTTGATCGGTGTTGTAAAGGGCGATCCAACCATAATGCACGATGTAAATTTTGAGTCACACTTTAACGCTAAGTTTTTCCCCAACTTTTTTTGACATTTCTTTATTTCAGTGTATGGCAAATTCAACCATTAAGAAGTACACAGTTGAATAGGGCGTTCAGATTGTTAAAGCCTTTTAAAGTAAATGGGCTTTCAAATTAAAATGCATTTCGTGTACTTCATGATTTTCACGAGTCTCACTTTCACCTCAGTGAATTTGTAAACAACACATTTTGCCAAATGAAAATTTACGAGTGATTGTAGAAAAGTCGATGCGTCCACAAAGAATGACAGTTTGTTGCGCTTAATAGACTGGTGGCATCATTGGGCCGTACTTTTACAAAAATTAGGTCGACCAAGCTGTTGCTGTGAATGGTGTTCGCTATAGAGGAACTTCTTCTGGCCAGAAATTGGGGATATATACCTGGACGATATGGTTTTCCAACAGGATGGTGTAACTTGCCACAAAGCAAACGAAACAGAGACTCCGCGAGAAATGCAATGGCCGTATTGTCTCACGTATCGGCGATGTTAATTTGCCGCCACGATCATATACTTTGAAACCGTTGGACTTATTTCTTTGGTCAAAGTCACAAGTATGAGATAATTCGGTACATTTACGACATGAACCCTTTGCGTTTCCGATGGACCACTCTTTAGTATGCATAAATTTGTGAGAGTAATGGTTCAGCAACGCACACCCACTTAATAAAGAAACCGCATAATTTTAAATTTATGTCATGTTTCTTTAAAATTCTCCCCACTCCCAGTGTGATGTAGTAGAAATTACAACGTAACTTTAGTTCTTTATTAAATTGCATGAAACTAGAAAACTTGTGAAGAACCCTTTGATGCGAACGAACGTATATTTTCACATAGCTGCCCATTTGGGTACACAGCACTTGCAGCAAGCAACTTTGAAGTAATTCCTTTGAGTTGCGTGGAGGTCGTGGGGGTGGTAAGAGAGCCTCGAATGTCAACAAGGTCCAATTCGCTTGATCCAGGGTGGCTACAGACTGCTTTTCACGTAAGTCGGTTTCGAGAAAATGCGGAAGGGGATGTTTCTTTTTTTGGGAACATTTTTTTTAACATTCAGAATATACCCTACTCTTTTTTTTTTTTGGTTTATGTTAGCGGTATCAAAACAAATTTCACCATTATTAAGTCCCGCGACATTCCTGGGTTTTTGAGATCCTTGCAATGATGAAACTATTAGTGATTTATCCTCGGGAGCACTGACAGTGTGTGTGAGTCAGTGGTTCGAGGGCATGTTTCAAACCAAGCTCTAGACTTGACATCGATGAAACAGAGATTCGCATTATTGTGAATAATTGCTTGTTCTATTCACAATGTGGCTTTATAGAGTGATCTACTAGGAGCGATAGAATTACTTGTTTTAATAAAGTGACGAGTTTTGAGAAGTTACTTAAGCTCATTGAGCCATGTCACTGCATGGAGGAGGGTGCTACATGAACTATCAACATAGAAATAGACAAAATAGGAGGCTACAAAAGATTTGTAGACATAATCTGCGAAAACACCATGGCAACCATAAATTGTACACATGGACCGATTCCCATAGCAAAGTAACTTCAGACCTTTGATTCAAGTGCTCAAGCTGCTTTTTATTTCTGCATTTATCGCGGTTTATCTCCTCTGATTATAGGATTTTCTGTTTTCAACCTAAGAAACGTCGTATTTTAAATACAATTGCTAATCCCACAAGTGCAGAAATGTCCTTAAACACTTTCCTAGAATGAAGTTGTTGATTTTTCCCTGAGCTTAAAAGTTAAAAACCTTCAACGAAATCTTAATCTAGAAGGCCTTTCCAAAAAAAAAAATATATGCCACAGAGGAGGGTTAAAACTATTTGTCTAGTAGAGGTGAACTTTGAAACGATTCCTAGAATCCACGAAGATATCCATTACGGAATCTCAAACTCATGGACCCACTTTTTAGAATGGCTTTACAAGAATTGGCCAAATAAATGGTAAAAGGAAGATCCTCCAGTCAGTGTCCCAACCAACATTCCTCAATGCAGCAACGATCCTTTGATGGAAAACTGAAGTCAATGAAATGTTTGCTTTACTATAGTGACGTGTATTCCAAAACCTCGCTCTCCCTATCTTTTTTCCAATCTGTTCCCTCCTCTTTTCTGAAAGTGAAATCTAACCGAAAACAAATAAAACCCTTCTTGTGTCAACTCAATTAAGCGCAAAACTCAACTTTTCACCTTTCATTCCACGTACGCCACCCTAACGCACTTTTCATCATTTTGGACGGTCCGTCATTCCCACACCGCCGCCACCGTCACCGCCGCTGCTCACCGCTGAAGGACGCACTCTCAAATCGGAGCACTCTGTCGCCTTGTGCCTTCTGTTTCTCTATAGGAATGTCATCATCCAGAATGATGTCTTCTTCAAAGCTTTTAGTGGAGAACTTTAAAAATAGACTTTACTAAATTGGACAGTCCCCCTCTCCCCATCGCGTTCACCCTGAATGGGTGTGGTGTGGATGCCTACCGCGCGATATCTCACACACAGCACAGCGTGTGCTCGGGTATCCTTTGCAGCATTTCTCAGTGCGCCTCCTCATCAAGGACGTCAAAAGGCGAAGAACAGAAAACGGAAAAACGGAACAAACACACGAGTTTTGTCACTTGTGTGTATCATGCGATGGTGATACGAATTGGATTCGTTTTCAAATGAAAGGCGCACTCGTCCTCGATTTGCAAGCGACCGTGGGCGGACTGAGTGCTCCACAGTCCACACCTATTCCCAGTTACGTGAACTGCGCGCATAATGGATCATTCCCTTGACAATTGTTCTCAATTTAATTATTTTCGCGTAAAATTCTAACGGAATTCAACTTCAGCTTACTGGCTGTCGGTTTTTTTTGTGTACGGTGCATGGGGAGCACTTTCGCGGTCTTAGATGGAAATTACTGCGATGGTGGACTCGTTAATTAATTGATGAACCGCTGATGTATTTCACTCTTGTGGGTTTTTTCTGTTTACATTAGTTTCACTATTTTCTCATAAATTATGAATGACTTAAGAGACTACGGTAGTTGGAAAGGAGAAAATGACTTGCTTATCGTTATTTTTTCGGAGATGTGTCATGTTCTGATGAATACACAAGGTAACATTATACAGTTTGTAAGTGTGATAGGTATAAAAAAGGACTCACACCCAATGGGGTTAAGTCTAAAAGGGGCTCATTTTAAACTTGTTCCACCACTTCACTTTTTTTAGCTTAAAGCTAAAATGTCCAAAATCTCCAAAATAAATCTTAAGCTGATCTAAGCTGATGGTTATGTTTGAATTTGTTTGAAAATTCTGAATATTATGTACTCCGCCAACAAAAGACAAAAAACATTTTGGAAAAGTTGCACAAGTGTGTCAACCCCGCAATGCTTCAACTTTCTTAAACCGTCCAAAAACTTGTTTTTCATAAAATTTGCAAAGTGTGGTGTTGTCAGAAAAATTTTAAGAAGAACAGTAAGTCGAATTCAGTACAAGCGTGTATTTCCCACGATTTTGCTAAAATTCTATTGTATTCTAGAAACAGAACACAACTGGAGACTTTCCTCCTCCTCGTTTCCTTAATGGATCCTAAATTAAGGTATAAGTATTTTTGATCGGTCTTATGACTGTGTTTTGAGTTACATATGGTTTTACTGTATACAATATTGCTCCGTCTGGACATTCTGGGGTGGTGCTGGGTTTGTAGAATACCATGAATCTCCCTGCCTTGATCTCTATTGCTTAAAATAAAAAATCTATTCTAAAGGTCCTTCTACTTGTCAACTTGATATGTGCTTTTTATTCCACTGGAAATGATTCTTGCTAATATGCAATCGAATCTTCTTTATTCAGGTGACTACTAATCTATACTGCTTTCTGAAAATACAGCCGGACACGAGCATCGATAATGAGCGTACTTTTATTTATTTTAAGTCATTAAATTAACTTTCTGCACTTTCCTATTTTAATTTGCTTAATTTGTCAATAAACCAAAGATTAAAAATGCAGCCAGTGACTTCTCATACTTCTTATTTTGTTTCAACTCCTCAATTACGCTGCTCCTTTTACTTCCCTCTAATTCGAAGACGAACAACTTTCAGTCGATATCTGGATTGAAATTAACACACAAGAACTAATGAGCGAATTTAATCTCAACCGACCAGTAGTAAAATTGAAAATCATGCAATTTCTATTTGTAGGAAACAAAGAATCCAAATTTATTATCGATTTTTGAAAGAGGATTATTCAAAGCTGCTAAGCATTAAGCCGAAGAAGACTAGAACTAAGAGACATTTACTTCCTAGTCATACGTCAGCGGACGTGTCAGGATATACAACGTTGGCCAGAACACAATCCATTTGACGTCATCTAACGTGTGTTGGGGATGGTGGTGGCAAAAGGAAATTCAATTATACGAAGAAACCGCTGTGATATCATCGACTGTTTCCTCGCTTGTCCAAAAATTTACTTCAGTCATGGCTATTTTTTTACGTAAGATACTCAACTGTCTGTGAACCTTCGAAAAATCATCAATTGTCCCTTTTCCCTCCTCATCATTCTCTCTCATAGAATTTCGAAATCAACTGAAAGAACCTTTTAATCCCTTCAAGCGATTGCTCACTTCGTTTTGCACACAAAACCGAGGGGTCGAGTTTATTTATAGCCAAGTATGTCTGAGGTCTCTCGACCGGTGTATGCCTTCGCAATCATTCACCTTTTCCATCACTTGTTATTCGCATTTGCCTTGTAACCGTTGTCTATTACTGCCACAAATTCCACATGTTTACATTGAACATCTCCCGGCCACCCACAGATCAGCCGTCACCTTCTTTGTTCCACCCTCCCCGCCGTATGGATAACAGGCTAATGACATTCTTACCAACACCACGCACACGCACGCACACACATGTCACGATGACGATGATGAAGCCTTACAAAAGTCCCCTCAATACCACCAGCAAAGCCCACCAAACGTGTGCCATTGAGCAAATTTAGTCAGCCCCGATCCCCGAGTCTAACTGAAACCAGCAAATACATAATTCACCATACACAGCACAGAGCACTCACAAAATACGAAAAGAGAGGGAAGAAAAAAAAACGGTGTCAAACTTACAACACGCCGCAAGAAGTCATTGTGTATTCGGGGGTGTTTTCCAACCCATCCTCCACTTGGGGTTTGTGCGGGGGGAAGGAATGGGCGGAAGAATAATTGCCATTGTACTGCCAAGTAGCAGCGTGCAAATGACAAGGATCCTCGCGCATTTGCCTACTTGCACAGTTTTTCGAAATTTTTGCAATTGCACCGCTATGTGATTTCATTTTCCAACACCCCTACCACCCGTCCTCCCCATGCTATTAACTGCCTTTTCTTTTCCTGTGGTGATTTGTTTGCTAACGCTGTTACGAAACAGCAAAGAGAAAGAGAGCAAAGCAAAAAAAAAAATGGTGAAAACAAGGAGAAAGCTACAAATTGCATTTTGGTCCAAGTCGCATTTGGGTGGAGAAAAGCTCCATACACCGACCCGCTACCCTTCTTCTTCATTTCCTCTGCCACTCAAGAACTAGGCCAGCACGTTGAACATATGTGTTTGTGTTTTTTGATGGAGCAAGTCGACAACACAACGGTATTCCCTTGAGTGCGATAACCCTTGAAAGACTCATACGTGCATTTTAAAACATGCGTTTTTGACTTGCAAGGATTTGAGAACTGGCGATATACGATCGAAGATTGAGGTCAGCGGGTGGAATAGATGAGTGGCACTGCAGTAAAATGCCTGTTGATCAAATCAGCACACCCTCCCCTCCCACCAGCACGAACCACCGACCCACCATAATTTATGCAGACAAACTAAAGTTCACTTTTCGGGTGCACTTGCACCGAAGACTGCTGACAATGCTCTCCGTTAACGCCTTCGTTTGACCCTACGAGGGCGCAAGAAAGCAAGAATGGAAGATGAAAATTTAATGATGTTATGAACCCCCTCACCCACTGCTACCCGCAGGCCATGCCACTTCCAGCGAGGATGGAACAAAAAAAGACGAAAAGAAAAAAACTTAACGCCCGACTATGAGGCTTATAAATTGTTAGCTGCTGCTGCACTGAGAATGTCAAACACGAGAAGGCACACGATTGCAATTAAGATGCAATGAACACCCGTATAAGCACATACACATAAGCACACTCTCATACACGACGGTGTTGTATTTCGAGCGACATGTGCATACGTATGTATCGATTATTGATCTAGGTTATGTTTATGAGAGACTTTTTGGGGGTTTTCAAAACTGAAATGCTGCTCTTCTTCCGACGGATACACCGAACCGCACTTAACATCAAGCCATTGATTTATGTAATTTTCACCCCGCTCCGCACGAGAGCGTTTCTCCAGAATCCACCACAGAAGTGTAATTTCCTGCATATGTCAGGCAGGTACGAGAAGAAATTCCCGGGCCACATCGACCGACACCCCGACAGAACACGAAATCACATAAAAATCAATTTTTTCCTCCTCTTGCACAATTTGTTTTATTTCAAAAATACCCGTTTACGACACGAAAATGCACTCGAAAACAATAAAGCACTGGGATTTTTGAAAAAAAACTTCTCACACCCTGGCACGGTACACTCTTACCTACACCGGAAACGGCTAATTACGGAACGAACGGTCGCTAATCACCTCTTAAACAAATTACCAACACCTCGATTAATTTATTTACTTTCGTTATTTTCTCTCTCCTCGTCTTTGCTATTCTGTGGAATTATTTTCCCTTTTTTTTTGCTCACTGGAAAGAATAAAATAAACCGAACACGACAGCGAGGACGAGGTACCCAACAGCGAAAAGCGAACAAAACTCTCTGTGGTGGTGGCTGACACTATAGGGCCAGCAAGAGCCGTGTACGCCTCACTCAAACGGAAACCCAGTTGAATTGAAACTATGATACAATATTACTGATGACTTTTGCTCTCTCTCCATGATGGTTGGCTCTCTCTTTACCACGCTCGGGGTGTTACATTTCGCGGGGACAAGGTGGCTCTGGAATTTGGTGCATTCACAGGGGGTTTTCCGGTACGAGAGGGTGGTAGATGGTGGATGGTTCGCTCGCAGGGACGTGTAAGTTTTGGTCGAAGTCATTTGGTAAAGTTCTGAATAAGCTTTCATTGGTCCGAAAAGTTTTAATTATGGCAGCGGGGTTTGTGACTTTGTACAAAACCGTTGAAAACAGGGATGCTCTGCAAATAATAATTGGTTGGTAATTACCTTATGGCAGGAGTTCATTGTAATCGTTATTTCAATAGATTGGACGGCGTTCATGTAATCTCCCCGTTTTTTCGTTACTTGACGTACGATCTCGCTCACTGTCGCTTCACCGACTATGAACTCCAAAAGTTCCCTTCAGAATACAAACCTATAAGCACTGCACTATATCCTGAACTGCCTCGGAATGCTGCGGAAACTGAGCAGGACTTGAAGTGAAACTATGTGACCCTTCTTATCAAATGCACAAACCCATAAGCTTCCATAAATATAATATTTTATTGTTTTTCCCCACACAACAAATCCTTTTCTTCGCAGCTTTTCCCCACACATACATTTAACACGCGGCTTCCAGTTTGCCCCACACCACCCGGCCTCTGATGCAGTCTTCTCTCGATGCGCGGTAAATATGCGCCATTGCACACCCCCACACACAACAGTACGACCAGTTCCATTCCATCGCATACACACACAGGAATGTCCTGACGTAGACAGGAATGTGCACAAGCCAGCTGGACGTCACATCTGAGAATGGCCGTTTCTAAAAATAACCACAAACACCGCCTTGCAGCAGGAAATCATCTGAGAGGCTCCGTATAAATCTAAAGCCCAGAAAGGGACTGTGTTTGGGTGTGTGCTTGTGTGTGTGCCTTACACCCCCTCAATATACAGAGTCCTACCTCAACGACAGCACTGGGTTACCGGGGCGTATACGTACTATCACAGATTTCTTCCCTCCAGCTTTCTTCGTAAACACGACACCGACAGGCAGCAGGCGCAAGGAATGTGTAACTTCAAAGCAAAAGCGCGCTGACGAAGACAGCCAGGCGGACAGGCGTGTGAGCAAGCACGAAGGTAGGCGATCAGGCAGACGGCCAGGCAGGTAGTTGGGTGGGAAGGTCGGTTGTCGGTTGGCAGGTGGCAACGCTGATGATGTGGTTTGGGATGTGAGGCGGTGGGAGAGGAGCTTTCCACCAAGGGTTGACGAATGACGGGTTTTTGTTCCGCACATCATTTGCGGTTAGTTAACGGCGTTACAGCAGCAAAAACCGAAAGCAAAGCACTCTCCACACACCCCGCCCCCACCCCAAGCGCCGCCCGCCTCGGTGACACATTCCATTTGTCATTCTTTTAATTTCTCGATGTCAGCTTGCTTATGTTTTCATCCACTTTTTGGTCTGTGGAAAATTATCCCTGTTTGCCTTTGTCTTTGGTGTCAATCGTGATTGAGCAAAGCACCAGAAGCTGTCGCCTCGTCGGCTGTTGGGTGGATGGTAGGGGGTGAGGAGGAGTTAAAGCCGTGGTACGGGCACGGGGGACGGAGAGGCTTTGAAGAGGAAAAACTCCTTTTTGGCATGACAAACTGCCTGCAATATGGGTTACTCGGCAGATTGGTTACAAACCATTTTTTGTGAGATGATGCATAATGCAGCAACACTAAACACGCTCCATTGTAACCGGGGAGGGAGTGGGGTGAGTGGGCGGCTTTACACAACAATCGATGCACAGAGATTATCGGGGTGGCCGATACCATTGTTTCGAGATGTATTTGGTGAATGAATTTTTGCGGATATTCAATGCGGCAGGCTCAGCCGGCACTCAGCCACCACCGAGACAGCCGCTGCTGCAAGTGGTGCTGCAAGTGCTTGTGTACTTTCGGGGTTGTTTCATCGTTTGGCTTTGTAGAATCCTTCGGGTGGATGCAGTGTAGTGCGGTATTTTCATTATTTTCATCGATGGAGTGCCTGATGTTCTCGATAGATAAGCGATTGACCCAGTATTTGATGGTTTTAGTTCATTCATTATGCGCAACCAAAGAAGAGGGGGAGTTTTTTTTTTTTTTTGTCTGCCTCTACCACCTTCTTTGCCGATTTGGCAGTTCTGGGGTGGCTGGTGCGTTGCTGGCGGTGGGTGTTCGCTCGCAGAATTCATTGTAATTTGAGGACAATGCGAATTGGAGAGTCAGCGAATCGATGTGCGAGGCCACCGTAAAGTAAGTGCTGAATGCATTTTATCTGAAGTGGAATATGCATATTTTGCCTTAAGCTGATAAACAGAAGAAAATCTCTGGAAACTATGCCTCAAAGGAGAATGCAAAACAGGCAAGTTATGGAAATCGGAAAAGAGGCACCCTATGGTTGGCCTATGATGGGGAACTTCTTCCAAAAGCCATTCTAATCAATAAGGGGTTAAGCTGTATTCAAATTTAACGTACATGACAGACGGATCTTCGAAGGTACTTTTGAACTTGAAGAACCCATGACTTCCTTATTATGAACATCAGAGAACTTTTACATACAAAGAACAATCTGGAGGATCAAGAAAATGCATTGACAGTCGAAACGGTGGATATAAACATCTGTTGCTACGAAGAGCAGTTGTATTGAAGACTTTTGAGGAATGTCATATGGTCGTAAACTGTGCAATTTTTCCTATTCGCAATACAAAGTACAACCGGAGCGATTAAAAAGCCAAATTTGTTTCCGACGCTGGTTGAAAAATTTAGCTTAAAAATGCATTTTGTCATGGTTGCATAAGTTGTCCTTTTAAAAAGGCGTGCAGTAAAATCTTCTGCCTGGGTCCAATCCTTTTTCTGTCCGCAGACAGCAATTCTAGCAATCCTTTAACAAGAGAAATCATATTTTCCTTAGCAATAATCTATATTTAATAATGAGTAGCCAGGGGCGTGGCATAGTGGGCAAGCGTGTGGTCTCATACTTTGAAAGGTTCTATGCCGCCACTGTGCATTCTGAATTTCCACGGCAGCGCCTTTTGCGTGTTGCTCACAAGTCTGATAGAGTACTAATTGTCTAGCTTCTGGAGTCTTGCCATTCAGAGTTGGCAATAAACTGTAGCTCCTTGAAGTAACAATGATACACACAACACGAGTAAGTTCTGAAGAAGACCAGAACCTTGTATCTTGTAAATTTCGTGAAGTTCGTGAGGACAAAACGATATGTATAATACCGAGTAAAACTCCGGTTGTCATGCAGCATTTCAGCCAAAAAGGTTACAAATGACTTAAGGTACTGAAGGAGTTTGTCTATCTTGAGGCGAACAGGAACTCCGCAAACGACATCTTTGTCGATTTATAACGCAAAGGACAATGCTTTTCTATGGAGCCATACACTGGACGAAAAGTAAAACGGCAGAGCTGTTGCTTCGAGAGAAAAGTATGCAAAAACTGTTGCCATTGGGATTCGAAATTCTTCTGTATCTATCGTACTTTCCTCAAATTTCTCAATGGTTCAGCTTAAATAAAAAGTTATTAAGAAGAAATATTGCTACAACCTAATGTGTTCTTCTAAAGTCTGCTTTAACTTTCGAGAAAAGTGGAGTAGTTTTAACATCGCTTTTATTTCAGCACTCCAATTTATTCAAGTTCTCAGCGGGCCTTCAAGGTAAACATGATTTAAAATATTGATCTCTGTGTTCGTAATTCAAACTTTGCAACCGATTTTGTGAAATAAATTCCCTTAAGATATTTTTACATCATTAAAATAATGGAAATCATCGTTTCCTAAAGGAATGTTATGAAGGTCACTAGCAATCGGTGCCAGCAATTGCGCCAATTATAGTCTAAAATACTGCGAAATATGCAATAATCCTTCAGCTACCGCTTTTTAATTTAGGGAGCAACGTTCAAAAACGAGCAGCAAGGATGAGTTCTATGATTTCCTAGAAAGAACATACGATCGATGCCCCAGCTATGACACCAGGCTGTTGGACTTCGCCGCGGGGCGGAACCTCTCTGTGAGCAGTACGCGGTTTCCGCATCTCAACATCCATAAAGGAACCTGGCGATCCCCTGATCAATCAACCGTCAACCAGATTGATCACGTTGCGATCGACGTCAGACACTCCTCCAACATTCTCGATGTCCGAACATTCCTAGTCGCTAACATCGACTCGGATCATCACCTTATTGTAGCCAAGGTAAGAACCCGGATATCGAGAGAGCAACGGAGTCTACATAGGCCAAAACGGTTTGACGTCGGAAAGCTACAATCGCAACAGGTCGCTGAGGTCTTTGCCGACCGAGTCTCCCTGAAACTCTCCCAAAGTTCGACGCTGCCTGCACTGACAATACAAGAAGAATGGAAACGTTGTCAAAAAGCCATCAAAGAAGCTGCCACTATTGTGCTGGGTTTCACGCCACAACCTAGAAGGAACCCATGGTTTGACGACCAGTGCAGGCAGGCACATGCAGCTAAACAGGAGGCCTACCAGGCAACGCTGCATCGGACAACGAGAGCTGTTCGTGAGCTCTACGAATAGAAAAGAAGGAAAGAGAGGCTTCTCAGAAGGAAAAAGAGAGAGCATGAGAAGCGCGCGGTCGAAAAGATGGAGAGATGTTATGGCAGGAATAATCCGAAAGTCTTACCGAAAGGTGAAGCAGCTATCCGGTGGATATAGGGTTCGGACCGAAGCCTGCCGGGACCAAAACGGAAACCTCGTAGTAGAGTCCCAATCGATGCTGAGAATCTGGAAAGATCATTTCTGCAGACTTTTAAACGAGCCTTTCAAGAGCCAATTGAGTAATAAAACCCTCTCTCGAAAGACTAAGCTTGCTTTATATAACACCCTGATCATCACAGTCCTACTTTATGGCGCGGAAACCTGAACACTACTAAAAGCGGATGAGGATGCCCTTGGTCTTTTCGAGAGGAAAGTTCTGCGTGTGATTTTTGGTCCTGTTTGCGTTGATGGCATTTGGAGGAGAAGATTCAACCACGAACTGTATGGGCTGTACAGCGGTATAAGCCTAGTCAAGCGTCTACGGATACAACGCTTAAGATGGCTAGGCCATGTAGAGCGTATGATCACCACTGCTCCACCCCGAAAAGTTTTCGAAACCGAGCCGTTAGGACATCGGAAGAGAGGACGGCCTAGTTTGAAATGGCGCACACAAGTGAAGAAGGATTTCAACCAATTGGGAATGTGCAACTGGAGGCAGCTGTCGTGAGATCGTACTAGTTAGAGATGCATTTTGATGCCGAGGTCACCCCGGACTGAAGAAGAAAATCTTAGAACCTTCTCACAACAATCTCCTTCTTTTGACTATCATTCAAATTGCATTGCCATACTTACGAGTTCGAACAAATAGTGACTTTCAAAGCATTAACTTTTCCTTGGCTTGACAGTTTCTAATCAGTTTTAACACTGATCCTAATATTATATATAAGGTTCCGTTTTCAAAGAACGCACACCGAAGGTATAAGTGTTTCCGTTCATCATGTCTTTCACACGCTTCCATACAACCTGAACTTATGAATCGATTTTCATGAATATGGATCCATTTGAGTGGAAATTTCTGTGGGTAATATTCATTTCGGTCTGATCAAAATTTTTTAAGTGACGATCAAGGATTCGATTTCGATTGCGTTATTCATTCCTACATCTTTAAACAATACTTAAAACATACACAATCAATTAAATCCCAGATTCGATTACTGTGAACTTAAGGAAGTCACTCTTAAGGAGTGAGGAGAAATAAGTAAAATTAAAGAAATACCTTAACTCTACAAATTTTGCTAAAATTCAGTTGAAAACCCCAACGTTGGGCGCCACTTTTAAGATCACATGCCAGACTAAAATTAAAATTTTGCTCCTGCTCGGTCATCCGCGATGACAAGTGCAGATATCCCCGACCAGTGTCTGCCAATTTTAGTGACCCCACTTTCAGGTAGTCCCATAATAACTAGTCCAAACATCACTTTATCTAGAAAGTAAATATCTGTACCCACGTTGTCCATACCCACACGATGGCCATCGCCATCGCTATTCCTCATGGACCCCCATTGCCGTCATCATCATCATCATCATCACCAGCAGCAACAGCAAGTTCAAAGAGTGTCCACGCATACACCCCTCCAAATGAAGAATTCATTATTACAACTGTCGATCGACTAGAAAGATCCACAACCACAGACCGGTTATGCTAATGCAACGCTGCCCAAAGATACACGACATTAGTCTCGTTATATTCATGCCGGACTTTGCATAAATTCGACGGTTACCCCCGCCGATCCCCCATTTATGCTCGAGACAATTTCAAATTTCGGCTCTCTCTCACTCGCTCGCTCGCTCGCATTATCTGTCACCGCTACACTAAGCCAGCGTATGTATGTATCTAGTCAGCGAATGGAATGATTATTTTTTTCTGACGAAAATCTCTCAAAAATTAGTTTTTACGCTGTTCGCGCACCGCGCACCGTCTAAAGTGTGGGCCGGCATACCCGCACTGTATCTACGGCGCGCACAACTATTGTTGGGTCCGATTGCGACGAGCGGTTTGATTCCATTCCGAGCGAGACCGTGGTTCCCGTCTCTCCAAAGACCTCAAAAAAAAAAGAATTTCTCCATAAGGTCTGCCGCACTCGCTGAGCTGTCTTATTATTGGTGAGACCCCGCGTGGCGACGGAGAGAGCGAGAGCAAGGCGGAGAGGTATGATTCAGGTCTTGCGTGTGTCCGTATCTGCGCGTTCAAGTAAATAATAGACAAGCAGGTAAAAATAATTTCAATGTATCTTGCTGTTGTTGCTTCGGCTGTAGTGACGGTGGCGGCGGTGGCGACGGCGGCAGATTCGTTGGTCGCGGGGCTCTATTATTCCGTTTCGACTTGGGTAGGTGGTGTGTGGTGGTGGTGGCTTTGTCCAATCTGCGATAAACATTTTAGTTGGAGCACCTCCCATTTTTTTATTTCCTTTCATGTGCTATGCCTTGTTGCGGTGTACTTCTCGGTTGCTGCTTAGGAAGGGGGGCTTTATTTACACATACACTCGGCCCCACTGAGTAGCTGCGGTGTGTAATGAAGATACGCAGTCGCTTTAAGTAGCTGACGGCGGGAAGACACCGGCAGAGGGGGGCAATACCGAATAGTTCGTTTAATGTTAAATGAGGTAAAGATGATGAGTTGTTGCGGGGTTTTTGGTGAATGAGCGACGACCGGTGGGTGTATCTGGCATGTACAGCCGCATGAGGATATTTAGACCATTTTGTAGATATTGCTTTCTGAACAAAATCCCCATAAATTTACATTTTTTAATAGTTGCCGTTGGACAATGGCTAGTTGTTCGCCGGTGGTCGGTGGTCGGCAAGAGAAAACACCTCTGTGGGAAAATTTATTGCGTTATTATGATTTTATTTTATTTATTCTATCTTTTGCCTTTCTGTTCAAACTCAGTTGTTTGTTTATTTGGGAATAGATAGTGGAGGGGAGGGGGAGAATTAAAATGAAAAAAATTTAATTTGCGCATTAGCACAGAGAGACTTGATTGTGTGAACAACGACGACGACGCTGACGCCTACGTACGCTCCGTGGTGGCACTGTTCAACAAATTGTTGCTTTTTTATTTTGCCAAAAAAAAACTTATGAAAAGCAAATGACACAAACAAACACAAGACACAAAGAGAATTAATTTGAATTGAGGAAAATTAAATAGATTTATGCACATATTTGAGAGATTTTAAATTCTCAAACCACGCAGTGGGGCCGCCGTGCTGGGGGTTTGAGGGGATCACTTGGATTAATATTGCTTGCCTTATCGAAATGTATGTTTTAAAAAATTACTTCCGTGTTGCAGCTTTTGCGGTGTAGATCAACTAAATTGCTTGCTAATGTCTATTTGGCTTAAGTGCAAGTACGTGCGGTGTTTGATCTTTTTGAAAATATGATATATGTTTTAATGCTCCATTCATTTGGAAATGCGAAAGTGGAATGCTTCATAAATTTGGTATACCAAACTTTGCACATCCACTCTTTCAAATAAAATTCAAATTCTCCTGAGATTCTATTCCCGATAGCCTTTGCAGAAAAACACACACTTGTGCTGAATTTCTGACGTTGAGTCAATAAATCTACCGAAAAAAACTGCTCTAAAATGAGAACTAGAAGTTTTTGCTTCAATCACATTAATGTACAAAAGATTCAACAATATTTCACGATAATTTTTTAATTTGTTGAGATAAATCCTTCGACCGTGCGCGGTCTAACATCCTCTCTACAAAATTTTCGGAAAAATAAATTTTCTGTTGTATTTTATTTTTGCACTCTGACAGAATTATTAGGTGCGCTGACTTATACGCGAAAGGGTCACAGCTTGAATCCAGTTTTGGAAGAATGTTTTTCATTTTTTCGTACACTTTTGGCCAACGTTCGAAGAAAAACACTGAAAAACTAAGAAAAACTGTAAAAATTTGGTTTCTCCTCAGGTTTTCCGTTCACAATAGTGTAAACGAATTTAATTCGATATATTCTTCTAGAAGTTTGGACATTGACTGCTGCCATCTCTTGGGGATATTTTTATTGAGACAACAAAAAAATAAGAAATAGTTGTTAAATCGAAAGTCATTACATCAAAAAAAAAAAACATTCTGCTACCTTGTATCTACTTGCATCATTGTTTCCGTAAACTTCACAAATTTTTGCAGCTGTCTACGACGGAATGTTACCTTTTCTCATACACATGTTGCTGAAAACAATGAATACTCGTATAATTTTATTTGTATACTCATTTTCAAACGTAAATAACCTTCCATGGACGAAATGTGATTTCAATAAGGTCTTCCAACGAAATAAATCAAAAGATGTCACCCTGTACACAAGCTATAGCGTTGCCAGATGCAATTATTTTTACCAAAAGTCTTACATTTCAGAGCCATCTACAGAAAGCTGACAGTTTTCGAACACCAAAAATGTAATTAGGGCTGATAAAGGAATCACAAGATCTCATTGTATGGAGCCATAATAAGATGAAACAAAACGTTGGCTGTTCATAAGAAGCCTGAAAACCAGTTGGGTAAAGTCTGGGAAGTCCTCGTGAATTTCAACGAACAAGTATGTCTTTCTTTCCTTCCTACTTTCTTAATTCATTAAATGGTAAATTCAGATCTTTGCGTCAATTATCCAAGAGTCAAGACAAATTTGACATATGTAAATATATTACCCACTTGAAACTCAAAGAATCTGCACTTAACAAATGGACTACTGTGAACCGTCCAGTTTGGGGATCACCCTTACGGTAGGCAATCTAAATCAATGATTCCTCATGGACAGTCTCCATGTCCTACGACTACCGATGCTTATATGACAAAGTTATATGCCACATGAGATTGCTTTTGTTCCAGTTTTCAGAATATCCTCTTCTACCTTCAAGTACGGACGTCTTTCTGTGCAAATAAAACCGGCACCCATGCGCCAAATAAAAATAAATGGTACACTTGCACCACAACCAGAAATAAAACGCAGTCGTTCATTCAAAAATAGTCCACTTTATCTTAAGGAGTGTCAAAATTAAAAATCTACGACACGTTTGCACATAAATCTTTAATTACAGAACCACTTCCACTTCACTTGCGCCCATCACTAGCCGCGATCAACGCAAGCAAATCTCATCTTTCACACTTCTCCCAAACAAATCCATTCACCAAATATGTGTTGACATTATCACCAGATCGCGTTTCAACGATCGAACGCAGCGATACAAAATACACACTCGACCATAGAACACCATCAAGACTGCAACTTTTAAGTAGTGATTTATGAGCGCTTTTAATGAATGAAAATCATAAAGTCAGCAACGGGCAAAACTAGTCTTGGCCACCTGAAGCGAAACGCCGATCAATTCTCAATGTTTTCAGTTCCTGTTTTATTTTAGTGATCTTTTGTGGCGATGTTGAGGAGTCATTTTCAAAAGGCACTAATTGAATCAGTTGAAAGAGATGGAAAGGCGAAGTTCTGCGACCATTGGATGCTCTGAAGCTTTAGCATATCAAAAGTGTTGCGCTCAATACTTTATCTGCTTAGAGTTGCGCTACAACTTAGAGTGGAGGTAAGGCTAAGCTAACATGCTTCTCAAGCTAGGACGTTCTCTCGCAGCTGGCTCTGGGTGCAGACAGGAAGTTGTTTGATATTCTTTTCCATTCCACTCCAAACGAGAACGCCCTTTGTTTCACTGTGGAATAGCTCGGATTCGATGATTCTTTGGGGCCGAACAGAGCGTTATATCCTAGGACTAGAATTGTCAATCACTGTACAGCCCGGACCGTTCATCAATGAACCTTCTTCTCAAGATGTAGGCAGGAGAAAACATACGAGGTCTGTTCATTTTTCTCAAAAAATATTTATTTATTCATTAATCTCTATTTTATCCCCCTCATAGCAGTACCCCTCAGATATAATACACTTGTGTCAGGGTTTTCTCCAATTCTCGAAGCAGTTCTGATTTGCACTTCTTGGTATGCCTTTGAGCTCTCTCAGCGATTGGGTTCGTATCTCCTCAACGCGATTGGGTTTGTATCTCCAATCGCCGTTCTTTCATGGGTCTCTTCAATCTTGGGAACAAGAAAAAGTCACAGGCACGGTGGCTGACATCTTCAGCAACATCATCCGACGACAATTTCTTCCCTTTCACAACATTTTCATCGGTTGTTGATGTGCTGGGGCGTCCAGGACAAGCGTCGTCATTCACGTCTACTCGACCTTCATTGAAAAGCTTGTACCACACTTGTAAACATTATTTTTTACTCTGAGTACACTCACCGTATCGAATGTACGTAGCCCGAGAAATTTAAAAATTCACCTTATTTTTTGAACAAACCTCGTATAATATAAATTCTCATCTCAAAAAGGCCAAGAGCTTCTTTATCTACTTTAAATAAAGTTCAGGTTCTTGCACCACGGATTAGGGGAGTAATAACGATGGTGTTACTAAAAAAGTAAATGTCTCAAGGGTACAAGGAAAAAGCGATTGGAAGAATCATTTTGCGAATTCTTTCTAATTTCCGTACTTAAGTTAGTTATTGCATGGTACAGAGTTATTCCAGCCTTTGACCATTTTAATGCTTTGTTGTCCCCATTGTGGTGCTCTTTCAGGATAAACTGAATGTTTAATAAGGTGTTGGTAGCAAACTGTCGTCGGATGACTCTAAAATGTAATACTCCTCGTGTTTATGCGAGCTACTAATCTCTGATGAGTGAAGAGGACCTACAATTTATTGCAGTCACCGAACGGTTTGATTTGAGAAGCTTTTCATTAACAAAATTGATACTCTGTGAGTATCGTCAGCAACTGAAAAGTGATCATAGCGTGGAAAGCGGCATTTAAGCCAACTTATTGGATTTCCGATGTCAAAAAGAGATCAAAAACGATCTTGCTAGTTGTATACTGCTGTAAGAAAACAATTGAAGAATGTAACATAAATATTAAAGAAACTTCATCCGCACTTAATCTCTTGGACTTGAATCTCAGTTGTTAGACACTTTCTTTTTTAGGGAGTCACTGTATGGTGGGTAGGTAATTTTAGGGCTCTGAATGTTATTAATCACCTAACTGCTCAATTGACTTCTACGTCTGCCTTATCTGTACATAGTGGAAATACAGATTAAGGCCTCTACAGCATTCACACTTGAGTCACGTCACTGGTGGAAGGATTTCCAATTCGAGTACTTTCGAATTCGTTGAAAACTTGATTTTTTGCCTGTCAACACTGAACTCACCTTACCTCACTCCACCTGACTTCAAGAAAAATGTCTAAGTCAGCTTTGCTTAAGACTTGAGAACCTGACTCATAACCGTTGCACAGTTTATTCACGTTAGCGATTTCAGCAATTAGAACACTCGTCTGTGTTTTCGCTGAGTACTGGGTACACACGCCAACATTTTCGGTCGTCCCCAGGACGACTTCTGTGCTCGTTGCAGCGACCAGAAGTTAGTAAAAAATGTCACTTATCTCCTCTGCTCATGCAAAGTTCGATGTGAGTGCGCGAGACAACCAATGAGGTTCGAGGATCTGAGTGACTTAGTTAGCGCCAGTATCCGTCAGCACACTTGCTTTATAAACAACTTTAATTTCTAGGTTTCTATATTTATAGCCAATTTTGGATGCAAATTGCATCACATTTGACAGTCTCAAGTTTTCCTACATGCTTAAGTCAAAAATAAGGACAAAGTTCATACGGTTAAACTTCTGAGACGAATATGAAATTGCCGCAATATTTTCAAAATGTTTCTTCAATAGAGTCCCCCAAAGACGTCCAACTTCACTGTCAGCTAAAAAAATCAACTTCCGCAAGTACCTAGCCCATCTTTCAAGCTCACATCGCCTTTCCAAGGAAACAAGAAACCAGCCCCCACACCCCCAAAGTACAGTCCTCGTGCACAAATGATCAACTAGGCCATTTATCTTCTCCAAAGATTATCACCTCGATCATGTATCTTTATCTCGTTATTTTCCACCCATGACAGCTTCATACAATTAATTCCTCGAAAATGAAAAAAAAAATCACCACACTGCGCTGCTAGTCAAACGACCAACAACCACATCTCACTCGCAGATGGTCACTGTTCTGTGTGTTACTTTCGTGTGTAGCGTGACGCAATCTATTTCATTTCACATCTTTCAATCCGCCACTCGTTCCCGTGACATCTCAAGGAAATAATTGTCGAAAAATCATTTCATTATTATTCTATCTTTAATCTTAAACAAAAATTATTTCATCTTTCATCCGACAGACTCTCGCACACATCTGCACACGCTCACGCACACACACGCGCTCCCATAGCCGAACGCTTAATTACTTAGCTAGAAGAACAAACATAAACATCAAGTGAGATTTCAGTTGGACATTTTAATTGTGTTAAATCGAGAATCTAAATGAAATTCAAAAATAACACACTCTCGCGCATCTCCTGTCGTGTACGCGAGATCGCTTCTCGTGTCTTTTTTCATATTTTCGTGCTCTGTTCAATATTCCCGAGCAGTGGAGACGACTTTTTTTTCGGTGCGTCTCCTCCAGTCTCCTCCATCTCTTGCGCAGTGTATCTCAAGATAAATTATATATCTATGTTAATTAGAAAAGCATGAATCCAAAAGTTTTGTCGCCTTCACCATCGACGACGATCAGCGCCGTGATCGCGTGTGTGTATCCATGAAGGTATAACGGTGCTGTGTACACTGGATTCATATCAAATGCTCGAATATAAATAGTTTGATTACCTACACTGAAAATAATTAACCGCCTACACGTCGAGATATATTTTATTATTTTCTATTTCAAAAACAAGAAGACATTTATTTTTCCCGCCGCCGCCGCCGCGCCATCCCCTTCCTCGGCACCCCCTCGATGTTGTCGCGCCCGATTTCGTCGCCGTGATCATCGCGCACATGGAGCATTGTGCGCGGGGCGAGATGGGGAGACAGCGATGGAGTGCAGCGGATGGAAAAGTTTTCGGCACGCTCTGCGGAGGTAACTTCCAAGTGCATTCGTGTCCATGATGGCGATCCTTCCGCTGAAAGACACAGCGCCGAGCCCAGCGACACACTCCAGTCCGGACTCCGCCGCAGTCCAGAGTACCCACGATTCCATACCTCCGGCAGCACCTGTTTGGAAAATGTTACAATCGTGATGCAACACGGCGAATGCAACTGTGACGCGGGTAAGAGAACAATAAATCTATCGGATTCGGTGGGAGATGCTGTACAAATTCGTGGGCAATAAATCAGGATTTCTGCTTTGGGAATTTTTCTGGGGGGTGATTTTTTTTCGCAGGAATTCAGGGACACCATAGACACATCGAGGTGACTTAGATTTGTGTCAGATGACATTTGTTGTTTTCGTGGAGCTTTGCAGACGCTTTTAGATGTTCGAATGTCGGCCGGACTGGTGTTGGATTAATGCGCCGTCTTGGGATGGCATGTAGTTCGGATGTAAGATCAAGAATGGTCCGTTCTATTTTAACGAGTGATGGATTCCTTTTTGGGATTTCCTGTTTGGAATGGAATTTGTTAAAATGGGAATATGCGACTGAGTCAATTTTATTACGGGTCAGTGCTAGAGGTGTTAGATAGTGATTGCAAATCGATTAAGCAACGAAGAACTTGGGACGGCAGAGCAGCGGAAGGGCAGCAGGGGATTTTTTAATGACTGGGTATTACTGCTACATTTATTAAAACTCTCTTTCATTATTCTTCAATATGAGTTCCGAACTGACTTTAAGGAAGTAGTAAATAACTGATCAATTGAAGTGGTCTTTGGTCGAGACATGTCCGGGTGAAAAAGTAGAGTTTGTACATGTTTGACATGTCCTTACCAATATCGTTCAATATTGCATTGTGAATTTGTTGTCTATAAGTCAACGAACTTTTCAACAATAAGCCAGAAACTACACAATTCTGAAAATATATTGCTTAAGACTTGAAACGGATACTGCAAAACATCGCATCAAGATGAACGATTTTCGGTCAAATTCGTTGGTGTGCAATCGTAAAGTAGCGGAAAGAACCTTAAAAATTAAGCTCAGAGCCTAAGCTTGACAATTAAACGCCATTCTTATGTTTCCCAATATATTGGCCTGGTAACAGCTACAACCTGTGCGGAACAAAATGAACTACGAACGCACCGGATTTGGTGCGTTGCCGTATAAATTTTACCAAAAATTGTTAAATTTGTTTTGGTCCGTGATTATGGGCAGTAAAGGAAGTTAGCTCTTAGAGATCTAGGAATTCAAGTTTTTCGTGACTGGCGTTTCGAGATTTTGCTTGTCTTCCAGAAAAAAACGTTCTCAACGGGAGTGGCATATGGAAATAAGCCTGAGGAACTCACTACAGCCGTCTTTAAAGCAAAAACTAAGACGGCATTTGTCACATTTAGCCTGATCAATGGGCTAGAATTAAGAAGCCAAACAGAGAAGAGAAGGCTTTAAACAAAAAGTCTCACACAAACATTTCTGTATTTAAATTTAAAACCTGGAAGTTCTTAATGAATGACCCTGTAATGGTATTTCTTCGGTTACCTACGAGATAATCTGTTTGTTACCTGATTACACTGGAGGGGTGCCAAATGAGAGGATAGAAGAATGCATCAAAGAAAGTCTGATAAGTCACTGTCCATATTCTCTATTCACAATATCGTGGAGGAAATTAGAAAATAAAAGGAAGATGCCATCAGCTTTCATACGTTTGCGATTGAAGAAGAATCTGCTAGACAACAAGGAAATAGCATCAAAAATTACTTTTGCTGGCAACTAAAGGTTTTATGTATAAGACGCAGGAAGTCTTATAACCCAATCGGATTTTCAAACCCATACTCACAAGCTTTATAGCCTTACCGCCAAAGAGTGGGTAAGGGACTCCCGTCCAAAATCAAAATCTCCAAACACAAGATATGAAATCGTTGAGCATTGAATCCCCATACCACAACTGCTCGTCCCCAAACTGCAGTTATAGTAAGATAATACTTGGTATGGATGTGACGTTGGTACTTAATATAAAATTTTGTCCATGTCTTCGGTCGCAATTTTTAGGATTCTGTGCTCGGCTATATTGTGTTTCCCCGAAGGAGGCAATTCGCCTACTTCCCTACAATTTATTTAACACAATTTCTTGTTTTTCTTGGGTTGGCACAACAGTCTCGTGTAAACCTTAACCAAGCTTTTCAGTCTTTCCAACTGGTACTTCCTCTCCCCAGCAGTTTCCAAGTTCTTACACCACCAAATTAGTTGACATTCTTCTACACATGTATGTGCCTACCTAGACTACGACGTATTCTATTGCGTTGTCCCAGCGTTTTGCTTTCGAAGATTTGATAGATATTGCGTAGTCATACTAAGGTATCCCTAGGTATGATATCTGAAAATGCTTTACTAAATGCACTCCTCCATAAGGCACAAAGTTTTTCATTGAACCTTCTCCTTCAGATGCTATTTACACAAAACAGGACCAAAAATCGTAGGTAGAACTTTTTTCTGGAAGAAGTTCTAGAGGTCTTCTTCATCCTTGCCGTCTTAGATACAGGAACGATGAATGTCTTATCTTAGATACAGGAACGATGAATGTCTTGTACAAGTCTAGTCTTTTCTTTCCAGAAGGGGCTCTATTACTCAAATACTCAAAGAAACAACGATTGGTATGATTTCGGTTAAACGCCATTATCAAAAATTACAGTAAAGTAAAGGTAGACGAAATCCTAGACCACCTTCAAGTTTTTATTGCCAATTGTGATGCCCCGTACCAGACGGCCATATTTTGAGGTTATGACATTAATGACATCACAAACTTAGCTTTGCCCTCGTTAAGGGCCAGACACATTCTAAGTGTTTCCGTTTCAATGTCAGTTCACCACTTCCGTCCAACTAAAGAAAATAATTTTCTGTGTATCAGTCCTAACACTGTCCCATGCACGCTGTTTCCAATTGTCAGACCAAGCACCCCAGTATTCGCTCTCACCTTGCCTTTATTCCGGAGGTTCTGATTCTCTACACATCCCGAACTCTAAGGTTGGGATTTGAAGACCCTCTCTGCTAGATTGTTGTTAAACTTGTGGTCGGTGTGATGCGCTGTCGTATTGTAAGTGACTGTTCTTTGCCTTTCGACAAAATTCCCACTTTGATACATCAGGCATAATTTGCAATTGTGTCACATGCTCTATTTCCTTTTGCAATAGCAAAAGAAGTCAATTTAGCCTGGCCCCAGATCTGTTCAGTTTGGACACAAAGTCTTACCACTGTTCTGTTGGCTCATAGAGTGGAATCGCCTCCACTCTGTAAACGCAACGTGTACAATTTGGAAGCAATTGAAAACCTTGTCAATAGCTCTACCAAAACGCATATTCCATTATTTTTAACAATTGCAACTGTTATGAAAAATAAACAAAAAAACTACCTTCATTCTTTTCTCCATTTTTTCTTAATTTTTTTGAAGTTTCATTGAAATCGGAACTGTCAGTCTTGGGATTAGCTCGAGCAGACACACACTACCAATTGATTTATGTGGACAAATCAAAAATAAAACAACTTGGATGGACTAAGTGGCTTTGTTCGAAGAAGAGAAGAATACAATTCTACACATGTATACACTTGACAGCCTAATTCCCAGAACATCCAAGGCAATGGTTTTTCGTTGAATGGTCCTACCAAGTGCGATCTATGATCTGTGCGTGCCAAACTTGTACGTAGCCACAATCACTGACAGAATACACATTATTCATGTTTTTTTCTTATAATTGAAGAAGCTTTTTTTTTAGACATTTGCTTTTTTCTTCAAAGAGAAACCACACAAATAGCACAACAAAGAAAATTAAATTGAAAATATTTTTCACAACTCACTTAAGGAATTTATAAAAAAACAGTATTAGTAAAGGAATGCAGACAATACGTGAGTAAAGATACGGTACATATGCTTGACACTTTTCAATGACAAAGTGGTCCTAATTTTCAAAAGCATTGAAACCAACATAAGGCAATTGAAAAATGAAATGTGTTGCACCAGAAATCAATTGCAGAAATCAAAGTCTATTGATTTATGTTCATAATTTGTTTCCTATTGCCTTGAAAGCTTACTTTGTTTTCGTCACACAACTATAAATGACATTTAATGAATTCTTGGCGGGAAAAGTATTGTCAATCGCATTTAAGGCGTTGGTCGTAGTAAGGCCCAGTGTGCGGCATACAGAGTCATTCATTTTGTGGTTGCAAGTCCTGGCCTCTAAGACTCAGCTGTCAATTGAAGTGACACAATATTAGCTGAATCTTTGTCATTTAGGATAACATTTTGGTAACAAAGCATAGTTTTAAAATTATGAAAAAGTTACTCCAAAAGTGAGACTTCAAACGAAGCCACTTTTCGCCAAGATTCACACGCAGCCACTTCACGGCGTTCGCAGCAATTAAAGGTATTTTGCATTTGGAGTAGCGTTTTCATCCTTAAAAAGTTTACGTCACAATTATAGACCTGCCTTCATGGAGCCGTGGGTAATATACAAACAATATACTCTGTACTCTATGGTTAAATATGATCATTAGCCTGTATTTCTTCAAAAGTACCAATGGTCAAATAATGACCTTTTCTTAGCGGCGATTGGTGATTATAACTTCGAAGATATGTGGTTCCAACAAGAATCCGAGATATCGCTTGAAATGCGCGTAAAAGTGGTTAAAATAACCTTAAACGAATCGCATTGTGAATCTCATCGTTATTGTTTTCCATATTTAAGGGAAAACTTTATAAAGAATTAAAGTCTTAAAAATGTATCGATGCTTAGAATTTATTAAGCGTTACTTTTGAAACCGAAAAAATAAATACACCTTATTTTAAATGTAGTTATGGCCACCTATTCATACAAATTATCAACGCGGTCTTGTTTTTTCTTAGTGCCGATACATCTTAGGGAATGTGAATGCAATGGTTTTTTTCAATTGTTTTAATTACAAGTGAGAATCCGAGTAATTTTAGTCTTTTCTCTAAATCTGTTTGATGGGATATAAAGGTGTTTGATGTGATACTATGGTTTAATCCTTTGAAAAGATTTTCGTTCAAATTTTTGTAAAGGAAAGTTCTTAAAGTTCCTAGGTGGTGGACAGAAAACAATAATCGAGTCTTATTAGGGATATGAAGAACTAAATTCAATTTGTTTGGGTTGCTTTTAGACAATTGGTCCAAGGCAAACAATAAGAGAACAGAAAATGGGCAAAATTGTCCTCCTGTGTGCTGATGTGCTTCGATATCACAGCATTTGTCGTCAAAGCTCTACAAAATTTTAAGAAATACTTTGAGAAACTATGTCAAGAATTGGTTCAGTTACAAGGAATGTAGGCAGTTCCACAACAGTCGCGAACGAACAAGAAGATGATCTGCCGAAAGAGTTCGTTAAATTGGCTGAAGTTGGTATGAAACTCACCCCAAATTTATTGCATCTCCAAGACTTGACACTTTTTTGGGTCAACAATATTAACGGGACATGATAATACTATAGTACAAGAAATTCTTAACGCATAGGAAGTGGCTTTCAAGTTCAATTCAATTCAATTCAAGTTCAAAATTTTCGACTGCGATGTTTGAAATGTTAAAAATTGCCTGCTTAGTGACACAATATTCGATTTTTTCTTCATTTCTTTAACATTTCTATCTAATATTTTAAATTATATATTCTAAATAAAATTCAATTGAACTTGTCTGCCTACCATCTTAAAATGAAACGCGCGAATGGACAATACACGTATGAAGTCAGTAGAAATCTAAGACTTGCACACACACTTCTTGAGAGTTCCCTTCTTATATATTTTTTTACCAATGTCACATTTTTAAGTAAACATATGGAAGCTAACATTTGGTGAATCAACTTCGCCAAAGTTATGCTGTATTTCTTATTTTAGCAATATAACTGTAGTAATTGGTCTCAATTATTGAACTGTGTTCAAAACAATGAGGTTTTTTTTACAATGTTCAACAAATATATTTAAAATTGATTTTTAACAAAAAAAATATGAACCATATTTGGGTCACTCGTCTTATAGAAAATCAGTTTTACTCTGAATTCAACAAAATGCATTCTATTTTTGAATACATTTGCCCTCACTCGTTCTCACCCGAACAAATAATTTGTCAGATTTTGACAATAAGTAAGCAACAGAGGCAGACCGGCTTTGAGCCATTAAGAAGGTTAAGCTATACAGTGTCAAATTAAACGCTTTCGAATATAATTTTGGCTACAATTCGATAAAACGCTTCTCTCGTAAGTCCTTCTACATTTTCGACCGTTATATTCTGCTGTTCAACATTGATAACTCTTTGTTTCCGTTTTTAAAGCCTCTTTTAACTGATCCCAAATCTAAAACAGCCACGTATTCTGTATCCCACTTAACTATAAAATTTGCTCTCAATTTTGTTTCATTATTTGCTCCAGGAATGTATCGGTTTTTTAGCATTTGGCAACTCTTTTGGATCAAAATTTGAACCACAGATTTCCCGACGTTGCGGGGATAGACTCTGCAACTAGTGCAACAGTATAAAATAAGTACCGCGAAAGAAAAACTGTGTGTGCCTTGTAAGGGGCAAGTTCTCCGTTCCAAATTTATTTTTAGGGTAAGGTTAGTATTGGCGCTATGAAGTTACCCAAATCCAACTGTTTGTACTTCATTGTTGGAAGCGAAATGGTATATTTTCTTAGAAACTGTTTTTGCCGGAAAGAGTTAAATATCTTGTAGAACAATTTCAAGCTTAAGCAAATTGTTTTATATCAGTCTCAACAAAGTCATTCCAAATTCTTTCTTTAAAGATTCAAGATCGTTACTTGATCCGATTGAATTGTTCCCCTTAACATGCGAGGATCCTTCTATCGCAGGTCGAAATTAATTAACAACCGCGCGTTAACTACTGAATTTTCCGCCTAAAATATCGTTGTTGATTAATCAAAAATGCTCTTGACTGCCTACCGTCCCTAAAAATCGTTCTTCTATTGTTTATCACCGACTGCCTGTCCAGAGATAACAAGACAACAGCCAAAGACCGTGACGAATCGAGTGCAAGACACTCAAACACAGCCAACCACCAGACGACTACGAAAATGTTAAACAATTATCCAACCTCTTATTAACCACCTCGCACGAGCGTACTTCAAGTCGAACAAATGAAAACAAAAAATAAAGAAAAACAAGAAAACAAACACAAGCACACGGCCAGCCAAACCAACAAAACTCACTCAACAACCATTTCGGTTATTAACCAATCTTAAGCGTACATTTCATTTGCTTCCGCCCAACGACCAATGAATAGCATTTGCATCCAAAATCCAACTCAAAAAACGACTAGCGGAGTACTCACACCGAGGCACACACATTTCCAACCACACAATGAGTGATGTGTACTTGGAGCTTCTCAATTGTTCACTTCTCTCCTAATAAATACAATTTTCTACGCACCGCAACGTGTTCGATGCTCGATTTGAGCCGACGGTGTCCGAAGGAGTTCTGGACGAACTTGATGGTGTGCCGACAGCCGCGCTCTGCTGGAGAGGTTTGTTGCACAGTTGAACCGAAGGATGGAGGAATGTGCTGTCTCTTCGCCGGCCGAAGAGTGTATCTCTTCCTGCACACGACGGCGATGAGCTGGTGGACTGGTATTCTCTAGTTTAGATTCGCTGTGCAGCATGTTGTGTTGTTGTTGAGGGAAAAAACGAAAAGCACACACTTCACAGCATATCTGTTGTGGTCACAGCCGAGGGAGACGGAGAGCCGGCACGCAGAAGAGCGTGAAAGAGAGAAGCCGAAACGCAATCGAACAAGAACGATCGAACGACAAGCGACAAACGGTCGGGAAGGCGAGACGAGACAAGACTCAAGTCGTTGTGCTGTTACGTACGTTTTGTTGTTCATTGTGTATTAATTTTAATGTGCGCAGGTTGTACACTTACTCAGGTTTTTTAACGAAGTAATAATGTCAGTACATTTTTAGCAATCAGGCGGATAGCAAGTATCCGTCGTCGTTTGTTGTCTCTCGTCGTTTTCTGTGTTCTGTCTCCGTTTGTGCGTTTCTTTTTTCTGACGTTGTTGTTTTCTTCCTCTTCATTTATTTATTTATTTTGTGTTTTTTTACTTGCGCTTACCTCTGTTCGCACACCCGCTAGTGGGTCGGCAGAGCGAAAGACAGCGAGAAGTGTAGTCTATTTTCCTTTTTTTTTGATTCTGTTCCGTTTCGCCTTAAACATAAACTTAATTAAATTAATAAAAATAAAATAAGATTCGAACTCGAGAGATTTTGCATCTGCAACGGACTGTTTACACTGTCACGGGATTGACCATCGCTGCCTTGAGAATGCTTTTTGACACGAAAATTGTTTAAGTGAATTTTTTGTTGTTTTCGTTTTTTTTTTTTTCAAATATTCAATTTATTTTTTCTGAAAACCGGTAGACAAAAAATATAAAAATCTCGATTAAGGAGCTTCTGTCATTCCGGCTGTGACATAACTGATTATTTATTTAATTTAAAAACCCATTCCGAGTGCTTATTTGTTTACTTTTTTATTGGAATTTTTCTGTTTTTTTTTTTAAGAATTTCTGCAAGTTTCGGTTTGTTGTTTTTTTCCTTCTACTGATTTGCCTACAATTGCAATCGAAGAGAGTGTATCTCAGTATGACATGCCATCTAGAACGAAAGAGAAACAGTGTAGTGTGCAGCACACAACGGTGTACCAGTACAAAGTGTAGAAAATTGCATTAGTCTCTCCTATGATTTACTATAATTTTTTGTTCTTCGTTTCATTAATCCACTCAGTGTCTGAATCTCTGTCAGTGAAAGCAAGAAAAAAAATTAAGCGAATCATTTTTTTGTTCTCTCTTTTAGTTTGTGTTTCATATCGCGGATGGAAAACAAAAGAAAAGAAATTGAAAATAATAATGCAATAAAAAGCGGAAATGAATGCATATGTTTTGATTAATTAATTTGAATTGATTTATCTGCCATCGCTACGAAGTGAATGCAATTCTGCATACAGTGTGAAATTAGATACAAGAAGAAATAAAAGATTTTTACTTTTCGCAAAATTGAGTTTTCGAATTGAATTCATGGGAAATTATACATGTACGTACAAAGAATTGGTGACACTGTGACTGAAAAGACAATAAATTTCCGTTTGAAGAAGGACTGATTTAGTTTTGTGCGTGAAGAAGAAAATTCAATGAGACTTCAGAACAAGCAGAAGAAAGTTGAGGATATTTCGTTAGCAGTTTCCGGGGTTTATGTTGGTGATTGCATTTTGAAAGGTAAGTGCTGCCAAATGTTGTCTTAAGTGAACTTCAGGGGCTTGACAATTGGTGTGAATGACAGTTGGCAGTTCGAGCAATTGGCAACCGGTGGTTGCAACGTCTGTGATGTCAATGAATATTTTGAAACTGATGTGATGTCAATGTTTACGGAAAGATTTCAAAATACCCGAAAAAATGGGCCTCGCCGCTTCAAATAGTACAACAATAACGCGCAGAGTGGTTGCTGTCTATCCTCATTTGTGGGCTGTAACGCCATCGCATCTTCTCCATTTCGAGTTTGAATTTCGGCACCTTAAGGGAGTATTAGTATCAAATTTCAAACTAAAGCAAAAATAGGGCTGTAACTTCGACTGTTTGTGTTACAAACATTGATTTTTGTAGAAAGAGCTAAAAGAAAGATACTCAATCAGTCGTCTAAAGGAAGCGATTCTTTCTTGTGTTTTTTTTAAAGATCCATAGAAATGAGTAGGTGAACATTTGTGAATGACTATGAAAACTTAGGAAAATGTCTAAATATTTTGAAGGATACAGATTACGTCCTTCCGCTTGAATGATACTTTGGGAGTATTGTCAAAAGCGGAAACACAAATCTGAAATTGTAGTTTGATGTATGAAATACCTTCTAAACTCTCTTCTGTTACTGTCTGAAATATTAAAAAGAATGTGCTTCCAATTGAATGAATGTCCTGTTCGATTGATTTGATTTTGAATATAAACACATCGTCATTTATTTGAACATGCGGTTCTTAAAACCTGATCGTACATCATGGTTGTAAGGATGTTGTAATAACGCACAGACCAAAACAAGTGTTTCTTTCTGCGAACCTCTCTAAGGATTTGAAGTAAGAATTTATGTTTGATCCTTGTGCGGCATTAACAAGAAATTGAACACCAGAAAATCAAGCAGTACTATGAACTCTATTGATCCCGGGTTCCTATGTTTAAGTTATCCATGGAGAGATACTAATTGTAGAGAATGTTAGAAATGAATTGAATAATTCCATTTTTATGTCCACTGCTACAATGGAAGCTTAAACTTTAGTTCTTTGAAAACTGAAAAGTTAAATAAAAATCGTAAAATCTGCATCAGTAACGGACAATTCTAATGAACATCATGTAACGCTTAACTCGCAATTAAAAACGACAGTCTTTAAAAATATTCTTATTATTTTCTGTTATTAATTGTTTTTCACAAAATATACGTTCTTAATTTATAAGAATGTAAAGTATGCTAACCCCTATCTTAAGCCAACAGATATCAGAAAGTTTACATGTAACTGCAATTGTCCTCCTTTCTATGATCAGCATTGTTTTGAGTTAGCGCACGTTCTTCAATTGAATAAGTAAAATGGGCGGCACTACAAAAAACAAGACAAGAGAAAAATGGCTTTATCAACTACTTGTGTTGTGCGTGCAGTTTTTCTCTCATGATTAGTTCGGACGTGAAGACTATTGCCGACTTCTAACGGGGAGATTTGAGAAGCTTTTCACAGACAATGAGTACTCTCTGAATATTGTCAGCACATCGAAAGAGGTGGTGCGAGGTGACCATATAGTTCAAAAATTTAACTTGGAATCCTTGGCGTCTGACGTATTTACTTTCTACACCAAGACGACCACTTCAAGTTATTTAAACAAATAAAGGTAAACCAAAAAAACTCAGCCATATGCAAACGTCCGATCGACTATCTACATTCTGTCTCTAAATCGAATAAGTTTCTTTTCTGGTTACGGTTGACAAGCAGTAGTAGCAATCAGTAAACCCGAGCTATTTCAAAGTCAGCAATCAAAAACATTAAGAAAATTTTTAAAAAAATGTGCTCTTTCATATCAGCGTTTTGTCCTTAAAATTGCTCAAATATGAAAACTTTAAACTTCCCCCACTTCCATAAAAATAGACTAGCGAAAAAATCATTGCTAACATACTAGTCATACAACAGAAACCCTTACAGAGTTGAAGGGACCTACAGTTTTCTGCCGACTCCGAACGGCGAGATTTGAGACAATTGATTAGACAATTGATTGATCTTGAGTGTTTTGTTAGCAGATCGAAAGAGGTGGTGCCGTGAGAATATGCGAAGTGTTCCGCGCGGGAGTCGAACTTAGACCTTGGGCTTGTTGTTCGACGCACTTACCCCCTACGCCACGGTGACCACAACGAGCCACGCTGAGTAGAACACATAAAAGACACATTCGACATATTTGGGCAAGTTTTTAGAGTTTAAAATTAGGAACAAAACTAAACTTACGAAAGTAGGAATGATCAACAAAAATGTATCCTTCCAGAAATTAAAGTAATTTCTCAATTTTCTCATATACACACAACTATCGTACAACAAATTGTTTGCACGAATCATGAGTAAACCCTATAATGAAAACCTAAAAAATGTTGTAGAGTTGTAGAGCCTGCACTGTGAATTTGTTTGTAAACTCTAAACACGCCGCAACAAATCATGACTAAAAACTTGGCATTAGCAGTCATGAATGAAAGAAATATGTATTCGAAACTTCCATATCAATCAGACAATTAAAAGTGAGAGATGTCCACCTCACCTTCCATTAAGAAATCAGTACGATCATTGATTAATTACGTCTTATTCCTGTAACTTAGAAACACTTAAAGAATTTCAAATTGTTTCTAAAAGTTATTTTGTTTTCCATTCGACTTTACGAATTAAGTAATGTGTAAGTCTTCACAAAGTCTAAGTACAGATAAACTAAAGCACGCAATACTAAAGAATTGAAAAAAATCTTTAATCTGTACTGAAAACTGAGCAAATTTCCAAACAGTTACCGTGGATCATTTGCCGACGGATTTTTACGCCAACGTTTCTAACCAAAAGAGAAATATCCTCAATCGGCTTCATTGCTCTTGCTTACGATCCCGTGTAGTAAAACACTTCAATTTTGAATAGCTCATAATTATGAAGTTTGTTGCAAGAACGTAAATTTACAAAATTGGTCTTTAATTGGCATTTCTTCCGTCAAGAATACCTTCTTAAATTGACCGATTCCACTTTCCCCTCATTGGTCTTGATCGCGAATCTGATCAAAAACATCAGGCGAGTGTGTTTTGGTCCATTTTTATTAGATGATCGAATATAAACGAATTTTTTCACTTAAAATATAAAATTAATTTACCACTGTGGTTCTCCCATTTCTCCTCCAAAATGTAGTCAAAAACCGAATGACTTTAAATTTAAGGTTATCAAAAGGTGGTATCCTCTCATACATTTTTAAACAAAATGAGGACGCAAAATCATACAAAATATCAACGAGACACCTAAACCTAAAAATGATTATTTAAAAAATCCTTAATTGAATTGACATCCTCATCATCTGTAGAAACAAGTGCAATAGGGCATATATTTTGCTAACACAACCAAGCTGTCACATTCAACAATCACAGACAAACTGTCGCTCCTTTCACCATTTCCACCATCGAACGTGAAGGAAAATCCCCATTACGACCGCAATACATTTAGGAATCATTTAAACGTTTAAAAATGCAATAAAAATAAAAGAAAACTTTTAATACTGCAAGTGCATGACTGAAACCATTTAATTCAGCGTGTCCTTGCCCGAGTCATTTAAGCCAAATGACAACTGCAAGCAACTAAAGCATTTCATTACTACACGATAATCTGATGTCACCCCGAAATGCGGGACAGTTCTGTCAGCTTCTAGTTCAGAACTGAATCTGACTTAATGGGTAAAACGTTCTTTCCCACGATTTGCGTTTGCTTATGGAATAAGTAAACTTTCTAATTTTGTTGATCTTTCGAGAAGATCTTTCTCTCTCTTATTGAATGATGAGTTTAATCGTGGATGTCTGACCGAAGTCGATATAGTTTCATTGTCACGATAAATGCCTACACACCAATAGTGTCAGAAATGGTCCCTTACCAACAGAAAAAAATGCTTCCTCTGAAACAAATGTGAAGAATGTACAACATTCCAAACATTCTTTACAATTCGATCCTTAGAATCAGATTCAAATATTTCAATTTCATCGGAATTCCGAATCCCTTTTCAAAGCGCACCGCCTCAACACGATCAAGTGATCACGCAACGATGGCGCCATCTAAATACGAAAAACAAACAATTCGCCGACGACGATCCACATTTAGAGAACGCTCAATCAACCCTATCGAACTACGGCCTTTCCCTAATTAAAACCCTGCTCCACACCAGCTAGCCTCATTATTCGAAATCAGATCAAGCTGTAGAATCTGCCGCAACGTCATCGATTAAAAGATACTTAAACTCGAACTAACTGCACTCCTTTACGGTCATCGACATCTTGTCGCCTCCTCTGCACGCTGGAAGTGTCTAATTTTCTTCACGCTTTAATCCACGGAATCCCCAAGACCTCAAGATGGATTACTTTCAGATCAAATTAACCGAGCCCGGTCCATCGGTGAAACTCTCCTCTTCCCTCCATGCTGCAGCTACTCGTCTATTAAATTTCGCCCTCAAAACACCCCCCTCCCGGACGGCAGGAGTTTGAAGGAGATAGTGGGAGAGGGAAACAAAAACAAATCGTGCGAATGGACCGTGGCCAACGTGTAATTAGTGGCACTGTGTAAAATCTCACGTTGAATAGATACCACACGGCAGGCACCCATCGCCGCACATGCAACTCGCTCGTCGTCGCGGCGATGAATTGTTCGGCCGGTCGGAGTATTCCGGCAGCAGTTTCAAACCAGAAAGACAAACACCGCAGCTAATAATGACTCTTCTCCAAACCTCGAGGGTGTCTTCGTACCCATCTTTGTGCGTGTGTGTGTGTGTTTGGAAGATGGAAACCGTGTCGAGCCACCAACGGAGGCGATGCTTTGATTAATCACACGAAAAGTACATTTTCGACATAAGCCGCCACCGAGATCAAGTGCATCTCCAGCGCGATGCTCAGGGCGGCTTCGTCCGAAGTCAATCCATCAAACGAAACAAAAGTCCATCCGCAGGCGTGGAATCAATAAAAACACAAGGAAATGTCTAAAGATTCATTCAAATCGAATTATAATTGCCAAAATGTATCTCCGCACACACACACACACACACCCGAGAGAAGGACGACCCCTCCCTCCCCACCACTTCGCCGGATTCAATGATTCTCTGTGGCTAATTGCCTTAAAGATTTTAATTTATCTTTGAAATGAAATGAGGAAAAATAGGACGCGAAAATGATTGTTACTCTCCAGTCTCTGCACTGTTCCTCGCCCGCCACCCCCATGAGAAACCCAGCCGGCGCCATCTATGGGCTGTGAGGTTTAATTTGTCACAATTTTACATAACTCTGTGGCCGGCTACGCAATTATTTTCAGAGTTTAACGTTTTTTTTCGCTCCCCCCGCAATGGGATGGGCTGTATTTCGGTCTTGTTTTTGTTTCATTTGTTCTTAAGGATAAGTGAACTAATTATCCTTTCTTTCTGTTTGCCTTGTTGTTGCTGTTGTTCGGAGGAGATGCCAAATGAGAAACCGCATTATTTTTGTTTTTTTTTTTTGTATTTTTTGGCATTCGCTCTGAATAGCTGTGTTGGGTGGATGGGAGGTGAATTGGTTTTGTTCCTTTTTAATGTGCCGCAACCGCACAGATACACTTGATTCGACTTCAGAGGGATGTGTAATTAAAAATCACAAAAGTCGAATGCGCTTCGGGTGGAGTGGAGTGGCTGAGTGAAATCTTGATCGAAAATTTGTTGCCTTTCTGCTAAGGGATACCACCACTGAAGGATGGGGATATGGTAATTTGTGGATGAGAAGGCGAACAGTATTGGATTGTGGGTGTGAGGAATGAGATGGCACCTTGTTGATAGACGTAAACGATTCTATTGATATTGTTTCAGAAACGTCATTTTTCACAGACGTACATAAAGTTACAGGAAAGACTTAAGCAATGCCTAACATGCAGCAGTTCTTTTCGACCCGCCTAAGCAATCTGTTCCCTTGCCCTAGTCCCATGATTTTCGTTCCAAAACTATAAACACCATAACCGCCTTAATCTCCTTAGCCGTAGATAACAAAAGTAGACTTATGCCACCATACAATTTTTTGTATCTCCTTCGTCAGGTGAAATCACCGGAAACAGGGCCAAAGATTGCGCGCTGTTCATCTCTTTCAAGGAGACCAAAAATGATCTTACCCATATTCGATTCTGTCCATCATTCGCCATCATAGAGCGATGGTATTCATAATAATATCATCTATATCTTTAAGAAGTTGACTCTACTACACCGCTATTCCTTGTGGCCAGATAAACTTCGATTGAAAATAGTCAAATCCTAGTCTTTGGCACAACCTTTGCAACGATTTTGTTCAAAAAGTCATCACAATCGTCGCCTTGCCTAGGATAATGGTAACTGCACCGAAATTCAATTCAAGTCGTCTCCCCAAATTAATGCTGTCCATAGTTCTAAAAAATTTGTTTCGATTGAGCCACTCCGGTGTTTACGTTTACCGGGAAGAAATAAGCTCCATTTGGGGACATGTTGCGGTCCATGATTTTATATCATGCCAACATTTGAATAAGGATCTTGCATTCGACCGACATAGACATTTTTTGTGATGCACTGCGTTGTGAATCAAATTTCCTACTTTTTAGGTGATGTCTGTCTATATGTGTCTATATTCAAGTCATTTTACATATTTGACGCCAACCAATTTTAAGTGCCCCATAAGATTCCTTCTTGTGTCCTGGCTTACACAAAGCCCCCCTCCGTTAGCCCTTATTTCCGTGGGTGTTTCGGGTTAAAGATCGAAGATTGTTTTTATAGTTCATCTTTATACATTTGAATATCTTTGGGTTGTATAACCATGAGTTGTATTCAAGGTTCTGCCTACTTGTTCAATTTCCTATTTTTTTTTTTAAAACGTGGTATCTTGTAACACAAAATGAGACAAGAAATGGGCACGATATCAACCTTTATCCAAAAGACTCAGTTACTCAGTTCTCAACTCAACTCTCAACTCTCAGTTCAAACTCCTTTTGTATAAAAAAAACATTTGCTCCACAAAATTTAGTCAGTAACATTTTGAACAAAAATGCAATTGAGAGGAAGATCTCTAGCAAAAAAGGGTTTCTATTAAGGGCGTATTGATATTAAAATAGAATAGAACAATCGGAGAGCAAGTTGTTAACAAAATCCTTATTTTTCATGTATGTAAGTAACAAATTTCATATTATGTAACAAAGCTTACACTACCAAACTATGAGAACATCTAGCTTTCGACTGTAGAAGTACAATAAAAAAATCCAGGCCGAATTCAGGTACTTCTCCGCAAGAATCATTCCTTGCTTTAAATTGGGGTCAAAATTTCACCCGAAAAGAGCCTAAAATTCATCTTTGACAGATTTACCAAACATTTCACAGGCTCCAAAAAACTCCTACTGTTTTTCACTTTAAAGTGAAAACGAAAGTTCATGGGAAATCGAAGTTCCAACCCTTTAAATTCAATATTCCGCAGCCCCATGGAAACTCAATATGCAAATGACCTAAATATACAGCACCGTCAAAGCCCACCTTCGCCCGCGCAAACCAAAATCACCGCCACTCTCAATTGAAATTAGTTCTAAAAGATACAATAAATGATATCATCGTTCTAATAAGATGAAGAGAAGTCTTGGCTCGGCTGCAACAACACCTCAAGACAACCACCCAAACTCAACCCACCCACCCAGCGAAATGTATTCAATTATAAATTCATAAAATCAAAATGCCAAACCGGGGGAATGGACAAACGCCGTGCCGTTCGTAGACCAGCAAAGGGTTAAGACGGAAAAGAAGGACACTCCGAAAGCGGGCGAAAAAATCAAATATCCTTCGACTTTTATTATCTTTTTCTTTCGATACATTTGATTTGAAAATTTTTTACTGCTTACAACTGTGAATTGTGCTTTATTTTTTCCCGGTTTGTTTCAACTCTTTTTCCCGGTCCTCCTTCACCAACCCGACTCATCCGTCATGGGCACCACGAGCCTAACGGTGTGTCTTTAACTCAGTTCCGCGTAAAATGAATTCATAGCAAAATCAGAGCCATCCTTTTCCCTAAAAATACCACACCATTGCCACCCCACCGCCAACATCGCCATAACCGTCGTCATCATCGGCAGCAACCACGGCCGCCACACCATCTCCACCGCCGCCACCCGCAGCAACATTGCCAACCACTTACTTATATTGTGGTCACCCTTAAAATAAACCACTGCCGTGCGCCATTCGACACACACACACACATCCGCCCGGCCGCCCACCCACCATTTGTCATTATCGCCGTCGCGTAAGGACGCAAAGGCGAAACATACTCTGGCGGAAAAGACGAAAAAATAAAACGGCAACAACAAAAACAACAACAGCAAAAAAAAATTAAGGCAAAATTCCGAAACAAAAACAACGCCAACGAACGATAGCTGAGTGGAGTGCGGAGCGGAGAAAAGAATCATCACCACGAACACCGTTCACCCGCGCAGCACTCAGGCTTGAGCCTGCTACTGCTGTTTGCGAACGATTGGGGGTGGGATACGGCGATGTGCAATGGGAAAGGACTAAATCACCACACTCCATTGAAAACCTAAAAAGGGTAGTTAGATAGATAGATAGAAAATACACGTGACGGTGTCAGTAAGATGGGGCTGGTGAGAGGTGGCGGAGTTTTGTTGAGGCAGTTATGGCGCTCTGTGGCTCGGTGTACAACTATGTAGTTCGAAGCCGGATTTCGTCCAACACCACACAATACACACACCAATCATCCCTCTACCTCTCCCTATAAATACACAGTAGATGGGGGTCACAAATCGGCTGCAGAGCTCCCACTTCGCGGTGGGAGGGCGAGCGGTGGTATAGGATATTCTAGTATAATTTTGCTAGTACTACACACTCTTTCATTTTCTGTGTGTGCGATTGCTGGTACTTTAACCCACTTTTCCGCTATCAGGGGTGGTTGCAAAAAATTTATTCTGTCAGACAGAAATTATTGAAGATGCCACACTCCACCCGCACCGCCCACACCACACCCGCGTCAAACTAAATGCGAGCATTTCAAATGAAAAATCAATAAAAATTGAAAGAATTACAAAAAAAAAAAAATAAATAAATAAAAATGTCCCAAGGGGGTGTAAAACAAACGGAGTCTAGGAGAGAGCTGTAGTCCCGTACAAGGAATCATTTAAATCAACAAAGGAATCCAAAGATTTCGGACATAAATAAGACAGCAATGTGAACAGATGAGGTTCAAATCGTAAAGAAAGAACGGAAACAGAAACAGGTTCGCCGAAAGATGTACGGGTAGGTAGGAGGACGGGGGATAGATGAGGGTGACAGTGGCAATGATGATATCTCGATTGCTGGTGAAGGTGGTCATGGTTTGAAGGAATTAAGTAACTTAGTGGCGACAAGGTTGAGAAATAAACTATGTCCTTTTTTTTTGGTGAAAAATTGGGGCCCTAACAAGTACTCACTTACCCACCCGTGGTAGCGTTGCCAGGCTTCTGAGAATCCACGTCTATTATTATTTTGAGTACTATTTACACACCTACTAGGTAGGTAATGTAGAGCGTATTGACACCACTGCTCCGACCCGAAAAGTCGTCGAATCCTAGCTATTGGGACAATGAAACAGAGGACGGCCTAGGCGAAGATGGTGCACACAAGTGGAGACGGACCTCAACTAATTTAGAGTGCGCGATTGCAGGATGCTGGCGAGAGATCGCGCTAGCTGAAGAGGCATGTTGGTTGAGGCCTAGTCCACCCCGGATTGTAGCGCCAGTAAAAGAAGAAAAAGAAGACTAAGACCCAAGCTCATCAAATTCTGCCCAAAAATCTTTTAAGTTCACTTGAGGGAAGCGCATTTTAAGCTGTCGCTACTGACCTAACATAGCCTCATATTTTCGCGTCATAGAACTTTTGGACCTGGACTGTCTTACAAGGAATAATCCGTTTCATACTGGTTTGATGAGAAAGCAGCATCTTTCTTGTTCATCGCTTTGCCTTCGGGTAGAACAAAATATTCTGCGTGACATTCTAATCCGACAGTTTAAACTGTTCCAATTCACGGCAAAGTTAGGTCTTCTCTGGGTGTCTCCAGTCCAGTGAGACTCGGTTGTTTGAGGTATTTCTCCTTAAAGAAATAACACTTTGCCTCATCTACAAGAATTTTGCAAAGACCCCTTACGCAGTTCATGTGGCACAACTTTTGAAAAAAAAAACGACACTTTAAAGTGACAATTAGGCAAACATTTCATAACTACCACTCCCATCGACATTTTTGTCTCGTTTTCAAATATCTTCAGCAGAACACATTCCAATTACATATATGTCACACATCGCAGCCCTCACACCCCAAAACTAGATTCCGATGTTAGCATCATAGCGTTAATCACTTGAAAACTGAAAAATCTGAGCCAATTTATCTTAGACCATGCGCAATGGCTTAAGTATTTCATTTCACTGCCAATTAACAGTTTTTTTTTTCATTTTGTGGTTAAGCACGTGATTCGAAGTTGAAAATTAGCTTTTATCGGTGACACTTTAGAGGGGGTTTGAAAAAAGTCCTCAAAAATGACACATTCAAGCCGCCAAAATGTCCATCCATCAGGTTGTGCGTTGATTGTTGACAATTCTCATACACTTTTTTTCGTCCCCATGTCACCTGTTCACTCAATAAATTGATTACATCTATCTGTCATTCGGCTGTCATCGAAATCTGACGTTTTTACTGAAGCAAACAACGTTCCATTAAAGCGACGTCCACCTGAATAATGTCAATGAAATCTGACACCCGTCTTCCCATCTCCTGGCAAAGGACTCGCCTTTTTTGCCTTAAAAAAAATATGCACACACAAGTCATGTGTGCAAGTGCAACTGTCAAGTGGAACCGGAACAACCTTCTAACTGACACATTCCCACACTGTTCCAGTTACCATTCCATACATGGCCATCAGAGGCGCACACAAACTGCCTCGCTCCTAAGCAAATAAAACTCTCTCTAGACAAGTCTGTGTTCGGCGCACACAGCGTCCTGCCGGAGCCGCATGTGAATTTCATTCATTCTCCCCGGTTCCCCCTCCAGAAAGTAATGCACTTTTTTCTGCGTTGTTTTGCCGTTGATTCTAACGCAGTCGCAGCAATTCTCTTCGATTTTCATTTCACGTCGCACGGTCGCCCTCTCTAAAATCGTTTGTCAAAGTGCAGGGATTTTCCTTGTGCGCCAACCAGTAATGCCTGATTCAAAATCTGACGTTTTGCACTGTTGCTGCTGCATCAGCAGCGTCGCGCCACCGATGGTAGGGGTGGGTATTGGCAAAACCAGGCGACATCGTTGCTATTTTATTCCTCATTTCACCCTCATTTCTCTTGTACTTACTGTTCTGTTGTTCGTCTGTGTTTCGCGTCTCTCTGTGTGTGCTCTCATTCTCTTTCTGATCTCTCATTCTTTTTTCGTTTTCCGTCGTTCTTTTTCTGGTTTCCGTTTTGGCCTTAAACACCCATGTCTACGTATAGCATGGCTGTGTTTTCTGTTTTGGTGGTTGACTCTCGTTGAAAAACAGCTGAAAAAGCACGTGTCGCGACTTTTTTCCTTGTCTCCCTTTCCCCCTTTTTTTCTGCAGCTCTTCGGCTCTCGTAGACAGGATTAAAACGTGTGGTTTTGGATCGTTATGTGTCAGGTGAAGAACGCCGCCAAGGGTAGATGTTTGGTTTGTTACGGGGGAGGGGTTGGGTGTGGTGGGTGAGTGTGGAGTAGGACATGGAACGGGGCTACGTTCATTCAAGCGCAGAGACAGAGGCGGAGGAACTGTCAACAGAGCAGCAGCTGAGTATATGGCACACGTGGGGGTATATTGTGCACTTTATGGTGAAGGAAATCACATAATGACGACAATTATTGTGTCGGTACGATGGGAGTTAGGGGTGAATGGTGCATAGAGGCCTGGTGGAGCAGAGGTATACTGGGAAAATGACGACAACGAGTGCTGCTGCTGCTGCCGGTCTTATACGGTGTGTAAGAAAGAACTGAAAAAGGAATGCAATAACTGCAGAGAACGAATATAACAGTGTCTGTGTTATTCTTACTTCTAAGTGTTGCCATTGAGTCCATGTGCCATTGCAGATCTTAGGTAGTCACATTTTTGAAGGACAAGTGCCTTAGGAAGATGAAAATTCATCCTCTTTTGCAGAACCTAAGCCAAAGATCGTTTCCATCCCAGTCACTCAAATTTAAATTCGCACAACCAAACTGTGCTGTGTCTGCTGGTGTTAGAGACCGCAGATTCTACTCTGTAGATTTAAAGCCTAAGACAAGGCGACTCTGCCTAGACTAATAATTAATTTTTTTGATAAAAAATGTTTCGTTCTTATCTTGACAGCTACTGCCAATCTTCGTTCTCCTGCTTAAAACAAGGACTGATCTCGCATTGAACAGTCGCCTTTCATCCAACCAGTTCTACGTTTGTGGCTTCCCGACACAGCCCGTTTTAGCTCTATAGATCACGTTAAGTTTCGATCATCAAGTCTGTAGCAAGGCTTAACAATTTTTTCAAAAATTTACAAAGTTGAAACTGCGTTAGTGTTTCACTGCATCCCAAGAACTTTGCCTCAGTTTGATGTTGTTAGCTCATGGAAGTACTAACTTCTCCCCTCAAAACATAATGGAGACTCCTAACCCATAAAAACTGATCACACCTTATTCACTCATATCCCACTACCACCCATCATCCACAGCAACACTTGCGAGAAAAACCACACCGAAAAAAAAAGTTCCATCCAATGCCAACCCCAAGCACAATCTGCCAGCAGCCAGCAAATGAGCAGAACAGGAGAGAGGGAGAGTCATGCACTAAAAACCTCCGAATGCAGATTTGCAGATTGCAATCGCAGTCACAACGTCGTCGTCTGCTGTCTGTCGCCAGTCGTGTGCCATCGCGCTGTGGGCCGCCGCCGGCATTCCCACTACCCCATCGTTATCATAGCGCCACGCCAGCCAGTCGGCCAGCCATCAGCCCTTCCGCAGACAACCGCTTGTACTGTGGTGCTTTGACTTTACTCTCTTCATGTCGCCGCTCAATTCGCTTCTCATTGGCTGTCGCCGCGTGTCGGTGTTTTAGGTTCTCTTATGTTGACTCTTCCGCCGCTCTGTTTTCTTACTCTCTCCGTCATGTTTGATGGTTTGATGCGACGATACTCCACCACAGCGAACCAAAGCCCGCCCCCACGCTCCCCCGCATTGAGCGGAAATTGCACACAAGAAATCCACGAGCACAGCATTTGAGTTGTATCGTCGCGCTGCTTTCGTCGGTAAGGCCGAGAAAACGAGGCAACGCACAACAATAACAACTTAGCGCCGCCGGGAATTTCCCACTCATCACCATCATCATCACCTCCACCGCCGCCGTCGTTGTGGTCGTCGTCGCCGGCTCACCCTCTTCACATTTCCTTGCACACTCATCCGCTCGTTAATCGTCATCTCATCACATTTAGCACACAGTACGCTTGTCCCGAGCATCTTGTGCTGGATTCCGAAATTTCCCGATATGCACGGCATATGTGAGACCGATTCTCGGCTCGATACGAGTGCACGACTATGAAAACAAAAGGATTTTGGGTTTTGGCATTTGAAGTCGTTTTTCTGACACCCTACGCATTGGTTTGTGCCGTGTGCTATTTCTGCTGCGTCCGCTCAAGTGAAGCACCGTGCCGCCAAGAGGACCTTCTTAACACCAAGGCGCAAGGCGTTGATCCTTTTCACGTTGTCTCGCAATTGCATTCGTACAACATGACCCTCGACGAGGAGGCAGAGACGTTATTTACGTTGTCCCTTTGCGCTTATCTCGTCGATAAATAATTCATTTATTATTTTTCCACTTTCCTGCTGGCCGGTATTGTTTGTGCGTGAATCCTTAGAGTGATCCTCGGAGAATCAGAGTCTTGCGCGACTAAGTGCGTGTACCTGTGCACGCCGTGGAATGGGGGTGTACCTGTCGAGGCAATGAACGACGTATCGAAGAGAAGGGCACGGCAGCGATGTTGTTTTTTTTTTCCTTTCTGTATGGGGTGGGAGGCATAAGTAATCCTTAAAATAAATTACGGCCGCCGAGAAATGCCAATGCGTGCTTAATTGTGCATTTCGGAATCTTTTTTTTTTGTCTTCTCTCTCTCTCCCTCTGCCGGCGGCTGTGGGTGTCGCCGGTTTTTTTTTTCGGCGGGGTCTTGTGGGTGTATCACATAATTGTCTATTTTTGGGAAGGGACGGCGTGGATGAAGAGTACTTGTGCACGTGTGTGTGGGGATACGGGTGTCCTTGTTTGATTTTCTAAAGGCAACGGTAATTTGTTTTGAAAATTATGCGACTGTACAGAGGGTACATGTTCTATTTGTGGGTCAAACGGTTCAGGATTAAGGCAGATGTCATATGAATATCGAATGATGGTGTTTTAAACCCCGGGTTGTTTTTCCTCAATTCACGATTAAGGGCATAATGATGACGCTAATAATTTGTTGTGGTTTATCAATCTTGAAAAAGGTGGAGATGCAGAAAAAACGTCCAATGAACGTACTCATCAAAATATCGATCATGTCAAAAGTGCCCACAATTACTTTGGCTGCCAATGACAGGACATCCAAAAATTTCCGATCGTGCTTCAACTAATAGACTCACACATTTCCAACCTCTACAAAACTCAATACCAACACAAAGTGTATATAGGATCTCTCATTTGCATGCGAAGAAACAATTAAATTGATCGATCTAAAGAGTGTTTATTTAAATCGATCAAAGCGATCGATTAAAAGTCAATGTATGCAGAAATCCCTGAGTCTTAAATTTCAGAAAAAATGCAAATTCAGTTAATCGATAAAAACGATCTTATCGCTGCATTCACTCCAATCTGTCATCCGTCCACCATGATTCTAAAAATTATTCACAATCGCGATCAGTGTGACCAGATGACTGGAGAGATTGAGTGCAGTTGTGAAACTGGTCCTCGATTTAGAAAGGAATCAAATACGACCTTGGATTTATCGTCTTTATCTATTTGCAAGAATCTTTCCAGAACCAAAAGACCAGAAACATAGCTATTTAACGGTTGCTTTATCTGCAATTTTAATGCTGCCGTGATGATGATGCGACATCAGCTGTCAAAATAGACTTTGTTTAGTTTCAATTGTTTTTGTCAAATCTTTGTGTAATAGTCGCAATGTCATACTTAAAATTGAGCTGATTATATAGATGTAATTTTATGTCAACAAAAGTAAATGACCTCTTTCGACATCAATTCCAAAGTTCTACGTAAATCCGTTGATAGCAAAAGCAAAGAAAAAACACAGAGATCCACTTAAAATAGATACACCATATTCTATAACCAAATTTTTGAGTTCCATTATCTGGCTATGGCTCACATAAAAATGCAAATTTCCGATTCGAAGTCAAACCCTATTAACAGCCAATTGTTGCAGCGAATCACACACAAGCACACATCACTGCTTTCACTGTCCAGTCCGACCGCAAGTGTACCTCTCGCTGCGGCCCGGACTTCCCCACTTCCCAATAGGACAACGAAGAAAGAAAAAAAAAAACACTCTCCGAACGATAGTCACATACAATCAATTACAACGAATTAAAATGCGGATTCAGCTTTCTTTTGAGCATCACCAAATTAATGGTTTTTCAAATATTCCATTCCCCGAAAAATTGGTGTTTGTTTTCTATCGCAGCGCCACCTCTCGCCGATCAATCTCGACACAAGGTGTGTAGCCCACCGAATGCGAAGGCATGGTGACGTGGAGTGTGGAGGAGCTTAAGAAATCATTGACCCAGTAGGTCGTCAACATTTCGCGCATAAACTTATTAGATATCGTATTTTTTTCCTCGTGCTCTTTTTTTCTTAAAATTTTTATTGATGATCGCGAGATGTGAATCGAAAGGTTATTTGCATTTGAGTAGAGGTGTTGGCCAAGTTTGGGCCGTGCGGAGGGGGCAATAGATACGGGTTGTCTTCTCTGCTCAAGAGATACTTTAGTTTATTTATTTATGTCATTGCATTTTTGTTTCTATTTGAAATTTGTTTTATGCTGATGTTTGGAGTTTGTTTGTTTTCATGTTAAATTCGTGAAAGTAATACGCGTGTGACAGTAGTCGTTGTTTGATTTAGTTGTCTATCAAAGATACAATTGTTATTGCACAACTCGAAAATGTCGATTGAATGCTCTCAAACGATTTAAGTTGAGTTTAAACTAGAAAGCTCTAACATAATAGGCAAGGTTCGAAAATCATAATTTTGACAGGATACGTTGAACTAATTGAGATGAACACACAAATGATGTTGAGATTTGAAAAACTTAAAACAATACTACAATGTAATACATTTGAGGTATTTGACTTTACTCCCTTATGAATGTTATGTAACATTTCTATGTAGACGGACTACAATTTGTAGCAAAGCTGACAGTTGACGCTAATGACTATTTGGCATTCCCCTTAGTATTATGCAAGTCTCTTAACACGACTGATTACTACTTCTGTTAATTATGAATATTGTCCTCCAGTTCCATCCCTAAAATGAACAAATTGCTTCCCAGTGAGCTCTAGGAAGCCGCCTATATGTCCCGGGACTTATTGAGTGATCTGTTGTGTGGAAAAGGATGGGCATTTCAGTAGAATACCAGAAATCTTCAATCCTCTAGTAATGTGGCATAGAAATGGTACCAATCGAGGACTAAGTGAGCCTAAAATTACTCGTGTTGTTACTTCTGTTCTTTCCTCACTTCTGGAGGATGAGCAACGAAATTTAAGCAAAACTTTCTTTGACTGTTATAAGTAACTAAAAAGATTACCAGGAATCGAACCGTCAGCATATAACCCGACATATCCACGTTACGGCATATGTATGTGATAGAATATGACTTAATTCCATTTCCTCACCTGCCTTTAGTTTCGTTCAGTTTTGATCACTTTGTTGAAGCTTGTCACTTAAGTCCCTTAAGACTTAAGACCTCTCGCCCAACGTATCAGAAGTAATACTCTGCCATTGCAATTTCACTCATTTTGTTAAAATTTCGTCCACCTTTGCTAACTACAATAGAAATGGAGTTAGTTTAAACCGAAAGTGTATCATGTGATGAATTTTAAAAAGGTGAAAGGTCGCAAACAGCTGTGATTTTAAAAAGTTTTGAAACTGAATACCACCACCAAAAGCTTGGGTTTTCAAAAGTCCACTTACTTTTTGGCTGCAAGTTGAGATCAAAGTGTACATTTTTGAAAAATTGACAGTATGACCGGTTAGGGTATGTTTTTTGACTATTATGTTTTATGTCAACGTCTTGAACATTGAAATGTTAACATTTTTCAATACTATAGACTGAATTTGAAAAATATTTAAGATTTTCCTCATCATCCGCATCTGCAGGGCAAATCCAATTCGACAATTGTCATAATTGTGGTTTGTTTATGATGCATGACTTCCTACCGCACCTTATAGAACCACCTTTGTTTTGACACCTCTTAGAGTCAGAGTCTTTTAAATGTGGTGACAGCTAGATGACAATATATATTTTGTTCCAATACTCACCGGACTCAACACTTGGACAAACAACCATCAGAGAAACATATCTGAAACATGTGTAAAATCTAACACACAATCGATCAGTATACCCTCACCAGACAGTCCCCAAATCATCGAGTTTTTAAGTGCACCCACGTTGTCAGTTTGAAATAATAGACCAAATCATCGAACATGCTTCAAGTAGCAATTTTCACTTTCAATGCCCGAAGCGGCGTTGACTGTTGATTTTGACTTATTGTCCACCACGCAGTTTGACTCCACTGATGGCCGAATGTCCGACAGAATTCAAAAAGGATCTAAAAATGAAACAGGTAGTGAGACGCCGTGAATTCGTTTCGGACTGTCATGGTCAGTCCTCGCCGTTCGGCTTCAGGTAGTACGCGTACATATGTCTGACCAACACAAAAAAAATCACCCCAAAATCGAAAAAAAACTAGAAACACTCAAATAAAAGAGTAATAAATCTTTTTAATTTCTTTTTGTAAAAGCGAAACGTAAGAAAATGTTATATGTGTGTATCAGAGGTATCTAGGGTATCATCGTATCTGTTTCTGTCTCTCGTTTAATTGTGTACTTTCTTGGGGGTTTCTCACGTCCTTTCGATTTACCAACAAAAAAAGAGTGCCGAGACTCAAGAGCATTGTATGGCGGGGGCAGGGCAGCCGTGTGCTTGTGCAACACTTTGATACACTGCTTCACCCTGTGCGCATTGTCTATTCGCTCTTTTTTGAATATTTTATTGCATTTTATATCTTTTTCTGTGTTTTTCTTCTTGGGTAGGTTTTCGGGGACGTGGTGCGGGTGTGGTGTTACTGAGTAACCCCTCTTGTTACAATTTTCTTTTTTTTTTTGGAATTCTCTGTTTTTGAATAGCGGCGCGCTAAACAATTAAAACCAGATATGCCCTAGAATGTAATAAATTTGTGAAATAAGCAATAAAACACAGTCGCAGAGCACGAAGACGAGGCCGGTTATCCAGAAGATACCCGTGGCATTTGGTAAATAAAATAATTAAGAGTGGAAGAGAAAACAATAATAAATGCAATTATACTCGCAAATAGACGTAATTAAGCCTCCTAATTTGTGCATACGAATTGGCTGTCAGTCACGGCTGAAAGCGATGCGATGCACGGCAAAGGGAAAGAGGCGGTGCGGTGCAGACCCCGGACGCCGGAGGTAAATTTGAATTCATATTCGAAAGAATATAGTCCGATTGGAGAGGTTTTCTTGAGGAGTGCATGCATGCTTGCTTGGGTAACTGATGACATGATGCATGACAATTAATGTCAATTATGGTCTGGTCATGATTAGATCATGATACCGTTGAGCTAAGGGAGGGCAAATGCATTTAGAAAATTTCTTCGAGACTACGATATATGAGCCAAGCAATATTTGCGGAAGATTTTAAAGGCCCCATTCAGTTGAATTGAAAATATTGTGACATTTTCCCTTAAGGCAGCAGGCATTGTTTGGTCCTGTTTTTTTTTTCTTTACATTTTTAGCGGAACATTTGTAAGCGGCAGTTCTATATATTTTTGGTTATAGCTTCACTTAACGAAAATTGTCTCAGCCAATATTTTAAATGCTATCAGGACCCGGAAGTAAAGCTCCTTTAGTGCCAACTACTACAGAGTTAGGGGAAATTGCGATATAGGACTTTATAACTGTTCTGCATTTAAAGAATCAAGAAACGTCATGAGGGCCTTTTTTCTTAGGCACCTCGAAGCTCACAGATTCAGTCGACTATCCAGGTGCAGTTGCCATTGAAGTGAGAGGCTTGGAGGTATTGGAGTAAAACATTTTTATGAACGGACTACTTAAAGTGATTTCGAGAGACCAAAAAATCCAAAATTTCAAGGTCACGAAATTCATGGTCGTGGAAATTTCGGAATTCTGAATTCTGAAATGCCCTCAATATTTTGTAGTCACAGATATTTCCCACTAAAGGCAATTTGAATATTGAAAGCTAATCATCCTAAATGACGAAGGTAATCGAGAACTTTCTTGAAATTCCAGATTCCTTAAGCCTTAAGTTCCACATCTCAAAAAATTGACTAAGTAAGAAAGAAGATTTTCTAGAGTGAAGCATAAGTCTCCATGCTGGCAGTCGAACAAGAATCCAAAAGTTCAAAATTTCAAGATGACAAAAATCTTGAAATGCCCAAAGGTTTTGCACAATTTTCATAAATTTTGCGTCGAAAATTTTATGAAACCTACAAGTGAGACTTAAGGCTTAAATTTTGGAAGGCCTTAAACTTTACTTGTCCTACATTGGATAGTCGTCGAAACTTTAACGGTACCTATAGGTAATCGGACGGAGTTTGAATATTCAAGAATTATAAGATTGGATAGAAACCGCAAAATCTTGAATTTCTGAAACCATAAATCTCAAGTTCCCAAAGTGACTTAATTTTGATAATTTTGTAGCCCCTTCTTAAATCTTACGATTATCCTCCACACTGACAAGCAGTCTGCATTTGTCATGAACAGGAGCAACAAAGTGTGTTTCTAGAAACATCCGCAGTAGATTTCGGCCGGTTAAGATCTTGCTATATTCACCTACTCAGTTCTATCCCACAAAACCTGCTGGAAACTGTTTCCAGGTCTCCCACAGACGACAAACCGCCAACAATGCTTTCATCATTGTCAAAGAAAACATCCAAGACACCTCAGAGATTCTATCAACCAGCGAAGACATCCGCAATGAACACACGAAGAATATCCGATCCGCAGACCAACCCCCCAATTGACCCTTACCCGCCCATCGATATCGTGACAACTCAACTGTACGCCCCCGCAGCCTTTCAAGACACATTCATCCTTCTTATCCTTTATCAGATTTATTTTAACTCAATCCAATTTGTTGGTGAGCTATATGTCCAATCACACACACACACGCGCACAGTCCCATACAGGGAATGTCAGAAAAAAGGAAGAATTTCATGTCAACCTAATTACCCCAATTAAAGGCATCGCGCCCTGTTACAGAGGAAGTCGACTTGTTGGGGAATTAAAATTAACCATGGCACACAGGAAATAAATACTCACTCTTGGCATGTGCGCGGGGCGGAGGTGGAGTAACCACCAAAAACGATATCCAGTTACACACTTTGTCACCTACCGACCCAAGAGATGACCTAAAGGTAAATCACCACCGCCATCGTACGCTGTCGCTGTACAACACTCCTTGTGCCAGGACATAACCTCGCCACACACACACACACACATGAGGGACTCCCCGAAAACCAAATAGACTCTCTAAGGCACAGGAAAAAAAACGGCATTTTAACCTGTGATTTTTGGTTTCTTCAATCACCGCCCCATCCACCACCGTCGTGTACGTCGACGTCACACACATAAAAATCGAGGGGGTGGTGGCCGAGGTGGTGCGGATGAAAGTCAAGAAATTAATTTACGCCATCGTCGTCCCGGTAATAAATACCGAAATCGTTAAATGCCAATGTCGACTTGACCGGCGCGCCAGCGACAGTTGCTTGATGGTCAAGCCAGGACCCCTTGGTGTGATGGGGTGGGCGGCAGCTTCGTCGGCGGCGGTTTGTAAAGGAGGAAACGGAGGAAAAAAAGTAAAAATGGTAATTGGTAACCATTAATTACAAGCAATGACACACCTTTGAGTGAATAACAACTGTAAATGAGAGGTAATAAAAAATGTTCACCTAGAGAGCGGCCGCCAGCCAGTGCTAGTCAGCCGGCCGTTTGAGGTCCTGTTTTTCGGTGGGGACTAGAGTACAAAACGGATCTACCGGCTTGATTACCGTGCTTAGAATTCCGGTGTAATTTAACTTTCATAACGCGCCACCGCCACCGACACACAGACACACACGCACACTCGAGGACTACAAGTTTGACGGTAAACGATGGATTTGGCGAACGATAGGGTGAGCGCTGTGCTTGCTGCTGGGGGTGGTATTGAAATTAAGTGCGATAGGCGTTACATTAATTGCCGTCCTTCAGAGGCAGAAACTGTACAAAGGACCCCATACCGTCCCCATCGGCCGTCGCGAATTGAAAGTGGACCTCCATCGGCCGATGGCGTCAGTAAGGATATGAAAGTCGTCTTTTTTCACAATAACTGTTAATTTCATAATGAATTCATAATTTCGCTGTAATTTTTTGCTCCTTCTCGCAGCTCCCGCTCACTGGCGAGGGTCCTTTTCTCATTTGTAATTACCAACGCGCGGCGGTTATTAGAATTATTATCTACTCCGGAGTGGACGGGAGGTGGTGGTGTACGCTTTTGTACACCTGCCACCGCTGACTGCGTAGTGTGCCGCCTCAAAAACCGAACCGCCCTATTCGTGTAATTGTAATTGCTATGCCCAGTGAACATGCAATCGAATGTGGTCATACTCCATTGGCGGTGTGGTCATTTGAGCGTTTGGTGGGCATTCGAGGGTGGGTGGACGATTCGGGGCATTGTTGATGGGTAATAAGAAATATTTTGTGATCCTTTATTAGTTCGATGAATGTTGACCGGTTTGGTTGGACAATGGGGGTACTGGGGATGACTGGGTGACAAGTTAAGTCAGTAATTTAGTGTCAATTTAGTTCTAAGGTATTTACGATGGTGAACGAGGTATAAACGAGTGTTTCCTTTGTTTGGTTTCATTTCAGCTATAACGAGCCTATGAATTGATGAGTCGGGCGCAACACTGAGGCATTGTTAGAAAGGTAAGTGCTCAAAGGGCGTGGAGTTTGTTACAGCAAACTGTTGATTAATGAATGAGTAGGTTTCGTCAATTCAATAGGATTGGGATTTTTATCACAATTTGTTATGGATTCTGTTTAATTTTCGCAATACATGAGGCAGTCTCTTGTGTGCTTTTAAAACAAGCCGGACTTAGATGAAATTAAAGGTATGACGTCATCTGTCGAATGACCATGGCATAGATTGTAAGGTCAGAATAGAAATATGGAAAAATGTGGACGAAGATTTTTTGCTTGGACGGAAATAATTCTTTTTGTTTGTTATGATTTGTCCCAAACTAAAAGACGAAATGCTTATTTGCTCGATTAGGGCGTATAGGGGGAAGGAATGCACAGTTACACGCTTACACTCTTACTCGAAAAACTTTCAGCATCAACAAGGCTGTTGTGCTAGAGATTGAAGCTCTGAATTGTATAAGGACCCTTGTCTGCTGGTGTATAACACTTAAGGCGGCCAACCTAAGAATGTGCCACGAAGAAGATCCTGTTGAGAAAGGACCAGGTCCACTTATACAGAAATGCAATTTTAAAAAAAAGGAACAGGGAGACCATAAGTAATGCCACATTCTGTTCCCTTTTCAATGGGCGCTGGTGTTCGTCAGTATTCATTATTACTATATTACACTACTGTGCTAGAAATGACCGAAGAACATTTAATACCAAAATTACTCTCCAGTCAGTTCTTGACACCATAACGCACTTTAAAAGGGTTTTCACTAGAAGTTTGAATAATTCGTCCAAAAATTTTTGCACGTTTGTCACATTGTTGCGATCCAGTTTTCGTCCCCAAAATGAAACAATCAATAGCGGTTTTGTTTTCTTGGATGGTCAATCAAAGTAGGTTAATGACGTTTGATTTATAAACATGGATTTGATTCGACATTTGCCTTTAGCACGTCATTATTTAATGTCTTTACTGGATCTCAATATCCAAAGGCCATCTTTAGCATTTACAAACGTCTAATGGTCGCAACGGTTACTTCACTACCCTTTCGAAAATCAAAAACTTACGTTGCGGCATATGATCTTCTAGTATTTGGCAAGCTGTCTTATTCCAAATTTCAAAGATTTCGTGACCATTGAGAACACTTGAAATAACCGGAAAACACCGTGGGAACAGTCCAACAAGTTGACTTCATCCGGTTCGTTCAATAAATAGTCTAGTATTGGCAACGCCACCAAGAGCCTCCAAGCTATGATAACCCATGCCATCGGTCCAATTCAGCCTGGTTTGCACTGGATGTACTTACTTACAGAAACCGTGGCTAGACTATATAGCGGCCGATATACAAATGAGGGAAACATTTTGAAAACAAAAACAGAAAAAGCCTAAATGATATTATAAGCATTCATCAATCTTCACAATACAAAGTTCGTCCCCTTCAACATGAATCTCTGTCGAGCTCTTTCTCAAACCTCAAGTCTAATAATTGTCGTGCAGAATTTAGTGCTGAAACTATAGTAAAAACAATCGCAGTTGAATTCCCTTCATCGATCTTCGATCTTTCGCAACTTTTCATTCAACGCAGTGAACGGTTCATTCCTCCCACGCTTTAACCAGTTCCAATCCGATTTAAAACCAATCGGAAACCCACCAGCATCTGTATCCATTCCTTAAATAAAAAACACTTCCCCTCACATGATCATCCCTCACTCAGCTGACAGTTGTGTCAAAAGATTCAAAAATAAAAACAAAGCGAATTAAATCTCTTCACGGACAAATTAACATTGCCCCACATGCATTGCGGCTTCTAGTACGTCCGATGTCGCGTATCATTCAATTAATTCCTGTTCCCAACGAGTAATTATTTTAATAAAAATGTTTCGCTTAATCAAAGCAACATGACATTATTGTCTCGTTAAACATCATCATCATCAGCATCAGCATCAGCATCATCGTCGTCGTTGTCGTAGTAGTTGTCAACGGTGGCATCACCACGCTCGTTCGCCAAACATAACCTCAATCAGAGAACAGACAAGAAACGCCGGCAAATCACTCAAAAAAAATGAACATCACGAATCACAATCATATCTACGCGAATGGCAGCGGCGGGAGGGGAAGCAAAAACGACAAGTTTCGCATGGCCGAATGGTTAAATCAATTAACCATCAAATAAAAAAAAAACCAAAATTAAACTTTCCATATACAGTTGGCTGGATGGGGCGCACAGCGTGTACTTGCGCGCATCATGTTTCAGCGGATTCACCTCCTATTGAGTTTCTAGAGATGTCAAGTGCGGGAGAGCGCTGTACGTTACGTATTTTCATCGCAAGCACCTCCGTCTCTGATCCGAAAATGTGAGTATTGCTGTTACCCTGTGTGGTCCCATTGCGCCTTACTTCGGTAGCTGTGTCCAAACCTCACCCGCGCTTCTGTTTTAAATTTAAACATGAGATCGATTGAAAATTAAAAAATGGAACTGCCTGCGTTATTGGTTTTTAAATGTTAGATGACCCTTTGATTTGTTTGTAAGGTCGTAGTGCAGATTAATCACCGCCAGGATGAGACTTGATGCATTCACAAGGCCATTATGTCATTTAGGCGAATGTGTCGATGATGAGTGAGTTTGGCACATGGAGCTTAATAGGGGAAGTAGTGCGTTGAACTCGACTTTCGGTGTTTTAAAAGAGACCCAAACCTGAGACTTATCCAAATATATTAGGAATTTTGAATCAAGTTTGAAAGTTTTGTATTGGATTTTTCTCTTAGATGGCTTCATAAGATTTCTGGCCGTCATAGTATAGAACCTTCTATCCGCACGATCTCCTGTTTAATTCTCGCTTTGGTAAAACGGAAAAATTGTAAGTTTTCCTTTAATTTCGACGTACGGGCTCGATACTAAACTCTCGATTTCTTTCATTCCCTTTTGAGAGGGGACATACAGTTTAAGGCCAACATTAAAGAATCTTAGACAGTACTTCCTGCGTCTTGTCGAGAGAAGTTGAAAAACTGTGAGACAAACAAAATGTTCAGTTCGGAATTCGAACATAGTCCTTACAATCAGGAGTTGATACACTTACCCATAACGGCAGTTTGTCAAAATCTAGCCCCTTTTTTTGAAAATTTAATACGCAAATTCAAAGAACCACACTGTTCTGGTATGATACGAAAATCTAGCTCCCCTTTGGCCATTTGGACTCCCATCAAATTCATTTCTCCGCCTTCGATCAGGACGCCATCCACCGCCGTCGCTATCACCCCCATCATGCATGATATTCTGTTTCTTCGACAGTTTCGCCTCAGTACACTCGACAATTTGCCGGTCAGTGCCGCATTGTGCGAGGGGGGCACACTTAGAATCCGTCCCACATCAGAAGCAAAAATGTCTTCATAACGAGGTATCTGCGATGAATTTGATTCGATCGATTGATGTGGGGCTCGATACACGCGGGCGGCAGCCGCATTATTCGCGTTTATTGCTCATTATTGGAAGCGCGTTTGGACGACTTTAATGGACTTGCACTTAGATAGCTCGCGGCGCACCAAACGTACACTACCCCAGCTGCCATTTGAATTCGAAAGATAATTTCGCCTTGTGGTCGACGCAAACGAGTGTGTGTCCGCGACCGCGGAATGCCTCTACCGTAGGGGTGTGCTCGTGCATTGGCAACATCAGCGCGGTGGCGCACATGTAGGCAGATCGTAATGTTTCAATTAAAAGCATTATTATTGTTATTATTGTTTATTTCCTCCAAATTGCTAATTGATTTTGAATATTTAGGTTTGTTGCTCATTACATTGCTCGCAAAGATGCGAGTGTAGCTCCGGATCTTTGTATTGCCGCTGCCTCGGTCTCGGAGTGGGCCAGCACGTCAATGGCATTTGAATGCTTTTAATGTGCGGCTGGCTATCTGTGCCGCTGCTGGATGGTGTACAAACTGAACTATGAAGTATTCCCGCTGTTGTTTGGCATTTCATGAGGAATTGCCGGAAAATATTAATCAATTTTCTTTTTTTCTCAATTTCTTTGGTTGGGGCTTCAATTGTTTATAGTGCGCGCAAACAGAAAGCTAAGCGAAATTCGAAGACGCACAAGTTAGTTTCTGATTCTGAGGAAGGGAAACCGTAGACACTCGCAATTGTAATTGCGGGAATTAGGCCTAAGGGCGGCCTAGACTGGAGTTTGTGTATGATTATGCCAATTACTTGTTTACCCATAGCGAGAGAGAGAGAGAGAGAGAGAGGAAGAGAAGTGCGAGCTATGAAAACAAACAATTCGCGCTTACGCGACGTTTGGTTGCTCTGCTGCAGTACACAAATAAAGTGATGAACATTTTATTTCAAGTACCAGGGAATATGCTGCTTGAAAGAACGCGGAAGGGAGGGAAGATAATTTTGTTTATACCACCACGTTCTGGCATTGACAGTTTAGTTGTTGGTTTTAGGGTGCGTTCAGAATGAAGTGACGTTTGCAATATATTTTCCACCATCATCAGACAACTACGTCAAACTGGTTCTCCATCAGCTCAAAGCCAACAAATTCTTGGCCCGAAAATTGTCTTCATTTCAGATTTCATTCTTGACTCAATTAAGTAACGATAAGAAATTTAAAGTGTATGGTATATCTGACAGATTGTGGTCAAAGACATCACTCAAAGTAAAAAAAAAAATGGCAGTTCCCGACTAGTTGATGTATAAGACATGAAGACATCAAACACGGACAAGTGGTCAACATGTTCTCGTCTCACTCACACTCTGTCTCTCTCCATATTCGCATCTTATCGATATACTTTCTGTCATAAAAATCAGAAGTCGTTAAATTTTGTTGTCGTTTGTTTGCTGCTGAAGCTGTGTTTGTTTTACGAGTATGATATACAACATTTACAGGGTGATGCTTCAGGAGCTAACTGTTAAAACTCATTAAAAGTGACTTAATTGCTGAGGTCCAGAGTCTGAGAGAGACTGTGTAAAATACAGATGAAGAAACTAAAACTAATTGTCTATTGTTTGTTTGTTGCTTTAGGAGGGAATAAAAATTTGGCAAATTTGTATGAGGTCAAGAGAAAACTACTTTCAATGGAGTAATGTGACGGAGATTTATTGAGAAAAACAGCAAATCCATCGCAATGATGATAAAGGAATGTGATGTAGAAATTTATTTCTTCTTTTTTTGTTTTTTGATTTTCAAATAAAATTTGATTTTTTTTTTCAGATTTTTTGAATTAAAGTAACAGTGTTTATGACTACAAGCCTTCCATCATCAATTTCGAAATTTTGTAAATTTTTCAAAACTAGACTCCAATTAAAAATTTATTTAAATTTTAAAAAATTATAATAAATTTAAATTTTTGTGCTTTGTACGAAGTCATTGGAAAATTTTGACTTTAATTATTTGAAAGTTGATCTTACTTTCGGGAAGTCGCATCGAAGATTTGACTAAAGTTTTTTTTGACGAGGTTTTGACCTTAAGCTAAATTGTTTTTGGACACATCCTTTAAAACGGACGACAGGCTTAAAATCAATTTAGATCAAATTAATGCCACATTCCGTATTAAAATTAACCCGAATATTATTGGCAGGTAGATATGTTCTGTTCACTATTGAAGCTTTTTGAACAACTTTTGCTTGTGGCATACTAGTAATAGTTGACGCAACTACCAAACAACCAAGACAGTAGTGCTACAGCCCACAAAAGAACAAAGTCAAACTTCTTCAATAACCACTCGTTCTGTGCAAAGTTTCTTCTTCAATAAGCACTCGTTCTGTGCAGAGTTTCTGTCTCATATGGATGGAGGAAACGTACAGTTCAATACCGACTCCGAACGGCAAACTAGCAAGTACACCAACAGTCCTGTTACAGCACCAGGAGCTTCATTAGCATTCCGCGAAAGTGCCGCGGTCTCAAACCTGACTGCATGCTTTAAGAATAAATTTGCATGCTCTTGAAAAACAAAGCAAAAAAAAGCAAGCAGCTTTAACAGCTTCCCTAATTTTCTTCCGCAATCCTCTTTTCTGTGAATCATCTGAAAAAATATTCTATTCTATAAGTTTCAACTTTAACAAGTACATATATAATGCAACTCTGAACGTCACTCCTCGCCATGACCGAACTCCCTGAAATGAATTCAATTCAATCACTCAATTGCAATGCACCAATTTCAACCAGTTGAGCACCTGATCGGATGAAGATAGAAGGTAGCGCAAATTTATATTATATTTCCTCATCCCACAACTCATCAATCAAACATTCCGACAGGAGCGTGCTTGAAACTGTAAAAATTTTAGCTAAAATCTAAAAAACACGTAACCTTCCTGATGTCATTCATTGACCGAATTTCATTCACAAACAACAAACTTACCACAGTGCCTCTCAAAAACCAACACAGATATGAATACACTCTTTTTCCCAAATAAATTCAAATTAACATAACCAGTGGAAGAAGATACATTTAATTAAGATACACTTCATCATTGTAGCACAGCCGCGGTGCGAGGCTTTCTCCTCATCATGCACATAATGCCGTCGTTCCTACGGTCCCTCACTCCAACAGAGAAGCACTTAAAAAATCTCTCATCGTCTAATTCACGTCCAATGACAAATGTGAATACATTTTATGGGATTTACCTTACAATCATTGGTCAGCGGTAGTGGCAGCAGCAGCAGTACACACTGAATGCCCCATCCGCGCAAGAAAGGGGGAAGTGAAGTGAAATCGAATCGAAAAACCGCTGCTGCTGCTACTGCTGGTTGTGTACCTTCAACTATTTAATCTTGACATACTAACAGTTTACGGTGTGTATGTGTTCCGAACAACAATTCAAATCTCTCGCCTTTACCACCCGAAAACAATGCGATCGGAGTGAAACTCTTTTGTTGTGTCTTTTTTTTCGCGAAAATTTCATAATCAAATAAAAACAGAAACATTGCATAATGAAACCGAAAAACAATACGAAAAAATCGCACATTGTATTGCCGCTAAAATGCCTCCCATCCGGCACAAAGATACGCGGAGTATACTGCGTACACGAACATCAATAAAATGTGCTAATGAAAGAAAATAATTAAATATTACGGTATGATTCGGGCCGTTACGGCGTTTGTCTTTCTAATTGAATATCCGGGTCTTGGAGGTTTTTCAAGTAAACCCAACGACAACAGAAAGGTGTCAACACGACGCGAGTCAGTTGAGAGAAGTAACAACAGCTTTCCAAGTATTTGACTATTTTTATGGGCGCACTTTTGCACAATTTTTGTTTTTATTTTATGAGTGTGAATGCGTCTTTAGTGTGCGTGGCATGTGAGTCAGGGATGTCACATTCTAATGTTGACAGATTGCTCATGCGGTGATGAATTGATGATAGTTGTCAGATTTGACAAACGCGTAAAATTTCTTTGCCCATCAACACATGTCAGCAAAGTGGCAGAGATCTTGTGAAATCCTTAGATTTTAACAGCGATTTTGAATTTTTGTTGACATTTGAATCGAATGGAGTAAACAAGTTTTAAAAGTAATATTAATTGGCTCTTACGAGCAACATGCTCTTAACATACATACATCTCGATCAATTTAACGTTTGCATTCATTCATCTAAAGATGAGTGTTCGCAGTTCATTATTTCGATCAATTCACGATTGGTTTGGTGACCGTCCTGCATTTAAAGTACTTTAAGGCGCTTGCGTCGTGCGGGTTGTATCATCAATGTGAGAATCGACATTTGTGTGCAAAGCCTTAAGTGCTGTAGACTCGCCAATGGTTCCGGTATGTATATATTGGTACATTACCAATATTCTGGGATGCCTTGATTGTTTTGAAAAATGTTCTTTTTACTTCCTGGAAACCTTATTGTAATAAGTTCCTAAATTAGTTAGAAATACGATTGGCGCAGATTTGTAGAGCTTTTGTTAAACAACAAAAACTTATTTTGGATAAGGGAATAAGAGCTTATTCACCCAATAAAAACTTTGTTCCGAAAATGGAGGAGCAGCAAATTGTAACGTCTATCAAAATTGAAGCCAAAGCATACAGAGTCTATGTGCTTGAATTTCTTGAAGCACATTCATTAACAGGACAAGCTACTGAGAGCGACGACGAATCGATTCGTCACGTTCTTCGCGTGCACTCTTAGCTAAAGCTGCTAGAGTCTTCTGACTACGTGCTGGATGTGGTCTATTCGGTCGACTCAAATTTTGTGAATGGTGTTGTCACTTGTTGTAATGTTTCTTGAATCGCATGAAAAACATTTTTCATAGAACACTGATTTTTATAATACACAGGTTGTGGTGTAAATCTTTCCGTGATTTTTTCCCAAATGGTAGTGAACAAAGATGACAAATCAGTTTGATAGAATTCTCTCGTGATCAAAAATAATAATATTGAAAATCAAACCTTACAATGAATCACACCCGATATAAAGGGTATCTGGCAATACCAGTTACGTCTGATAATGTGCCTGTGGTAATGCCTGTGAGAAAAGTTAAACTCCATTTCATTGGGAGACATTCTTAAAACTGCTTTTAAACCTAAAAAGCTGGAAATGTGTGAAAATAATAATTTAATAGGGTCTAACCAGACAGTAAGCGCTTTGAAGACACCATTTGTGCTGGCAAAAGCAGCGGGATAAACTGCTACAAGCTATACTTATTTGAAAACAGATATTCCTGCAATGGTGACACAAGCTTGGTGACATGTTGCGTCATCTTGTTGAAACCACAGCTCTTGCATATTGTCGCTGTTCAATTGATGAACGAGAAAGTCAGTAATCATGGTTTTATATTTTTAAATATAGTCTGTAACGTTCTGGCCAAAATCATTTTTTTAAGAAGTACAGACGAATTATTGCAACAACCTATAGATCACACCAAACACTCAGTTTTGGTGAAATGTAACGGTGTGTCAACATACACTTGAGGATTACCATACACCGGTAATTTTGTTTTGACCCATTCACCGAACTTACACCTAGCTAGGTGACCCTGTGGCTTGAAAATGTGAAACGCTGAACAATTGCTCCCACTTAAAATAGCGTTGCCAACTCAAAGCCCTATACCTCTAAAACAAAACACCTATTAGTTATATGCGACACAGATTGTCCCATTAACCTTAATTATGAAGTTCCCTCCACCAACAAAATTTGTGGCTAGACGTGAAGAGGTTGTGGTGCTGATGGGCAAAGTGGAGGTATCGTCTGAAGTAGTATTGAAGAGGATGAGCAGTAGTTTGCCTATTCCTATAAGGACTTCAATGCGAGGAAATAAAACGAATTTTGGAAATTTTGAACAATTTCTTTTCTATTGTAGTTTCATCAGAATTAAATTCGACAATCGCAAAACCGATCGCAACTGGTCTCTTTTTAACCGTTTTGTCTTTTTCGAGAATTTCCTTCGCCATCTGCCTCTTTTAAACAAGCGAACCACCATCACAGTCTAATTGACTTCTTCTGCTCAGCTGTCTATTTCAAAAAGTTGCTAAACAGAGGAAAAGGTCCCTTTAACTAGCCGACATTAATTGAGGATCTTTGAACATGTTAAACTCTTAAATACACACAAACCTCAAGCCAAGGCACGCACCGCACGGAGAAAGATCTGATCATGCTCTTTTGTGACACATTTTACATCCCCCACCACCCAACTTATCAACTTTTCTGCTTGTCAATGGTGCATGTCAGAGAAGGGGTGAAAGGCAGAAACCTCAATTCAATTTACACATCAATTGTAGCGATCTTAACACCTCTCAGACCTCAGACATCTACTGAATTACCCCAAACTAATATTTACTCGTTGACACATGCATCGTAATAGCCGTCAATAGCTAATCTCGAATGCACGTTCCACAAGAAGAGACAATAAACTCATTGTCCTCCGAGTTAAAATTAAAAGAAACAACAACAACGAACATGCACGTAAGAGCAAACACATCGCCATAGAACACACGAATCTCAGAACAATGAAAAAAAATGGAAATAGAGTATCTAAAGCGTGTGCAAGGAAAGCAATAAGTAGCAGGGCGGCACATCTATCCGGGGTGTACACATCTTTGAAGATAATGGTGGAATGGTAGGGAGGACAGTGGGGTGGGGGGAGTACAAAATCATGAAAATTAATTGAACACGACTTTTTCAAATGAAATTACTCAATTAGTTCAATTATCATGAATTTCGTTCATAGCCGCTCGCTCACTCTCTATACGCATGTGTAGTTCTGGTACCGGGCAGCCGACCGACCGACCGACCACCCTCCCGTCCGTCTGTCCGTCCGCTTGATAATTCATCTGACATACACACAACAACTGAAATGACAATAAAATCAAATCAAAAGAAATCTCTCTGAGGGATGGGATGGGTGCGAAGACGAAGGCAAAGACAAAGCACAGACAGGCAAACCTTGAGCAGTTTAATTTCTCTAGTATCTCCCTGCTAAGTGATTGTAGTTGTATGTATCGCACAGCTCAGGTTTGGTTTGTCATTTGGGTTATTTTTTTGGAAATCAACCGACATGGAAGGCAAAATGCAGCATCTTTCTCCGCACAGAGTACAGACGGTAGTCCGCCAGCTTTCCACATTTCCTATGTACATCTCCGCTCCATCGTTCACCCAACCCAACAGTCCGCCAAATAGATACACACAGAGGCAGAGAGGATGGCAATCATTTGAATGGACGACGACGACGACGACGTTGAATCTCATTATTTGCGTAAATGATTAACGCAATTAGTTCGCGAGCAATTATTTTGAATTATTCAATTTAATATTTACTTTTAATTTTTATGACGCTCTTGTCTAACGCGCTGACATAGAGCTCGTCCTCATCCCTTGAGTCGTTTTGCCACACCATCTGATTCATCAATATTTTCAGTCAGCGAGAGGGAAGACCTCTCCTACTAGCGCGACCAAATGGAATCAGCGGCTAGTCGCACGTATCTAAATCTCATCTGACCCGTTGCAGTCATGTGCAATTGCATGATAATTTCGCTGGAAAATTAGAAAATCATTCCCCCGTTGCCCGAGCCGTTATTTTTAATTAATTTGTTAACATTTTCTATTTTATTGACGATGGATATCTAATGAATGCATGTGTCAATGTGACCAATGAAATAATAATTGCGCAGCAACGTTTATCCAATCCGCCCCACCCCCTTCTCCACATTTCCACAACCAATCCAGTAGACCTACGGGGAAAAAAGTGCAAACAATTATCATTTTGTTACTGAGCGCAACGCAAATGATCATTTGACGGGTGCAGCGGAGAGATGTGGGGGGGGGGGGGGTGTACCAGATGCAAATGTGTCTAATTTGTGCAATTTTTCGCAATCATCGACAATGCAATTTGAATTTATTTGCTGAGATAATTAGACAGATACAGTTTTAATATTGGTATTTAGGATTTTTCTGCCACCCTGGCCATCCCCCTTCCCACGCTGTTACACATGATCCGAAAATCTAATTGTAAAATTGGTGTGCCGCATGGATCACCCGTGGTGCGTACACGACGTAATGAATGATTTAAACAATCGCCCCTCCAAAAAATCCAGCCAGGATTTGAAGTGCACTCGCCGCATCCACCCGCCCTTTCGGGCGGCAGAAAAAACATTTCGCCTAATTGCGAAAATGTTAATCATTAATTTTGGGTCGAAAATTTCCACGTTGCGTACGGTTTTGTGTAAAGAGATTGCGGCGCGGTTGGTGATGGTGGTGGCATCGACTGCTTGTCATTGAATTAGAAAATGTTTTAATGTTTATACAATTGCCCAGAAACAAAACCAAAAACGGACAAAAAATTTGCAAATGATATTATCAAATCCAATAGATGAGGATAATGAACAAATTCCAATTATGCAGGTGCTACTCAGAGAGGAGGAGGAGATGTAATCTGCGGATGACAATTGAAAATGCACCGGGCTTTGATTTGAAGCTTTAATTATTTGTCAAGTAGTCATGTTTGTGTAGATTGCTTTTTTTGAGTTTTTTTTCAGCTGTCATTTAATTTATTGTTGGTGAGCAACAAGTTCGTGGGAATGCTGTTGGGGAAGGAGATGAGAGTCTCTGATGAGAATTGATTGAATTGATTTGATGTTTCTTAGATTCTGGATATTGCGGAAATTGCTTCACTAGATGTGAAGTGAATAGAGTGTGCTTTCAAGAGTGTTAGTAAAAAGAAAGGTGAAATATGTACAAACCTTATTGCGGCGAACAAATATCCGCACCAATGCCAACGACCCAGTGTTCAAGATTTAAACTGTGGAAACTATGTAAGTGTGACTTCTCGCAGAAGATATACACCACCTCCAGCTATATGGTGGAATTTTATTCCATTCCCGCAGAACCATTGACCACAATTCGATCAGCTTTCAGTAATCCCAGCCAATATTTTGTCACTTTGTCCTTGTGGCCTGGGGCATTATCTTATTGGAAGGTAACATCCGAAAAGTCCAATGAGTAAAAAAAAATTGACTCGAAATGTTAGGCTTGTTAAAGCAGAAAGATGAATACTGTGAACCTTACCTCACAGCACAGAAGCCACTAAAAACCAAAAAAAAATATAGGAGCCTTAACATACATGTACGTACAAATGAACTCCAGAATTTAGTGTCTTAGCTTATCACGTTTTGACTTAGAGTGAGTTCCCCCGACGTGTGATGATACTCCCTCCATGTAACATTGTCCCACAAATTAGCTAAAGGCTCTCTCCATTTGTGCCTCATTACAAATGCGATGTCCTCCCTTGAGTTGTCAGATTTGAAGATGGAAAATGATCTACTCATGATAGTTCCACTGCTTCTTCTTTGACTGGTGCTACAGTCCGGGTGGACCTGGGCCTCAATCCACTTGCCTCTCCACGTAACACGATCTTTCGCCAGCTGCCTAAAATTACGCACTCCAAATTGGTTGAGGTCCTTCTCCACTTGTGCGCGCAATCTTACCATAGGCCGTCCTCTGTTGCGTTGTCCCAATGGTTTGGATTCAAAGACTTTTCGGGCAAGAGCAGGGTGTCCATAAGCTCTACATGACCTAGCCATCTTAAGCGTTGTATCTGAAGACGCTTGACCAGGCGCATGCCGCCGTACAGCCTATAGAGTTCGTCGTTGAATCTTCTTCTCTAGACGCCATTAACGCAAATGGGAGCAAAAATTCCAAGCCGAACTTTTCTCTCAAAAAGACAAAGGGCTTTTCATCCGTTTTTAGTAGCGTCCAAGTTTCTGCGCCGTAAAGGAGAACTGCGAAAATCAAGCAGTTGTACAAAGCCAGTTTAGTGCTTCGAGAGAGAGTTCTATTACTCAGTTGCCTCTTGAGCCCAAAGAAGCAGTCATTGGCAAGAGTGATCCTGTGTTTGATTTCGGTGCTGATGTTATTGCCCATATTTATCGCGGAGCTCATGATAGTTCACCTGCTAAAAATCTATAAAATGTTCCCTGCTGACGCTGTTTGTGTTTTTTTTTGCACTTTTTTCTTCACATCATTGGTGAGATTTAGCCTTTTCTATTCGTCACACAAAAACTACTTATTTCCTTCAATGCCAGACACCCTTCTAGCTAGACCCAAAAAAATCAACAGAAAGTTCGAAAGAAATTTATAGTTAATTCACAATATAATTCGCATTCGTAAAACAAACAACAAACATGCTCACATCCAACAGCCGCTTCGCCCCCGCATCGCATATGATTCCCACTTGACTGAGACTGGTGGTGGTGGTAGTGGTTGTGCAGCGCAATTTAAAATAAAACAATAACCTCACAACATTTCCTGACTGTGCCAAACACATGCATACGTCTCCCGCTTTCCACTTCCACTTGAAGCATCTGCACTGCACCCCGGCCCCATTGACTTTGCATCATCTTATAAATTTGTATTTCTATTGAATTTTTGTTTATGTCATTCCGATAGAAGAATACCGCTCGTAAATTTAATGCCTAATAATGCCACACAACACTTAGGCAGCACCCCCACCGGCAGTCCTCTTATCCTCCACCATGGATCAACAGTCTTCGTCTTCATCGCAGACGGCAGGCAGTCACTCAAAGCATAATATGGAGCTTGGGCCAGCTTAGTTCTTTTGCTTGGCTTCACTAATAGGAACCGCGATCAAATGCCGGTTGCCGGCGCTGTGACGCGAACACGAACAGTCTCCGCAGTGCTAAAACCTCAAAGTAGTTTCTTAAGTCGCACATGCACATCCGCTATGTTGGATGGACACAATGTTGACACAAGTAAACTTAATTTTTTTTTTCTTCTTCTCTCCTCATCCTCCTTGTCTTCTTCAAACAGTCGTGAGCGTCTTCGTTGTCTTTTGTGTGTCCCAATGTGTCCCAATTTTTGTTCGGGTAGTAAAACAATAATTCAAAATGCCACCCATAGACCTCCTATGGATTGGTGGGGCTCCCTCTTGTCCCCCTCCTCGTTCCACTGTTTACGACTTTAGTACTTCATTGCTTCATTGGTCGCTTGCCGTGCCTTTGGTGACTGTACCGCGGGACATAAACGGGGGAATTTTTATATCCTCAACCACAGCGCTTATGAGTCTTTAGAGATTTCAGTTTTTTTTTCTTGTTTTTTCATCAATTTTTTGAAAGAAATCTTCAATTAATGGATTTTCGAACAAAAGTTGTAATAAATTGTACAGAGAGGTCTATAATCACATGATTTAGGGTCCCAATCACAGCACACGGGGCGAGGAAGACCGATGAGCGAGGGAGAGAGAAAGAGATGCCAGTGTAAGATTGGGCGACGACTGCGGCTGTAATCAGAGTTACAGGGACACATCGAAATTTTATTCAAATGTATTCACATGTGAAAAAAGAAGAATTTATGGCCCACTGTTCGTCGTCGGTTCGGTCTCGTGGTTCTCTAGGGCAAAGAGATAATTATTATTGAACAAACTTTCAAATCAAAGAAAGGGACGCGGCGACAACGACGGAGAAGGAAATCCACGAATAACAAAGCAATTATCCGTGCGGTAGGCTGGGAAGTGAGTGCGGGGGGTCCGTCTGTTCCTTGTCTTCATCATCATTGCGGTGCAGGTGGGCGCGGGGGGGACCTGTATATGATATGCACTAAACACCTAATAAGGACTTCTTTGTTTGGGTGGATTAACCTAGAACTGGTTTTCTTTCACTTCCGATTGTGAAGGTGTTGTGCATGGAAGGATGTTCCTTGAAAAATGAAAAATTTGTCATTCTAGTTGCAGTGCCCTCCATTCTACGTTACTAGTGGTGGAAATGAACAGAGATGCACACCAGTGGAAAATTACCTCAAACAACTTGTTGTACGAAATTTGAGCCAGCTGGCATCTATTGGAAAGAGATGTTGGTTGAGCCTCTGGTTCAAGCCGGACTGTAATGTCACTTAAAGAAGAACAAAAAGCAAGCAATAGTCGTGAACATTTTTCAGGAAAACTTTTCTTTGAACTCATTATTTTGTGGTCCAGTTTTATAGACGGAACCAACTGATAGGACAACTCGTGTTTGGTTCTCCTTTCAGTGCTGTTATAGTCCCGGGGCTGTTCTGCGCATCAATCAACATTCTTTGATGAAAGGGCGTGCGTCACCTTATCTAAATTGGCCTATCGGCGAGTGCACAACCGACCTTAATCCAGCACTAAGAGTTTACCTTTGTCAACCTTCACTAAGTCTGGTAAGAATGTCAAAAGTAGCCAAAGGAGAGTATAGTTTGTCTCAATAAATTCAGTAATATTCGACTGTGAAGTCAAGAAAGAAAGTCTCTAAAGCGCAGCGTATTTGCCCGGACAGTATATGACTATCGTATTAAACTTAGAAGAAAGACTAGTTGACATGAGACCGAACTTAGATTAGGGGGCAGAAACGGTATCTCCCAAGTTTAATGAACGTCTTTGGATACATACTCGTCTCGTTAAATCCTTTTAAACTCCGTTACAACCATCACCTTTCTCAGTAAGGAGCATAATTTTTGTTCATGGATACTAATCCATCAAAAGTTTCGCCCCATCACACCACCAAGCGCACATCTCAAACCTCCCTAAACCTCATATGCATGTTCCTCCCCGTACATCAATCCAATCACTCAATGTTTATTGGATTTTAAATGCTCCAATCTTGTATAATTGATGAGTGAATAAATATTTTCATGCGCTGCGGCCGCCGCTTTAAGGTACAAAACACCCGTCGTCTCAGCCACCACACCGCGCACAACAAGTGCTCGTCGTCGTCGCGCGATCCCGAGTAGCATCTTGTAATTATTTTGAAAAATGACCGAACATCAATTACCCGGGAGACCAGAGATCTTCTTCATCTTCCTCCACTTTGCAGCCGCGCAAGACCAAATCTGTACAGAGTTTCCGTTGTACGAGCATACGCAACCTGTGATCTATTTTACCATCCAGCAGAAGATCCCTCAGATACAGACAATACCCCGAGTCGGGCGCGTAACGTATCTATAAACATCACTTGTCCAATTTAACGATCTAACAATTATTATCTCTTGTAATTTGTATTTTTTTTTTTTTGTTTCTTTCCGTCTGACTGACTCGAGTGAGCGTAATTGATTTTTGTCTTGTGTCCGACTATGACCCCTCGGCCGGGTAATTAATGATGGGAGCGCGTACTGGAATTGGACGACGAGCGAGGTACAGATGAGATCAGATACCTCTCCAGATACACTCAGGCGCTTCGCTGGGTTTTGCGTAAATTTGTTCTTTTGGAATGTGTTCACTTAATCTTTACAAAAGGAAAGATGAAAACAAAACGAGAAAAGGTTTATTCTTGGCCGAGGAGGGGGTGTGAGACATGGGACGTCTTGTGAGCAGCTTCTGAGATTTTATTAGTTTAATGTGAAGTGTAATCGTGGGCAATTCATTTTATCGGCGTGGATAGAGATAAATGTTACGACGGTCAGAAATTCGATCGAGGTGTGAACATTGGCTGTAGACGGGAGGGAATATGACCGTTCCTTTAGAAATTGGGGTTTTAGGGGGGAAGGACCAGTATATGAGATGCCAGGCAAGTTGGCAGATGCTCTCGTTTGTAAAGTATTAAAATTATGATCCTGTCACATCACAGACACCTCTCAAAACCATTGCCACAACCAACATGAACCTTCTATTTTTCTCGCAAAGAAGGTCAAAATTTCTTCCCCCCAACCACGTAGTATATGTTGGTCCCTCTGAGCCGCCTTGGCCCCACCATATCAGCCACTTCTACACGCTTTCATTTAATTATTCAGAACCCCTTATGCTAAACCAATAGCCCACCACTTTCCATCCCCGTTCGTCTTCACTGTCCGTCGATTCAATCAAATAAATTTTGGCATTGCCTCATGGAACACACAGCCTTCAATTCAGAAACCGCACGGAGGCACTTTCACGAAAACTCATTTTCACTTATGTACGGCGCACCCCGTACATGAAAGGACCTCTCTAAAGTTATTGTAATCAATCAAAAGTTTCCCCCCTAATCCATCTTTAATGTGGCGCGCATGTGGACAGCGGAGGGGATGCAAAAGTTTTAGGTCCGCTATTGTACAACACACACACGCAACCGCTCTAAGGACGAAGCCTTGGCAATCAAATAAAAATTAATACATTCCTCTATCAAGATGCGAGCGTGTGTAACACAAAAGTCATCCTTCGCGTCTCAGTCGGCAAAGTCGTCGCCTCGATGGGATGTGTGATATGTATGGTTCGTGTGCAAGGGTCATGTAAGTTTATTGACGTCAAGTGAATTTCATATGTAGTCCATTGTTCCTGTTCCTGTTTTCAGATTGTTTTTCGAATTTTTGTTCCTTCCCCTTAGCATGGGCGCGTCATACTCCAACACAAAGTGTGCAGTAATGTCATGCATTGGGCATTTGAAGTTATCGAGCCGGTTTGCTGGGTCGGCGGTACTTTGTTTGGCGAATTTCTGTTGCAATTTGGTTCTCAAACGTGTTTGCACACTGCAAAGTAATTGGGTTCACAAAAGATCGTAATGAGTGTGATTGCACTTTTATTTGTTGAGGATGGAATGTGAATTGATGTCCAAATTTTGATCATATTACTCGTATATCTGTATCCAGGGAGGTCAAAAGAGTAACAAAAGGTCTTTAAACACATGTTACTGAAGGGACTTTAGTCTAAATGGGACGACAGTTAAACTACTGTCGATGTATCTTATCGGATGTATAGGGAAAAGTTGCCTCTTAGAAAATTAAGCTTGTACCAGAATTAAATTCAAATAAAATCAGTTGACTCTTGTTGTGTTTAGTAATTTCATTCACTATATCTTTACCCACCCATACCTGATTATTTATTAGGATATCAAACAAGACCAAGAATCATGAAAAACCCTCAGTACCGGTGACACTTTGTTCCGTCATCTAATTGGAAAGTTACAAGGAAACATTTTTTCATTTTATCTGCTTGTGTATCGAAAACGTTTTGGTCTGAAGCTGTGTACTTAAATATTCGGTGTGAGCCCTGGGTTAGTCCCTAGATTCTATAAAATATGAGGTCATTGAGAACTTAGGGGCTTAAAAGGTGTCTGCATGGGGCATTGTGCCGCCAGCATTTCTGCACTTCAGTTAGTTTATCCTACAAAGCGGGTTTTTTAAACTTGCAGGGAGAAAAGTTGGAACACTTTATATAATATAATAATATAATATTAAATAATATAATATAATATAATAGTAAAAATATTTGACAAAGAAAGCCAAGATTACAATTAAGTCTTCACAACAACAAAATAGTTTCCATCTTAAATTCTTGAATTGTACATTTAGGAAGCACAGTCCAGTTATAATTCCAGTACGCGCAGATTTCAATGAGATTTTTGTCCCTACAACAGCATTATTTCCAATCACGTGATGAGATTATGTTTGGCCTAAATTTCTTTTAGACCGGTAACAGATTCTATCGCTCAGAAAGTAATTTCCTTCTGGCAGTCAGTGGAATCATCATCCATCTAACACCGCAAACACAAACCAACAGGAAGGCATTAACAACTTGATCACTAATCGACGAAACTAAGCCAATTCTCCCGATCTTTTGATAATTCATTACCATGCAAAAAAAAGAAGCAAGAGTGAACATGTATCAAACTGCCATCCTGGACCAGATTTACCTCTTAATTTCCAACGCTACCAAATAAGGCCTCAATCACCGTCGATAAGAAAAACCAGAAGTCAAGCAGTTCTGCCACGCTTGACAAACTCTGTCAAAATTTGTCACCATCCCTCGGTTCAAGATCACAGCTTACATATTCTTTGGCCACTAGGCGCGTCCTAACTGTTCTTAGAAGCATTAACCATCGAAGCAACAAGATTTAATTTTTATTACAGAACTTGTGGGCCCATTTTGACATCCACATCACAAGCACCATCTTTATGGGCGATCTCTCTGTGGTCCAAGAGCATGTGGTGAGGTGGCGACGACGGCAACGGTGATGATGACGCGACAAGGTGAAAATAAGTGCCACTAATTAAACCGGAGGTTGAAGTGTTTTTTACTATCCATTGAATTGATCTGAGGGGAGTTGTAAAGATTACAAGTTACACCTACGCTCACACAATAGGATCGTTGCCCTTAATCAACCGAGAGAGGCTGTCTGTGTGCGCACTTTCACCACGTGTGTCTTGGAATGAAGGGACAACTCCTCTAGTAAACATAGGAGAGGCAGTAAAGATCGAATGGAATTTCTTGGCCCTTTTGGACTCAAAGATCATGTGTCATAAAACGAGAAAAAACGGTTTAATTGCATTAAGGCTTTGCACTAATGTGTCTTTGAAAGATCTTAGAACTAGGAGGGTACTTTGGAGTCTGGTTATCGATGGATGAGAGGGTGGAGACACTGATGATTTGAAGGAGTGGGACGTACGGGTGCAGGTTGTGGACAATATCTTGAGTTTTATGAGATTTCTTCGGTTGTTGGTTCTTGTTTCCCAGTCGAGGTTATTGATCTTTGAGTGACTGACAAATGTGAGAGAAGCTTTTAACAAAATGAGGTCGAGGTCAACGAGATCAGAAATGCAAACAAATAGACATGAAACAAAATATGAATCCCACATTTACAATACTACGATATTGCGATACATTTTTGCAGTGTTAAGGCGAACTATTATACCGACCAATATTGCTGCTATGGCGCAATGTAGGTCGGTTGAATTCGATTTTTCACATTAAGGGAATAAGAGGGAAATAAAACATCCTCAATGTGTCTGATACTTTTATACCGTTAGCTAGGATTTTATTTTGAATTCCCTTCTCCTATTATTGCCCTCTCAGTTAATTACTTTATACGTTTCAATTTAAATTGTTAAACTTTATCTAAGTCCAAACCAATCCCTTCTTTTTATTTCAGATTCCGTCCAGTCTGACTACGTAAAAAAAGAATACAATTTCTAAAACAAACAAGCGCCACGCCACACCACCAATCATCAGCAACACCAAATCGAGTTCCGAGAGCGATGACGCAACAAAGAAAATGGACCACAATACAATGCCATCATTAAATTCAAAACAAATTCCATTTTGGATATAGTGCCCTTCCATCTCATCGCATCGCGAGGATCAAACGCCACCGCATCCTCTCCCTCGAAAACAACGGCAAAGGACACATACACACATAATGATGAATGTATAATATAAGGAAGCGGAAAGCAAGCAACTACACTCAGCAAGGATACGCTTTCTACTTTCAGTTTGGAGACTTCTCTTTTGTTTCACCACACACACACACAAGCTCTAACACATTGACACTCAATACTCAACCACACTTCACAGTTTTTAAGAAAAGATATAATTTTCCAATTTGTGGTCAAAAGACACGAACGAAGAGAATACAAAACAAAAGAAATCTAATTCACACAGTTCTCCAGCATAAAAGAATAAAAGAATTGGCGGCAGCAACTATCGTAAAGGCATAATCCCGTCCCATTTCGTCCCATCCCTGGGGAAGGGAGCAGAAGACACGGAGAACAAGAATAATAAAGCAATCCAACCTAAATGACTGAATCAACACAACTGCAAACGACAGAAAACAATAACACGGGGGTGGCCAAAATGGAACCACCACCACCCATCTCGACATCCCCATCGCCATCGAGTCACAATAATGACCAACAACAACAACAGCAGCAGCAGTCACAGCAGTCCCAACAGCAGCAACAACAACAGCAACACCTTCATCTCCATCACTCACTTCAGCAGCATCAACATCAGCAGCACTACGCCCTCAAATGGAACGACTTTCAGACATCAATACTGTCGTCGTTCCGTCACCTACGGGACGAGGAGGACTTTGTCGACGTCACGCTCGCCTGTGATCAGCGATCATTCACCGCGCACAAAGTGGTCCTCAGCGCGTGTAGTCCATACTTCCGTAAGCTCCTCAAGGCGAATCCGTGCGAGCATCCGATTGTCATCCTGCGTGACATTCGCTCCGAGGATGTTGAGAATTTGCTGAGGTAAGTTCCAAGATCTGTCGGGGCAAACTTCAGTGATTCCATCTGTTCTCTGTTTCCAGCTTTATGTACAATGGTGAAGTGAACGTCAGTCATGAGCAACTGTCCGACTTCCTGAAGACCGCTCATCTGCTTCAGGTCCGCGGTTTAGCAGATGTTAACAACGGTCCTGCATCAAAGTTTTCATCCGTCACCAGCACGAAGCTGCCGCTGGGAAACAACCTGAATCTCAGTAACAACAGCAACACCAGTAACATAAACAACAGTAACAGCAACAGCAACTGCGCCACCCCATCCTCGGTGGCAGCAGCGCTAATATCCAACGTTACACCCGCAGTACAAGAGCTCAAAGCATCGCCGTCGCCTGTAAGACAGCACAAAGTAAAGTAGACAGTGCCAATTGCAAGATTGAATTGTCAACTTTTCTCCACGGGCATGATTTATTAATATTCAAATATCATTTTGTTTCTTCCTTTTCTCACACAGTCAAATCACCACTGGGATCTGTCGGACGACAACAGAACGAGCCACCTCACACCGCCTCCACAGAAACGCATCAAGAGTGCCGACCTGTTCCGTGCCCAACACGGCATCAGCCCCGAGCGTCTCCTGATTGACAGAGATTTCTCGGTCGGCGGTACAGTTGGTCTGGGCAGTGGCAGCAACGCCAGCGGACAGCACCCGTTGACACGTGAACGCAACCGTGATCGTGATCACAGCCGTGAGACATCGCGCGATCGAGATCGTAGCCTTGAATTAAGGGATTCACTGCTGAGTCAGGCACTCGAGAGCGGACAACAAATGGGTGGCAATCAGGTTGGTAGACTCACATGAAAAATATTAAAATATTCAGCCATCCTAACGGGATTGTGTGTCTCATTTCAGAAACATCCCGATCTGGCTTCACTGCACGCCCAAAGTGCCGGTGAAGACTCGAATAGCAGCGACACAGAACCATCGGATCGTGGTGATGGCCAAATGGATGGAACAATGGACAGTATGAACGGTTCATTGGACAATCAGAGATCTCATTCGTTCCCAAGTGCATTTTTAGGACTACAAGGTATACCGGGCCTGCTGCCGGGACCCTCAGGAATTCATGGTGCTAATGATTTTGGTGAGTCAAAAAAAAAAAATTAAATGAAGCTTGTATTCTGCCTGTAGTTCATTTGAATACTTTTGTTTTGTAAAATAAAATGCATACATCAATGAAAGGACATAAACGTACTCTTATATACTATATATACATACATGTATATATATATTTGCCTCTTGTAAATTAATTAATTGTTTATAGAAACTTATTTTGTGTTTTGCATTTTGATTTGCGTTGATTTAGATTTTTTTGATTATTGTGACATCCTTTTGAAGGAACAAAGAAATAGTTTAACGGTCTAAAGGAAACTAAAATAAGTTCTTGAGGTTTTTGTTGCCCATTCTGTAACAATCCTGCACCTAAGTGTCAGATAAAACGCCGGTAAGCTGAAGGAGAGCTGCCATAATTTTATTCGATTTATTTCATTTTACACTAATTTGAGTTTAATTTTGCGAAAAACAAGAATTTTTAAGAATTACGAAGAACGAAAAGAACATATGTTGTCCATTGTATAATTACGATATTTGTCCTCGTTATATCCGGAAACAATTCAATGTTGGTGATTTTAGGGTACAAACAAAGAGCATCTCAAATAGTCCGTAACGTTAAGTCCACCCAGCGGCAAGTACCATCAGTTTTTGACCCATAACCATGGGCTAAGTAACCATACCTGCATATAACGCCATCTATTTCAGCGCTCCCCACACACACTACAACCGTCCGTATGTTCCCCAGATGAATCCCTTGCTTACACTTCTACTCCCCAATTGAAGCCATTCTCAGTCAAGTCACACAAACATTGCTCTCTCCCACTTCACTTCACGTCCCCTACCATCGCCAGAGTGTCATTCTGATACTCAGTTAAACTACTCCATCAAGGGTGCTATAAAGTGAACCATAGATTCAATGGCGTTGGGGGAGGTCTTCAAAAAAATATCGAAAAACACATTTACTGACAATAATGAATAATAACGGAATATGATTTCCAACTATGATTCCCCATCCCAGATCAGGCAGCCGACAGCCAGACCCACCGCCGCTGACGCCGTGCCTCAGCACCATCGGAAAGCGTAATAACCATAAAATCTTATAGTCACAAGGATATTGCAAACACTTCGATCCCCATTCGCAGAGTACTCTCAAAGTGTCTCCTCCATATCGTCTCCCCGGTTCCCACAACCAACGTTTTTGGAGCTCAACCCCAACATAGCGCCCCACACAATCGTACTCACAGCATTTTGGTCTGTCTTCTCGAAGTGGCGCTCGTGTGGGTGGATTTGGAAAAAAACGTACGTGCTCTAAATAGCGCGCACCAAACAGAGAAAATGAGAATCAGAAAAAAAAGACCGAAGAAAAAATGGAATAATATCCTTATCCTCGATGGTCATTGCTGAAAGGATATCCCACGAGCATATATCCGTACACATGTACATCCTCTGGTCGTCCCCCTACAGACTGACCGCCCGACCGACCGACCACTTGTGTATTAGTAATATCAAGGATATATTGCATTAAAATGATAATATCACATCGTTTAAGTGCGATCAACTTTTTGACCATCCTAATAGCGCCGGTTATGTCCTTTCTATATCTTTAGCCGGCACTTCTCGCCGGACTTCGCTGCGGACTCTGCTCTCCGGGGGCATGTGTCGCCTCCCCAGCGTTTCTGTTTTGTTTTCCGTTCAGCGTTATCCTTTTCCTATGTGTGCTTCATTTTTTTTCTGCCCGTCGATATTGTGTAATAATAGCGTTTTATGCGTTTTAATATTCCATACACATACGTCATTTTGAAATAAATGCCATGTTGCCTTCTTTCCGTTCCCCACCCTCTAGTCTTTTTCGCTTGGGTGTGGTGTTGGACAGTCGATTCGGGTCAGTTTGAATGAGGAAAACTATAGCACAAGACCGGCTTAACTACTAAGCGTGCAAGATAAAAATGGCAAAGTAGCAAAAAAAGGCACAACCGGCAGCAACAAAAAAAAATCGAAACACACACCCACCCACACGGCATATGAGTGAGAACGATCCAAACTTATGACGATGAATGCGAATGGCGGCTGAGGGTGATTCAGAGAAGGGCAAGGGAACACAAATCGAATTTAATATCATAAACATTCAATAAGGAAACGTCATAAAAGCTATAAGTCGAAGGAATATGAAATCGCACACCAGTAGTAGAATAATTGGAAATCCTACAAAGGACACACGTGAATAGTCAAACGGGATAGAGCAAGAGAACGGGGCGAAGGGTCGAAGAAACGACATCAAATCGAAATGGTCATCAAAAGTGGGATACGAGACGCTGTTGTTGGCGAACGACGACTGATGCTGGGGATGTGAAAAAAAAAAGAAAGAAAATGATGGGTCACTCGTTTCGGTAGCGCCCCTTTTTTCCTCATCTTGATTTTCTTTTCTCATTTCGAAGGAGGAATACTTAAAAAAAAGGACATCACATCCAAGGTCCAACACATGACAACACGAAATGAAACTGTTTTTAAGTTTTCGTTCCTTTTCCCCACACCGGAGTCTTCTTTCGTTTGGATGCTTGTTGTGTATCCACTTCGGATTGCTTCAAATTGTGGGCCAACGTCAACAACTCTTCACCTCCCACATACGGGTTACGACGTCAGTGAACGTTGTCATTGAGTGACCTATTCCCCCGCCCTCTGAGTGGCATTCTGCTATTGGACAACTGTACATTGAGGGTACTACTAAGATGTGTCGGTAAGATGGTGTCAGTCACATATTTAAGCTGGTATTAGGGAAAAAACGTAGAAAGCCCTAAAAAACACTCTTACCACGCAGCGGCTATCGCTGATCTGTCAGCGTCAAAAAGAAGCGAATCGCGCAAGCATATCTGCCCTTATTTCCATTTTCTTTATCTAAGAAAAGCTGATTTGCAAGGCAGGATAAATGCCTATCGTTTGCCTCGATGTCATATTTCAAAACGATACTTGAAATATGTTACCACAACCGATTCCCAACCCCCTCCGGATTCAAGCATATGGTCAATTCCTAAATGAAGAATCTGCTCATGCCAATTTACATTCATTTCGGACCTAACCAGTCTCCCTCCTTCGTTCCGCTTCCACATCCGCAGGACATATTGAAATTTAAGTCAACATTCGAATTAAATAAAAACATTTATTCACCAAAAGGCCGAACGCACACACAAAAAAAGAGAACGAATATGTAAACCTATTAACCCCCCTCCCTACCACCATTTTCAAATATGAATGCGTTCCCCTCACACAGGAGTGTGCTTGTTTGTGTGTCCACTTTGATTAACAAATATAAATTTGAATTTTGGCACACATGTGACTGGCTAAAAGGCTAAAAGGCCTCATCCCTTCCTCACGCCCCATCAGAGTCCGTCTTGACCTAGAAAAACATCTTCGGGGTGACATGCGAAACGACAAAATAAATATTAAAACGTCTCTTTGCAGAGCCGTACAGCAGAAGAAGTCCAAAGAAAGGTAAAGATGTGTGTCCTGTGTCCTTTCACTGACCGATTCTATTTAATAAAATGCAAAACTTCAACCCAACAAAGGGGGAAGGACGATCAAATATAAACTTTAAACATCACATGTCAATGATTTCATTCACGGCAACGTTTTCTTCATTTTGTATTCCAACCCAGGTCTCTAGTGGTTAGATGCGAAGGGTGTTTCTTCATCTTGGATTCTTATTTGATTCCCGTCTTGCTTTTGTGTCGTTTTTTATTATTTGCTGTCGTGGTCAATGTGGGGTGGGGAAGGTGCTGGGTTTTCTATTTCACCCACCCCTCGTCGTTGTCCTTTGCACATACGACTTTCAAATGTTTATTATTTATTTTACAATTTTCTTTTTTTTTTTTGTCATTCTTTCATCTTGACTCTTGATCCAAGGATATGGATGGTCTACACGAATTTTCTCTTTGTTGTGGTGCATACAATATGTATTCAGAGAGAGGGACAAGTTACAAAAAAAAAATGTTTGTGAAAAGATTTTGTGTAAGTCTGGTGGAATGTATTTTCGTTAAGAGCAACGGCTAAGGGTGACTTGAATAACTTATGGATATGACTTCATGCCATAGCATTAAATTTTCTCACAGGATGATAGAATCTTAACACTTTCCTTACAGGATCCGAATGAGATCCTAAGTTGCCTTCCACTCTTGATGACGCCGGAAAACCTGTTTTACTCATGAAAACCAATCAGTCTTGTGTCGCGATAAATTTTTCATCGCACTCGATGCGAATTAGGCAGAATTCGACGTATTATCTGATCGAAGGAGTCGGCAAAAATTGGAACTTCCGAATGGACAATTTATTTCCTGAAACCTTGTTTTTCATAATCTCGATGTGTTGGAGCCAACATAGTCGACGAATCCTTAATCTAGCTTATTGAATTCACTGTTGCATCTGATCATAAAAAAGGATAAAAAAAATATGGTCTTTTAAATGAATCGTTCCTTTTTTCTTAAATTACACAAGTAACTACCCGCGTTATTATTTATATTTTTACCTACAATTAACGTAGAAAAATAAACAAGTTTAGTGATTCGAACATATCCATTGTTTGTTCACTGTGTACTACTTTATCGGCAATTTATACAATTTGTGCGAAAAATCAGAATTTTTCTTAAATTTTAGTAAATACCAGATGATGAGTGCAAATGCTGAGTGTAGCTAATCATAAATTCTTTCATTTAAAACCGACATCTTGTTAATTCATAGAATGCCTCCGAAAAGATTCAATACTAGAAAAAAACCGAACTATTTGAAAAAATTATTAACGTTAATTGAATTCAAACCTATATTTATATCGTCGCTGCAAATGGTTAATATTTATATATAAGGATTTTAAATGCTATAAGAAAGTCGACCAAACATGTTCAATCTGTCATATACAACAAAGACAAGGCCCGCGGAACGGATACAAACTCAGCAAGTTCTGCTTCTCACAAATGACCATTTCATTTATTTGTACCATTTTCTTTCACTCACTGAAGAGTACATTTACCCAAGTGATTTCACACGAATACACTCATTTAAAAAAAAAATACATTCTTCAGCTGTCAAAATCGAGGTTAATGTCTATTCTGTCGATTCCATCAAACTTTCAAAAAAAGTCTACTCAAAGAACACACTCAACCCGAAAGTGCCTGTTCATAAAACATGCAACTTGACTGGGGACTTCACCTTTCTGGTGTGCTCCTCACCCATCCTCTGCACACTTTTCACATCGATGTAAGAAAACAATTTCGTCGTTTTATTTTGTATCTCTTGAGGATCCTTCGGTGTAAGCCTTTTGTCAATGTCCACTGAAAACAACAATTTGATGTACATAGACAAATTGTTTTCTTTCCACTTTTTTTTCTGTGTGTGTGCGTACGGGTCTTTCAAAAGACACCCGGCCCCACACTGTTTCAATCCCGGTGGGTGGATGAGTGAAGGGAACACACAAATATATTACTTTTGCCGAAGAGAAATAAAATTTATTCACACCATTTTCCAATATCCTTCAGATTCACTAGCAGGAGCCAGCAGCGCAAGCAGGCAACGGCCGCTTCCCCTCACTGCTATCGCTGGACACATTTTCGAATGCGAAATTCCAATTTCAAACTAAAAAATAAAGGATACACGTATCCTCGGTTGAAAAGTGTGTCCTAGTCCCCATTCTCCCCCTATCGACGATTTGAATTGCGAGTCGAGTGAAGTGGGTGAGTCGCAAGAGTGGTTGATGGGGAGCAGTGCAGACAGGGGGGAATCAAAGTCCTTTTTCCGGCACTTAGATATGTGGAAAAGTTACCCACTATACACAGGCAAACATGCACACGAACACACTTGCCGCACGCACGCACGCATCACATTGGGGGCAAGTACAATTCGCAAGGACTGCTTGTGTTAAAAAAGACCGACGACGGTGGGTTGGGGTGGAAGGGGTGAAAATAATTCAAATGTGAAAAAAACGACCAAGAAGAAAGGACATTCTCTTCACATTAGAAACAGCTTGGCAATGGGAAAAGTTTTATCCCTTTTTTGTTTTTTCCTACCGCTGGTGCTGTTGTTGTTGTGTTGTGTGCGAATTTGGTTGCGCGTCGTATCTCGCAATGAAATGTGATGGGAGGTGAGATGGGTGGCGGTAGGTGGAATAAGAATAAGGAACCACGCAATCTATTTGTTATCTATCACATCCGTCTTATTCAGAAGGATAGTCGGTCGGCACTGGTCTTCGGTCCCCACTCTGCGTCGCGCCGGTGGCCGAGCGGTATGACTCTGGGTATCTGTGTGTATCTAGGACGAGCGGAAAAAACGTGCGTGCAAACCGGCAAATAGATGGATCTGTAGATATAAATTAATAGCATTTTAGGTACGTTTTGGAGAAGAAGCGTTTTCCTTCTGCTCAAGGACATGCACACACACACACAGGCAGCCACATACACCCTGCTTCCGCCCACTGAGGAAGGCACACATTTGCTGTGGCTAGAAAGCCAGGGAGGGAGAGGGCGTGGTGGTGGTGTATTGTCGGGGGCCAAACACCGGACGTAACTCTCAACTACTGCTGCTATGTCTGTGTACTGAGCAGTGTGCGGTGTGAAGGGGATAACGCGACGGGTTGAGCGGCTAGGGATGTGGGAATGATACGTATTGTTGTATCTATTTTCCATCGCCTTCTCTTTGGTCATCCGCTGCCCACCACCCTCCCGATAAAAGTTAATATCCTATTTCGATTTTCATATCCCTTTTGCGCTTTCTTATTCCTCTGGTGTTGCGCGCTGCCTCCTGCTCCCTGCTTTCTCTGATTCAACTTAGGGTCTTCTTGAAGGCTTTTGCAACTACTTCTTCTTCCTTGTGAAAAGCATGTACACGCATGATGTTCGTCTCTCCTCTCTTATCGAAAACGTGTTCGTCGTCGTCGTCGTCGTCTGTCGGACTCAAGCACGAATAGAAAAGAATATGATGGACGCAGCACTGGCGGGAGTATAGGAGATGGATGGGATGTGTAAATACTTTTCATGCATTTAGATTCGAGTTTTCCTTTTTTCTTCAACTTCTGGTCAGCTGCTACAACAACAGCGGCAAACTGCTCCTCAAAGGATGGGGATTGTATGACGGAATACCCTGAACCGGTGGAGGCGGAGGGGGATATTTGTTCAATTTTTATATGTGCTGTGCTATTGCAAATACATTTAATGTAAATATAGCACGCATTAGGCAATGTGCTGGCAGGGCCAAGACGGAAGGCGGCAGTGACGGCGGTGTTGGCAACCGAATGATGGCCAATGGCGGATGGGGTGGTAATCAGAGGAATAAGAAATCAGCTCTGTACGCGTTGGGGAAAGTGTTGGCACTCGCCTAAAGGATATTTACTTTAATGCTCCGTATAAATACATTACTGCTCGGCCGGCATGTATGTTTGTATAGACTAAAGTGTGTAAACGCACGGCGCGGCATCCATTGTGTAATTGGGATTTTTAATGTAACACACTGCTTTCTTCTTCCTTCGCACACACGCACATATGTACACCATCATTTGGTTGTGGCTGATCCAGAGCCAAGCAAGGAACCTATGATAGTAATTGTGTTCATGTTTCGAGGTCGAGGAGATGAATTGGGAGGGCCACTGATGGTGGGTGGGACGTTGGTAAGGGTGTAATGGATAATGAAGAAAATTTGATCCTTTTTTAATTACATCGATGTGTGCTGCTGGACGGATGGGTAGTTGGTGGTTTCATTGTTTTGTTGGGTGTTTCCACAAACACACACGCACATTGAAGCGTCTGCCGGATAATGGTCAAAGAAATGCCTCTAAGTGCACCGCTAATGGGTTTTAAGGGCAAAAGAAAATTGAGAAAGTGACGGGATAGTTAGAGATGGGAATTAGATTTGGACAATCCTTAAGAGAATATGAGCAGCGCGTGAGCACTGGAAGTAGACTGGGTATGGAATCACATAGAGAGCATGAGTCTAAAATTAAATTGACTTGAATACAAAATACATACAGTAATAGGTTATACATTTTAAAAATTCCCACCATCGAACATTTACCCGGAATGAAAGAAATGCAAAAATAGTTAAAAAAGAGATACCAAGTTTAAATAATTAAAATCACATTTATAAGCCAAAATGACATAAAAGTTACAAAATGACATGTACATAGTTTGTTAGAAAAATTAAAATTTTTGTAGCGTTTGAACTTAACAGATTTTAAATATTTAATGTTTATTTTTAAATTAAACAAACGTTCAGGTTAGAGATCAAGTTTCGACGTGGGAGTCGAGATATTACTGTCTCTTAACTTAAATTTTGGAATAAAAAAGTTAACACTAACTTATCAATAGAAACCAAAACGACTTTCGTCTATTCTAAGGTTTGGTCGTAATAAATTAATTTTTCTTAAAATCTTTTAAGTTTGCTATCCCAAATTTTGGTTAAGACCTAATTAATTTATTATTCATTTCTCAGTCAGCTTTTAATTTTTTAAACAAGGTTAAACGTAACCTTCAACATTTGTAGTTAGAGATGTAAAATAACAGAAACATTCTGTATTGTAATTCTCTAGTACTTGGGCTCTTCCTGAAAGGTAGAGGCAAAAGAGTGATTTTGGTTTTGAATTAAAACATTTGCATACCCACCCCGCCAACTATGTACATATGTATGTCTCTTCACAAATTGGACAAAAATACGAAGTAGTCAAATAACTTCTAAATATTAAATCTATTGAATTTGCTGTCGATATATAAAGCAATAATACTTTAGATTGAGATAAAATGCAGTCAATTTCATGACTCCACAATAACTCACCTCAAGAATAGACATTTGTCGACGTCAAACTGTTCTACTCTCAAAGGACTAATTTGATTAAGTGCAAGTTCCAACATAAACACAGTGCCTTTAGTCAAATTGAACAAACCTTTCTCCCCTGCAGTTATTTAGGATGAATTCAAATTACAAAAGCTGTATTGAAAATCTGCACTTCATTTTAAAAACGCAGTGCCAAAACAGTGCATCAAAGATCTATCTTTGCACTGCATTGCGTCAGACAATCATCTGCAGTGCTTCAAGTAAAAGAATCTTCCCCCTTCAATCTTTCCCTCATGTGTTCTCGATATCGAAACGTCCACAATGTGTCCTTCGGCTTACGTAAATCCCTCACCTTCCCCCGAACAGGCTATAGTCCGACCGAAAAATCCTGACAACACCTTTTCCTTGTCACTCGTGGTCATGTGTAAAAACGAGTATTTCATTCAGAATCTCCACCACCGTCTCACCAATGCTACCCGCCTCGTCCTCGTTGCCCCGTGTCCTTATTGTTTTCGCATTACATCCGATAAATCTACATATAAATTAGTTGGCACATCTCTCTGTCGGCCTGTCAGCGTGTGTTTGTGTGTGCGTACGACATGTGGTGTGAGACAAAAGAATCGTATCCTTGCAATACATTACTCCATCATGCAATAGAGGGCATCTCCCCAGATCCTGCAGACCCCCAAGCAGCCAGAACTGAGCGGAAACGAATCAGCAAAAAAGGATCGCGCTCTCTCGCTCTCTGTGAACTCTCCGGTGTGTGGACAAAACTTCACATCTCAGATACGTATAGGTTTTCCGAAAATCTCCAAATCTCAACCCCGAGGATTATTTCAATGTGCCGTAAGTTGCCCTTCCGCCGGGCGAAGAAGGGAGAGACTATAGATTGTGTGTATGTATTCTTTACATCCTGTCACTTGGTCCTCTTTGAGGATAATTTGAATTTCCATTTGTGCCATTTGTGTACTTGCTCCTTAAAAACTTAACTCCTACCACTACCTCCTAAACACAAACAAATACACACACACACCCCACACACAAACGCACACGTCACATCATTTGTATTGAATATCAAAAAGTTTTTCGAAACTATCTGCTTCCCGTCCTGAATTTTCGAATTGGATTGCTAAAACAATGGAAAACCAAGAAAGACCAAAACGGCCAAAGGACGATAAGGACCAAAAGACTCTATATGTATGTGTGTGTGAGTCTGAGTTGAAGAGAGACCGGCAAAATGGAAAGAGAGAAAAAATAAAACAAAAGGCAAACTAATAATTTGAATTGTGTGTTCGGTTATTCGCTCAGAGTGACATAGTGAAAGGGATTTCGAAGGATACGTTATCCTCTGTATATCCTTGCATACATAATAAATCTCTAAACGTAAACGAGAAGAAGAGAAGACGTATGTGCTGTGTTTTCTGAGCGCATACCTTTCGCACACACAGTTCAGCCGAACCGGGTCGGGCCTGGGCTGAGTCTGTTGTGTGTGGGAAGTTGTAGTTGGTAGGCGGTGGGTGGAGAGTTGAGGCTTCTCTTATTCTTCAATGCTATCCGCATAGTTATCCCTTTTAATGGATGAGTTATTGCCATACATACGTAAGTAGGTGTAATGTATAAATTTATTTCGATTCTTCCCTTCACTACACACTACCACGAGCAACGCAAAGGCCGCTTGGCTCGTTGTGTCTAGGCGGGGAAAGGAGTGTCGTCGGAGGTCGAATGAAAGCTATATCGAAGCACTGTCCTACTGCGCTTAGATATCCCTTTCTGAGATGGGCGACTGTACAGAGTCGGGGAGGGGATGAGTTATATTAAAAGGGGTCATCTAAATGACAGTGGCTTGCGGAAAGACTGAAATGAAGGGTGTGGGGTGGGGATTTCCTCTGGAGTTGGGGTTGGTGCAAAAAGCATTTCAAATTCAAACACAGAAGGATCGTTCTCGTTGCGAGGTCTTGTTTTGCACGAATAGTGTGTGCACCCACATCATGCCCCACGCCACTCGTTGTGCACACTCTGATATCCGATCAGATATTTCATACCCAAGGCGTATTATTATAAAAGGACATGCGATGCTCGCTGTGAAAGGTGTGTGTGATGCCAAATGCCAAACCAGCAACGATTTCTCTCCTCGCTCAATTGGGCTTCGTTTTCCTCGTTCTATTCAACTCGTACACCCCCGTAGAGAGCAGACAGCTTGTGGCCTAGATAGTATTCATCGAATACGCGACGCGCGGTATGCGTTCAACTATTAACCAGCAGCGAACACTGCCGCGCCACCGAACCAAAACCAGCCGCAGCTTTCGCAGACAATGATTGGAAGAATACTACTCTAGGCTAGAATATACGAGTACCACATCACACACAGCATGTTAGTCGAACTCGGTACACGTTGTATCGGTAAAGTGGCGACTATCTCGCTCTCTCGCCCTTAATCAACGTCGAAACGTCCTTGTGCTGCTGCTGCTGCTTCTACTTCAATTGGTGTATTAGTTTGTGGCAACGGTGATGGTGATGTTGTCCTTAAAATTTATGGCGCAAATATCTGTATCTCTTTTGTCGGTTGTTTTTACGCCAGCCCGACGTCCGAGGAGCGAATGACGGCCATCAGCAGAAGTCCCGAAGCGAAAACGATTTGCCGTGTGATGTATTTTGCTGGGTGCTTCGAATAATGACCAGGGATAATATTTCAATATTTTTTGGTCATTCTCTATGTGTAGTCATAAATTACGAAATAAAGTTAACTCACCTACCCCCCATCCAGCTTACAGCTCGTTGCCCGTCTGTCTTTCATTCGACACCATTATCAAACATCGCATGCAGATGGACTCTCACTTTCTCTCTCTCTCGCACTCTCTCTCTCTCTTTAACTTTAATGCTTATCGCCTCCACCTCCCCCGCCGGTAGGCCATTGCGAATGTAGTTGTTCTTTCGTCCTTTGCACTTTGTTTTCTCACCACAATTTCGATTTGTTAGGCATTGGGGTTTGATTGAGAGTTTTTGCAGAGGTTACTTTGTTTTTTGATGCCTTGCCAACGTGTACTCGTACCAGCGATGCGAACGGAAACAAGGTAAGGTGGTTTGGAGCGATGAATCGTTTCGGGCTCTGCAATGTATTGAAGGTTATGGGTCAAAAGTTGCTGGGCTGGGGGGAAAGTGTATCATTAGATAGAGGCAATGCGTAAAAAGGAAAATTGATCAAAATCTGTTGGTCGAGAGGGGATGGTAGTCGACGTTGGTGTGAAGGGTGAAGAAATTTCACTGTACACCACCGTATGGGGGCTGGGAATAGTTGGCAGATTCCTTGTTTTAGGTTGCGGTCAAAGGTTAATTATTTTAGATTTTAGGGGTAGAGAGCGAGAGAAAGACGGGAAAAACTCTGAGGGCTTGTGCTCAATCTATTTGAAGAGAAGAGAGAAGAATTTTCATTCCTGCCTAAATGCAATTTAAATTTGTTCAAATATACATACATATGTACATATATATGTATATACATATGTGCATCTAACAGTTTTCTACTTTCTTTAGAAATTCCTGAAAAATGTTACTGAGATATTGGAAGTCACAGTAAGCGACTGTTTTGGCGAGTCAGACAAAAAAAAACATTTTGCATATGAACATCTAGTACTTATGTCTAAATGATGAATATTTAAATTCAGATGCTATTTTTTGAAACTTGTGTTTAGTAACAGAAAGCTTGATTTGAAATTTAATATAACTGATGTCATGGAGGTTCTCCATCCCTCCTACTGTTAATATTTTAATTATTCCTTCAATTAAAACCCAATTGAATCCATTTCATATCCTCTGTCAGCCCTCAATGCTCATCTCAAAAATCCTAATCAGACCATTGTCTACAAAATATCCAACAAACCACCCTTTTCTCTCTCTAAAAAAAAGGAAAACAAACAAACAAACAGCAGAGGAAAGGATCACGATAAACACCCACTTACAAACAGTGCTTCGCAATCCATCATGTGTATGACCAAAAACTACCACCACCCACAACCCATGCCACCTCAGACACACTGCCTTACATATTCCAATTTAATTTATAGCCATTTATCAAATGTAAAAAGCAGCAAACTCAAAACTCCATTCCATGTTTACATACTCAAATATATTCCGTACCCACTCGCCCGCTCCCTCATCATCTAGTTGAGTATGTCGTCTCCTACTCTGGGCACGTACGTGCCCCACTCCCGCATCCGAAAAACACTCGAAACTTATTATAATACAAAGCTCGTTCACTTGTACTGATTCCCAATTGCACACAGACGTAGAAACAACACGCCGGGACCGTGTGTGCAAATGTGTGCCCAGGCGATTGTGTGTGTCTATCTACCACACAAGGCACACATTAGTTTTCAAAATAGTACTCTCTCTCTGTGCAAAAGATATCCTTCTAAATAACCTTCACATAAATCCATTACGTATACGGACCATCCGTATTGATTTATTGCTTTTCACTGTTTTATCCAGCCGCCCTTCCTCGCTAGCCCAACTCGTCCGAACTCTGCCACCACCCAACTTTTCTGTCCGTTCAGGACTACTCCCACCCGCCCCGAACTGACAGCCTCCATTCAGCGTAACACCACCTCGTGCGCTCAGGATGGCATGGCATGAGGCGGTGTGTATGTACGTGTGCACGTAGTGTAGTTTTTGGTCGTCTTTGTTTTGTTCGTTAGAGTGGCGCAAGTCGTGTGTGCTGTGAGTCTAAGCCTTTCTCTATTCACCATCAAAGTCCAACATAAAGCACAACACTGCTAGGCCCGGTACACACAAACAAAGCAACTAAAACAGCAACAAAAAGAAGGCAATCCAAGAAGAAGTGGGATTGAAACTTTCATAGAACAACCAAACCCCCTCCACCCTCCCCCTCGCCTATTTCCACACCCAGCAACCAGGCAGGACACCTCACACCCCGGGAGCACTTTCAATTCAAAGTTTTGGCAAGTAACCAACTCCAACCACACTGCACACACATTTTCTTTGCCTACCTCTTATAAAATTCACTTACACTCGTGTACTCACTCACTCACACAGCAGTAGCATACAGTGTGGAAGAAGAAGAGGCGAAAAAACCCGACACTCCAGCCGCTGGTCACCCTAAGGGGCGCCCATTCTGCCGCCAAACCGCGCCACCACCCAACATCCATCTTTGCGGAGCGGAACTTTTAAGCAGAGGAATAGATCTTCTATTTATTTTTGCACCCTCTCTCTGCAGCAAGCAAGTACCTCTCACACCGTTCACACCAACACACGCACCAAAGGCGGGCAAGCCAGACAGACAGACAGAGATATAGACACCCGTATGACTTGTGTGCCGGGAAATCCACCTTTTTTGTATCCCACTACTCACTCACTCACGCACACTCAGCCACATTAACATGATCCACATCCTTTTTGGTGTTTTGATATACGATGAGAGTTTTACCTCCCCCATCCAGGCCCCCCTCCGCACCTCCTACTCACATTGCGCCACTTGTGCAAAGGGATAGTGAAAATGTTTAGTACTTTCGGTAAAATCGGAAAATGCCTATGACTAGCCATAGGGCCAATAAGCACCCCCCACCACTATGCACAGCAGCGTCTTCCATTTCATCGCACCGGGCCACATGTACACCGAAGAGCGACAGTGGAAAAGGGACCAAAGGATATCATATGTGGCGGAGAGTAATGTGTGTGTTGCAAGTGAAAATTGATGGATGAGTTATGGGCCGTTGGGCGTGGGGCGTGGGGGGATGAGTTAAATCAAAAGAAGTGAAGACCACTGTACACATACAAACGCATAACAATCGTGCATGCACGCAAGAGGGCAAGACGGATATTGTCGTCTGTGAGAGATGTTTCAGGAATAAAATCCCTTTTTCCTCCTACGATGCGTGCGTATGTGTGGTTTCTTTCGTATTTTCTTATTTCTCTGGTCGTCACTTTCTCGAAGGATAATAATATGTCCATATGTAATTGTGCTCGACGGACATTACATTCGCAAGGGTAGATGGAGGAGCGACGGCGAGCACGGCGGAAACACATTAAATCAACTTATAGCGTCCTAACCCAACACTTATGGACCATTCAAGGGGCAGAAGGACGCGAGGGGGATTGAGTGTGACGAAGGGAATTCTATGAAAGTGTTTGTGCCCTGGGGGGAGGCGACGGACGGATGGGTGTGTGGGAGACGGACCCGATTTTGGTGGGGATACTATCTGTCTTGCTATTGAATCATTTGAAATTTATTCTTATACAGCTGTTACATATATGTAAAGTTGTTAGGTGAATTGTAGGATAGTGCAGGTTATTGTGAACAGTGAGCGATGTTTTCATAAAGCTACTCGATTGTAAATCATTAGAAATGATTTTTTTTACTATCTGGCGTATATTTGAATGAGAAAAATTGGTTCTATCAAAGGAAAAAATCATGAAATGAATTTGATTTTAATGTCCCGGTTAAAATTAAGACAGTGAAGTGGCTCAAATTGAAAGTCAAAGTGAAGTAAATGCTTCGAATTAAAATTTGCCGGTTTAATGAAAACGTCGTCGAATGCACTTAAATTCAGTAAAGTGAAGCTGACGGCCAGTCGAGGATACCATTTCCATTATGCTAGACTTCCACCTCTATTCTTATCATCACAATTTCTTTCCAAAAGTGGACCTGTTTGAGTGCCTGAGTAGCACCAGCAGTACGCATCTCATACAAATACCAAGCCTTTTCTCGCCACTCAAGATTCCTACCAAGGACCAATAAAAGCGTCAGCAAACACATCAGTGAAGTGTTGCACGAGGTAAAAGGAGGAAGAAATCTTTCCTCTCATATACCGTTATGTGATGGTTTTTACAGCGTTTTTTGTGATCCTGTGTCCTAGAAAGGTGTAGCAGAAGAAGTACATACATCTCGATTTTGAAACTTAAAAAGGATTTAAGGGAGACACGACAGGGGAAAAAGCAACAGAAAACTTAAGGATAAAAAACTTAGTAAGAAAAGAAAAACAAGACATATAAACTTTTCTCATTTTACACACGGTAGAGTCGGGAGGGGAAGACATCGAAAGAATGATGTGTGTTGCTGCCCTTTATCCACTCTTCCCCACTCCTGTGTGTATCACCGATCAATTGTCGGCAGTGTGTGGGGCTGGACCCGCATGCGAGAGTGTCCTTAAGTTTATTTCAACCTTTCTCTACTCGTTCTTGGTGTTTCTTTTCACTTCAGATGAAATCGAAGAAGAATCCAAGCTAAGAAATCGACGATACTGGAAAAAGAGGAGTAATATTTGCAAAGTTTCTTTTTATATTTTCATTCAGCCCCCATCGCCTTGCACGTGGGGCCCGACCACGGTGGGAGGGAAAAAATCTAAAATAGAGAATTGAAGTAAACACACGCGCAGCGAAAACTTTCCTCAGGTCAGCTGCTCTTCCCTCGGCATTCGATTTCCTTCGGTTTTCGTTTAGAGTTTTGTTTTCTTTTTTCTTTTTTTTTTATTTTGCCTGTATTCGCCTGTACCTTATCGGCTGTGTGTTCTTTGTCTTCGGTACACACACATCCTTTTTGTGTTCCTATTCCGAAGTGTGGGAGGTATGATATCCTTGGTCAGCTCGGGACCGGGAGGGGAAAAAGAAACGTACGTCACCCGCCGCCATTGATGACATATGTGAAATGGATTAATAAAGCTGGGAACATGTGCTTCATCCTCCGCCCCCCCCCCCCCCCTTCCCAACCTTACGCACACCAGTGTCATCTAAACAAAGAAAAAAATACGATTCATGCGTCCGTTTGCAATTCGAAGGATCAAAAATCAATTTTGACAGATGCCGATTAAAATGCAAAACTTAATGTTATATAGATTTGTTTTTGTTTTGTTTGTTTGTTTCTTTTTTATATTGCTGAATTAAAGAGGCTTTGCCTGAAACCAGCCCAATGGCCTGACGCCTTCGTAGGTGCGTGGGTTATGGATTTTTCAAAGTACGCGGATGGTTTTTTGTCTTATGACGCGGTTATTGGTATTCAAATGGTTATTTATTGGTACTCAGAAGCGAATTGGCGCATATCCAAGTAGCAATGAATGCATCTGTTGATGGAGATATGATCTTAAAAAGAAAATGAAGAGCGTTCGGAGACGATTACAAAGCAAATCAACAGGTTTGCATAATGAAATCGCGCGAGAATTACTGATGATGCAAAAAATTTCAAGAGAATGTACACATCATATCCCTCTCTCTTACATCAGTGTACTATGCATGTAATCAATTTCAGTAAACATGATCCCTTGCTTTTACACCAAAACTTGGTAATAGTCCCTCTAACTATATCAAAATTGATAATGCCGACAAGGCAAGCCATTTTAAGGTATTTCGCCTTACTAGATCTGAATGGAAGACTAGATTAGGATGATTGACACAGAAGTTGCACGATTGACTATTATTGAATACTTCAAAATTTATGTTAAATTTATTTATTTTATCCTAATAAGTCAGGGAATTGTAACATCAAACAGAAAACACAAGCATCCCCTAAAATCTTCATCTTTACGCTCGTTATGATTACCCACTGTTATCCTAGACTATAGATCCCAGGAGTTAGGCTTTTGCTCTCAACCTAATCAGTATCATTGTTGCATCAAACGGCTAAATAAACAAATAAATTTGATAATTTGAGTATATTTTTTTTTTTTTTTCATCCAAAAGCAGTTAATATTTATTTAGCTTAGACATTTTGAGGCCATAGAGTCTGAAATCTGATGAAGCTATTCAAGGCTGTGGATCCTTGAAATGATTTCCAACTTCTGAGTTTATTGTTTACACTTGTTCCATCTGATATCTATTTAGTTTGACAGATGGAACACGATCTAGTTTAATAAGTTTTTAAAAAAAGTCAGATTGGTTCCCAAAAAAAAAAGGTTTGGTCTACAGCATGAACTCATAGACACCGTTTCCTCATCCTTAGGATGAATTGCTTGCTCTTAAGAAATACTTAATATAAAAAGTATTAAAAATTATCAAATAATTTGACAAGAAAGCTGAAAATAATACGTTGTTTCTTAACCAGTGATAACATTTAAATGGATATTCGAAGTATCTGTGGGGATAAGGCAGTGGCAGTGTCCCTTAAACTTCTGACACATATTACTCGCCACTCAATCGGACATATAACGCTTTGCCCCCATCAAAGAAACATATCTTTTTGCAAAAGCCCATTGTAACGGGAAAAGCAGTACAAAAAAATGGAAACATAAATAAGTAAGAGTCAACAGAAAAATAACTCAAGCAATGTGTTATCCTTTCATCTGTCATCCTAAAAATTGGAATGAAATGAAATTCCCCATACCCGCTCCCCCCACCTTGACGCAGCTCGGACACACACAATATAATCTGAAAGTTTTTACGATCCAAAGATTACCCGACTACCAACAGTGCTGGCCCCAAATAAAAATTTTATAGTTCTTTGATTTAATTTGTTGACATTTTCGCTGATTCTTCACCATTCTCTGTTTCACCAGCAAGGGGGATGTGTGGGGACTGGGTTGGTGTTATTTCCAATTTTTTTCTTCCCTTTGCTTCTAATTTTTCATATTTAACGACAGTTTTAGGCTTCTCTTGAGACATCAAATAAATTGATCTGGAACGGAAATTGACTGACCGATTGACCATATTCTTTGGACCATTCCATTCGTCATTTGTCATTCAATCGAATCGAATCGCAGCCCTCATACCCGCCCCGTGGCTCAGGAGAACCCATGACAAGTTATGTCAAATCAAGATATCGAAGAATCGCAAAATAGTTTCGGATTTATTTTCTATCTTCTACGCTTGGGCCGAGCGAGGGTAATATATCAGCCGATGTTTATGTATCTGTATACATTTGAATAAGTACATTTTATTGCTTTCGCTGATAAAGAGAGATACACAGGCACCACACCCTGGGCAGCAGAGAAGGGTCTCAGTCTCATAATGGGTTTGTTTTAATTCGCCCTCGTCTGCGCGCGTATTTAACCCACCCTCTCGTGTGGTGTCCTGTTTTGTCTGCAATCGGTTGTGATATGTGCGAGTGGGTGGATAGCCCAAAACTCGAAACCATCATCTTTTTCCTTCGGCCCTACTCCCCAACGCCCTCCACACCACACCGAACCATGCCGTCACTCGTGCAAGAGAGCCTGTTAACGCCACTACACCCTGCCATTAAATTCATCGAAAATTTAATAGTTTCCTTCGTTTTTGTGTTTTGGCGTTTTAACGCCGCCGCTGTACCTACCACTATCGCATTCTACACTACACCACCATCGCCGTCGTCATCGTCGTTGTCGTTTTGTGTATGGACCTCTCGGTACTGTGCTTTGGCATGTATAGAAAAAAGATTTACGGCAAAAGTTTTAACGATTCCAAAGGATCTTTATTATGTATGTTTCAGTACACACACCCCCACCCCGTTACCGTCACGGCCAGGCTTCGGATACGGATATTCTCTGTATTACTTCACTTGTTCTCCAGCGGCGGCGAGTCCTGGTCGTGTTGTTTTCCTTTTTTCCTTCCTTCCTCCGTTTTAGCCCGTTTTATTGCAGTTTCACTTTGGCATTGGCACACTATCCATTGCCGTTGCGAGTTCTATGCGAAATCAGTGAAACATAAATTATTGCCGAGTACATTTTATTGTTTTACATTATAATTACAATACATGCGCCGAATGAAGGGCGGCCGAGATAGTGGGAATGCAGACGATTTTATGAGGATTTTTTCTGTTTTCACTATCCTCGTAGTCATCGACTTGCTATGTTCATCGTTCGAGTGATGCCAATTCATCAGGAGTGACTGAACTTTGAATGGGTCGTTCTAAGTAATATTCAAGTCTTAAGCACAACGAGGATACGAACTGCTTATGTATGGGCATGTGTCTGGCAGGAATGTACTTACATGTTTTAAATACCGCCGTAAGAGAAATAGGCAATTTGTTAATGTTTTTGCGGCATTTAACGGTCAAATACGAGTATCACGAAATTTCGTTGGACCGCTGCCGCTTGTTGCAGCATTCAATGACATTTAATTAAGAATCTATTTGGTTTGACGTGAATTTTAATTATCGCTGACAAAATAATACGTGTGATAATAATAAACCTGTAAACACAAATGTTTTATTGCGTTCCAAGAAAACTGAAGTTTGAGAGGTCTAAGTGTTTCGCTTTATTATTCTCAAGTGAAATGCGTTGTCACGGATCAAACATTTTTGTTATGATGGTCACAAATTATGGTTCTGAAAGAATGTAAAACTTTCAATCCCACTTTGACCTTAAGAAATCGCCGTGGTTATCACAGACATTTCTGAAGAATACAATTGTCAGAAATTGGGCAAATTTGCCCTTCAAATTAATACCAGTTTTTGGCCCAAACAGTAGGGGCCTGAGTGATCTCAAAAAGGCTTACGAATTGAAAAAGTTTGGATTGATTGATTTAACAATATTTTGATAACATCGTATAAAGTCCTCGCTTTAAAAATGTAATTCTATTGAAAGAATGTAACATTTTGACCCACACGCAGAAGGTCTAGGTTCAATCCCTTCAATTTAACAATATTTTGATAACATCGTATAAAGTCCTCGCTTTAAAAATGTAATTCTATTGAAAAAATGTAACATTTTGACCCACACGCAGAAGGTCTAGGTTCAATTCCTGGACCGGACCCCTTGCATTTTTTCACGAAACCACCTCTTTCGAGTGGCTGACAACACTCAAAAAGTGTCAATTCTCAACTCTCGCCGTTCGGAGTCGGTAAAAAACTATAGGTCCCTTCTACTCGTGAGAGAACAGTAGAACGCAGAACATGAGTTGGCCCTGGTCTCTTGGGAGCTGTACAACCACGCAATTATCATTATTAACGTTTCAAAAGTAAAACATAAATAATAATAGATAATATTGAACTTGAAAATTCTGAACACTTTGAAAGATAAAAACATCAATCACATGTTATACAAACAAACCTAATGTGATTTCAATTAAACTGAAACAACACGGTTTTCACTACAACTTGAAGATTGTGATAAAATTTATAAACTCCCCACCTCCATCCATTCATGTCTAATTGAATTTGAAAATTGAAAGACAAAACTATTTGAAAGAAGAGAATCTACACTCCAGCTCCCCATCCTTAACGCCTGAATGCAAACTTATTCAACTTTAAAACCAAATTGAATCGGCAACTAAAATTTTGATGTAATTTCATACTTCAATTGACATGCACTTCTCTAATCGCAGTATTCTTCTTCTTCTCATCCATCTCTCATCTATTCCCTTTTTGCCATACCCGTAACCCATCAACCATTCCCCCAGCACCATCATGTTTGTCGTAGTCCTTGCCGTTTTCAATGCAAAATGAAAGACTGGACAAAACGCGTTCACCTACAACTTCAAACCGATGAAATCGTTTGAAAATAGAAAATTTTGCACTCATCTGTGCACATCTTCGCATATTTGCTTTATTTGTTCTTGCATGCGAACCGAAAAGAAGAACAAGCATCGTCCTTTGTATTTAATTTCATTAATTATGCACATAAAAGTCTCCGGTCGCCCCGAAATGGCAATTGAGGGGCGGTAGGGTTAACGGTGAAGAAGGACGCAGATTTATTGAGAGTAGAAATGCGAATACATCAACCTTTCCTCCTTCACACATACACATAATATACATGTGCAGACAATATGCATTTAATGAAATAGTTTAGAGGAAAAGGCATTTACGGTCCTTGCTTCATTCTTTGATTCACCTCTGGGCTGCTATGAAAAGTGCTTCGAAATCCTTTATAGAATTTTCCTCCTCTCACCTCCCACCTTGATGTTCATTATCATCATAGTTCGCTGCAAAATAATAATCAAGGATAAAATTGTGCGATGTCTAAAGATAGTCCCCCACTCTGGCTGGGCTTTTGTTTGAAATGCATCCGAATTCCATTATTTTAAAATGGATCTATGCATCCAGCCCCCCCTCTTTCCCATCTTTCCCGTCCCCCTCCAGACTCTCATTCACTGGCTACGTTAGTTTCTGAGATGATGTGCTCAGTGCTCAGTGCTCATTCTCGTTTTAGATTATTTATGTAGGGCTAAATGAAGTGGTTGGACATCATCATTTTAGATTTGTAGAAATGAGATATGCCTCCTTCTTTCCCCCATCCTCGATTCCGTCCTTCTTCTTCTACTTCTGGTCCGATGACGGTAGCCCCGTGGGAAGATTCGTGTGCCTGTGTGTAGAGGAGGCAGGGGTGGGATGAGTGATCAATAAGACCTTCAGAGTCTGCGAAGTGTGTTTGCTCGCTTTAATTAGATTAGCTTCGGTGAGGTGTACTTTCGTTCTTTGAGCACGACGATGATGAACTTTAGAAGAATGCATAGAGGTCGACTTTATTTTTTACTCCAGAGAGGGAAGAGGTATGAGAGATATGAGAGATGTGAGAGATGATTGTATGAAATTAACGTAGTGCTTTTGAATTTCTGAGAGCTGCAAATGTAGTCATTAAAATAATAACTTTATTTGCTCATTTCTTGCGCCGAAAAGTATTCTTTTTATTGATTTTATATGAAATTGTGTGAACTCATTTGAAAAACCACAGAAGTTGTCAAATCGCAGGCAAATCTACAAATACGGTCTAAGTTCTTAATTGCAGGATTAATAAAATACAGAAACGTCAAGGATCCTTTTTTTCAAAATCTTAAAAATGATGCGATGCAGCACGTTCTTAAAAGTAATTTATCGTGAACAGGAAAAAATTTTTACAAGAAAATGAAACTCAACATAAAAAAAATCGTTTATGCTGCGATGCTTACACGATGCGCACTTTTTTGAAGTTCATGAACTTAGCTAATTTGGTAAATAATGCGTTATTAGAATAATTTGTAAAGTTTACTTTTTTCTTTGCTGTATTGTAATCTGGGGGAGGCACATACTCTTAAACTGGATTGAAACAATTTAGTGGTACCACAACCGACAAAACGCCCGGACTTGGCAACTACAGGTGTTATGTTCTCTCATGAGTAGAGGACACATAAAGTTTATTGCCAACTCCCGAACGGTGATATTTCAAATATTTTCTCATTGACAAACAGCACTCGAAAAAAGTGGCGCCGTAAAAAAATGTGACATGTGCACCTGGAACTTTCGGCACATATGTAAGTAGGCGCACGGCGATAACTGGTGCGTTATATTTAGTACTCTTAATTAAACCAAAATAAGCTGATCTTTTAACTTCCTTTTTCAATTCTCATCAGTTCAGAATTAAAAGGAACTTGTAGACGATTATCAGCTCGTAACAGCTTATGGAATTTTCAATCTAAGTCGAATAGCATTCTGAGTATCATATTCAATAGATTTTCTCTGAAAAAAAAGAAAAAGCATTTTAATAATTCCTCCAAACAAGATGAAAAACTAGATGTCACCTTCTACACAATCTATTGCATTATCAGATTTAATTGATATTACCCAGAGCCGACATTTCTGAAATCAAATTCAACAAAATATTTGACTCATTTTAAAATGTTACATAAAGAGCAATTTATACAACGATCTTGAAAAAAGTGTTGTGTCAAATGTCGCCTCTACGTTTGATACAATTGGATTATATTTGTCAAATATTTCAGCATTGGAAAAAACTGACTTTTGTAAAACAGATTTCAAGTTACAGAAATTCTCTCCTAATAGATTCTAAAAAAGGCTTAGTTTTTGCTGGTATTTCCAAAATCCAAAATCATGCCCTCTTAGTTCCCCACCTTAACGAAATTCTCCCCGTCTTAGTATAACCGTACTTAACCATAGTGCAAACATCTGCATAAAGAGCAAAGGTAGACTGAGAGGCTTCAGTAAATCACCATCAGACAGCTCCTCTACACCCCTAAACGGATCTGGCTGACTTCACCCAACCCACACGATTTTCGATTTCAATATTGGAATAATAAAAACATTTTCACCCACAAAACGCAACCATTGCCAGCAAGTATCCCTCCATAAGAGGCATTAAACACACCCTTAGAATCTACATAATGTATTTATTTTCGGTTATCGGCCGATAGGCCAGTGGCTGTGGGATGTATTGGAAATATGTCCGTAACATGTCGATTTGCGTTTTCGGTCCGCATTAGTTTTAAATCCTCCGGCAAACACCCACTTACCCACCCAACCCCTGAACGGAGACAGACTTTGGCATGCAATTTGAATATACGTTTATTAATAAAGCGGCAGTAATTCGAAGGAGACCGATGGAACATACAATAAGACTAGCCCTCGACGGACCTCTTTATAACTTGTCCGTGTCTTATTCTACTCCCCTTCCCATATAAGCCGCATACGCATTTGACTATAACGTGTATGTACGCGATACGGTGCTGTATTTGTTCTTTCGGCAGGAACAGCACTGGCACACACCTAGTTTTTCACTTTTCCTTTCGAAGCGAGAATAATCAAAATCGAAAATGATTGTGGCCAATAGTGCTGTCCTCTGTCGGTTAAAGTTGCCTGTCAGGCCTACCGCACCCGGACAGCCCCCTTCGCCGTTCCCCACCGAAATTCTCATCGCAATTCAGTCTGCGTGTATGTCCCATGGTGTGTTTTTAGGGCAACCCATTTATTCGCATTTTTGTGCCGCTGCGCTGCTAGTGGGTGGCAGGGGATATATTTAGTCAGTTTTGCACACCTAAAAACATTGAATAGCAATCGATTTGATTAAGAAAATATAATTTAATTAGGCAGGACCTTGCGTGTGCGTGTACGTATGCTCTAGTGGGCGCGTGAGAGAAGAGGGCTGGGTAGATGACTCGATGGATATGTATCAAATGGCAATAAATGGATACATTATGACCATAATAATCATAAATCAATTTTGTAAATATACCTCAATGTTGCTTTTTTGTTTTGTAAGATAAAATATTGCAAAAACAGCAGGGGGAGACTGTGATCCCTCTCACTGGAAATTATGCGCTTGATTGAGTGTCCACCGCTCCCGAATTAGCTTTCGAACATTTCAAGATATCACTTCAGTTGATATAATATACTCATCACATGGGCTTATTTGAAAATTTGGCGGAGGGCTATTGTACTTCTCAAAAACTTTCAAATAGATTTCGAATATAGTTTTGCCTACTTGATTACCAAATTTTTTGGTTTTTTGGGATTTTTTATTTTTTATCTTTTATCATCCTCTATTTAAAAAGTGTCTAAATTTGCGTTCCAATTTCATGGCCAATTCGTAATTTAAATATTTTCAATTGTGAGTCGAGAATTCAAACCCAACAAGCAAATTTACATTGTTGCAGATAACACAGTTTCCAAATGATAAGGTAGTTTCAGAAGAACGATCTTGTGACCGACCATTTAAGCTTTGTGAAATAAATAATGAAAGTGTTTTCGAAACAATGTCACAAAAATAAATTTTGATTGTACCTCCTTTTTATTTATTACTTGATTTCAAACCCTTAGATCAAAGAATACACCCTCTGCCGACACTTAAAAGCACACACATCCAAAGACCATGCCGCTAAGCGATTAATGTATCACCTAACCTCTCATAAAAACAACACTTATAATAGAAACATTCATTTTTTAAAATTACTCCTTTCTCTGTCATAACTCGACAGGAGTTGGAAAAAAAGGAAAAGAATCAAAATCAAACTGGGTAAGGCAACTCACCTTCTTGCGTTTCACTTTTATCAGCATCGTCTGTCCATCGTCCCACCCCTAGTGGCCAATACCTGCATATATTTTTTATTCATTTCTTGTATCCTTTTAATGCCCTTCTTATGCTATTTAAAAGGACACACTCCCACATTCAATAGATGTATAATCTTTTGTATTCCAAACACATAGTGCACACCCAAAACATTTCGGGAATTCGAAGACCAATATCAATTCACCTCCGCCCAACCCCCAACCACCTACTGTTTGTGTGTATGCATGTGTACGTGTCCCATATGCAGTCTTACCGTATATTTGTCTAAATGTGATTTATAGCGGATCTACATGTCATTATATACTTTTAGTTTCGGTTCCTTTCATAGTTCGATCACCATCTCTGCACCTCTGTCGCAGAAGATGTTTTCCTCACATTCCGCGCCACCACTACCGCTGAAAGAAAGGTGCTGTTAACAGTCATTCGGCACGCGATTATAACATTCAATACAGTAATTCCGGAATGTCTTACTATTGTTATGTGTGCATGCAGATTGCGTTAAGGTAGCGCCACCATGAATAGGATGGGCTGAGAAGACAACGACGAGTACAACTATCAACCCTTTTTATTGCTCCAAGCCTTGTACCTTCATGCTTCCTTTCACCCTTCTCGTCATCAAAATCGTTTCCTAGCCATCATTGTTGTTGTCGCCGTCACCGTTTCTCGTCCTCGGCGAACAAAACATACAGGGGTGTGATTGGTAACAACTATTTTTCTTGCCACAATAATGGTAATGGTAATGGTAATTTGTTCCTCGACCTCGTATCCGTATCTCGCAATAATTTATAAATTTGTCATATTCTAGCCGCACCGCGTTGTTTTTACGGTAATCTATTCCATGTTTTTTTGCTGTTCAAGAGTTGAGCAACTGCCGTGGGGTGATGGGGTGGGGGTTAACCCTTCATTGCGTTTTCATTACTACTGAACATTACACGAAGATGGAGTAAATTCCTTTCGTGGTAATAGTTGGGTCGTTTTGTAGTCGTACTTGGGTTGTAAATGAAATTCTTTTTTTCTTCGTTTTGTCTCGTTTTATTGTCTGCTAGGAGAGTTAAGTCTGTTGATGTGGGCTGAGGGAGTGGAAATGAAAACGCTATAAAAAACAATCAAATTATAAGGCTTAGATTTTTGTGCGATTTGTAGATACAAATTTGGTAGCTGTGTGTGTATTCTTTTAACTAGTTTTCAATCAGAAATTATGATTTTACCGTAACCGTAACTCACAGTCCACCTTACCGACCGACGTTGTTCATATCAGAAGGCTGTCACTAAAAATTCTTAAAATTTTTAACAGTACTCAGTTTTTATCAGTTGTAAATTTTGTATACGTAATGCATTCTTTTTTTCGTATTTTTAACCTTATGTTGCATCTTAAAGTAAACATTATACTTTTGTATCATTTATTAAAAAGAAAACTAACGACCATGATCTTAAATTCCATTATAAATCAAAAAATAAAAGCAAATGTACCTTTTTCAAATTATCTCAAAAGCTGTATATTCTACAAAATTAAGTATAATTGACATTAAATTGGCAACAAAATTGGTATTATTATAACGATAAGAACTGAATAAAACAATCAATTGGCTATAGAAACGAATAAAATAAATTTTATAATTTAAGGAGACAAACAAATTGGCAGTGGATTTAATTTAAAAAAACTAAATGTAAACCCTTATTTAAAATCAAAAATAAATTTATAAAACCTTTGTACAAATTAAGGATAAACAATCAAATTCAGTTCTGTTGTTGTTGGTTGTTGAGATTTTGTTGATGATCCGATCAAGTGTCATCTTCAACATGAGACCAAAAAAAGCAGAAATCAAAATTAAATTAAAAAATAAAAAAAACTTAAACAGATCAGGGTCGGACAATAAAGTGCTCGAAAATGGCTGCGAATGATTTTTATACAGAAAAATAGTACATTATACATATTCTATTTAGCCTATCTCACATACATACATAATAATCAGTTCATTCTCCTTCTCTCAAACAATACAAAAAACTCAAAGTTAAATTAAAATGTAATCTTCTAACACTGCAATCCATTGCATTGTCTAACGGTTTGCAGATGCTCAAAATAAATACGGACTTATAGCCAATGTCAAGGAGGAAGCCATTGATTCCTATCCAACGACGGAAGAGCATAATTTAAAGAATGCATCACATGATGAGAGTGCGCATTCAAAAAAATTTTCGAAAACCGAATGCAACGGTATCAATAACAGTGACGCCACTGAAGCGCCAACAAATCGTCCAACATCATTGCCGCCAGCACTGCGATCGCCAATTGCTTCCCCATCACTGGACGCTTCATCAAATGAATACTCAAATGATTCATCATCCTCGGCAATGTCACTGACAGTCAAACATAACAATAACAATAATAACACTCAGAGCACTGATCCAACATTGTTTCATTCGCTGGTGCAACAGCATCACCATCATCAGCAACAACAACAGCAAAATCACCAACACCAACAACAACAGCAACAGCATCAACAATTCCTACAGCGACATCACCACGAAAACAAGTGCAACATCAGCCAGCAGCATCTGGACGAGATACAGTCCCATCAGCATCAGTTAACAGCGAATCTCTTCATGGCGCGAACAATAGCCTTGAGTCGGTCGCGAGATTTCCCCGAGATCCTGCAGAATACGACGGCAGCGGCTGCCGCAGCCGCTGCAGCTGCAGCCTCCACAACTGCAAATGCTTCGGCGAACAGCAACTACTTGCTGCCGTGTCCGCTGTGTGAAACCCCTCTGGAGCAGAGGGTCTTTCGGCAACACCTCGATAGGCACTATCCACGGGATAGCCCAGTCTGTCCGGTCATAGAGTGCGGTCGCCGATTCGCTCATCCCAATTCAGTCCGCAATCACATGCGGATCAAGCACACCCTGCAATGGGCGAAAATGAAGGCAATGCGCTCGTCCGGTGGGCCCTTCTCGGGCATACCAGACTTTAAATGAAATTGTGAGAGTGGCTAGTAGGTTGGTAGGAGGGTGTGAAAGCGTAATGCCGTGAATTTGCAAAATTTAATTTTTTGATTTATTTACACTTGTTAGGTTTTTATGTGATAAATGAAACTCGAGCGATGGGTTTTCGGGAAAAGTTCTGAACTTGATAGATATATTCCACCACATAGTCTGTTTTCCTTTTCATTGGAGGTTTTGATCGGAAGTTTCTTTTAACGATTCTGGCAATGCAGTGAGGATATTTTTAGTTTTTCCAACCGATTGCTTTATACATCTTATTATGATTCGGACTTTACTGAACAGTGTTGAAAATATATTAAAACATGATGTAAAAACAATGTGGCTTGCTTGATAGGCTTAAGTGCCCACAGCATGATGTCTTCTTCTTAGTTGTTTTTATGTCCGAAGAAGTACAAACGATCAAATTCTGGAATGAATACATTGAAAAGGAAGCGTTGATTGATGCAGCAGTTTGACTGCTATGATTGATTACTAAACATTAGACAAACAAACTAAACAGTTAAACTAGTTAAACAGCGAAATAAATTTTGTACAAATAAGATTTATTTCTTCTTTGTCATGTTTTCTTTACGAATTTATACCATATCTATTAAGTTGTCTAGTGTGAATGGGTTTGGCGGATGATGGTGGTTAAATCGAAAAGGTTGCCACTTTTTTGCCGGTTTTTGCAAAAGAACTACTCCACAAAGACTTATTTTGACCTACTCTTTATTGACATCAAAGCAAATTTATTAATGCAAAAGAAGTTAACTTTTGTAGACAAAAATATATTTTCTTTTAAGACTCACAACTCAATCAATTTTCAGCTTTATGTTAAGAGAAACTGAAATAACTATAATCCTATGAAAATGAATTGTTATGTTCCTAAAAGCTAAAACATATTGTAAATAAAAACAACACACTATATAAAAGAAGAACGCAACCAAATATAATGAAACTATCCTATTAGCTTATAAGAGTATCTGAACAATACATGTTGAAATGTATTCAAGAAATAAAATAATTAAATAAAATCAAAAATAAATAATAAAATAATAAGAAATTGACAGTATTAAAAAACAAGAAGCTGTAGATAAATAAATAAAATAACAACAACCTATAAGATACGTACGAATAAGTATTTAAAAAGAAACAAAATAGAATGTGCCTGCATACCGATATTTTTTAGCCAAACAAAAAACCATATAAAATTGAAAATTGAATATATTAAGAGCTCAATTTTTCTAAACAAAACAAAAACGATAAAAATTAAAAACATCACTGTAATAGAAGAAAAATTAAGAAAAAATACAACTATTTTATTTATATAAAAGAGGAGTGTATAGAAATAAGTTTAAATGTTTTGTTTAAAAAAACAGAATAACTTCTTAGTTGAGATAAACTATTATTTCATAAGCATTGGAGAGTTTCATACATTTGTTTGAGACCGTGAGAAAATGTTATTTTGCATTAGTTTTGTGCCTATATAACATGAAACTTTTACTATTGTATTGTTCATAGCTAATGTGTTTTTCTTCTAAATCTCAAAAGTGCAATATGTTATGTTAGATTAAACATTACATCCTAGTTATATTTGTTTACAAAGAAAGAAGAAACGGTTAATACGATTGTAGTGTTTATTCTCATTTACTTTACTAATTTGCAAGCAGATCATAAATAGTCGTCCGCGGAACTCAAACAACGTGTAGAAAGGGGCACATATTTGAAAGGCAAAACACAAATAATTTAAAATAAAATTACTTCTTTCTAAATTCTTCTGAAATATACAATCGCAAAATCTACTTGAAAATTCTCTGAAACCCTTCAATTGCTTCATCAACTCACCTTAATTTTTCTTTTCATTAAAACTAATTTCTTTTCAATTCCTGTTAGAATTTACATTATTCTCAATAGAAAAGAAAAACAAACAATTAAATCAATTTGATTAAAAAATCTATTTAATACATAAGCATAGACAAAGAAGAATACAAAAAACCAACTACTATCAATTAAGAAATGTTACGCATACGTAATACAGGTTCCTATTAAACAACTACTATAACAACAAGAAACTAATATATTGAATTAAAGTAACTTTTAAACGAATACGAAACTTTTTTTCAGTGATATTATTTAAAAATATAAAAATAAGCTTTGTTATTTTCAAATGAGAAAAAAATCCAAACTACCTAAATTAAAATTAAGTTTTCAACAAAAATATTGAGCATTTGTTAAAAAAAAAAAAAACATTATCTTAAGTTCGTATTAACAAAAAAAACAATTAATCGGATAAAAAATAACAAGAAACTTGTAAGTCTTATGGCAACTACTGAAAACAGAAGTGAACAAGCGTATACCAAAGAAACTATTAACAAAAAAACAAAAGATGGCAAATATATTTTCGAAGAAAAAACCATAAATTTGCGTACCAAGTGTCTTTTATTATTTGTGAGACATTGATTTTGTGATCTTCGTTTTCTTTCGACAAGTGTAAAAATCAATTTCGAGATTGGCAACACTTGTCCCTCCCTTAAAATAAACGTAAAACTTTTTTTTAATAATCAACCAATCATTTCTCTCTTTCAGTCTCTCGTCGATCACTTGAAATGCGCGTCCGTGCTACCGATCCCCGTCCATGCCCGAAATGTGGTAAAATCTATCGATCCGCCCATACGTTACGCACACATTTGGAAGACAAACACACCGTCTGCCCCGGCTACCGTTGCGTCCTTTGTGGAACTGTTGCGAAATCACGAAACTCTTTACATTCACACATGTCACGCCAACATCGTGGTATCTCAACAAAAGATCTACCAGTCCTTCCAATGCCAAGTGCATTCGACCCTGAGCTGGCCTCAAGACTACTCGCCAAGGCTGGTGTGAAGATATCTCCAGCTGAGTTGCGCGCCAGGGCATCACCGACTAGTGGCGCACAAAGGGGAGGATCAAAATTAGATCTACGCAGCGCTGGTGACGACGAGGACGATGATCCGGAAGATTTGACTACGGGCAGCGGATACGGAGGCAGCAGTAACGACATAAATCGATACCATGAGAGTTTACTGAGCAACTTTGGCCACACGAACACAACAATTACCCGAATCCGGAATGAATCGATGAGTTTAAAGAGTCCAACCGACTCCAAGGATATGATGATGAGCACACCATTGCCACCGACGAGCACGGCAGCTGGACAATCTCTGTTGGACACGTACTTACAGTTTATAACGGAAAACACTTTCGGTAAGTATGAAACAAATATGCTTTCGTGGATATACTAATTATCTATCATATTTCAATTAGCTGGCATGGGAATGACTCAGGAGCATGCAGCTGCGGCTCTGCATGCCGCCAAAATGGCCCAACTGAATGCAATGGGACATGGCTTGGATAAACTACCACCAGGACTACTGCCGCCGCATTTTGATCTCTCCAAACTCGGCCAAAACACTGACCTATCACGTCTGGGTCAGAATGCGCTGCACAATAACAACGGCGGTGGCAATCCTCTGAACAGTCTCGGTGGAGGTAACGATCTAACAATTGAGCCTGCCATACGTCATCATTCGCCGAACAGTTCTGTTAACCACTTGAACATGCCAAACTCAAATGGTCCAAGCGGCACCGACATTCGCCGCGATTCCTCGGAGCCGATGGACCTCGGTCTGGAAAACAACCAATCGGGTAGCAATAACGATGCGGGTAACTCCGATGCCGACGAGAATTACTCTGAAGACGAGGGTGTTCACAACACGTAGATGTATTTAAAGCACTCCTCCCCACCCACACAATAACTTAAATTCAGTTTTTTTTTTATAAGTAAATTTCTTAAAATGCAAAAGTTTAGATTAGAGTTGTGTTTGTTTCGAAATTTTCGATGCGTTTTAAAATTAAGTGAAGTAAAAATATTTATTTATAGCTAAAAAATGAGAAGAAAAACAAAACAAACATTCATATATACCACGATATATATATATATATATACTCGTATATAAACGCGAAGCCTTACCGATGTATACCACAGAAAGGAAGAAGAATTTGTTTTCGAAAATTAAATCAGTGTATACGCATCACTAAATACGATTTACTACAAAAACAACTAAAAAGGATTTAGAGAAAAGCAAAAGAGAATATTTTTAATGGAAAATTTTGAAAGATATTGAAAATTGATTTTTTTTTTCATAAATGTTAAGCAGTATTTTTAGGAAATTCAATGTGTACATACATAACTAGAGATAAATATACAAAAAAGAAAAGTTTTACTTAATTCATCGTAGATGGCAAAAACAAAATTAAACAAAAAAACAACAAAACCAAGTTATATTATACATTAAATATTATTGAAAAAAAAATAGTAAGAATAATCGCAATTTATTTATAAAGAAAAAAAAACAAAACTAAGTAATAAATGGATCTTAAGTTAGATAAGAATGAAGAGTACGGTTTTTATCACCATTGTGATCCAATCCTGCTCGCTGAAATGTTGATATCTTTTATCTTTGTTTAGTTTTTTTTTTATACATATCTCGTTCTTTTATCGGTGTACAAAAAAAAATGGTAAAAAGTGCATAAACAAATACATTTTCTTAATTCAATTGTGCCATTAATTTATTTGAAGAAAACACGTGAAATGTACTTTAATTGAATTATTTGTTTGTTTCTTGTTTACGATTCAGAAAATGGATACAATTTAGTAAAGAATCTCATCACATGGAAAAGAGAACACAAAATCTTCCAGTAAACAAAAAAAACAAGTTTTCCATTTGTCCTCCTTGCTAGGACTATGTCCACACTAATGAATTCATACCTAAAAAATAGACAAGTCATTTATTGTCCTGTGCTATTAAGAACTATTCGCGGCTTTGTGCTTGATTGTTTGCCTACATCGCATTCGAAAGTTGAGCAGAAATATCAAAGATTCAAATTAACAATCAAATTCTCAAACAATACCGTTTAAATTAACTGACAAATGTGACAAGTAATGCATAGAAAACGTACATGTCCTTATCTTTTTTATCCTCTTCATGCAATTTAACCTAATTTCATGTCGTTCAGACAAAATTAAAGTCAACTTTCTAATCTGCACGTCGGTGTTACTTCTTATATCTACCGTGAATTTTAACTTTTGCAAAGATATACGTATAATAATAAACGTAAAGAAAACCTTATAAAAACCTATAATACTTTCTAACAGCACAGTCAATAAATCCAACAAAATACACTATAAACTCAGGTTATCTGACATTCCATATAAGTAAACAATTTTCAAAAACAAAAAAATACAAAATATAACATTATTTAAACCATTTTTAAAATACATAGTCACGAAGATAATATTCTAACAACTAACCGAACAACTACCTCAAACAAACAAGTGAAGTGAACACACAAAAATGTAATAACGACAACTGCCTCAATCTTAAGTTATTCATTTCAAACTCAAAAAAAAAAACAGTCCAAGTGATAATAAATATTATACAATATTCTTTACAATAAATATTAAATATTTACCTCCAATCACTTACGAAAGCAAACTAATGCTTTAACAATAAATCTTGCCAATTTAAATATATATACATATAGAGAACTACATTTTACATAAACTATTGTCTAAGTTTTTTTGTTTTATAAATGATTAAATGTTTTCAGAAACAACCTAAACAAATTCTTAAATATAAGTGCGTAAAACATGCGAAATAACTTTAAAGCAAAAAGCAACAAAAAATACTTAATTATAAAATCACTTTAAGAGAAAAAAGATTAAATCAACTAAATGACACATGAATACCTCAGAACCCTCAGATATGCAAAACTATATACACACACACACTTTAAATTTAATTTAATTTTGTTAGGTTTTTTTTAAGGACAAAGCAAAATCATTAATCTTGTAGAAAGGGGCATTTAAAGTTAGATTAGCTCTATGCATATATTCATTCTATACATTTTCATTTAGTTTATGAGAATGAACGATGAACTTAAATGAACCCACACATATACACATTTTTTTTTTTTTTTTTTGTATTTTACTTTTGCTTTTATTATTTAATAAGTCTACCTCAGATTTAGTTTAGTTTTTTTTAGTTCTAAGTTTTCATATAGTTTTATGCTTTGTTGATAATCAAATCGAACTATTTTTGTTTTATTGAGCAAAAATCAAAAAAGAGAGATGAATAAATAAATGAAATTTAAATAAGTTTTAAATTATATTTGGTTGTTATTTTTATTTTGTTTTCTTTCTTTGCATTACAGTTAATTCTGTCCTAATACAGAGGACAAATACAAATTTCAGTGACACTGAGAATTTGATGAATCAAAATCAGGACGAAGCTACCACGTCCCTCACATGTAAATTTAGTCTTCCTTCTCTTCTCGAACATCTCCAATGGCAAGGTCTTGTAAGCTGTAATTACTAGTCGCGAGCTTGTAGATTCGCAGTTTCGTAGACAGAGTTCATTAAATTTGATCCCGCTATGAATTCTCTCGTATCCGCATACAAAGTTTACTACAATTCAGCACAACATCGAGGAGGGTTAACATTTATCATACTTCCCAACGTGGGTCCGTGATTCTCTTACACTTGGTTCTATTCAAGAAAGAATACTGTACGTAGATACATTTGTTCAAACAAACGTAAATTCATTAAGGATTACTTTAAAATAAAATTCTCCCACAACTTTATTCTATATGGGAATTCCACCTGTTCTGCCCTATTTTACTCAAAAACTTTTTGTATTCTGCAGTGAAATTAAAAAACTTAAGTGTACAACTAAATGTACTATTTTGCTCCAAAATCGAACCAAGGACCTTAAGCATGTGAGTCGATGCACTTACCCACTACGAAACGGCGGGAACAAACCTTGTTTTTTTTTCTAAGAACAACACATCGACTTCCTTTGATTACCTAAATTGAACTGCACCCAGAATTGTTTTTTCTGGGAGTGGTTCAGATAGACCTTGGTCCTTGGCTTCCTTTCGAGTTAACCCAATTGAATTAACTCCTCTTAGGTATGGGCGTGATGTATTACCGGAGCGAAGAATTCTTTGAGCCGATCTTCGTTTAATCATTTGATGTAAATTCCACAAGAACTTATGAGAGTGAAAAAGAAATAGAAACAAAAAGATCGCATTTAGAGATCGGATGAAACGACATTTTCTACAACTACGATTTCCCGACCTCGAACAACTGAATTGATTTGAAGTTGAATTGAGCTTAAAATTTCGAAACAAATTGTGCTTTCTACTATTCCAAGACTTACACCTATCTTTAATTTTCTTTATATTTCGTTTTCACTGATCTTTATTTAATCTACTCTATAAATATGATTGTAAAATAGTTTGTAGTCTACAAACACACCAATAAAGTACAAAGAAAACTTCCCCACGTGCATTCGAGCTTACACAAATCATCCTTCCTTTGAACACGTTCTTTCCCAAGACCGTTGAACAAAATGAGTTGCCTAACAACCTACCTCCACTTCATTTACTATAAAGAAAGTTTGTAAATAGAAAATTACAAACAAATTAAAATTAGTTCATAAGTAAACATAAATCTACTAGACATACAGATTAAGTTAGTTTCTTTGTTTTTATAATTTTCTAGGATAATTATAGTATATTATATAACAAGCTACATGTGTTTTGAGAAGTATACCCCTAGGATAATCTAAACATAAATATGCAATATCGTACGAGATAAACACAAACGTTATACGAAATACTCAAAAAGCTATATTTTGTGCCTTTTATTTTAATCAGTTTGTAAATGTATTAAAAAATGTAAGGAATAAAAAGACAAGTTTGTTAGCTTCTCATGTGGAAGAAGTTTAATTTTGATTTTCGAAAGCAATTTTATCACTTTAAACAAGAAAAGACACAAATATATTATATACACATATATTTATTATATTCTACTTAGTGTATACACCAATACACTGGTCTACACTGGCCATTTTGGAAAGCAAGAATTGAAAATTAATTTTCAGCAGCAACATGTATACCTACCTATTTCCCAAAAATTAACCAAAGTGATTTGATGTACTTTTCTTTGAAAATAAAATAGAAATGAAAAAAAAACAAAAATCCTTAAATGCAATACTATTTATAAGGAAGATTAAGCGTTGCAAAAATTAAATGCAATAAATTGTTGAAAATAGTAGTGAATAAGTTAAATCTGTGTCACAAATTAATTAAGGATTGTACCAACATGAATACAATGGTATAATTGCAGTTACTGTATGTAGGCATTTATGTAGCGCTTTTACAAAATAAATATATAAAAAAAACATTTTTTTTTGTTATTATTCTATTATTATTATTATTATTAATAATAATCCGAATGCACAACTTGTGACCAACTTTGGGCGCTCGTTATTCTTAATGAGACAGTCCGCCATTAAAGCACTCATTAGTGTCAACTTATACTTGCGCCATTAATAAACTCGGAAACAGGCTAGATCTTCCCAACAACGATTTTAATCGTGGTTGAAAAAACAAAGATGAGGAACATTATCCTCTGGTCTTGTGTAGCTACTGTAGACAAAAAGCAAAATCAATTGGGAACATACATCTTCGACAATCTGAGCGAGCTAAATCATATAAGCATAGGACAATTCTCGAATTTTATGAAATTGGTCTTAGGCCACAGGAAATGGGATCCTCGATCCGCATATCAATGGGTCTAGTCTGACCTAAAGAGTGTTCCACCTTGTGGAACTCGCGCTTTTTATTTATCTACATATCTACACTCAGGAACTGATTCAATATCATTGAAAAATTTACATAACTGATTTTCTTTAATGTTGGAAAACAAACTAAAGAATATATAAACAAAATAATGACATGTTTTTTGTTAAAATGATCGTTCTTCTGTTGCTCTTGTTTTTGCGTCAACTGAATAGGAACATGATCAATAGTTTCGTTATTTACGATCATATGTATATTCTGAGATATAATCATGGAATTTGTAAGACTACTGTTAACACACATTGAACTATTGTAATATATCTGAAATCTGTTAGAATATCTGAATAAACTAAACTATTCTGAGCGTAGTTTTAGAGAGGACGGACAGAATATTTAATCCGTTTGCCAAAATTTTTTAAAAGTCCAGGGGCCTGAAGGAGCAGACATAGCTTAACCTTACTATGGTGGTAAATACGTTGTCAAGCCTCTACGGATACAGCACTTATCCGTAGAAACGTTTTTTTTTTTTTCAAAAAGAAAAAAGACGCTTGCAGCGTGACGTCACAACAAACAAGAAATGATAACTCTGTTTTATGTAATTTGGCATCACTCAATTGTACTTTTAAATTAGTTTCGTTTACTAGGGCACAAAACTTCTGTGATGGCACCTTACCCCAATGAAATAGTAGATGATGCACTATTTTGAAAAATTGTGTTTTGTTTATTGTTTACTAATTGAAGAGTTTTTGCAAGCATTTAAAAAAATTAGCAGGCACGAAGAACTTACAAATACGTGCGAATTTTTTCTTCTGATTGCTACAGGATAGCTTAGCTCTACAGACCCATGGACAATATATCATCACAAATTATACTTAAGGTCTGAAACGATTGCAAAATGTTCTCATGTCAGACATTTACATTTATGTTTTTGTTCATAACAACTTGCAAACTGAAAATTAATTTAATGATTTTCTTTACAAGTAATGTCGGTAATGTAGTAAAAAAAGCTTAAGAACCAAGTTTGGGGTTCAGTCCATTACAGTCATCGACAATGATCAACGCTTTCTATAAATTTTCCTTTAAAGCTCACCTGCAGATAATAAACACAAACGCCTTGTATTAGGAAATATTGCAAACATTTTAGACTTCATTTAAGACCACATAGTACACAAATAGGCAATTTTAAAATATATCCGCTTATTCCACCTTACCCACTTCCGAAATTTGAGCAAACTCTGAACACATCCAAGCAATCACCTGTTCGACATATGGATAAACATATCTGTCAAAAAATTCATATTAAACATACTGTTTACCCCTTTACATAAGTGAGTTGCAGTTATGAATTTCACAAGATTTGCTTGTTTTTCTCGAATATTAAATCGCAATTTAAGCAATCAGTACGTCAAACAAAAATCGTTCAACAATTCAAAATCTTCACGTTGTCTGCAACGAGCTATCAACAACGAACAGTCGAACAATTCACATTCATTTTCACAAAATGTAACTATTGTTACACCCATTGGTTTGCTTCTGGGCTTTAACTTATTCAAGAAAGCTGAAGAAGAAGAGGAAACACCTGAAGACAAACTAATAATGACGATAAAACGTTCCATTCTGTCTATTCAACGAAAGGAATACGATAAAGCCGAACAAATGCTGCATCTCGCACTTCGTATGGCACAGGATATGCAACACAAAGACGGTGTCACCTATGTTTATGATGTACTGGCGAACTTGGCAATGGAGCGAGGTCATTTTCAGAAGGCTGAAAAGTTATTCAAAGATGTCATGCAGAGACTATTTGCGAGTGGAGAAACTGAAGACAGCTGTAAGGTTAGTAGTGGATTGAACTAGGATTTGATAGATTTTTTTATATTTGCGGTGGCCTTATAGATTCTTCACATGAGTTCTAAATTAGCACATATGGCACATCTTCAGCAGCATTATGAAAAGGCTTTGCAAGGTTTTGAATGGACAATGGCAAAAATTGAAGAGAACCTAAAAAAGTTACCGGACTCGGAAGATTTACAATATCTGAAAGCCGTAACTTCTGATTGGTAAGTTGAGAACTGTACATAGATATATGTGCGAGATTCCGGTGTCTATGAAAATAAAAATGTTACTCACGTCACACTATTTAACGCTGATGCCCTGTCAACCTTAAAATAAATAAGATGCTAGGTAGGATAGCAGGTCGTAGAAAAATCAAAATCTTTTGTTTAATACACGGGTATAGACTTTATTTTAAAACAAATTCTTGAATCGAAGTGTGAAAGTAAGATTTTAGATTTAAACGTGGTACCCACCATATCCACCACCAATCTTGCCACCGGCAGCAGCACTAGCGCTGGTACTACTTCCGTGACTACCACCGATAACGCCACTATGACTTGCTCCAGTAGCGGCACTGCCTCCATAACCGCCGCCAATTGCGCCATGACCAGCACCGGAATTACTGCCATATCCACTTCCAATTGCACCAGCATGAGATAATCCAGCAGCACCACCACCAATAGGACCACTATGCCCAGATCCAGCTCCGACACTGCCTCTATGACCACCATGATCCGAACCAAAACCGGAGCTGACTCCATGACCACCATGACCAGATCCAATACCAGAATTGGCTACATAACCACCGCCAATAGCGCCTCCATAACTGGCTCCTACACCCGAACTGCCTCCATATCCACCGCTAATATCGTCGCTATGACCAGCTCCAAGATGAGCACTGCTTCCGTGACCACCGCCAATAGCACCACCATGTCCATTTCCAGTAGGCTTACCATGAATACCCCCAAGAGCTCCACCGTGGCCTCCGCCAATAGCGCTACCATGATTAGATCCAAAACCACCGCCGATAGCACCACCATGGCTAGACCCACCAAGACCAGCTCCAGCTCCGAGTCCTCCCAGTGCGATTCCAGCTCCACCATTGTATCCTCCAGCTCCAGCGCCATGTTTGCCACCTCCTTGTCCACCACTATGTGCGCCAATTCCGCCAAGAGATGTTCCATAACCGCCACCAAGGCTAGCACTACTCGCACTAGCACCGGCATGTCCTGTAGACGCACCTCCATACGCACTGCCGCTGCTTCCTCCGTAATTGCCAGCACTACCACCGTAGCCACCTGCTACGACGCCAGCAATAAGCATACAGGACACAATAAAGAACTTCATCTTGAATAGTTGATATCAAAGAACTGATGCCATCATCAGCAAACGCCGTCGTTTAAATAGTCAAACGTACCTCCGAGTGGTGACGCTTAATAACTGCATGATCCCCAACCGGGTTAGTAGCAGCATTTGTCAAAACAAGTTCCTTTCAGTGCGCACTCAAACCTTTCTATAGCCAAGGAAATTAATTGCCTCCGTCAGCGGCGAACTATTGTGTTAACAATATATTCAACAAGATAATCATTTTTTATACATTTACCCTTCGAGGGGCTTTTTTTTTGTATCCTTGACGTCTTCGCACAATTTCTGCGAATTTTTATTCATGCACTTAATTGAGTGACCATTCTCGGACCGACTCGCAACAGTGGCCACACATCTTCGAAACCGAATGAGTCAGTCTCTGCGGTTGGGGTACCCCGCTCTGACGCGTCATCAGTCAGATGTTATGATCACACATTTGGGCATCCATAGATACGTTAATGTATCAGAACTGATTCAGAACGGGTTAGAGCGGGTGTTAAGTTTGGGTTCTTATGGATTTAAGCACTTTGCAATTAAATGGAAACGATTACACTTGCCATAATTAGAGGGGCCATTGAGTATTTTGAAAGCTGGCGAAGCAGGAACTTGAGACAGAATTCGAGTGCGGACAAATATGTGTGTCCACAATTAATGGAAACCCCGCTTATACCCAAATGGGTTTGAACTTGTTTTTAAAGAAATCTTCATGTTTGTGGGATTTTTTCAACACTTTAAGATTGGCAGGTCATAAACTGCAGTCGTTTTGGGGGTTTTATTTAGAACGGCATATGTTAGATTGGTTATAAACTTTTACATGACCGTATACTACACATCAGGAAGTGATAATAGATTCGGATAGTTAACATGGTTTAGACTAACTTGCAATTGGACGCATTCGAGATTACATTGCAGCTGAGCCTTAATGTTGAAAACAACCTTGATACACGTTGGCAGTAGTTAAATGCGGAAGTTAGTTATAAATTGCGACAAGTTTGCGTTTTGTTGACGCTTTATTTGATGGTTGGGATTACTGATTGCCATAGAGATGTTTTCTAAATTCTTTATGCACTAAAGTTTTGCATTCAACTTGTTAAGCATAGTTCATAGCTCAAGTAAAGCCGAAAAAAGAAGGAATATATAGCTATGTGAGATTCTTTGTTCCTTAATGATACTGTAAAATGACCTTAGACCTGATGCTCAAAAAATAAACAACTACCAACTAACTAGAACGATCCTTCTATAGATTGTTTTTGCATGGTGCTGGAAATAAGTAACACTTCTTAAGTGAAGGCAATTCTGGTCCGTTCGGCTTTACACGTGTACGTAGGGCTAACAATCCGCCTACATAAAGTAAAAATGCTTTGGAAAGGAGAACAGCGCAAGGCGAAGTCTGCAATTCGGAGTTAAAAATACAATGTTACATAATAAAGTTGCGACGAGTTTAAAAAATGAGTTTTCAATGACTATTCCACTTGTATAAAAAACCTTAATCGTTTTTCTTTTCTACTCCTACTGCCACAGTTTTCTGACTTAAGTTCTCGCATGTTTTGTCATTCTATTTATGTATTTCAAATTAATTTCAATTTGTATAATCTCCGCGACCAAGAAATGGGATAGCCCAATGTAGCAAAATTTTCGACTCCGGTGTCTTGCCCCGGGAAGTGCCTGAAAGGAATTCCATTGCTAACGAGAAGTTTTAAAAAAGCACCAAAAGCACGAACCATTTTTAAAGGCACAATTTATAAATCCAATTGCAAATTGTTAAATGCAAGTAACAGACTATAAAAAGAAATCTTCAATTTTCAGGTACGGTCAGTTACTTGTGGAGCAAGCGAAATACGCTGAAGCAATGAAGATGTTCAAAGAATCCTATCGCATACTTTCTGCTCGTTTTGGCGAGAAATATGAAGAACTTGTGCCAATTCTCAACAACTTAAGTGTTACGGCAATAGGAGTAAGTAATTTATTTCTCCTAATCCAATCACATTTACTTAACCTTACGCTCTTAGCAGAACGATACAACACAAGCTAAACAATATTTGACGGAGGCACTGGAAATAATCAAGACAATCCCTGAAGCAACCATGGAGGGAGTTCTTCAAGCAAACCTAGGTTTGATTTACTTAAAAGAGGGTATGACGGAGCAGGCAAAGAAAACGTGCGCATTTGCCTATAAACTGGGCAAAAAGTTGAATGATGATGAATCTTTTGAGCAAGCGAAATATTGCATAGAAGAGATCAAGAAACACATGTCGCAGGAATGAAGTATTTTTATTCATTATTTTTTTTTTTTTTTAAATTTAGTTAAAGTCAATGTTGTGTGTGAGACAGTGCTGTGAAATTTCTTTGAGGAAATGTTTTGATCTAGATAAGAAATGCGTACAAATGATTGTTTATAAACTAGTGTTTCAAAGGTTTTCTAACTAAATAAATGCATATAAACTAGTCATAACTGTGTACACCATTTTCAAAATCATTGTATTTCTAATGTGGTCAAATCTCTGCTTGTACATATTAAGATGAATGGAGAAATGACCGTAAACATAGTTGTGGAGGACCAATTAAGTAAGTAGAAAAAGGGTACAAATTGTGTGCACGAATTGTACTATGTAGCTCTCTTAATTGCAAACTTGCGAAATGTGTTTTACTGTTGCGTTGAATCTGTTGACTAAAGTTGACACTAGCTTTGTAAATTTCCAACGTTTACGTTGTATGACTGTTCTAAGAAAATTATAGGACCTGAATTAAAAGGGACATACATAGAAAATAATTAACTGAAAACTCAAAAGAAAGTAATACATAAGTGGTAAATACCGTAATAAATTCGACGATCACGTGTTTGCCTAGTCTGATTGTCACAGTAGCAAAACATAATTGAAAACTGAAGCGTTCATGTTCTCAAACACAAGCTTGTTTAAAGAAACTGTGTACCTCTTTAAGAATTCGTTAACACCTTTTTACATTCCTGCAAGGAATCCCACTTAATGAACAAGTGTTTCCTTAGCATAACTGCCAACTGTAAACACAAAAAATATTCTGCTCCTTTCATTTGCTGATAGACGTTTACCTTTATTTGTATAAAAAAATAATTACAATCAAAATGTTGGTTTGCATAACTTTATACTTTTTATACAACAATTCCGACTTCAATCTATCAATCACAATACTTAAACGAGGTTAAACTCTCTCGTTTAACCTCACATGTATATCTGCTAATGTGACAGAGCAGTTCTCTCCCTCTATGGAAGGCAGACACTTATTCATAGTTGGCAATAAAAACCATAAGTCCAACGCCAGCGAGCATCGCAGAAATTTCCTTGAGGGATTGACCAAGTTTGGTTGATTCTTCCAGCAGTTCGGGGAGAACGCTCACCGTCGCGATGTAAATGAATCCTCCGGCGGTGAATGGTAAAACCCAAGAAGCTGCTGCATCGCTGCCAGCGCCCAAGAGTGCTAATGCCGTGCCCGCGAGGGCACCAAGTGCTGTGAGCAATTGCAACAACATCGCTCTGCGTTTGCTGCAGCCACTTTTGATGAGAATGGCAAAGTCGCCAATTTCATGAGGAACTTCGTGCAGGAGTATTGTGATTGTGGTAATGATGCCTATGCTGTTGCCGGCCAGATATGAAGCACCAATGGCCAAGCCATCTGTGAAGTTGTGTGCAAAGTCAGCCGCTAAATTTAGATAGCCAGCTATCTCAATTTCGTTGTTCTCCTTTTCGGGCGCTTTTGCTGATTTCTTTACAGTTACCTTAGCATTCTTCTTTGACTTTTCATCGGACTTGGACTTTTCCTTCTCTGGAGTTGGTGACTTCTTAGAAGCAGATTCATGTCCATGGCTATGTCCATGGCCACCGTTGAGCAAGCGGACGAACTTTTCAACTGCAAGGAAGGCAATGATTCCACCGAGGACCCATAGACCAATAGACATGTCATGCCCATGACTATGTTCACCCTCTTCATGACTGTGGTGATGATGATGATGGTGGTCGTGATTATGGGCATCATGACCGGTATCGCCATGAGTGTGCGGGTGCGCCGCATGTGGAATCAAATGAAGGAAAGCATCTCCCAGGAGACCACCGGAAGCAAAAGCAAGCAGAATTTTGAGCCTCGGGCGCATGGCTTCGCTGTTGTCTAACGGTATGATGTACAGAAGCACAAATGGAGCAGCGCTGATCAAAAGAGTCGAACCAATCGAGTGAAGCCAAATTGAATTCATGTCTAGATCAAATTGAACATTAGGCGATTGAAAATAGATATACTATCTTAGCTTACCAAGTTGATTTGGAATTCCTTTCTTTTCGGTTTCATGATGTTCATTAATGTGGGCTTCGTGTTCATTATGATGCATATGATCATGATGATGGTCATGACCATGATGATGCTCATGATCATGATGATGGTCATGATCATGATGATCGTGGTTATGATGATCATGTTCGTGGACGTGATGATCGTGTCCATGATGATCATGATGGTCGTGGTCGTGCATATGCAACTTTGCGGCATTCTTATCAAAGTTCTCATTTGCTTCCCGAGAGTATTTGAAGCTTGGATCTTTGTGAGCACCTTGAGACTTACAAATAGCCGGCAAAGACAAGAACACAATAAGAATCATGAACGTAATTGCTACATTGCGCTTAAATCTGCGGTTATTGTCAGGAATCGCCGTCAATTCAGGCCTCTGCGGTCCGGTTCCCATCCTGGCAAGTGTTGAATTTCTGTGATGTGGTTTTGAGTCGATTAATCCAACAGGATTTTAAACAATTTTTCGTACACGTCAGAGCTTCCAAAACAAAATCTCCAGTAAAAGAACCGCAAATGTCAAAACTGGTCCAACACGACGTCCGATTATCGTGTTTGATATATGAGAGAGATGAAATAGGTTGCGGATGAAACGTGTAAAAGAGATGCAAGGGAATTGTTGTTATCTTTTGGGATATGAAATATTCTTGACATTTCTGTTGGGTGACATAACTTACGATGGTAAGGTAGTTACGGTGAGGAATATAAATATTTATAGTTGTGTTATATCCACATGTATGCTTAATATTATATTACTTCTGATTATTTTATGAGTAGAATACCATATTACTATTAAGTCCTTTAAAATCAGATTTATTAATATATTATACTATCGAAAATTCTTGCGAAGTGAGAAAATACATCATACAATTTTAATACAGTTTCAAACTCTACCTTAACTACTGAGTTGGATGACGTAGTAGCAATTCAGCATCGAGTTCATTCAGTCGCTACTGGAAGTCGATTTGACGTTGAATGCAACTGTCGGAGTTATTTGAAAGAAAACTCAAAAACGTAAACGGACGTACTCGTGTAGTTTTGATCTTATTTACCTTACTTTTAAATGTGAATTCCTGAATTTAGAATATATTTTGTTAACCGGTTCCAAGATAATATCATACGTTTTCTATTGAACACCAAAGATGTCATCCAAAACCACCCCTGCAAATGCAAGAACAAACAAATTTCTGCAAGCAAGCACACCACGAAATAATTCCACACCGAATTCCGTAAATAAACGTGTAGCGCGGCCCCTGTTTACAACGAAAGTAAATGAAAGTGTTTCTAGTGATCACAATTCAGGCACCAGTACACCCTTTTTAACATCATCGGCCGCAAAAACTCCAGCCTCAGCGCAAAAATTCAAACCGAAAATTTGTACCACTCTCAATGCTTGTTACACTCCTTCATCTCTTTTCCGATCATCTAAAAATACCCCGCGCAGCATCATAACTACTCCGCGAAGTGCTGCTAAGCAGCATATCAGTAGCACTCCACAGACATCCATTAAAAGTCATAATTCTTCACGTCGATCGGAGAAATCCACGCTGGAGGAATCCGATGTTATGTCAAAGTCAATGAAAGATGTTGAAATAAGTAACCTCACAGTTGCTGTTCGCGTTAGACCACTTAATGCCCAAGAATGTTCAAATCCAGGTGTGACAAACGTGGTCCAGGTAAAGGGAAATGAAGTGAGTGTCTATACGGGCACAACAGCGGACAACTCGGCTGGAGTGAATCATTGTTTCCAGTACGATAGAGCTTTCTATTCCTGCGACGTAGACAGCAGAGACTACGCAAACCAAGAGGACGTATTCAAAGGAACTGGGCTAGAACTGATTGACAGGGCTTTTGAAGGGTACAATGCATGTTTGTTTGCATATGGGCAAACTGGTTCTGGAAAGAGCTACAGTATGATGGGAATAGAAGTTGATGATAGCGATGACATTGCCACCAATACCGAGGCGGGTATAATTCCTCGGTTCTGCCATGAACTCTTTCGAAGAATCGAAGCAACAAAGGAAACAATTCGCTCCGAGATCGAAGTGAGCTACTTTGAAATCTACAATGAAAAGATTCACGACCTACTCTGCGTGTCTGGCCACAGTGAATCGCATAGCAGTGCCCAAAAGAGTGCGCTCAAAGTGCGCGAACACCCAATCTGGGGACCATACGTTGTCGATTTAAGCGTAAACCCCGTCGATTCATATTCTACACTGCGAAATTGGCTGGCCGTGGGAAACAGCCAACGTGCAACTGCAGCCACAGGAATGAACGACAAAAGTTCTAGATCTCACTCTATTTTCAATATTATTTTGAATCTATCGGAAATTGAAAGCAATGCCGGGGATGGCATCGGAGAAAAGGTCAAACAGACACGACGAAGCAAGATAAGCCTGGTAGACTTGGCCGGGAGTGAACGTATTACTCACACCGGGTCGAATGGCGATAGGGTAAGGGAGGGCGTTAGTATCAATAAGAGTCTGCTGACGCTGGGCAAAGTAATTTCTAAGCTAGCAGACCCCAAATCAAAGAGCAACTTCGTCCCGTATCGAGAAAGTGTACTGACCTGGCTTTTGAGGGTGAGTGTTTTATTAAATTCTTATCAGTTACGTCCTTATGCTATCGAATTGTAGTATATAAATAGTTCGTGTGACACTAAAAGATGTAAATGAATTCGTTTGAGTTTGTTTAGGTTGCCTGAAGTTGTCTTCGCCCCTTGCGTTGGATTGAAAATTTATTATTTAACAAATTTTTTTTGGAATTCAAATTTTTGTAATTTTAGCGTAGGAAATGTAGATTTACGTTAATGTTGTACTTTGGATGAATCTCTTAATCTTAAATTTATGAAAGTTGGGAAACTATTTGGAAAGTGACAAAATAAAAGTTCAAACATTGTGTTTAGTTTTTTAACATTTGCCCTATGTTAGAGAAATTGTTTACAGAGTATCTGGCGTGCATTTAGTTACCTAGACATATTTTTTTCCAGTCAACATAGTGGTGAAGATCAAAAGATGTTCAATTAAGCTTCCTAACCGCCGATCAGGAATTTCCGTAATTAGTGCTAATGCAATTCAAAAAGCGAAAAACGCACGTTTTAGAAAGATTGCAGCATATTTACCGTCTGTTACGAAACATGCTCAATGTTGCAGGGTATAAAATGTACTGCAAGGGTGTTTCGAGCCCTTTTTAAAAATATAATTAGCAACAATAAAAAAAAGCTGAGGCTTTGTATGTTGATTTCTGATTGACTTTACTGTGCAGAGTGTGCAAAATTGTAACCTTCATAATTGATTAATTGAATACATTACAGCCGATAGCACGCGATGGTATATTTTAACTCGCCATTAAAGACTATTTAAAACACTTTAAACTTTCTTTGTACAACACAATATATCTCCAAAGGGACATTTTTTTTTTTAAACTTTGATTTGTAAATGTATACCAACCTACATAAATTTTCATCACGTTGTCCTTCGCATTACACACTTTATTGCCATCCACATCCAGTTTCACCATATTTGCACATTTTACTGTATCCACACTGCTGACAGTTGAACTCTCTCAAATCCAAGAAATTTCTTATCAATTAAAGAACTAGAACAAATATTTTATTTATAATATGCCCAGATGAGATGCTTTCAAAATCTTAATTACGGCAAATGACACATCTTTGGCTTCTGTTCAAAATATTATCTGTGCATTATCAATTGCGACATAATTAGCCGACGTCACTATTCAAACGCATAACCATAAGCACGATACTTATCACCATTCTACCAATTCATACGCATGGAAGAATTACTTCCTAGTTGAATACAACCAACACAATAAAGACTGCAACAATTTCTCCCTTTTACGTTTTTTATTTTAAACGAATTTTATAACAAAACATAGTTGTACAAAAAAGAAAAAACAAAACACGAAGACTCTAGTAGATAATGTCGGTCATTAAATGCATTCGATCCTTAAGGCGATGAACAACAGTCTTGTGGATTTTGCACTTGCACAGCTGCGGGTTACATTTGCATTTTGCCGTCGTACGCTTTGTGCTCTTGAGGTCGTCTGTAAATAGAAAATAAGAACAAAGTGCTGAACTGATTTGAGCTGGGCAATAAAATGTCGAAAGGCTCTAAGATTTCATCTGAATAGATACGAGTGCGTAAGAATATATAAATCAATAAATAAAAATTCATAGAGAAAAAAAAGCTTATGCATTGCACAATGTGTATAGAAAACATTCATGTTCTGCGTGCTATGAGTATTGTTGAAACGAATGAAAATTTACGAGTGATTTTTTGTTTAAAATGCTGTGTTATCCCAACATTTTCTATGCACATCTTTAACTTTTTTAATGCACACGTATCAATTCGTTTTCTTCATAATATACAATACAATAAATAATATACAGGCCAAAACTCATAATGATCTTAAAAAGTCGATCTTTCGTTACTCCTTCCGGTCATATTCAACTGTAGAATAACGGTCGTTGCATAGGAGCTCTATCATCTTACGATTCTTGCCGCTCATATCTCGAAATGAAGAATATCGATCGTGACAAGTGAAAATTACCATCTTAAGATATCAGCGATATGTCTGACTGGCACTTCACATTTCTTAACTAGAATGTTTTAACTAAATTGACATAGATTAAGTGTTTACATATTGTTTAAAGTGTTTAAACAAAGTAGGAACATGTCTAACATATATCCTTTCAACTTTTTATTTCTGTTGATAATAAAATGTCTTCATCTGAACTTAAAAAGAGGGATGAAGTTTCCATATTTTTTTATTAGTTCCATGCATGGAACTGAATTTTGAACTGCTGACCATGGAATGTATTTTAAATTTAAATACATAAAATGTTTTTCACTCGTTACCATCCAATAATTCATAACAAAAGGACACGCTACAGTGTTTATTGTTCCTAACATAACTGCACGACAACTGGCAATAGTTTTTACGCAGAGTCTTCATAAGGAACACAATGTTGGGCACCTGAGATGCGTAGTTTTCTGAACTGGAACTTTGTGACACTACTCTGTCCTTCAGTTTTACTTCGAGTGAATCAGGACATTCAGTAAATCACTTCACACCAACTTTTGAAGTTTATGCTGCTTGAAGCTTCTTCATCGTCTTCTTCATACTATTTAATGCAAGTGTTCATTGAAATATTGAACTTATTCCTTAAAAGACTATTCAGTCTTGACTCCTTAATTCAGATTCAAAAACATAAACCAAAAAAGCTGTGTAAACGTTTTGAAAACGTTTGCAAATCAAAAATGACAATAGGGGTTAGATCGAGAAATCTCGTCTTTTGGTAGGTATAAACAATAAGCATTACTTCGTAGAAATCATTAAGACGTAGGAATAATGGAAAAAGTTTTATGGGATGTACTTGTTTCATGTTAACATTTAAATATATTCAACAGAAATGCCTTTGAACACTCTGAAAAGCCTACTTTGCAGACTTATATAAAATACCTATACATTTTTTTTAAATAAAATACATACGGATACAAATTTCTTACTCCCACTGTAGTTCTCGTTTTTTTTAGGGACTACCTCAACAAAATAGTAAAATTTCTTAATGGCAACCAGCCAAGTGGTTTATAAATAAAAGCCTTTTATTTAATTGACATACCTTTTCTCTGCTCGGCAGCCTTTGTCTTGTGCGCTCTCTGATTGATTGTTCTTAACAATTTTGTCAACATCTTAACGCGACTGATCTTTTAAATGGTTTTGTTTTCTGGTCTATTCTCTCAAGTTGTTTACGATGTTTCACCGACCTTGATCACTTGATCACAATGTAAATAACACGCAGCAAAGAAATTTAGTTCCCCACTCTCAATGCGTCGGCGATATAGACAAGTATTCCATCCAGGTTGCGGTCGTAGCTGGCGCTATTAAATTTCACTCTTGTCAAGTTGGCGTGCTCCTACAGAATAAAATATGAATTAGATGTTAGGCATAAAGAAACATTGGTGCAATCACAGCGTATGTGTGGTTGCTGCGGTTTATATGCAAAGAAATGTTCAACTCAACGTTGATGGAGTTCAACGCTATCCGATAGAAACTACCACTTCCTTTAGAAATCCGTGGGACAAAAATGTTCCCGATAAGTTTGTGAATATTCTCACATATATCGTGAACAGATACATTTTTATTGGTTTCATAACTTTGGCATGCATTCGCATACACAAACAACTGATCATATGTGAGTTACTCACTGTTTATTTAAAGTGGAGATATATTCGTCAAATATTACACTCGTGGTGATATAATTTCACTGATTATTTTATTGCAGAAAATTTACATGTGGCGGATGTTGGTGAGCATGCTATTCGTGGCAATTGAAAATAGAAAAATCGGTCTCAGTGGAAACAGTTAAGTAACAATAGTTAACTGTTTCCATGTACTTTATTTTTTCTGTAAAAGATAGATTCTAGTCCACACCGCACTGTGATCAAAAATCCGAGGAGGATAAAAATATTTTTTTTTATTGATATGAAAGATTTTGTTAACATAACATATGTATATGTTAAGCCCATTAAAAAGGAAAAAAACAAACTGTACTAAAACATTGTTATCATCATTATACATATTTCCTTAAAAAATGTGTTTTTAATTGTTTTTCTTAATTTGAATACCATAACAATATTCTGTCATAACGTGTGAAATTGACTTATTCTTTTTAGATGATGAACTTCTGAAAAACTGTAGTCGCTGATAACTGGTATCTTACTTGTTTTGCCTTCTTTCTCCGTAGAAGGATGAAAGCCAGTTATACAACTCTTATACAATAATTTACATAAATCCTTGTACAAATAATTTCTAACGTTAAGCCTTAGAACGAGTAAAGAAAAATATTCACTCATTTGTACAGGCAAAAATAATTATTTCCAAAAATTAATTACATTCTTTAAAAATACCGTAAACTCTCTTCGCCCCGTTTAGAGAGTTTGCTGAAAGCTTAACTATTAAAACTTGCTATTTTTTGCTTTACCTCAATTGCATACACAATACGCATTTTAAGCGCAGCCGACTAAGTGTCAATCATAAGTAACAACAAAAATTAGTATTCTAACACACAAAACAATAAATTTGACCACCTGACTCAGGGTTAGATGTCTATTTTTTAAATTTTGTCGTTTTTGAGTGTTTACTCACAGAAATACCTGCATATTATTATATAAATGGTACTTGGTCATGAAACTAGCCAAGACGAAAAGATACTTTTATATTAATAGTAGTTCAAAAATAAATGAAATTTTGAATGAATGAAATTTTACCAAGGAAACGTTAAATATTTTTCTAATAACAGTTCAGCTTCGTTTGCTGATGATACAGCCCTGTTGTCATCCAAAATCTTAGCATAGGACACTATAACTTCGTTACAGAATTCACTTGACATTTTTCAAAATTTCTGCAGTAAATTGAAAATAAAACTATATGCTGCCAAGTCAAACCAATCAAACCTGCAATTGAACTCCATCAATATTGAATGGTATGAAAACTGCAAGTACTCAGGAGCAACTTTTAATAAAAAAAAACTCACATTTGAAAAACATATATCGAACACAGTACACAAAATTAACCTCATGGTTAAGGTACTCTACCCATTTATCAATCGAACGTCGATGCTTAGTATTGAAAACAAGTTATACATTTTTAAAACTATCTTCCAGTCAGTTCTAACTTATGCTGCACCTGTGTGGGCAGATTGTGCCAATACTCACATTAGGAAGCTACAAGCTTGTCAAAACAAGGTACTAAAGCTAATTTTAATTTACCTTGGTATTTTTCAACTGCAAAACTTCATGAAAGTTCTAATATTAACGCTATTTTATGTCTCATTCATAAATTAAAACACAACTTTTTTATTAAGTGAACTCCCTCTTAATTAACGTGTAACGCAACGGCGGGGACGTAAAGCAGTACGTTGGCTCGGTGGAAGAACACATTTTTTTCATCAAATATAATTTATTAGCAATTGTAAAGCCCTATGACCATTTTTCCCTTCTCCAGATATTCGATATAGATCAAACCTTGTTAATGCAAGAAAACGGTAGCCATCATCTTTCCGGTCTATATGAATAAGATGCTGCATCTCCCAAGCGAACTTAATTTACAATCAAAAAGTCACGCCGAGGCTAAAAATGTACTCGTAGTATGGAGTTTCTCACCCATATTTGCCAACTGTCAAGCACTTCAAAGTTAAAAGAGGTACTTAATTGTTCTCGTTCCTGTTCTTATCTGTCACAGTTATTTGATAGTATTGCAAATAAAATAAAAAAATGGATCATCAGACATTATTACGAAAACGATTTATGATAGCTTCTCCATTTATAATGCCTAATAGTGTGTTCATATTGATTTCAATCTATCTCTGAGTTACAAAACAAAAATATAAACTCAAATTGGAAATGTACTTATCCCCAGCAATATGTTCAGAAACTGTGAGGACAGTGATGGAACTTTGCTTACATCCGGGTGAACAGGATATTCAACCGAAATTGTGAGGTTTGCAGTCTTTAGTGTATTTTTCTCTCCACTTGCACTATTCAAGAGGGAACAACGATTGTTAAATGTTGGCGTTTTACGGTTGCAAACGAAAAGTCTGTGACTATGTTGTTAATAGCAAATAGTTAAATATTCGTTTTATTTCATTTATATTCTGAAACCAGAAAAATATACAAGTTCTTAACAAAATCCTACTACCAATGCTACATATATGGTTTGTATATATTTTACGAATGCACTCGTACAATATAAACTTCTGAAAAAGCACATATAAATTGTTATTCTTAACAGTTTACTCTATAAACAATGAAATATCGCTTTGCGTAGTAATTCTTTCGTTACATATACAAAATATATATAAAATTTTTTTCTTTAATTTTAACATTGCGATAGAATTGTTTTAGGTTTTAAATCTATCCAAAATACGTTCGATAACTGTAACATTTCAAAAAAGTATATATATATATTTTTTTTTGGTTTTACATTTTTTTTCAAAATTCTTACAAAATAAATACAATAGTGTTAATGTATGCGTGTGTGTTTGTGTCTAATATAGACAAGATGAAAAAAAGAAAATTTGAACCGTTTTCCTCTTAATGTTGGGATGTGAATAATGCTTTTTTTTGCTTTTCGACTGTTCTGGGCTTGATAATATTCGTACGTGATCCAGCGAAGAATAAGCCAAATGTATAGTTTCAGTCTTTTCATGTTTTTAACGGTAACGCCAATATTAAAGAGGTACCATTCAGCGACAAAAATCAATTAATAGTGTTGTTCGAAAAACAACTATTTCATTGCAAAACAAAAAACAGAAATTCAAGTAAATGGTAGTATAATTTACATTTGAAGGCGGTTCTTCTAGTTGTAAATAGCTGCTTTTGTTCTGTGAGGGGCGCTTCGGTGTGGTCGTGTTTTATTTTTCATGTTCATCCTCATGATTGTGATGATCACCATTCGCGTGCTCCTCCTCCTCTTCTTCCTCTTCACAAATGCTCTCATTATGCTTGCGCATAACGCGAGTCCGCAAGTATTTTGTCAACGGACGTTTCTTGTGCTCTTTGCAAAAAGGGCATTCCTTCTTTGAGATTTTTTCAGCTTTCGTCTGTAGACACTTCTCTGAAAATAGACGAGACGAAGGGAATTTTTAATCAGAGTGCGATGATGAATAATGGATACACATTTTCAATTGAATTGCCAACGAGAGGGGTTTTTTACTGATTCAGAATGGTAAACGATTTCGTTCCCACCTGGTGTAAATGAATAAGATTTTTCTGGAATTTATATTATGAAAACATGCGAACGTTCAAAACCAAGTAAAAATATGTAAAGGGCGCACTTGCCCAGAATTGATTGAGATCGCATATGGGAAATAAATGCGTCATATCCCGCATTGAAAAAATTTCTTTTAAGAATATATGACAATAACTGAAGAGTATAATTGACACGATCGGTTCCCCGGATGTTTCAAACGGGAAAAATAATTTTAGTTTGCTCCCTTTCATGACCTAGGTCCAAACTGTTCGGTTTGTAGCACAATTCGCAAATAATCATCACTTCAAATTGTAGTACTGTCGTGTATTTGGATCAACACTGTGAACAACAAGATTATAAACAGACTGGTTTAAGTTGTCAATGAACTTTTGTGTTTTGTCTTCTTTCTCTTCCTTGTTCTCTTTATTTCCCATTGTTCACCTTAGCACTTCAGTTATGACTAAAGAGCAAAAGAAGAAATAAGTAGTGTGTAATTTAGTTAGTTCAAAACTTCTTTTCCATACATATGTATTTCAAGCACAAATGCAGGCGAATTAAATATTTTATGTTAATTTGGCACACATATACCAAATTTGTATTTTTCATAGAACTATATATATATATCTGTTTTTTGTTTAGTATAAAACATCTTTGAACAATCTTCATTGGATCATATTTACCAAATTTTTTAATAGTTACTGCGACTGTAAAAAACATTTTGTTTAAATTAACCACTCTGAAAACACATATACTATAACATTTAAATCATTTACAACTGCAATCAGTCTCAGACAGAGTTTTGACACTTCTAATCTAAGCTATAATAAGCCGCAAAAATTGTTTCTTTTGTTTGATGTCAGTAATATCATAACCACGCTTTTTATCTAGTCCCACAATTGTGGCAGTATAGAATTTTCTAGGTATCTTTCATAAAAGTTGTGTGCTAATAACAAGCCCGCAAAACCATTCATAAACTTATAAAATCGCTCGCCACATTCTTTTGCGAATCTTATCAAAGTCAAACGCTTGTAAAAGTAAAACTGTTTCATACTTCGTGCGGTTTCTGGTAACTAAGTAAAATGCCGATAAAGCCCACTCAATTCCTTACAAGACAAAGAACGCAAAATAATAAACAAAAAAAAAATAATTTTATTGTTTACCCCAGGAAGTTCAACTAGGGTTAAATAATACGTTTAATTTATATGCAGCCTTCAAGCAAGGCAGAGCGCAATGAAATAATCTAATGAACGCCATTTACGTATCATAGCACTTGGGCAGGTGTTAATGGTATGGGAACCGGTTTTAAAGGAACAGTGACTGTTGTAATGTTAGATTGCACGCAATGCTGTTCTTACATGTGTGCATATATTCTCCTACGACTTGGCGATCTTGAGATTGATGTTACACTCAGCTAAACATGCTTAAGAAGTGGTAAGTGTAATCAGAAACAAGGTTACCAAATTTGAGTTTTCAACGAGATGTGACTTTATCTGTTTCCTAACGGCTTTTTCTGTACATATTTTTCTTCATCAACTTTTAGTGCAATTTTATTTTGAAGCATAAGTTTTGACTGATTTTTATCACTTAGACTTGAGATTGGAGAGATGTCAGCACGTGATGCGATTAAACTAATAAATACCTATTTCGATAGTTTAACTATTACGAAGTGTTGTTGAAATCCCCATAGCCATGAATAGTGACAGAAGCCGTCAAACCAATATGTCCGCTACAAGTTAAAATATATTGGTCTGGTCTTATTGCGAACCAATGCATTATTGGCGTTTTCTTCGCATAGATATTTTTATATCAAATAACAAAGAACTCCAATTTCTTAAAACCATTTATCATCATTCTACACACAAGTACAAGTATTCAATCAAACATTGTCCCAAGTTCTATCGACGCAAATAATCTTGTCAGTCCGCACATTTTCTTTAATCACTCATATCAAGTAGATACATTCTTATCTAATCAGAATCTAAAAATAATAAAAATAATTACGAAATAAAATATCTTCAGGAACGGCAGTGATTTGAAATGAAAAGTGACTCGAATTAACTAATGTATATCGAGCAATATCAAAGCCTTTACTTAGGGGCATAGTTATATTACAAATTAAGACTTTTTTGGGACTTGGTTTTGATGTCTCGAAACATTAATTCAAAGGTTTTTTTTCCCAGTCCAAAGTTTTGATTGTGTTTGGTTGGCATTAATTTTAATTGCAATCTGAATTATCTAAAGTTGACTTTGAAGCAGTTGTTGCGATATACAGAAAGATAAATATATTTATTTTATGTTTATATACCTACCATGCCTCTTATCAGAAATTTCTTGAAACAAAAACGTGACAAATATCACATGTTCGCATGTTGTTTACAACGCCCTTAAAAGACACCTGCTTTAAATTATGACGACATTTATTTCTATTCCTTAATGCGGTTTAATACCAAATAGCTGTGAAATAATACTACCCAACAGCTTGCTTATTATGTCTTTACACATACAGCAAACAATTGTTTTAATTTTATTATCACATGTCTCCGAATTTGATCCATATCTGTTCTAACATATGCTTTATAACAGATGTAGGCATTATTTTTATATTGCAAATTTTTTTTTAAATTACAAACAATTTGTTAGGGAATTTCAACACAATAAAAAACGATTTTACAATTCAAACCACGGCTTCAATATTTTTCTAGTGCGTATTAATAAGTCATTGATGTTATCATTACATACTGATATCATGTTATCTACACGAATGCTATCTGTGAAATTGCTCAATTTGAGGTATCAAGATTTTGCGACACAATGTACTTTCATTACTGAAATTTGTCAATTTAAATTGATAAACCGAATGGTCGGTTCATTATTACAACACTTACATTATAAGTGTATAGATTACAATATAAGTGTATAGATACCAAAAATATAAGTAAAGAATGTCTGCAGGTATTTATTTTTCGGTAAAATGTCGGAGGATTGTTCATGACATTTCAAGGAATCTCCTTGTAGTTACATGTTCAAGCGAAATACATGTATCTGAAACATGTTTATTTCACATACAAATATAAAGCTTTAATAGCTTGGAAACTATGAGCGTATTTATTAAAAAAGGTATTACTTATCTACATTGGATTTTCTTTGGATGCTCTAATGTCAACTTTAACATCTGACCTTTAAATCGTACTTAGAGTGATTCAGTTTTATTGCCGTGACTTTTTGTAAGTATTCCAAGAGACTTATACAACCTATCGGTACATTTTCATTCATTATCTTATATGCAACTAAAAGTGATTCCAAAAACACAAACATTATGACGATTCTCCCTTACATTCTCTTTAACCACAATCATTTAATGGGATCACAATCCCAGACGTTGATGAAGGGCATGTCGTCGATTTCTCACTCACTAAAATTGTACCAAATTGGTGATTGAAAAACAAGTCTATTCAAGACAATCGATTGATAAATGTCAAAGTTATTCAATGTACAAAAACTAAGTTTTGTGCGATATATTCTTTTCAAAAGACATACAGGTTTGCTGTTTCTAAGACATATTTGAACACATGCTTTAATGTTCACTTCAACCGAAGCAAATTTACATTTCGATATGTAAAATAGATATAGATCTATAGTAAAATAAAATTATATCGACTGCTCACATCCATTGTCCTAGCCATAAGTTAAAATGAATCTCATTTAAAATTCAAAAGCTCAATGGAATGCGGCGTTCTGAATACAACAGAGTCATAGCTAAGGAGTGCTCACCGAAAACACGTTTCAGAAATAAAATTGTTTTAACGTCATGCCTAAAATGAATCATGTTTCCGCACTTTTATCGATGCAATAGTCGATGACTATCACATGATTATTTGCAATATTTTCAATGGGATGAGTGCATTTCCATCTATTTTAGACAGAAAACCTGGGTATGAATCATATTAATAAACACTGTTGAAAGTTGTGTACTTATCTGCATCTGTCAGTCACTGTTTCTCTATTTCGACACATGAGATCGTTTTAAACGAAGTCTTAAGGTATGTTCAGTTCCCCGTTCAAATAAAATTTACAGAAAATAATTGTATGTTAAAAAACAATAATAACATGTAGTCATTTCTTCCAAGTAATAAAGACTCAAATGGATTTCATTTCATTCTATAGTCATTTAGCGTCTTCTGTCTTCTGAGCAAATAAATAATCCAAATTTCCAATCAACCGGCAAATATTTCAATTCGTACTTCAGTTCATTGTAAACCTCGTTAATCATAACGACTCCAGTTTCAAAGCGTGAACGCTTTTAGATGAGTGAGTCGTGATGAGAACGACAAATTAAACAACAATAATAAATGATATTTCATAGTTTACCTCCCCTAACGCAAAACTCAATTTTGTTACGTGATAGATTAAGTACTTTTCAGTTGCTTGAAGTGTGTAGATAAAGTTTTCTTATCGTTAAGTTACTATAGGACCACCCAGTCTTATAACGTAAATATAACTAATCAATAACCTTATCGGAACGTAAGTAAATATACTCCAAAATTATTGAACAGAATATAAAAACAGAAAACTAAGCCACGGACGATCCGGAATATTATCAAACTTCCAACAAAAAGCTTAATTGAAATGCAAGGTTGTGGCGTTAGAGATTTTCATTCAGTCGAAGCGCGAAAATGTTTCTTTGCGTTCAGAAACCAGTTTTGACAATTTTTTTGTCTTTTCTCTGTCTTCAGCACGTGCGCGAGGTCAGGTGAACTTAGTTGCCCGACAGTCATCTGAGTATGAAATCGGAAATAAAATAATTTGAACAATCTATGCAAAGAGAGGAGGAATAGAAATTGGCCCACAAAATAATTTGAATGTGTGCCAAGTTGATAATAATAACACACGCCTGCACGACTTTGGTTAAAACGGTGTTGTGTATACGTGCAAGGACGCACGTCACACATTTTTTGTGTTATGCTTTCATGCACGAATGCTGCTTCTGAGCTGAGCGGGCATTCCTCTCTCCCGCAATGGCTTGTGCTCTTCTTTTGTGTTGTGTATGCTTTAATAGTATAGATACACAAGAGGGCCAACATGTTTCAACAAAAAACTTGCGGGTTTGCGAGTACAGCTACACTCACAAGTTTTAAACATAATCAGGTTCATATTTTAAAATGGGCATTGCCAACATTAAACTCTTATTTTTGTTTTTAGTAAAAAAATAAAATTTTCGTGTATAGGGCTTAAAACAAATTAATTGATAACTAAAAGCTACAGCATTTTAAGATACACACTTAGCTACTTTTGTAAAGTTTTATAGAAAAAAAAATAGTTTAAGTCGGAAAGATTGTTTACAAAACAAATCGATAACAAACATATAACTCGATGGAGTTATTAAAAAGCAGTTAGTACATCAGTAAAATTGAAAATTCCTTGGATTACTTTTTTGTTAAATACGTCAATGATTTTATATGTTTTAGACTCGGTTACCTTTACAAATTCTAATCCAAAAACTACTCTCTGCTACAGTATTATTTATTTATTTAAAATTTTATCTATCTCGTGGATAATTTCTTTCGTGAAATATGTTTGTCTTCAAACTACTATTCCAGGCAACTCACAGAATGACAGAACAATACATAGTTTTTGTAACTTAAGCATTCATCTACTGATTAGTGATTGCATCTTCTGGCAACATCAGACAGATGTGGACACATGATTCCGAGCAGGTTTAATAACAAATAAAATAAATAAAATTAGCGCATTTACAATAAGTCTAAATTAGGCTTTTGTTGAGCGGATTTCCTCATTTAGCGATATACAACTTCGTTAGAAGAAAGGTCATCTGCATTAAGCCTTCTCCCATGCATACAGTCCAGACTGTGGAATGTGGAGGATGGAGAAAAAAAACCGGTCGCGAAACCACTAGCTACGTGCCTACTTAATTTAAACAACACAACAACAACTCCATAAATGCCTTCACGAGACGTGCGCTTTAAAGTCGCATATGTGTGTGCGAATGTTTGTTATTTATAGAAATCTGCTCTTGATTCGGCCACAGACCACTCATGTGCCACCTGTCACAGTGTGGGTGTTGATTATATTTTCAACCAAAAAAATATTACAATACAGTTTGGCGTAACGTCACACTTTTTTGATTTCATCTACGCAATACTATTCCACATGTGATAAATATTTGTTTTTCTTTTTTACCCAGTAGCACTGCGGGTAGAGGGAGGGATAAAAATTCTCTCTATAACCGACCACACCTCCTTTGTCGACGCGCTGTGGTATGCAAAAAAATGCAGATTATGTCAGTGGGAAAGTAGGGTTAAAGGGGATGTCAAAGATGTGACAGGAAATTTGTTTGATTGAATGATGCAACGACGAACGACTGTACCTTGTACTCTGCTGTAGGAATCCTTACAAATGGAACTCGAGTGATTCTCCAGCGTGCCATATGGAAATTGCTCATAATCCCGGTAATATGGATTTCTCACCGATCCAAAGGACATGCTCGAATCTCCGACATATACTCCGCAAACATCCATGATTTTAATTTGCTGTTCTTAATTGTTACACTTTGTTGTTTATTCTTAGTTTTGCAATGCACTGTTTTTTTGTTTCAAACTACACAAGAGCTCCTTAAAGAGCGTTCATTGACACTTGTTTGTTCGTTTTTTTTTGTGCTTTAAATTTAATGAAAAAAATTATAAGTTATGTTATTAAACATAAAACGCACTCTCAATAAACGACTAGCGTTTTTGAAAAAAAAAACAAGACAAATAAAGTTGGAATAACTAAAAAAGAAAATGAAGAAAGTCTGTGACTAGTCTTATTTCCTGCGCGCTTTTTGATTTGTCTGCTGCTGCTGTTGGCTTTGAGCGACTGACTGGCGTCTGTGGTTCACCATTGAAAGCCTTTAGTGAAACTGAAAGGCCGCAATCTCTTGCCACGAAATAAATTCCCGCGTTTTGTTTGTACTGTAAGGCTGTCAAGAGAGAATAGAGAGCAATACACGACGGTGAAGAGTGTAGAACGCGATGGGGGGCTTGGCAGGGCTGTTTGTGGAGTTCGGGTACAATCTTCTCGGGGAAGAGGAAAATACACAAGCAATGTACCACACAACGTACTTTTATTGCGTTGAAAAGCGATGGGCATACATGCAGAGGAAAAGAGAGAGTTACAATGTTTTGGATGATTTCATTTTTGTGGACGCAAAATACTTGTTCGGATTCATACTTGTGCTGTTGTTTGATATCGCATATGATGTGTGTATGTGCTGGAAAAATCTTTGTTATTCTTTGATACCTTATCCTGTCTCTAGACGTTTTCTTCGTTTGTTTTTCTTTATCAGCTGGAGCTTCCTCCAACTCTCTATGTATGTACATCTGTGTTTTACCTTCGTTTGTCTTTATTCTGACTTGTTCTAAGTTTTCATATCACTTGACTCAGCCTTGGGTGGGTGTTTTTATAACATTTAAAATCCATATTAAGCGATTGCAAATGTGTCTCTAGCATGTCTGAAAGATAAGCGCAATAATATGGATAAGCGAAACGTGTAGTTTTTAATTATACGACTTTATCTGCTGCTGCCCTAAAAGGAAAACAGATCTTTTGTTCGGATAATTTGTATTGTTTTCCAGATGGACGGGAAAATATACCGGAAATGTATATTCTTCTTCTTATGGCGCTACAGTCCGGGGTGGACCTGGGCCACAACCAACATGTAATGTAATGAAATGTATCCTACTCTTCTAAATAAATTTCATTCGCTCCAAAGTAGTCCAGTAGTAGCAACTTGTACCAGCGTTTTTTTTTTCAATTTTGAAAATATGCCGCAGAGTTCTCTTCCGGAACTGCGTTGTTAAATGAAAATAAAAAGCAAATGCAAAATGTATTTTAAGTTGTCTATAAAAGAAGGCGTGTCTCAAAAACTAATGGATGTCTTGATACGCATTTGGTTGCAGTAGACGCTACTTCAAAACTAAAACATTTTTGCACACAGTATCTTAACGTTTTTTCCTTAGTAAGGACCTACTATGTCTATGAGCTGACCGTTTTTAATAGTACTGTGTGATGACGCAATAGGATGTGTTCATTTTAAAAAAAGAAAATTCAAACTCTTTGCATTATAAGAAAATTAGGGGAGTCCAGTGAGAATATGCCACTGTGAATTGGTGGGACGTAACCTAGATTAGCTAAGAGTACTCGTGAAGAGTCAGTAAGTTAGAATTAAGCTCACTAGATTATATTAGTAAGCTAGTTTTAAGTATTTTTATCTAGCATTTAAGAAATGATGTTTTGAAATAAAAATGCATTGAAATCGAAAAAAGTGGGACGTAATCAATAAGCTATAGAGAGCTGATAAAACGGCCGCAACGGAAATTATCAGAATAACTAACAATTCCATATGTAGTTCTGTGTTGGTGATGAACGATGATAAAAAGAGATAATTTGTGACAAGAACTCCATCAAACTTTTCATTTACAAACCTCACCCCGAGCTCCGCCGAAAAATCCTACAGCGAAAAGTATCAAATGAAGGAGGACTGCATCTACTTTGGCGAAAGTCAGCGAAGCATAGAGTTAACAAAAGTGTTATAAACTAAAATCTATATGGTATAGACAAAAAAAGGATCCCTAATTCGACTTCTTACATAAACTAGATCACAAGTTATTTTATGTCTTCTTTCTTACTTGTGTATGTACATAAATCTTAATTTTGTAACGTTAGGAGTAAGGAAAACTGTCCTCTGGCACTTCAAAAGCAATCTGCAGACCTTGATCTTCGGATTAATTTCTTTGTGAAGGAAGTATAGCACCAAATACATTGTTTATTTTTCATTAAAGATTTCTATACATTTTTGGATTCAAACAAGTGTTTTCATTTGCAAAATTACCTCTGCTTTATTTTGACGTAAGATAAGCCACTATCATAACAACATCCTAATCGTTGACTCTAGAATGGCTTATAACTTTTTAATTAATACAACTTTTTGTAGAACGCATTCAAGTATTACAATAAGTCGATATGGTGTATAATTACGTGCTAATACTGTGAGACGAAATGTTGTGTTGATTGATTATTAGTTACACACAAACAGGCGTTGTGCCAGAAGTAAACAAATGAGATATGTCAACCGCACAAGGTCGCCAATAGATATGAACGTCATTCGATCTGAAACTGTATTTCCTATCAGTTCCGGTGATCAATTCGAATCAAGAAGCATTGACGCGAATGATGTTTTTAAATTATTTGGCAAAATAAATAAAAAAAAAGCTTTTATTTTAATCTCTATACATCAAGCGAGACATATTCATATCTATTGTTTATTCACGAACCATTGTTTCCTGCGTCGCACCTTGGCACAAATCAACACAGAGATAAAACGGTAGTTTGTATGCCCTTTTGTACTTCTTCCTTATCACTCTACTACTTTCAATGACAACAATTTTTTAACGCACGTTGGGCAGTGAACTTGAGTGCGCACCTCTCGGTATCTGCTAAGGCTATAATGTCTAAACTGTAGGATTACTATGAACTTTAAGTGATCTGCGTGATTTTGTTTCACTAGAAGATTAGATTCTAGTGAAAAAAAAACCAATGGATTCTCTGATTTTGTTTAAATTTAAATTTAAAAACTACCAACTCTCTGTTTAACAGATCTTAAAACAGGATGGATTTCGTTTTACAACAAGCTTTTCAAACGAATATATGACATAATTTTAATTGAGTCTAGTATCTTATCGCCAATGACATAACCTGCTATTCTTTATTAGCAACAGGAAATTGTAAAGCATGAAGATTTTCATTTATAAATAGCACTGATCTCGTAAGAATGTAATCATATATAACACAGTTTTCTAAAAGGAGAAACTGAATTCGAATAATTTTAAATACAGTTCTTAGCAATAAGCTAGAGGGTCAAAAAATTAAAAGTCCACCTTCAATTGTAAGGTTCTAAATAAACTGTACCTGCTACCGCAATAGAGGAAAATTGTGTTTGCCTTTATTATTTCTAAGTTAAGTTTTTATAAACTAAAAAAGGAGTGACATGTCACACATTTATATGAGCTGAGAATTTAGAACCGTTAAATGCGCGAAAGTTAACATTTGCTACGAATTCACTTTTTTTCTTTTTATCATGTTATCAACATTAAAACAACTCCCAAAATTTAAATTAACGTGTTTTAATAAAGGTCAAATACTTAAAAATTAGGAACAATGATATCTTATTTCGGCTCTCTTTTAGTCACAAGGCCAAATAAATATAGTTTTAGCGGTTGTGTGAATAAAAAGTAAAAAACTAAACGATATTTCCCAAGATTAAGAAAACTATTTCTGGATGTTTTATGCAACATAAAATTTACATTTAATTTACATTGTGATCGAACATTTCTCAATAGTGTTTGGAAAGTCTAAGTTCGAGTATTGGAGTAAAGAGAAGCGTTTATAGAAACACACACTTAACTTCGAAAATCATTTAGTCGATAAATCTAACAAAAAAATCTTAGTTTAAATGTCATCGCGGTCTGTGGCAGAACACTAAAAACGGGTAGCGAAAACGTTAATTTATTCGATCATCAGGTCGCCGAATTTTGATTAGGGGGATGCAGCGGTCATTGATTCGATTCCTCAGGGCTCCGGTAAACTCGGCAGATATTTTGAAAAATATTAAGTGTTACGGTATTTTTATTTTTCAATTCAAAATCACTCCCTTTTTATTTTGGAGGCAAATTTGTAGCTTTTTTACACCGGCGGGAGTGGAAGTCAAAGTAAAAGTGGAAAATGGTGAATCCTTTGAAAAGGACTTTCAACAGCAAGCTATCGCAGCATTTTATTAGTATTTGTGTCTTAGTTACAATTTAGAAATAAGCGTTTAATAATAATTTAATACATAGTTTGTTATATTTCTTTCTCCCCAAGGAAAGTTTGGGCGGTAATTCAAAAACTGTGATGTTAGCCACAATCTCACCAGCAAGTGTACACATTGATGAAACTCTTGCCACACTGCGTTACGCTTGCCAAGCTCGATCGATTGTTAATCGAGTAAAAGTGAATGAAGATCCGCATGATAAAATCATTCGAGAACTTCGTGCTGAAGTCGAACGGCTACAAGCTCTCCGTCAGGACTACGAGCGACAGAAGAGACTTTCGGCCACAAACAGTGTTCCACCCAGAAAGATAATTATTGAAACATCCGTGGATGAGAGTGAAGTTGAGGCTTTGCGACAGCAACTAGCTGAGACAGAAAAACAACTGAACAGAGCTCAGAAATCATGGATAGAACGATTAAAAGAAGCCGAAGATCAACGCAAATCTGAGCTTCGTCTGCTGAAGCGAAAGGGCTTAGCTATGGAGCTATCAACCGAACAAAAACAAGCGTGTTTGGTAAATTTAGCCGCAGATCCAATATTGTCGGGAACTTTGTTCTACATCTTGCCAGTTGGTGTTGTGAAAATTGGTCGCACGAGAACATCAATTTACTGCAGTCAACCAGATATTGTACTGGATGGACCCCTCGTTGGATATCATCATTGGTAAGTCGACACCTGTAGATATCGACAATACGCCACGTGTAAATTGAATGCAACTTCTATTTCAGCACAATTGAGAATACAAGTGGAAAATTGTATGTAACACCAGACAACGAAGAATTTGAAACTTATCTTAACGGAGAGCTGGTCCGCGGGAAACATCAAATGTTTCACGGCGATCGATTGGTCATTGGTGGATCTCATTACTTCCGAATATCAAATCCGTTCTGTGCAAAGCGGCGGAGCAAGGGTGTAGTAAGTTTTCGCTTTGCCATCTAATACAACTAATCCTATTTTGTTAACCTTCTATTCATTGAACTTAATCCATCAACCGTCGCTTAATCAGAACTAATTGAACGTTTTTTTTTCCCTGTAGGTAGTTGACTTTCAATTGGCACATCAAGAAATTCTACAAAAACAAGAAGAACAACTGCGACGCGAGTTAGATGAAGAAAAACGAGCTGCACTCTCACAAATTGAACTGGAACGTGCAGCGAACGAACGAAACTACAAACAGCAAATGGAAATGTTGGAACTTGAACAATTCAAATTCAAATGCAATAAAGAACTGCTAGAGACTGAGAAACGGGCTCTAGAAGAAAAGACAATAGAAGAACGTATTGTTGAGTATACACCTTCATACAAATCAACGTTACTCGATGATATCAATCGAATTATGCAGCACCCAAGCGAGGAGAGTCTTCATAAGACGCAGCTTATGGTGAGTGAATTAATGCATAAACACGTGGTTTGGCATACTTTAGAAAACCGCCTGTAATTGAAGTACTGCTCAATTTCTGGACTTTGTAGTTAATTTTAAATATTTCTCAGTTTGTTGCTAATCACGTTGTTTACCCGCAATTTTGCTGAACACCTGCATTTAAATTTAAAAAGTAGTCTGTTCACGCTTCCTAATTAGCTTAATTATACGAGTTGAAGTAATTTCATGTGCTGGCAAAAAGTGAGCTGTGAATAATAAAACATCGCTGTCTTTAAGAGGTATAAAGAAGTTATCAACTTTTCGACTTGAGCATTATCCCAAGCTCTCCTTAAGGTCATAAGCCCTTTTGAATGCAGCACAGGCATAACAAACGTTAATACTAACTTTGTCTGCATATATGAATGTCCCAGCCCTGCTTTCTATAAACGCCCAGCCCTGCTTTCTTTGACCGAGAGATGGATCTGGTTGGAAGGTCATGATGTAGGCCCATATCAGATGCCACGGATATACTTCTCTTTCAAAAGTAGTCTTTTATACTAAGAGATTCACGCATCATACTTTAAGCTATAAATTTCACGATTACTTCTAAGGACACATTGTAAACATAAAATACCTTCCAAATCTAATCTAACTCTCTACCCAAGCTGACAAACTTATAATTTAACTATGCAAATTTGTTAAGCAAGCAGACTGATATTAGTTTACAAATTCGAGCAATCAAACTTGATCTGTTCACAAGTAATCGTTGTCGTATTTGCAGGCAAACGAATCAATCACTTGTCTGCCTCTTATCTAATTTGAACTATTTTTTTGTTTGTGGAATCTCTTCCAGCCGTTTACTTATCAATAGAAAAGAGGTTTGGAAAATTATCTCACACTTCTTGTTCTCTTTTGCAGGTCAAAGAAGCAACTCAGAGATGCCGAAATCTTGGTCTTCAGCTGGATTTCAAACAATCGCAGATATTGGATGAATTCGGAATATTCCGTGCAGTGGTTCTTATCATTGATCGTGAAAATCGCCGAAAAGCCGAATGGCCAACAGCTCGATTGGATGTGTGGCTCGATATGATCCGAGATAACGAAGTAGACCGAAAAGACGTGTTTAAATGCATCGACATCGAATGGCAACCGTTCGATGAGAATTTAGATGAAACCCTCAGTGATTCATTGAACTCCAGCCGCATTTCGCTCAATCTAAGTTTGGTTAAGGAGGTGATTATGAAGCAGCCATTTCAGAAGCTTCAAAATATCTTTACATCGAATAGCGGCAATAAGAAGGAAAATCTCACCAAATCAGCGGTTCTGAATTGCTCTCTGAGAAGTACGAAAAAGATGCTTACCTACGACGAAGATGACGGAACACCCGGCGAGGAGAAAACGTCTCCGTCCGTTGTTGGAAATTTCGCTGGTTGTGCAAACGTTCATATCAGAGACATTCACAGGTCAACATTGAAACTTAAAAAGTTATGCGAACGTTTTGCCTCGGATGAGAATAAGTCAAAGAATAATGGAGAAGTCGCCCAAATTGCACAGGTTCGGAAATCAATAGAACAACTGGATAGTGTCTTGCACGGACTACGGATAACGCTTAGGGAGGGGATATACAATGAAATCTCGCCAACAAAGACACCAAAGTCCGTTAGATTTCTTCTAGACTGAGTACTATTTATAGGATTTTAGATGTATGTAAGTGTACCTATGGCAATGGTACTTGTAGGTATTTCAGTTATTTTTTATGTTTATGTTGATTTCTTGTGTATCTTTGAAATTCTTTAAGATTTGATAAATAAATGCAATTTTATTGGACCGTTAGAGATGTGTTAAAGTTAGTTTTTTGTTAGACCATCTAGACATGGAGTGTGTAAACATTTAACCCTGACATTTGGTTTGCAAATCCAAATATATTGCCTATTATAACTTTTTCTTAAAGGTTCTACCCTTCTATTCCATGCCGCAACTTCACTTGCAAAGCTTCTGCAAATATGTTAAGTAATGAATATAATTAATCCTGGAACTATTCTGATTGGTAGGCAAAAAAAATAACACAATCAACTTGTCAGGAATTCTGCTATATCTACAGAAAGCTTTGCAATACCAAACAGCTTTTAAATCTATTGAAGCGATGGTGTGAATACACTCGATGTCAACAAACCATCATAACTCTTGGTGTGTACAATTGAGGGTAACTGTCAAAAGAAAAAAGTTTCATGGTTGGAGACCAGGGTTAATTTGAATTTTTTTTCGTAAATATGTTAAACCATGCCCTATTTGATTTTTTTTCATTCTTTTCCACGAACCTTATCTTCTACGCTTTCTTCTTGACATGCATATTATTTTTAACATTTCTGTAATGCAGACAAAGAAATTCCATCATTCTATCTTGACAAATCAAACAAGCAGTTATTTGTGAGTAAGTTTTTTTTTTCGTACGAGATGATGTAAATACATTCGAATATTATTAATAATATAAACGGGTAACAACTTTTTGCCTTGAGCCCAGAAAATTAAATCACATCGTGTATAAGGTCCAAGTTTTTTGCAGCAACCAATCAAGAAGCCTCTTTCTCGTCTAACGTCGAATTTAGCTGAATAACCCAATTACAGAATTGACCATCTTTCAAATTGACAAAGTCTGCTATAAAAACATTCGCAGTTGGCTTCTCCTTGAATTTAAATGGCCCCGGTTGTTGAGCTTGGATCCAAGGGTACAGCTTTTTATCGACCTTCTTTGCACTGCTTCGAAGTGACGACAAAAACCTGCAATGAACTTTGTCAAACTAATATTCAATTTGGTCAATTAAAGCGAAGCAAACCTCAAAGTGATGTATCGGGGGGATGGAGTAATAATGCACTGTGACACATATCCATTGTGTGGTTGTCTTGTAAGCAAAGCAGCATCTAAGAAATTCTCAAGTTTTTTTGCACTGCAAACATTTGGCCATGGCGTTGGCCAACTCATGCTTGGCCAAAATATTCGCGGCATCTGCTTTGTACGCCAGCGGTAGATGATTAAGACCTGTTTGCCCTCTGCATGGCAAGCGCTAAGAGTACACTCAGAAAGTGGTCCTTCCTCTCTCGTATACAGTTTGTTACCAAACATTTGTTTCAAATGGTAATGTAACTTGTAATGGTGTTCGGGCTCCATTGCATAGAAGTGCTGAAAATCCAATATGACGAACTCTTTAGGATGGGAATCTAAGAAGTTAATAATGTCGATAAGTGGGCGAAAGACTTCCATTGCGTACAATCCGTGGCAATAGTAGTATTTATCCTCGTTTTGACAAATTCTCAAATCGAAATATCTTTATTGAAAGGGATCCATTTGCAGTTGAAATTGTGTGAAGAAATATTTAATTTTTTACCTTACTCCCAGCATCAATTGTTGAGTAACTTCAGCTGATTGGGTGATTGCCCATCGCCGAACGAAGCATGGAAAGACAACATTGATCCTGCGTGCTGCTGCCTCGCAATCTGGGGCTACTTTTGATTTAGACGTTATGCCATAGGTCATTGAGTTATGAGAGCCTTGTGAGAAGCATGTATCTAAGTTTGAATTTCTGTAAGATTTGTAAGCCATTCACCTGGTATTGCAATATTGATTATTGGTAATTTCCTGGCGGAATCCGATAATTTACCCATCCAGTTTTCGTTGGACATTGTATCTTACATTGGATCATATCTGAACATAAGATAACAGTTATTAAACTTGGCCTGGACATCAGGTATAATTATAAAGCAATAGAAAAAGTTACCACTTGTCGTTGAAAGATTCAAAAACATATAAAACTTAAATGTTCGGAATTTGCTTCCATTAATTTTTTTGAGCCAGTTTCGTCTGTCTCAGTAAATGACAGTTTGTAAAAACTAGTATCAGTACGGATAAATTTTTGTACTTATTGCTTATTTTACAGAGGAGGAAGCATTAACCAATATTATTATCCGATTCATTTAAGCACTTTAGTCCCTGTAGCTCACAAAACCAGGAGTGGCATACTACATTTATATTATAACGTGCACAACAAAAATACCTAATAAATACTTAAGTATCCGCTTTAAACGTTGGGAATTCTAAACCGAAAAACTCTACACCACAAACCACCTATAGGTGGCTCTACACGTCAAGAAACGCAGCAGATGTTTTCAATAGGAAAACTAGACGAATACAGTCAATTCACATTTTTTTTGTTAGATGTGAGATTTCCGCCAATCAAATATGTTATTATAGTAGTAGTAGGAACTATTAATACTCTCGTGCCTATCCATATGTATATATACATACATATGTATCTTGCTCTAGTACGAATGATATATTTGCGGTGCTAGTAGAGTGTGAGACCCAGAAGACCCTGCCCATTGTAAAATGTGGTAAAAACTGACGTCATGTTGGGATGTACCTCATGAAAGGTGAAAATTTCAAAAGGCCAACGAATGCACGTTCTACATTGCAATCAACATATCGTTCCAACAGCAAGAATTGATAAGAACTACTTAACTATTCACCTCACCACCATTAAGAACAAGAAATAGTCTCAGTTTATTTTAAACATAAACTTGTTTCTTTTAAATGTATAATATTTTATGGCAACCAACTAACACCAGGTGTATCTTTAATCTACTTAATAAACATAAACAAATTGACGTTGCTAATTTTGCAAAGAGATTAGAAAAAAGTGAATATGAAATGTCAAACCACAATAACTTGTCTGACAGATCACAAAGGGCTATTCCTAAGATCGAACTAAATTGGCATCACTTATAAAACTTCAAATTCAATTTGACAGTTTAAAATTTTCATAGAAAGTTTCGGAGTTTAAATTGCTTTGTCTTGTCTTTAAAATAAGTAAAAAATAAATGAAATGGATGTTTACGAATTTGATAAATGTTTACTTAATCGCCTTGAAGAGTCCATGGACGTTTTGAGCTGGAAAGATGATGTCATAGCCGCATCACGAGTCCGCCTCGAGTGGTCGTACTACATCGAAATCCAAATTGAACCAGCAGGTAAAGAATACAAGTAACGCATATTACAACTTGTTGCATGATTCTTTATATTCATAAGGCTGGCAGGCGCTATGGAAAATACCTCGAGTTATCTGTGAAGAATTGAATCTGCGCTTTCCAACTGTTGTCTTCGGCATGGTGGAGCAGGTCCTTTTTAAGGAGCTCAAAGCAATTTTTCTCATTATGGCAGTTCAAGATGATGATGTTCATCTATCAGAAAGACAAGAAGTAAACTTGGAGGACTTATGGCCAACAATAATGCAAGAGAACTCGGCCTTGAACATTGAACGCACTGCTGATTGTATTGATCGCTTGAGATTCTTTTATTCTCACGTTTGGATGCCATGGGACAATGACAACGATGACGACTTAAATTGGGTTGAAAAACATCTGGAATCAAGGATTCGTTTTTGTTATGATTTGAAAAAGAAAACCATGAAGCGATCTTTAGCTGCACATATAAAAACATTATTAGCCGAAGCTAGATATATACAACAGCGCAGGGAATACTTAGAGATTGGTCTAAGTGATGACGAGGAACTGGACGACACACTCGATAAGACTCAAATTACAGACCTGATGCGACTGCACTTGCGTTTGACTATGATTAAGAGTGAGATTGAAATGTTGGAAAATCCTGAAATGAGGAAGATCTATGAAGAGATTAAATTTGATGACGAAAAGTACTTGAAGCATGGTTTGAGTGAGAAAGTCGACACACATAAATCAATTGCGTATATTGTTACGGCGCCTTTTACCTTTGAGAAACAACTTCTGTTTATGAAAATGGCTGGGGAGTTTATTGAAAAGGATACGCCCGTACAAATGTGCCCTTCTTTGCAAGTAAGCACAGACATATACTTACATAATCTTTCATTACTTACTCATGTTTAATTTATAGGACGTTCTTAACATTTGCAATGCATCAGATAGAATATACCTACCACCCGGCAGTCATTCAATTAAATTTCTCGAATATTTAAACGATGATGGGACTATATTCGGTTTATCAGAATCATCTGCAATGTCTGAGGTCAGCAATTCTACCGAGGATGTGATCATAATGTCCCCTGACGACGATAGCATTTTACTCGTCTTCGATGGTAATTTTAACTTGATCAATCTAAAATTAGACTGTCGTAATATTCGTTCGGGAATGCTGGTGAAAAACGGAAGCGTTGTTCTTAAGAACTGTACCATCGTCGGCGATGGAAAGTCATCCACACAACAGGGGATTATGTGCTCTGGCAGCTCAAAATTACACTTAGAAGACTGTGTTCTAGAGAACTTTTCAAATGGTTTGGTTACCAGCGACACTGCGTCAGTGACTATTAAAAACTGCAAAATCAGAAATTGTCGCATTGGTCTTGACGTTGGCGGCAACACAAACATCCACCTAGAGAAATGTACTATATCTCAGTCGATGAAATGTGGAATATACTATGAAGCAAATTGTTTGAACAATAAAGCAGAGGGAAAGGTATTAGCTCTAAACTGTTTAGATGATTTGACCCAGTAAGCTTTCAATTTGGATACATATGTGTACGTGGAAAAACTTGCATTTTTCTATTTACAGATACATGTGCGGAACCCTTCCCTGGGATGGTGAGTGCGAATTTGAGAAGTGCCAGACAAATATCTTCATATTAAATGAAAAGGAAATGGGTTTCCCCAAAACTTTGGAGTGTATTCTCTCGGAGAGCAACGAACGTTCTTTAAAAATGAAGCAGACTACTATTTCGAAGTTTGAAGACGGTGAAGTTATAGAAATAGATGATTCCGTTGTTGAGATTAATTACGATACTGATTGACTTGGTCATCATTTACAATTAAATCTTTCAATTTTGAGAATATAAATATATACATTTTATTTTGTACAGTTGCGTAAAATTAATTGCGTTTTAAGTTGATTTAATTGGATACCATGGATTCCAAAGCTTAAATTTAGGGACTTCCGCATAAACAGAGGACAAAGTAATTCCATTACATTAAAATCTAAACCATTTTTTACCCACATGACGTTTGCCACTTTAATTGAGGTACTCATTTTTGTATCGGTATTGTATATAATAATAAATCAGTGAGATGTACATATGTACTTGTGTTCGTTATTTGAAAAACATTTACTCACAATTAGTTTGCCTAGGCAAATGCATAATTTATGTCCACTAACGTGAATGTTTTTTTCTTATAAGATTTTATATGTTGAATCCTTCTCTTGTTGGCAATCAAAGTTAAGTTGCCGTTTTAAATAATAAGTAGATTATACGGAATGAAATGCAGCAATGTCATAACATGTTCTCTTACGCTTGTCAACCATTACTTCCTTCCTGCGAACCTCAATGTTCTTTTTTGGGTGGATCTACATTGAATGTTTTTCAATTATGAAACTAAAATTCAAGTATCACATTGTAAATGGCACGAAGGGAAAACTTCCTACCACCAAAATTAAAATAAAATCGCATAAACCGTGTATGTGCATACGACACAAAGAATTCGTTATTCGAAAAAGAGAGAAACCAAAACTTTCAAAATATATACACATCTACATATATTAGTTTTGCCAATACGCTATGTACATGATTTTGAACTCATAACAAACGAAACATTTAAAACGGAATAATCACTTGTAATTGCTATTGCTTTTGATTTACCTTATAGTAGTCGATTATTGAAGTTTGTTTTTTGATTGGTGAAAAATATTCTTTTTTATACCAAGACAACGGCACACTGGAGCACTTAGTTTGATCTTTTCCCACGGGTACAGTACTGATCACTTCGTTTGGCATCAGAAATCCGACAAATCTTCGGAGTTCATCGTGACTAGAATGCTCCGAGTACTCAATACCAACAACGTTCACGTCGCCCCTATATTGTGGCCTTGAATTTTTCTCCCAACCGCTAGGCCTTATAGCAAATATCATATCAAACCTCTCACTGTAGCCCTTCCAATATTCATACAGTCCCTTATATCCTATCGTCATAAGAGATATCACATGCAAATCGGCGTCATTCGGAGATGCAACAAGTCTCTGCAATATATCATCATTGTCTATTGCCCGCATCACTTTCCTTCTCTTGTCGTCCGTCCAAACTTTGAAGTTGAACATTTTGGCAATTTGTAGCCAGAATTTCTCCTTCCCCACTAAATAAGTGCCGCACACAAATAGGATTCTTTTTCCCTCATTCCTCTCCTTGAACTCTTGTATAAGTTGAATTGCTTGGAATATGCTTTTCGTTTGTGATTGGAAGGAATACTTGTTTGATATGTACGTTGTGTCCAGATAAAGGATATCTATGTTTTTCTGAATAAGGTGCGGATGATGTTCCATTTCCTGTGAGGCTCGAAAATCCCCAGTGTGTAAAATGCGCTTTCCACAAGGTAACTGAAATAAAAGCATCACCGCGCCCGGACAGTGATTCGCATCAATTGCAGTTATTTGAACTCCATCAATCGTTATTGTCCGATCAAGAAAAAGAATATTCACAAATTTCTCATCAACTGGAATGAACTCCCTCATCAAGTTGGCAGTTATCTTCGATGCGTAAATGGGCATAGAGAACTTCTTCGTAAGGCCAATGTAATGGTCTGCGTGAAAATGTGTCAAGAAGTACACAGTAACACCCTCTATGCGACCGAATTTAAATGCATCTACAGCAAAAGTTGTGCCTTCAATCACTTTGTATGAGGGACACAGTGACTTCTCTGAACGAACTGTTGTTGGTCTTCTCACAAGGCTAGGTGGTTTGTATTTCATACTTTCCTTTTCCTCGTCTGAATCTGAGCAAAGGTCAACTATGTCCGGCTGCTGGTCCATAGCTTGATTCTCTTTACTATAGGACAATTTCGGGGTTTTATTACTCTCTGCCCCTTCAGGGGTTTGAATCAATTTCCTTCGCAGTCGCTTTGTTTTAGTTACTTGCTTCTCTCCAGTTTCAACAGAAAATATCTTATCGTCACTTAAATTTACTAAAACCTTTTGTTTTCTTGGCGCCATCTTTGCATGTGAACCTGTTGGAAAGTACGTATCTAGTTTGGTTTGAGTATCCGAATTTGTTTGTAAATTTCTCGTCGAAGCTCTTGTTTGAGGAACAGCTTTTTTCTTCACCGTTGAAACCGTTTTTGATATTTTAGTAATTTTCTTAACATTCTTAGCTGGGGTGACAAAGTCATCGTCTGACAATTCCACGCAAGAAGCTTCGTTTAACTCCGGTTCATTTTTAATAACAATATCTGGAGATGGAACTGGAGCAACCCTGTTTGCAGGCAACAGCTCTCCGATACTTTTAACACGAAATTGTCCATTTCGACTCATGTTTTTAATAATCTTTTCAAACAGTTGTTGATGTAGGCCTAGAAAGATAACATTTTTGAAGTTTAGTTAGATTTAAGTTATTTTGGTGGAAATGAATATAAAATGCATTGTATAATTTAATCAACTTAAAACAATAGGTGAGTTGTGTTGAAGACAACTCCTCAAGAGTACAATCTCGTGAAATATCATTTTCACGTGCATATTTCTTTGAACTGCGGTTTCTTGAAAATTTTTTATTTGCATTTCTTCCCAGTTTATTAACTTGTATATTTAAAAAACTCAATGTTAGTATACAGAGAACGGTTAAAATAATTAAAAGATGTTTGTATTCAAATGTCTTCGTATAAAACTGACCGTCGCTGGCGAGAAAATTGTATTATTATTTGGCTGGTAAACATATTTCGTATTTATAAGCACCAGATAAGCATATATAGGCGTTGAAGATATACAAACTTAAATACAGACACCCGTTTAATCTGAACCTGTTGCATTAAGCGTCCTTAGCGTGGAAAGGTACATACATAATTATGCTGCAGGATCCTTCGTAAATTTGCGGAAGCGCAAATTTAAAATTCCGGTCTATAGGCCGAATTGAATCTTAAAATATTGACGAAATTCACGTATCTTAAAATTTCACAACAGACATGAAGGATCTCTCGGATTAAACTTTAGAATTGAATTGTCAAATGATTGTTGTCATGCATGCAAATCCTTTGACACTCAGACGTTAAGGGTAGGTGTACATCATTATTACTCACCTTTCTAGAATATAAAATGTATTGTATATAATATATATTCAGATTACAAGTTATATTCGTTCAGGGGCTCTCTATTGTATTCATTTCGGAAATGAAATACGGAAGTGAATTCGTATCAGAAACCAATAAGGGAATTATTTATGGAATTAAATCCAATGATGCCAAGTTCTTGTCAGTACTTTTCAAAATTAAATTGCTATATTATTTGATCGCCGGTAGTAGTCATCGGGTTAAATACTTACAGCTGTTTGTTAAATATGTTATGATGCGGAAGAAACTTTTTTCGTCCTCTGCTTTTTACTGTTGAAATTCAATGAAACGAGGTTATTCTATAGTTATTATGTCAACGTTTCGACAGGGTGTCTGCCTTCATCAGGGGAATATTTTTTTACAACATTAAAGAATTTCATACATACGTGGTAAAACAAGAATTTCACAAATATGTTTTTTTCCGTTTGGATAGGTGGTTTGAACCCAATGGTGGTAAATTCTGTTTTGGCTGAGTTTTTTGTGTTAATGTCTGATTTATGACCAGCTAGTTTTTGTCGAAGAAAACGCAATTATTGATAAAAAATATTGACAGTTTTGTATAATTAACACAAAATAAAACACTAATTTTAGTTGTTTCTCGTTTTAAAAGGAGACATGTTTCTACTTTACCATTAATATTCGTAATAGTAGTATTCCCGAAAGAGTAAGAGGTAATTCCACCTCTTCAAAATTGAAAAAGAAAAACAAATATTTATGCTTTCAATTTTAAAAGTAGGATTTGTTTGTAACTCAACTTTATCAACAATTTTGAAAACTCGTTACAATTATTATATTGGACACAAAAGATTTATTAAATAATTTAAGCCCAGTCCTGATCTTGAAATAATTCTTCATTTATATGATCCGTCCCAAAAGCGTGAATGAAATTGCGTTGATTTAATAACAAATAAACCAGGAACAACAGATAGACTAAAATGGAGTAAACGCCCACACTCTTCCTCAGTCGAAAGTTCGTACACAATATTGCAAAGCAAAATACGAAGTGATGCACACAAGTGAACCATGTACATGTTTGACCTACGTCTCCTGCTCGTGTCTGAGTGATATTACAACTGTGAATAATTACTTTAGAACAATTGTTCAATCCTTACCGAAGCATATACACTGCGCTTTTCAATTGCTTGCTTAATTATTAGTCCTCCAATTGAGAAAACCATATCTATATAATAAATTATAATTAAACAAAGTTAAAGCAAATATTAGGTGGCTACTTTACTTCTAGTTATTACATTCATATATTTCATCTGAACATATGTATATTTTATTACTTACTTACTTGCTACTATTCATTTCATATTCATACATACATACAAAGACGACATCATATGTCTTTCCATTGTAATAGTCTTATAAATTATTTTTGTAAACTATTTGTACTTAAATAAATAAATAAATAGGCGGCTACTTACTAAAAAGAGGCGCAATGAAGAATCCTACAAATGGTAGAGCATTCAGTTTCCATCGCGTCAATGTCAACCAACCAATTAATTCTACAAAATCATAATATATTTTAATCAAGTCTTAGGAAACGTGCAGGAAGAGAATCCTATTGTCTTAATTGATTTTTGGATATTAATGAGATGCATGAATAATATATCAAGGATTTGTGTATTTTAAATGGTATGTTAAAGTGATTGTTAACTTTAAAGTTTTCCTCATACTGGGCATTTGTAATAATTTTGAATTGTAAAAAAATTTTAAAATTACATATTCATCGAATTTTTTTCTTTCTGCTGCAATTTATCTTTCACTTTTATATATTTTAAAAAATATTTTCCCAAAAAGTTACAGTTAAAGTTAGGGCGTCACTGACTACCCCCACCTGATCAATTCGGTGTATTCGAAACGCAGAGCATTGAAAATCGCTTATGGTTGTGCTTAGTGTAATAATTGTGTTACTGATTCTTGGTAAGAATTGAGTAAAAGAGGGATGTAGGACAAAACTATCGTTTCTATGACATGTGCTGGGAGTTAGAATAAAATTTCAAGAAGAATATAATCATAAACAAATGAAATACAATTCCTAACTAAACAGACGTAAATTTGAAGTCGATTTTATGCCTTTAAAAAGAATACTGAACTGAACTCATAATCCTTATATTCATAAACTTCTGCTTACCTGGAATACAATCACCCCAAGATAGGAGTGTACATCCAACTACTGCTCGCTTGAGACCCAGAATGTTGCCAATTAACAACAGAATCGTATTAATTTCCGCTTCGCATAAATGTATTGACCAAATTTCAAATGCAACTCCGTAAATTGCCAATACCTTAAAACATATACTTCAATTACACAACTTCAGATAAGTGATAGGCCTACATATACAACTTACACTTAATAGGTGTGGGGTGTCGGTGCGAGTAAATAACAGGAAAGAAGTCGAACACAGAACTCCAACCAAAATCATTAGGACGAGGTATTCACTGTTGCGAATAGCAATAAAATAATACAGCAATGGGGAAAGAAACAAATTAATAGCTATAAGAAGCCTTGACCACCCGTGCCCAGCAACCATCGGGTGAACAATGGGACATGCCAGCTTTATCGGAACTGCGAAATAGAACTTCACTAAATGTTAGTTGCGGCTTGTTCTTTCCAAAGTAAACTACGTACCCCAAGTATCAGAATAGTCTTCTGCCAACGAGCCAAGTGACTGAAGTTGTATTTATTGTAAACATTAAATACCAAACAGAACTGCCGGAATATTCCCAGTCTAAGAGGGTCTGGCACACCTGAAGGAAGTGGGATTGAAATATAAGTTATTTCTTTGGTTAGCTCGAGGTTTTTTCTGTCCTCATCTGGCATTTCCCTCATCATTGCCCTTCTTCTTGCTAGGAAGAAGCACGGTTAAAACAAAGAATCATACTTGTTGCTCATTATGGCGTACCCTCTTTTGTAGAGAAGTGCTGGAGATAAACTAGATAACACAGAGCTGGATACCATACAATGGCGAAGATTCCCTCAAAAATACTAGTCTGCTGATCCTCACTGAGCACTACTGTATACAACACAATTATTCCAAGGCCAAAAAATATGGAATCACGAATGAAATATGTTCCGTACAAAGCGAACGGGGAATTGTATATCAGTAGACCACTCTGAAAGGCCCTAAGGTATAAACTGATGCCCATCATTTCGTTTACCAGGAGCTCGGTATCACCTTCGAATTGTATTAGCGTTGCGAACATATCCGGTAGTCCATAAAACATTATCAGCACCGTCGCACCCGCATTATGCTGGCTCAACTCAAACGCTTTTACTAGATAGAGCATGTTTGGAATTCTGAAAATAACCCTATAAATATAATAAGCTGCATAGCTATGCAAGAGACTTACACAAGCAATGTGAGGACCGAAAGAAACAGGAAGTAAAAGAAGCAAATAACAGAAAGTATTAGCACAGCCTTGGGAAGGGTGACATCCACATACTCGGGCAAGTCACAAAATATGATTGCACCATAATTAAACACAGTTACGCCCTCAGTGCAAGGCGCTGTTACTGAAATGTATCTACAGCGACTCCCTGGTTTGACTTTATTGAAGTAGCGGCAATTATTCTAAAAAATATAATTCGATACGTTTTTCTGTTTTAACAAAAACCGAAAGATTACCTCATCCACACCACGTATGAAATTCTTATGAGCTTCATAATGGACCGATGAATTCAAAAAGGATGTGTTCATATTCAAATCTTGAATTAATTTCCGCTGGCAGAGATCTAACACTACTAAGACGATTGACTACTTCTTGAAACTAGCCAGATTTTTTCTAACAAGTTTTTTTTTTTTTTAATTCAAAGGCCACTTGGCGTTGTCGCCCTTTAACATTTGCAAAGTGTGAAATGTACATACATGCACTTCCTCAATCCAAACTTCTCATTAAATAATTGTTTTTACGCGTTTACCCTTACTAAAGTGAACCAAAGGCAAATTGTTTGTTTTGTTTGAGGTAATAGGCATTTGTTGCTATGTCGCTAACGATCTAAAGGGACTTTAAAATGCTTCTATTTTGAATTGTGGTACAATCTGGAGTGAACCTGGGCCTTAACCAACAGTTATCTACTCCACGTTCAAAACAGAACACTATTCTCACTCAATTGGTTCTTGATTAGCAAGAGTAGTTCTTAAAAAAATTAATATGTATACTTAAGCGAGTTTTAAGTATACATATTTGGGTAGCACTTAGCCTTTGCCATTAAGTCAATTGAGAGGACTAAAAAAATATCATAGCTCTGAATCTTTCCTATATTGCAATGGGCAAATGGAAGCAATATTCATATTTAATTCCTAGATATTCTATATTATTTCGTCGAAGTTTTGAGAGTACTCTGGAGCAATAAGATCAAAAATGGTCCATTGCACTGCCAGTCTATCTAGTCAATCTACATTCCCTGTAGTTGTTTGGTATTTCTGAGAAAATCCAGTAGGCGCTTCTGATACAGAGAGCCCAAAAAAATCAGCTCTCAAAGGCCCAAGGGAAGATTCCTTGCGGAGAGTTCGTGGTGAGCAGTCGATTTGCGTAATGTGCTCAAATATCCAATTCACCTTTACTTGATAAAGTCAATTAGGAAGTGTGCGCTTCTTAGATGGGCGATAAAAAAGAGAACTTCATCAAAAATAAACCCCCGACAAAGAGTCGATAAATAAGTTTATTGGAGTGCTGCAAAAGAACTTAAAGGATAAGCAGATGGACTGGATTAGTGCTCCCCCTATAGAAAATTCACTATAAAAAAGGACCTGTGCGAGTAAGATAGCTGGTGACGCCGCTGCACCATCGTGCTCTAAAGCACAACCGGCAACGTATGAACAACTAATCTGTAGCATACATGCTGGATTCGTTGGGAACAAAGAAATCATACAAAATGAAACTCAGTCGATGATGAAGTTTTGTATACGCCTGCAGACTAACAACGAGTTGATCTACCATCAAGAAATTTCGCGAAACAATGTGTGCAGAATCAAACCAACGGAAAATACAGCAGCAGCGCCGGATGCAGAACAACTAAAAGGACAGAAATTCCCAAGGAAAGAAGTCAGTTGTGCCCACCAATTATAGACTCCTCTAGTCGTCATAAATGTAGTGTTGAGGACTTCAAATTCATAAAGTTCGGTCGGTCCGATTACAAAATCTATGTAAAAGACGTGAAAGCGTTCGGTGCGCTAATCGACATGTTGAGAAAGCGCAAGGTTGAAGCCTATTTATTGACGCCAAAAAAGCCAAAGGTTTAATACGGCATTGGAGAAATAAAAATGGAATTAATGGAGAATAAACCACCATTCAAGGTGGTGGAGATCATAACTCCACTCCACCAAAAAAACTAAACGTATTCTTTTGTTCTCTGGAGGATAGCGATAGTCCTTTTAAAATCAAACAAATTGAATCCATTTTTAACTTAAGACTTAGAACGTAAGAAGTACCGGTGTCAAATAATGTTATCGTTACCAAAGTATGGTGCATAAAAGCCCCACCAATATTTAAAATACGAGGAGGTAAATGACACCCGAATAAAACCCTAAACCCCATTACTAAACTACCTAACCATCTTAAGTAAAGGACGAATCTCTGCCCTCCAACAACACGAGAATCCTCTTCTCAGAGATATTTTACAAAACCAAATCAATTGGCGGATAGGTGATAGATACTACGATTCTCCATCCTCAATGGGGATTCAAATCTATTTTTCGAGATTCCGAATAGGGATTCTTTCCTCCTCGTACCCTTTTATAAAAAAAAATTAACAAACACACTCAGAGGCTAATCCCTTAAATTCTAATTGTACTCCTTCATTATTAATCCTTACAAAATCCTTAGCAATACATTTTATTGCAACTATTTACCACTTAATAGAATGATTTTGACATATACTCGTTGATGTTTAATATGCAATCTCAATAAAATTAATTACATACATAAAGTCGGCGAAAAAAATACAGCACAAAATGTAATTGCACAATTTATTTCAATATGATACTTTTTATGGACCTTCGTCATTTTTTCTTATACCTCTCTACCCCTCCAATAAAGCCAAAGAGGTTTTGAACTGGGTGTCTGCAAAAGTTTCTAGAAAATCCTTTAAAAAAAATCTTTTTCGTGTTTAAGTGATCTTTGGGTAAACAAACTTTAAGGAAATTAAAGAAAAAGGCATATTTTTTTAAGAGTGATAAAATTTATAAAATGTGTAGATTAAAAAATAAAGTGGTCGCCGTGGCGTAGTGGTAAGTGCATCGACTGTGACGCAGAAAGTCTGGGTTCGATTCCCGGACGGGACACCTAGCATTTTTTCACGGCACCACCTCTTTCGAGTTGCTGACAACACTCAAAGGGTATTACTTGTCTATGGAAAGCTTCTCAAATCTCGCCGTTCGGAATCGGCAAAAAACTGTATGCCCCTTCTACTCGTGAAAAACAGTAGCATGCACAACACTAGTAGTTGTTGTAGTAGTAGTGCCACTCAATTATTAGATGAAAAAAATAAGTAGTGCCGAAATAAAGGTTATGACAAAACTGCATCATGAAAAATTCAAAATTACGTATACTGCGATAAAACTGGAAAGAAGCCGAAAAGTGATTTCAAATTTCCTCAAAGACCGTGGAAATTATGAAAAGAAATGTAGCCCAGGGCGTCTAGGGGCTATCAGTGATAGGGATAGGCGCGCAATTTTAAGAGCTCCATCGAATTCGAGCTTAACGGCTCGCAAAATCGCAGAACAATCAAAAGTCACAACCAAGAACTAAGAAACTTCCAAAAACTGTTGAAGGAATCTCCAGTTATTCAGCGCAAAAAAATGAAGAAGAAACTACCACTTACGGCAAAGCACAAGGATGACAAGGTACAATTCGCCAAGCATATTCATTGGGAAAAAACGACGACGTCTGATATTATTAACGGACGAGAAGAAGTTTTATCTCGACGGTCCCGATGGCTTGGCATATTATTACCACGATTTAAGAAAAGAGAGGTCAATATTGATCCGTCGGCAACATGGTGGAGGAACGATTATGATATTAACTGGAATAGGGTAAAACTGAAATAAAGTGCGTACCACAAAAAATGGACAGTAAATGGATCACGATCAACAGATGAAAATACGAACTTGCCTCTTATTTTTCAGCAAGACCATTCTGTGGTCAAAGGGCAAAAATTGTTAAAAAGTATTTTTCGGATAACAATGTTGATGTTTAAGATTCGCCAGCGCGGTCCAAAGATATACATATATATTATTCAAAACTGTTTTGGTCTTCTTGCTAGGGCTGTTTTGCTGAAAACAGGCAATACGAAATTGTAAACGAGCTTACACAAAGCACTGTGTCAAATTGGCGCAAATTACCACAAAAATTTAAAAAATTAAAACATTAAAAAATTTGTTTTAATATATTGTTTAAATCTTTACCAAATAGAATGACAGAGAGTTAAAAGAAAATTAAAAAGTAATAAATGTAATATTTTTTAAACTAAATGCTGCAAATGTGCTATCTATTTTTGAACCAAAATTTGATTATTTTTTATTTCCTCTGCGTTGCATTATTTTACTCTGGAAAACTCATGAATGAAAAAAAAAAAACATGAATAAGAATTACTCCAATTCAAATTAATTTCAGAGAAACTTAATTTTGTTTGTTTTATGTAAAAAAAATTCACAAAACGTTAAAAAACGAATTGTGACTGCCAGCTGTTCGTATAACAGTTAAAGGGAATGAAAATAATACTGGAAACAAAATATCATTTCGGGCTTTTGATTCACTGTATACAGTGACAATCGAAGGATAATGTACGTAATGGAGAAATGTATGCTGCATTCATCTTTTGTAAATATATGGAAAATCTTGAATGCGACTATATATATGACACATTTATTTTTTATGACCTATTTATTGCTCAGGTAGCGATCAATCATCTACATATCTGGAAACAACTATGTATGTACATATGTAACTGCATAAGTTATGGTTTCGAATAGATTTATTAGGGCTTAAGAATAGAGAATTGTCACATTGAGGCCACAAATGAAAAATGTGACCGTTTTGACAAGCTTGTCAGAAAGCCAACGTGTCTTACACCATAGGTCGGGCCCCATATTTTAACCCTCAAGTAGAAGGTCTCGTATCAAGGGTCACGAGAAGACTGTGCTTCTTCTTTATATTCTTTGTTTGACGCTACAGTCCTAACCTGGACTTTGACCTTCAACCAGTACGATTTTTCACCACTTACCTTGAGTTGGTGCCTTTATTCAAGGACACCGTCTATTACGTGGCCCCAATGGTGTGGAATCAAAGACTCTTTTTGCTGGTAATGTGGTGTCCATTCACTCTACATTACATAGCCATCTTAAGCATTGAATCCGAAGACGCGTACCTAGATTCACGCCGCTGTACAATTCGTACAGTTCGCGGTTGAATCTTCTCCTCCAGGCGTCATCGACGTTAACAGGATCAAAGATCGCATGTAACATAGAACTTTTTTCTCAAAACAACCAAGGACTTCTTTATCCACTTTCAATAGAGTCCATGTCTCTGCGCTATAGAGCAGGACGAGGATGATCAATGTTTTATATAAACTGAGCTTGGGGTCTCCATTTAGTTGCCTCTTGAGCCCAAAGAAACAGCGATTGGCAAGGGAAATTTTGCGCCCGATCACGGTACAGCCTTGAAATCGACAAATAGATAGGTGGGTGTCGATCTGCTAATTGAACGTAATTAACGTCTTTATCCGGCGTGTAGGCGTTATATTTTTTTTTTTCTTCCATTATAAACTAGCATACCTTTTAGAACAAATTGTTCGAGCAAAAAGATGATGCTGTTTAATATTTGAAATGCATATAAAGTGTAATAATGAATAAACAACAATAACGAATGAAATGTAAGATAGTTACAATTTCCAAATTCCTTGTTTGCTAACGGCCAGCTTCGGCGGTTTGTTTAAAGATGACGTAACTTGTATTACTCCAGCTGCTTTTAAACGTTTTAAAATGGCTGCTTGTGTGACACCCAAAGTTTTTATCTTAGCAAACGGCACGAATTAAGTTATAATCTCAATACATATAAATTTAACTGCCAACATTTACAAATGGGGGAAGTATAGTTCAAGAACAAAGAGAGCAAGACACTTTGATTCGTGCCTGTTTTCTTGTTTCATTAACTTAACGATGCGACCTGAGTTAGATTGTTTCTGATACTGACATTTTACCATAAGGCTTTACCCTTGTAGTACAAAATATTTATGATATAAACTCCAATCGAGACTTTTGTTTTTTTCATTTAATAAAACAAACAATCAGATAATCCGTACAAACTAATCGAAATAATCTTCGATATCGATGTCTGGATTGAGGATGTCATCGCCAAAGGGTGTCAAGTCAATTTGGTTTAATATTAGATTCTCGCATGTCTCCTCCAAACCAGTTTCTCCAATTAGAATCGCTCCCTGCAGTCGTCCATTTTGAAGGACAAATTTTATGTATTCCTTACCTGGCGTCATTCTAAGCAAAAGCTCATAGCCTTGCCCTAAGCCTTGGCCATTATACTTTCCAAGAAGAACTATTTGATATCCGAAAAGAGTTGTTACGTGGCTAAAAAGTTCGAAACAAAAATCCTGGTATACCACGTCACCGCATTGTCTTGCTGCCATACTACGTCCTGCCATCGCACCCATCTGTCTTGCCTGAGTCCACAGTCTCATTTGGAACCAATGGACAGCGAGATCCCAGCCAGCGTGACAAACATCTCCAGCGGCATATATACCCGGAATACTCGTCTCCATCATTTCATTAACAGTTAAACCCCCTTCTGGCCCTTTGGTGAATTCCATGTCGCATTGAAAGCTTATTCGAGGTTCTACTCCAGTAGCTGAAACAACAAAATCGGCGGGAATCATTTCGTCGTTTGTTAATCGAATAAGAAGGGGATACTCCTCCGTTGGAGTTTCGGTAATTGACTTCACTTCTGTTTTATGGTAGACTTTGATGGGCTGTTCTAAATCCTTGACAGGACCTATCACATTGATCTTTCTGTGCCAATCAGGTCCAAGAGCTGCACCTTTCACTTTCCCGGTGTGTGTTGGGCTATTATTTTCCTCCTCGGAGTATCTCATACGTTTGACGATGCTTGGCTTGATAGCTTCTCCAACTTGTTGACGACTCATTTTGAAGAAATGTGCTGCACCGGGGTCAACAAACGTTGAAGATATATGCATGTCCTTAATTACCCAATGAATTTCAATATTTTTCACTTCGTATGCTATCTCCGAAGCTATACCACCGTTTCCGACAAGAACAAGGCGTCGAGATGATTGAAGTCGTTTTTGGAAATCCAAAACTGAATCAGTGTCTCGTATTCCTATCACATATTTGCTCGTGTTCTCAATAAGTTTTGGGAGAGCCCCTGTACACAGGCAGAGATAATTGTAAGATAGCTCTCGCCCAGAAACAGTTATGATGCATTTTTCTTTTGATTTGATGTACTTCAATTGGTCTACAATAACACTGACATTGTCTTTCGTAGATGTCTCTGCAGATTTCTCCTTCACATCAAATTTTATTACATGCTTTGCAAGTGGAACTAAATTTGTAACAGCTTTAATGAGGGATGTTTCAGTAAGAAGAATTATCTTTTCGGTAGGACACAAGAATGAAATTGTTTCAGTACACGATACTCCAGCAATCCCTCCACCGACTATCACAAATGTTGCGGAATCTGATTGCTTGCTTTCTGTGGTCATATTGATTTTTTTATTACTATGCGTTGGTGTCCTTTTTTAATTGAGAATAATATTCCGAATAATCAAAATGTCGGAATGGTACGTCGAACGTTAGAAGACCATAATCCATAGCACGCTCAACAGCAACTAATAATTCAAAATGTCTCTTCTGGCAAAGACCAGTTTTGGAATAACTTAATACACCTCCAGTTTGAGGCGATATGAATTGCTTAAGTAGATCCACGTTTCTATGGTCCAGAACTAAATATTCATCACGACAAATTGGGCATGGATTACCACAGGAAATCTTGCCTTGCCGAATACACGTCCTACGTGTCTTACGTGGAGCAAACAAACCCTTATGGTTGCGCCTGTAAAACTTGGTCTTAGAAATTTGTACTAAAACTGCATATCGTATACTTACCGGTATTGTTCCCAAACTAAATAATTTCCATAAGTTTCTTTATAGGCAGCGCTATTCAAATACCTTATGCTGGTTTCAACAGGAATTATCTTAGTACGATCCAGACTCTGTTTCTTAAGTTCTTCAGCAGTCAGTTCCGTGTTATTTCTATCGTCATGCACTTCACTTTCAGCTTTCTCACTGACAGAACAATGACGATATGATGACACTGAAAATGATTTTGCATAACTTAAAGGCAATTTGGCCTGAGTGGTAATTATTTGAGTAATGCAATTGGATATTTTCCGCGATAAAGACAACATTGTGTAATTAATTATTTTACCTTCGTTCTAAGAGGTTAAAATGAATTATTTAGAAAATGTCAAAAACCACTTAGCCATAAGTTTCTGTCGGCAGGGTAGTGTATTTATGTAGATGACCTTACCAGCACATTTGTCGATTATTACCGATTGTGAAATACTTCTAAATCATCATATGAAAATAGTCAGTACCGCTTTCACTTCTTACTTTTCATGAATTAAAATATTATTTATATGTATCTGAAGTATACAGAAAACATAGAAAACACATATATGCTTGACGATTTCCTTTCTTGTCAAAACTTCAGAGTGTGAGCATGGCAACATATGATCTTATTGTCTTATCACAATAATTAGGTATCGTCAATAAAACGTTAATTTTTATTGCACAAAATATATAATGAATTAAAATGTCTCTGAAGTTAGAAAACAAATCAATCAAGAAACCCAAAAAGTCTAATAGAAGTATATGTCTGCCGACTTCTTTAAGCGAATCCTCCTTTTTTATTTAATTATTCATCCCCATTTTTCTTAAATCAAATATTTTCATCATTTTGTATTTATGAACACAACCCGTAGAAAATTGTTGATGGTAATGCAGATTTCCAAAATTGGACACGTGCTTGTCATTTTTAAATTTTGTTTTTAAATAACCTCGTGGATTTCTTCATTTACCGGAGAACTCCACGTCCTTTAAGTCCAATTAAAATTAAACAAATTAACCGGATTTAAGAACTTTATAAGCAATAAGTACAAAAAGAAATGTCTTTCCGTAATCGTGGTGGTGGCGGCGGCGGAGGCGGTTTCCGTGGACGTGGTAAGAACAAGCACTTTCAATCTTAGTATCCTGATTGCATTCGTTTTGTTAAATTTAGGTGGTGGAGGAGGAGGTCGTGGTGGCGGAGGAGGCCGTGGAGGCGGTGGTGGTGGTGGAGGATTTCGTGGTGGCCGCGGTGGTGGTCGTGGCGGTGGCGGTGGTGGTGGCAGAGGCAATTTCGACAGTGGGCCACCAGACCGTGTTATTCCATTGGGCCACTTCAGTTATCCATGCCAAGATGATTTAGTCTGCAAAGTCGAGATAGAAGATGTACCGTACTTCAACGCACCAATCTACCTTGAAAATAAGGAACAAATCGGAAAAATTGACGAGATTTTCGGTACCGTTCGTGACTATTCAGTATCGATAAAACTATCTGACAACATGAAAGCTAGCAGCTTTAAATCACACCAAAAGTTATTCATCGATCCACAAAAGTTATTGCCTATCGGCCGATTTCTTCCAAAGCCTCCACAAGCAAAGGGTGCTAAGAAAAAAGGACCATCAGGTGGTGTTGGTGGTGGTAGAGGCGGTGGACGAGGTGGATTTGGAAGAGGGGGCAGTGGCGGTGGCGGCGGTCGAGGTTTTGGTCGTGGAGGTGGTGGCGGCGGTCGCGGTGGTGGTGGTGGCCGTGGAGGCGGTGGATTTGGACGCGGAGGCGGCGGTGGTGGTGGAGGTCGTGGAGGAGGCGGACGTGGACGTTGGTAGAATACTAGTGTTGGCACTTAAGTTAGAACGTACAATAATGCATAAGGATATATGTACATACATATATATCGTATCCCTTTTACTGACTCAATTTTTATTGTTCTTAATAAATGAATTACAAACTTATAAATTGTGTTTTTCCTTTCATTATCAAACAACAACACAGAAGGAACGATTTTTTAATCGGTTGTAAAAATCTTGCGATTTATATGATCAAATGAACGATGTACTTAATGCTATCATGAAGTGGTTTTAATATTTAAAAAAGACTGGAACTTAAAATTATTTTTTCAAAGCATGCAGACATTACACCCATAGCCACAAATAATTAAACAAATTATTTTAAAAAGTTTCTTTAAATATTGTTTATTATTAAATTTTACATAGATTAAAAATAACTGCCTTTTACTTAATTTTAGCTTCGTTTCCTGAAAAGATTCGAGTATTAGTAAAATACTAGAATTTATTTAATAAAAGGGTTTCGTTTTACCAACATATTTGATTTCATCAAAGGCTTTACGAGCTTTCTTCAATTCTTCATTCATTGTGAGTAAATCTTTTACGCGGGCATATTTTCGGGGATCTTTACGCACCAAAAATATTATGTCTTCAACCTGCACGCGACCTGTACGTCCAATCTCCATTGCTCTATGTGTAGTTTCAGTAATAAATTCAATCACCAAATCCTCCAATAAATCAACGCTTTCAGTATAGGGATTTTTATCGTCTCCAAACCCGTACATCATGCAACGCAATTCCTTGCTAAACAAACGCTTACGTCCTGCTGATGTAGTAACAAACTGCTCCTCACCCAAATCATCCTCATCGAACTTTGAGAAATAAGAATATATATAATGCCAAAGATGTTGAAATATGCTTACATCTGCACTTTCGAAAGTTTCATCCACCCCTTGAGCATTGGTCATTATTTTTGTTTATTTACTAATTTTTTTATGTTTGATATTATTTATAAATCTAGAAACTTTGGTAGTCTTACTTTTTTCTTTTATTAGCAATAGTCATTTGTTGATAGTAACATGACATTTTAAATGTCAAACTCATACGGTATTTAAAATGAGTTCATTCAAGGAGAGATGTGTGAAAATATTTTTTTTTTTTACAAAATGTAAATAAGAAACTATTAATTTAAGTTTAAGGTTTACAGTTCATTCATTTCGAATGTTCTTGGCTCTATATATATATATATATATATATATATATTTATAACAATAATAATTGAGTGGCACTACAGCAAACCTAGACTTTCGGCGTGTGGGTGGACGCACTTACCCACTGCACCACGGCGACCACTCTTTATATATACATAATATATATATGTGTATAATATAAAATATGGTAATATATATATTGTTTAAGGTAAACTGCTTTAGATCTAATGTAGTGTACAATATGAGTATGCAATTAATTATTGCATTGTACCACACAGCAAGAGTAGGTGGAATGATGGAATCTCGTATTTTCCCAATAATGTTCAATCTCCGTTTTTAGAGGGTTCACAACTAGACCAAACTCTTTGGTCCTGGCCACAAATTCGTGGAAAGCTTGCTAGATAGTGTAGAGATGAATTTTCTAGACACTACAATTGCAACACTGTCCGCATATGCGAGAACTTTATTACAAAAATTTTCTAGCATTATGATCAGTTCATTGATCGCGTTGGCCCTGAGAAGGGGCGAGGGGTTGTGAACCTGTAAAGACTGCTCTTTATATCCTGCACTCATTCAAGCCAGCCGATTAATAAAACGACGGCTACCTTAATAACAAGGATCAAAGACGTTCAAGGCTGCTTATATGGCATTCAACAGTGTTGTATAAAATAATACAAAAGAAAACTGTCAAGGGTAGTATAAGTATCAAACAAAAGTTCTAAGGCATAGCCGCAAGATGTTGTTTAAGTTCCTCCAGTTCAGACTTTATTAGCTCAGACTTGAAAGCATTAAGGGCACCATGGTAACACCCAGATATCGGTCTACATCAATGCGGATATTTGGTAGGCTAACTTGTCATCCAAATCGATATCATATTCTCTATTATCGGTGGGGACCAAACCTTCCATCTCTACAGCTGCCGGTATGACGCTACCCCCATTCTCCTTAGGGAGTAGGATTCTTAGAATAGGTTCAATCCTCTCAAGGCAATCGATTTCTAAATTTTCGATTCATTGATCTTTTAAAAGCAACCGCCACACAACAACGAGAGCAGTCTGAAGATGTTCTGGTTAATATTTTCTGAAACCGGAAGAACCTTCCCATCGAAAACTGTACAAAATAATAGCGTATATACGATTCACAAATGATACATTTACAAAGTGTGATGTGAAGCAAATGAAAAATAGGAGATGGGCTGCAAATGGTGTCACCTTGACAACACCTACTGATGAAATCATGCACGGAAAATATGTCCAACCTTTGTAATATCCAGAAATATTTGCCCACTGAAGTATACATCTATGTACAAGCATTCACATTTGGTCTCAGACAAGTGATTACATAGAAAGGTGAAATTTCAAGTAATTTAATAACATTTAAAGGACCTTTCTTACGACTCTACGAAACAAAATACTATTTACAAACATGTCGGTGCCATTTCATATCTACACCACCAATATACAAATGTATGCATGTGTAAACTGTGCATTTTTATAGAGTGCAGTCTTCCTTTGTCTTTTTTCGTTTACTATAAATATAAAGTTAAATAAATAATAGTGGATAAATAACAACAAATTGTTATACAAAATAGAAATAGTTCTACTTTTTGGCTAAGGCAACTCCTAATCCAACCAGTCCGCCCAACACTAGAGCTGCTCCACCTGCAACTGCTGCTCCCTTAATCATATCTTTATCTTGCTGCTCCTTATTATACTTCTGCAAATTAAAGGCAATGGAATGAGTGGCACTAAATGTTAAGGAAAACATATTTTTATCTTACTTGCAGGGAAAGAACTTGAATATTAGTGGGCTCTATTTCCAAGAATGCCTTGCAGTATTTCATTGCCTCTGTGTATTGTTTCATTCGTGTATTGCCCAATACCAAGTAATATACATATTCCCTCTTGTTACTCGGATCAGTAGTCGCCAACTTCTCAAGGAGATATACGCCCTTTAAAGATCAAATTGTCAGGGCAGTTAAACACTATAACAAGAGTCTGCGATACTCCAATTACCTTTCTTATGTCATTGGTATATTCACTGCGAACTAAACAAATCGCATACTCAAAAGTCGTCTCATTAGACGCATTTGGTGATGATGTATATTTTTTTTCACATTTCTAAAAATATGTGATCGTAAGCAAACATTTAATATGTTAATTGATTTTACCTCTAATTCATCAGGCGGTACAATATCGTTCAAAAGTTCTTCCATGATAAAATGTTATTAGTATTCGCTCAACCTGATTGCTAGCAGACAAAATTATTCAACAAAACAAATTAAACTGTAGATGACTCACAAGTACACATCATAATTTTACCAAAATACAAATATAAAGGGTTCCCCGAGTTGTCAAAAAAATTAGTATAGTTTTCCCTGTTTCACTTACAACAAGAATCGAGAGGGCGCTGACTGTTTATGTCATTTTAGAGAATGAGATGAATTGAGATTCATCCCTGATTGAGATTCTGTCAAGATGTGAAATGAACCAAGTCAACAGACGGCAGGGATGTTCTTCCTGACAGACGACAACAATTCGTAGATAATAATGTTTTCGAAGCGGGCCAGGCAGAGATCATAAACCAATAAGGAAATAACCTAAAAGTCAAGGCAGAGTTGAAGAAATGCTTATGTAGGCAAGGATGAGTGAACAATGGTCACTGCTTTGAAGCCTCTTACGAAAAATTAATACAACCAGACCAACGCTAGAAATTAACTTTGGTTTAGTGTACGTGGTTATGATTTTCACATATTTTATATTACATATATATTTTTGAGTACTCGAAAAATGTCGTTTCTGTCACAACGCCAAAGAAATGTGTTCAAAGAGTGCAATATGCGATATTTATAAATGCAAGTGGCAAGAGTTGTGGCGATTCAAATTAAATTTCAGTTTCTGCATCTTTAATGGTCAAATTCTTATTCACACACACAAATATGCTACTGATTTCATTTTTTTTAAAAGTATAATTATGAATATTGCACTTTATGAACTATAAACCAGTAACTTTTAGTGTATATGATTCTTAAAGTTAATTGTACATTTTAATTAACCTAACACTATTTATTGATGGTAAAATAAAACATATGTGCTAAGTGTTTAAATAGTTTTAAATTGTACATTTCAATTTCCATTCAAAGCAATGAATGAATTAATCTACACTACGCTGTACTAGACACAGTATTAGTTCTCAAGAAATAATATGATGACAAGTTTTTATATTTATAAATTTTATATTCATATATATATTTATTATTTCTCAATGTAATTCAGCTTTAATTGAACTCGATAAGAAGTAGTTAAGAAAATAATATAAGATATTATTTTGTATTTGTGATTTTGCGTGTGCCGGCATAAAAAGTGCGTTTGGTTTCACAGAAAAAAAGAAAATATGTTTGTATGTAGTTTATTTAGCTATCAAGGCAGAAACTAATCCAATCACTCCACCAAGTCCAATGAGACCAGCCGTAATTGCTACACGTTTTCTCGTGTCCCTTCTTATGTATTCCTGTTGAACAAGATATTATTTGTTGTTAGATAAACTCAATACTCTTTTTCTCATTATACCTGTAGGGAAGTAACTTGTTTGTTATTTGGTTCTATTTTCAAAAAAGCGTCGCAATATTTCATTGCATCATCATATCGTCTGATGCTAGTATTACCCAAAGCCAGTAGGTATATGTAATCTCTTTTATTGGACGGGTCATTTTGTGCTAATTTTTCCAATAGCTGTATACCCTTCAAAGCCATTTAAAACATAAAGGATTAGAAACAATACGGCGAATAAATAAACATGCACCTTGTATTTATCTTCTGGATATTCACTATGAATCAATGCATATGCGTAGTTAAATGTAATTTCATTTGTTACATTTTCCGCATCCTCGTACTCCCTTTCGAATTTCTAAAAAGAAGACTTATAGTAATATACAATAAATTGCAGATACCTATGTATGTATTTAAGGTTACCAAAATATCACTGTGCGGCATATGTGGGAAGAGAGTTTTTTCCATTTCGAAACTTAATTTAAGCCACTGCTAAGAATATGCGTCTATTTAGAATGTGTAGAGGATTAATCATAAACTTTCCACTTTGACAGTTTGATAACTCACACGATGTTATCATATACATATAATTTTTTGATTACGCCAAAATGCCAATGTTTATCTATGGTGCAATTTAAAATTACAGGTTGAGGTTGTCACTCTAATATGTGTTTACATACATAAGGTAATCCAATCCAATAAAAGTATGAATGAATACGTTTTTTTCTTAACATAAAATATTGTTTATTGCCATAAAAATATATTAAACTATTTGTAAGATATTTAAGCACTCAGTTCTTTCGAAAACTTTGCAAAATCGGATATATAACATCTAGACATTCCATTATTTCCTTGTGTGTCTTAGCTCCAGTGAATACAATTTTACCATTAACAAATATCAGTAAAACCATACGAGGTTTAACCATTCTATAGATTAGACCAGGAAATAGCTCCGGCTCATATGAACTAAATTGTCCGTGCACTTGATTTAGGTTTTCTAAACGAATCGGAAATCGAAGATCTACAGTGGCAACAATATTTTGCAGCTTAAAGTCGTTGAATTTCACTTTGTAGCCGAGTTTTTGTAAAATACGTGCAAATTTGCGCGCACCAAGATGTGCCTGACTTTCATTGCGCGCTCCAGTGCAGATTATTTTGCCCGTGCGAAATATCAACGCTGTACATCGCGGTTCTCTCATACGCATAACAACACCATGGAATCTGGAGGGAGTGTACTCTGAGTTACGTGTCCTAAAGTTTATATCTTGAAGATTTAGTTCACATCCTACAGACACAGTGGCGACAACATTTCTGAAAAAGAAAATTCATTACTGTTAAGGAATGAGAAAATTTCAACCGGCACCTACTGAATTTTAACCTCATGTGGTGCGTCCTTGGGGCCGACTGGTACAACTGGGGCGGAAGGTACAATACTGAGATGTGGATTTATCTGATAAAATACACGTTTAAATAATTGATATATAATTCACGTTGATGTGCAAAAGAAACACGCTACCTTGTTTGGTGAAAGCAAGGCTGGGGATAACTTAAGTGGGTTAGCTGCTGGTGAATTCATTTCTATTTTACGAATTATACCCAAAGCAGGAAATAAACCTTTAAATATTTGTTAAATTCATGAAGCTCCCAAAACAGAAAACACACCTTTTTTGCATATATTGGAAAGACGGAACAGAAAATGTTTACCTGTGAACTAAATACTTGTCAATAATGTACACATAAATCATACGTGAATTAAGGAACAGAACGAATTGATGTTTACAATTTGCAGTGCATTGCACGAAACGTTTCCAGAGCCATAGGCCAGTTAATTAAATCACAGGGTGGGTTTGTATATGAAAATGTTGAATTGTTTCTTCTGACAATCTCAAACGAAGTGATTCTGGTCTGAAATGAAAAGGAAAATTGTTTACTTCCTCCTAGCAGGCATTTGCAACTTTAGTCGTGATATATTGAACGAACACTTTTTGCAGTTTTTCTACAGCAATTTAGTTTCACACAACAACATTTATGTATATACACCTTTAACAACAACGTTTATATACACTTTCAAAGACTTTAAGAATTTAATAATAACACCATGTATGAGAAATTATTGCATATAACCCTATTTTTTATTATCAATACCGAATTTATTGCATTTTGCAAAAGCCCAAATAGTAGACATAATATAAATAGCCTAATATGGGACAATAGTTGGGATTCTCTGAATTTGTAAGATAGGCTCAAAATCAAAGCTCTAAGGAAGATTAACTCATGAGTCCAATATTAGTTAAACATTATATATAGGGATTTCATTATTATTAATGCATGCATTAAGGTACTAAAATGTAATAATCTATAAAATAAAAGGTATGTTTCACGATAAAAAAAATTTAATTGACGTAAAACCTTCCTTTTTTCTTGATCAAACATACCTTATCTCCTTACTCTTCTTCCACTATTTCTGTGAAAAAAGAGTCCGAAAACATTTCAATCAATCAATTTTATAGTACAAATAAAAGAAAACACAAGTACTCGAACAGGCGCAATATTTCGCCATGACAGCTTCATAAGGTGACAATTCACATTCAAATGCACCAGTCGTCTGTCAGTTAAATTGAAATACACTTCTTTTTTTATGTGTTATTTTTATTATGGAGAAACTATTAAAACATTGTGAAATAAACAAACTAGAATGCATTCTTAGTTGTAAAAACTCGAAGTCGTTTTACAAATTTCCCCATGAGGATGCGACCCTTAAGATATGGCTAAATAAACTCGGCTTGGAAAAGATTCCTAGCGTTTTTAGATTACCTCGAATATGCAACAACCACTTTTCGGATGATATGATTGAAGCTGATGGAAGAAGACTGAAGCCATCGGCTGTTCCGATTCTGAACATCCCCAATACCACAGTCAGCAAGGAGACAGAAAATCCAATTAATCAATGCAGCACCAAAGTCAGTGTGTTTAATGATCAGGCTAAAACTACGAACAATGTAAGTGCTTTTTTTAAAAATGTTAGAATTCAATTGAAGAAACCCAGTGAAAAACCAAAACTAACACCCGATGAAAGACCAAAAGCCCCCGAAGGGACACCAAAATCACCAGAAGGTGAAACAACAATTGTTCACGAGACTTCGCAACAAGATGAAGACAAAACACAACCAACCGGCTCAAAAGCAAGTACGGGAAAAAGAAAAAGACCAGTTCGAAGACCAATATTTTTGCCACTCACGAAACAGAGGGCAGAGATTATTGTATCTAAAGATAGCCGATGCTTCCTAAAATGTAGAGATGCAAAGCACACTTATCAATTCCCAAAGGATGAAGCATCGCGTAAGATTTGGATAGAACAGTTACGTATGCCTGTATTTAGATTTAGCAGTGCCAGGATATGCAGAAATCATTTTTCACCGCGTATGTTTACTCACAAGAGAGCCCTACGCCTTACGCGCTGTGCGGTTCCGGACATTAACCTTCCAGGAGAGACCATATTCACATCAGTGGAGGGACCTCTGAAAGTTGATTATTGGCCTGTAGGGGCTCATTTACTTCCAGCACTTCCAAGTAATAAAGAGAATACAGAAAAAACTTTTATAAGAGAAGCATCTCCAGTCAACAAGCCGCCAAATGAGGATCAGTTGAAACAGTATTTTCGCGCAATGTTAGATCCACCATTTCCCATTGAAGATCATCCAGAAATGTCACATCCTGAGATTCTTATCAACCCAATAGAAAATATTAAAACTGCAATCAATCAAGAGCACAATAAAGAAGGTATTCTACATGTTTTTCGACCTCAAGACGAAGGCAAAGTTCTACTTCCCGATAACGCTGATGATGCTAAAGAGGAATGTGTTCTAAAATGCCAAAATACTGAGCATTTGTACAAGTTCCCAAACTTAGAATTCAATAGAAAGATATGGCTGGAGAGAGTAGGGCTAACACATTGTTACTTCAACACAATGCTTTGTGAGAAACACTTCTCGGAAAAGATGTTCACTAAAACAAAGAAGAGGCTAGTAAAGAACGCCTATCCGGACATGAACCTCCCTAAGAACAACCAACAACGTATGCCTAAAAAGCTTAGTGACTATCGGTTAGTACTGCCAGATCATGTTTGTGATGTAATTGAGTTGCCGGAATACATTTGCGTTTTGACTGTGTTAAAGCAGCACACAGAAGTCGAGGCACCTATAAACGGTATGAAGTACGTCAAACACAACATTGAAATAAACATTCCGAAACGTGAACGAGAAGTGCAGGTGTTATCGTCTGATCTGGTTAAAAATGTAAATATTGGTATTTCGGCGGACGACTCAATGGATGATTTCGATGAGGAGGATATTGATACTGATTCTGTGGACACGATAAACTCGCAACAAACCGAAATGTTCGAATGTTTAATATGTGGAGAGATTTCGATTGGAGATGAATGCCAAATGAAGCATTCGGATACGCATAAGGAATCGAGCTCGCTGTGTTTTCAATGCGGACGCTTGTTTCCGAGTGAAAACAGACTAAAAGTACATGAAGATAAGAGACATTTCGGCAGTCAGATTAGAAAAGCTTTACGTTGTCCTAAAATTCATTGTAAAAAAGCATTTCATTCTAAAAAGCAATTACTTAATCATGTAGAGGAGCACACTAGACGATCAGAACACAAATGCAAGAAGTGTAAGCAAGTATTCCACTCCGCTTTAAAGCTACATAGCCATCAAATGACATGTAGAAGTACCTGGTGGCCAAAATATCCGAAGCGGGTACATATTCGAACGAAACGGAATTACACATAAGTAACGGAAATCAATTTTAAAATTAAAGTATCTTTAGAAAAAAAAAATGTTTTTTTTTATTTAAAATACGTTTTCAGAGTTTCCTGGTACACCATATCCATTTTGGATTTAGTGTCATCGCTTTTTGTAATAGTCAAATCGATTTATAAGATTTCAAACAGACACTATTGACTAAAATATATCAATGCTTAATAAGTGATATACGGGAAATCTTAAGCTCAGCTGCAGCTGTTGCTCAACCCTTGACGGTATAGATCGCACTATTTTTGGCTACTTTTTACGCTGTATCCTTTCACAATCACCTGATTTTCAAACAGAAAGCCTCAGCTAAAGCCTAAAGAATGGAATTGAGATTATCTTAGTAATCAATAATAGTTGTTGTTATAATTCATTAATGCATGGGAAACCAGAAATAACCATTTCATTGAAGCAACAAGATCATGCGCTGCAATGTTCATACATATGTACCTCAAAGTGATGGATAGATGATAAGTGAACGCTAAGCGACGACATTCCCTCAAACAAATCATTTCGACAATTTTTTTAGTTTGAAATGCCCTTATTCCACAAATCAAGCAAGTTTTGTGTTTTAATTAGAAGCCAATACGGTTTGGTACAGAATTTGTATGCTCCACCATATGTATGTATATGCATACATATATATTAAAATTTATATTCGCTATTGTATGAAGCAAGACATCTAAACCAGCCACAAACGATTGATCCTAAATAATTAGAATAGAAGGCTGCACTTAACTGCAACTACACGCTTATAATTTTTTCAGTACTTTCGTATGTTTGTGTTAATTGTATAACTACATACTAATTGCAGGTTGTAGTAAATTTTTATTCAAACTTGGTAATACCATTAATTTTTGAAAACGTTGGTTGTAATTTGACAGTTGCTTCTACATGACAGTCATGACAGTAGACAACTGTCAAACAACAAAATAAATAACCCCACAGAAGTTATTATAATTGAGCGCTTACAAATAATCAAATAATTAAAGTATTATTATATAGTTTTCTATTCATATTCTAGTTCACAAAGCAAACAAACCAAATAAGGTTTACATTAAAGCGCATATCAAATCTTCCCATCCGCTCACAATCTCGAACTATGTTTAGATAATCTAAATTAGATCTCAAATAAGAGAATTTGAAAATTGTATAAACAAATGTATGCACAATCAGAAAAAATATCAGGAGCTGGAACTGTTAACTTAGAAATTAATGCGCCCGATGCCAATGGAGCCTTCAATGTCGAAGGGAAAACCTGTGATGATGTAGGTGAAATTTTTGAAAACTTATGTAAAGGAAAAGTGGATTTAGCTTTAAAGGAACAAACGGCAGATGTATATAAAAATTGTAAAATGAAAGGCGAGAATTTTTGCAAATCGGAGGCTTCCGATGACTCTAGTGAAGAATCTGGGAGCGAAATCGAATATGCGTCTTGGTGTCTTGCGTCTAAAAGTCAACAGTACAAAGAAACAAACACCCAGAATACGAAAGTCATAGATTTACCTCAGTTTATACTTGTCCTTACAGCTTTTAAAGCAGAAGACACGGTCATCATACCTCCAAATGACCTCTTGCCAGAATACGTGCAAGTGGAACGAGAAAGAAAATTCCCTTCGAAAAGAACCTACAGTAAAGCTTATGATATAAAGTCAAAAAACCGGGAAATCATAAGAAAACATAAAGCCTTAATCAAAAAAAAATGTCCAATAATCGAGGTAGCAGCAAAAACAGATGAGACGAAACACGTTCATCGTATTAAATACGTACGTTACTCTTCGTCCGTAAATGCAGTGCGACGTGAAAGAGAAATCCAAGTTAGTGAAAAGGAATGCAGGACGAATGATGTTTCTGTTCAATGCGATCTTGATGAAGATGTTAAACCTCCAACGGAAGAAAACCCCGAAGTGAAATGGATAAACCACATTATTGAAGCGCACATGCTTAATGACGACGCCAATATATATGAATGTCATATATGCGGCGAAATAGCACTTAGTTATGCCTCTAAAGAGAGACATTCCCTAATTCATGAAAATGATAGTTTACTTTGCTTTCAATGTGGGCGCAATTTCCAGAAACCTGATGAATTGAGAAGTCATGAAAAAATGCATGGAAGGAATAAATTTGAAATAAAGAAAGCGCTTCGCTGCCCGAAATTATATTGCACCAAGGCGTTTCATTCAAAGAAACAGCTCTTCAATCACATAGACGAACACGCCAATAAGACTGAAGAAAGATGCAGCAAATGTCAGCGTTCATTTCATTCTCTGTTTCAGTATCATATGCATAAATCGAAAAGAAATTGTTGGAGATAGAATTTTGTGTACGTATTTAGTTCCTAGAAATTGTGTAAATCAAATAATGAAAAAAATATATTTAGGTTATTTTTTGAAAGAATGTGTTGTAAATTTGTATTCACTTTTCATTGTGATTTCAATGATTTCTTTCTTATTTGCAAGGAAAGTAACGTGTTAATTTGAAAAGAAATCTACCATCAACAAAACAGATAAAGCAAACATAAGTACGTAAAACTCCAACCCGATAAATACTTGCCATACAGCAAATGATACAAACGAAAATAATAAAAGGAAACACTCAAAAAACTTCGATACAAAAATAAGAATAGGTTTATTTCCTGAAATTAGCACTCTAGCATCCTTCTAAAAAACATATTCTGTTTCAACTGTTTTCGATTCAAGCAAAATTTAGAGGTCCTTTGATGGCGGAATAATTGAAGGGAGGAATTAAACGTACGAAGGCATATATAGCATTTGTAAGTTATATTTCCAATATGTTCTTCAATATGATCGTGCAACTGTTTCTTAGAATAGAAAGCTTTATTGCAAAACGGTTTAGGACACCGCATTGCTTCATTTATATCCATCATGAATTTGCCGTGAAAGTATTTTTCATGCGCCAATAGTTTTTCTGAACTTGAAAACGTTACCCCACAGAAAGAACAAAGTGATGGCACACTATTGTCGTGTAAAGCGAAATGTTTTACTTGAGCCACGTAATTGGGCAATATTTCTCCACAAACAAGACATTCACGTTTATTTAAATCCGCAGGACAGTTAGGACGTAGTTTGGAATCACGACTAATCAAACTAATGTCGAATTCCGCGTCACATTGGTTTCCAAAATCTTTTGTTGTTATTTCTATATCAACTTGTACCTCACGATCTCGTCTAGGATTTTCATCCTCCCCCATATAGTAAACATAATCGATTTCTTCTGTTTGAAGAGATTTCATTCCACGGTTCTCCCTCATCTCTTCACTTAGTGTTCGAGAAATAGTAATGTCTGGTGGTATGTCTAGAAGGGATCGTGGAACTTGTTTTTCCTCATTATTTGGCCAATAATTACTGTTCGAAAGTTTGAGTTCCTTCGCTTTGGGTATGGTAATAACAAGGATATGTTCTGGTATTTCAATTACATCGCACATATACTTTCCCTGAATACGCAGCTCATAGTCTAATAATAAAGTGGATGTGTCCGTTATCAAGTTGTCTAACGTTCTTGGCGGTGAGGGTGGATTGGCTGATGGTGTTGTGGAAGAAGTGGGCAGCGCATCGGTAATATGTAAAACAGGTGACGTGGGTAGTACTTCCTCAGTTCGCAAGTCTTCGACAAGCGCATCTTCTTCGATTATCATAGAAACCTCTTTTTCTGTTAAATCATGATTAGCGCCTAATGTTCTATTTATGTTTGTGCCGTTTAAAATACTGTTTTCTTTTAGAGTATCACCTGCATCGGAAGATTCCGACTCAGTTTCTAAGAGTTCCACATCCGTACTCTTAGACATTTGTTTTTCTTTCGCGGCTATAGAAGAAGCAATCCTCTCTGCTATTTTTTTGCTCTTACTGGTTGAAACCTCTTCTGTTGCAAGCTGCATAAACGCACTTATGGGATCTAGGTCTTCATCTGTAGTCGTTGAATTAGAATCATTGTCTTCTAATGGTTTACAATATTTCGAAGTTTGGGATTTCTGTTCTGTAATTATGGAATCCAGTTCACTTTCTGCTACCGTCTCATTTGATAAACTCCATTTGTCGGACACTCTTCCTCTTTTTTCCGCAAGTTTATTAATTTCCTCCATCTCTTCCATGTTTTATATAAATAAGCTAATACAGTTTCTTATTAAAAGTATCTCTATTTTAAGCAGATAATTTATACAACCTATAATAAACGAAAACTTCAATTTATTAGTTTGCAGGCAGTTAGTAAACTTGTCAAAAGAAATGAAATGACATTTGACTTAAACTGTCAATCAGGGACATGGATGAACGAAGAAGGAGATACACAGCTTCACAGCTGATCGATCAGATGATTTCCCCTACATCCTACAAACGTTTGACAGTTATTGACGAATTGTGGTGGATTTAGGTTTATTTCTGAAAGTTATTTACGAACCATCGAACATTTTTTCATGTTACCCACACTTGTTTACGTTTCCCCTCCAAAATTTGCAGCATGTCGACCATTTCCTGAATTTTTGCCCACAATAGTGTCAAACATTCGTAAATTGCCCACGTATTTCCTGTATTCGTCGGCCATTATGAGATTTTATTCGGAGTAGGTTCGTAAGTAACCAAATAAATTTTCCTTGAAATTAGTGTCATCTAAACTCTAATTAATTGGTATATAAAGATTTTATATTATTATTAAATAGATATTCAGTATTATATTATACATCCAATGGCTTGTGAAATATGTACAAAAAAGGAAAGGATGCATATTTGCAATTTCAAAGTTGAGTATAAGAAAGAATTTTGTATTTTTTTGCGGTTTTCGTTTCTACCGATATTTTGAATTACATATTCTACTAAGAAGAATTTTATTATTAGCACCTTATTTAATTACAGAAATAAAGGGGAATTCAGTATTTTACTGTAAGGATTCTGAAAAACAGCACACGTCCACTCTTTTTTAATAATGGGCTATAAATTATAAAAAATAACTTACTCTTTTTGATTCTATACCACTACATTACATTTATTAAAATGTATATAGTAATGCCAATGTGTAACTAATTACAACCTAAAACAACGATGTAAAATTTATATATATTTGTATATCACATGACTTATGAAAACAGAAATGAATGTACGATTAAAGACATTTACGCATGTTCGGAATTTCATGTTCTTGTTTTGTATATTATTGATTTAATTTTTATTAATATTTCGACTTGGTAGTATTATAAAGCTAAAGCTATAACTAACGAAAAGACGTATCTACATCGATTCTTATAAAATCAATAATTTAGTGGAATTCAATATTTTTCTAATCACATCTACAGTATGACGAACACAATTATTAAATAACATATTTATACTTAAAGTAATAGAGCGATTTATGATAATTTTTCATTTTAAACATAAGTCTGTAGTAGCGTTTTGTATTCATTTTATAAGGGAAGCATTGTAATATTGTATGTATAAAATTATGTATGCAATTTTAATTTATAATTTAACAACAAGGTCTATTGATATGTTAATAAATTCAAAATTATTTACACACATATAATATGTTAAAATATTTCTTAAAAGTATGCCTGAAGTGCAACTGCTGCGTTACTGGTGCACCTTCTGAACACGCACTCCCTCCGCCATGTTCTAGAATTTTTTGGTGGTGAGAAATATTGCCGGTATTTTAAATTCACTTTAAATTTTTAATCAGTTCAACTGTGTAAAATGTCTTAAAACAACAAAAGATAACAAAAAAAATTATGTTTCCACATTCCGCAGAATTTATCACAGGAATCAGCATTCTATGACATTAAATGAAATTGGCAAAAAATAACGACTTTTTTTCATATTAAAACCCACCCCTATAGTTTGAGCGGGAAGGTAATCGGCAGATTGAGTAGCTCACACGTATTCTCATTTCGGAGAGAAACCCTGTCTGTGAATTTGGCTCTCCGATCAGCTGTTCAAGAAGGGGAAATGTTATAAAAAACGCTGTCAAATTTTCCCCAAGGGCGGGAGACGAAGAAGCTGTGTATCTCCTTCCTTGTTCATCCATGATCAGGGATGAACATCCTGCTGTCAATTGCAGTTTTCGAGCGAAGGTGACCGAAGGCAACTCATTTCCATGATAAAAGAAGCGTGCATAGCCAAAATCAGGTATAGCTCTTATTGGTCCCTGGCCAAAATTCAGTTTATGATCATAACAAATATGCCCAAATCTTGTTCGTGTACACGAAAATTCTCAATTTCTTCCAAAAGAGAGATCTTATTAGTGAGTAATAAACTTCTCACATTAGGGTTTGGTGTAACAAAATTATTCTAACCATTCTCTTTCTTTTCTTTTACTGGCGCTACCATTCTCTGATAGCCTTTAAAAACTGTTATTTCTATCAAAGCCATTGCTGTCGGTTGTCTCTTTCTTCTACTTTCCTTAATCTTACATATTTTGACAGTATTTCATCCGCACTTCCTAAACCAACGCAAACATAAAGAGCTTACATGGCACTAGAAGAATGTTCACATATCTAAAATTTTCAACTTAAATTAACTTACGTAAATTTACGAGCGCACGCGCTGGTAAATAATATACATATCTTACATTAAACTTAAGCTTAAGATCAAGATTTTCTATTGTAATTATTCTGGCTTATTTTTCAAATGAATTTTTAACATATATTGGGTGCAATTGTGGTATTCATTTCATCAGACTGTTTGGACCCAGTTAGATTGAACTCTTCGTTTTTCTTCTTCTATCTCTGAACTTCCCTTTTACCTGTTAACATTGTGACATCACAAAATACACCTAAGTCGAAAATCAATTTCCCAATATACAAGTCATTAACTCATGTATGGCTTCTCTACGCTACTGAAAACAAGAAAGTAAGTGACAGTCACTAATAAGCAGTTGAATTTGAACAGTCGCAAAATGAAGCACTTGATTTTATTCCTTGCCTGTGTTATCGCAAGCGTAAATAGTCTCAGTTTTACAATAACATCAAAAATTTACATTGATGTTAAAGTGAACAGAAAGCCGATTGGTAGAATAGTTTTCGGTTTATTTGGTGAGGAAGCGCCGAAAACAGTGAAGAATTTTCGACACATTTGTCTAAAAGGCATCAATGGGACCACATATATTGGTTCAAAATTCCATAGAGTAATCGATAGATTTATAATTCAAGGAGGTGATATTGTATCAGGAAATGGAGTAGGATCAATAAGTATCTACGGTGAATACTTTGACGATGAGAATTTGTCTATTGAACATAATCGGCCGGGCTACTTGGGAATGGCGAATCGTGGGCCAAACACTAACGGATGTCAGTTTTATGTGACAACGGTAACAGCAAAATGGCTGAATGGAAAACATGTTGTATTTGGAAAGGTCATCGAAGGAATGGATGTCGTATATGATATTGAAAATGTAAGCTGTATTTATTATTTAAATATATATATATTTAAAATATATATTGTTTTGAGAAAGTCGATACAATATTTAATTCAAGATTTTCATTAAGCTCAATTAGCGTCATTAAGTGATAAAAGGTTACGTTAATGGTGTTTTCAAATATAATCCCCACTTACATTTGTTAACAAACATTCTTTATTACTAATAACACTAAAAAAGGAAAACCATAATAAAAGGAAAGCAATACTTTGTAAAAACCAAGCGATTTTTACTTTCTGATATGTATTTGACTATATACATATACTTGTATATGTATACTTGTATATGTATATACTTGTATATGTATTTACTAATTGAGATTTGAATTCATAACAGATTTATAAAGTGCAATACATTTTTTGTGCAGTTACATAATATTAGTTATACCAAGTCGGAAGTGGTCCGGCTGCATAAAAAAGTGAATTTTTATAATTTAATTAGCGAACAATTAAGCTTTAAGGATTTTACTCATAAGTATATTGGCAGAATAATTTACTTCCACTCAATATGACGTTAAATAGTGACTTATCTTAATGTTAAAGTTGGTCAGGTTTGTCTCGTTGTACAAAACCCGCTGTGGGATAGAATTTCTTGAATTCGAATTCGGGTGTGCAATATATAAGAAGGCGGGCCCGAAGATACACCCTCATCTTTTTCATCTAGGAAGGACTTACGTTGAACCACACGGGACAACCATACACAACGACCACCTTGTTCCTAGTACCAAAGTGGGGTTCAAGTCAAATATGCTCCCAATATGGTATGGAACCTATAAGATCGCTGGTGAAAACAGCCAACAAAGTTGCCGAAATAACTAAATTTTGACAAGCATTGACACGCTTTTTGGTTTCCATAGCTTATATAGTCGACTTAGCTAATGGAAAATGTTAATTCACGAGTAAATGTTAATCAACCGTCAAAACGCCCGACTGAGAGAGTGGCCCCACTCGGTTAGACTTACAACTTAATACACATATCTCAAACATGCGCGCAGCTGTGTTATAGGGATTTAAAGTCCATCGCATGGACATATATATGTATGCATATTTTAATTTTGATTTTTAGTATTCACATCATCTTCCTAATCCACTTTTTTTCATTTTTGTCATAATTTTTGTCTTCAAGCTATATTAACTATATTTTAATTTTTTTAAGGTAAAGACAGATATAGAAGATTCCCCACTGGAACCGGTAGTGATATCGAACTGTGGAGAGATGCCTACAGAGCCCTATAAATATTATCCTGATGACTACGAGTAAGAAACTGGGTCTTAAATTTTTGACCTCAAGTCTATAGAGTATTTTAATTTCAGCTTTTGGGGATGGGTTAAAGCGGCTGGTCCAGCATTAGGAAGTTCGTTTGCAGTTTTAGGCATTTTTCATTATTTTTACCGCCAACTCAATATGTACTGCTAAGGTTTCTGAATATAATTTGACACATCTTTTAATCAAAAAATGGGATTATTTTTTTTACAAAGTTAATTTAAAAGTTCATTAGAACTCGTGCTTGTTATACGTCCATGCAGTTGAATTGGCAATGTGAGTCCAAGGTGAACCTCAAAAAGGAGGGTAAATTATCAAATGAAAAAATGACATTCAAGTTTACTTACATCTATCAGCAAATAATCATCAATGGTTTGGTTTATTTCAAAACATCCGCTGAAGGCTGTAAATAAAATAACTAGTTGGAACGTGGAATCGTGCCAATCTCCGTTGTCAATTTGACATATTTCTGCAAGAATTAGGGGGTCTTTGAAAGCTTTATTTGGAAAACTAATCTTATTATAGTGCTCCTTTATCTTTGGCTCTTTACTGGGCTCCCTTTCGCGTTGGTGCACCCCAGACGAATCAATGTCGAAGGAATGTGCATGAGTTATTTTTACATCAGACTGACTTCCACTGACGTCCATATCTTTCTCTCTTTTGTTTTGACATAATTTTTGTTTGTTCTCCTCAGGTGATTGTATATAGAAGAGGAAAGAATCACAATAACTTTACATAAAAAGAAACAGATAACGTAAAGAAACCTGCGTTAAATACTTATAAAAACGATTCTTACTTGGCATCATAAGATTCATTGAACCATGCCATAAGGCCTGGAGTTCCAACTCTAGTTCTAGCAGATAAAAACACCCTTCCAGGGCCGAGGAATGTTAAGTCGATATGAAAATGTTTTGATTCATTCACCGCAAAGTCACCCATATCCAGAACATAAGCAGACATTTCCCACGGAATAGGACGGCAAATAGTAAATTTCAGATTGACCACCGGATTGAATTCCTCTTCACCCAATGATATGCATTGACAATAATACTGATGGAAGTGCTGTCTTAGATTTTCCAATTTTTCCAGTTCGCTTTTGAACTTCCAAGTTTCTATCAGTCGTTCAATTTCTAGTGCATGTGGACCACTTTCTTCAGAATAATGCAGTCCAACAAAATTTTGCTGACTTCGCGATACTTGTGGCACACCAAAGTTTACCGATTCGATTTCATCTTCTTCAGACATTGTTACCGATGTTGAAATATTGTTATCTTCGTTTGGTAATCCTTGTTTTGACTTATTTTTCAATTCAATACTATTGTAAAGATTGCGCATTGTCAAATAAGTGGCTAATGTGTCAAGTGTTTTGCGAGTCATGTTGTTAATTGATTTTGGCAAGATCATTGGCATCAACCCAGAACCTTGAAAGCGAATAGGTACTCGAGTTGTATTGTTGTTCACTTCAATTCTAATATCATCAACGAAATCGTAACACAAGCCAAGTATGACTTGACAGTGTAATATTTGCTTTTCTCCTGGCATCATTACAAAAGACTTTGGAGAGATGACATTTAAAGAGCCCTTCATTAATTTTTCAGACATGGCACATTTGTTGATCTCATCTATGATTTTGATTTTAACAGCGTACGGACAAGGGTTGGTCAATTTAAGTTTATAAATATAGGCCTTGCACCAAATCTGGAAAAAGTGACAGCAAAAATCAATCAATCCTAGTATTTATTGAACAGAACTATTTCTGATAAGTAAGTATCCAAATAAAATATTAATAGAATCAATCGCCTGGGAGGGGAAGTGGAATATCAGTTGAAAGTAGCACACATGTATTCATAGATGCTACAGCAAGGGAATAGGTGCTAAGCACGCATGTCCCCTTCACCTCACTTTACATTCTCAAATTATGTAAGAACCCGTATTAAACCGTTAGAATTCCGGAATTTTAAATTTTCGGAATCGGATATTGGAATTTGTTTTTCGTTCATCGCCCTTTATTAAAGGCCTTACGTCGACATCTTAATTACTGCGGACATACCTGTTTTAAGATATCGATGTGTGTTTGAGAAACTTGTATCCGGCCTTTAAGACTGCTGACTTGAATGTGTAGATGCTTAGTTTCACCTCCCTTAACTTCCAGATAATACTTGCCAAATAACGTCCAACCTTAATGAAGGAATGCAATTAACTATATACTCAATAGGTCTTTTGTTCGCATTTACCCTTAGGTATGTAAGGAATGAAGATATATGTCTTGTGCAACGTTTTTGGCAAAACTACACCTTGTTTGTCTTGAAACTTTACAGTTAATCTACTTGCATCCCCCTGACCACACTCAATCGACCCGTCAGTATTTCCTCTGACAATTACGTCTTCCTCTTTTGGAATTGGCAGACCGAGATAAGAGAAAACATGCTCAATTTCGAATTCAACACCATGAGAAGACGGATTCAGCTGTGGTTCTACGATTTGGTCTCTGAGTGGTTCTTCAATGGATCCTAAATCCTTTCCAACTGTTCGTACCGATGACAATGATTTATTCGATTTATCTACGCTGCTTGATTCCGCATTTGAAATGGCTTCAGTTACTTGGTCATTGTCTTCGGAATACTCCTCATCTGAAAAGTAGACTTCAGGGGTAGTATTAATGAACTTAGGAATGAAAGGGAGGCATTCGTCAGATAAGTCCAGGATGATTTCAGATATAGTTTTGGCACAGTTACACTCATATGTGTCCTCAAAGGCAGTTTGACAGATACGGGTATACTCCGTCTGCCAACAATATTTGGCTGGAACTGAACCATCATTTCGTAGTGTAATATGAGCGTATGCTTCAATATTTTGAGTGAAAAATGTTACTTCGGGATTGCATATTTTGATTCCGGGGTTAATAATTTTTGCATGCAATCCAAGATTTTTCTGTAAGGGGAGGCTTTAAATTCGACTAAAAACCGGAGAAACAGACAATGTATACTTGTTGCTTGCCGTTAGCCTTGCATTTGACAATTCCTTCGAAGCACTGACAAAACTCACGTGTGTCCACTTGACTCTCATCAATCTTAACAAGAAATTGCTTCGTTGCTCTTCCTTCAAGCTGAAAACTGTGGGTCTTGCTGCCGTTAAATGTGCCTACCTCGATGAGAGTGAAAAATCCGGAAACAGTTAAGTTCACATTTATTTGTAAGGGTATTAAATTGATAATGTCGACAGAATCTGCAATGAAAATTAGTTAATGGTAACTCAGAATATCCTGCCTGCATACCAAACTCATTTGCACTCCTATGCTTCAAGTGGACTTCTGGCTTGCTCCATATTACTTTCGGGTTTATCACGTCACATTTACATGAGAAATTGAAGAACTTAAAACGAGTGTTATCCTCTCCAATCACTTCAACGTCAAACTGCTGTTCTACCTGAACAGGCTTTGATGCGTTCAAAATAAGTTTTACTGAAACGTGGCCCATTGGGCTTATTATAATTCCAGGCGGTTGTACATTAAAAATGATTGGTGGTACTATATTTCCTTTTGGTTTTTGCTTCATGAAAATAACTCTGTAGGACTTATTCCCGTCGTTTTTTATATTGATGGGATATTCACGGCCCTTATCATCACTAAATACTGTGCCACAATCCAATCCGAGCTTAATGTTGGGTGAAAATGTAAGGGGGATACCTTCAACTGTGAATCGAAGTGGTATGCTCTGGGAAAGAAATTTGTTAAATTTATTTTAAAGGTGCGATGAATGACAGACTCACAATATTTCCTGAATGGGTCAGATAGAGGATGATGAGGTTTTTGTATACACCCGGATCTGAAAATCGCGAAGAAACTGAGACCAACATCTTCTGACCAGGTGCAAGATGGCCACCCAAGGGCTCTAAGTTTTGATTTTCATCATTTGTCTGCAATGTTTTATTAAATATAAAAAACTTTGAATAAAATTATATTGCTTGACCTTATGATTTTTTGTAAAGAAATTAAGGATTCTATCTTCTGTATTTAAATTTTAGTGCCTAGGGCAGGTAATATTTTGATACCTTCATTCACCTCATAATGCCTAAGCTACAATAAATGGTGGTAATATTACTTCCAGAACCATTTTGGGCCGCTTTGCTGCCTATAAACAGCACGATAAGGCGAAGACGAAGATGCTCATGAATATGCCTGGAAACCTTCGCGGGGTTCATAGCTAATCTCTTGCCACTCTCTAGCTCTAGCTAATCTCTTCCCTTGCAGGGAATAGAAAATAAAGGGTACTAGCTCTTAAGAAATCTTTTTTATTAGCTTCCTAAATGTAGCAAAATGTTAATGGGTAATAGATGATATGGTCATATATTATCCAGAAAAGTCGAAGCTTATCCAGATTAAGACTTTTAGAGGTGTTGATTTGTTGCTTAATGCTGGTCAGCGTTTTGAGTGGCACTACGGTTCATAAGGAACCAAGCTTCAATTACTCGAGGTGTGCGTGTCTTTCTTCTCATGAGTGGAAGGGATCTACATTTTATTGCTAACTCCAAACGGTAAAATTTGAGAAAGTTCTTATAGAAAATTATTTTTTTAGTGCAGTGAGTGAATGCGATATGAAGGTTTAGCCCAAAAATTTAACCTAGCAGCCTTGCGCTTGAGTGGACAAGTTTATCGCTTCACTCGTAAAATAACATTTAGAAACCGTAATTTTGAAAATCTTGTGTATAGTGATTCATTTTTTTCTTGGGTAAATGTAACCTCAGCTTCTAAAAACTGTACGTAATATTTAAACAATTAAATGTAAACAGAATTGTGCTTATAATTTCTATTAAAAATAATTTTCTATTAATCCTTTTTAACTGTAATAAGTCTCACCAACAGTAGCTGTATAATGAAGATAACACATGTTTACTCGTATACTATTGGTAAAGTGTTCTGTTGAAGTATATGTGGGTTGAGGCCTATAATGGTAGTTTGCATGCATTATCACAATAAACATATTTTTGTATCTGTATTGTGTTTATCCTCAGCTCACGCCATGAACATCTTTAAGAAGTAAATTTTGTTTGAGTTAGTGTAAGACTCTGTTTAAATTGATGGGCCCACGCAAAAATGTGTGCGTTTTTTTTGTAATGTAATGAAAAGAGACGGTGAGAAACGATGAAAAAAGTCCAAATCGTAACGGATTGTCAGTGTAGGTCCGCCAGTTGTTTTGCTACCGTTGTCTCGGAATTTGAGTTTAAAAATAGTTTTCGGCAAATTTTAACAGATGTACACCGAATTTCCAAAGTACTACTTGGACACCATGTGTTTGTATATTTAAAAAAAATATTTCCGTTCATATGTTAATTCTTGAGAAATATGCATTGATGTGAGTCCAGTACAAATAGACGGGGTAGTTGAGTCTATAGGGCCAACTTATATAGCGTAAGGTAGTCTTAAGTTATTTTAGAATAAGGAAAAAAAAAACAAAAAAAGGTGCATCACGGCGTATTAGATATATATGTACAGCATATAAATAACACATACGCACTGGTGCACGCGTCCGTATAGTTTTACGGACATAGTTAAATTTAATATAAGTAGACTTCAGTTTTAGGTTAGTTTAGTTCCTTTAAGTAGGTTAAGAAGTAAAGATAATTTTGAATTTCAAGTTTTTAAGAAAAAAATTCTTGAAGGATTTTAAAAAAAATGTGTAATTAGTTTTTAAGCTAAGAATTAAAAATATAAGAGGCCAAAAGGCAAAAAGAAAAATATACTAGATTAGCTTGAAGAGTGAGTAGGTTAGAATTAAGATCAGTATTTGTAAGCCAGTTTTAAGTATTTTTGTCTAGCAATTAAGAAATGAAGTTTTTGAAATAAAAATGCATTGAAATCGAATCGAATCGATGCATTGATGTGAGAGCAACACCGACTATCTCCTCTTAGCTAAATTCTGATTTAAATAACCCTATTCAGGAAGATCCTCTCTTGGTGATGGAACATCAATTTTAACAGCACAAAAGATTGACAGTTGCAGTGAAGATTGTCTTAGCGATCGTGGCAGCTTGGATTGCGTGAGTGTAGGTAGCGAAATTTTGGTGTAATTCTGTTGATTCGATACTAGCATTTGCACGCCAAAGTAAACACATATGTACAGATTTAAGAAGCTCTCAGTAGAAGCCTTACATAAAAATAATTTTAAACTTACCAGTAATGCAGAAAATTTTGCAATTGTCATACTTATATTTTCAATGAAAACTTTCGTTGTAGTACATTCTAAGACCTGCTGTTTTTGAATTATTTGTCTCGGTCTGATGCGCAGTTTTGGTGGTAAAACTTCAGCATTTACAGTAAAGGAATATTCTGTGTGCCTACCAACCATGTGAAACCTAAAAATAAACACAGATTTAATGGCTCAAAACTGAAAAACCATATTACATTCCAGCTAGCGATATATTTCCAACTTTTCGATAGGTGACTGACGCCGCTACAGTGACTGTTTCTCCATTGTGAATGAAACACTTTTTATGTGATTCTGAAACCGTTAAGCTTCCGAAAGCTGTGTCTGGCTGTGGAGAATATATATGAATATATATATATATAAATAATATGAAGTTAAGCAGATCTCACAAGCGGCTTAAAGTAAAAAAACCCAGGAACATTTTGTCTATTTTCGAAATGCATCTGAAAGTGGTATACTTTATCCACGTAGACGGCGTGTTGAAATTTTATTTCGCTTTTGTAAACGAGATCTGGAACAACGCATTTGTATTCAAGTCGAAGGGCATTTATCATATTCGTGGAGCTTATAGCTGCTGTAATTTCAGTTTGATCCAATCCCAGCGGACAAGATCTAAATTGTATAGTTTTGATATTTGGTCCGATCGAATTGGGGATCAGTATGACAGGGAATGACTTTGACTCATTGGCTTTCAGATAAAATCTTTCATTTTCAATAGCTATCTCCTTAGGATTTTTTGGAAGACTCTCCCAGTCCATATTCAGAAAGCTCTGCTTCTCCTTCAAATCATAGAAGTAATCCGAGCGATTGAGAAGGCAATTCAAAGCGACGTCGATTATTTTTGCCCCGGGCTCTGGTTGGAGCTGTGGACGTTGTTCTTTGATATTTTTAAGAAGTTCGCCGGCCATTGCTGGCATGTTGTCCAGAACCTTATCCTCAAATAAAAAACTGAAATCACTTCTTTTTCTTTCAATCTTATTTGATTCATTGACCAGTTCGAAATCTGAGTAAGAGGGTTTCATCTCTCCATTTTCTTGTTTAGGAGATATATTTTCTAGATATGGCGTCGGTCCTGTGTGAAGAGTCAGTTGTGAATTGTCCACAGACAATATTAATGGATCATCGGTCCCTTCATTTAAAATTGATGGCTCAACCACAATTGGCACTGGCAATGGATTTGCAATAAGCGCGAAACGTTTTTGAGGTACACATACTGGTATTTCGCTTAACTCAAATGAATCTGGCCAAATCTTAACTTGTACTGCTTTTGAATTGCCTCTGAAATGGAAAACATTTTGGATCCTAAGATGCTTTGACTAGATCCACATTTTTACCTTAAGAGAATTGGAATTACATTGCCACATCTTATCTTGAACGTAAGCTTTGTCAGGAATTTTCCAAGATTTCTTCTGTAGAACTTTAATGCAAATACCCCACTTTTTCTCGGCTTGAGGCTAATAGAGTTCGGTGTTATTGTCCATCGGATGTCAGCTTCATCAGTGCACTCTTTTATATAAATCTCACCGTCTATTGGACCTTGAATGCCAAACTGAACATCAGAGAAAGTACCTAACATCAGTTTATATTTTTATTTTTTTACCTTTGTTTGTCACTTTTAGATTAAGACACATCATTTCTCCCACGTAAATATTCCCAAAATCAGTATCACGAGGATTTATATCGATGTCTGGTCCAAGAATAGTTCCCAATATTTGAAGTTGATACAATTGGGAGTTGATAAGTGGACAGCGCAAGTAAACTGTAACGTTTACTTTGAACGGAGGTTCCTCTTCTTCGGGGAAGTTTGCGTAAAGAGGACAAAGTGTGATTATTGAAAGTGCTGAACTCAAGGAAGAAATACATCCACGCTGAAAATTACATTCATAGGGATTACTTTAGGGGACATAATTACTAACAAAGAAAGAAAATTCGTTTTTCAATGCTAACACTATCGATCCCTTTTATTCGTTGTCCGCGATTTTGAAATCTATACGGCAACGTATTGCAATATATTATATAATATAATGCATTCAAGTACTCCATATTGTATGGCTAGAAGAATGTTAAGTGTCGATGCGAAAGAGAAATATGAAATGCACTGCAATTCAACTAGATAATATATTGACTGATCAAGGTTATCACAAAAGTCAAGAAATTCACAATCGAAGTTCAGAAACAAGCACGTTATACTGTTTGTTATTTCTTATCTTAATTAAAATGAAACGAATTCAGCTTGTTTTTTATTTTTCGGTTTCGTACTGCATCGTATTGCTTGTTGTGCATATTCTAATCAATGTGAACGTGAAACGTTCACTGTCATAGTTTGAAGCATTAAGTTTTATCGTCTTTTTCTTTATATAAGTATGCTGGCAACATTTGATAGATGCTGCATATTTCTACTGGAACCTGAAGTAAAATACAGGTCTATTTTGTTTTCAACCACTCTTAAGATATTCTGTCATTTTGAAGAGTGGACTATCAAAATGTGTACAATCTTACCCTAACACCACCTACCTAAAATATGGGTAAATTTTAGCACATCTGTTCTAGCTACGGAATGTATGGCATTACTGATCCGGCACAAAGGAAATATTTCCATATATAAGTACTTGTCAAGCCCTAAAACATGAGAGTATTGAAGAAGGTTCATGAACTGAATCATCATTGTCAAAGTATGCAAAACGTTTTCCTCAATCGAATAAATATTGAACATTACTATTTCTTCCAATATCTTCTGACGAAACAAACTGATCTGCTGATGATGAAGATAAAAATATGTCAAAATATGCATTCAACGATCCGAAGCGCATTGTGGAACAATCTTTAATTATAATTTTGTGTCTTACTGTCCTTTTTTTAATAGCTATTAAAAAAATACAGAAGCGAAAGTTCTCGTTTAGTTAAGTTAACGACCTCATACATATCGAACCTCAATAATCTAACCTGACCAATTATAAGAAAAAAAATGTAATGTGATATAATTAATGTCCTCTAAGAAAATTGTAAATGAACTAAGATCAAATCACAAAAAAAAACTACTATTTCTATAATTTTGTGGTTGAAAACTCAGCTCAACTTAGTAACGAAAAAAGAATATATTTCCTAGAAAATTAGATTATGGTCTAATTAATAATCTGACTTAATCCAGAATGCCAGATGAATATTTATGCCAGAGTACCAAATACTCACCCCAGTTTTTATTGTTAAGATATTGTTAAGTTTGAGTTCTTCACTCGTATCAGGTATTTGGTTTGATTGAGAATTTGAGCAAGTAGTCCATTCAAAGCTCACATCCTTTAAACCCTTGTTACATATGTGCAGAGACTTCTGTTGCTTTAAGCCCATGTACATGTCATTAAATATTAAAGTATGACTACTTAAATGAATAATTCTGTCGGAAGGTTTCATATGAACCATGATTTTATAACACTTTCCTGAAATACATATTTTAAATATTTTTAAATGACTAGTTCTTGTACAAATTTACCGTTAATTTTAATGACAACGTTTTCAGTTAAAACTTGATTTGGGATCTTCCCAGTTAAAAGTATCTTGCAGAAATTTCTGGCGGGGATTACATCCTCCGATTTCGAAATTTGTATATTTTCATATGTGCTATGTTTGGAAAAGTTCAATCTTGAAATCGGATGCATATATAAATACTTTTTACAATTAACTCACGAGCTTGTACTAAATGGTAGTTCACATTCAAATGGATTGTAAATAATGAACTGAAAGTGACTAGTAGTATTTGCAGGAACTTTGTAAAGACATACAGATGAAGGAACAAAAATTTCGAGTGGCACTTTCATAACTGAAGCATACAGTGAAAGAAGACACAGTAAAAAAACACCGAATTATATCTTAAAACACAAACCTATTATTGGGACTTGAAATACGATATCTGGATGTTCGGTAAAAATATAGAAAAATCTAGGACGATTAATATCCTTTTTATTTCTTGGTTCAACATATACTTCAATTTTTATCGAAGCTCCTGCTATTAATTCCGGGTTTCCATTGGCTTTAAATGACACTTCACTTTCTGAATCGACGAAAAAATGCATTCTTCGTGTAATCTAATAATTGAGAATTTATAAAAAGGCGTTTTGGAATATAAATTATCGTTTATCCTACTATTCCCAAATTTTGTATATCTAAGGACTGATAATAGGTTTCACATTTTGTTAAAGACTTGCAAATAATTACTCTTGGCGTTATTTCTATACTTCTTTCAAATTCATTATTTCTTAATAATTCTGCAAAATAAATGATAACAAATCAAATTTGTAGCATAAAATAAAAATAAAACCTTTTTTATTTCTGCAACAATAAGAGCAGTAGTTCTTCATGCATGAGAGCTGGTTTCTGCAACTATTTTCCATACCTGGCAGTGCTGTTACCGTGCTACGAGAATCGAATGTCTTGTACTCAAATGTTATTTTTTGACAATAGTCGGCTCGTAGAGGCGAACCACGAGAGAATTGAAATTTAATATTTATTAGCTTTGTTTTGGATTAAGTTTTCTGTATAAAAAACCTTTACTAGAAGCTGACAATATTGATATTTGATTAGATATATTGTAAGGCATACTCTAATCACGATGTCTCACTTAATAAATCAAGGTAATGCTTGCACTTTTGTTATACAACCGATACGAAATGTTTTCACTTCTTTCCAGTGCTCCTACAGTCCAGAACACCTCTAATTCAATTTCAAAGATTTAGAGGTAAAATTAACATTCAAAGACCACAAAAGCCGCATTATGAGCGGGCTCGATTAATGGCAGTAACTCAGCCCATTTACGATAAACCTCCACCAACACAAAATTGCTTTAAAAAGACTCAATCAAAACTCCAGGCTGAAGTTGAAAATCCTTACAATCGAATTATTGCCAAAGAAGTCCTTAACTGGTTGGAACATTCAAAAATGGTTGGTATATTTCACCTAAATCCAATTGCCGAGGATGATCTGTTTAAAGTTCGGGTAGCATTACACAGACAAAACATCACTTTCAAACGATATGGAAAAAAAATTATTCGAATGGCTGTTGAAAATACGAAATATGAAGCTATTCTACCATTGTTTGAATCAAATCATTGTATTGTATTTTCATCAGATCAAAGAGTTGCACCGTTGCTTAAAATTACAAAAAAAGTACCGCAGATGTTATTGCTTGGTGGTATTCTGGAGAATAAATTAATGAGTCGAAATGAGTTTGTTGACTATGCAAGTCTACCGAGTTTAGAGGTTATGCAGGCACAATTTGTATCAGTGCTCAATATGTCGGGTGGAAAGATTGTGCAAAATTTGGAGGCACATCAAAATGCTTTAGTGAATATCTTGGATGTGCATGCAAAAGCGGGTGAGAAAGACGCAACTGAAAAGTGCACGAAAGATAAAAGCACTACCAGTGAAGAGGCGAAATAGTAGTAGTTTTAATGTGGAATGCTTAATCCTGTTAATTTAGTTGAAGTCAAATTAAAATAAATGGGCTGTAAAATGTATACATTGTTGCTTTATTTTCACAGATGTGTAAACTTCATGCCTTAAAAATGTTTGATACAAAAGTGAGTATATAATTTTCATATCACTTGACATCCCAAGTGCAGAGTAAGTTAAGAACTTTAGCTTCTTTATATAAACAGAGGCCTGCAGAATTGAATATGATGTGGCAAATAATTCATTTTTAAGTGGCATGGCTGTAGTTTGACTATTCATGTAAGGAAACTGTTGAAAGCTTACACTGAAATTATTTCAAATTCCTGTGTATTTTATGTAATGACTACGTAGACTGCATTTTGTTTCTAGAGACATTTACTACTACATACTTTTTCATATCTAATTCATTGTTCGATAAAAAGTAGTTTTATAACATTCTTATTAGATATTACCTTATTCAGAGACTAATAAGGGTTTCTGATCTTAATGCTTTCATTAACGAAACAATTTTAGTAACATCCCTGTTGTGTACATTTCTGCACATGTCAGAACAATTTGACAAAAATCCAAAACGAGGCGAAGAATTCTTTTGCCGTGTGACTCTATTGTCAGTACTGAAGTGACAGTTTGAAAACAACGATCTCGTCTGTGTAGAGGGGGTGCGCGTAGTTCGACGCACGTTTTTTCATTTTTATTCCCTAATTTTTGGTTTTAATTTTTCTTTTTCTGTTTTCCTGGCAAAAACAAATACCGCCAAAAAAAATTGCAAATAAGTGACCTACTACTAAATCAATTCAATGATTACCAACAACATCTCAATAAGTATATAAATGTGTCAATTTAAGTGTGAAAAAAACTGAGAAAATCTAAGAAAAAAAATCACACTACCACGTCCTTGTGGGGTGGCGATTAATGTGTATAAAAAAGAAATAGTTTCGCGCTTTATAACATATTGTGCTAAATATTTCTTTTTCGTTCAAATTCTTTCAATACAGTATCATATACAAAGGTTGGTTGAGTATTATTTTCTATTTCTATTATTTTAAATTTGTCTCATGAGTTATAAAATTTCAGTTGGTGTACACATATAATTTAATTTTTTTATTCCTTTAAAAGTTTCATTATTTTTGAATCTTTGCACGTACGTTGGTCGTATGTATGTATAAGTTCTATTGGAAAGAAGTTTATTTTTGAAATCAGTTAGGCGGTGAGAAGTGGAAAACGAGATTTGCATATGGTTTCTCGTGTCTGCGTGCAATTTACTAATGCGGCAAAACTTTCAGTATTGCTTTCTTAACTGTATATTGATTGTTAGACTTGATAGGCGTCCCTTTCAAAGCTAAAGAAGACCTGTACAAACACCTTGTAGGCATTTCGAACTCAAACTGATTTTACATAATTTAGACAAATTTTATTATTGTATTATGTATTTCCAATTATCCGTAACTCTGAAAAAGTTTATATGCTCAATTTAAAACGTGGTGTTTATATTATTTTTTTTGGGGAACTTACAAAAACAAAACCTTTTTTTCATTCCACATTTTACATTTTATTTCTGCTTCAGTTGAGTATTGAAATAATACGTTGACACATTTTTTTATTACTGTGTATATGAATCGTCGGAACGCTTACCCCTTTTATTTTGAATTAGTGCTAATGGCATTAGAAAAATACCGATTGAAGAAAAAAGAGCGTTTCTTGAGAAAGTGCACCTGCACGACTCTTGAGCTAATCGAGTTTGAAAGAAGTGCAAGTTTGTCAAAAATGTATGGATTCTTTTAGATTAAAGTAAACTCATCAGACAGCTACATATAATGAAAACGTGTGCTATTTATGAAGATGTAGAAAATCTTTGTCGTAAAATAATAAATAAATAGAATGGACCTAATAGATTACGACCAATTCTTTATGATAAGTCAAGTCATTTAGAACTTGCTAAATGTGGCCGTGTAGCTTCATGTGATCAGTTACAAAAAGGGATACTTTCAAATACACCCCCCGAAAAATAAAGAGAATGACTGGCTCATGTGTGTTCTCGGGATTAGTAACTAATTTTTCTTGGAAACTAGTATTTAGAAATTTGTAATATACATTTTAAAATACTTATTTCTACTGTCTGAAAAACGACAAACTTCAGTCTTGGGTGTTTTACTTCATTTGATAACTTTCCACACATTCGAATCTATTATTGTACTAAAAAAAATGAAAAAACGAAATAATATATTTAACTTACTCAACGCGCCTCGAAGTATGCCAATTTCTACGCAAATAGCATATACTTCAGGCGATATAACAAAAACCCCAAAATTACTCCACGTAATGTGGAAATCGTTTCAATAATTGAAAGAAATAAAAAGAAAAAAATATGAAGCATTGACAAAAATTCAGTCGTGGGAATTTTTAAATTTTCATCTTTTGTTGTTAATAACATTATTAATAATCGTTTACATATTCGTTTACATATTCGTTATCGTTTTTTATTTTTAATTATACTGTTTTGTCAACTGTAGCCATTACGATGAATAAGGAGATTTCACGGGACTTGGCTGTTTTGTTGATCGAGATATTTTGAGCATTCAGACTCGAAAACTTGTTCATAGTATCAACATGAGCAATTCTCCTTTGCTGTAGTTTCTTTCTGAGAATTACCAACAGCCGCTTCTGTTCCAAGTGGCTTACAGCATCAGCACATATTTGTGTCAAATTCCAACTGATCCAAGCAACCACACTCATGTGTTTGGTGCAGGTGCAGGTGGTGGTGGTGACCCGTCAATAAATTGGTAAGGGATTCAGAAAGGAAGGGTACCTTTCGACCAGGGTAACTTTAAAATAAGAACAAATAATCTATTACCGTTCATTCAAAATTAAATGATTCCGTTATTCCAGAGACTATACATTAATTAGCTTTTCTTTCACTATATAATTCTGCAAACACAAAAAAATACATTGCAAAAATGTATTGTTATTAAAGTTTGTACCATAATACAATTAATATACACATTTAAAGAGTTTTTATGTGTAGTTAATTTAAGATGTGGCAAAACATATGAATACCATCCTCGGCGCACTTCAGACAAGAGCTTCCACACTTAAGAAGATTAGCGTTTAGCAGTAAGTGGTTCAACTGCAATATATCATTATTTCTTGACGCCCTATTACATAGCTGCATGCTGGCTGGCCCTAACTGGTGCGACACTCATCCCCAAGTGCCTGCTTTTGATCCACATCAACTAAATACAAGGACAATGGCAAGGACGCTTGCCTTTTTAGTTCCTTTATGCAAAGAAAGCAAAATGCAACCTAGTTTTCTGTAAGGATAATGGTACACATTTATTGTTCTTTTATGAATTGAATAGACTAGACAATAAATGAAAGGGTGCAACAAGGGATAAAAAACAAAATTTTGTTCTCTTTTAAAAGCCATTTGTGACAAACCACTTTCTCTTTTAGTTACAATTGTGCAGTTGTGTTAACGTAGAATCAAAGAGGGGGTTGTATATAAATTGGTGAACATTTCACTTAAAATGGGCATCAATTTTATTTCACAAATATTTTTTATTGTTCGTCTTTACTTAAATGGCAATTAAACATTTTCTTCAATCTTCGGTACACACTAAAGATGTCAAAATCAATTTAATGCTTGTCATCTTACGCCACGCTTATCCACCTCTGTACAAGAGCCAATTATTGATTAATTACAGAGATTTTGATTTAATCTCATTTCACCAAATTGTGGCATCATAACAGAATTTGCATGTTCTCCACATGGGTGAAGTTTAAAGGGTCTTATAAAGCTGAGCAAGCGTAGATTGTTTGTTTGAATATCTTTTGCGGCAATTTCTTTGTCAGTTACAGCAACTGCTTTCGATTAAGCTCACATTTGTATTGATTTATCTGGGGTTTGATGGTGCATCACGTGACAAAGGGCCATCAATTAGAGTATTAAAGTTCTTTCTCACCCCATGTGTGAACATGAAATTGCGTGAAATAAAGTCGTTTTCATGAAAAGCGTTTATGTGTTTACGTTATTCTATGGAGTATTATTTTCAGAGAATATATTTGCACAAATATTATTTAACCTAATCAATTGAAGACATTGGCACACTTATCACATTGTCAAAAACGGTTGAGAATTTCATTTGTTGGGTCAGATTGGAGTATTTTGTTTTTTTTTTTTTGTCAGTTAATATCAAGGTAATTATGGGTGAAGGGCTTAATTGACTGTAGAAAAATTACGATAATAATTGGATGGTACTTACATATATATACAGTTCTTCAAAATAGGGGCCTTTTAAAAGTCGGCATTTCTTTTTCACATGGTTATGTCTATATTTTTGGTAAGACATGTAAAAAAGGTGGGAGTATATCACGGTTAAGAGAAATGCATGCCTGACATTAGGAAATAATCTGATAGGTCATAATGAGTGTGGTTTCAGGACAGTGAAATCCACAAATTATCATATTTTCACATTGCAGCAGATATTCGCAACAACCCAAGACCCATCGACATCCCGAACTTATTCGCCTTTTTCACGGCTGCATATAGAGACTAGCTACACAGTGTCTGCACATTTTGGCATTAAACTTGTTAGATTGTTTGTAAAATATCTTGATCATTCTTCATTCATTCTTATTCTCCCTTATGGTTCCTGAATTTTAAAGCGAATAATAATTTTTCCAAGTAAATTCAATTGAATTTCGCCACTTGGAAACCTATCGTGAATCTAAGGCGCCGATATACATTGGTTTTACATACAATAAATAATGTATAGGGATGTCCAACGAAAACGCACCAAGATAATTGTAAATAAAACAAAAAGAATAAAAATAAGTAAAGCAAAAAAGAAGGATCTATGGCAATTATATATTAAAAACAAGTTTCGGTCAAATGCTCGCCTCGGCTTCGGTGGCATACCTTCATCTGAAGGTCCCCATTTTTAATGACTCGGTGGTAAAATTGAGATTGAGTGTCGTTAATGTGCCGAATTATTTTATCCTTTTGCTCTTAAATTGCTCTTGGCTTATTGACGTTCAGTTTTGGCGTACGTTTTTTTTTTCAGTTGTACAGGTGTTTTTTTTCGCTTAAAGCTTTTATTTATCTTTCAGTGCGATGATTACTTCCTTATTTATTAATTTTGTATCTGCCTTTTTGTAACTTTCTCGCCGAAATTCTGTTCAATATACCATTTTTGCGTTTGCATACACGATATTTTATAACAAAAAGAAAACAATACAAAACATTTACATCTAATGACTGTCAATTTTCTTTCCTGTATGCTCCGCAGTTTAAACTAAAATGAGCAATTCAAATTTCATTAACTATAATGCATCAGGAGTTTTCGTAGACGATCAGATTTATCTTTACTATAACTCTTCGCACGGATTCAAGCCAATAGTCAAACATGGCACGCCCCTTCCTCCTCCATCTAGGACAGCGCTTCATGGTCTCACAAATCTCAAACTCGATAGGATTAGTGAAACTCATCAGTACATCAGCAAACATAATAATAATATAATAAATGACAATGATAACAATTCCAATGTCGCCTCACATCACCTAACTTCCACGTAATTGAAATATCTCTATTCTTACAACTGATTCCCTCGAAATTCATTGAAAGCACTCTTGTTTCTAAAGGACTTCGCTGAATTTTGTGGGAATATTTGTTGTTGCATCTTTTTAACATAAATTCGTTATCACACTGAGCATATTTCCTCCTTCCCCAGTAACGATCTTGTTGACCACCATTCGAACTACAGCTTCCCAGACTGGAATAGCAAGCACTGGCGTCGCACCCATATACCAGAAGATCTACACAAGCAGAAACTGCAGAGAGCACCAGCAATTACGACCAAGGGAAAGATGTCAATGATCACAAAAGACGCTAATGGTATGGTGACATTGGAAGACGAGATTGGCGACAATCTGTCTACAGTACTGCGTGAAAAAATGCCCAACAACGATATCCTCTACAACGACGGGAAATGGCTTTGTGGGGGCGATTACAAGGCGAAAACGTATTCCAATGAACTGAAAGGACACGAATCGCCCGCTTATAAAATCGTAAATGGTAATAAGGATAATAAGTATGTTGAACGAACTAATTCGAAGCGTAAATTTCGTACACGTAGCGAATCAGAACCAAATGAGTTGGCTGCCCTAAATGCCACAGGCGCCTGGTCCAAGCAGCATTCTTTGTCTGTGATAGATCGCAATAACAGCAAACTGATTGATCATCAGTTGGCAATGAAATTTAATAATGTCGACGAAAGACGCACTGTAAAGCTACCTGTGACACCAAAGAGACACTCTCCCGCACGTGTGCTCTTATACAATAACACTCCTAGCCCAAGAAGTGCTCGTCATTTGTTTCAAAGTTCGAATAGCAGGCATCCTTCGTCGCCAATCAACCATCGACGCGGCTCCTCGCTAAATCGTCTTTACGAGTACAGACGAAGCAGGGCGAAATCGCCATCATTATCGTGCGTGCCGAGCGATGATTCTGTAGCTGAATATGAAGCTTATTCCCGCAAAGCCAAATCTGTCACTCCAACTCCTACTCACACGAAATCGATAAGAAGTAAAAGTCAGGAGAAACCAATGCGACTGCCATCTCCAACAAGATTACTTGCAGATCGTCGTAGCAGTGGCAGTAGTATTGACGATGACTACGACATATCCGATAGGGGTAAGTAAAAAACGACTTTATTTTTACATTATTAAGAAGTACTCTTTTAGACTCAGATGTAAACGATAATAGCTTTGAGTCAACATTCTCCACTTCGGACTCGGATGAGGATGGCTACAGATCGCATGCGTACAAAAGTTCTCATATCGATGATAAGCTACTGTCGCCGATGTCGAATTTGAATAGATCATCGAACGTTCCAACTCCTCAGTGCTCAGAGGAAAGTTTAGTCAATCCTGAGTCGTTACTAGTGCCCAGCTTGTTTCCAAACGTTCCTCCTTATCTGGCGTTTTCATCGAATACCCAGCGTGGACCGGATGTGCCACCAGAGCTGTTCAAAATTCTCAAGTGGAAAGTGACCAATGTAATGCCCAAGTTGGTGCGACATGTTCTCGCAAATAGTGGTGTACGTTTGCTCAAAAGTGAGTTGTGTTCTATATAGGAATGATGTTTGGAATTCATTAGTTGTCTTCTTGTTATAGAAACAAATGACTGGATGGGAACTTGGGGGAAACACATGAAAAGTCCATGTTTTAAAACAATACGTCCATATCAAAAGATCAATCACTTGCCGGGTTCTTTTAAAATCGGCCGTAAAGATGCATGCTGGAAGAACTTGCAGAAGCTAACGATTAAATACGGCAAAAAGGAGTTTGGTTTTATGCCAAAGTAAGTTTCCGGTTGATGAATTGGCTTAGAGAAAAATACTGACATGCTCATTCTGCTTCAGGACATACATAATGCCATCCGATTTGAATTTTTTGCGTAAATCCTGGCCTAAATATGCACAACGAAATACTAAGTGGATAATCAAACCTCCAGCGAGTGCAAGAGGCGCTGGAATTAGGGTGGTAAACCGATGGGCTCAGATTCCGAAGCGAAAGCCGTTAATTGTACAGAGGTATGTGATATTTTATATACACTCTATGAAAATAAGACAGTGTGCGCATCCTTCAGGTACATTGAACGACCGCTGCTGATAAACGGGAGTAAGTTTGATTTGAGACTTTATGTGTTAGTGACATCTATCAACCCTCTCCGAGTCTATATGTATCATAATGGATTGGCGAGATTTGCATCAGGTAAAGTGTAGAATATAAAAAAGAGCTACTTTTACCATTTTTTTCTTCGCATCAAACAGTGAAATATAGCGCAAAAACAGATACCCTCAATGAACGTTGCATGCATTTAACTAACTACAGCATCAACAAATTGTCTTCGAACTATCACAAAAACGAGGACGTAAATGCCTGCCATGGTCATAAGTGGACAATAAAGTCATTGTGGACATATCTAGAGAAACGAGGAATACATACCGATCGGTTGTGGGATGCACTCAGAAATCTCGTCATGCGAACTATACTAGCTGGTGAACACGCTATTAACAGCATGATAAAACTTAATGTTGAGAGCAAGTACAGCTGTTTTGAATTGTTTGGGTTTGATGTCCTCTTGGACGCGGATCTAGTGCCATGGCTTCTAGAAGTGAACATCTCTCCGTCACTTCACTCTGAACTGCCATTGGATGCCCATGTAAAGGCGCCATTGGTACAAGGTGTGCTTAATACTGCCTTATACAATGTAAGTCCATAAAAAATTGTTCTCAAGAGTACAGATAATTTATTACTATTGTTCTGTTTATAGATTCCTCCAAGATTGTCGCCAGATAAGCAAAAGGAGATTGGAACGAAGCTGGGGATCAGCTCGGAGTCACTATGCTTCGATAAACGAATTTATGTGAATTACTTGTCACGAGCTGAAAAGGTGAAGCATAACCTGTACACAAGGAAGTCTATGGAAGATCGTGATGACGTAAGTGTTATATCATTTCCTCCGGTCAGTTGTATGTACAATTTTGGGACTTTTAGTATATCAAGTCGATTCTTGAAAACCTCACGCCGGATGATGTGCGGTGCCTAATTGTGGCCGAGGATGAACTGGCCCGATGTGCACCGCTTGAAAGAATTTTTCCAACATGTGACACACACAAATATCTAAAGTATACAGAAGTTCCGCGCTACTACAATCGACTGTTGGACGCATGGGAGGCACGCTATTCGAAGAATCGTAAAGCAGGAATAAAGTTATTACAGGAATACTGCGAGCAGAAATATCACCTAGAAGTTCCGCCATCTCCAACTCGCAAGGTAAGCACTGTGCACACTTCGGTTTACACAATTCTGATATTGTTTCTTTTGCAAATTATACAAGAAAACAATCAAAAAGATTTTTGTATTTTGTACAAAAGCAAATAGTTTTTATTTTATTTTTTGGAAATATTTGCTAATTTTCATTAAATTTTTATTACAACCATTTGCCCATCTATAAGCATATCTGCTTTTCACCATCATTCAAATGAATTCGCTAAAATGATCTATATTCCCATTTATAACATTGTATTTTGTAATCTTGAAAATTTGAGGGTTTTTGGCGGGCAATACAATCAATATACTGGCGATGTCGTGCATTACACTGTCGTAAGTCGGTTACATGTAAACACAATAGATCGAACCTGATACTGAGTGATTTTTTGATTTGAGCTCATAGCCATTTATTCCTTTAAGATTCATGTACTGAAGTTAAAAAAAATAATACAAATAGAATCTAGAGTTGAGTTATAAATACATGTAATTCAATAATGACCAATAATTGTAGAATACGAATTAAGTAAGCAAGTAGGTAATTTTAATTGTGTTGAGTATTAAATGAGTAGCGCTAAGAGGAGACTACAACTACTACATGTTCCTCGAGGGTCAAATTCGTATTTAGTCGGTGTGTATTTAATTTCATATTTTCTTAGAATCGAATATATTACTTAACTTATTTTTTTAGAATTAGGATAGTATTTATATTTATTTTGTTTTTTATGTTTATTTGGTGAAAAGTGCTTAATCTAGGCTGTTCTGCAATAATAATAAAAATACAAATAACCTCGATTAAGATACATTCAAGAATTCCGTTGTGTAATGTAGCAGTCATAAGTTTAGAACATGGAAGTATAAGCACAATTGTTTGGTTTCCTGTCGCTAGACTAATGTGACATGTGTGTGTTATTTATATTTTGGTCCAAATTATTAAATTGCTAATTTTGTTAATTTAAAAAATCATAACGTAGGTTGTTTCCTTTTAACACCAAATCTTCATTGAAAGAGGTTTGATTCGCAAATTTGTTCAACCGAAATCGCATAAGCAAGTCCTTGTTTTACTCCAAAATCCAACTGAATTCTTGAATGCGTCCTAAATACAACCGCAGACATTGTAGAATGGCTCATATATATTCTATTACACCAGAATAGAATACACCATCTACACCACAATAAATAGGAGAAAAATTAAGACAAAATCGGGCAAACACCAATCCCAACATGAAAACAAATGATAGTCAAGTTATACTAGACACGACTGATGTTTTTTTTTTTCTTTTTTTTTTTCCACACTTACATATCTTTCTACGACTAGTCAGGTGATGAGAAGCTAACATTGTTGCGTTTTACAGGTGGGTTACTCAGCTGCATGGTTATGAATATTGTGCGGCTTAATTAATCCAACATAATAAAGGGTGATTTTTTAGCGTTTATCTTTTTGGCAACACTGGTTTAAAAACCTGATGCACGTTTCGTGTTTTGTTTCACTGTCAAACATCTGCAGTTTGGTTTATAATTTAACCATGAATCGTCTTACAAACGAACAACGCTTGCAAATTATTGAATTTTATTATCAAAATACGTGCTGTGTTAAGAAAGTTCATCGCGCGCTTCTTCCATTTTATGGTCAGTTAATTTTTGGCCCAATGGGTACGAAATAAGCAAAATTGCCGATTTTGGAGTGAATATCAGCCAGAAGCATTGCAAGAGCAACCAATGCATTCAGAAAAAGTCACAGTTTGGTGTGGTTTATGGGCTGGTGGCATCATTGGACCGTCCTTTTTCAAAGATGATGCGAATCGTAACGAAATTGTGAATGGTGAGCGCTTAGATGATATCCAATTTTTTTGTGCCCAAAATGCAAGAGCTTGACTTGCAGCACAGCACACGCAACAATGGACTTATTGAAAGTCGAGTTCGGTGAACATTTTATTTCACGTTCGGGACCGGTCAATTGGCCGCCTAGATTGTTCTATTTAATGCCTTTAGACTATTTTTTGTGGGGCTATGTTAAAGCTCATGTCTATACAGACAAGCCCGCTTTAATTGACCAATTGGAAGACAACTTTTAATCATTTATTCGTGAGATACCGGCCGAAATGTTGGAAAGAGTATGCAAAGATTGAACTAAGCGGATGGACTATTTAAGGCGCAGTCAAGGTCAACATTTGCATGAAATAATCTTCAAACATTAAATTATATGGACCGTACTATCGATTCAAATAAAAAATTCATGCATTTTTCTGAATTTTATATGTTTTTATTTTTTAAACTTTCTTTTTGCTTTTAAAAAATCACCCTTTATAAGTGCCTGAGCTATTTCCGTGTTTGAAATAACAATATAAAAAAAACCTGCCAGTCTTAAATATGTTCATATAAAGATCTTGCAATGAGTTTGTGTCAATATGGACAATTTGTGGGGAATTTGTTGTTTAGTTGGGGTGCAACAAATTTAGTTTTTTCACATTTCGCAACATTAATTAAGACCGTTAGTTATTAACAAGTGGTGCACTGGGGCTTCCTTTAAAATCTTTCAATGCCTTCAGATTCGAGATCTACAGTGAACATCTTCGTTGTTCTCGATCAAAGATCTAAAACAATCAAATTGAACAACAAAGGCGTGGACGCAAAGAGATTTCAGGAAAAAGGGCTATTTTCAATACAATAAACTCCACATTTTAATAACCTCACAACGTATTTCAACTTCTATTCATTCACCTTATTGTCTATATTTAATTTCAAAGATTTCTTTTACTTACGTAGTTGAATTCATGCTTTTGTCATGAGCAATCAGAAAAACCCCCCTCTAATAATATGTTATTAGAAAGTGAATTATCAAGTGATTAAAAATCAAACGAACCATACGATCCAGAGTAAGTAATGTGCAAGTTGCATTTGTTTCTAATTGTATTTTTGAGAATTAAATAAATATTCAAAACTTTCTTCTCTTTTATTCATACAATTATCACTCGTAAACATTGTATATAACGTTCAACTAACGTCTTAGCATCTATGTGAACTAAAATACATTTGTCAAAAACAAACTGTAGGATGTAACATTCTTATATTCTATCCTTTGGGTGACTTGCTCCTAAAAATACAGGACAACACCCGCGAGGAATTCCTATTTCGTCGTGCTTAAACAAACGACTTTTTTTGGATAAACCAATATTTGGGTAAACGCATCCGATAGTCCACGAAATCATGAATGTATTCTCTACTTGAAATAGTTGAGTAATATCTTCATTTACGAAATTTAACACATGTTTACAAAGTTTTCTGTTTGGAGCATAGAAATTGTCTCAGATACATAATTTTGGCTGAAATTTTAGTTGTAATGACTATTAAACATTTGTTTCAAAAGATACAGGATTTAGTAACACTACTTAATAATAAGTGAAACATGTCTATGTCTATTATTTCTTATTCCTCTTCGCTTACGACGATGAAATTTTTATTTTTGGAAAAATACGTTCCGAGAGAAATGAATTAAATCGTCGTCAGAGCAACATATTTTTTGTTCGATAACTGTTTAGACTACAAAAGAAAAACTATCATTGTAGAAAACTGGTCATTTATTCGTCAACAATCAGTCTCATTTTTACTTTACACAACGCAGCGATTCGGTGATTCAACTTCTTAACGCTGTTTGAAAAAAAAAAAAAGATTCTCATCATTCGATTCAACTCAAATATATGCCCGGCTAGTGACAGAATCCTAACTTGACCAAATGACCTTCACGACGGCGGAGGTGCTAACTGATGCATTGTGACTCTTCTCTTCGACAGATAGAGCCATTAGTTTTGCAATCGGCCAAATAATGCAGCATAGGAGAGCCTTGCGAGCGTTTCTTTTTTCTTTTCAGGAAGATCACACCGAATGAGTCCCAGAAAAGGGTGGCTCACACCTTTCCTGCCAATAGGACAGTCTACGCCTTCTTTGAAGCTATCTCTTCGTGTTAAGACATGTTTCGACTGTTAGTCTTTGGTGTGTATCAGTGGATCCATGTTTCATAGGTGATTGCAGAAACACATTCATTTCTATTAAACATCGTCAAACCGATTTCTGAAATGGTCTTACAGTTACGCTTGCTTTGCAGCGATGCCAACCTTTTGTCTTAGCTATCTCGAGGACCTTAAATAGGTAATTTGCCAGCGTCAGATCGTATATTTTTGTCACAATGTTCTGCGTGAAAGTCGTTTTTGGGGCACCTAGCCTTGGTCATCAAAATCCAATTGGGGACCGCGTTGAAACCTGTCAATGGACGCTCAAAGGAAAAGATTCGCCGTATAGAACAAATTTGTTTTGATCATTTTTTCGTTATTTGTTCTTATTTATGTATTCTTGTGCCTACAAGACAACTTACGTTCCAGTCACTCGTTAATCTAAGATAAAACGGGGTAGCACCAACATCTATGTATGTACATCGAATTTGTAACCAATATTTTAAAAAATTAATCCTATAAGTTGACATTGTAAACGATTTAAATGGAATTGAAAGGAAGCCAGGACCTACAAATTTGATTGTTACAACCAATAACTTAAATTCTTAATATGCCTGGGTTGAGAAAAATGGGATGTTGATCACTTATCTGTGAGCTATCATTAATTAAGAAAAAAGGAAAATGATTTATTTTGAAAATGTTTTGAACTGAAAAGACAGAAGCCATTCGTAACTGCATGTGTCTATCGTCCTGTCTCACTAATAAAATTAAACCAACTTGCAGTGTGTAGCATAATTCGTCTCTTATTACTCGCCCACTTACCTATGTTGCTATATGTTAAGAAATAAAAACTCACAGATTTTACTAATAACTTTGGAAACCATATAAATTTTCACATTTTAAACGATTTTCGAATCCATACTTCTTGCAGGATTACATCATCAAATTCTTGAGATGGATTTTAAAATCATAATAGCTGCCACCGTATACGTAGTAATTGTTTCAACAATTTTGTCTCTGATTAGCTTTATAGTCGGTATAGTCGGTAATTGATAATCAAAACCAGCAAAAAAAAATTAAAAATAGAAACACGAAACAAATCAAAATCTATATGTATACCTGTTGAATGTAAATAAATAATCAATTACACACTATACACATTCACACTCGCACCTACACTCTTTGTTTTAAGAATGTTATATCTATTTTTTCAATGATTAACTTTTAAGAGAAATATCTTCAATTCGACACTGATCCATAACATCAACAAGTAGTATATGAAAAATTGACAGCTTAATTAATAACAATAAATAAAACCACTCTGGTTGAAAGGATATCCACATTAAAAACCTTCAACAAATTAAATCAACCCTGAAATAAAATATAAAAAAAATGTTTGATTTGTTACACACGAGGGAGTTTTTATGTTTTCATATACTCGTATTTACTGTAGAGTGTGTGTAGTGTGAGGGGGTCTAAAAGTAAGTTAAATTCAATTTGGATTTTGATTTTTTTTTCCATTGGTTTTAAATATATTCGTATGTTTCGGATGAGACTTAGCTTATGTTTTCGTTTTTGTAAGGCAAGGTTTCTGGTTTTGTGTTCCCGTTTCAACACTTTTTGTGGCATGTCTTTATTGAATTTACTAAAAAAAGGAGAAGAAAAATTGATTTGAATATACATACTTAGTTATATTGTTTGTGCTAAAATCTTCGCATACGAACTTTCTATTTGTTATAAGCTCTTTGGAATACTTAAAAAATATAACGATTTGTAAATGTATATATATTTTTTTAAACAAAAGCGAAGATGTTTTTTATGTCTATTGAAGCATTCTGATCCTTCCCCTTAACCTATTGATGTACTCTGTTTTATTTGTCAAGTTTTGGTTGTAGTACTTTTACCATCTACAGCACATTCATGAATTTCTAATGTTATGTAGAGAAGGAGGTACGGACTTGGGTCAAGGTAATACATTCGAATTGAGAATGGATCATCTTTTATAAGAGCACATGATCACCGTCTAATCATTATCAAAAATATGGTTATGTTTTTATCTCGTTGACTGTCGGGAAGATGTTTTAATGTGAAGGACTGTATATCCGAAGGATTTGTACAACAACAGTAGTTAATTTGAACCACGATTTAATGATTCTTGTCTTGTATTACTTCAACCTTCAATAAAATACAAAGTTTATACACACGGTTATTACTTTGGGGCCTTTGTCCGAATTAAGTCCATTTTTCATGGCGAGACATGATACATTTTTTCATATTTTTTTGTGACTTTCTGAGACTATTTCGTATTTTTCACATTTAAGATTCTGTTGAGTTTCCTATAGACAAACTGTTCTAGTGTCATAATAATAATTGACAGACAGCTTCTTCACCAACTACTTGTGTTTTGCGTGCTACTGTTCAGAAGCTTTTCATAGACAGTTATATCTCGTTGAGTTAGTGCCGTAAAAAATGCAGTGTTCAAACCGAGAATCGAACTTCGGTGCGTACCTATTCCACGGGATCCCAGGTACGATTTAATAATAATAATTGAGTGGCACTACAGCCCACAAGGGACCAAGGCCTAGCTTCTACAACAACTGGTTGTGTTGTACGTGCTACTGTTGTCTCACGAGTAGAACACAGTTTTTTGCCGACAAATGTAAATGCGTGTCAATGACACATTTGCTATTTTAGTAAGAGCATATGTAACGTGACACACAGACTAACCAAACGGTTGATGCAGACACTATTTTTATAAATTTTCTACAGCCTCATTTTTATTACCCCTCTTATGAGTCTAACTAAAGTATTCCAATAAGACATTTCATTAATAACGCAGCTTTTTTATGAAGTTAATTGGCAATTTTGTTGGTAAAAAATTCATTTCTAAAATGAAAAAACAAAACGTAAAAATTTAATTGCGACTTTTTTGCTTTAAGCCATTTTTAAGCATTAAATTTAATTTTTATTAAATCGAAAATATGCGTAAAAAAGAAATTTCTGTTGAGTAGATGAATTTGTATTGTAAATTCGTTCGAGTAAACTGACGAGTTAGCAGGACTGCTTGAATGTTAAATTAAAAGGACATGTATCACTTGTGTTCACTTCACATTACAATGGTGTTCCTACAAAAATAAAAACGTTTAATTGTTTTTGTTACTGATATTGTCAGTCGTTCAGCACCGTGGACAGTGGGAAAAAACTAAAGAATGAACTGAAGCACTAAAGTCTCCCTCTGTGTGATTGTTTTTAGGGACAGTTGTTTTGTCTTCTTGTTAGTTGTAGAATGTGTGGCACTCGCGAAAGAAATTGTATTTCTTGCACAAACATAACTCCTCAACGTTAAAAACACCCTCCTCAGTTGCACTCAAAGGATTGCTCAAATTTTTGCGGCTTATTATTTCAATATGTGTGACGTTGTTGACTTGTATACTGAGTAATATAATCGTGTGAAATCAACGTCGTGGTGTCATATCAGCCAGAATTTCAATAACTTTTCGTAAAATTGATTAAGACTGAGAAATGATGTAAGGGTGAGACGTGATGAAAAGTTTTTAGAGCTTTAAGTGGTAACATTTCAAAAGGGTGCCAACTGAATTTGTCATTTCTCACGGTTCTTTCAACTTTTTGCTGTAGTTTAGTATTTTCTTATTTCTTAATTGCCGTTTTTTATTCTTTGTTTTACTGAACACTATGACAACTAGATAATGACAACAAAACGATTGCAGTGGATTGGGGCTAACGAACAAATTTCCTACCTTTTTTATTCTTTATTTTTGAATCTTTCATATTGAAAATTTCGAACTTGCTGACTTGGAAGCTACAGATTGTTCAGCTACACTGTTCACGAAAATCGACTAAACTGCAATTATTTCAATAGTATTAGTGATATTGTTTATGACATAGTCCTTGTTATTATTGTTCTTCTATAGATTTAATGTGACAAATGATTTCGATTGGAAAACCGAATAAGTTTACAAAGAGAAACATCTTACTTTACATATCATTGGGATTCACCGTTTACTAGCTTTGTGTCAAAAATACCCTCTCATTCGAATGCATTCATATTTCGATGTGTTATTTGTTTCCCAAAGGGATACTGGACACCCAACAACCTCCACGTTCTTCTGCTCCCATCCATTCTGTGTGATAAGGTCTAATTGGCCGACGTGTTTCTTATATTTTCTAACTACATATGTATACGTGTTTTATTTTCATATCAATCCCTTCTTAAATGTTTGAACATTGAAAACGAATTTCTATTTGCTTTTTTTGTCTTATTCTTGTGGTTCCTAGAATTCAATTTATAGATAACCGTTTTAAAGTTTGTTATGCTAGAAGTAATATAAAAAATTGCTGATTTTTAAAATGCTTTTATTTTACGTTATTCGTGTTCTTTTTTTCTTTTTTTTTTCTTATTCCTTTTTCTTACACAAACAAACAAAAAATCCTCTGCTACCATGATAATCTAATTTAGCAAATAAAACGCAGGACTCGAACGCTAATTTCGATGACCCGGTCGACCCTAGCCTTGACAACAATGATAAAGGCAATTCGACGAAAGAATAGAAGACACTTATTGAAAACATATAATGATGTTCAGTGCGATGGTAGTCACGCGGAGGAGAACGAGGGAGATACAGATTCGGAGGTCGAAAGGGAGTTATAAACAGCATCAAGTTTGATTTGTATCGCGTTTCGTCACAGCATTTATACGTTTATAGTGTTAACCTCATATATGATAGAAGATTTTGCTTTCGAAATGGAAACGACAAAAAAATTATTGAAGTAGAGGTAAGTTATTTTCTTGTTTTGTTTTTTGTTAATTGATGGTCAAGAAATTATATTTGCTTTAAATAACTTTCAAGTGTATGTAATTTTTTGATGTGTTTTAAATTAAACCTCTTATTAAATAAAACTTCCTGTAAAAGGACGTCGTCAGATCCGTGCGGCGATGGTATTCCCTTGTGGTTGGATACATACCGCCATGATATAAAACGCAGCACTCAGCAGTTATTTCGAAAAAAACAAAAAACACAACGAACACTAAGATTGTTCGTGCTTATGTCACATTACAATCAACATGATATAAGTGGCAGCGAATTGAATGGTGCTAGTTAACTACAGTACAATGTGAAATTGAATTTGAATAATCATTAACTCAGGAAAGGTGGAGCTGTGAAAAATTAAAGTCAAGCGCACAATTCGAAGTGGTATCTTTTGCGTAGGAGTGGCCATACCTATCTTGATTTTGATAGAAACCTCATCCTACGATTATTGTTATCAAGACTCTTCTCGTACGAAACAGACTAATCCCTTATAGGACAGACAATACCATTGTTGAATTGATGATACACACTAGAATATGAGGATGCTTTAAGAAACTTTTCGTAGATTTTAATAAACGGAGAAAGTTTCGTATATGTATATGGACATTCAATTAACAGTTGCAAACTATATTTATATTATCTCATGACCATCATTTGTCCACATTTATTTTATATCTCCTGCTTGTTTTATAATTTTTTTTACACGCTTTGTTCTCTTTCACAGCGTAGCTGGTTCTTATGTACACCCATTAAGACTGATTCTTCATTTATTTGTTGAAATTCAGCGGTTCCGAAAATCCTTTCGTAGTTAAATATAACGTAGATGTGTACATAAATAACGGAAAGAATAGCTGAATTTATGAGTCAATAGAATTCGAAGAGAAAATTTATTGTATATTCCATTTTTCTCTTCATTTTATTCTGTTTTACTCATTTTGTTTTTGTTTCGAAGGTCAGTTACCAAATAATATCTATGTATTTTCAAATTAAATCATTTAATTAAAAACGTAGAAACAAAAAAACTTAATAATTTATTTACAAATTTGTAAATTTAAAAAAATAAATTCAGAAAACAAGTGTCGATGAAATGTTTGTTTGGATTACCGTTGTTTGTTTTATTTTTTGAAAAATAAATTTTGTGGACATAGGGCGGTAAGTAATTTATTACACAATGATTCATTTTACAGATTCATCTTTTCTTTTAGTCAATCAGTTTGTTCTTCAATTATTTATAAGAGAGTACGGCGTAAGAGACAGTACTTTCTTATAAGTATTACAGCCCGAAAATTGTCATAATTTTTAAACAGGTTTATCAAAATTAATGGCCAGGAAGCGTCCTATGAAAGTGATTCAGTACAACGATCAGAATCAGGAGACCACATCTCTCTTAACAAAATGGACATCTCCTATCCAACAACTTAAATTAATTTGCAGTAAGTGCTGACTGTGAAGAACATTGTTTTGCGATAATCCCAAGCGCAAGCAATTCCAAAACCGATTTGTTGGAACCAAAGGACGTGGCCTACTATGCGCTTCCATGATTATTTCCTTTTTTTTTTTTTTAAAAAAAGCTAAGATTTGTCAGTTATCCAAAATAAAAATGCAAAGTGGTAGATATATTCTTCTTTTTCAGTCGGGGCTCAACTGGTCTGGGCGGGTGAATGCCCAATTGTCACCCGGCTTACGATATTTAGTAAAGAAAAACCTTTTTATAAAGCAGTATAGGGAGCATATTCAATTCAATAACAAAAAAGAAATTAAACATTTATTTCAGTTTCCTTTATTCCAAAACAAATGGCAAAATATCGAATTTCCACTCATTCAGTCATTAAAGATCTTCCCATTGTTTTGGGCATCTTTTTGTTAGTGGAGTCCTCCAGTTCCTTGGGTTTATAGTAGTGTGGCGCCACTTCCAGCAGCCACTTGCTCTCAATTTCAATCACCTGACGCATGTATTCTTTCGTCGTAAATACCAACTCGTGGTAAAGTACCCATCGCGGTAGCTCTTCGAATAGAGCGGAATTTGGATGTATCATAACAGTTTGATTGTGCTTGATGGTTTTATAGTGACCGCCTTTTGATAGTCGAGCTACGTGATAAAAGTAGCCCGCAGTGATTGCCTTTCGAATATTAATCGTTTCCGGCAGGCATGAAACCATATCAATTTCGACACGTTGCATCAAACCAGCAAGCTGCTCGCGAACGTCTCGAGCTCGCTTCATTGACCGGTATTGAATAAAGTTCTCATAACACCACTGTGTGCTGTAGTCTGTGTCCGCCCACTGGTTATAGACTTGCAACAAACTGAGGTGGTCGCCATGCATATGATTAAAATTCTTTCTAGCAGTGTCGGCGTGAATTATTTTGTCTTTCGGTCGGTAGAAGATAGCACTGTTGACTGAGAGCATTGCAGCAATTGTCACCATTTCTTCCGAACACTTGTACCTGAAGGAAAGAGAGAAGTTTGTGAACTGAAATAAAACTGTTTGAATAGCTGGCTTACTTTTCACTGGCCAAAAGCATTTTTGCCATCATTGGGTCCACAGGAAACTCGGCCATTCGACGGCCTAACTTTGTCAATTCTCCATGATGATTCAAGGCGCCAAGAGCATACAATTGTTCCAAGGCTAGAACCAACGTCTCGTGGGGTGGTGGATCCAGGAAATCGAAGTGAATCAAATCATTGATGCCCAGGGCCTTCAACATAAGCACCGCATTACCCAGATTGATTCGTTGAATCTCCGGCACTGTATTATCCTCCAGTTCGTGTTTGTAGGCCCAAGCTGTGTACAGTCTGAAGCACTTACCAGGGGCTGTCCTCCCAGCGCGACCAGCTCTCTGATTAGCAGACGCCTTGGAAATGGGTACTACCATAAGAGATTCCATCCCAGTTCGGGAGTTGAAATTATTTTGTTTAGCAAAGCCCGGATCGATGACGTATATGATGTTGTCGATCGTGAGGGACGTCTCAGCTATATTCGTTGCAAGGATGACTTTTCGTGCATTTGGCGGCGTTGGCTCAAAGATCTTTGCTTGCATGTCGCTGGGGAGATTTGCGTAAACAGGTATTACAAGAAGTTCACGAAGTTTAGACCCGAGGCGCTTAATGCGGTCCTGGAGAACCTCTTGACAGGTTTCGATTTCGTCTTGACCGGTAAGGAAAACTAGAATGTCACCCAAGGGTTGGGTGGCATGGATTTGGAGAACTGATACACAACAGGCATCAATGTAGTCGGCTTCCGGAGCTTTAGTGTAGAAGATGTCAACCTAAAACAGAAATACAAACTTGCACCATCTCCACAAACTAGCTGATTGGCCGAACTCACCGGAAAACGTCGACCAGGAATTCTGAAAATCGGAGCATCGTCAAAGAATTGAGAAAATTTATCGGCATCAAGTGTGGCACTTGAAATGAGTAACTTCAACTCTGGCCGAAACCGTGCGATGTCCTTTACCAAGCCAAAAAGAATGTCGGTGTGGAGAGTACGCTCATGGGCCTCGTCAATGATCATGACACTGTAGGACGCCAGATCTGGTTCCGAGAGAAACTCCCTGTGCAGGGTACCGTCAGTCATGTATTTCAGAACCGTCCGTTCCGAAGTGCAATCCTCAAAACGAATACTGTAGCCTACCTCGTTACCAAGTTTCACGTCCATTTCCTGCGCCACTCGAGCTGCTACTGACATTGCCGCCACACGACGAGGTTGGGTGCACCCAATTTTTTTTTTATCCTTTGTGAAACCCGCTTCAACCAGGTACTGCGGAATTTGTGTGGTCTTTCCAGATCCCGTCTCACCTTCGATAATCAAAATCTTTATTCGACAAAAAATAAATTGCTCTCACAGAATGTCATAGCTCTTCTTGAACTTACCTGGTGAGCATTAATAGCCGCTATTAGGTCGTCCTTAAATGGGTACACGGGCAAGGATTTCCGAGTCTCTTCAATGTCCATCTTTTGTCGCTCTGCCTCAGTGATTTCGGGTTTCTTGTCTTTCTTTGATCCATCCATAGTAAGAGCTTGGATGAACTCGATTTGGTCATCAAGAAGCAGATCATATTCTTCCTTAGACTTGGCATCTTTAGCTCCAAACTGGAACATGGCAGACGCCAATTGTTCTTGTTCCCATTTTTTTTGCTCGGAGTTGGGATGCTTTTCCCTATCGTCAACTTCGACATATTCCTCTTTTTCGCCTTTCTTCAAATCTTGAGGCATATGATAGCGTTGCACGCGTTCGAGTTCTCGAGCTTTTTCATGTTCTTTGGCGATGGTGAGCAGTTGTTTTTTGTACTCCCGCTCTTCCTTCTCACGTTTAGTTAGACTGGAAAGGTATTTGCTGTATGTCCAGGGATTTGTAACGGGCATTCAAATACTTACACAGAGTCATCAAAGAGGTACTCATCATCGAGGATGTCAGCTTCTAATTCCGCGACTTTGTCCTCTTTGCGCTTCTCAAGGTATTTTCTGCGGGATTGAATTCTTAGCTGTGGCAATACCTTATCGCGATCATCATGCTCCAGTTTAAGCCTTTTGGCTGCCTCTTCAAAAGCTTTGCGACTTCCACTAGATTCTAGGACCTTCCGGGTTTTGTTTTCATCCCGCTTTTTAAGTCGTTCAGCAAACTCATCTCTCTCCTTCAGATCTCGCAGACGTTCCTCTTCAGCGCTGTCTAGACTTTCAGAGCTAGAGCTAGCATTTCTTTTACGATGTTTGTCCTTTCCCATTTTAAACGTTTTGAGGGAAATACTTTTTACTACGACAAATCGTTAAATGTGTTTTTTCTTTAATAAAAATTAAAAAAGGGCCCTGACAGCAGATTTTTGTTTACTTTAAGCAGAAAGTGCTGCCAAACTCAAGACATTTTACGAATATTTTCTGCGAGGATTATATAAAAAGAATTGTGTTAAGTCAATTTATATGTTAAGCATTATAACTTTATTTTGTCAAAAGATTCGAAAGAAATGCTTTTTGCTACTACGATTCGTTGAGTCTGCTTTTCTCTGTGTGACTTTGACAGTGTTTTTTTGTATACCACGATACATATGATATTAAGTCAATTAATATGTTAAGAATTATATTTTACTAAATCCGAACAGCGACGTATAAAAGCAATATTGTCTATAGTGCGAATTTTATGTCTGATAAAGTGTTTACTGTAAGGACCAGTAAGGTTTATTCTATTAATCAGGGAACAATAGGGATATAATTGCAATATATTAATCCCTGGCATTGTAATGTAATGTAATGGCACCATAAGGTAATCAAGACTCGAAAGGAACAAAGTGGAATGATGAAACAGGGCAACGCAAGCATTTCAGTGAACGAAATTAAAACAGAATTCGTCGTACTTGCGGGTGAGTTGGACGTGTTTTTAGGATTTCTCTGTGGAATATTTTTTTTCTTGCAACGCATTAAGGACTTACATATATTCTATATACACGCCATCAAAGCAAGAGTAAAGAAAATGAAGAGAAAAAATATTGTAATAATTTATTTGCTAGATATTAAGAATATTTCAATCGAATAAAATAATTGAATACGTATAATTTGTGAAGAATAATAGGAAAAACAGAAAAAAAAAACAGATTCAAAGGCTGCGTAGTGACGCAAGAAGCCATGAAAAACGAAAATTGTGAAAGTCACCTCGTGAACAAAGAACAATCTAAATCAATGAGAAATCTGTGCCTGCGGTGAAATTGTGTTGGACAGAGTAAAATCATACATTTTGTAAAAGAATGTATGTTTCGGAAAAATGTTGGTATGAGAAGTTAGTTAATTGTTTTATTTTGCGACAAAGTGAAAAATTAAAAAAAAGTCGATATCTGGACTTGGGTGTGGCAGCCATTTTATTTTTCCCAACGAAAATTGTAATAGATTGTCAACTTAATAATCGTACTAGAATGCGAATTAGGGTGAAAACACAAACATAATGGGTGACAGGAAACTTGGTACAATGTTCTATAAACATTTGAGGGTTTTCTAAGCGTTTCGAACCTCTTTGTTAAAGAACTTATATTTTGTCTTGAAAGGAATTTGGGCGCTTATCTTTTTATAAGTTCTATATAATTAATCCGCAACGAATATATATCGTTACTTTTCAGACGAACAGGCTAAAGTTGATAAAGTTTGAGGGTATTCTGAATCTTTATTTTTTAATGTAGTTTTCTGTTCCATATTTCAGCATTTATTTTAAAATAATCGATGGTACAGAGAGAATCAAAAGTTCAAATTGATAGGGATAGTCGGAGTTACCACGCGAGTCTCATTTCATGTCCGTGCTTCGCCACATCTGCTACAAGATCGTTGTCGGAGTAACATCTCCCGTACATCAAGTAGAATATTTTTTCCGAAAACATGATTTAAATCATTTGTGTACTTAGCAGGCTCAATAGACATGTATTTTGTTTGAGTATTTTAAGTATTATTTTCATCCACAATTCCCGAAAAATATGTGTTCAAGTATGAAATGTATTGGCCAAACAAATTATTCAACGCAGTATTCTATACTCATCTTCGAAAATCATGCGTTGTTGAAGCGTGCAACTGAAGTAATAGACATTTGTATTTCTTTTGGATGAGGTTATGTGGTATGGAGCTGATTTTTATTGTTCCGAACTTGACAGTTTTCTTCGTTCTATCAAGGCCCAAATACAAGCAGAAATAAATACTTACAGGTTATATTAAAATAAATTGACATTAGAATCGTGAAAAAGTGAGGATCTGAAAATTATTGTTTTGTTTTGAAGTCACCCTGTGTCGAACTGATTTTAATACAATAAAGGCACACACCCTCATATTAGTATGAAATAGCGCCTATTAAGCAAGAGAAATTTAGTTAACGATTTTATAATAAAAAAAAATTGAATTGATGCGTGTATATTTTTTTCTCATTTATATATGCATGTCCTAATGTGCATTTCGTAGAAAATAAAATAGATGACAATTCGAAACATATAATAATACATACTCTATGATTAACAGGTGAAAGAGATAAAATTGATGAAAAGACAACAGGAGAAAATGCTCGCGTAGCAGTTGCGTAATACAGGCAACTTATCAAATTCAATTTTTTCGTCGTATTTGGACGCACGGCAACGTGGTTGTTCATATATTCAGAAATCTATTACAATTGACAACCACAGCAAAGAATCCAAAATGGTAAGAACTCGAAGCAATTTTATAAATTTATATTTTTGCCACATGAAATATTTAAAGCACAAATTAAACTAATTATTCTTGTGTGTATGTATTTTCTTTCTAACTAGCCGCGTATAGTCCCATTGCAACTATTAAAATGTCTTAAAGTGCTGCTGGACGAACACGGCGGCATTTTGAGTGAAAGTGAAGTAAAGCGCATTGCAGGGTGAGTACAAATTTTTAAATTTCTAAATATATAAATATTATATGCAATTACTTATTCAATGTGTTTATTTTATTTCCACTTGTAGATTAATGACAAAATATTCAAAGAAACTAGTTTCAAAATGCATTTATGTACAAATTCTAAAATGTACAAAAACTGAATTATTGGGTGAATTTATGGGTGCTGGAGGTTGGAGCCTAACACACATGTGGCTGAGTGATGCCATCAGAGCTAAGAACTGGCCATTGGTGCAGGAGATCTTAGAATTACTTTTACTGTGTCCGGTCGATGTGGAACGGCTGAAAAGTAATTCAGCACCAAAGCTAGTCAAGGGTCTATGCAAGGATGGAGACGACGAAGGTAAGTCTCTTAAGAATAGTTTTTGTTTTTCTATTTTTACAGAATTTCAATGCATGCAATGTGGGAGATGTACGCTATGCGGGAGGTGGAAGGAGCGGTAGTTTGATGCGACAAATAGATCTACATGTTAAGCTTTGTTTGACTCAGACAACCATATTTTAGACTTAGGAGTATTTATTTTGCTTGTCATATACATACATATATGTATACCTTTTATTTCATCTCAGTCACTATTGAATTTGGTAAATAAAATTGAGACGGATGTTTTTTTGTCCAGTTAGGGAGGAAAGTTCCGAGGGTATTAGTCTAACAGGAACATCGTTATAATAACTTAATTCTTAATTTTTATCGTTTTGTTTTCAAAAAGTGGAAATCACTAATTGTGTTCCTTTACCGTCACAACTGCCATTAAGAGCTTTTTTTGTGTTACAACTGACGTAAGTCAACTATTTCGTCGTTAATTGAAATTATTTCTTGTGCAATCCAATAGATGGATGTGAAATTCTTCTCTTACTGCTCTAATATCAAAAGAAAATTTGTCTATTTGTGCGCAATTATATTACATTACAATTTTGCTTCCTTCGTGCAACATACGAGGCTATATACATTTTGCTGTAAATGTACACATCAAAATTCTTGAGAGTATGCGGTAAATTTCCCCCTTGTTGATTTCATTAAATTCAAGATTGTGTTTGTAATGTTTTTACTCGCGAAGCGATTTAATTTCCCTGCAAATTAACTGGGTGAATCATCAACGTGTTATCTACTCTCACACCTGACTTCAATAAAAACACACAATGTGTATGTGATGTCTGCTTTGATGATTCATTCTCACAGTGCTCCCTCGTTGTTAAAAACATTTATTAATAGTACCCATTTCGTTAGTCGCGGTACTGCCATCTGAGTAGAAGGTTGTTTTTTTGTCCTCCGAAAAGCGTTGTCTTCCACTTCGTGCTACGATTATTTATAATAAACAATTAAATTTTATCGTGTTTTCTCTACAATTATCTCCTTTTTAGGTGTACGTATTTTGGCATCAAAACTAGTTGAACAGTGGTTAAAAGTAGTAACTGGTGATGCCACCAACGTACAACCTCCAGTACTGATGGCACCAAAAGCAAGTGATTTAACAACTGAAGTGGGTGTAAACCCAGTAGATAAACCCGACACAGTTATAACTCCATTGAAAATAACCCAAAATGGTATAATGAGACAGACAAATCAAATTGAAGAAGACCCTTTGGGAGAGACTGAACCACCGATTGCAAGTTCATTCCCACCAACTCCCGCACAAAAGAAAGCTTCAGAGTCAGGCCTGGTCTTGAAATGCGTAATCAAAGATGGCAAACAAGTGTGGGCACGTGTTGACACACTTCAAAAAAACCAACAAGTTGATGAGCCAAAAGAAACAACAGAAGAAGCGGAACAACAAGAAATAGAAAATGAAGACGATGAAGAAGATGAAGAAGAAGTTAAATCTACGGGTGAAGAAGAAGAAATCACTGCGGTAGAATTCTCTGGAACAACCGGCGGAAGTGAAGATGTCATAGACAACAAGGATAACGAAAACGCCTCAAAAAAGAAGGAAGACAGAGAGATGACGTCTTCTGAAAAAGAGAAAGAAAGAGAAAAAGAGAAAGAGAGAGAAAAAGAGAAATCTAAATCGAGCAGTAGCGGCTCGGACAAGGAGAAGAAATCCTCATCATCGTCGTCAGGACACAGATCGTCTTCCAGTCATAAGTCTTCATCATCATCGAAGGGTAGTAGTAGTTCTTCGAGCAAGTCGAAATCCTCGTCATCGTCTCACAGAAGTTCTGTCGATAGCAAGAGCCGGGATAAGGAGAAGGACAAAGAACGCACTTCAACAAAAGAGCGCAGTTCCGAAAAAGATAAGCACCGGTCTTCTTCTAGCAAATCATCAAGCAGCTCAAATCGAGACAAAGACAAGGAACGCCACAGAGACAAATCAAGCTCAAGTTCTAGCTCGTCCTCGAAGAAAGACAAAGATGACAAGAAAGAGAAGACAGATCCCGCTGCTCAAGCGGAGAAAGATAAAGAGACGCTAAGTAAACTTGCAACTCCATCGCTAGATAAACTAGGCAAGATCCCTAAAAAACCCAAAGATGAATCTGAAGAGCAAAAACCTACTTCTATCACAATTCCCTCGAAAAAGGCCTCAATGTCAATTGAAATTCGCCGCGACACAGAAAAGGCAAAGACAGTTAAAACGTATAAATCACAGTTCCGTAGTCACGGCCTAACGGAGGAGGCGCCCCCTCCACCATCGAGAAAGGGTTTAAAAAAACCAAATTCAGCATCTCTGCCTGGCACAGCTATTCCAAGCACCTTGTCTCTGAAGCGATCTTCGCCACCTCCTAGTTCACTTTCTTCGTCTCTACTAAAAGATGCACCAGCCGAGAAGAAGCCTAAGATTGACTTGAATAATGTCTCCGTTCCCGTTGAGAAGATCGGAGCTATCAAACTTATACCACCAAAGAAAAGTAAGTTTTTCCACGCAGATCCTATTAAAAGGTTTTGTTTTCTATTTTCAGAGTGTTGCGCATTTTGTGTGACCTTTGTGGGGAGCTTTGTTTATGATTCATTCGACTGAAAGGACGAAAGCAGAAAACAGGAGTATGAAAAACAACTGGTTAAAATAGAGGATGAGGAAAGAGGAGTCATCATTGTGTCATCTGAGTGCGTGTGTGCGTTAGGAATTTTTAGAAAAATTAATGCAGCACACGAATACTTGTATCTAGGCGTATTTGGGGATGCGGGCGAATATTGACGAAGCTGCGTCACTGGATTTGGATCAGCTAATGGCGGTTCGATTGGGTGATGTCTTCTGTCATTGCAGCAGTCCTGATCCTCAGAATTGAATACAGAGCATATAACCTGCGTTCGTCTACACCCGCGCAACTGTTCAAAAAACGTTTTGAAACATTTTGATCTGCAAAGTTATAGTTTTTTTTATTAAGAAAAAGATGGCTCTCTCTATCTCTCACTCTCTCTCGAATATGAAACTCAACAGGTGGTGTATGTTCTCCTTTACTGTTAAGTATGTAACCTTAATTTCTTTAAACAATCTTACGATGACAAGCGTGAAACGTATGCATCGATATACGTGCGAGTCATTCAAACGATATATATACATAGCATAAACATTCTAGCTTTAAGAATCTTTTTAAATGAAAAATGAAGATATAATGAAAAAATAAAAGATTTTTTTCATTCAAAATAAAACTGAGATATCCTTGAGCCAATTAATCCAAAGCTCTGTAGCAAAATAATCAAATACAAAACGTGAGCGTAGATGACATTCGCTACATGAGATAATGCTGCATTTATATTCTGTTAGACATTGGCTTGAAAAATGTGGATGACAAAATCAAACAGTCGCGGAGTTTTGTGGAGTTTTGGTGGAAAGATGCAAATCGCTTCAAACCGTATTATGTATTTGTCTGAAACAGAGCAGAAGTTTATGTTTAGGAAACACTTAAACTTATGACACTTGGTAGGCATATGTGAAGAAAGCAGAGCAATATTTTTAGGGTTTTATGCCCAAATAAGTCTCTTCACCTTTTCTGACCAACGTTCCGTGATTCATCGCCGTATTTTGGTGATCTTATCTTCTAGTGACCTGCCCACCCAAAAATGAATCAAATTATGAAATTAGGAAAGGCAAAAACATGGTTTTAGATTGGATGTCTAGATATTCTAGATGTCTTACAATGAGGATGAGCGATGTCCGTTCTACTTAGCTTTACCTCCTTGTTGTGGAGAACCAGCTTGATATGAAGAATTTTCAATTTAATTTAACTATAAAATTTGCACAATTAAGTCGTTGCGTTGCGTTAAATCTGAAAGGCGTATGAATGTTGCAGATATCGATTAACTGACAACATATGAGTTAATTGAGCCAAACCACATTTAGAAGATTTTTCGCACATCCTTACCTCGAGCGAGATAAATTTATACACCTGTGAGTGTTTGAGGCACGTCCCATATTTTGACTGTGTCTAGTTTACCAAATTGATCACGCACTCAGCTGTAAAACGTCTCAATCTATTATAAGCCTTACTTGAAAATGTTAAATGTGACGAAAAAGATTCATGGGTGGTTTCGTAATCATGCGACATGAATTGTAGAACGAAATTTTGCGGATATTGCCGAGTTTTAAATCGACATCTGTTTACAGGGCTTAAATTTTGCGCTTCTTTATATACAAGATCGATTGTTCCTTGCGGCCCTTAAACATTGTTCGACCGTCGCGCCGCACGCTTTCATAAATAATTGCCGCCAATGACTCATATTTTATCTTTTTTTTATTTTCTTTATTGACGTATGTATGTATCGAATTATTGATTGAATTATGTATTATACATTTTTGTTGCGATGATTGGTTATTCAAAATCGGGTTCGCTTGAGGTTGTAACAGACAACCTCCACCAAATTAATTGCCATATAAGAAGCTGAATTTTCACCCTCACCTAAACTAACCGCATATGTTCGTATGAACTCAATTTATGTAAATGGGCAGTGGTGGCTGAGTTTTAATTAGACTGCATCGGTCTATGGTTTAAAAAAAAAAATGTTTTCGACAGGAAAGACTTTTAAGGTGGAATCATTACTTTTAATAATGTTCATCTATGAAACTTGTAATATGAATATGTAGTTACGTACTTTACTTCTAGATAATCCATTTTTGGGCAAACGTTATCCATAAGATAATGCTTTCCTTATTTTATGCAATTGTCTGACATTATCATAGGGAGTTACTAACTTCGGTGGATATAAAAACTGCCACCATGAAAGATGTGCTTTCATTCGTCAGGGAGAATGATATCTTGAAGTAATATATCTTCTGAGATAAACAGATCTAGAGATTGAGGTGTCATATGGCATATTGTGGTGTGTGTACCGAAATATAAAGATGTCTGCAACTATAATTCAGACTTTATTTTCTGACGTTCTTGATCAAATTAAGTTTGACGTTAATTTTTAAATATAGAACATTTTTCCGGTTTTGAGGCCAACCTTCTTAAATTTGGCTATGTACGGTAAACAGTACAATAATATTGTTTGTAATGATTTACGGCTTCGGGAAAGGTATTTGTTTTTATATACAATTGGAACATTGCTAAAGTTTATTTTGTTAGGGACTGTACCTTTAAGGGTAAATATGAAATCTGTTTTGCGAAATGACACCCGTTTTTTAACATCGAAGTATTTTCGGCTTTACACTTGCCACTTTCTTATTACTATATAACGCCCTTTTATATTTATTACTATGTATTATAATTATTTTATTTTATACCATTGTATATATAATGTTATTGTAGAATATTAACAACAAGAAAACACTAATTGGCATATTGAGACCTAGAGTAATATATTCGTAAAATCTACGTATTTCTGGTTACGTCAACGATTAGAACTCTGTATAAAACTACACCCTAATTATGTCAATAGGTGGCAACAGTTGAATTCGACTATAGTCGTATTTTGTCAAAGCAAGTCCCATTTTATAACATTTTGCGAGATATCTGTCGTAGGCCTTCATAAATTGTGTTTATGACAATCGATTCACTTGCCCGCAGAATAAATATTCGTTTTCGATATAATCTAAAGATACGGATGAGGCATATGCGGCTCTAATTTGAGTGAATTAAACTCGCACGTCTGCATCTCCTACCTTAACTCGATTCAGTTTATGCTTATTCTTGCGATTTCTTATATTAATGAGATATTACTATTCGAGCACATTATGATAATCTAAAAGTTGATAAAAATCATGGAGGTATACCGCTTCGGTGGGAACTAAGATTTTATACTAAATATTGCTCCTCATAAAAAAAAAATACGAGAAACGTATGCGACTGAGGTTATTTTTTGTGCATTCATACTTAAGTATTCGTATGTTTATTCAAATCAAATAGAGAACGTATTTTACTTTCTTACATCTTCCACCTAATTCACTTTGAAAAACAAAATTTCAAAACTCCAACAAAAACACATCAATGCAACTTATTTTAAAACCACAAACAACTCAAGCAAAAGTTTATTGTGAATAAATCATAGAAATAACGTTAAAAAAGCATTCAGTAATGCATTTTATATATTTTGCTACAAAGCTCGGGACGAACAGCGTGTTTTTCTTACCGTATATAACCTGTATTGTAACATTTTTTTAAACTGCTGTCAGTTGATCTCGAATTTAAGGGTTGTAAATACATAAACTACATTACACACCAATTAATGATGCTACATATGTGAATTTGAGGGTGATTTTAAACTTTAAAAGTTTGCGTTGTCGGAAGGAAATGGGTACAAACACAACTGGTATGGTGCTTTCAAGCAATTTTAGCCACAGATGTATTCTTCTTTGATAAACTAAAGGTTAAGGGTTGCAACGCTAACTTTAAACGATGACTCACCTTGTTTACAAAAAAAAAATGCGGATTTAATCTTAATATTTATTCTATTTTACATCTTCTACATAATTGGCTTAACTCCTGTAAAAACAAACAATGAACGTACGGCTTGCAGAACTCGGAAGTGGCTAGACGATTTTCAAGTTGTATTTTCATAGAGATTTTTCATTTGTGGATCTGAGGCGTATTGCCAAAAACGTACATGATAATATTAATCACCTTTGTTATTCTTCAACGCTAATTCCAATTCCTATTTAAACGTGGTCTTACCAGCTGACGATGAAGTCCACAAATTGTTTTGATCTTGACTCAAATTAAATTCCACCCAAAGGCTTCTGCTTACTAATATTCATCTGGAGGTTGATTGTTATTTTTACATCTTCCACGAAACTAAAAATGCTGCAGTAAAAATGTTACTTGGGCTGCATATGGTTTCCTAATTGCAAACTGCATGTGATGTAGCTCACGCACCAAGATCGTCAAAATTTTCTCTCAAAAATAACAATATAGGGGTGTGGCGCCACAGGGAGTCTTACTTTCATATATAAAACTTGTTTTTAATTTACAGTTATCAAGAGCGTCCATGAATCATAAACAAAACTTCGTACAAGCACAGAAAGACGTTAACGTTCTTATTTCCATAAAACTCCAATCCTTCACCATCTGAAAAATCTATTTATCAATTAATTCGTTTTCTTTTATTTTCCAGTTCAAACACTTGTTGAAACAAACATCTTCTCTGATGCTCTCTCAGCGGCGATGGTGCCTAAGAAAGAGGTGCGCAAGCGCAAACGTAATTCTAGGGAGCCCGGAAAGGATGGTGTTACGTCTCCACCAATCAGTCCTGAGGGCAATAAGGTAGCACCGCTTAAATTCTATCAAGATACTTTGGATGAAAGTAAGGATGAGGAAAAGACTGCTACTGGTACTGTGGAAGCCGGTAATGAGTCCAAAGATGAGAAGGATGAAGATGCGGCCGCAAATACAGAAGATGATGATGACATTCCACTTAAGAAAGTCAAAGAGGACATTGAACAGCGTGTTAGAAGTGAGAAGTCAAAATCTGAGGGTACAGGTGAAGGAAGCAGTACAGAAGTGGTAGCAAATTCAGTAGAACCGGGAGACAGTGAGGATAAAACGAAGGAAAATGAAGATGCTGACAAGAGATCAGTGGAGGACGAAGAAGATGTTGTTGAAATTCCTAAAAAACCCGGCCCAGGGTGCGGTCCGAATGGGCCACCTGGAGTTCTTTTATTGCATCGTCGCAAAGGTCCAAAGAAGAAGCTCAAATGGAAGCCACAGGAGCAGTTGGAACAGATTCGTTTCTTTGAGTTGGATGAAAACGAACGTGTAAATGTAACAAAGACTTTCATTGATATGAAGAACATGGAACGGTTTAGTGAACGAGACGCACTTAGCATGGTGCGTCGTGGCTTCAACTCTGAAGACAATATGGTTCCACAGACTGAATGGGTGCCCCTGATATTGGTTGACGATGTACCGAATCACCCGGATGGCAGCCAAAGCAGAGAAAGGAAGATTCAAGCAGATAGAGAACAAACCACTCTTCGTGCTCTGTACTTCTCCCATGCAATGATACCGGATTCACCGTCAGAACCAGATATCGAACCAATGCTCCACACAGACTTCACAGTAATCCCACTGGACGATATTACAGGGAACCCAGATGCCGTAAATGATTTCACGAGTATGCCATGGCCAGACCCGAAAGGATCGCCGCCTCATGAAAGTGGTAGCAATTTTATAAGCAGCCCCGGTGGCGACATTTACAACAGTAGAAATCAATTCAATCCCTTCATGCCGTTTGCGACGCAACAACCTGGTAATTGGCAAATGAACAGTGGTCCGAATGGACCACCCAATAATATGCCGCCACAACAGCAAGGATTATTATGTGGGCCAGGAGGAATGCCTGGAAATAAGTTCAACAACATGAATATGGGCAGTCCCAATATGAACCTGCCTTGCGCCATTTCGCCGAACAGTCCTTCAGATGATATGTCCCCAATGATGGGGGTAAACGGCATGAATCCAAATATGAACATGGGTATGGGAAATCCTTTCAATGGTCCGCCAATGGGAGGAAACTCTCCGCAGTTCGGACCTGGGCCCAACTTTGGACCTGGTCCCGGAAATTTCGTACCTAACATGGATATGAACGGTCCTTGTGGCCCCATGAACGGCATGATGGGTGGCCCGATGGGTGGACCAATGAATGGACCTGGCCTCATGAACGGCCCAGGGCCCATGAACGGTATGGGACCAATGAACGGGCCAGGTCCTATGAATGGACCAGGTCTAATGAACGGGCCAATGAACGGACCAGGCCCGATGAATGGTCCTGGACCAATGCATGGTCCGGGCCACATGAATGGGCCTATGAATGGGCCCATGAACGGACCAGGCCCCGGCCCTGAGAATCGGCGTGGAAATGATCGTGGCAACAATCGCAACGGAGGCGGCAGCTGGCGATCTGGAGGCGGAAAAACCTTCAATTCCGAAGGAAATTGGCGACCAGCAGGACCTGGGGATAATAACGCGGATCGAGGTGGTGGCAACAATAACAACTTTAATCGTAACAACAAAGATTGGCTATCGGGTGGCAACAATGGTCGGGTGTGCAAGCAATTCATGCGGGGTCATTGTCGTCTTGGCAACAAATGCAATTTCGTGCATCCGAGAAAAAAGCAATTCTAGGACAAGGTGCGGGGTGGTGACCGTAAAGGAAGCCCACCTTCCCCGTCACCATCGCCACCTGGTGGTTTTTAATCTGTGATAGTACGAGTGGGATTCTACAAATGGTTCTTTTCGCATTCCTCAGATGTTGCTACATGACACCTACAGTTCCATTATCCAAGGTTCCTTCCCTGCTTCAGTACAGCGTGTGTAAATATCGCAATAGAATTACTCCCTCAAATTAGTCTGTAAAGTCTAAGTAAGAGTAGTTATAGTGAATAGTAAGACTAGCTAGGTTAGTTCCATTTATGATGCTTTTTAAGTGTTCTGGAAGCACAATCGTTTTTCCATGTTCCATAGAAATTGTTTTCGCACTTTGCTCAATCTTTGCATAGAGAAATGCAAATATTATATTATGAAGTAATAATGTAAATTTTACAGTAATTAAATTTAAGATAGTTTTTAATTTCTTTAAGACATTTTTTACGTTATAAATAAAATGATAGTTGAATTATTGAAAAATAAAAGAAAATCCAACAAATGTTTAATTTTTCTTTTCTTTTCTTATGTTTCAATCCAATAGTGACCGGCACTCTAGTTCGATTACAGTCTGATGCTGTCGTTGAGCGGGTGGACTTGTGTTTTTCTTTTTTCCTAAACATTTTAGCAATGTCCTGTCTTAACATCCGAGGGTATCATATAATTTGCCAGTTCAAACTGGACGATGGGTCGTATAACTACTCTTGTAGAAGTGATACGACTCGCATTCGGTATTTGTCGGGGATGATATCTGGTCCGAAAATTTGTATTCATATCAGAATTGTTTGACATATGTTGAAAAGTGACAGTTGTGAAACAGTCAATAGCAATATTATGAAAGACTTGTAAATTAAGTCAGTAAATGCAGAAACCAATTCCAATTCCCGTTTTGTTTTCTGGCTAAAAGTCGTAGTGTTCATTGCGTGTGTGCTTAAAGGAATTTATAATTTACAAAAAAAAAAAATATACATGCTTTATTGAGCAGGCAGTTATTATTTTTCTAGGGAATTACATTTTACACAGATCATCTGCACTACTGCACTCGTTTTTCCTCTACCCCATGGGCTTATTGCAGTCACTTTCTTTTCAATATTGTTACAAAAATGACATTGAAATTAATTTTGTGAGTTAAAACACTTCATTGATTGGGGTATGGTCAATAATTGATTTTTGCATTCCGAGAAAAAGGTATGGGAAGGTGGAGAAAGTTCGATTTTAGAACAAGAATTTTCCTTATGGTATAGTATTCAAGACATTTGTAACCAACATTGGTTTTCTTTCGAATTTGTTTCCACTTTAAAAATAAATTTTACATGCCCTTATTTTCTATTTAGCTAATAAGCTATCTATAAATCAATAAGGGTTTCATTGCTTTCTGATGCTGTCTTTTAGCCTGTCTCCTACCAATTTAGGCTCGGTATGATCAACTTGAGATCAAACCGAAATATATTTGAAAGCAGAATGACTAGCTATAAGGTTTCTTTAGCTCTTCTCCTGCAAAAACTCGTTTTCCCAAAAATACGTGCATAGTCTGAGAAAACCACATACATGCGGGGAAAAGCTAAGTTTTGGTCCTTCTAGCCAACAGTGACATAAGTCAAATATGTTTGTCTTGCACGGATTGAAAAAAAAAATCAGGGAAAAACACTGCTTAACTATCTTAACTCAGATTCCTTATGTTACGGGTATATTGAAAAGTTGATAGCTAGCATTTGATAATTAAAATGTGGCATAGTACCGAAAAAAACCTTTCATATCAATTAATAAAAACAAACAAATACATACAAAAAATGTTCTGTTTCAAATTCAAAATTTGTTACCAAAACAGCTGAAAAAGTTTTGGAGATACAAAAATGAGGCACTAGAGGTGAGAATATTGTTTTTGAGTTGTATTACCGAAACTCGTCGCGGGAATTATAAGAACTCTGTTGTTTTTTTAACTATCAATGTCCAAACAACACTTCCTTGCCAAAATTGTGGGTAGGTTTCAAATCGGCAACCGCAGTGGCGAAGTGCGTGCGTACACGCCGTAGGTTACAAGGTCAAACCTTGGAATTACTATTTTAAATTCATATTTACGGCACCACCTATTCCGAGAGAGCACTTATTTTCCTGATAACTGATTTGAATAGTTTCAGTAGTAGTGAGCCGGACAACGTGATAAAGAGATCCATGCGGTAATGTTACCGTATAAATGTGTCGTGATCTGAAATTCGTTGGTATATTGGTCTATTAAAGGGAATTAAATTGGGTGACTGGGTTATTTCGAAGAATAAAAATAACTCTTGGGAAATAGTATTTATTTACTGTTACTTTTAATTTTACAAAATTATAACTTAAAGTTTTTCTGCAACGCTTGCCAGCACTCATAGTAATTAGCATCAAGCTTTCGGCAGGTTTCCTCACCCCATTTCGTCACAGCCATACTGAGCGACGATTCGAACATAAAAGCCTTGAAAGAAATTTATATTCAGGTAGAATCTCTTACGTATCTGCTTACATATATTACCTGTGTCCCATCAGCTATTCTTTCTGGTTTGAGTACAGCATTGGATGCCCCTTCAAAGCAATTCTTATCCGGACCATGTGGCGTCATCATCGAGTGTAAGGATGCGCCGCCGGCAACAAATCCATGCTCCTTTGCTTCATACTTTCCCAGAATAAGTCCCATAAACTCACTCATGCAGTTCCCTAAAGAACATAGCTCAATTGGCAATCTCATTTCTTAATCGACTCTACTCACGGTGGTAGTAGGGAGGTCTGAATGTGTGCTCTTGCACAGACCAGCGTGGCGGAAATATGACGAAATCTGCTATAGCTGTTCCTGCCCGAGAACTGGGACAAGTAAGCACAGTGAAAATGCTTGGATCGCAGTGATCGTAGCTGACCGAATTGATCACCATGAATTTTGAGAGGTCATACTTGTATGGAACGTAGTTTCCATGCCAGGCAACCACATCGAAAGGCGAGTGCTTTTGTTTTGCCACAAACAATTCTCCTTGAAATTTCGTGACTATTTTGTATTCTGGAAATTAATTTCATGAATTAGACGCAAATATAATAGTGAATGCCCTTTTGTTTACCGCTAACTTCAATGTCCTCAAAGTAGGCAACTGGAGTTTTAAAGTCTCTTGGGTTCGCCAAACCGTTGGCGCCAATAGGTCCAAGATCTGGCAGACGGAAATGATTGTCGAAAACTTCGAGAAGGTAGCCTCTTGCAGGACCATCGACATTTACAGCGAAACGCATTCCCTGTTGGATAACGCATATCTCGTTCGGCTGTACCTTCATCTTCCCAAATTCAGTGAATATTTGCAAGGTTCCTTGCTGAGGAACTGTGAAAAAAGAGAAGTATAAGTTAACACATCTGTAAATTGTGTTCGATTTCTTCTCACCAATCAGAAAATCCCCATCACTGTTGTAGAAAGCCATGTTCTTCATTGAAGCGTTGCATAGGTACACGTGGATGGCAATGCCATGACGACCGCGAATGTCACCTGCCCCGCAAACTGTATGCAACCCATCGATAAAATTCACACTTCCCGTGGTCGGGATGTCGAAAGGGTTCCATCTCATTTGATTTGGATTTGGATGCTGCTTATCCCAGTTAGATGTGAGGTGCGGCACGCCCTCATACTTCTTGAATGGTTCGTGAACCACGGTGGGTCGAATGCGATACAGCCACGATCTTGTGTTTTCTGCGCGTGGTGCTGTGAACGCTGAACCAGACAGTTGTTCCGCATATAAGCCATATGCACACTTTTGTGGGGAATTTTGACCCTCTGGTAGTGCATTTGGACAGCGGGGGTCCTCCGAGGAGAAGTGACACCCAAATCCGGATAGATACTAATTTTGAATAAAAAAAAATAAGAATACATTTTCAGCTAACATACCTTGCTGATATAACAGGGACCTAGCAGGTAAGGGTTCATTTTGGAATGAATGTCTAATAGAAGATTTAAAATGTTTGCTTCTCGATAGTCCCGTTAAATTTGAAATTATGACAAAAAATATGAAAAATGGAAAATAAGTAGAAGAAATTCATTCATAAAACTCTCGAATCACTAACACTAAGATAGTGGTCAAATGAATTTAAAATTAAACATCTACCAATAAATGTTGAGAGTAAGTGATTATCACCGGTAACGGTATGAACGTTACACGCCTGGCTGTCACATTTTTGATACTCAAAACGTAACAGATATTTTTTTGAGCAGCCGCTATAGAAAAAAGAGACAAGGCATGAAATCAAACCTGAGGTAAAGGAAGTCAGGCAGCTATGATAAGGAGATGAAGCTGAAGTTGAACACGTGGATAAGCAAATATTGCATTGTATTGTCATGTGCATGAATAAAACTGTCTGATTTTATGATACGTTTATGAATAAGGCTTATGAAATGTTTTTTTCTTTCTTTATAAGGTTTGAAGCAAACAAAACGTTTGGAGTTTTTTGCGGGTTTAAGGTGACCACAATTTTCTTCTAAAAACGGGACACACGTGAAATTTGTCGGGACACTCTTTTGGTAAATATTAAAGAATATGTCGTTCTATAATGTTTTAATACACGAACTTATAACAATTTACTTATCGGAGAGTATTTCAATGAAACACTGGTGACAGCGATTCACATATCTCGACAGCGGGACTGTCCCGCCGAAATCTTTATGTAAGTAAACAAAAATATTTTGTTCATAATTTTCGTTAAGGAGATCGCAGAAATTGTGGTCGCCGTGGCGCAGTGGTAAGTGCATCGACTGCGGCGCAGAAAGTCTGGGTTCGATTCCCGAACGGGACACCTAGCATTTTTTCACGGCACCACCTCTTTCGAGTTGCTGACAACACTCAAAGAGTATTAATTGTCTATGGAAAGCTTCTCAAATCTCGCCGTTCGGAATCGGCAAAAAACTGTAGGTCCCTTCTACTCGTGAAGAACAATAGCATGCACAACACGAGTAGTTGTTGTAGAAGCTAGGCCCTGGTCCGTTATGGGCTGTAGTGCCACTCAATTATTATTATTATTAGATCGCAGAAATTAATTGTTGTCTGTTTATTGTGTTGTTCAAAACAATTTCGTATTCATTGTAAAAAATAAACCACCAGTATTAAAAGTAGTTTTCAAAAGAGTCACTTTGACAAAAAAAATGTATCGCATAATATTTTCACATAACTTCTCCGAATATTTCAAGATTCACAAAGTGCTATCTTCCACTTAATAAATTGTCTATTAATGTTCTAACTAAAAACATCAGCCGATATTCCATGATTAATTCAAGATAGAAAACTGCTGATCGTTTAATGCTATTTAAATATTAATAAAACTGGATTCGGTCAAGTCACTTGTTTACTTCAATGTTCGCGCATAGCCACTATGCAAATGAACATAGTTCGAAGCAGGTGGGTCATAGATTTCTTGAAAGGTTACAAAATTTATATCGAAAATGCAGAAAGTGCTGTTATTCCATATTTAGTAAATCATTTTAATAGAGAAATCTCTTCACAACACATTTCACAATAGTATAGTATTCTTACACCAACTTGAACACAAATCACAGTTACAAATGGGATGTTTCATTACATCCTGCCATTCCATTTATATACCTTATATTCACTCATGACTGATTTCCAAGCACGCTCTACTGTAGGTACTGCTGGATCTAGAATCTAGAACTGATTGTGATTCAGACAGCGGCCTTGCTATTTATATTAGATTGTTGTATCCAGCGGGCTAGGACTTCGAAGTAAACAAATTTTGTTTGCTTAGCATCAAATCTGGGTGAAAACCAGTCTGGGGAGTGACAAACAAGAATTTTATAAATTTACATTTATTCATAAGACAGATTTTATTTGTTTAATCGTAAGTGACTGTTTTTTGCTGGCAGCAACTAGCAACTGTTTCAAGTAACACAAAAACAGTTCCGAAATAGTAGACATATTTATGGTCAACTGAACAAAAGAACTTCTGAAAATACTTCTGGAATGAGTAAAGAAACTGCAAAGTATTTTTTTTTTTTCAATTGATGCAGAGTTGCTTGAGAGACACACCTCCTTTCCTAGAAAATCTCCATACAGTAGGGGAATTACAAATTGGACTAGAATTTAACAAAGAGTTCTTATATTTGAAATAACCTTTATTATACTATTAATGTTGTTGAATCCCGGTCTTTGGGACGACGATCTTTAAACATCTGGCGTTGCCTAAGTAATTTTTTTTTTGGTACTTCTTCCTGTGTTTGTTCGTTTACCAGGAAAGGAGGCTGGGATTTAATTTTTTCTCCATTGACTTCTTATTCTTCCGGCTAAGGTGGCACTTCTCTTGGCCATAACTGCTAGTTTAATCAAGTGACTCTTCGACCCCTCTTCAGGACGGAGGGTTCTCTAATGGGTTGACTTCTCTGATCCTCGACAAATTGGTTGCAGAGTTAGACTTAAATAAAATTACCCAATTTGGAATATTTCATATTGGGTGTATTGTTAAACACGCGTTAAAAAGAGTATGTCTTTTAAACAAATAAAAAAACCGGGAAAAAATATTCCGGGACACAAGATACCCCTGGGATATCCACCGCCACGGGATGGTATATGTGCACCGTAATCGCACTCTTTACGACTCGAGTAGCAACCGTGTATAGACGCGGCGTAATCTTTTCCCGTTATTCTTAATATGTTCAAAAGCTGTCAACATTTTCAAAAATGCAATTAGCTTTGTTTTATTGTACGTTTATTTTGCAATAAGGTTTTTTTGTTGATAGCACGTCTACTTTCGTTTTCGATCATTTTTGCAAAGCTCTGCAAATTCGCCTATTTGAGCCGGTGCTCCAAGCTTAGGTACGCTATTTTTGTTCGGTATTAAAAGGGTTAAAGATGCGTGCGATATTGCAGGACTATAAGATTCCTGCAATATCGCACGCATCTAAAGCTTCATTTCTAAATGATTTCAGACCTCATAATTTTTTTATAAATTGCGCGTGTTAAAGCGGATTTCGAGCACCCTTAAGTGATCGGACTCCAAGTCGCAGGTAAAGAGTAAGAGTCACACAGAAGGTACCGATGCGCGTAATGCAGAGGAAATATAAAGCTGGAAAGAATATTTCGAATGCGTATAGTGCAGTTAAAGAACGAGTCTCCAAATTTAACTGTACGTCCGAAAGTGAACTTAGGGGTAAACTGATGGGCATTCCGAGCAAAGTGTGTACTGTGGATGTAGTCTTCAAGTAGAGGAATGCAGATGGCTCATTCGTTTGCAAAGACGAGATATCTCCCTTGAGCTTTATCGCTCGCTTTTGGATTCCATTTGAAACCTGTCGCATTGGTGTAATATGTGAACAGAAATTTTTTGCAACTATAGCAACTTGAGGTGCACATAGGCCTTATTATTAGGTTTGAAACTACATAATCTTAACATTTTTTTTATGATTCGTGAAAAGCCTAGAAACCTCCAAGAGAAACACTTATGTATTTTTTTGTATATTTATAATTTATTTCTCATGCTATGAGCGTTAAAATTCAAAGGACAAAATCGTTGTTCTCCGTTTATAGAGATGTGTCAAAAATCAGAAAATACTGCTACCGATACTTAAATGCTTAAAAGAATAAGATGTAAAAGATAGGGTGCGATGTATGTATGGTTATGCGATGTAAGGGACTGACAAATGGGGAATTACTTTACTCGTTCGATGACAGATTTAAAATATCATCACGGTCGGGATTGGGTTTTGGAATTTTGGGCGGTGGTGCAGCCAAATCGGCAATTGATGAGAATTCCATGCGCTTCTTGGTGGGAGGAGCCAGCTCCGAGTACAATCGGCTGAGATCCACTGGTGGAGTATTTGAGGGACGCCTCGATGATCCGCTGCCGTCAGAAGGGGCAGGGGAAGGGGTATTGCTTGACACACTGGAGATAGCCAAGTCGACGGCGCTGAAATTGTATTTGATACCAGATTGAGAACCACCGCCTGCACTATCACGACCGCTCTTAGTGGGCGTGAGTCGCTCCTGGGCCGGGGAAGCGGACGACTCTCGAGCTCTGGAAGATGACGACGAAGACGAAGTCGATTTTGGTGGCTTCATCATCATGGCGTTGAGGGACTCCTGTTGGAGCTTCAGTAAAGCCGATGGCGACATGAATAGATTGTTTGCAGCCAAAGTCGATTTGGACAATGGGTCTGGGATTCCGTATTTTCCGTGATGCTGCTGAAAGAATGCAGCGTAGTCTTGGATCTTCTCCTGTGCGAGCTGGTTGTAGTAGGCTGCAGGGTCAGTTGCTGCGTTCTTTGAGGACGATGATGCACCACTGGATGAGGGTTGTGCGAAGAGAGCGTTTAAATCTGCAGCAGCCTTATTTTGATGATAAAGCAATGCGTTGAGGTCTGATTGGTTTTTCTCTGACTGTAGCAGTTGGTTGAGCATGTCGTTCTGCTGTTGGGCTTCCTGCTTCTTCTTGCTGCTACTCGAGTTTGAGTTAGAACCGCCCCCAACGCCTGCCATTCCTCCAACACCGGCAGCCAACAGAGCCGAAAGCTCATGATGGGCCGATGACGGCTTTCCGGACCCGTATTGATTACTTGTATCGAAGAGTTTGGAATATGTCTGAAGGAGTGTAGTGTAATCAGGATGAGGAGCTTGCTGCTGGGCTTGCTGTGCTTGTTGCTGCTGTTTCTTTGAAGACGTCGATGAAGCGGCGGCGGAAACTCCGGCCATCTGCTGCTGAAGGAATGCGTTTAAGTCGTTACTTGTTTTAGTCTGCTGCATGTACGAGTCGTAGCCGAGCAACTTCGAAGCCTGAAGTAAGTTGTTATAGTCAGCAGCCAGGGGAGTATTCTGCTGCTTCTTTGAGTTACCACTACTGCCCGCACCGGTTAAGTATGAAAAGTCAGCTCCAAACCCAAGGGTACCTAGAGTGGTGGCGCCCAGTGCCTCAGCCTGCTGAAGCAGAAGGGCGGCATACTCTGGTGACCGCATTAGCTCGCTCATCTTTAGAGGGTCGTTCTTAAGATCGTCTAACTCCTTCATCAGCTTTGTCTTGTATGAGTTGCTGGCTGACGTCTTCGAGGAACGCGATTCGGCGCGCTCCTGCTTGGACAACGACTTGGATGATGCTGTCGAAGAGCACGATGAAGAAGATTGCTCCATTGGTGGTCGTGAAGGACCAGGTATGTTGAAACCTGCCGCACTGGTGTAGACACTCGTGTCCAGGGTCGGTGGGTTTGAATGGTCCACATTCGATTTGTTTCCGACTTTTGCGGCGGCAGCTGCTAATTGATTCAGTGACGAACTTCCGTAGTCCTTTGAATGCTGTCCCCTAAACAGTGAAGCAATGTCGGTTTGAAGGAAATTCGGAGGTAGTTGACCAGCCAGTGAGGCCAGACTGGCCGCCATTAGATCATTGGCAGGAGTTCCAGACGTGGCTAATGGTGACGGTTGCGGTTCATATTTGTTAGGGGTAATGCTTGGGCTGTTGCGGGAAATATCGCTCACGCTAAACTTGCCTGGACTTGGTGCCGGTGAGTTGCGAGTGCGGCTGGATGATGTATCCGACTTGGCTGGTGACGGACTGGCTCGCACGGGGATTTCAAACTTAGCTGGACTTGCAGAGTTCGAAGGAATTGTGATGGGACTGTCTCGTGGCGATGATGTGGCAGTTGGAGTTGTGCTCGTCGTTGATGATACTGGTCCTTGGACCAGTGGTGGGATTGGTGTTGTGCTGGGGATCGGAATAGCTGGGGGATTTGGCGTCGCTAAAGGCGAGCAGAGCCTTGTGGGGTTCATGTTCAGTCCTGATGGAAGGCAAAGCTGCTCTTGAAGTGACAATACCTTCAACTCGCTAGCAGTCGTCTTTTCTGATTTCACATCAGGCTCGTCCTTTATATTTTCGACCTTAACCTGAACTGGTTCGGGTTTTATTTCTTCCTTGACGTTTTCCACCTTTGCTGTGGCTGGGAGGATGAACTCATCTTCCTCGTCAAAACCGAGAGCTAATCGGATAAAGTTCCAAACAGTTTTCTCACCAACCTCTCTTGGAAATTTCGGGTATAGTGAGTTCTTGAGCTTCTCTATGTAGGCGGTATCTTCCTTGTACATTGAACCAAATTTAACAAGCTCGTTGCGGAATCTCTGGTAGTAGTCGACGCATGCCTGGATTTCGTTGCGCAATTCTTCGGGATATTCTTTATCCGGCAGTACAGAGTATTGCATCAACATCGGACGTCCATATTCCATAGTTTGGCGATTCTCCGGCGGAGGAACAACCCAAATGGATTTGGCTACGGATTCCATTGTGGGATTTTCATCAAAATAAGGAGCTGCAAATGGAAAGTAAACATATTTAACTATTGCAAAGAAAATTTCATATACAAATGTTTTTACAGATAATTAATCCAACGCAAGGCGTGTATGTAACCTCAGAGGGTCCCCGCATCTTTATTTGATAGTCCAACTGCGAATCACAGTCACGAAGAGTTGGTTCGGCTTGAAATTTCGGATGCGAATGATACCATCCAACGAGAATGAGTTGATCCTTCATGATGCACTTTTGTATCTCGTGCTCGACATCGGCCGCTTTTTGTCTATCGTAGCGAGTGTTCCTGCACGGATATGCCTTTGTAATGGACAATGCTAAGGAATTAAAAAAAAATGTTTTAGGGGTGAAATATTGGTGAACATTTTATGTAGAACTGTTCTTAATATATCTGCTTTACAAACTAATGTGACTATCTACGATTGGATTGAAAATTATGAAAAAAATTCCATCATCGGCTACAAACCACTTACTGTGTGAATTGACGTCCCATGTCCCACCAAAATAGCCGCACACCTCGTGCATTGTTAGATGACAATGAAAATCGGCTAAAAACAGCGCCGAAGAATTGATAGTCAGAAGAAAGGGTTGCAATTTATTGACGGCTGAGAATGGGACGGCTTCTATCAATGCATTTGCGTCACTGAAATTCAAAAGACACAAATTAATATGGAATCTTTTAACAAAAGATAATTTGTATAGGCCGAGTTTATTTTACTCACTGCATCACGTTCCGATTACTGATGGTGTTGTGTTGAAATACAGTCCGTTTAATGACAGGTTGTGGAGATTCTGGTTTTTTATCAACATCACCATCGAGATCTGAAACCATTTAGGAAACCTAATGCCACTGAATATAGCGAGACGCAACGAACATACCATCTTCCGGTGTTGAGTCCTTTTGTTGGGCACACTTTCGCAACCAAGTTGCTTTGTATGCGTCCAATTTTTTGCCTTTGTACTTTACAGATGCCCAGCCACATCCGGACTTCTTTTCCGGGTTAATTATTCGCTTGCAGTGCATAGCCCATGCACTTGGCGTAAGGAAAATTGTCTCTGTTTCATGAGATTTTATCTTTCCATCGGCCAAAAGATCACCGACGAATTTCTGGCCCAAGTATTCGATGGTCATTGCGGATTTCCCTGGCTGCAAAACATTTGCCGCCATGAGCATTTGTAATGTCACCGTTCGTCCCGTCCCATTGAAACCTTCAAAGTTTTCGCCTTTGGACTAGTTAGGAAAGGCGTCATGGGCAATGATGCTATGATAAATGTTGAAAAATAGTACTCACCTCATCATCGTTGTCGTCGTCCACCCCGTCGCTTTCGGGATCCTTTTCACATGGTTCTTCGGTTTTCACAGCCGGTTCGGCCGGCTGCTGAGTTGCAGATACTTGTTCTTCAGGTTCTTGCATTGAGATAATTCCAAAAATTATAGATTCTTATTGAGTATAAATGGAATTTTCAACAAATATCTTTCTATTTTGTTTGAAAGCGTTAGCAATTGGTTTTCGCTTTGTGGCTGTCAAATAAAATTCAAAACAAAAAGGGATACTCAAATTGGGCTGGCATATGTGGCGTTCTCTTTCGTACGAAAGTGATGCCAAGCCATTTGAAACTAAACAGGAATGGTTCTTGAACGGAATTCTAAGTGACGTTTATATGGTATTAAGGTAATTTCATATAAGAGAAAAACTTTGAAAGAACAAAAAGAAATTAATTCTGAATTTTCGGAGAAAATCGAATGCGAAACGAAATTTCCCTAATTTTAGGAATATTTTTGGAGACTTTATGTAATATTAATATTCAAAAATGCAAGATGTACTTTGGGATATCATCATGTGTAAATTTCGTATTGGTTAATTTTTCCGTTTCAAAAACTTCGAAACTGCTTAGAATGCACAAACATGTAAAATAAGAATGATTGAGTGAATATTATTATAATACAAGAGGCAATGTCCTTAAAGAATATGGCATATGCAAGGCACTTTTTTCTATTAAGCATGGTCTTAATAATTTAGTACTTGCAAGTACTTAAATACTTGCGAATACTTGCAGGTGATTGTGATATACTCGAAGGTACTTGAGAAGGACTTGTTATTAAGGATTTAAGTATTTTTTTTTGTCAAGTACGTACCAAAGACCTTTTTCAAGTACAGGTACCTGATATTGCAGTACAAATGCCAGTTCGTGCCACGATTGTTGGAGGAGTTTATGATTCAAATAAATTTCTAGTAAAATGTATCAAACAGCCGAGGCGAAGAATGTTTCACATTGGGAGATTTTAGGCTAAGTCATCTTCTTTTCGCAGATGCCTAAGTTGTCCTCACATCCTCCCAAACAGATCTCCAGCGCGCCCTCGAAGTCTAAGAGTCTCGAAGCCTATCTACTAATGAGTTAAGAGTCGATGGTAGAGGATCCAGCGGCAAGGTCTTGCGTGCGTGCATTGACTTCGCGATGCCATGGTTTAGCAAGGCCTTGGAGTTGATATAATCGGTTTCATATGCTAGTTATATTCCATCCACTTCATAACATTGTAAAATCCCATTAAGCAAACAATTTGTTTTGTGTTTGATCAGAAATCAATAAGGTTATGATTTCTAGTGCATATACTGCGTGTGTCCCGGCGTTGCGAAGTGTTTGTTATTTGAAAAACAATACTTAAAAATTGGTTTGTGTTGAAAAATGTTTCTTTTTGTCCACCAAACATGCATGCATGATATGATGAGCGTTAAAAAACAATCTGTCGAATAAACCATATAATGCAAAACTTAGGACTCGAGTGATTCATTGAATAGTTATTTACTCTGTCACTTTTCATGTTGGAAAGACAATGCAACTGTGACATCGCAGGATAATAAAAGCAGTGAAATAAGTTGAGCCATCTTTCTATTTATTTTAAACAGCCCTGCGCGTATTGCTGCATATACAACCACAATCTTTGCTTGAGTTCCGAGAACTCTCGGACATTGGTCACGACTAAATGCAGTTTATTTTCCTGTTTCACACACATGCACACAAGGGATTTGAAAAAAAAAAAACAACAAAAACATTCTTTTCACGTATAAATTGGTTTCATTTAATTATTGTTTTCTTATTTTATCTACTTTAGCATACACTCCATAAGAGGATCTTACAATTTTGATTGAATTACGGTTAAAATTGTTTAAATTTGTTTAGTACTGCCGACAATAAATACTTTCTATCATTTCTCAGGGATTATTATGTTTTGTCTTCTAAAAAAGAAATAATTTTTTGTTTATTTTGGTACATAAATACAAAAGAAACAAACTCGTTTGCTAAATATAAAGTTAATATTGATAAAATCTTGGTGCGAAAGTGTGAAAATACATATGCAACTGATGACCTCTTGTTGCTGGGTTAGTACACACTTTCGTACACGCATACAATTAGTAAAAAATTCTGTTTACACATATTTTTTTTAAATTTTAATTTTAATTTAATGATATCTAAAAGTTCTCAACGACTGGCTGATGGTGGTTGTTGTTGATTTGGTTTTTCTGATGTGTTTGGGATTGTGCACTAGAGTATTTTAACCGAGACTGTCAACACACACGGTCTTGAGGGTGGTTCCATCGATTGTTGTTCTGAATTGCTCAGGAAGAGCTTGCTCCATCTGATAAGAATAAAAACAATTTGATCGTAATAGAATTCTTTCACAATGTGCAGTTGGGTACTTACAAAATCGCCGTTGGCCATTGGAATGGAAACATTCATTTCGGACGACTTGGAGCTAATGATAGCAACACCAAGGGAATCCTTTGATAAATACATTTGGCAACCATCGGTCTTATCAATTGAAACTGTTGGAACGAATCCAAGAACCTAGAAAAGCAGAAAACTCTTTAAGTCACAGAGGAAATGCAGATTAGTGACTGGCTGTCTTACCTGCATCTGAACACTTTGGCAGTTCACAAATTCAATTGACGAGACTACAGAGTCAAAGAGCAACGAGCACTTCTTGCACGAGTCCATAACTACGTTGTTTACTTTACCTTTAATGGTGAGGGTGGAGTTCTCGCATCTGAACATGTACACGACGTTGTTCATTTCAGCGTTTTCCACGATAAGATTTGGATTTGACTTTTGGTATTCCTGAAACAGAGTTGAGTTACAATTTCGCGTTTTTATGGAAGGAATGTGTGAGATTCTTACAATCAACCATTTCTTGCCATCTCGAGTGAATACTGGTTCTTTCACAACATCAACCTTTGCAGGAGCGGAGGATTTACCGAATTGTTGTGGTGCCTTAAAAGGCGCTGGTCCAGTGCGCAAAGTCGGATTCTTGTGCGTTTGCATGTCAGCGGTGACTTTTTTAAGGTCTTTAAGAGGTATACTTGAATTAGAAAGAAGGACCACGAATTTAAAAAATTTAACATACTTTTGGTGATAGCCTCTCCTTGGTTGATTTCAGCGAATAGCGCACTGCGTTCATCAGCCGAACCATCGTTAAGGGACATAGAGGCTAAATCAAAAGCTGGTGGAGGTGGAGGTGGTGGACAGCCAGCCATTGATGGGGGAGGTGGTGGAACGGCGCCCGCTGTGCCCTTACCTGACCACACTAAACCGGTGGTGTGGTATTGCTTAATGTACTGCTGCAATTCGGTAAGGGTTTGTACCCATGCTCGGGCCCATTCTACATGAGTAGGGTCCTTTTCTTTCCAGTCCTTCAAGACGCGGTTAGTGTAAAACTGACCGGCATCATTCATTTCCTTTACATGAGGTCCTGGTGTTGGACTCTGAAAAGAAAATGCGTTCACAACTCGGAATCCCAATTGAAACAAGTAGTTACTTACAACACAAACCCATCCGAGGGCTGGGATACTCTCACTAATAGCCGACAAGTGATTGAAGAATGGGGAAGCGCGATTCTTTTCCCTGAAGCTTTGGATAGCACTGATTTGATCTGATGTTGGTTTCAACAACTGCATCTGCTTATCCTGGGTTGGTTTCGCTGATTCCGATGCCAACATCACGTATTGCAATTGTGCACTGTAAAAAAAAAAAAACATTGAGGTTATAATAATTTTCTCAAATCAGACCTTTGCGTAAACTTACTCGAAAGCAGCTTTAACCAGCTTAGCATGGGCAGCAACATCTCCACCAATCTTCTGCGACAAAGTCAAATATTGACTTAGCGGTCCATTGACAATATCCTGATACCCTAACACACTCATGCTTTCACAAATAGGCGGCGGCGGTGGTGGCAAAGGTGATTGATCCTCCTCGGGCAAGTATTCTTCGAGAACGGTGGTTGGTATGTTTTCTAAGCTGCCGTCTATGTCGTTGTCGTTTTCCTTGCTGTAACTATCGTTTAATCTGCTCAACGAATTTTCAATGCGTTCGATGCGTTCGTTAAGGTTTTTTGATTTCAGCTGTTGTTCGTTAGCTTCCGATTCAGCAGTTGGTATTGGCGGCAATTCAGTTGATTCCAAGTCGAAACTATTGCGCTTCTTTTCAAGTACCGAATCGAGGGTTTTGTTGGCTATTTCTAACTCACGTGCAGAGACAGAACGCTCAAGTCGTTCAACGAGACGTTCCAATCGGTTGAGTAAGTGCTCGAGGTCGGCTGCAACCGACGGTTTTATATCGGGATCACACGCTGAAAGTAAAGAGTGCATGTAAGTAAATTGGCCAACTTTTGCTATGGATTTCCCTTTGAAGGATTAAACATGCAAACAACATAAAATTATGCAATTAAATAAAGAATTCAAACTGGAAGATCCATCATCATCAATTGCATTTTAATTGATTGCAAGCAAAGCCTATACATTTCGTAAAGGGAAAAATTACACTTTCCATTGGTGGAGAGATAAAAAGAAAACTGGATGAAATAAAAAAAACCTCACATATTAAGGTAAATTAAAAGGGCGAAACATGAGTCGGATTCTACATAGCTCTCCCAGCATATGTGGGTCGGGAGCAACGTGATTCGTTAATATTTCAGTTCAGTTCAGAGTTGATGCCACATATGTCGTACAGAATGGGTCATTTCACTACGATCGCACTCTGAATAACGAGGATGTTTTCTTTTTCACTAAATATTCGATGTACACTTTATGCGCTGTCGCAATTTGTTGGAACAGGAGACCTTTTTTTCTTTTCGAATCGTTAAAATTTAATGCGGGGATTTCAAACAGTTCTGTCACTGAGCGACGTTATGTTGGAGTTCAAATGTGGAATATATTCATAGGATTCATTAAACTGCAAATGAAGCTGGGTGCTTGTAGGGGTAGCATGATAACCTATCATCATTCAGTAATGGTTGGCGTGGATGTACACTTGGATGACAAATGTTTAACTTATTTCATTGGAACCATTAAGGACTGCTGGGAAGCTTTAATTTTGATGGTAATAAAATCATTTCATGACTGGTGGAACCTGTCATGTGTGAACAGTTTATGTTGAAAGCATCGTAAAATGTTTATAAATGTTGTTTGTTTAAAAGATTTCTGCGCATAAGGATGTTGTCTTCTTTATACTCAGCGTCAACCATGTTCTCATGTAACTGCCCCGAGAGAAACTTAGATCTATGTATGTAGTTCAGGCGAGCGCATATGCTTTGCATTCTTTTATTCTTTTACGAAGCAAATGTAGACACCAGCTTTGTTCCTCACTTCGAAGTTCTGAAAAATGCCAATGACTAAAACGTGTTCTCGACATTACCATTCTGTGTAAGACTGAATCATTTAAGGGGTAGGAGCTAATCCATTTCATCGCAATGGCTTGTGCAACAATCTCATCCAATGATAAAATTAAATTATTAAGACAAAAAAATGTTGTTGAAAAAAATTCACTAGTCCAACTTTAGGACTAAATTTATGTTTCGCTGTAAACATCAGCAGTTAAATACAAGTATCTACATAAGGGTTAGTAATTACAAAAAAAAACTCCCTAGGCACGGCCTTCTATTAAGCTATCTATGCAGACAAACGACATCACATATCTTACCTAAAAACACAGGCACACACAATTTATCGAGCACTTAATTTGAGTCAGTAACCCCAGTCAAACGACCACGTCTCGTTACAGTATGATTTTAGGTTATGTACGTGAGCATAATTTTTCACCCTCTGAACTGGACCTAGTGTAGTCCTAATGGATTTTCGCATTTTTAACTTTTTATGTATGATGCTCTGCTTCCAATGGGTAATATTCTCGTATGTTGGATAGCAAACGTGCAGAGCGTGTAATGTAATATGACTGTTTTCTAAGCCATCAAATGGGTATTAAATTTTGTTGTTTTTTTTTTGTTATTTACTGTGAGTACGCATGTACATGTGAAGAGTTCATGGTGATGCACGTATCTCAGAAATAAAGAACGTGATCGTCTATTAAATATGCAAAAATCGCTGAGGTCATTAAGACACGTTGGGAATTTCTCCTGACCTTGCTGAGTGAAATAAAAAAAGAGTCAAACGAGACTTGATTTTGATTTTTCTCTTTGATTAAGCTGATTTAAAATTTTAGAATAAAAACAAACACAATCCACTGTTTGGTCACTGTGTGCTTATCTTGAAAACATCTATTTATGCTGAAGGTTGACTTTATTTGGGGGGTGTATTCAACCCCACCACTTTCAATACTTAGTATTTATCTAACAAAAAAAATGTATGTTTTGGTGCCACATGTCATGTATTATAGTAATAAGTTACTCAAAACAAAGATAAAATAATTGTTAAACAGTTTTGGCAGATTATATTAAAATGTTATAAGAAAAAAGATTCAAAATTATTACAAAAATATTCATCTTCTTTTTCCGCACTTGCCCTCTCCCTAATTCTAAGCACTAGATCACAGCTTATAAGAAAACAAACATACTTAAATTACTTTTATATTTCACAAATATGCTTTCAGATCTGTTATTAAAGTTCGTTTTTTTTTTGTTATAAATGTCTCCGCGTATTTCTAGAAAGAAAGGAGCGTCAATAAAATACAAAAACTGCGTGTAAATGATAATTATGAAAAATACCGAAGACGAGAGCTACCTTAAAAAACGAAAACGAGAGCTAGCCCATTTATTACCAACAATAAAAGTGACTAAGCAAACCTATTGCAATCGGAAAACCAGAACTCGATAGCTCCGCCTACAACAATGAACCAAAACATTGCAAAAATAACAGTCGTCTGTATGTTATCGATTTGTTTTGTAAATTCAAAAAACTATATCAATAATATACGCAGCACAAAAAAAGGCAAATATTCTATTTAAGTAAATTAATTAATATCATTATCCACTTATCTGACATTTGGGAAGGCCCAAAGATAACTGTTAATTCAATGCGCAAACAATAACATTTATTTCATTAAACGAAGAGAATAAAAAACTAAAATATCCCATTGCTTATGATTAGGTCTGGTCTGTTCGATTTTACAATTTGTCATCATCATAAATGAATTAGTGTACGAGAGGGAAGACATTCATATAGTCAGACAGTTTAAGAAAATTATTGAAGTTTTCACAGAATATTTACCTTCCTTATTTTTAATTTTTTTTTACAGAGATTTGCTGCTACAGAAACGTATTCTTTTCGTAACGGGTTTAAAGCAAATACAATGCATTCCAGACGGGTTTTCTTTTACAGTAAAAATTACGAAATGCTGTTAAAAACTTCTGTGCCAGATTCGTGATTCGTGTCAGAAAACACAAAAAATAAAACATTTGTTCTGTTAATTTTTTAAGTCAATTTATATGCGCCAATTATTTTGAGACGAAATTGCAATTTTTTGGAAGAAATTGGAGAACAAATTTGTATTATGTGTTAAATGTTCATTTTTAATTCATTTAAGAAACACAATTCTTATTCTAATGACTTCTGAACCCAGCCACGATGAATATGAGCCAAAAAATACTCCTACCATTGTTATCTCTATGTTTATATATATATTTCAGTAAACTTAACTAAACTGCAATTTAATCGATTAACCAGTAGTTTGTCTTGCTAAGTATAATAATGGCACTTAAGTAAAGGCTGTGCGTGGTTGTTAGTTTGCTGCATACTCCATAAGTGTCACATAAATTGATTTTGATTTGTTCGGGTCGTCGGTTATCGTCAATGTTGGGAAGGGAAAATCACAACATTCAAAGAAGGCTCTCTTGATCCAACTCCAGTTTGCATACAAATCAAAAGTGAGTGCTCTTATTCAATTTCATAATAACTTATGACACTAACTCAATCTGACTTTATTAAACAAATATTCCCCCTTACGTGCAAGTTCAAATCGTAATGAATGTCAATGTTCTCACAAAAGCAATGGCGAAACACCGAACCGAAACAAATTCACAATATGGAAGGTTTTGAGGCTATTAAAAACAAATAAAACCCTAATGATGTTGAATTTAAAGAATAAAAAACAAAGTTAATCAACTTCCCTACTAATCTCTTCATTCCTCTGCTGAACACAAAAAAAGGGCACAACCAAATACCTCCCGGTTCATTAAACAAAAATCAAAACAAATTGATTCGTGAAATTGACAATTTATAATCGAAAAGCGCAGATAAAATGCTGTGTATTTTTAATTCAACAATAAAACAAAATCGAACAATTTTTGATGAATGCGTCATTTCCTTTCCTTGTCAACAGCAGAGATATATTTTGCTTTTTAGAACGTTTGATCTGTGGACATTTTACAGCACCATCACCTACGACAGAGGTTATTTTAAAAAACGTTTTTATAGCTTCTAAATGCAATTGGCTCCTATTAAATTTCGATTGATATTTGCATAAGGAATTAAAATATTTTATCATCCGAAAGTATTCTATTTTTGAACGGACTCAAAAACAAAATTACGGTCAATGTCATAAAGCACACACACACTCATACACGATGGAACACTTCTCCGCACAGCAACACACTTCATTCACGATGCCAAAATTAAGGATGTTCAGTTGCTTTTGGATTTCGTAGAAACCAAGAGCAAAACTGGGCGGCACTGGTGGTGCTAATGGTTGTTACCTGGATTGTTGCAGGTTATTGTTTCGTTGATAATCAGTGTTCGCCCACAGCACATGCCCAGAGTTTGACCCATTAAGTGCAAACAAATGGCTGCTCCCGCAGTGAGTTCCTATATTCCACCGAAAATTCCCTCTTTTGTTTTTTTAAGAGGAATCTGGATTCAGTTTGTTTTACATAATTCCAATTGTTGAACTAATTAGAGTGACTCTCGACTTTGGTGACGACTTCCCTCGCTCAGAACGCGCGTAATGCACACAGCGGATACACACAGTAAAGTCATACGTTAGCGCTACTGCCGGGCGATGGCGGTACGGTATGGGGGCTCATTTCGTTTTCTGCTCTAGGTAATGTGTAAAAATACCGAGAGTAGACAGCGAAAAAATACCAACAACTGAAATATACCCCGCTCCAAGGCCTGCGTGCTTGTGACTGTGTCACAATACTGTCGCACAGTGCGGTGCTGGTGCTAAGTAGTAGTCGCTATTGTCACGGACATCCGTGAGAATTTTGAAAATGATTATCAAACAGAATAATTCCCGTGTACATACGGTGATTAATCATTGAATCGTCACTCAGAGAACTGTAAGGTGTGCTTGAGTCTGTGCTTAGAGAGCGAGATAAGATAAGCAGTGTAATTATTTAAATTCAATCCCGCAAACGTTTCACGGATGGATTATGGAGAGTTCTCGAGGATACAATGTATTTTTCTACGAATTCAAGTCTGGGGTGGGAATAAGTTGAATACGTACGCAGATTAGTGGTAAGCTTAGACAGGTGAGAGAAGACAATTGATATACGCACATTTTGACTATTATATTCGGATAAGTGTGGTCCCTTTTGTTTACAGGACTAGTATAAGTACTTTTCCTTTTTGTTAAGATCTATTTTTGGCGAATCGCTTTATTGGACGTGTGAAAATTTTCACGCGAACCGAGTGCTTTCGGGTGGAACTTTGAATCAAAACTAAAATTTTTTCTCGAGCAAGTCGCCCCCAGCGCATGCTACTGTATGGGGCTTGGCATCGAATTTGTGCGCATCACTTTCTTCTGGATCTCCTCTCTGCATGATTAACTTTTATTATAAATATATAATTTTTAAAATTCTATTCTATCTTTTTACGCAGGCTGTGGGCAGCAGAACCTAAATAAAAGTGTGGTGGAATTTAGAGATTCGATTGTAAGAGATGGAATAGTGGCTAGAGTGTGCACTTGAACAATACACCCCGAGTAGTGATTCGGCGATGAGATTGAGTGGGATTCACACTCAAGTGTGTGTGAATAACTTAAAAAAGGTGTTTAACATTTAACATTTCATAATCTATTGGAGGCTTGTGATAGTTGGCTGAGTAATTTGATTTTTTTTACCTTTTTATATATTGATAGTAACTTTTTTTTATTCTATCATTGATAAAATCAAATAAACCTTGAAAATAGTTAATGATAAGATGAACTGACTAAGTGCCAAAGCGTTATCTAGAGAACAGTAAACAGAAGTAGAATTTGTATAGATTGCACATCATCGCTTTAAATACACAGTCGGAGTCAGATGTCAAATACAACGGAAGTCCGCTCTTCGTATTAATAAGTTTCTGTGTTTTTTTGTCACTAGATCTAAACACTAGTCTGATTTTGTCAATGGAGCACATTTTTGAAAAGTGACATGTCAGGGTCGTGTCAATCTAACAATTTTTGCAACAACAAACTGCGAACAAATCAAATAAAAAAGACAAGTTACAAATTTCAAATGAAGATCAAACGTTTCCTAACTCAATAAAGTTCAAGTTAATATATGTAAGGCGGTTCTTGACGTCAACGCTTTGGAGAGTTATTTAATTGATTCGTTTAACTGCCTGACCATCAAAAGCAAAACATAATCGGTTTAATGTTTTCGATATTTTATCCAGCCATCGGCTTCCGCATCCATTCATCCGAAATTCTTTTATTTCGTTTTCGTCTTCCTTGTCTGCTGAATACACGCGACAAATGGCGAAATTGCTTCATCTGCTGTCAGAATAAACTCGTCACAATCAATTTCCTGATGCCATTCAATTTTCAACACAAATCACCGATTATGGGAAGGACAACTTCAATATGCTGTTGTTACTGCAGGCCGGCTATGGCGATATCCAAATCTCATGCGATGTCCTTCATGTTATCGATTAGGGTCAGATGTATGGAATTCTATTCATTTACCCCATCTAGGTAATCACTCAAAAGATGATGCCACAACGAAATGGGCAAATTTGGGATATTTGGTTAAGTTCCTTCGAATGCACAACTCGGTTTTTTTGCTATGCTTGGGTTGGTAATTGATGGGTATTTGGTTGGCAGACAAACAACAATGTGGCCACATTTTTATGACCACCACTAGGGTAGGCCGGAATACATAAAGTTTTCATTTTTTATTCGGGTGAATGTTGGCATGTGCGGTGGGTACACACTAACACATTTGATTTTAAGTCGGGCAGTTACATAGTTTATTAGTTTACTCTGGTTCAGAGCGAAATTTAGCAGCGATGACAGCCTGTTTGCCCTTGTGATAGGAACCATAACATTTATTTTGCAATTTAATTGGATTCTTGGTTGTTGTTGTGGATGAAAATCCTTAACCAAAAACCAACAAGAACTTGGTTCTTGGTAGATAATTGCATTTGATTTGTGGATTATGTTAATATTTCAAGAACAACAAAGGATTGCGATAGAATGGCTTGAGCATTCGGTTGGTAACTACCCGTTTACTTTGTATGAAGTAGTAGTTTTGTAGGATTTTTTAAAGAACATATTTAGCGTATTTATCGAGACACGTAAGTGTATATGAAATTTTAAACTTCAATATAATACAAGCAGGAAGCATCCTTTTTGAAGGGCCAGGGACTCAAAGAATAACTCCTTAGTTTGAACCTAGTTTTCAGCTTTATTTTTTATTATTCTAGTACGATTTATTATAATGTACTTCAAATACCGCTGCCAAGTATCGAAGCAATAAATAAAGATAAAGAAAGAAATATTTACAAACATTTTTAATACATATATTAAGAGATGCGCCTTAGCAAATATTATTTGAGAAGAAAAAGTCAATTTTCATTATGGCGAGAAGGTATTCTTCTAAATTTATCATCTAATATATTCAAGATGTCATGGGGACATGGAGTCATCCCTTCAAAGCACAAAACAAATTTACCCGACTAACCTACATTTCAGTTCCTTCGAACGCTTCCAACCTATGTCTACGAAGGGACAGTTCACTCAAGAGCTACCGCAAACTTATGACTTTATTCTTCTTAATAAAGACAAATGAGCTCCTGTCCATCTCACACTCTGATTGAAGTATCCCTGCTGGCAAGGGTAGATGAAGGCCAACAAAGAGGATAATAATCGACTTTAATGTGATAAAATCCTTTACGTCCGTAACCTCATTATGTCCTTGAAATTGTGATGGATTGTAGTAAGGAAAGAAAATGATATCCTATTATCACTCAGAACAAATGCAGTGTACACTCCCCATTGGGGCTTCACTCAACACTTGCAGTGCTTTATCTTTGTCGTCATTAAAATTTCACATCATACGAAAAGGAATCCAGAACTCACAGTAGGACACCGTTTTCTGTTTCCTTCCTTCTCATTCATAATGCAGAAAATCTAAAAATCTACTGAATAATGCAAGGAATCTGCAAGCAGCCGCAAGCATTTTAATGGTGCATGCAAACAAGACGAACAACGTAAACGAAATTTCGCATTACAAAATAAAAACAAATACGAACAGTCCAAAAAGGGACACACGAACGCAAGACAGAACAGAAGATATATAGAGTAAATCACCTTCGGGTGGCTGCGGTGGCGGAGCAGTAGAACCGATTTGATTGAACAGCACCCGGCCATCTACCGCCGCTTGGGCAGCTGTTATCAAGTCCGAATATAGACGGTGACGCCGCAGCTCTAGTTCATCCCTGCCGACTGGCGTAACAGGTGGATCCATGAAGTTGCTTTTTTCATAAAGCAAACACGAAAAAAAGCGTTTTAAAATGTGTACGTGATAAGTATATTTAAGGAGAAATGTAAACAAAAAGCCTACACGGGAAAAAAAACCTCTCGCGTAGCTGTGTGCAGGGTGATTGTTTAAGCGCAAACGGGATGGGAGATGGGTAGGTGTTATGAATTTCGAGGGTTGAAACGGGTGTGGACAAATTCGAAAGGGAGGCTTTATCTTTTATGGTACAGCAGCAAGAGGTTTGTTACAGTCTCACCAAAGGATGAGGGAAGAGCATGCAATTTCTGCAAAGAAACTACGAATAGAGGACTGTGAGTGGGTGAAACGAATATAAGCAACAGAAAACGAAAAATAAAATGGAAACAAAAAAAGAGCAATTGTTCTATTTATCTTTTTACAGTTAGGGTGTAGGGTTGAAGTATGTCCTTGTGAAGGGTTGACTGTATTTACTTTTTCTTTCAGACACACACTAGCTAACAACCGCATGACGGAGCGGTGGATTACGTGAGGTGGGAAGTGGTGGCGGGTATGCGCGACTTTTTATAAAACAGCAAACAACCATATGCATTTGACTTGGATGTGTTCTGTGATGAACATGAAGTCTTAGTTAACTGGGTTAATTGCCGACTTTGAGGTGGTTGTGTGTTTATTGAGAGACACTTAAGTGGAGTCTACAGGAGACGTATGCTGATTTTTTTTTTTTGTCATAGCATTAGATAATTCGAGTTTCTTAAAAACTTTTTTGGTCAATGTGGATAATGCTGTAATCATATCAAGATAGAGATTGAGAATTTTTGCCTACATTGCAAGGAATGTATTCATTAGATAAAAAAACAGACTTTGGTTCTTGGAGCAAGGCACTGTATATAAAGTAAAGCTGCACAATTCATACTACATGACGCAAGCCGAGAATTAGTATCTGGAATGTTTGTCAAGCCCTTAAGGAAATTTAAAAATGCAAATCTCAACGGTTTTCTATTGCTAAGTTTACTTTTTTTTTTGAATGCTTACCGAAAAAACATTGTCTACGTGCAATCATGCTGAGAATGCCCCGTTCAATTGTGCACGCAGAGGTCTTAAAGTGAGAACGTAGCAAAGAATTCACTGAAGCTCATTCCAATGAGACACTCATAGTTTTAAAATCACCTCACCTAACGTCCAAATTTTCCAAAGTGTATCTTCCAAAGATGTCCTTACATGTTGTAACCCCAGAGAACTTAGTGATGGGGCTTGTAAACTCATAGGATCCTTCATTGTATCGCCAAACAAAGAAAAAGTATGCAATGTTTTGGTTGTACGAGCTGATCACTGAGCGCATCACCCTAACTGCAATATCTAAGGAATTTTCTTCAACAAGTAGCACACTCATTTGTAATTCAATTGAAATCATACGTCAGCTCCGCAATCTAACGCATACAACAATTAAAAAAAAAAACAGCAAAATTGAAAGCGAACTACGTGACGCTCGTGGAAGGTCTTTCTATAAAAAGATATAAACTTGTTACGAGTGCTTTTAGCCATAATCGGATTTGTTAACAGACTGCATGGACAGTTTCAGTTGGCAGCTGTGAGTGCATCTTAATACCCCTTCGAAAAATCACCATCCCCATCATAAAAGGTGCTGTCATCGATGATATTCAGTAAACGAGAAACGGATTTCAGAAGCGTCACGCAGGATAAAGAGGATTGTGTAGGCTTAATCCTTTTTATTTATAGTTTAATAATTCATTGTGATGTTGGTTGAAAAGTTTTGAAGTTGTTGTTATTATTGGTAGTGTCTACGATATGAAATGCTTATGCTCAGGATAACTCTAGAACTTTGTCGTCCAGAAAATCATTCTACATTTTCAGTTTCGTCACATAGGCATACAAATCATGCTTTGAATCCCATTGAATCCCGTCCCTTTCTCAGTTATCACTGTAACAGTCACGCGTATTCTTCAAATATTTCTGCAAATACTTTCATTAAATGACTTTCAGGATAGAGTTTCGTAGAAACACAGACACACAAATTTTCAGAAACAAAAAATAAAAACTCATCTCAATTGTTAGCTGAAGTGTTCATTGTACCTTCGAGGTGTTGCGATGGAAGTCGTTTAAGACTTAATGGAGGGAGGGTGAAAGTATGCAATAGGAAGGAGTTGAAGCAAGTATAAGTACAATCAAACGGGGCTTTCAAAGTAACTCTCAAATATTCTCACATTGCGCTTGGTTAAAGAAGAGAGTAAATTATGTGGTTTTAGGCATTCCTCATAAATGCGTATCGAAAGGGAGTAAAATGATGCTATTGCGAGAGCTTTTATGATCAAAGGCGATGCTATTGATATAATTGTACATTCCCAGAGTGCCGGCATTATTGAGGCATTCCAACGAATTTGTGTGAATGTGAGATGAGTTAGTTCAGCAGTAAACGACGATAAATATGATTTCGATTCAGAATAGCTTCATACATGACACAATAGCTACTGGTACTCTGCGTGCTAGGGTTCAATCTCAAATGACATAATGAAGCATTCGAGATCGAATTGTACTTGTCAGAAAACCGGAAAAGTTTATGTGGCTATTTCCTCATCTATGATGGACATTTCGTCGATTGTCAACTTGTTCAATACTACAATACAAAGGTACCTTCTAATTTTTACTTAATTTTGGTTCAGAAAAATGATATGTAAATTTTATCACCGTTAATAAATTAAGCTGAAATGACGACGGGGTAGAGATTTTCGAACACAGTCGAAAGAATTGAAGTAAATTGCTTTTGGGAGGTCTTCACATAATTCTTTTTTCATTTGAAGATATCATGTACGAAGTAGAAGATCACTTAAATCTCCGCCGTTCGTGAGATAACTCGGATTTCTTTCTAGAAACAAAAAAGAGTTTTTATTGATGACACATAGTTTAACATTACCGACCCGTGGCATTCTAGATTATCAACGCATAATCTAAAAATTCAGTTTAGATTATGTTCGAGTCAGCCTTTAAATTTTAAAAAGAAAGCGCCAAATCCTTATTGGAATTCGCCACTCAATTGATAAATTAGTGACTCTTTAATTTATAAACTGATTGAGTAAGCGAAACAACTCGCCAAAAAAGTGAGAGTTTCAACCAGTTGTATGACTTTGGTTTCAAGTTTTGCTTGGCAGTTTGTCGACAGGAGAAACATTCGCCCATGCCCGTGAAAACGTGTGAACTGTTGTCAGCAGCTGATTAAATTTCCCTCTTGAATAATTGCAGTCGATTTTCATTAATTAATAATTAAATCCACGAGTTACCAATGTTGTGATAATGATATGGGGTAAAAACTGGTTGAAGTTGAGTGTCGCATTTATTTCTTCATTTATGCTTCATCAACTGTCACATCCTTTTCATGTATGAGTGTTTCTCTGAGAGAAGACTATAATGTTGTCAAGGTGCTTAAAATACGGTCAAATAGACCACTATGACGGACTGTCGCTGCTTTTTCACAGGTCGAACCATGCCACTCGTATGGCCCAATATAGGTACTGGCATATAGTATATTCCGCCTAGTTTAAGTGTGTAACACGTCGTGTTAAACATGCCGGAGAATTAAAGCAATTTATCTTTCCCATGTTGTGATATTCTCAGTCAATGAATTTTCTTTGATGTTGGTTTACAGATTTCGAAAGTGGTAAATTGGGTGAAAGAGTGAATTCCCTGCAATAAGAAATATATATTTCTGTCTATTTTCGAACTACGGGATACTATGGTCGAAGTGATCATATGACGAAATTCTTTGTCACAGGAAGAGAAATTAAATTCTCCCAGCTACATACATAGGAGAACACATACGCTTCGCTTAATTACATTCGTGTTGTACTTTAAAAAGCCGCGTTGTAGTATGAGCTAGCGTCTTCTTCTTAGGACATTGATCAATTAGGCTATTCATGAAATTCCGAAGTTTGGTAGGCGAGCAGTTGTTACGAACTAAGATTTTAGATCACTTTATGATAAAAGCTCAAGATAAACATCCACAAAAAAAAACCGAAAATATGATGGAACACCGCCTAAAGCGCCACACCAAAGCAATAACGAAATACTCGAAAGTTTAGCATGAAGCGAACTTCTTCGCCGATCGTGATTCATTTGTTTCCTCACCCTTCTTAATAACTCCCGAGGAATTCGAAAGACATTATCCCCTAGATTATATTATATTACCCTATATTTAGATAAGTCAGTTCGGAACTTCCACAAATAAAATCTCCAGCCCATTACCATCCACGCCGCTGGAGATAATTCAATTGGCTCCCATCCTCGTCACGACAGGACGCAAATCAAATCAAACAAATGCACCCGCTTGTCAATACCCCACCCCAGCCCAAGACAAATAGAACAATTGCCAAGAGAATTTCGCGTGAAAAAGAAAAAGGAACTCAAACAGAAAAAAAAAATTACAAGCGACGTTTGTGAGGTGTAAACAATAAATGACACAAAACAGATAACTCATCCAGGGAAGCAAGAAACACCGTGAAAGTTTATATACATATCATTGAATCGCTCCTCATTGAACCACTCTGGCAGGCCAAAGCGTCCCTGAAGACCGTCACCACCATTCTCCACGTATGGCGCGCACATGTTCTCGCGCTTCTGCGGCGGTATCGAGTCGGAGAACACCTCGTCGTCGTCGATCGACGGCAGGTCAGGTGTGGCTATGATCTCGGTGCTATTGTTTATGTTGACCCGCTTCTTGATCGACGATCTTGTCGAATTGTGACGCGAGAGACAACTCTTGGGTCGCACCTCGTTGATGGTTGTGGCCGTGGTGGCTGTTGTCGATGTGGATGTCGTTGTGGGCAGCGGTGATCGGGCGAAATCTGATAGATCGCCGCTGCTTTTTATTGGCCCTTCAGTTGTTGTAGCTGCTGTCGCCGCCGATGGTAGTGGTGGTGACGATGATGACGATTCATTGTTAAGAGGTGAGTGTTCTAATAGATTGCTGCTGGTGATAGTGCTGTCACCACTATCACAATTCGTAGGCACGTTTGGTGACGTACAATTGGTGGTCGACGACACGTGGTCGTTGTCATCCTGCGGATCTGTGTCATTGGCAGACGGCACTGTAAAGCATATAGAGGAGACAAAATAACGTTCAAAGTGCTAGTGCTGAGTTAAAGTGGTTTGTTAGTCGATAGAGTGTATTGCGTTAGGAAAGGAAAATGCATTTTAAATACCAGTGCTGTCAACTTTCTCCTTCAGCTGTTGGTTCGGCTCTCTGTCGCCGCTGTACTGGGGGCTCGTCTTTGTCGTTGTTGATGCTGACGATACTTCGGAGTCTGCTTCTGTTGGCGGCGGTGCTACAGCTTCCGTTGGGTTATTGTTCTTTATTATCGATTCACTATTTGCTACGTTGTTAGTTGTCGGATCTTTCGCTTCGTTTTCACTTTGTAATTGCTTCTCATTGTCGTTCGGTAGCGATGTGGCTTGTGCCTCAGCATTGTCGATTGTCGTCGATCCATCTAGCTCGGGTGGCTTCTCGATCTCTGCGTCTTTGTTGTCCTTTGGGGGGTCGGTTGCAGGTTTTTGCTTATCTTTTTTTGTAATTTTTCCATCTTTCTTGGGATTGCTGGCGCAACGACAACACGAAAACATGATTTAAACACCGGGGTATTCTTTTACACCCCCACTGAAATCTCGTCAGTTAAATGGCGACGCGCACTACAGATAGACTCGGGCGACGGCGGCGTTCGGTGGGTGGCTATTTACGACACGAACACATACATATGATTTACACTCAGTGTTCGTTTAACTAATGAGAAATTACACGGGGAGGAGAAAATTTAATTACACATCATTGCGGCATAACACGTTTTTCAAGGTACGACAACATCGACGAGCCCAGCAACATGCGAGGAGCCTTTTGACCTACATGTGTATTTCAAGGAGCAGGTCCCATAAAAGTGAACATACCCTCATCCTTACCGCAAGTATAAATCACGTATTGTTTTGGTGAGTGACATGCTTTCAACGTGTTTGTTGATATATTTCAATTGACATTGACGTGGCCACGGATATTATGATGATGGGCACAAGTAAAGCTGGCCGCCACGAATAAGCGTCAAATGTCAATGTCATGTGAAGAGGAGTATGTTTGACCTTCTGAAGGGTTTTCACATTTCCCTCTGCGAGGTAAACGTTTGCTTCTTTAAGTGAATATATATTCTTTTCGAGGAGGGCGTAGAGCCTGAAGCCTGAAGTACTGTTGTGACATATAATGTCACTGGAAGGAATGAAAATTTATGATGTAAATTGGGTGCCGTTAATCTGATTGGGAAGATGAAAGAAAATTATTTTCAGGCTAAGCGGTTAAGGAAACAACAAACGATAAAGTGTGCACCAAAACCGCCCTGTCAGAATGTGGAGCTTTCTTGACAGGCGACAATTTATCGTACTCAAGTCAAGATTACAAAACTAATTTACAATTAGAAAAACTGAACAGATAAAGTGAACGTCAGGGGAAATTATTTGTGACCCTTTTGTGGAACAGTGAATTTGATCTGGTTTGTACGGGTATGGAGAAGATTCCTTTCAAAACTTCGGGTGGCAAAATGCTGATTATGAAGATGCTCATAGCACACTTAGATAATTGAGAAATGGAATTGGATATGGATTGTGCACTGAACATGTTTTATTTTTCTGCAAATTGTGCACTTTCAACACAACAGAAAATTTTCTGTTATATGGAAAAAATTAAAGCGTTAGAGCAGCTTACAATTTGTAAGGGGTTTGATATTAGATAAATTTCATCATTCGGAAACTAAACCAAAAAATAGTTTTGTGCATTAATTAACAAAAGAGTCCATCGGGTCTGAGAAGTCTGAGAAGATCCTATAGACCATACTTTGGATTTTCTTACTTCATGTTTGATTTTAAAAATCAATGGAAATTTATTTTAAATGTATAAAAATTTACATGGAGTGCATATTCAATTTAAAAAATAGACACAACGACAAACTAGGATTTTTAAATTATAGATTTACAGTTTACGTAAATGTGTAGAGACATTGATATTTCCTTACACGGCTTTCTATGGAATTCACTTTTAATTTACCCTACTCCAATGATTCAGCATGCCAAAATGCTCGTTCATGGAAATCAACAAAATGCATAAACTTTAAAATTCATTCAGATGCTTCAGTAAACATTGCTGTGCCAAACACTCACATATACTGGGGCTTTTGACATGACTCTTTGAATCAATAATACTCAACTTCTACCGATAGTCAAATACACAATGTACCTACATTTATAGAATCTACCGACTATGAATTCTGCTGGAGACATGCCTGCTCTGGACACACATCTACTCTAAAGGGATGCAACACGAATCATTTAAACTGTGTCAAGAGCAGAATGGCCCCACGTGTACTTCGGGGGTTTTTAACGAATTTGCGAAGTTTATGAAATTGCGTAATTTAAATATTTCTTGTTTTTATATTCAATTGAATGAAAAAAGAAAACAGTGATGCGATCAAAAATGTAAATACATTTTGCGTTTTTAAGGCTTTGCACAGAATTACAAAAACGGGGACAAGAACAAATGCATGTACTTAGTGTCTTAAGTAGTTCTTCTAAAAGGCTGTATTTACAGAAAATAACCAAAATGTCCGTTCAGAATATTCGAAAAAAATTATTTATATATTATTATATATTATTATTTATTATTTACTCTCAACTAAGAGATGATTTATGTTTGAAAATTTGCTGAATTCGACAAAAGCATTTTCGCGACGCTCAAGACACATTTTAAATTGTAAAGATCGATATTTAAAACGGTAATATCACAGTTCTCTTCGTAAAGAGTTTATATTCTGTCCAGCATTCGCGGCGGATCGAAGTGGAGGAATTTAATAAAAGGAAGTCACAACTTCAAAATATTCGGTTCCAAAAATTTAGTGTATAATCTTAGCCAGAGGTTAGACATATAACTTGTGCATATTAACCAGCCTAGAAAACAATTTTGACCCGAATTGAGAACTGAAAGTAGGTAGAGCTTCAATAGAATTATGGACCAATCGTATTCTTGACGATGAAGGCAGCTGGCCAATGTGGTAAGTCATTCGTTCAGAGTTCAAATTGTAGTTATTCTTCTTCGAGTGGCATTACAATCGAATTTAGACCTGTGCATCAACCAACACGCCTGCCCAACTCTCTCAGTTGACTAAGAACCTTCTCCACTTGTGTGTGGCATCTCAGGGGAGGCCGCAATTCATTGTGTTTTCGCAATGACTCGAATTTAAATCCTCTGTGGACCGGATCAGTGTAATCCATCCGCTGTATCCGAAGATGCTTGACTAGGCGCACGACGCCACAGTCCGAGAGTTCTTCATTAAATCTTTTCCTTCAGATGCCATCAACGCAAACAAGACAAAAAATCGCTCAGAGAAAATTTTTCTCGAAAAAACCAAGCAAGGACTTACTCGATTTAAATAACTCGAAAATAATAAAAAAAAGCCTTTAAGTTAAATAAATACAGCACAAGAATCCTTCAAAACTACTCAATTATACTCTTTCTTCTCTCCTAGAGATAATTTAATGCTTTATGGACTTAAAATGCACAACCTCGGCCTTCAATGCAATTGCAAACCCTTCCGCCTAAGATAATGCCACTCAATTACTGTTTCACAGAACCCATGAATTCTGCAATGAATTCTTATAAAACAATCATAGTTGTATCCTTTGAAAACGCCTCCCTTAGAATGGTCGTCAGATCTAATCAAAGGACGGCTACCCAGTCCTCTCCATCTGACCTACATCTGGAGTCACACTCAATTAATATGAATTGCCTCAGAAGCACAGTGTTCGCTCGTTCAGAATCCGTGAAGTGTAAATAAGAGGGCCGACAACGAAAAGGGCTAGGCGGTGTCGGGCTATTGAATCTGACAAAGGAACTCCAGCCCATCCTCCCTCTCCACTGAAAACCTATAATTTACATGTTTGTTCCAGACACACACTGGTTTCGCTCGTAACACCTTCATCGGTTCCACCCATTACCAGCACATCGGGGGGATGTGTTCGTGTAACTTAGGAATATATCAATTCAATGTTGAACCATAGCCGCGATTAATTAGGTCAATTGGAAGGAATCCGTATCCATATGCGCGTCTCCCTTCACAGCGCTGCCACCGCCGTCGGGAAGCCGTTTAAGCGGTTTTAATCAAAGGAATTTCATTTCGATTATGTGCTGCTCCTCCAGCGGACCCGCTTCTGGTTTTTAGGACATTACTCGCATTTTCAAGGAATGTGACCCTTCAGGGCAAATATTTTATCCTCTTTCATGGTTTGACGTTGCCCATAAAGAGAGTAATGCCAAGAGCGTGGCTTGTTTGAATATTTCATTCTTTTCCGGCTTTTTTTGCACTCGTCCTTCTTCAAGGAGAAACCGAATTTAATATTCACTCACGAAATCATTCTCTGACGACACACGGATTCAACGACAACGTCAGTTAAAATAGGAAACGCAGGCTCGTCAGGTCAACACACACATTAATGAATACCAGATGAAGTACGTGTGCTTCGCGTGAGACACATGGTGTCGATGCTCCCGCGATTATGTTGATGAAATGCATGTTTGTGTACTTCGAAGGATAACGGTGGAACATTACGTATCCTTTAATATCGGACCAAGTAAACATTGTATTAAATACACCTGACCAAACACCACACCGCGTGCACAAATGCACAGCAGTTTAGATGGGAGTGCTTTGAACTGCCACATCTCAGTGACGGTTCCTGGACCCATTGGGGTTTTGAACTTTAGAAAAACCTCCCCTGAAGGGTTTTCCTGTATTCGTTTTATTTTGTCGAAAGAAATACGTTCATTTGTTGGTTGCTTTCAGGTCAAAGCGAAATGTGGCTGTGAGGTTATTCAAGTGGTGAGACGGTTGAAGTTGCTAAATTATGGAACGGAGCGTTGAACTTTATTGTGGGAGTTTCATTGAAAATTGGCCAATGCTGCTGAGCAGTTTGGCATAATTTACTTGACTGTTGCGCGCAGTTGAGATGAATGAATGTAAGACGTTCAGACAAACTGATTTTAGATTCCTCCAACTTTCCATATGCAATTAAAAGGGGTAGGAAAGCAGGGAACCTTTTCATGTCAGATTTTATGCCATTTCGAGTACTCCGATCTGAAGGCAACGTGTATAGAGAAATTTTTTAATCACAGGAACTATTCAAACTTTATATGACAGCCGCATTTGATTGATGTGCTTAAAATTTTAAGATGCGGAAATATATAAGTTCTGTGAAAACAAAAATACAATGCCATATGCAGTTCAAATGTTTGGAAAATTTGGAGAATATGTTGGCGAAGTTTTAATTTTTTTTAATCTAGGACTGACTTCTGGAAAATTTTCAGATTGTCTTTTTTTGAACTTCATGGAGTCATTGAACCACATTTTTGCATTTATAGAGCGAAGCATTGTGTTAGACCAATGATGTACCCATGACTGATTGTTCCCAAATTGGTGTTGCACATCAAACAATCATTGAAAACAATTTGAAAAACACCCAATTTTGCAGAAAAGGAACGTGAATATTTTGAATATATTGTTGGAAATTCATCCATTTCTTTTAGAGGTTATTAATCCAAAGGTAATCCATATTCAAAAGTCTAGACAGTCGGTGTTATTGGCAATTTCTTGATGCGTGTTCTGTGACTGCGGTTTATGCTACAGAAATTGTGTTAAAAAACAAATAGAAGCCCCACAAACAAACCAGCTCGTTTAAGACATTTAGCAAAATTTGATTTAACTTTGAAAGGTTTTAAAGCAACCTTTAAATATTTACAACATTGAAGACATATAGGCCCAATGGTATAAAAAAATTGGCTGAATAGGTTGTCCCTTGGACGAGGCTCATTAGACCCAATCGTGGTCGACCATGACAGTAAATTAGCCTAGATTTGGGAGCGAAAGAAATGTGTCCTTGTGCTACTTTGAAACTCGAAAAGAAAGGCTCTCTGTCACGCCCAACAAGTTATTGGACATTTTTTGTGTTTCCTAGAACTAGAAGATATGTTGTTTCTGATCCCGTCCTTTTGCTCAAAATTTCAATGTACCGACTTTCTGATAAATCATGGGCAAGTGAAAACTTAAGGAAAGGGAAATTAGAAGCTGTTGCTGTATCCATTTTCTCTAAAAATGCCCTGTCCCGAAGAGTAAAATTAGTTACTACAAATAGGAAGAGACTCAAAAAAAAGAAGCAGTACAGCTTATAGATGGATAGAATATTCAAATGTACATGTCAATATAGTGGTGTTATCGGTAAATTTCATAAGGATTAGATCCTATAAGTAGTTTATATCGAGCGGGCTGTAGTTTTTTTCCGGCCTGTCAGTGACCTAGAACATAGTTCCGATTGCGATATATAAATATGAAAAATTATTGTACAATGCGTAATTTGAACTGGGTACAATCGGTGTAGAAGTCGGTGCAATTACACATGATGACAAGCGGCCCAATGACCCGCCCCAAGCACATTTAAATCACACTTAGTTGGGCTTCAAATCTTTGACTTCAGATTCACTAGAGACTATAACCCTAACTTAATGCAGAACAACTTAGTCTCACTAAAAGCAGTCAGTACTGAAAACAGTATAACTGAAAATTCGTTGAATCGCGAAAGCAACAACTTTAGTAAAACCTGTCCTTACAAATTGCTGCTAATATGAAATCATCAAGCAAAGTGCCCTTTTGCACATCCAATCAATCAAATCCTAAGTATCATCTACTTATTACTTCGTTTCCTTTTTCCACTGCTCCAAAAGAATGAAACGAAAAAGTGTATGTTAGGCTTCAAGTTTGAACAGATTTATGAGCGCATTAATTAATACGGATTAACGAAAGTTTCGCTTCAATTGTCACAACAAAGCACTCGAAAGCGATAATCGTCACTAACACTGTTTATATGCGTGCAACAAAAGATCGAACAACAACCTTGTTGAGGCCAGACAGACTTCAAATCGTCCATGTCACCAAACGCAAAGAATAGACACTCACTTCAAGCCAATCAGATTTGGCTCTAGAAATTATTGCGAAGAAAATTTGAGTACCGAGCACTAATCACCAGTGCTACCTACACAAAAAGCAGATTTAAGTGAATGACCTAATGACGGCACAGCACAAGTAAAACAGTGGAATAATAAGAAGGAACAACAACAAAAATTTGGAGGGATTAAGCAAATCCCAAACTCTAGTGGCGGCAGAGTAGGAAGAATACGATTTAGGTCAACTGGTACCGGGAATACAAAACACACCCCGAAAACGTGTATATACTCGAAATGATGTTACAGAACACACAATAAATGCTTGCAAGAAAAACTGGACCCCCGTCAGGAATCCGGAGGATATTTTTTTTTTTCACCACAAAACACTCGCGCACGGTACCGGAAACCATTCGTCAATTCGAACAAAGATCGGTCGGAAGGAAATCGGTTTAGTTTTTAAATTAATTCACTTTAGAGAGATCCAGTTACAAAACTACAATAATATCCGTATCCGTATCTATGCATCCGATGACGCGTTGTATCCCATCAGTCCGAAAGTAACGCACAGCTTCTGCAGTGGAAGCTTATTGGCAAACTGAAAGAGAGTTATGAACTTTTTTTGCGTGTGCACGCGTTTGACATTACACACAAGTTTGGCGGAAGATAGGAATTCCAACCAGGCCATGTCTCTCTGGCCAAGATGAGAGAACGGCGAAGCGGAAAGAGCGCGAATGTGGAGAGAGAGAATGATGATGATAGTGATGGTGGCCTCGCAGAGTCTACGAGTTATTCAAGGAAATTCTGTCAGAGGAAAAATCAAGGCAACTCTGTTTTGTTGCTCTCCCAATTTCACTCATCACTCTCTCCTCCTAAATCGCTGCTCTCTTCTTGTGTTTCTCTCTCTCTCTCTGTCTGTTTCTATCCGGTTTCAAATGACACATGCGTGGTGACGAAACCCGTCCGCCTCACAAGCGCCCTTATTTTGACTCACTTAACCTCACCAACACCCGTGCTGTAGAAGGGAACATCAACCACCACCCCCTGATATGCGAAAAAAGTTTCGCCACTATTTTGTCACCGGCTACTCCTCTTCATCAATGGGAATCACTGATGCTTCTCTGATTCATAGATACACACTCCTGTCACCCCTCACAGTTAGGAGTGAGGAGTTACACGCTCAAACTAGAATTCACCATTTTTAAGAGTCAAGCACGTGTCAACCGGTTTGATGAAAAAACAATGCGTTCACGTTTTAACAACACTCATCCTTCGTCCTTGTTTACAGCTCGATCTGCGGATTTCCATTACCTAATTAGGCAACTTTGGGCCGTCTCTCCCCGCCCGCATCCCCACGCACTCTTATCAATTAGGTATTGACCTTAATCCCTGTACCAGCACACCGGTAATAGGAAATCCTGCCTGCAAGGTAGCGCAATCGCGAGGAACCACACCTAGAACTCAACTGAGCGCTGCTCTAAAGCGAAACAAGCGTTGGATTGTGTGTTTATTTTCCTTGATTTTTTGTTTTTGTAAAAAATTTCCATTTCAAACTTTTTTTTTTATTTTTTGAATTTCTGTTTCCGTTCTGTGCATGTGGTAGAGGTAAATTTTGTTAAACGTTGTTTTAAAGAAAGAGGAAAGTTGTTTTCCGCCCGTGGTTTATGCTAAACGGCGGTGTGTGGAATCTTCTCTGGCCGTGAGAGGAATAATTTATTGAGTCTCGTAGAAGAAAATATTTATGCACAATGATTGTTTCTTTTTTCGCTCCTCTTGTTTGATTGCCTCTTCGTGGCCTTTCCTTTCGTTTGATTGTGGTTACATAAGTTAAATAAACAAAAACAACAACTTAAAAAGACGGTTTTAATAATTTTATATTAACCGAAAAACATTTACAATAGTGTCTTGAGATAATTTTAGAAGAACCAGTGGGAGCGAATGGGCTGGATATCATTTTTTTCGTCCGCACAAACTTGATCGAGATAAAGATAGATTTGTGAAAGACAAAAAAAACCGTTTGATGTCTTTATCTGATGATTTGTCTAAAGCGTGATCTCGATCATGAACTGAGCAGTCCACAAACAGAATTTTTCACATTCGCTTCGGGGTTTTCCGCAGTTTATTTCAAGGAACTATCAATGACGATATGTTTGATCTAAAAATATGCACAGCTCATTGCGAGGTTACAGACGCACACAGTTGAGCAAGGTCATGGACCCGATCTCTATTGAATACTTTCAGAATTTGGGGTATAATTTCACATTTATTTTGAACAATTTAAATGAAAAAAGAGGATAGTTAGGTTATTGTAGGAAACTTGCAACATTACACAAATGATATGTTAAACTTGGTTATGATCATTGTTTTCCCCATTTCCCATTCTCTGTACATCTACGAGTAAATATATTTTCGTGTGCTTCTTGGGCTTGTTTTTCGATAAAACTTTTTTGGCTCTTTATGTAGGTATCTGTATCTGACAACTTTGTGTTGTTGACAACACAGCTTCCCTCACGAAAACACCTTAATTCTTGAAACAGGCATTTACTAAATTACGAGAGGATGTCCCAAAATTCAAACAATTTTTGTCTTTTTGGGTACAATAAAAAAAGTTTACTTTTCCAAATTAATTAAACGAAAAAATTATGTGACAAAGTGCCACCAAAATAAAAACAGGGGTCCAAATAACAACTTCATTCAACAATTAAAATATAACTTCTTGCCTTTTTGTTTATTGAATAATGTTAGATTAGTTTTCTTTTTATCATAAGGAAACATTCATCCAACAGCATCAAACGTTCAGATGATACAAGATTCGCTATGACGTCAAACGGTTAAGTCAGAGTAGAAAATACGCTTACCACAATGACGAACAAATCATATAATGTAGAAATAGGCGGTTGGGCTTGTATGACCTCTCCCTTGGCACGGGACCACGAGAATGCGTGAATGGGATACAGCTGATATCTGTATACATATGGTGTTTATAATTCTACTGTAAAGTTACAAGAAATAATAAATTTTATAGCTGATTTGTGTTAAATTCAACAATGGTATACGGGAAAGTGCTGGAAAGTTAAGTAACTGGAAGCTGACGTGAAAATGAGAAACTCGTCTCTCCTTATATAGTCAAATATTCGATGAATAAAAGTGGAAGAAAAATCCGTTTATGATTCTTTGAGAAAATATCTTTCAGAATAAGTAAATTAATTGTCCCCATGGTCCTGATCGTCATATCATGTCATAAATGATTCAAAATTGCACTTACCATATAAAGTATAAGAAACGTTCTATTATTAAAATAAATGTTGGGTGGTCTTAAATTGGGTAACCTATGGGTCGATGCAGATATGACACAAAGTATTTTGTTTTGTTTGCGTGCGGATAAACCGAATATACGCTATATTTAACGATTTTTCATCGATATACGCTTCTGGTGCCATAGGTTTGTTTCGATAACTTCGATGTTAACGCTGCAACATGCTTCGAAAGGATAACCATCGAAAATCATCACAAACATTAAAAAAAAAACCTGTGAGAAAAAAATTTGATACCAGAAGAACCTGCATGTATGGGTTATCGCCAACGAACCTTATAAACTGAATTTTATGCCACTCAATGATGAAACGCCGTATGATTTCTTGTTCACTTGTGACATCGTATTGAGAAAAGAGTCGTGGTTAAATCGCTGAGGGTGGGAATAAACGGTGGCCAAACAAGGCTTTACATCTGGATTTTGAAACTATCTACTACGGTAAAACTATTAATCCGAATAGTCTGGGGAAAGCAATTGCTAACAAGCAGTGTTCAAAAAAGGAGGTAATCGTTTCTATGGGACAACGCTTTCATTTGATAAAATGTTCCATATAAAAATCTTTTTTAGCTATGAAAAGTTTTTTGTGTCTCTTATCTTGGCAGCACATTTACCAATATGACAGATTTCGTTGAAATGTGGAAAAACTAGTCAGGTTACCGATCGAAATTATTTCTTGCTTGAATTCTGGAACTCTTCTCAGAACACCGAAACGCCTAGAAAGTACGACAAATCAACTTAAATCTAAGACCGTGGTTATGCATTGTGTTTTTTGTTTACTTGCAATTAATTTTCATGCAATATAAATAATGTTAGTTACAGCCATAACAAGTTTGATACATGATACAATTCAACATTTTAAATCTCTTTTACTTTTACTAGTTAATATCACAGATGAAGTAGCATTTGGAAGAACGTTATCTATGCGATGTGGCATAGTCCTTATTGCACTATGCCACATCGCAGGTGACAACCCACAAAAAAGTTTACATTTCGGTTTTGCCAATCACCAATAAATAATTTAGCCACTACGATTCAACCCACCTTTAGCACCTTGAGTTTTAGCTAGGGCTTCGGCTTGAGCTTGAGCTTCAGCTAGGGCTTTAGCTTCTTGTTTTTCTTTGGCTACTTGCGTCCAAAATATCGCCATTTTAAACATTTTTTTAGGCTGGTGGTTTGAACTTTTTTCCAAATCAAATTAAATTTAAGCCAATTTAGAATCCGGTTATCCAAAAATTTTGCACCAGCCGTCCTAAAACAGAAGACAAACTATACGCCTTGTTAGCCATTATCAGACAAAAAATCAAGGATATTTCGAACAGATACTGAGCATGCGAATTGGGTACCAGCTAAATATGTAATTTTTTTAATTCATTTAAAAAAAATAAATTTATTTTTCCTTTGCGAGAGAGATAAAGAAAAAGAAAGAGAGGTAAAGAGAGAGAATTTGAGGAGCTATTATGGCAAGAGATGTACTACAGAGCAGCATATGCAATGCAAATGAAATAAAGGTACTTTAATGAATTTTCGAATTTTTCACAGAATGTGGACTTAGACTGAATAAAGACTGAAACATCTACAGCAAACAAATACGCCATTACTTCAACACACTCATTATTTTCTATTTTGAACGGGAGAGGCCAGAGCATATACAACATCTACGAGACCTCTTTCATAAAGGCAAAACAAGAATCATCAAAATATTTTAGCGAAAAACATCAGATGGAACAACTCGTGTCAAAAAAAGGTTAACAGTACCGTAACAAACATATACCTGGAATATGTTTGTGGCACTATCATTAAACGAAATCCACAATATTGTCTTATTCTTACCACACTGCAACTTAACACACATTCCAATGGTTTAAATTTCCACGAAGATCCTTTTAAAGTGCGATATAAAGTTGGGCCCCTAAGAAGCCAAGAAAACCGCCAACTCTTAATCACAAAACCAAACAACCAAGTGATTGTGCATTAATGGACTGAGAAACGAAATTACAACTCACCACAGAGACAAAACCGAACACCGTCTGCTGGGGCGCAGTAATTTATTTAAATTACTTCACCGCCACGCAGCATCGGATTTCTAATTGTGCTGCGCGGACCAACACGGGCAGGCACACTCATTCAACACGGCGATATCTAACGAATGCTCTCTACGCGACACAACAAACTAGCGGTGATAGTAACCACAGCTTTCAACAAGCCAAACGGGTTTAATTTCCAACAAAAGCGATTTTCAAGCCATCTCCATTTGTAGTCGGTCGAGTTGTATTCGTCTCATGAATAAAAAAATATGGAAATTTGTTGTTTACCTCTGGAAGCTGCTAAAAAAGCTGCGTTTTGTGAGTACAATCAATCAAGAGGAAAATTTAGTCATCCGCGTTATTTTTACTCAAAATGAAACAAAGCAAGCCGTGAGTCAGTGCTTTGAATTTGACGACGTGACGGGTGTGAACCAAGGTCTTCAGGTGACAACGACGATGAATCCTTCAGCCATTTGTGTGGGGTGGGGGCAAAAACTTATTTAGATATAAATTATACACCAATGCTCTGCACTTTCACCTCGGTTCAGAAGATACTCATATGCCGTTGATATCGTATTGCGGAGTGATTTAAAGAATAAGGTCAACGCCCCACCGACAAGTTACGACACACACAATTGGTTTCAGAACTTGCAGACAGTGTTTTTTTCTCCTGCTCCCTCACCGCTTTACATGGGGCGCCATGTGACCGAATGGGACACCAGCCTATTTAAAGCGTTCAACTTTGTTCTATGCAAGTGTAGACGCCACTTAAAAGTTTGATATACTTTAATATGTACGAGCGTGCACACTGCTGCACATAACGTACGGATGTGGAGAATGATAAATGCTCTCGAATGAATAAGCTTAAGGAGCTGATGGTGCTGTGATAGGGTTACCAGGTAACTGAGTTAAGTTAAATAAGATAGAAAGGAAGGAGTAATGATTTCAAAGATGATTAGGGTGGAGATTTTATGCAATGCGATTAATTTCGATCGAAATTATTTCCATTTACATCTCTATAGAAAAATCATGGTAAATTGAAAAGTGTACATTCATGCATAACTTAGAAAGAGCTCATTAATTGTGATTGTTGGAAAGTGTACACAGTGTACACAACTCTATGGGTGGTTTTTCATGTTATAGGAGTTTGCTTTGCTAAGGAGCATACGCGACGATGTTCGCTGTTATGTTATTTTTCTCATGCATTTTTTCGTACTAAAGCAATGACGATTGGGGAGAAATCTACTATATTACATTGTGGGGTGATGTTTAGTATCATATTTTGTACCAAGAGACAATTTGCAGTCAAAGCCTTCGTTTTTTTTTAAACTGGACATACCATATTACAAAGCACGCCAATATTCGAGGAAAACATTACACACATTATTTTTATAAAATCTCGATATATTTGCATTATACTGACAATTTTTTTAGATTCGGGCATGTTTGAATTTATTGCATCTTTAGAAGGTTCAAAAATGAACTGAATTCGGCGGCATAAACCGCAATAATGGCGTCTCCCACGTGATAACTTTCAAATTGTAGCAATTTCTTTTAAATAGCCCTAACTGGCGTGTAATCGTACTTAATTTTCTTAATAAAGGCACTTTCTGCTCTAGGTCAAAAGCCACCTGGTAGTTTCAGAAAAACACAAACAGAACTTCTTAATAAAATTACCAAAAAAAAAAAAAATAAACGGAAAAGCTGGTAGGAACTATATTCAGGAAGATAATTCCCAGCCCCCCACTATGAAGAACACTTTTAACGTCCGAGGAGAATTATTCGAATAACGAAAGTAATAATTTGTGCAATCATTCGAGTCGTTAATTACATTTGCACTTTGCCACAGGGGTGGAGTAGCATCCCATGCGACAAATTATATTTTCACTTCTTTGGTTTCAATCAGAATTGGACTTATGACATTTGGTTAGAGAACATTTTTATTTTCAATATGAGAAAAGTTTGGTAAGGAAAACCCGGCATAGTATAACTTTAACATAAGAATGTGATCACTGCTGCACTTAAAGTGTTTATCTATTAACTGAAGTGTATAGCAACAAATAATTGCAAAATGATGTGAAGTTGTGAACTCTCACAAACATTGTCTGCTCAAGAAGACTGATAGCGAACTAGACAGATAGATTGTGCATATACACAATGTGTGCAAGCGCCACCTTACCACCACTTAGTTCTTAAATAAGAAGATCGATTATCCAATGGATTGTTATTTAAAGAAGAGCTCCTGTGCCTGAAAAATCAAACGGAAATTTAAAGTAATTTTTATAGCATAGGTTATAGTTAGGTTAGGCAACCGAGGATCAGATTTTATTGAACGGGAAGAGAACCACTGAAGTTCGAAAGAGCAGCATCAACATGCAAAATGAGAAAGGCTTCCGTAAGGTGGGCACACAAAGGGACTTTATAAGCGGTTAATATTTACCATCATTATCTTCAATTTCGGTGCAATATTCATATGAACCATGTGTACGCACATTCTTCTTTCCTTGCAAGAAGCATCCTCAAAAAAAAGTTTTATGTGACACGTTATTCCTTGAGATACCTTGGACATTGACTATGCGGCAACACTATGTTGGATAGGTCATTAAACTGACCAACTAAACACTAGATAATGAAAAGAAACGACAAAAAAGGAAGGAAAAGAATGAAAACCTTGCAACACTGCACATTGCGTGTGCATGTCCGCCTACCGTGTGGCAACCTTGATATTGCACACATGTCCGCCGATGGGGGGCATCGTTTATTAGCGCTAAATTTACTCTACACATCGCCATCACTATCACTACCACCAGCAGCATCTTCAGCGAACAAGAGAGAAATCAATGAACAGGAGCATGAATTAAATAATAATGTACTTGATTCCTGTACTCCGTACACACACACACATGCAACCCAATTGGATTCTTCTATTTTCTTCCAAAATGCACTTGGCCAATGACTCTTAACATGAGTGAATAACAGTAGAAAATGGGAATTGATAGTGGAAATGGCAGCTGATACAAAAAACTAATACATATATGTATGTGGTCTTTATCAGGGCAGGGAAAGGCAATATACGTTTCGATTAAACAACAAATCAACAACAAATTGTCTAAAAATAAAATAAATATCATTCAGAATTCACTTGGCTTGCCGACTGAGTGAGTGGTTCGATTTTTTGTCGCTTAGTTTTATGTTCATGACTCACAGGCAGGGGGTAACATTTAAACAGAAGAAAAAAATGTAAGTCTTTTTTCCGTATCACAAGCAGTGATTGGAGATAAGGAATATAAATTTCTTTGAATTCAATTTACACGTAATCAGACATAAGTTGCCTTTTTTGGGCAGCCGGCATTTTACTTGGGGTTGGGCTTTAGATTTTCATTCGGTATTTACAAAACAACAAAAATCGGGAAAATGTCATGGATGCGGGGATGTGATTTTCCCATCGATCAGATTTCTTCAATTTTCAATGTATTTTGATGGTACTTACCGTTGGGTAGCTGAATAGTCTCTCAAGTACACTTGTGATAAATTTGATAGACGCAAAAAAACCGGATGTGGTCCTTCTTTATTCGTGGAACTTTGTAACACAGCAGAGATATTAAATCTAATTACTACACTTTGCACAGAAAGGTAGACTATTGATGTTCGTAGGGAGAATGGTTAGAAAAACAATTCTTTCGCACTGATTCACAAGAAGACGAAAAAACAGTGATGAAGGAAAGTGGTTGTTGGTTTTGGGGAGGGTGTTGCACAAAGCGAAACGACAAACAATTCTGACATTTCTCTTTGTGCAGAGTACATGGGCGTCGTACATAAAAGACAGCTGGGCTTTATGCCACCGATCTACTACAATTCAGTTGACGATGGTAGGTGAGTGCGGAATTCTGTGCACAGATTGAATAAAATTATTTTCAAAGTCGAATCTGTACAAATCGGAAAGTGTAAATCAGAACGCATGAGATAGGGCTGGGAAATTACGGGTACAAATATCGACTTAAAATGCTCATTGAATAATATGTACATATATATATTGAAACATATACCCGCTGAATTTTAACGCGGTCTCATTTCAATAGCACTTTATCTGCATCATGTCTCTGTAACGGTCTTTTCAAATCAATCTTAATAACATATTCATTAAAAAATGAATAGGTTTTTATTGGAAAAAAATTGAAAGTCCATAATATACTTTCCCCGAGTATTGCTTAATGAAATCACTTGTAGCGTTGCCACAATTCTATAATTGTTACAAAACGATGAAACCATTTCAATTTTTTTTTTTAAATTCTGTTATATCGTAGAGAAATCTTTTTCGACTATTTCTAGAGTCCAACTCGAGGAAGTCATCGCGCTCAAATGCCTATACATTTTCGAATGAAGTGCGAGTCTTAATGCCTGCCCTCCACTGAATTTCTTATGTGCTCTTCGAATGCTTTAATTTAATATTCGGCTCAAAAATATTTTTTGGGTGAGGAAATTCTGCCTGCAATAGACAAACATATTAGTCTGCGAATCTTATGTCAAATACGGTCCACATCACAAGGGACCACGGAAATAGATAAAAATACTAAAACACAATAACTGCATACAGTGTAAACTTTATTTACCACATCACTTAATGCATAATTTGTGCTACATGAACTCTTACACAAATTACACCACATTTTTTTATCTAAACATTATTAATAAACATAATCATTGACTTAAAAAAAAACGACTAAAATTTTCACCCGGAAAGCAATACAACGAAGCTAGCCAAATGCTGTAGAACATTGGTAAAAAATATACTGAAGTACTAAGATCTGTTTTTTTCTATTTTCTTAATCTTAGATCGTAAAAAGATTTCTACGTAAATGAAAAAAAAACAGAAGGAGCACAAAACACAATATTTTGTAAGGGATTTAAACTAATTAACGAATTGCTGAATTAGTTAAAACAAAAAACTGATTAATTGTAAAGTTTGTAATATATGTAAACGAGACATATATTTAAGGTAGCTATTTTACGCGTGTATAAGTTAATTCAATAAAATAAAATGAAATTGATGCACAACGCCAGTGTTATGTGTGTCTATATTAGTTGAGTGCCAAGAATTTGGTGCTTGCGGAATTAATTGAGTGAATTGTTAATGACTTTTTTTTCTTTTCCTTAATAACACATCACTCAATAAGTCCCGTTACATATAGGGGGCGCCACTAACAAAACATTAATATTAAATTAATAATCCCCCTTCATGTCCGGAACTTATTTATTGATCTGTTATGTTTATACATCATAATTTATGAAATAATATCATGATTTTTAAGGTCGCTAATGTAACATGTCTTTTTTTAACTATCATAATTTAAGAAGTGTAACTTTAGGGTAGTTAACGCACATTCAATTATAATACCATGTACTCGTAGTCTTCATGACAGAAAAAAAAACCAATGTGATTGGTTGCGGAAGGAAGTCGACATAAAAGTAAATTCTTATGCTTGAAATACATGCCAAAATGTGTATGTGACAAAATTAGCGAATGTAGCATTCTGTACAACGGAACACATGCTCTCAACGCACGGCTTAGCGTCAATGCAACAATCATCATCATCAATGCAAAGATCAGAAGCCGGCATTTGCGAACATCCACGCTTTTGTAACCGGTTATATTTATAAGACTAAACTAATTTGTTTATTCCATGCCAATTGCTATGTTAACATATAACATTACATTGTCTCCGAACCAGGGCTAACATTATGCGAATTTGTAATGTTGACCATGACATTGTCTTAACATTTAAAAATTATTAGGAAAATTTTATGTAAAATGAAAGTTTTGCATTGGAAAACTATGCACACATCCTTCAATGTGTTACATATTAACAACATTTAACAGTATTTTGGTATGCCATTTAAAATGTCGAACCCTACTAGACATAATGGACACCAAATGGAACAAATGAATAGTTTTAGGGGTTTTAACTTCTGTAGTTTTCTGAAGCTTTCTCAGTAAATTTTCTGTCACACACAGAGGTTTTTTATGTGTACTTGAAAATTTATCAGAATGTATTATAAAGTACTTTTAAAAAATATTTCGTACACAGGTATCATTGCCTGAGAAATACTCGTTGAAATTGCAGATTTAAGATGATTGCATAGTGTGAAAAACCGTCATATTAAATATGTTTCTATACCAGACATTATGAGCATAAATAAAAAAAAATCCACAAAAAACTATAAAAGTGGAACAGAAATAGTAAAATGGTGATGTATAAAAAAAAAACATTTTAATAATTTACTTCTGCTTTTTTCCAAAGTATTTTATTTAGCGGTATTTTATAATTTGCTTTGATAAACCACCGACTCTTCTTGTTCCTGCAGTATTTCATTCATGGAGCTCTATATTTTCTTGGCGTTTACATCTTGGATCGCTTAATAAAGCGTGGTAATAACTTTCTTCTCCCCTAAAGCAAATAACAAAGAATTATTTAGCGTTGATTTTTTAAATTCTAAGAAATGTGTGACTTTGGTTTTTTAAAGTATACGATTCTGTTTATATGTTGTTTCTTCCGCATATTTTCATAGATTACAGCAGACTTAATGCCATCATATTAAGAAATCTTTAAATTGGCAAACGTCTGTCTTGCTTATGTACATTTGGTGGGTTTTATTGGTAAGTTCGTCAACTTTGAGTTGAAAATACGAGTATGCCTCTTGCTTGTAGGAGTAATTTTCGAAAGTGTGTTCCTAATCATTATTTTATAATGCTCATGAATATGTGATTTGACGTTACAAGTTGAGATCACCCGTATAAGTATGAGGACTACATTTGGACGAAGTCTGATCGGTATGTCTACAATTCTCCACAAGTCTTCAAATTCGTGATAGATTATTGCATAAAAAAACCCTTTGTGAGAAAGTAATAAATTTTGTCCATGCAACCACGGTTTACTTTGATGATTTTTCCCTCAGTCTTTATATGGAACAAAGAGCTGAATATTTGATCTTTAATACGTTGGATGTAGAAGCGCAGAGAAACTTTATCAGGATCCAATTTATCTAAAAAAAACTGTACTTTTAATGTTTGTGGTTCTAATTGACAAGAAACAATCAATTGTGGCATCACAACGTTTATGAATAAGACTTATTGGAAAAGTTTCAGGGCTAACGGTATGTTATTATTTCATAACTCTCTATTATTTAGAATGTCAAGATTCACATGGCGACTGACGAGTGGTGACTAAGTGCGGAAAAGAGAAATTCTCCTATCTTTTTATTAGGTTAGTTTGACAAAGTGATGTCATTGATACTAGAGGCAAGGTAGTTGGTAAATTAGATACAAACTTTGTGAAAAGCTACGTTTTGAAGCAGAGTAGAGTATTGGGAAATGTATATCCTGAATTATAAAAGTGTAAATATGCTACAATCTCACGGCTCTAATTGCGCTCGCCTGGAAAATAAATTCTAAACAAGTAGAAAAACCCTAACTCGCTACTCGCTCTCTGAAAGTTTTCTCATTCTTTGAAACTTATTAATTTCTCTCACAAACATGCAGCTAAGGCACCTTGTTTCCTGAAAAAAGAATATATTTTCGTCTTGTGTCTTAGTTGTTGATTGATTGTTTTTATTTACTGCTCTTGGTGATGGTTTTAGTTATAGATACAGTGGGTGTATGGGTGAGTTTTGATAGATATGATATCATTGTGCATTTTTCTACATGATTTGTTTTTCAAACCTTAACAAATAAATTTAATCTTAATCTAGTGAATGGAAAATATACAAATATTTCATTTTTTTTCTATTTGTAGTTATTTAAGTATAAAGTTAAGCTTAACAAGATATATATATAAGGCCTACCGCGTACATTCAGGTAAAAAAAATAAATCAAAAAAATTTGAAACAAATACAATAAAGAGCTTCTTTGTAGATTGAAGTGACAAAATTTAACAAACTTGATAGTCCTTCCGCGAAGGCACAAGTGAAAAGATATTGAGGTGCAACTACATACATAAATATATTGACTTGTAAGGAAACACAAATAAATCTATTTCTCACTCTATTCGGTGTGTATACGATAAGTTTTTGTTTTAGAAAAGAAGACAAAAAAACAAGCATCAAGGTACATACATACATGTTCTACGACAGGCTAACCAATGCATTAGGCCTTATTTTGTGTTTGAACAAATTTTTTCTTTGCTTTGCATCTGTTTCTTACTTAATTCTTAATCTTGACTATTTAATGAAACTCTTAAAACCATTTTTGTAAAACTAAGTTATGCAATTACAGAAAAAGAAACAGATTTTTGCCTCCCTTTAGGCCAGCTAATGGGGTGGACACGTTGTTCTGTGTGGTGGTGGTGGTGTTGTTGATGTTGAAAATGTGTGAAAATGTAGATCACTTCTTATATAGATCATGACAGCTCACCAATGGGTGCATTTTGCAACCACAGATCGTGAATGAAGCTGTAAAGGTCATCACTGACTGAAACCTGCGTAGAAACAATTGGGATTAGCAAACAGTGGATGGGATTGAAATGCTTCAATTTACCTTGTACGGAGTGGGATTAAGTGTACGCTTGTGATCATTACGAATACTTCGTAGGGATTTTTGAACTCTTTCGCGTACACTCTCTAGGGGCGGGAGTGTTTGTTGAATTTTACCATCCTTCCAGTAGACTTTGTAAAGTGACTTCACTTTTGAGGGAATAACGTAGGCACGTTTCGACTCTTGGAATGGATGCCGACAGAGTACTTTTTGTCCAACTTCTGGTGGCGGTTCTGTGACTTTTTGCATGAGATCAATCAGAGCATGGCCATCGGCGCTATAGAGTCTAAAATAAAGAAAAAAACAATTTTTTTGGTGAGTCTATATGACGCTTAGATCATCACATACCTGTAAGCACTCTTGTTTCCAGGCATTGTCACCTTTTCGACATCTTGACTCAATTTTATTCGTGCGTGGCCATTGATTTCAACCAGTTTGTAAACACATCCCAAAGCTGGTTGTCTCTGACAAGTCACTAGAAAAAATAAGAAACAAATCAAATACACGAAATGAGATCATCATCAGTATACACACCTAAATGTGTTCCAATTCCAAAGCAATCGATTTTGTGTCCCTGCTCGTTGAGTGATAGAATTGTCTCCTCATTTATGTCGTTAGATGCAACAATTTGCAGCGTATTAAACCATGATACCTTAAAACGATCAGCAACCTTCGCAAAGGTTTGTCGTGAGAAGCATGACAAGTACGCCAAATCGCCAGAATCAATGCGAATGCCGATTGCCCGATAGCCGAGGTCGTTGAGAGCTAACGCAACGGCACAAAAATTAAGTAATCCACTCCTAGAAGATTGATAGGAAATAATGATATTTAAAAAAAAGAATTTGTATGCATGTTCCGTATTAATAAACTAACAACAAATATTGTATTGCATTGTGTTTTTGCTAGTAATTTCTAGGCTAGGACCCAGGCTATAAAGGACATTATGCTCCTCTCGTCTTGTCTTTAAGAACTATAACTTTCATTGTGCGGATATTTAAAAAAACGGGTGTTTTTAGTCACTCGATGACAACTTAGTTGGTTAAAATATATTGCTTCAGTTTGCATAAGCAGAAACAAGCAGATTTACTTGCAAATTGATTGATTTGTGATTTCGAAAATATTTTGCTTTTGTTATTTTCCAAAACAATTTTTTTAAGAAATCGGCAAAACAAGCAAGACAAGGTTAGATGAGACACATCATTGATGTCTGCATACATGAAAACAGTTTATTTCACTCTCTTTCTCCCTCACTCACTCTCTGTTACTGTCCTTTTCAGCCTGGGTGAGTTTGAATCGTATACAAAAGTGGCGTAAATGTGCCTAACAAAACTTCCTTGATATTAGAAATCGTACGTACACTGATTAATTGTTTTAAGTTAACAACTAAAGCCTACGTGCTCTTCACTGTGCTTTCATAAATCTTATTGTTTTAAAAATAATTGATTCCCTCTATGGGCGAATGAAGCCATGCAGTGCGTCTCTCGGACATACAAATGTACGTAGTGTCAAAAAGTGTAATGGAAAATGACTTTTAAATAAGTTGTAAAATATGAATATGAATTTCTAGAGAGTTTAGTTGCAAAAAAAAACACTTGCTTTATTTTATGATTGAAATACATACAAACAAGTATGATATTGTTCGACTGGTAAATAAAGAGTTTCACAAGATCCGCGGGTTGATAGAAGCACTCAGTGGCAGTCCAAATCAAGTTTCTAATCTCTACATTAGATAGATAACATATGGTTCTCTTAGAAAAGAGCTTGTGCAGGCTCCTTTTACGACACGACCTTGATTAATGCGCCAAGGCATAGGTGAATAGATAAGGTAGTCATCCGTCGCACTTCATCAACAATATTGTATTTTGCGGCCTAGCTGAATTACCTCTAAAGCTGATGTTTATATTATCACGTTTGTTTTGGGGATTGTCCCGATTGCATTCAGCATTTCTTTTAATTCGATTTCATTCAAATTCGTTAGTTTTTTCAAAAAGAAATTACCTAAAATTTAAGTCCACTTGTAGCTAATCATTAATCGGAAGCAAGGCACTACAAATTTTCTTTGATCTTTGATCCTTTTTGAATTAAATTGGTCATCGATTTAGTTTGTTCAAAGGGTCTTCTGATTATGTCGGGTGGGCTGAAACTTATTCTAATTTTATATTTCCGATCTATCCGTAACAGCGCATTAAAAATAAATCAATAAAATGTAGAAACTTGTAGCCACTAGATGAAGTGCTCATAATTTTTATCAATTTAGTGAATGAAGCTTTAAATCTTGAAATTATATGTGATCCTCAAAAAAAAAAATTAATACAAGAGCTGCAGCAACCATACTCTTTACATTATTGTCAAAAATCTGGGACCACTATAGATATATATATATAGAAAGAAATGCAATAAAACTTTTGGTGCTCTCGAGTTTTCTTCCAGAACATCATGTTGAAACCGTGATAAAGGACATTACATATATTGTATACTAAAGAGAAAGTGTTGATCTTGAAACTTTAATTCAAGGTCGGGAAGAATAAAAAAAAGGAGAACATATGTCAGACGTATGTTCAAGATTTTGGTTATACGTTGTAAATGAAAAACGAAGGTCCATATTAGAATATTAGTCAGTCTAGGACGATGCGTCACTTTTCGTAGATCTTTAACCGAAAATATTACTGTTCCGATGCCCCCCTCGAAATTTTCATAACTAGCAGACAACAGTTTCATATTGGAAATGGGGTAAACACGACGTTATCTTGTAGCTGGAAAAAGATTTGGAGAGCCTTTGAATTTGTGAGCTTCATTTTTAAGCGAAACCTTACAGACATAGGCTGTCGTAGGTGAGGTGAAATTATTTATCACTTAACGTCTCAGTGGCATCAAGAGAACGAAGATTTTCAAAATTAAAATTAATTAAAACTTTTCTAACATCAAGAGGTTGACGAATCTCGCTATTCTCTCAATCGAAAGGGCGCACACAAAAAAATTTGTTCAATGATTTAATCAAAACATTACGTTCATTCTCGAACGCTTAGTAATAATAATAATAATAATTGAGTGGCACTACAGCCCACAGCGGACCAGGGCTTAGCTTCTACAACAACTACTCGTATTGTGCGTGCTACAGTTCTTCACGAGTAAAAGGGACCTACAGTTTTTTTCCGACTCCGAACGGCGAGATTTGAGAAGCTTTTCATAAACAATTGATGCTCTTTGAGTGTTGTCAGCAACTCGAAAGAGGTGGTGCCGTGAAAAAATGTGAGGTGTCCCGGCGCGTCCGAGAATCGAACCCAGACTTTCTGCGCGGCGGTCGACGAACTTACCACTACGCCACGGCGACCACATTCTCGAACGCTTGTTTAAATAAAATCTTTGTGTTTTTTTGAGGAGCGTAAGCTTGTTTCACATTTTGCCCCATCGTGTTCAACTGAATTTGTCCGCTTTATAAAATTGTCCAGTTTAGGAACAAATATAATGAAATATGTTCTGTTCATCATATTAATATTTTCAGATTGAACCGTATCTCAAATAGTATACTTTTATACTGATACACCCCATTTAATATCTCAATGGAATATGAGCTGGCGGTTTGCTATCTTTAAATGTACGGCCTTTATAATTTTGAATTCCAGATACATAGATACATACATAGAATTTAAAATCAATAACAAGTCCACTTACGAACTTGATGGAAAAATAATACATTTTTGAAGCGGAAATGGTCGCCTTCATTAATCATCAAACACTATCTTGTGTTTTTTTTTTTGATTGAGAAAACGGCTGGAGAGAAGTAAGCTGCGCCTCTTTTTATCTTATTGGTCGCTCATTTCAATTTACTTTATTGCTAAAATATTTGATTGTTTTGGATGCAACTGTATGTATATCTCGTTTTAATATTTAATGTAGATGAAAACTAAATTGTATCTGTATCTAATTTCAACTGATTTGTACTAGATGCATGCATTCACCGTTACACGAACATGTAAATGATAGGGACGAGGACAAGTAAGCAACTTGAACTTTCAAACAATAACACTAAAAAAAGGAGTCACTTAAGAGAAACTGAATTTGAAAAAAACAAAAAACAGAAAAAAAAATTATATGTAATGAATTATTGTTATTCGTAACCAAATGTTCATAAATGTATTTTACTTTATTACATACCTCTGCCAAAATTGTGCCGGGAAGTCATTTTGTTAAATGTAGGATTACGTTTTTTGTCTCACTTGTTTTATCAAACAAATAATAATCAACAAAAAATATGCTTAAAAATAATGAGTACAAAATCAAAATAAAAAAAAACTAAAACAGATATAAACCAAATTGAATTTAAACAGTTTTGTTAATCGCACACAAAAAGATTTATTAATAAATACCATAACAAATGGATATCATGGACCATCTCCCATGTGTATTAAATATAATTGAGATTTGAAATTAATTTAAACAAATACAAACGAAAAAAAATGTGAAGAAATCGGAAGTAATTGAACTGAATTTTGTTGTTTGCGACCGACGACAATAATGGTGGTGCGATAAGAATACAAGTAAATAATGTATCGCTTATGATGAGAATGTTTAATATAATAAACATTAGTATTTTTTTGTCATATTTTGTTTTATCCGCAACCCAACAGTCCAACACGGACTCTGAAAATTTTATTTTAAGGGAGAATGAAAGGATGAACAAAGATGAGAATGCGATTTAAGAAAAGTTAGTAAAGGGAAATTACGTTGCAATAAGTAAGGTATGTGTGCAAAAATTGCTTGAAAAAAATATAAAGAAATATAATTAGCATGATGTACGACCACAGGTGTTGTGACTCTTTTTAATCTAACACAAGGCAATACAGGGAGATAGTAATGAGTTGGCAAAACCAGGAATATATATTCCTAAAAAATGCACACGGAGGCTATATCCCTTACGCTTACGTTGGATATGTGGTAAAAGCAAATTCTTGTTTGCTACAACTACAGGAAGCAGGAGTTAACTGAAAGGCGGAGAACAACGCAAAAAATATTTAAGTTAAGGCAACTAAAGGACCTGCAGATGATCTTTTACATAAGCCGCAAACTGCCGGAACCAAATATGCACTTATGTATTTTGAAAAGTCCCTCATAGAAAGTGAACTTAACATCCTCACAGGGCAGTGAATGTTTGTGAATGTATACTACCACGTGGTGAATCCTGTGTGGGTTAGATTCGTCCCACACTCAAAAATGTTGCTTTTTTACTCTTTGGATAAGTATTTTTGACTCTAAGCCAGTATGAGAGCACAACAGAGAATATTGTCAATTGAGATGCGGTGAAGACTGGGCTGAGGCGCTAAAAAATGAAACTAAGAAAAAGCAATATACAAAAACATGACAAGCAAGATATAGACTAACTTCTGTCGTAAACATTTTCCTAAGACAATCTTGTATAACCTGTTATTTATACGGTTCGTTTAAATTAAAAGCTTACTCCACTCTTAGTTTCAAAAACGTTGTTGCAATAATGTAATGTTTTTCGAACAGCTTGACAATAGTTTTATACAGAATTTCCTTGAAATTGTATTTTTTTTTATTTATATGTACACATGCAATTTTTGACTGCTGGTATGCCATTTCTGATGAACTAAATTCTGTTTAAATTTTTCAATAAAATGCGAACGTTTATTTGCAACCCCAAATATTTTTGTCAGGAACTGCGACTAGGGCGTTAAAGCCCTAATCATGTGTCTTTCGCTCCGGACCTAAGGTACATTTCATAAATTAATCAATAAGTTATTTATATTTTGTATTTAAAATCCTATAAAGTATTTAAAAAAAATCACTGTCAGTTTAGCAACGAAATTCAGTTCAATAGCCTCATAGTACCTATTTCAAAAATTAGTAAAATGCAGTACTACACAATGCTGTTCAAAATCACTGTTCAAAATTATTTTCAATACAACTAGTAACTGTTGGACAAAAATCAGTGATTTATCTTACATTCTGCAGGCTTCTGACTCTTACCCGCTTAACAATTTTACAAAAACAAAATAAATGAAACAAAATTATGCTAGAAAAAGAAAGAAAAGTATGAATAAATATTAAACTATTGTCACCTCGTTTTGTGAAAGCATTGATGTGTATACAGATCGTATCGTCATTTAGTTTGTTTTTGTTTTGTTTAATTTGGTTTGCCACTTGCCAATTTGTGTATGATACACCAGGTTCTAATATTAATTTCAAATTCAATCAAAAACCAATTAGTAGAATGCACAAAACCACATGAAAATATGCAAGATAAATTGAGGAAGAGTATTTAATTTTTTTTGTTTTTAAAGACAGTTAACAGAGAGTATGAAATCAAAATTTTGTCGTTTGCTTTCAAACATAAACCCAATCATGCACATTTTCCATTTTTGATTTTTGAATAACAGAACAGAAATGAAATAGATAACTAGATGTATGTGTACGAGTACTTAGGTCTAATTTCTAATTGGAAGCGCCTTGCTAAAATTACCTGAATGACTTCTCGACATATTTTGGCAGATATGTAATATTTTCGGCAGACGCAGTTAGTGGAGGATTTTTAAATCCGTTTTTAACACCGTTCGTAATGATGGTGGTCGCCGCGGTCTCTTTGGTCGCTGGAAGAGATCCATTCCTATGGTCTTGTGTGATTGTGCCATTTTGCGACGTTTTTGAATGGTCTTTGGTGTGAGAGGAATTGTGTCCATTTTGCTTGGAATGTCCATTAGCGGTAATTCCATTGGTTAACTTATAGTTTGTGTTTCCATTGTGCTGACCTACAGAATGGTTTCGTGCAGGTTGTTTATTCGAACTACTTATAATCTGGCTGCTAAAATAAACGGTACATTCAGTTAGTTCTTGTTTATTTAGGTGATATGTTATCCTGTAAGCAGTACGTACATAATATGCATATATTTTTGAGAATCAAACACAATAATAAAATATTTTAATATTTCCTGTTCAACATTATTCTTCCTTTATGGATTAGGGATAGGTTTGGATACGAAAGTAGAAAAATTATAATAGTAATCCCAATTGCCCGTATGTACTTGATGAAGTGATTCAAACAAACGTAGTCAGTACATATGTATGTATATACAGAAAAAAAAAATGAAAAAATTAAAAATAAAAATGAGTGCGTCGACCCACACGCCGAAGGTTTAGGTTCGAATCCCGGACGGAACACCTCACCTCACTTCTTTCGCGTTGCTGATAACACTCAAAAAGTACTAATTGTCTATGAAAAGCTTCTCAGATTTCGCCGAGAACAATAGCACGTACAACACGAGTAGTTGTTGTAGAAGCTAGGCCTTGGTCCCTTGTGTGCCACTCAATTATTTTTATTGGAGGTCTAGGCAATGACCTTACTTGATGGCCATTTTTTATAATATTGGAAAATGAGAAAATAAAAATGTTGAACATAATAGGGGTTCATTCTTAATATAACTCATTACTTAGTGACAAATGTCTCTGAACGGCTTCAATGATTTGTTTTAACAGAAAAAGTGGAAGAAGTCTGTGCTATGTTACAGAAGAAGAGTAAAAAGTCTGTGCTACTATGCTATGTAAATTGTAACATCTCAACTTTTAGACAGTTTAGTGGAGAATAGTCTCAAAAATCTGTTCTTTCGATTGCAATTTAAAGTGATGAAAGAATGGAGAAAATGTATCTTTTTGAACTTTGTCATTAAATGACACATTCAAGGACACACTATTTAATTATTTTTATTTTGGAAAATTTTCCATTACAAATTAAGCAGTTCTGAAGGTATTAGGTATTTAAAACTGTGTTTGCAGATTTCTAAATTCGTCGTTTTTGATGGTTTACGGGTTTTGTCCAATTACGTCTAAAATGTTTGAGCCAGAAAGCCCATAATAATCTGATACAAAATAATATGATGTTTTTAAAGTTCAATATGTTTTACATTGAGTAAACCACAAGTCAAAGTCAAAAGATCTGTCGATTGATATATTAAACGCTGGGATGCGATACATTTTACAATTTTTTTTCCAATCGGTAAATGAAGTTTTTTTTATTATCTATTACTTCATAAGTTTAGGAGATATGAATAGCGTGACAGACAGGACAAAATAATCATACATTTTTGAATAAAGCAACTAAATCGAGTGAAATCACCTAATTACACAAGCAGTTAAATTCGGTTATAGAAGCAGTTTGACGACTCAAGCCTTGGCTCAGGAATTCCACCAAATCGCGTGGCGACATTTTCTTTGATTTTTAAAAAAGATTCATACAGTTAAACTTGACTGAGAGGTTCAACTTTACCCTGGATCAAACGTCAATTTCATTGTTTGGAACGTTTGTACATTCAAATATAATTTTTTACCGGAAAAAAAATTAAAAGCATGTACAAAATCTTTGTTCCTATTAAAAAAGAAAACAAAATTAACCCATAAGAAGATAACTCCATACACACAAATCACGCAAAAATAAGATTTCCATTTATACTCCTACTTATAGAACAGTATAGTTTATGGTTCAAATCATTACTTAAGAGTGCGACTCTTTGTGTATATGAGAATGTCTGATAGTGTTGATAATGAGAAAGTGAAGGCGGTATCCGAGAGATTTTGCCTAAAAGCGAAATACCTCTTAACATCATACGTGTCGACTAAGGCCATAAATCCATCTGGGAATGCGATCGCATATGAGACCATTGCAGCCAGTTCCCCCTCGCTGGCTTCATCTAATGGGATATCGAGCACATGGCTCAACGATTGTTTGTGCTGCAGGGCATGGTCCAACAAATCACCGGTTACTCCTTTAAGCAGAAGAAAACCAATTTTAACTAAAATTTTAAGACGTAGAATTTTAAAGAAACCCACATACCATCCGTTTTGTGCTGCAGAAGGCGTGTTTTCAGCTCGCCTGTTCCAGTGAATGACGTTATGTAAGCATGAGCATGTGTTCCTTTTACCGGAATATTGAATAATTTCCCAGCCAAGACATTAGATGTGCCATCAAATCCACCTGTGAATTGGAAGACAAAATGAGGGGCATAAATTTGTTATTCATTAATTGTGACAATGTGTATTTCCAAGTTTTAGGCAGTAGTGTTAGGTAGGAGACCTTGACACTCACGTTGTCATGGAATTGTGCGCTTAATCCTTTCCAAATCAATTCATTACCATCTAATGTTTGCACGTTTCTTCAAATGCGCCCGTTGATGAGGAGCATCTCTCACATTCGCCTGGGTACACATTCGAGCAGAGCTATTAATATCGATGCAATCGGTTGAAGGTTTATACAACCGGAGCACGAAATTTTGAACTGAGGAAGATCAAGGTGGGGAGACGTCAATATTTGTTGTTCTAGGTCTGTGATTGTGTCACCCGAAGTGTCGAAGTCACCTTGACTGCCGTAATGTATGCACATATTTTGAGACAAGACACACGAAAGGTTCTGTGCTGTCGAACGAAGTATGACTGACAATCATGTGATCTCTGACATGCGAATGTGGGAAAAGAGCGCCAATTCTTTGTCTTCCATTTGTTCGTGTTTTTTTCTAATCTCTTCGGAGGAATTTAGTAGTAATCGATTGAGATTGCATAATTTGAAGGTGAACAATTCAACACCCGAATTTGACGTAAGGATAAAATGTATGCTAATTCATGTTTTTTGAGACTGCGAATTGCAGATCAATTCGATTCAGAGAAAACAGCATAATTAAGTAAGATCTCGTAAGCGAACGGGAACTATCTGCTTAGGACTCCATTCTTGAGCATTTAGAGTAATTCTAAAATGTTTTAATTAGCTACCTGAACCTTTGATCCCACTTAACCAATGCAATGTTATTGACATCGAAATTCGTATTTATTTGCCCGCATTTATCGCCAAAGGCAGTCAGGCAAGTGCAAAGCTCCCTCTTTGAACTTGAAATTCACAACGGAATCAAACGCATGATAAGAGGTTGCTCATTTATTAAACGATACTGTATACAAAACCAATAGGTTGAAAGAATGACAAAAATAAGATGTCAGTCTTGCGAGACGACCTAATAAATGCGTGCTCCTTGCTAACCTACAAATGATTACGGCTATAACGATGAACTGCCAGTCGTTCACACCTTACAGCATGATACACGGTTGCAAAGGGAAGAAATTTGCCCAAGCAATGAGGGGCGGAACATAGGCAATGGGGAGGAGCGTAAAAACAGCAGTGAAACCGAACAGAACCCATTTGTAAACACGATCTCAAAGTGAAAGTTGTTGTGGTCTAGTAAAAAGGAGCACAGGCACGGGATGGTACTGGCGTACAATGAGCACACATAACAATTAACCTTCATCAGTGATGGGGTGGTGGAAAACCCAGAGTAAGTCTGATGGCGCGCTGGCACCAAATAACTTACGATGTATGATTTGTGAATTCATGCAATGGTGTTAAAAAGGAAATACTGTTCCTTTCCGTACTCATAAAGTTTTTCTCATTGAGAAGTTGGTAACCGGAGAAGGTAATAAGCACGATGACTACGTGAATGCAAGTCCTCTCTGCAGGGCAAATTATTCTGCAGAATTTTTCAGCATTTTACCCTAAGCGGAAACAGCGTTTGCATGTTTTTTTCACTTCACAAGTAAAATTCAAGATTTAAGTAGTGCAGGGATATTTATTTAATTATTCAATTAGTCAGAAGTGATTTGCAAATTAAATGTATGCGTTAAAATTTAAACTACGCTGCATTTATATGTTGACATCATTCACAATTGTACACAGTCTATGTAAAAATTTGATTTTTGTAGCGAAATTGTTTTTCTTGAAAGCGTTTGAAAGTTATACTTTTAAAAATAATGACGACGTGAAAGGAAACTTTGAAGTTAATGTTGGATATAAACACTTCACGCAGTTTATAAGTTGTAAATGATGTAATGATGATGATGACAAAATATTGTGGCTATTGTTTTCTCACGAGTTGAAGCAATCGGCCTAGAGGTCATCGACGGGTCCGAACACCGAAGTTTGAGATGATTTTTTGCACTAATTAAATTCTTTCTTTAAAATTGGAAGGTGTTGTGCCGTGAAAAATACGAGGTGAACGTTCAGTCCAGAAATCAAACTTAAGACGCGTGTGCAGTTAACGTACTGCTGTTTAAGGATAGACCGTTAAAGATGTAACCATTGTAAGAAAAATGTCGGAAACAGGTGACTTATTACATCGCAACACCGTCTCCAGCATTCGTTATCAATACTGTAAAAACGTCAGAAAGGTAAATTTATCTGTAAAAATTACAATACTTTTTCGTTAATTGCGCGGACTAGACTCTAAAAAGATTCGGGAAAAAATCCGCAATTGTAGGAAACTTCTGTGCTCTTCGGAATTAGTTTTTTTTGCAATTTTAGACTGTAAGACATTTGTACCAAAAAACGCCGCTATTAAATTGCAACAACAATCGATTTGATTAAATATGAATTGATCTGTCAATTGAGTGCCTAGATCGTGCAAATGCTTTTTTCAAGTCAAATCAAATGAAATAAAACGAGAAAGACCAATGATGAATGAGATAGTATCCACATGGGAATCAATCTTTGCACTCGTGCATGTGGTAAGCATTATAATTAACATAAATACATAAATATCTGAGATATACTTCCAACCGACTTAAACTTCAGAAAACATTTTAAATTGTTCAAGTTTTATTTAAAAAAAAAAACAGTTCTCAGATCTCGCAAACTGACAAGTGCAACATAAATCGCATTTAATAGTCGTGAGTTCATTCTCCTCATTACAATAAATAATTGAAAGATAGTCTTTGCAAAATTAATTTCATTATCGGTATGACGCAATAATAACCGTAAGGTTAAGGAGTCTGATAAAGAAACAGCGTCATTTTAAAGCGGAGCTCGCAAAAAGAGCCAGATCATGACCCAATTAAGTGTAGTCACGAGCAAAACATGATAAGCAATTTAGTTGTGTTCGCTTGTGGCGTCTAAAATTGATGCGACAAGAAAATACACAATAAAATAATTATAAGTACTCGTAGACAGGAACTGGTTGTTTCTGTTGCCAAAGCGAACGAACATTTCCGAAAAAGTCCCAATCACACATCGCTCATATCATAGTTATAACTAACTGTAATGAAATTACTTACACTCCATAGAGTGGTATTGTTTTTATTTTAGTTTTTGGCAAACTTATATACGAGCTGCACTGATAGCTTTTTTCCAACAGTAATGTGTATTTTGACTCTTTGGTCAGATAGTATTTTTCACAGGCAACGTAAAATACTTACCAACGTATGCATACTTCGACGCTGAGAGCCCACCATCTGGTCCTTGTGCCCTTCTTAAGCCGAATTCCAAAAGTTTTACCTGTTTTCCAGCTACCATGCGATATCGAGCAGCATTTGTTGCCATCAGACTATATAAAAAAAGAATAACAATTTTAAAAAGGAAAGATAGATTTTTTTAAGCTTCAAACTTACCTTGCATAGTTAACCAAAGTTAGCATTGTTGTCTCCAGCAACTGGGCGATTATAAGAGGACCTTCAACTTTGATCAGAGGTACCCTATAAGAAACCAGAATCAGCTCACTCAAACATAGAGTGTGGCAAGGTGCGTGCCTACCGTGGAAACGCTACTGAACCTTCATCAATTGCGTACAGTGTTACATCCTTTGCTGTTAGATTTCCCAAATATTCAAAGAATTCATTCTCAATTCCATCGGGTAAGGTCTGCTTCAAATATTCGATATCTGTGCAAGAAGAACGATTTAAAATAATTGGACTATAAAACACAGGGCATGTACATACCACTTTCTGTGTATCGAAAGTTATCCAAGAATTTTAGCACTTCCTCGAGGCCAGCAAAAATGGTAAACTCCCCATGAAACGGGTTATTCCGAAAGAATAGATCAAACACACTCTGGTCGCCTATCTTGCCAGACTTCCAGTAGGCATACGCCATTGTGATTTGGTATAGATCTGAAAGAAAACCGTAAAAATAAAAATTAAAGCCACAAAGTCTATTTTGTTTTCTGGTGGTTAATGGTGATCATTAATTTTTTGCAGCAAATGTCTGGATTCGGTGTTGTGCGGAACACCTTAAATTTGGGCAATAAACGATTTATTGGTGATTGCTTCGAGCAGTTGGTGGCAATTTGCAAAGTTCTTCTTTCTGTTGGAAAGAGACTTTTTTTTATTATTTGGGCAGAGTGACGCCAGTGGTAGTTGTAAATGTGAGGGAAACAAAGAGTTCATTCACTTTGGAATAGAATGACATAATCAAAGAAAGTGAATGCGTAATCATTTAAGCTTTGTTCTAGTTATGTATATCTTCTTAGACGAAGCATTTAGGTTATGATCTCACTCATTTGATGCAAATGATTTGTATTCTTATTCAATGATGTGTTTTGTTTGTGAATTGATTGTCTTATCAAACGTTTTAATTTAGAGTTGGTTTAAACTCGGAGGATATTTACAGAATAATCACGTCTGATGTAACACAGCTGATGCCTATTTCAAAACTCTATTGGCATTTTGAAAAATATTGTTTCCGACAACACCGGGCGACAATAAAGAATAAGAAGTTACCCAAAATTGTTGTTGGTAACAAACACTCTTCAAAAATGGCAAGAAGTTAATTTACATTTTGTTGAAAGAAGCTACATTGTTACATAGCCGTGTTACACATCACTACGTTCAATAGTCTAGGATCGCTCTTCTATGGAATATAAGCCTCAGTTTGTATTGCATTTAACTTATGTCATAGGGAGCTTGTTTTTTTTCTTAGCTTAGAATGAATTTGAAAGAAACTCATAAATTTTGTCTAATTTCTATTTACTCTATATACATCACCCTATTAAAAGTGATAAACAATTAAAGAATTGCGTTGTCTTATCTATTTCATCTCAAACGACAAAGATACTGACGAATGTTATGATCACGTGTATTAAATTAATGTGTTGTTGTACATTTATTGTGGCTGTAAACAAATCTGTTTAAAACCTCTATTGGCGCAAGCAGGTTGAGTGGAATGCTAATTACAATACATTATGCGCGATTATTATATTTTTAAGTCAACAAACTGCGTTCATTGCCTACAGTTTTTAGGCGACTCCGAACGGAAAGATTTAAGAAGCTTTTCATTGAGAATACGATACGACACTTAAGATGGCTAGGCCATGGACAGACTAATGTTCTAAAGCGTGTTTACATGCTTAAGTTTTCGCACATTTTTCACGTTTTATATCAATTCTAATGCATTAGAACCAGCTTTGAAATTTACATTTTTTTTTTCAAAAAATATCTTAACTTTTAATTAAATTTCCACACACCTGCATATTTTTTCTGCGTCTTAACAACAATATAATATCAAAAATAAAAACAATTGTGAAAGTAATGGATTCCCACGAGATATATGTCCAAGTGTTTTTTTTCACATTTTTACTGAGGGACCACATATATATACATATGCTTTGGTTCAGAGAGAAAACTTGTAGTATAAATCCCATCCAAAAACGACGCTCGAGGGACTATTCGCTCTTAATGCGAATAGGGACCAACTAATTTTGCAATCTCCCCGTGACTCACAATCAAAAACGGAGCTAGTTTCGGACTCCTGCAATCAAAGCAACGTGCGTTCATTGGTTGGAAGATTTATTGCATGTTTACAACAGAGGGATTCTGCATAAAAGCAACGTCCATCAGCTTACATCCGTTTCCGTACTCGTATGTGTTGTCGTGTAGGCTATGCCTTCCGATGACTCTAGGAAATATATTTTCTTTTCTCAACTGGGTGTTAAAATGTCAGTTCTTTCTAGGAAACCGTTAAAGTCAAACTTGCTTGTCGTCATTTTCCTGGTTCGAGGCATTGAACTCAATTGGGACTGACGTTTCAGAACAGAATGTCATGACTTCACTGTCGCTTCTAAGGGTTACTTTTCTCCTAGCAATTGTTATTACCGAAGTCGCAATTTCTCATTTGCATTTCTGCCTTTTAGCAATCCAGGATATCAGCAAGTTCATCGGCTGTGAGTGGTCCGTTTCCCATAGTCTCTCAAACTGACTTGTGTACCTGCGGGGCGAGTGTCCGCATCCCGCCAGTTTGGGTGCACTCAACAAAGTTGCCTGGTGCGCACAAGTCCGTGACTTTAAGAATTCATCTGATAATCATTATGCGTTCTCATTATTAAGAATCTGTTCAAAGGTTATTCAATAAACCTGGCCAATTGCGACACATTATGTGACATCATTGTCTCTATTGTTGACAGTTTGTTTTACGTTATCTTACATTTCCAGTGGAAAAACAATACACTCATTAATTTGTCGGAAGAAACATGCAGCTGCTGAATGTCCCAGGCTCCTCCTGCATTAAGCATTATGAAACAGATTATTATATACTAAATTCAACCACAACCACCTGTAGAGGATTTCATCAGACATCCAGCTGACTAGAAAAGTCTAGTTGACGAGAATAGAAATTACTCATGTTGCAAGAGGATATGTACAAAATATGACGCAAACCTAAATTTAATTGTGCACATTTGAACCGAACGTTTGTGAATCACTACGTGAGGTAATGGGAAATGTGAATACATCGTAGCTGCATGAAACGGAGTGAATTACCTTGGTGATACGTATTGGTTGAGATTTGAAATGATTAACACAAACTGCGCGATATGGTAAAAAAATAAAGCAAGTTTTATCACGAGTGAAATCCAAAGGGTTGCTTAATTTTTTACATCGGTGATTATTTTGATTAATACATATCTTAACGCTTAAGAGCTAGGCCATGTAGAGCGTATAGACCACTGCTCCGACCCGAAACGTCTTTGAAGCCAAACCATTGGGACAACACAACAGAGGAAGGCCTAGGTTGAGATGGAGCACATATGTAAGTGGAGAAGGACCTCAACCAACTTGGAGTGCGCAATTGGAGGCAGCTGGCGAAAGATCGTGCTAGCTGGAAAGGCATGTTGTTTGAGGCCCAGGTGCACCCCTAACTGTAGCGCGAGTAAAAGAAGAAGAAGAAAATTAAGGTGTTTGCAGTTTTCATGCTTTGGGTATCCTGATACGGTCGATATGCTTTAAAATGAAGAAGTATATGACCACCAATAAAAAAACACAAAAGTTGATGCGTATGTATATTTCGGTCATTTTCTTGTTTTAAAATTTAATTTTGTTTTTGTTGTGTACGCTTAAAAGAATTGTGATATGTTTTTAAGTCATTATTTTTCGTTATTTATTACCCTATTGGGATTATAATTATAAATTTCACTTAAAATATTTTATTTTTGTAAAATAAATTCAAGGCGATAAGACAAGAGTTTAAGTTGTTGATTAAGCCGAAAATAAGTAAATGACAATTTTTGCCTTTTTGACTTTTACGAAATAAAATGACTTCGTGAGTAGTGAAATTAGGAATATGACGATTAGACAGGAATTTAAGTTGTCGATTAACCCGAAAACAAAATAGAAAAATGCTACTCATAGGTAGGAGCACGTTGGCACACAAATTTTTTTAATACGAACTCCGAACGACCTCGTTTCAATCACAGTTCGTAGTCTTTGAATGCTGTCTGTCAATCAAAAGAGGCGGTGCCGTGAAAAAGTGGGAGATGTTCAATCCAGGAATCGAACTTAGAACTTTCGATGTGTGAGGCAACACACTATGCAGCGGCAGCATCTAAACACAGAAACTGAAACAGAGAAACTGTTTTGGTCAATAGGGCTTATTTTACATTCTTAAAAGGCCGTTGTCTTTATGATTAATAAATATTGGTAAAGAAATCTACAAACTAAATTGACATGAAATCCTCCGTGATAACAGACTTCGTTATGTAGTATATATGTTATGTAGTTATGTAGTATATATCGGTCAATTAGATTGTTTATTTGAAATTTGTATCAAGCACCGCAACTACCCCAAATAAAGACACAGTAGAAATGAAAGTTTCCAATGGTTTTAATGTGCCAACAATTCGGCAAACCATTCAGTAGTTTGAATAGAACACTATACAGAGATTATTTCCAAACATTGTCTTTTTAATGACCAGTAAAAGGAACCCAGAAATATCGGTACGTCTTCAATTTTCTACTCTAAATATAATATTTACAGAGTTCGGCGTATATTATTGTTGAATTTGGCTCGTCTACCATACACATTTAGTTGACATTTTAATTCTTTGACAAATATTAGTTACAAATATTAGTTGTAAATTCAGATTTTGGCCAATAAGATCATCTCAGACAAGCTGAGAGGTGACAGTTGCAGTAACAAAGACTGGGTGTGAAGCATGGTACTGACGTCTTAACCACTTAATAGTCTTTCCACGAATGTTTAAAGTTAATATAACCATACCATATTACTCATAACGACTGCGTAATGATTGAAACACATATTCGGTTAAACTCAAGCGTCTGCTTAGTGCGTCAACGCAACCCAAACCGCATGTGAGTTTAATTTTAAAAATGTATATTTTATTAAAAGTGTTTTTTTTTAAATATGTTTATTTACGACCATTTGCCTTGAGCAATTCATTATTTTAAGTTTCAAATCTAAAATTTTACCATTTTGTCCACCTATTACGTACGATGCCCGGTAAAATTAGAAATAGGACCACGCGTTGGGTAAATGTGTTCATTTGCAGGAAACCTTGTTTACTTATATTGCCGACAGGATAAGAAAAAAGAGCGTATGTACATACATAAGAATTCTGACAAGTTTTTAAAAACAACTTGATCCGATAATCATTAACAGTACAAAACAATTTTGCATTGTTATCAACTCAACTCTGGATCCCCCCAAATTTAACCCAATTCTCGTACATTTTGTACTTAATGGCATTCTCACAAAAAGCACGATTTATTATTTCTGAACAAAACCCATGGTCCCATCTCTTATCACCATGTCTAGCCCACGCAAATAACCCCTATATTGCCAAAAATATCTTATCAACTCTTGACAGATACCTACGTAGGAATTTCCTTGAAGATTCGAAAAAAAAACAATGAATACAATTAAGAAAATATTAATTTTTGATTACACTGACAATAATTCGAATTCAACCGCACTCTGACCCACTTCCTAGAGGATCCATGTCCGCGTGATATCAAAAAGGCCCACTGCACCTGGTGCTATAAAGGTTCATAAAATGGGCGCCAGCACGGAGTGTATCAGTTATCGTTGAAGATGTTATCGAGGAAGCAAGGATTGCATGCCAAATCGTGAGAAAACTTGTTCAGGGGAGCAACACCTTATCATTTTGCAATACGTTCATGGTTGAGGGCGATTAGCGGTATCTTTGTTATGTAGTTGCCTGTGCGTACTTTGTGGATTTTGGAACTGCGGCGAATTCCTTCACTGTTTTTTAGCTGTAAATTGATTTCTCCTATATTTTCCAAACATGTAAATAGAGTTGTGGGCAAGTGTATGGAAAATTGATATTATCGGGAATACCCAATGATTGCTTTTGTTTGTAAAAATAGTTTTGATGCTTAATCAATAACACTATCCACCGAATATTCGTGTTATACTTATCGGAAGTGATAGCAGGAATTTTTGTCGACCGGCAATACTTCGAATATCAGTGACTCATGAGTCATGGTGACAAAATAATATCGATTTTGAAATTACTTCTCAGGAAGTGAGTGATTTTTGTTTACGGCAGATGTCCGAGTCGCAAGGACACCTTGGTCTTCCAAGAATAATATTCCACTTCCGACAAGTATTGTTTCCCGCTTTTCTCCAAGAATTAAAAATAAAACTATGTACACATCCTGGCATAGAACGGAGACAGACTCGACTACAGTATAGTAGGGCTAAGCGCAGTGCCGAACATGATGTCATCCGGAAAGGACGGTAATTAGATAGTTTAGTACTTTGGTATCTTGGACGAAGGTGCTGTCCAGTTTTATTGGACCATTGCGATAATTTTCTTTATTTCTAAAGGTGCATCACGGCGTATTAGATATATATGTAAAGCATATAAATAACACATACGCCCTAGTGCACGCGTCCGTATCATGTTACGGACATAGTCTAAGCTTACTTTAAATAGTTAAGTAGTTTTAAGTTTAGAGTTATGTACATTGTACATAGGCTTAAGTTTTAGTTTAGTTTAGTTAGGTTAAGGTTAGGTTAGGTTGAAAATGTACATGCCTTAGTTTAAAAAATTCTTGGGCTGAATTTAAAAATATGTCATAAGTTAAAATTTTTAACCATATAAAAACACAGCCAGTAGGCCGAAAGGCAAAATACATAGTACCTAGATTAGCTAAGAGTACTCAAGAAGAGTCAGTAAGTTAGACTTAAGATCCATGGATTCAATAAGTAAGCTAGTTTTAAGTATTTTTGTCTAGTATATAAGTAATGAAGAGTGAAACATAAAAATGCATTCAAATTCAATTCTTTATTTCTTTGTCAATTTGTGACTAGAGAGAGTATTGAGTTTTAAAAGAAAACCGTAACTGCTGCTAAGGGCGGCACGATTGGTATTCCGATTTTGGCGTAACCCTACTTTCTGAATGGAGACCACTCTTTCAGAGGTAAACAACCTGTATAATTAGCACATTAAGACAATTTAACAATTGGTGCACAAAGCTGGGGAAACGTATAAAATGCTCGATGCTTCCTGGTGAGCAGATACCAATGTTTTTTTTCTGTTTCTTTGTTATATGTTAACTTTCAGCAGCTGTAGAGTTAGGTAATATGGAGGAGAGTCAGAGTTTCTCTGAATACTGGAATGTTTTAGAGAAAACTTACGGAATAAATTGAAAAAAATGTAGTTCAAAAGGTATTATTGTCTAGATTTGTCAAGAGTCACTCTTGTTGTGTGTGTGTTTGCGAGTGAAAAGGACATACAGTTAAGTTCTCACTAGAAAAGATGAAGTTTTGGTAACTTTCCCACCCCTCGGCTTAGACAGCAATTGTAGAAGTAAAGAAGATTGAGAGTGTATATCGAGGTCCGAAATGAAAATATTTCAAGTTTATTGACGCATCAAGTTTATTGACGCATTTATCATGTTTTTTAGCTCGTCTTCGATACTCAGAAGACTGGCCTGTGAATGCTTTTATTCTTTTTGTATTTTTTTTTTTTCTTTAAAATGGTATAGCGTCGTTTATACGAAACTACCTCAAGTCCGTCGCCTACGCTTGGAATCCAACAAATTTAAATGAATTCGAGGCTAACACTCAGCTCGCTATTATCACAGAAGCTTGGAATGCTGCCAGCAAAAACATATTCTTATAAAATATGGTCTGAAATAATTTTGTATTTTATATTTTTTTTATTTTATTTTATACACCCATTGTTCCTGACCGGATCAATATGAGATTATAACTTAACTTTTGTCAAAGTACGTGCCAAAGATCATCAAAACGTTCTGTCTTTAGTAAATTACGTGTTGCTACTTGAACAACAGCTCATCTGATCATCTCTGACCACACAACACTGTTAATCAAGGCGGCACACCTCTCATCCGATTCTAATGGATTCTGTGGGACTTGCGTATGAAAAGAATGGTGAAATGATATACATATCGTCTTAACCGTATCTAAAAAGTGCTAATTGTATGCATATCGAATTCTTGATAAATTTAGCGATAAACAACAGAGAAGGCTGCGTTTAAATTTATTCAAAATAAATGCTCATGCTATACAAAAGCAATCACGTTCCACATTCCTAATAGCGGGCACATTTCATTGGAGATCTGAATGGTGCCCAAAAGAAATTGCCTTCACAGTTTAGACATTCGGAATTTAATGAACCTAGGAAAACAAGAATGTTTTCCTTCTGCTGAAAACTTGTATGAAGCAAGATAGAGTGTGGGTTCATTTGATAAGTAAGTGTACAATCTGTAAAATCTGAACTATTATAATGACTTTTCTATAGAGGGTCTAATCAGAATTTAATTAGACTGGAGAAAGCGACGGGATCGAATTAGAAACTTTAGTGAAAAACGAAAAAAATCCAGCAGACATTTCAACCAAGGACAAACGAGCAATCACCTCTGTTTTTATTTTTGTTCCCCCAACCCAGCGTGTCATGATCGGGATTTAGAGCAAACTTGAAACCTACGCAAAGCACAGCAGCATCAACATCGCATCGCATATTAGAGGCGAAATACGAAAATAGTAAAATACTCTCATGCGTGTTAAGTGACTCAGTTTTCAAAGCACACCACATTAAATTCGTTGCGAAATGTAATCGTCATGCTTGTTAAAACATGCCGAATACACTCTGGTTGGTGGGCGCACATTCGTTTGGGTGACCTTTCATTCATCAAATGGTAAATCACACGCCAGAAACGTTTTCCCCGCGGTGGCCGCGAGGATAATGTACGGACGAAAACAAACATTCGAGGAAGCACAAAACATTTTTTTTTTCAGTCCGCTGCACAAAACTTTGCCAAAAGCTCCTCAAACACCACGATTTTATTGGAAATACACACCACACGGGAGAGGGAAAGAAAAAACGGATTAAGTCCTATTGTAGGTAAATGCCGCTGCCGCTTGAATGAGGTCAGCAAAAGTGCACCCCGTTGCCATTAGGCGGATGAATGGACAGTGTAGTTGCAGTTTTTTTCACAAAGACCCACCTGTTAGTAGCGGCTGCACAACTCCATTCTGGTTTAGCCTACTACGGTCAACCGACATGGACACATTCGGAGCGTAGATCAAAAGCCGGTCGCACATTTTTTCACAATGACAGCACCACTTGCTAGTTTCTTACTTAGCAGGACACAGGAGTTATCTAAAATTCACTTCACACTTGCTCTAGATCGAGTGTCTCTGTCGTACGTCGACTGTGTATCGGATAAACGTGCTAAATCACTCTCGCGCGCGCAAAATTACTACAGCCTAAGCGATGCGAGCGGTAGAACTGTCGCGATCGGTAGAAACAATTTTTTATATATATCTCCAATGAGCGATGAAGTGAGAATTTTATCTCAAAGCGAATGTGATGACAGAGAGTACCACCGATTATATCAATGATTCGCGCTGAGACTGTGCACAATAATCGCGTTGGAGTCCAAAAGTGTTCTTTTTTATGTCTTCTAGGTCGACTGCTGAGGTCTGATTGAGAGTTTCGAGGCGTTACGCTGTTGTTTTATTGGTGTTTCACGGATTTCTGCGACTGGGTTACTTGGTAGCAAGAAGTCACTATTGATTACACACGTGAGCTGAAGGTTGCGTGAAGGTCGGGAATATTGCAGTGGCACAGGGGGAATGAGTGATTGGGAGGTTTGAAATGCCGTTTCATGGATCGAAACTCCCTTACTGATTTTATTTACACAAATGAATGCGATAATGGAACGCTTACGACCTGTCGTGGTATCGCGAAATATTCAGTTGTTACGCGGTTATTTCTTGCGCTTTGATTGAATTTGTAGAAAGAAATAAAACGAAAGTTGATTACAAATAAACCACCCACAAAATAATTTTCACGCAAACTGACAATTGATGTGACATCTTTCTGACATTCCGCCTTCGAGAGAGCAGTTTTGATAAGAACAGGGTAGCTAACTTGAGCGTGCCAAAAGTATATGAAAACAGCTGATTGATTGAGAAGGTACTAGATGTCGGCAAGGTAGTTTGGGGGGGTGGAAACATATAAAAGCAAGAAAAAAGTAATTTTGCGCTTATCTGGGCGCCAAATAATAGATTTGTTGTGCCATGAAAAATTATAATTTAGTTAAGGCCGGCTTAGGAATGTATGAACTGAAATATTGCGGAAAGGTATAGGTAAAACTGTTAATCGACCACATCCTATTTGGACCGAGCGTTATGCACTCTCTACCATTTTTCATACAAAATTTGAAAATCCTACAGCACCTGTGAAATCACGTAAGTTTCTTTGAACTTCTAGCATCTTGCATTAAAACCAAGCAACTGGTTGGAATTAATTGAGGTTTCTTCACTAATACTCACTTAAGTTCGATCAAATGGAATGGTTGTTATTTTATGGGACGGAAAATTTGTTTGGTGAGTATTTCACCAGTCCTAATAAGTAATTACTTAATTGAAATAATAGAGTGGCACTATAGCCCACAAAAGACCAGGGCCTAGCTTCTACAACAACTACTTGAGTTGTGCGTGGTACTGTTCTTTCACGCATAGAAGGGACCTACAGTTTTTACCGACTCCGAACGGCGAGATTTTAGAACCTTTTTACAGACAATTAGTACTCTTGGAGTGTTGTCAGCAACTCGAAAAAGGTGGAGCCGTGAAAAAAATGCGAGGTGTTCCGTCCGGGAATCGAACCTAGATCTCCGGCGTGTGAATGGACGCACTTTAACTTTTTTACTTTTAAAATGTATTTTTGATTTTATCCCTTCATTTTCATAGGTGGGTCGACGCACTTACCCTCTAGGCCACGGCGAACACATAAGTAATTAATTACCTTCTAAAATATGTAAGAAACCTTCTGGAAACTTTTTGTTAGATTTTAACAGGCCAAAATAACCGATTGTAAAATTATAGACAGGCCTACTTTTTCAATTTTAAGGAATGGGAATGAAATGCTGTCAAATAGGCGAAAAAACAAAACAAATTAAAAGAACGAGACAGATGTGATAATTTTCAAATTCTGCCGGAAAATGGTAAGAAAACAACTTTCTAACCAAAACCTCACTGCGTGGGAAAATTAGTGATTCTCACGAGCACTCGCTTTGCCGGAAAGTGCAATTTTTTTTGTTGTGATTACGAATTGATTTTTTGGGTATGATACAAACCTTACTATTAAAGGTTCAGACAGTATTTGAACGCCATTTTAAATACTTACTTTTGACCTCAACTGTGTTTATTAAGCAGATTTAATTCGATTAAATGTAATCAGTGTTAAAATATCATTTATATGGGCACTACTATTTGAATACAGCAGCAGAAAAAAAAAATTACTGAAATATGTATAAGGGAAATATCCGCTTATGGGAAGTTTCAAGCCAATTCAACGAAGTTCAGGGTCACCATTCGTTCCCGAAAATTGGACCCTAATAAAAAAAAATAAAACAAAATCAGTTCACTGAAGAATAGAACAAAAGATGGACCCAAAAAAATACATGGGTTAATTCATATTTAAAGTACATTCATGAATATTTTCATTTATTTTATTAATACATTATGTATATATGGAAACATTTACAGGTTTTTTATAATATTTTTTTGTTTTTAATAATAAAATCATTTTCGACACAATATAATATTTTTTTTATCTTACTACTTTTTCTTTCTAAGAAAACGTTAACTTAAAGAAACCTACACGTACACATTTAAAGGATACGCGTATTTAGAATCATTTTTCAATAAAAAAAAATACAAGACTGCAAAATACATTCTGCAACTCTTTCGGAACGATGAAATAAAAACACAAAAACTGAAACTAAAGACTTATTCGACTCTATTTTACAAATTTTCTTAGAAAATACTCTGATTCGTGAAAATAATAAAAAAAAAATCAATAATTGTGTAAATCTATAGGACAGAATGTTGAAATCAAATTAATAAATTGCACCATCACCTCTAGATAAGTATTTGTTACCTACGATTAATTTATTTATCTATGTTCGTATATATATATTTATATATATATATATGTAATTATTTCAATTTAAATACTTAATACTCTTATGAATTACGTTTTGTTTTTAATTATGCAAAAAGCCTGTAAAAAAGTATATAAAGGATATTTCTGAGGTTTTCATTTCATTACTTTCCTATCTCGATTTTATTTTTTTTTCAGTTTATTGGTGTGTATTTGTTTCTTGTTTACTATAAGATTAAGTTCATGTACATATCTCTAAGAAAATGTGATCAACAGAACGAATGTCAAAGTGTAACATATATCCGTTTTGTAGAATGGTGGTGTGAAAAGGAGACTAAGTTCAGTTTTTTTCTTCAACTTCAAAACTATATCCTATTATACGCTTTCACCTATATATAAATATTGTGTGAGACACTATCAAAAGTTTTTATATAATTATATTTTTTAATTTTAATTTGTTTAGCAACTCTTATATACAAAACATTTAGTTATAAACTTTATTTTAATTTATGTTGTTGTTTTCATTTAGGGGGGAGAAAATAATATTGAATTGTATTACTAAAGTTTTGTGCTAGACTAACGCAAGTGGACTGATGCTGTCCTCGTTTCACTCAGTGGTGATATTTACACAATTACCTATATTGAGTCTGGTTTAGTACTTAAGTGTTTTTTTCACATTGCGGTTTTTGAGAGGCATAACAAGAGAGAGCGGTTCAGACTAACAGTGGTTCAAATGAAAACAAAATATAAACAGTCAATTAACCTTTGACACTTAGGTTCTGATATTTATTTGTTTTTCGTGTCTCAGATTGTTTTATTTTATGCTTACTTACAAGCTAATGATGATAATGGATATGCGGAATCGATAACGGCCCGAAATTCTCTTGTGAATTAGGCGGTTCTTATATCATGCAAGATTTTCTTGTGTTGTTGCTACAGCGCTGTTGGGAGCCATTTTTCCTCATTTCACAAAGGATCGGAGACTAGTTCTTGAAATTAGTTTCGATATGGGGAATAGAAGTTCATAGAAACTTGCTCTTTGTTTGCAGAAACTGTGATACATTCTCTTTCGTTTTTTTAAAGACAGGATTATAAATTAAATTGGTAAGCCATCTTTTATATTATATATTAAATATGGAAAATAGCATTCCAACAAAAGGAAATGTCGAAATAAAGTAAAGAATACTCTACACCTCCATTGTATCTGCGTCCTGAAGTTCGCGCTATGATCGTGCTTAGCTTTTCAAATCGACTATTTACTTGAACAAGTTGTACAATTTGTTTATATGTAGCTTTTGTTTTGATTTTCAGAATTACTACGATAATATTTATTGCAGCTGATTTATTAAACAACGATTAAATTTTAAACCAATATCGCATTGAATAGATTGTGGTTGGAAATTTCCTTAAACATCTTTTAGGTTTAAAAAAATCACGCACTTAACGGTGTGGATTTAGATTTACGACGAAAAAAAAATTATTATTTATATCAACCAAATCTGGAAGAATCAGGAGGGCAAAGCGATGACCCAAAGAAGATCTACGATAAACTGAAACAGATCTGAGAGTGCCGTGCTAAGTACTTAGGGTAGATTATATTGGAGAATCAACAGGATGGTAAAGTTGATGCTTAGATTTTATTCCTGAGTTCTTGGAAAGGAATTACGAAGAAGATGAAGCTTGGCAATCTAAGTTTTGCGGAATTATGTGGAGGGTAGAGTATTTGAAGGATGGAGATTTACCGGAGGCTGAAAAAAGAACAAAACAACATGAAAACAATTCGAGGTTCGTTCTCGCTTTTAGAAGGAAAATGGACCGAAAAGATGGGACTTAATTTCATCTCCATAAATGTGTTTTAGACGGATTGCTTTAATTTCCATACAAACTGCGCACTTTAACTCATTTCGTAACGTAAATTTTCATTTATTGACTTCTCAACTGGTTTTTCGGGCAGGTGAACTCAGACAATTTATCATATTATGGAATGTGTAAGGAATGTAAAATGTCAATTTCGGCGGCATTTAAGCCGTCTTATTCTTAAGTAGTTTTAAGCAGACATTGTAGCAGATGATTGTCTTTATCATGACATTTAAGAAAAATATATTTATAGAATGCGCTTATTGTAAAAAGAATAGTCAAACTATTTTTTTTTGGATTATATAAAATTTCCGAGCAGGGCTACGATGAGTTTGTTTTTGTTATGCAGTTAGAGTCAATAAAGTTGTCCCAAAAGATGGGCATTTGTTTGCAACTAGGCAGAACTAGAACAGTTTCAGATTGACAATTGCCAAAATAAGATATGCTTAACCTAAGCAAATACCTTACGTTAATCAGGTTCTATGGTCATTGCAGGCCGCAAAATGGCAAAGAGTTATCGAGAAGTGGGTTACAATAAAACTTGACTCGAAGCTCTCCAGGGGGAAGCAGATTAATACGTCCACGGTTCAATATCATACGAAAACTTCCTTTTCCCAAACAGCGCTGTTTACATACAAATTAATCCTGCAGCATTCATTCAAAGCTTTTTCTAACAACTATCATAGGCTCATTGAGGATCATAAATGGGGTTTATTATTATTATTCACAAGATTTTTATTTTCTTTTAGTCTACGACACTCCGCTCACACATGTCCTTATTTACACTAAGCGACGCTTTTTCATGTACTCGTAGATTGCACCAAAATATAAAAATTCTACTTTAAACTTTTACAATATTATTTTATGATAGTTACTTATGATATGCGATTTATTTATTTATATATACTCTTTTACTTCTTCACTATAAACCTGTTTTTTAAGTTAAATTGGCGAGTTCGAATGAAAAGTGAGCGTCAGCAAGAGGAACGGACACAGCAGATTTGAGAGTTCAGTTCAAATGGTTCTTAGGTTGAGGATGTAAGATTTTGTGCCCTTGTTATCGAGGTACTTTTTAGTTTTAAATTTTGCGACGCGACTACGCTGTCTATCGGAAGGTTAGTTGATTGCTGGTGGAGTTGTCGTATTTCTCACTGCATTGCGCCCCTCTTGCGCAACGAAATTCATTCTGTTCTATATATGTATATATACTCTTTTTATATGATATTCAGAGCTCGTTCTCGTTCAAAATCTACGTCGCCGTAGTTTTTGGATACAATACAACCATTTTTGCAACCTTTGGATGCGCACCCAAAGGCTGAAAGGAGTGTACACTTCGGAAAATCGGAAAGAAAAGTCAAATAAAATGCAAATCGTGTTTATGACATATCAATAATCAATTCACAAATTGATGGTCAAACAATAGATAAGACGCGATCATCCGAAGCTACAAAGTTCTGTTCGTTCTTAATGGAAATATTTAAGGAAGACTTGATTGCAAATCTCAATGTTGATTGATTTGTGGATGAGTTTTCGTCGCTGATTTAGAATAGATCCTTTGGAAGTTACTAACAGTTTAGTATATGCATAATAATGAATACAATTTAAGATTACATAAAAATAAGAACATAAACGAAAGGAAACTAAAAAGTAGCTTAACTCATCTCAAATTCATTGTAGTAAAGTTTTAATGGGCTTGCCATTTGAATTTCGACTCCATAAGCCATTGTTGGCCCTTGGAGTAGTTGCATGGCTTGAGCAGGGGTGTGCTGGCATCGTTTCGCGTTGCCCTTTCCAGACAGTTACCAGTATTAGTGTGGCGAATAGTTTTGTCCTTAAAAAAAGTAATACACAAAGCATAAAACAATGAATGATGCTGAAGGCCTCTTACAAAGCCCTCTTACCTCTTCATCGTAGACCCATTCCTGATTACCACCCATATTGTGGCATCTAACCATATTCACTGGTCCATTGGCGTTTGATGCGTCCAAACAGAGATCGTCGGACATGATTTGCTGTCGTTTTGTGTAGGCAAACACCTGGTTGCCACCCAAACCGTGGCAGTAACTTATACCGATCTTCTCATTGTACTTACGACCCATTGTGTCAAGGCAGGTGTCTGTGTCTGCATTTCGTATCTAGATGAGAAATAAAATTACTCATTATTTCTGGAATTCTTGTTTTTTTCCGCCTTATTCATTAAATTTATGTTGCGTTCCGGTTATAGTTAGTTTAGATTTTGAACATTAAAGTACTTCAAATTCATTATTCAATTCATGTTTACGTCTTCTCTATTCATTAAGTGCACTACCCTATTGAAGTTTGTACGTGAGGAGGTTATTGGACCGACAGAAAATTCATTGTTTTTGATACTACCCCCTTAGCTTGAAACAATTTTCCAAGGGTACCGTTTCTTTTTAACCTCACGTGTTTCTTCGTGCCGTCGGTTTTATATAACCGTTGTCTGTTGACCCATTCTTAATTTCGGAAAGCATACAAAAATGCTTAGTACATGAATTCAAATTTCAATTAGTTAGGTTGGGTTGTTTCATATGTATATGACACTGTTTTAAAAAAAGGGGGTCGGTCGCCGCTCACATTGCAAATATTTTTTCGCCGAAATATTTGTTTTGCTAAACTTAATACCCAATGACAACTGCAAACAAATTGATAGGATTTGATTCTGATTTCAAAAACGTGTTAACAAAACATTCTCGTAAGATCGATAGAGCGCGTATCAAAGCCTGTTAAAGGCTGACCGAAGAAGCAAGCCGTGTGTCTTTAATCACGACGTAAATTTCTTTGGAGCAATCACGATGAAAATTTCTGCGGTGTAGTAAAAACATTCTTTGGAACGATGAAGAGAATTGTTTAGTGTGTATAAGTTACACATGTAGATCATTTGTTGTTGCATTTCGCGTCGAATATTTGTTCATAGTTTAATTTAAAGATATATAAAGAATATTCCATTTGCCTGTTTGAACTGATCTTTTATACAATTCCGATGCGAAAACAACGAAAATTAATCCTAATACATATGTTCATTATTTATGATCATTGTTATATTTAATTAACACATCACTTAATTAGTTTAAAGAAGTACAAATGATATCTAATTATAAGGTTACAAGTTACAGTGCTTCAAGTGACACTTTTGCGATTTTGCAAACAATGAAAAAAAAAAAGAATCGTGTATAATCAACACTGCTTTTTGATGGGAAAAAAGTGCAAGTTCAGCGATGGCGTGAAAGATGTAACAGGGAATCTGCTCCATCGAAAACAACTATTTGTCCGTGGTATGCTGATTTTGAGTGTGGCCATGCAGACACGCTCCGGAAGGCCAATTAAGGTGGTTACACATGAAAACGTCAAAAAAGTACACAAAATCGTTTTGAAAGATCGCAAAGTAAAATTGCTTCACATAGCTCACTCCTTAAAGATATGTCTTCGGAAGACAGTGTGTGCACTATTTTGCATGAGCATTTTTCCATGAGAAAGTTGTTTTCGAAAAGGGTGCCGCGTTTGCTCACAATGCACCAAAAACGATGATTTTGAGAGCTGTTTCGCCAGAATAAACATGAGTTTTTGCGTCTGTATATCACAATGGATGAAACATGGATCCAGCACTACACACCAGAATTAAATCGGAATCGTCGGAGTGGACAGCAGCTGGTGAACCATGCCCAAAGCGTTCAAAAACACAAAAGTCGGCTGGCAATGTTATGTATTATTATCCGTATTTTAGGATACGCACAGAATGTTATTCATCGACTATCTTGAGAAAGGCATAAGGATTAACAGCCACGCAGAAAAATATTGCTCAAATGAGGACGTGATCGCCGAAACTAAAGCCTATTTAGAGGCGAAAGATAAGTCGTTCTATAAAAAAGGTATCGAAATGTTAGAACGGCGTTGAACTGATTGTGTTTGTCTAGTGTTTTATTGGTTTGTCCCGGGACTTATTGAATGATGTGTTTTATGCAGGAAAACTGCTTTTGCTCATCAAAATCAGTAATTAACTAGATAAACAGCAGTTTTTCCTAATGCTGCAAAAAGACCAACAGAGTGCTGACAAGTATAATTGCAATTAAACAAGAAATTATAGACGTGGTATTGTTTGATTACAAATCATCACACACAAGCAGTAAATTCTTTAACGTTTTGAATCGCGGTTCAATCAACTTTATAGCCAATCGAACATCACCATTAGAACACAAATAGATTTAATTGAAAAATAGAGTCATCACATATCATGACATTAAGTGACACTTTTGAGTGGCCCTCTCGTCGAACACTTACCTCACCCAAGTAGTAATAATCCAGTGGCATTAAACTCTCTGGATATACGTGCTCCAAGTACCACTTGAAACTCTTACACTTCAGTCGTTCACGGAGTGCCTTCCTCTCGCTCACATCGCCAGCCGAAGCTTTTCGCGCACCTGAATTCGATTAAAAATCAATTGAAAAAAAGAACACACAAAAAAGGAGGATATTAGCCATTTAGTTCCAAGTTGCAACAAACAATTAATTTGTTTCATTTTTCTTACAACATGCACAAAACCATGTGAAATGGAGGTGTGGTTGTGTGTTTATGTGATGTACATTTAAAATGTGTGTTTCTTTTTATGTGATGTGATGTGAAAAATAATTAAAACAAAACAAATATAAAAACAGAAAACAGTAAGGTACAAAAACAATTGAATTGATGTAAAATATTTGTTTTTTGTGCTCATGGTGATATGGGGTCGGTTAGTCAACTAAATACAAAAAAAAAATGCAAAAAATAAAAAAATTATATCCAAAACCAACCAAAGCAAAACAAAAACGGTCTCAGAAGTAACAAAGCCATTGACAGTTGGATTAGTTGGGATTAGTCCTGAAATGACTCTGTTACCAATTGAGATGCGGAAAAGATACATAAAGAAACCGTAAACCTAATGGATTGGTACTAATACCTTTTTTTTATTTGAGGGACATGACAAGGGCGGGAATATTAAAATGCTGCGCATGCATTTTTTAGCTACTTATAAACTCTACATTTACAATAAATCATACATGAAACACTACCGAGCAAAAAAAAAAAACACGTGTGAATTTGAATTTGAACGAATTTCGAGTTCTTTTTTTCTGTTTTTCTTTTGCAAGTTAATCCAATTTTAGGTTTTAAGTGAAGCAAAAACTGTTTGCTCGCAGCTAGTGCAGAGCTGTTCTAATCTGATATGTCTACGTAGAAAACTTTTGAGAAAACAGAATTGAAGTTGCGATAAGAATTAGCGTTTAACCCCGAGAACTCGCCTGACTTTTGCGTCGGACTGAGATGCACGTTTGTTAGTGCAAAGTTTTGTTTACCAAATATTAAAACCTCGAAATGTTCTGTTTCCTTTTCCGTATATTACTGTGTCCTGTGGTTTGGTCCGTCTCCCTGAGGATGTTGTCTAGGAAAACACTGTTTTAATATTTTCATTCGAGAAATCTATCACCGTGAGGTGTGTTTTTGACGAATTTCGATTATGCAATCCGGGAAAAGTATATTATTTCCGCGCTGTATTCACATTGAAAACTCTCACACAAAAGTTTTCTTTTGCGAAAAACAGCTATTTTTTTGTATATACCTCAAACCTAATAACAAGAATAAACAAAATGTTGAGGATTAAGGGTCTGTCTTCGAGCCATGTTGGTCACACATATTTGAATCAATTGAATTGCTCTGTGCTATACGAAGCTAAAAACTACACGATAAGTGCCTTATTTTGCCAGACGTTGTGCACGGTAATGCACAACGCCACTTATTGGCCGTGTGACTATAACGCTGCCGTAAAGTTACCATAAAATTGAAGTAACAGAAGAAGTAAACAAACATAGCAGTTCAAATTATGTTTCTCCTTTGTGAGAAGTCTTAAAAAATCAACAACTGCAGAATTAAACTCAGAATTTACGTTTAAAAATTCCTTGCATATACAAACAATAATTCAACTCAAGTATTATTATTAATTTTTTTTCCAATTTTAAACAATTCACATTCTTATATATATATATTTTTTTTGCTCGGTAGTGTTGCATTTTTTCCCTTGTTTGATGGTTTTGTTAAATTTTTAACCTGGATAAAAACTGTAGTAAAACTCTTTCCAATCGTCCAGCCATACTTCAACCAAACGAGCATTATTATGATTAACAATTTCCGTTGTACCACCCGGAAATGTGTAGGGCGTTGATTTTCTAAATACATGACCAACTCGTGAGCATGGAATTATTTCTAGATAACCGCCACACATCCAAATCTAATGCACACGTAATTATTATTGTTTATTTTTTTGTTGGGTGTTGCATTGTAAATAATTCGTTGTTGCATGATTATTGTTTGATAAGCATCATTATTTTTTTTGTTATTATTTATTTTTGCAAGTGGTTAGCATATGTTATTAGAATTTATTGAATAGTACAAGTCGTCCCAGTGTGAATGCATAAAAAAGGAAACAAAATAAATAGAACATATTTTTTAGTAAATACATAGATTTTTTTTGGTGTTGTACTGCAAAATTTACTCTTAAATGGGCATGCTGTTAGAAGGAGAAGGATTTAATGGGAGGGAAATTAATTTATTTAATTGATGACATTTGCATTTACTGTATATATTCTTTATTGAGATTCTCCTGTAATAAGATATCTAGCTTCTTAGAATTCATGATACGCTCAGTCGCAACTGATGAAAATAATGTTATTATAAATATGAACAAAATGTCCATTGTGTCGCTTGCCGGAGTAACGTACCGTCATTGCCTTTATTGTTCTATTTGCCACAAGTCTTGACACTAAATTCATTCCTAAACCCAAGTTATTCTATATTATGAAAAATTCGTTTGCCTCGATTCGTCCTTACTTTAAAAACATGCAAAAGATATCTCTTTGAAAATAGAAAAAGTTTCCGTCACAAATAACGGCTCAAAGGACCAAAATATTTCTACGTTGACGATAGGCAATCAAACAATGTGAAACAATCAGGAGAGCAGAGATAAATCTTGGCATGTCAAATAAGTATTGTATGCGAATAAGAGAGTGGCGTAAAAGGCTCCAGGAACTGTACAAAGATGTGAATCATTTCAAAACTAAGTTTTGTTAGCTACGGACATCGAATAAGCGCCTTTATGTGCCTGCCTCAACGAACTTTGATAACGAAACTTAAATGATATGATCCAATAAAATTGTGTTATAAATAAAATAACGTACTCATTACACGCTCATTATCGCAAAATGTTATACATCTTTCGATAACAAATCAAATCATAAGCTTTGATACACAAGGGAATGATATATGCGACGACACCTCTGTCAAAATACCAGAATGAAGGACACAATTACAATATAAACAAACTTTGTTGATCATGAATGTCCATGTCCACCAAAGATTTATTACCTGATAGCGTGTCGTATATTCCTGACCTTGGTTCACAAAATTATGCAATCGCTAATGAATTTTCTTTAGAATTCCCATTCGAAAATTAATATCACATGTTATGGTTATTTGACAAAAAACGAAACTAATTAAAATAGATAATAGAGAGGAACATAAGCACGCTTTTGATATTCAAGTGCGCGTAAGCGTGAAATTAATGTATAATTTATGGATGAGCACTTTTCACAAATAAACTAATTTGGACATTTATTTTTTCATCTAGTATTAGATAATCGAATTCGGTGGACTTATTATTCACTCGATGGGTTTTTAGTGGCTCATGATTTGACACTGTTTTTGACAGTGGCCGGATATTGCTTTTCAAAAGTAGGCTTGCGGGACGATGCAAAGGGGGCTTCCACATTTTAATTTGCAAGTGAAAAAAAAAAACTCAACTAGTTTCAATTAATAAAATTAAAAAAGTATCAAGACTTGAGAGGCAAAAACAAGTTGATGGACACATATGTCGACTAGATTTAAAAAGATTATTTGCGTGGCTTCATAGTTTGACTTGGGCATGGACCTTAATCAACGAATTTTTCAGGGGAACGATCTCTTGGCAGCTTCTAATTGCACATACCATGATGAGGGATTTTCTGTTCCTTTTTTCGGTTACTTTGACTTAAACTTAAAAACAGTATTTTCCTCTATATACGTTCTATATGGTCCTGAACTTTGAAGGTATGTTTTCGTAGAAGTTAGGCTTGGCTCGTTGTTAGAATTTTGTCCACGCCCACAGGACCAGGGTAATGCGAACAAAAATGGCAAGACGAAAGCTATGTTATTAGTTTTCCAATGCCCTGTAATGTAAAACCAGCCATCTTGTAACAGAGATTTCACACAAAAAAGTTAGCAACTTAAATTCTGCGTTATTCAAGTGCTGTTATTGTTAACGCACAATAAAACTCTGCGACGCCCTATTTTTTTGCGAAAACAAGTCAGTCTAAAATCTAAATTGAGGCGAAATGTCAGATTTTTCAGGAGTAGTCATAAAGAAATACAAAATAACAAAGAGGATGTAAAGGGTAATTCATCGTGAAGTTTGATTTTCAACAGGCTTTCTTTCTATATCACGCGTGACTCCTATCCAATTGCTTTACAATTTTTATTTTGTATCGTTTGACAAGGCATCGTGAAAATACTCACACCACAACAGCGTCTCCAAATTGTTCAGCCGTATGATGAAATCAGCGTTCTTTAAGAAATGTTTAATCGATCTATTGAAACTTCTGTTACCAACACCATTCGCAAATTTGAGTCCCAGTTTACAATAGTATATACTAATAATACTTGAACACATCCACCAGTGAAGAAACGAGAATGAGTCATATCAGAATACAACCGTTAATTGTTAACGGACTATGTGCTTCAAGCACATGGCCTTGGTGAGCCCTGATTTCAATAGAAAGTACAATGAGCCATACAGGACGTGCAACAATGAATTGGTTAAGAAATAATTTTAGTGAGCACTTAATTACACGTTTTGCTACCTTAAAGTGGTCATCCATATCGTCTGTTATCACTCCTTGGGACTATTTTCTCTAGGGATATGTAAAATCTCAGGTTTTAAGGAATAAGTCAGCAAATAGTGAACCTTTGGAATCCAACATCATTCGTGCTATCCGCGAGATACCAGTCGCTATGTTCGAACGAGTCGCCCAAAATTTGACATTCCGAATGGACCATCTCAGAGGTAGTCGCGGCCAACATTTACATGATTTAATATTAACAAAGTAAGTTTCATTTATTGTTGTTTTACCGATACCGATATTAAACAATTTAAGGTCACGTTTAAATTTATGTGTTTTAATTTACATTATAAATCAAACTTCAGGATGAATTACCCTTTTTATACAAACTTTTCTTAATTAATTTAGTCTGTAAGCATTCCAAATCGGATATTTTCGCTCTTCTATATTCCTTTTTCAATGCAAAAGTCATCAAAAGCAAATGCGGGTGAGAAATTAATTTTAAAACAAAAAAAAAGATAAAAAAACGAGATAAAGTGAAGCAACTTTCTCTCAGCAAAAGAATGTGAATACCGTTTAGTAGATATGGCATATTGTATATTCTTAGCAGGAATTCACTTTGATTCCCTCGAAGCAGTGCTCTCAAACGCGCACACATGCACTGCTTTGCACTCTGCATTACTTCCCAAATAAACTCATCCCAAAATGAAAAGCCTAAGCGCAGTATAATGTACCAATTATTCAAATTCAAATTAGTAATGTTAAACGGAACTAAAAAAAATAATAAATCATAAACTCAAATCTGTTCTTTTTCTGGTTAATCACAACAAAAGGTTAAGGGAAAACAAACTGTTAAACACAATAAATACACTCTCCAATGAATGAGCACAAAATTCAAAGTCAAAGAGCGAAAACTTGTATTGAAAAATCTTTTTTTTTTTTGTTGTGTAAGTTTTAAAGTTTTTTGTTTGTTTTTAAATTTAGCGAACCTGCGCTCATTGCATAGTAAAAATCTCTCCACTCGTCCAACCATACTTCAGCGACTCGAGCAGCATTGTGCAAAACGATTTTCGCAACACCGCCTGGGAATGTGTACGGCGACTTATCACGGAATACATGTCCCACATGCGAACATGGAATTATTTCTAAAATTCCACCACATTGCCATATCTAAATTTGATGATGTAGGGGGCAGGGATAAATTGGGAGAGAGAGCATCAAATAAAAAGAGAAAAGGAGATGTAAATAAAATTTGTAAATCTCAATATATGGGAGGATTTTCGAATGAAAGGGAAACTTCTACGTTTTTTTTTCTTTTTGCTCCACTTTCTCCTCTCTCTGCACTATGTTTGTGAATGTGTACTTACTCTGAAGGACATTTCGAGATTCTCACCACCCCAGATGTCCATACCCTCGTCGTATGAACCGATTTCATAGAAATACTGTTTGTCAATGGAAAACAGACCACCTGCCATTGTTGGCGTTCGCAATGGAGCTGTACGATCGTTATTTCGTCGCTCCATCTCGCGTTGAGGAACTCGGTACCTGCAAAACAAATAGACAATTCTTACATCTGTGACAGAAAAATCATTTATTCGGTGGTTACCATCTAAAATTTAGCTTCCAATTGAAGCCACCCCACGTCTGATCGGATGCGGTAACATACTCGAATGTTTCGTCAGATATCACATCGATTATAGGACATACGACGGTCCTTCTATTTTGTACAATACGCGCCAGAAGCGGCTCCAGCCAGCCTTCTGTGCACTCACAGTGCGCATCCAAGAATGTGATAACATCACCCTGAAAGTAAAACAAACCATAAACTTAATGCCCTTGCCCCAGATCAACATTGTATGCGCCACCTACCGTTACATGTTTTGCACCCAAGAGTCGCGCCCTAATTAAGCCGGAACGCTTCTCTGTTCGCAGAACAAACGTCCGTACGGGCAGTGTCGCCACATAGTCTTCTAGTTTCTTTCCCAAGTAATCTAAGATGTAAAAAGATTCACTTTTAAGACAGATCAACTTACACTCTCGCTGATTGCTTACCGCGTTCACTTGCGTCGTCCACCAAGATAACCTCCTTGAGCAGCGACTTCGGCGAACGATTAATGACACTCCAGACGGTACGCAGAAGTGTGGTCCAAGCCTCATTGTGGAACACGATCACAATTGAAGTGGTTGGAAGCTTTGATGGATATGATTTCTTTTTACAACTAAATTAAGACGAGAAATTTTATTCTTTGAATTCTGTGGGGAAAAAATTTTGTGGGGTGGTTACTTCTCGTGTCGGACATCGGCCAACGATCGATTAAGAGACATCATGTCACTGGCCAACAGGTTGAATTGGTTCTCCTTGAATTTCTCCTTCATCAGACCCTTCATTTCATTCGGAATTTTCACGGGTTTTCCTGTAAATAAAAATTCCGCCAGTTACAAACGATCATTGGACTGTAAGTGCATATTACCTAATTCGCCTGGCTGACCAGAGTGCTCCTGCACTGTCGGCGCTGGTCGCCATTTTTTAAGAGCTGTGCTCCGATATGTGATTGGTACTGATACGCCTCCGTCGAGGTTCTTCGCTGTATCAATTTCTGCCTCGTCGACAATTGAATCTTCGTCCACGAGACGTTGACTCTCCGCAGGTAACTGGAATGAGTTGTGCAAGAATATTTTTTAATGACGATTTTTAAACCTTTAATGGAGGGGGGAGTTTGTTATTCTGGCTACATCAAGCGCGAAGAGCGAACAAATCTTTTGATTCCGGTCAGGGAGGGCCAAGTTGTGATGATTCTGCACCATGACCGCGGACAAAGTTTTTGCAAGATGTATACATTTGTGTGCGATACGATATAATATTTCAACGCACAAAGTTCCTAATGGGAGGTCGGTCCGCTTATCATCGAAGTGGTTACTGATATGCTTGAGACTGTGTCGGCTTCTGATGAATGGAAATGAGATAATGGCCACTCGCCTTTTAGAACTTCAAGGGCAGTTTGTTTATATTAATAATTAAGGGAAAGAGAATCATTGTTGGGTGTACAAATATGAACTGGTGACTTTAAAACACATAAATCTAGTGCATACATCACATTCGATTGGTCTTGTACGGTATGTCTAGTTTTTCTCTTTGCTCTTGAGAGAAATATGATTAGAGAAATCTTCAATACATTCCGTAATTTGAAAACAGGACGATTGAACAGATAATATTAACAAGAGTCTTTTGTTTTAAAGAAGATTTTCGGTTCTATCTCTCTCTTTGAAAAATGTGTTCCTAACAGTCTAAGACCGGTGGTAGCCGTGGCGTAGTGGTAAGTGCGTCGACCGCCGCGCAGAAAGTCTGGGTTCGGTTCCCGGGCAGGGCACCTCGCATTTTTTCACGGCACCACCTCTTTCGAGTTGCTGGCAACACCCAAAGAGTATCAATTGTCTATGAAAAAGTTTCTCAAATCTGGCCGTTCGGAGTCGGCAAAAAACTGTAGGTCCCTTCTCGTGAGAGAACAGTAGCACGCACAACACGAGTAGTACTTGTAGAAGCTAGGCCCTGTTCCGTTATGGGCTGTTGTGCCACTCAATTATTATTATTATTATTATTTACAGTCTAAGACAGAATATTAAAGCGAGTGGGGCCACTTTATCAGAAAAGATCTGTAGTGCAATTGATTTCAGTTATAATATATTACAATTTTCGAAAGACTGTATCGGTTTGCCTGAAATCGTTCATCTCATATGTGGACGTCCCTGTTGAGCTGTCGCAATGTCTCTACTAATAGTCGCTACCTACGTGTTTATTTTAGGACTTGAGAAACTGACTCTTTCTGACAGCCAATGCGCCCGTTCTAGGCCTCCAAATACATTTTAAATGGTTTTTCACATGTTTTCAGATGCCCTAGAAAATATCCAGTCACTTTTATCCAAAACTAAAATTTGGAATTTTGAGACAGTTTCGCGCTTTACACATCTCTCTAAAAATATTCTGCCCTAGCGCCCTGTAAAATACAGACTTAAGCATAACTACACACATCTTGCTATCAATTTTAATCCACATACACCCCTTCCTTCTGGAAGTAGGTTCGTAATTCATTCAATGGCCACTTAAATGCCACCATCTAACACAAACTAGGCCAGAAACAGTAATTAACTATATTACAGCATGACCCAATTCTTCATATCCAATGCAGTTAATACCCCTCCTCACTATCTTTGCAGCCTAAATAGCGTGAAAAATGAGTTTCCATATTCATAGTGATTACGTCGTGTTCATTAAACACCGATACCGGCGGTTGGTATAGAGAAAACATTACCACCGTAAACTTGCTGTTGTCCCAAGTGGAGCTTATTAGTTCAGCCAACAAGTTAATATTTGAATTTAAGCTTGGTTAGTGTCACAGTTGGAGGTTCTGATTTTTAGACAGATGTTGGCTGTATCTTTTTTTTTTATTTGTAGAGCCAACATTTTCTTCATTGACATTTCTTGGGAATAGACGCGAAGGATTTTTGAAGATGAAAATAAGCTTGTATCGATTTTATATGCTAACAAGGCAGCAATATTTTGTTTTCTTATTTATTTTACGGACAAACATGTTGGCAAATTGCTAAAGCATGACGAATCAAAAAGCAGGAAAGTGTTTTGATTGTTTATCAGTCATAATTAAAGAACCATCGAAGTGCCTCCACAACTCTTATCTGATCTCTAGTATTTACAAGTACATTTTATGAGTCCTTTATTGAAAGAGTTCCCATCCAATAGAAATCCATAATCTCATGGACAGCAAAGCTACTACAAATTTTCATCTTTAGGTAAAGGTTAAGATAATATTAAGGGTTGAGGATATGTCCTTTCGTCCGCTCTTCATCAGCATACACGCATTGTTCTATAAAACGTTTGCACGTAAACTCTCGCTGATTTAATCAAGGAACACATTTTTCATTCATTCATAATGTTCTTCAAACAATAATAGGTAAAAAGGCCTTAAACTGGGTACTTGACCAGTGAACAAATTGCACAGGCCGCAGAATTTGCACTAATCTTGTGGTAATTGCAAAGTTAGTTTCTAGCTAGGGCTATTTACCTGAACGATGAGACAAATTAACTAAAGGTATACAATTTGTTCTTTAATAAATTAATAAAAAATTTATTGGATTGCGCTACAGTTCACGAAGGCTCGGGCACTTTGGCAGCTACTCCGTATCGTGCGTGCTATTGTTCTCATAGTTAATTGCCGACTCTGAACGGTGAATGCATGCCAATATGTTTAGAATGTTACAAATTATATAAGTATATCTCGAAACACTAATCTGATTTGTGGCAAATAGCACGTGTATAATAGTTAAAATGTCAGGCTACATGCAAGACATTATTGCAATTTGTTGCTCGTGTTAAAATTTATACTGACATGAATATGAGTGTTATATCTGAAATGATGCACATTTGCTATAAAAAGAGAAAAACATTGCAAAAACGATTCGAAATATTTGTGCAGCTTACAGCGAGAATACCGTGAGTGAACCACCTTATACTTGTGATTGTGGAGCCAAAAGTTTTAATAACCTCGAAGTTTCGCTCATTGCTATACGAATATTCTGTGCGAAACGTTGACGTTAGGATATATCGTACATACGATGTTTTGCTTTCGTTAAGAGCTTGGATGAGCAAACATCTCATTCAGAATTCGTCTGTTTTAACCAATCACAGTATCTGAGTAAGCTAGCTGCAAGTGCGGAGTTTTGTAAGATTATACCCTATGTGTTTTACTCTTCAGTATGATTTAAAAAAAAAAAACTGATAAGACCATTGATTGGCAATTTAGGACACTGATTTAAAACGAAACAGAACTTTTAACATCTATACCGAATATGAACATACATACATCATACTTTGTAGGCTAACGACTCACTTTAGTGAGGCACAAGGCTCTTATGGTTGAGCAAATTGTATTCAAAAATATTGATTTGTGTACCTAGGTGCTAAGTGAATCATAAGTTCATTACGGAATTTCGTCTTGTGCCCTTGTATCCCTGCACCGCTTTCATTCAATAATACAATATTTTTTTGTGTGATTTGCCGCAACGGGTGATCTGGTTTACACAGTCTAACAGCTTCGTTTGACGTCAGTCTGATGTTGTTTTCTTTCTCCTGCATACTTACTTGATAACCACAATCCGCCAATTTGGAGCCGATAGAGTCATTCTAAATCTCCCTCTACGGCGCAGAAACCTGGACGCTACTAGAAGATGAGAACGCCATTAGTCTCTTTGAGGGAAAAGTTCTGCGTGCAGTTTTAGGCCCTGTTTGCGTTAAGATGGCTAGCCCATGTAGAATATATGGACACAGCTGCTCCGGCTGGAAAAGACTTTGAATCCAAACCATTAAAGCAACACAACAGAGGACGGCCTCGGCTGAGATGACGTACAAAAGTGGAGAAGGACCTAAACTAACTTGGAGTGCGCAATTGGAAGCAGCTGGCGAGAGATTGTGGTAGCTTGTGCATGTTGGTTAAACTTCAAATTACATGTTCATCTTTTGCAGGTCACTAATCAAGTAATAAGATATGAAATTTAGAGCAGCTCCTGCTTGTGTTGTTTTTTTGCGTTTGTAACTTGTGATAGTAACCAAGTTTGATCCTATACGTTAACGGTCTTCAGTCACATACCGTCTCTAAGAAAGTAAATAACTGCTACACTTACGTGCTTTCGGGTATTTCCAAAGATTTTAAAAAAAATAAACGGTGTTTAGTAGTAGTACAAGTCGTACATCACCACATCTAAGGGTTTAAGAATTCCAAATGTCGTGATAGGATTGCTGATTCCTCCTCTATCCCCCAAGAAAAAGTAGTTACAGCAGTGTCGTTGAGTCAAACGCAATTAAAACCTACACGATCACAGTGTTAAAATATATAATAAAAAAATAAAATATTTCATTGATCTTGATTATGAGACCAAAGTTTCAAAATTCAACCAGCGTTGAAGTAAATTAACATAATCCGTCAACAGTCCACAAGTCAATAGCCCGCAGACATATCGAGTTCAAGAGCTAAGCAAATACACACAGTTTAACGTGTAAACAAGTAAAGATAATCCAATCTGGTTCGCTCGACTTAACCGGGTCTGCGCAATAAATCGAAGTTTTATTTAATTTACGAATTACAAAACGTTTTTTTTCGACGCGCCGGAGAGTGTTTAATTTACTGCCGCCCAGAGACTGTTTTGAAAGAAAACAAAAACAATCCAATGTGCTCACATGTGTTCATTTCTGTATACCAGACAATTTTGGACTAGATTTGTAAAAGGCATGGTTGACTGAACGCTAATTATCGTGCCAAAGTGAAAAAAAAAATAATTAGTTCAAGGCGGTTGCAATTTGGTAAGATGCAATAATTACTAACTGGTTTATTAACTAGTTTGAAAACATGGTATAAAGGTAAACGTTCATCTTATCCATATTTCCGTAACAAAACCTTTGTCAGAAAACCATATCATCCAATTATCTCTCCCACCTAACAAAAGCACATTTTACGCCTCCCCCACAGCTAACAATGTCACTAATTAACGGATACTCACCTCAACATCATACTCGCCGGGCCGCTTACACCGCCATCCGTCCCTTCCTATGCAGTCTGAGTAGTTTGTGATTATAATTAAATCAATTATCACCCACACCAGAGACGTGAGCATCACTATCCGACACGTATTCGTCCGCATTCGGCTACGCAACATTCGCGACACATTTACGTTCGACATCTTCGCAGGTAGGCCTCACTTGTGTTCTTCCCCTTCAAAATCGCACTCTATCACCGCCAAACATAAACACAAACTTAAATAACTTCCTTTGCGTTGGCCAACAGCTGATGCGCATGCGTGACCCGAAAACAAGGTAAACAAAATCTCAAATCAAGAAACGAAACAAAATTTCTTGTAAATTAAATCCCTCGGCTGGACAACAATTTACACACAACGGGGGAAAACGATCAGTCACAAATACCGGGGTTCGTTGTTAGAGGTGATGCTGCAGACGACATATTCGCGAAAGGCGCGCTCATTAAACACAATCGACTTGATTACGGCGAAGTTTTTCATTGAGTTTCTCCACGGGTGCTCTGCTGCAGCTCCTGGTGAGGCGGCGTCGGCATTTAGTGGGGAGGATGACTTCGAGACGGCAGCAGATTTTCAATTGTCTCTTGACTATTTCTGAATCACAGTCTGTACGTCGGTTGGCTCAGGCGTCGACGTCAACATATTCTCAGTTTGCTGGTGATCTGCTCGCTCCTCCGTGCGCCGTTTGGGGCAGACTCAAAACGAGGTCAATGTGCTAGCAGCAGCTTATGCAAATGTCCAAATGTTGTATGTTCGACATCAAGTGAAGTATGTATGTGTGTGTGGTAAGTAGGCAGCGTGATGGGTCCCAAAAAGTCTTACTTTCAATCTGAAACGAGACGAGGAGAAAGAAAGCGAAAGTTAGATTGGATTGAGTTTCGGCACTCTAGCGGATGGATTTGTGGCGTTTTATCTATTGATTTAATCGGGCAAGTGAAAGGATCATTGTTGTCGATGCGATAAAGTGTACAAGTTACTTATCTAAATGGATAGTTGGAGTTTGTTGCTGTTGGCTACAAGATTTTATACTGATAGGTGAAGTCATGTTTGTGGTGAAGGTGGCACGAATTGTCACCACTGACACTTGTGACAGCAGTGTCAATAGCTTTTCTAAAAAGTGTTTTATTTCAAAATCTCGACAATTATATGTTTGCTTGAAAAAGCATATTTTGAAGCAGCTTTTACAAATTGTATAAGAAGAAGTGCCAAAATTGGTAACACTGTTCGTCACAGCATCTGTCGCGAGTAGAAATTGGGAAACATATTCCATGAGTGATGTCGATTTTTAATCCATTAACCAAAAGATCAACGAGGAAAGCGCGAATTGAATGCAATGCTTATTTGAAATATGAACTGTGTGATAGCTAGTTATTCAAATCGTGCATTTGTAGGTTCGTGTTTTCAGGTAAAATGCAGCATATTTCAAATTATGGCCGTTATATAAATAAAAGAAGACCGCTATCAAATTGACTAGATATTACGATAAAAAGTTAAACAACAAAGTATCGTAAAAAATTACTACTATGCAAACATTTCAGTTGACATGGGGGCACGCCCTGTATAACTTTCCGATAAGTGTAATCTTAGTAGACGAAAGGAGAACTTTCCAGTGAACATATCTTAGAAATGTGTATTCCTATTATTGTGTTAAATTATTTATGAATTTTGTCGCACGGTATATGCGTAGAGCGCAAGACTTATTGACTGCAGTCAATAAACAGCATTCCAACTCGCATTACAGTTTAGAACAAATTTCTGATAGACCATATTATCTCATATGTATGTTAACATTGTAATGAACAACTGTGTATCAGTGAAAAAAAAGCTATGTATCTTGGACTGCATATATAGCAATTGACAATTTTTAAATTTTTAGTTTCTGCTCTAAGCACCCAAAGTTGAGCAGCTGCTTCTTCGAACGGAATGGGCTTTGCATCGATGACGTGGTCGTGAGCCATGAATATTCCCATCATCACGACTATCATCAGGTGGCAGACCCAGGATGAGCTGAATCGTCTCGTTACGTTTGAGCATATGCATAGCTTCAGATGAGCTGCAGTTGAAGGCAAAGGACTAATTGATATTGAGATCTCGCTTGTGTGCATTGGCCGTAGTAGCCCTTTAGTAAAATATATGCAAAACATAGTACATAGTATACAACTGTATAGAGTTAAAATGTAAAGCTTCGAGATTGTCCAATGCGGGTTTCTTCGTCTTTTTAAGAAATTTCAAAAATATGCAATAAAGATTTATTAGCGGTCGCGAAATTTAAAGATTGGATTACGCTGTAGAAAGCTAGCTTCAATACATTTTTCTGAGCGTTGTGCTTTTAAAATGTTACATTTGCTAATTGGGTACCTTGCGAAGCACACTCACACAAAATTAATTGATAGAACAGCAAATATTCAATACGAGAATAAGATGGAATTCAACTTTGGATTGTGGTCGCCGTGGCGCAGTGGTAAGTGCATCGACTGCGGCGCAGAAAGTCTGGGTTCGATCCCCGGACGGGACACCTAGCATTTTTACACCGCACCACCTCTTTCGAGTTGCTGACAACACTCAAAGAGTATTAATTGTCTATGGAAAGCTTCTCAAATCTCGCCGTTCGGAATCGGCAAAAAACTGTAGGTCCCTTCTACTCGTGAAGAACAATAGCATGCACAACACGAGTAGTTGTTGTAGAAGCTAGGCCCTGGTCCGTCATGGGCTGTAGTGCCACTCAATTATTATTATTATTCAACTGTGGATTGGAGGACACAGTTAATCTGCTTGCCGGTATAGTGCCTCTTTTTATTTTAATATTCTTAAATAATTTATTTTATTATTTTTCCGATAGTAATACAGCTTTAAGATTTTCAATCTAACTTAAGATAAACATTAAAATAGCGTGGGCTTAAGGAAATTGATTCTCTGATTTTTAGTTGAGCGTTGGCATACTAAGATTCAGCACCATGAATGAAAGTGCACGGAAATTTATTCATCATTTTTGCAGTTCCTTGCTTGTAAACTCACTTACTAAGTAAACCGCCATAAGTCTCTTAGCTTTCAATTAGCACGCTAGTCTTGTTCTATTATTTCAACAGGAGGAATAAGTTTGCTATCCGACTACGACAACTAGTCAAAACGATGACACACCCTTAGTGTTTGCCACCTTTAAGTCTGCAAATATTACTAAGATCCTTCAGATCAAATTTTTCGTCAAACAATCGTAAGTACACGCACATGTTGCACGCAAAGAACAAAAGTGCTAGTGTCTGTGACTGCAGTGCATTTGTCCTAATTTAACTCCATAAGAGACACGATACTCGCAATTTAATGTTGTCATACGAAACGCACAGTTAATAACCCCAAAAACATATTGTCGTTTTGCTTTCTAATTGAACATGCTGCTTTTGCTTTTTATCTTTGGTAACGTGAGTTGATTATGCTTAGATATAATACTATCAACGATTCGTAGCGATAAACATGCAAAGCAACTCTCGAAATTCACCACGCGATATGTAAAGTTATCAGAATTTGGATCTCAGACCCAGAAAGGCCGACGGAAGAGTGGCATTAAAGAAATGTTTCCAATGTTACATCATTCGTTCATTCACCAATGGATGAGGTTTTATCAAAGTTCAATGCCAATGCTTCTGAAAATCGTTTTAAACAATCAAATTTACTGCTTTGAAAATAATTTCCTTCCAGCTAAAGAAGGCCAAGTTTTAAGTATAAAGTTCTCCTTAAACAGTAAAAGTGTGGATCAGACGAGTTAATTTTAATTTAACCTAGTGAAGAAAGTCAAGAAAACGCAAATTTAAATATTTGACTTGCGAATGTTGCAGGCTCCGGAAAGAATTTTTCTAAATTCTTTGACGAAAATGTTCTCTCTTTTAAACATTCCGATTAATTCGCTGAAACTTGAACACATTTTGGAGGTCTATTCAACTGTGAAAACTTAAATAATTTGCTGACACTATTCCTGTTGGGGAATTAAATTCGTAATCCCTGAAATGAGACAATGATGTGGACAAAGGAACAGTGCGTAGCGGCGGTCAATATCTGTTTGTGACTGATTTCGGAATACCGATAAAACTGATTCCTTTGTGTCACGCAAACACTTAGTAACACGCAATAAATTCTTGCTACAGTCTCACACTCTAAACGAATGGGGTCCGATAGGAGGATTGTGAATTTCTCACTGACAGGTGTCATTGGATCATGCTAATGTTATTGGGAGCAAGAGAAGTCAAGCCAAGCCTGCCCTGGGTGTGTTTTCGTGATAACTCTCAATATTGCTGTTTTTAAATACAGTCTCATAAAAATCCCAATTAGTGAATGATAGCTAGCATTGGGATAATTTTACTCGTCACTTGTTATTTTTCTGAAGGTAAGAATATTATGAAATCGGTTAAGACACGACTACCGGAATCTTTCTGCTAATTCTGATATCTTTTGCGTCCACAATATATTGGAAAGTAGAAAACACTGAAGTTAAAATTAATGAATAAAATTCGTAGAAAATAATCCTAAAAAGGTAAAGTAGCTGTTATATAATTTGAGAAATACGTTTCAACGACTTTGATACGATCCATATTGAAATAGACGCGGCCAAAAATAAAGGCACAACTAAGTATTTTGTCATTGAGGAAGGGCACAGAACATCGGTGTCTGAAACAAAGTATTTCTTCGTCTACCTCGGTTTCGTAGCAAGCATTCAAGCAGATTGCATAACCAGGTTTGGCATTATCTGCAATCTGTTAAGAAGTAACTGCTAAGTTTCCACCGGAGACGGAAAAATGATCTATGTATGTACCAATTAAAGTAAAGACTGATGTTCAGAACCCTCACGACAAACTGCTCTTGCTTGCATTGTAACAATCGCCTCTCCCAACTTATGTAAGGTGTCTATCAAAATAATATGATTTAACAGTTTTGACAGAAATTTCAAACAGTCCTCCTAGAACAATAAGGTGTTGCTGCAGTTGCTCAGCGCCGATTTTCAGATGGTATCACTATTCAAAGTGCGTAAACTCACACTCTGAAGGTCTCAGATTCGATTCCGGGTCTAAATACATCGCAACGGAAGCAACTTCTGCGACTTGCTGACAACACTGGCATCTCTCGCAATTCCACCTCAGCTGAGAAATGAAGAAAGACCTACATCTCAATTAATGAGCTTAAGGCCAATACGTTCAATGTATTAGAAATTTCGGAAAACGTTGTACAATCACCTTCAGTGGTGAAGGGCATGTAAGCATTTATATATGTACATTCTTCATACGCTTCTAATTTATTTTAATTAATATATATTTAAAAAAAATAGTTTTTGAGGGTACTTATGTACTTCAGTGTTTGCCTCTCCGTTGTAGGAAATTATCGTGCCATTACCAATGAAGACGAAGTTTGCGTTAATTCTATGAACTAGCTATGATGGTTCAAATTAATAGTCTTTGCCGGAGTTGTTGCTATTCAATGAATGTTTGAAGTTTTTTTAAATTTAAATGTGTGCATTAACGGACTTTGATGTGCTTTAGAGCAATAAAAATATTTTGTTTTCTTTGTTGATACCTTTTGTACGTACATATGTATATAAATCGATTCATCATATTTTTATAAAGTGGCCATCCTAGTTGGTCGACTCATGTGTCGGTGGCCCAGTTTGATTCCTAGACAGAGCTTCAATTCTACTCGCACTTTTTCACTCAAAAAGCAGCAACATGAAAAAACTTCTCAAATTTCGAAGTACTGAGTCGGTAGTAGAGAGGACATTAAATACGTACAACACGAGTCGTTTGTGAAGAAGCTTGGCTCTGGTCTCTTGTGTGCAGTTTCACCGCCCAATGAAATAACATTTTTATAAAATTCCTAAAATTTCTGTTCCGATTTGATGCGAACATAATTTATTTTGCATTACCCTGGCCATAGCTACACCTGTCTGCATTTACAACAGAGTTTAAAACAAAACAATTTTTACTGCCCGCATCTTGCGCAACTTTCCGTTTCTTGCGCACTTGGCAAAGTGCCACCCAAATAAAGTAATTTGTTTTATTCCTGTCGAAAGAGGAAATCCTGCTGGTCAATAGCATCATTATATATCAGCGTGTGCGTCTTCTATTTTTAAAAATGCACATCAGTGTGTGAATTATTCAACTTTTGGCCACTTATCTTCCTTCGTCAGTAGACAGTTCAATCAAACGTTTTGAATTTAATAATCATGACTTGTTGATCACGCGTTTGGTTTATATTTGACAGAGAATTGATTGAAAAGTTCTTTATCGACTTCTAGCTGCATGATTATTTTTGCTCAACAACAAATCACAAAAAATCTCGACGTGCTTTGCTCCTGAAATCATACTCAGAGTTCTAAAAATATTTCTGAATCCTTATCAGGCGAGTATTGATACCAAGTTTGTTTCGTCATCGACTGTGACGACTGTTTATTGTAAAAATGAAATAAAATCCTACATCGGTTTGTCTCATTTAATTAAACCACAACGCACCCAACGAACGCGCAAACAGAACATATTCTGAAAACAAAATCCAGCGGCTAGGTCAAGCACTGATTTGACCCACTTTTCACAAGACACTCACCACGTTCACAGCAACTCAATCGATATTATGCCGCAGGTTTATGTACATTCGCACGCAAATCGTGTCGGTTTGGATGAGACAGATTTAATTTGAGGCTGCCAGCGTGTCAGGGTGTGCTAACTGTCATCATGGAAACATTATCGGCCTAACCATTGGAGCTTATGTGCGTGGCCAAGACCTTGAGTGCACGCATCATAAGGGGCGGCGGCGGCGCGCGTAAGATCAAGTTCAAAATCCACAGCCACGCTGTCAATGGAAAACCACATATCGACGCTTAGCGTGCACTGTGCGAGTGAAGCTTAATTGAGCCACAGTGTGGCTTATTCCCGCAAGGTGCCTCACGTCGGCACCATAGTCACTGTCCCACAATTGCAGACTGCCTAGCTCGTTGCTGGTTGAGGCCGCAACGTTGGTTGTACTGGCCGCAGAGGACGGCGATAATGCAAGAAAATGATGCGAGTGTGTGAGCGAGTGTGTGTATCTTCGTTGCTAAATATCGCCGACAGGCAGAGGAGCAGTTGAAATATATTTACATTGGCTATATATGGTCAAACAGCTCGTAGTCGCGTTCAATTGGTCCGGCCCGGGGTCGGGTATCGACTGGTAGATAAACGAGTTTCCACTGTCGAGTGTAATTGCTGTTGGATGCTGTTGCTGCGACTACGGACGACCGCTTTAGAGGTCAGTGTCGTCGTTGATGCTGGTTGGTCTTGTGGAACGCTGCCGCTGCTCTGAAGCGGAGGTTGTCTCACGTAAGGTAATCGACTAGATGCATGATGCTGAAATGGATTCCGACTGATGGACAATGTGCAGGCGTCCTTCAAATTCACTCAAAATCTTAGGCGGCCTTCATTGTTAAATATTTTTTTCCGTGCATGTTTCCAACGGAGGAGGATAAGCTATTGGTCTTTGGTGCATTTTTCTTGTTGCTCAGGAGAGGAGGCGTAGCCCAGAAATGAGTGATGCGTGCAAGTGTAATTTGTGAGAAGAGCTATCACGTGCACCAAACGACTGCAACTGACACAAAAGATTGTTAACGAGTTTTTCAGGATGCCTGCTTTTGAAGTTGCTCTACCTGTGCAATGAAAACGAGTAGGTAAGACTTAGAGCAAGAAAACTTCTTTTTTTGATTTGGGGTAAATTTATGGATTTTAAATTTTTTCTCAGGGCTCACGCAAATTTGCCACCCCCGTCACGTCTGGAGAACACAATTTAAAGAGATCTTGTACGTTTTGGATGTATTTTTGATGTGGGTGGGATATTAAACAATTCGTTTACGTTTACGAATATCAATTGTGAATGCTTGGGGAATGGGTTAAGGAGATACATAAAAACATGACTTGAAATATTTCTATGGTAGCTGTACAAATGCATTTCCGGATACACCTAGAACTTTTGCTTACATCAACGCACAAATGAATTGTATGAAAATATGTTCAAATATGCACTAGATTCTTGTTTAACATAGTCCTTCAAACAGCGGTCAGCTTGAAATTGACAAGACAAAGTAGATGCGAATGTAATTTAATACTCTTCAAGTCTCAACTACCGAAATGGAAAACAAAGAAGATGTGTCTCGTTATCTCAACAAGTTTGCTTCGAGCTATGCATCATCTGCACGAAATACAGTCCCTTTCAAACGGACACTTTTGCTGATGGAAGTAAATTTTGCTTTCGGTGGGTTTCACAGTCGGCCACTTCACCTCTAAAAATAATCTACCCTGAAACTGAATGCACATGTTCTTTTTTTATTTTCTTTCTTTTCCTACAATTATCCATTCCATTGAGAAACGACACCTTAGGTGTCATGAGCCAAGGCAATCAAACTTGTTCAAAAACTTGAACCTATCTCTTTGGCACTTGTCCCACATACGCTCGTGTACTTGTGTGTGTGCATCTTCTCTTTTCTCGTCATTTATTTCATAGCTGCTCTGGTGATTGTCTTGACATTGCACTGATTTGAACAGTTTCATTTAACATCTCCTCCGTCAAAGCTTGCCATTGGGAATGTCATCTGCAACCCATGGCCAAATCAATTGAAAACCATCAAAGGGTCAAGAGTTTTTTGTTTTTGTTTTCACTACGAAACAAACCGATGGAGGAAACAGGGTATGCTTTATAGCTAACGAACACAAAGATGCGCAGGAGTGTTTAATGTGGTTCTGGTGTTGTTACTTGCATATTATTCAAGTCCCTCATGAATTAATGCAAACTATTGCTTGCACACAGAAATTGCATGTTGGTTCGGAGGAACGGAAGATATTGGACCGTTGTTGGAGATGACTTGCGAACATAACAGTGTTTTATGTTAACACGTTGAAGGTCTTTCGGTTTGATAATTCAAAACAGTGGATGCACGGGGATTTAGACTGGGGGTGAATTAATTGAAATAGCATATCAGTGCGAAATGGTCAATCCCAGAGGAGGTGACATGTTAAGTTCCACATCATCACAGCATAAACAGTGGTTAGTTTAATGCAAAAATAGATTCATGAAATGATATGAAAGCTACGAGTAGTTTGTGTTTGACAGTCGGGCAATCAAATTTGGAAAAAATAAACAAAAAGTTTGGTCGGTAAGATAGTGTAGACAATTTAAGGTGTGCTGACTGATTTTAAGCGGTAACAGCATAACGTCTTATATACATAATTTCCGCAATTAAAGGCGGTAGCATTATATATTTTTAAAGTTAAGAGAATTTATAAAGGATGATTCATCGTGAGGTTTGATTGTAAATATGCCTTTTTTGACAGATCACACATGTCTCCTATAGAACTGCTTTATTATTTTTTTTTTCAATATCGTTTGGCAAGTCATCGTGGAAAGATTCACGCCACAACAGATTCTCTCAATTATTCTTCTTGTGGCGCTACAGTCCGGGGTGGACCTGAGCCTCAACCAACATGCCTCTCCAACCAGCACGGTCTTTCGCCAGCTGCCGCCAGTTGCGCACTCCAAGTTGGTTGAGCTCCTTCTCCACTTGTGTGCGCCACTTTATCCTGGGCCGTCCTCTGTTGCGTTGTCCCAATGGCTCAGATTCGAAGACTTTTCGGGCCGGAACAGTGGTGTCCATACGCTCTACATAGCCTAGCCTCTCTTTCTCTCTCTCAATTATTTAGCTAAATTACGAAAAACAGCAGTCTGTGAGCTATGTATGTTGTTTCGTGCGCTTCGAAAAACTTTCAAAGCTAATAATCGACCTACTGAGACCACTGCACCATTTGCAAATGCTACTCCTAACATTAGTGGATGGTTGGACCACATCCAGCATGTATTGAAGAGATTATAATAGCTGTAGCTGAGAGTGTACGTGAAGACTAAAATGAGGCAAATTAGAATATTATCGTCAATTGGAATATTTAAGCAAATGGTCTTGATAAGGTCTGATTTAAAAAACACGGGGCTACGACCATTGAGCATTAATTAATTAATTAATTAATTAATTAATGGTATTTACTTTTTTTAAAAATCCTGCACAAGTACGAAAACCCTAAAGAACTCACTCTTCATACCAGGAGTAGTCATTTGACTTTCTCTTCTATTGCTCTTGCTATTTCCTCCTCCACTTCGTCTGAATAACCTCGCTAATACCACAAGTCAAAGTATATTATTCGCCAATTCGTACAACGTCATTCAAAGCTTCAAAAAGCAATGCCCAATGGAATTTCTTCTTCATCTCCACTGTCAAATATGTCAAAAGTACAGATATAATTGCCTCTTCTCGGCAACAACGTCACGGTTTCGGTTACAAACCCGCAACTGTGATGTATCAGCAAACGAATCACAAATCTATGATATACTCGTAAAACAAAAAAAAAAAATGTGAATGGAAAACCAGAGGGTACCACGGCCCACCATCACCACAATCTTTACCGTCACCATCTGTCCCAGCAGCAGCAGTAAACCCGGTCGTGTTGAATAATTCACGACATTTCGTGCGGTCCCCTGCCGGAGCTCGCACACGTCACCCCCATCAACGGCGTCGCGACGTCGTCGTTGACGCTGTGCGCTATCTAAGGTGAGATTTACACGTTCCTTTCGCAATGAATAGAGAATGTAGTTGTCCTTTGGGGTCAGGTGAGTAATTAAAGAAGAATTTATATCATTCTCCCCTTGCTGTCTAGGGAGTTCTCCTCTCCGACTACAGTAGTTTGTGATTATTTTTGGAAGATGCGGCCGCTTCGCAATTGAATGCGACGAAATCCGGACGACGGTGTTTGCATACAAAACCAAAGACCAGGCAAGGCCAATGAACCGTGGCCGATGTGCCGACATATTCATATTCGCTTCAGTCATTAACCGTCGCCTACGCCGCCGCTGGTTGTGTGTAACGTTGCGTTGGGGTGACGGGTTTAATTTTAGTGCGCTTTCTTCTATCAAATAGACAATCTGATGGTTTATTTAGCTCAAATATTAAATCAAATGAGTGACATTTGCATTAGCGCTGCACTTTGTGTGGATGATAGGCTGGATAATTAAGCCAGCACGCGACGAGCATGGGAATGCGTTCGCAAATTACCAATTTGACTGAAGCCATTGTATGACAGAGGAGCGTCAGACCAGACGGTGAACACGTATTGAAAATACCAATTTTGTTGATTTAATTGAAAATCACCGAGGAGTGTGATGTCATTGTTGCATAGAGCGCGCTTTTGTCAGACACATTTTATAGAAACACCGGCCTACAACCCGCGCTGATGGATTTTTACCCCCAGCGAAGCTAATTGTGTGGCTAAATGATGTGAGAATGTTGAAATTAAATCCTTCGCGTCAATGTTTAGCATATTTTACCTTGTTTTTCGACAAAACAAATACATTTTGAGGTAATCTGTGGTAACTAATAGTGATTGGTTGCGGTGAAGAAAGTTAAATTCTTTTTTTATTGTTTCAAAAATGGGCATGTGGCGGATGTCAGTTCTTTCATGGAATTCCCTCCTAGTAGCAGATTAATCACTTGGCAATAAAAACAACAGACAGGGATTGAGTTATAAGCTTAAAAGCGATCAAAGAACCAGTTCGCTGAGTAAAATCAAGGAGTTTGATGGCGTTTCTGATTTTATTCAATCACGTTCGACAGAACGCAATAAAGTTTTGACTTTTCTCTGCCAAATTTGAAAGGTTATTGACATCTGCGATTAGGAGGCATGATTTAAGGCAATATTTGTAAAATCAATCATTTGATGTGTTAACAATGCAATTGCGCTCAATAAAGGCATTATTTGAAATTTAAATACAGTAACCCAACAAAACTAAATATATACGAAATCGTTATTTGAAAATGTTAAGACTGAATTATGTGCCACATAGTACATTATGTTAGCATTGCGTGCACCTACAAATAAGTAGTCTTCCAATTTAACATTAAATTCCGATAACATTTAACAAAGCACAAGTCTAAACTTTTTTCTAAGAGAATGGGTTCTTTTATCTTAAAGCAAGGCCTTACTTAAAATATACTCATGATTCAGTACATAGCACTTGTATAAAAAAACATGTTTAACACTTTATGCAAATGCAATATAAGATAAATTTACAGAATTATAGAAAAATAGCTTCACTTTCATTTTCATTTGTCCTCTCAATTTAAGTCGGATCCTCACGATTTGTTGGGACCACAACTTCGTCGTGATTTCTTCTTTCGATGTGCTAATGTTGGGAACTATTTCAACAAGTCTATTTGACGAACCAGGAGTAGAACATAAAATAAGAATCAGACAAATAAACACAAACATTTTCACTGATGGAAGTGCATTCTTTAAAAAGTTGCACACAAATACATAAAATGTTTCAAGAACGAGGAGTTTCTCGAGTCGAGAGTTGCGTTAAGCGAGTTCGTACTATAAGCTTAATATTTTTAGGCATTCAATTTAAAATTCAAAATTACTTTTAAAAATGAGTTTCATAATTCAAAAATTGAAGAAGTATCTTAAAAAATTAATTTGTAACCAGAAATTGTCAAGAGTTCCTTTTTCTTTGAAATTCAAATCAGGACATATGATATAAAATAAAGCCATTGTTTTCACAACTGTTAAACTGAAACAAGCCCTTTCACCAATGTAAATTTATGTAAATATATCAAAAAAAATAAGATCATTAATCTCAATAGCCCTCCTTACATAATTTTCCTTAGAGGCTCAACGCAATTGTGGCAAAAACAAACAGAAACTGTTAGAAAAAACATAATAATATGATGTCCTATAAATTATTAATATTCGATAAGGAATCAATGCCATTTTTCTGGAAATATGTGATAGAGTCACTGAAAACTAGGCTCTACAAATTGTTGACTCCAAACAAGGTAGATATATCAACAACTTCGACTTCTAAATATAAACGTTTCAATTCCACTAAACACTCAAGAATTTCTCAAGACATATCAAATGTCGTGTTGTTCATTTAAAGTAAATGTTAAATCCATATTGGATACCCCGATTTTTATTATTTACCCACCATTTCTTAGCAAAAATTCCAACACTTCGGTGTGTGTAAATACTTGTTGGGATGCCACAGTTTCTTATGCAATGGCTTATTTCTCCAAATACGTAATGATCAGATTAATATTTCACTACACTACTACTAACCGAGGCAACAATTTCATTGTAATTAAACATAGCTTTGACAGACAGATTTTCTTAACACATCCGACGGAGAGATTATTACGCTGCTGTCAAAACCCGAAAGATAAAAGTATATCAATGGCAACACTGATTACCACACAACTTTTTGGGATTATAGATTTACTGGCAGCACTTCCTTCGCACGCCTGCATATTACGCGCAGGTTTTGCCAAAGTTCGAGTTGTTTCATATGTTAAAACGAGGTAAGAATCCCAAAAATTGCACTGAAAGTCCAAAACTAAGTGGTACGGTAGTTTTATCTCATATCGTTCAACTTTAAATGCTCCAATTCGTAGTATTCCACAATCGGGGCATAGAAAATCACAAAAGGAGTGAGCGGGCGGGTATAGGTAGACACACGCATTGAGCTGCGCTACATTATGGAGTAGGAACATGACTTTGTTTTTGCAGCAACTACTCGTATTGTGCGCGTAAAGTGGCTTGGACTGACTTGGAGCAACAACATATAAGAACCGTTTCATGGACAATGGGCAGCAATTCGAAGGAGTAGGTGCCGTGAAAAATGGCAGATGAACTTCAACACGTACAAACTACACTACGTGGCCACAACTTTCTTGCAGTCATTGCTATATTATATTAAGTTCAAAAAATTCTTCTTAGTCAGCAAAACAACAAAATTTAGAAATACATCATTCCAATTAAAATAACCGTGCAAAAACAACTTGATAAACTTTATGTTATGTAGAGGCAAATACACAGACCTAATATGAAATTTAAAAAGAAACCCAAGACTGTGAAAGTGTGTTATTGTCGGTTGGGGTTAAATGGCACAAGTAAAAGCACGACCCAACGCCGGTGTCAAAGATGAAGATAAAAAACATTTTAGAGACTCATTTGCATGGATATCTGCTATTCATATCAATCAGATGCAGCAACAGAAAATGACAGGAATGAATGTAATTAGCAATAAAATTAAGTGGTGTCAGAATTATTTTTCCGCGAAAGGACTCTTAAGTGACAAAGTTGGGATTTGAAAGGCACGTAAGTATGCTTCTGTTCAATGCTTTAAAAAAATTAAGGCTGAATCGTCGTCGTTCAGAGAGTATGATCTGAAAAAATAAACTTTAGATCCAAACAACAGATCCATTGTAAGTTAAGGAATTTCATTAGGGCGTTTATGAATGTTTGGAAATTTGAAAAAAGCTTAGGACAGTAAAGAGGTACAACGAACCACTTTTACTTGTCGCCATCTTTATGAAAAATAGTAAAACATAAAAGTTACAAGAAAAATCGTTGTCTCAAAATTTTCACCAACTGTCGACCAAATTTTGAAGAAATACTTTATTCGAACACTCCAAAAAAATTCAGTTTCTTAGGTTCCAAAAGTGGCAGCGCATACTGTTTGTACAAATAACTGCCATTCAATCCTATCAAAACTGTAATGTCAAAGGAGAGAAAGGTGCGACTTCAAGCCTTGAAATAGTCGTACTACTGGCAGCTCTTGAATATTAGCAGACTATCTTTACATCCCATAAAGCAAGCCATATTCACTGAATTCACTGAAAGTGCCTTAAAATTGCCTTGGTTGACTATACTCATTCCTTCCACATCGTGAACTCCAATCCAGGCCCCACAAAACAACAGAAAACAAGAAACGTATCTCCCTCCATCCATCGACCATATGCTCATCTTCACACAGCGATGATGATCAACAACCCATTGAGGTGGCAAGCCGAAAGAGGTCACTTCTCGGTAATTTTTCTTTTGTATCTCCTCCACAAATCCGCGAACAATAAGTAAGTGGATTCGTGGTTGCTTTGGTCTACCGTAGACCGGCTTATAAATGCCATCCTCCTCATGAATGCCAGCGCACGCGAGAGGGGTCGCGCTCAGACAGCGTAGGATGCACGCGAGATTCCCCCTGGTGGTGAAACGAGCCCAAGAGGAGTCCGTTGACATTTGCAAAACAAAACCTCTGAGGGAAGTAAAAGACTACGTTTAATTCGAATTCCATTGAATCTTTACAAATAAAGAAAAAGAAACCCACTGCCCACGAGACGACGCAGACTGAAAAAAGTCGTGAGGCGTCGTATCGTTGATACGCCATCAATGATGCCCGCACACTCTCGTCAACATCGTCGTCACCGTACAGTTACCAAAGTAAAATCTAATTACATGGAATGTCTTTCAAGTGCCAACTGGAATCACATTAGACGTGGATCTATGAGTGTCGGCATTGTTGGGCGTCGCACACACTTATCGCTCGACAATAGGTCGCAACGAGAAATGTGCGCGCAGTGGTAAAGCGATGATGCGGCGATTACAATTGTTCGCGAACGACACGAAGATATTATGATGGGGAAGATCAAGCGGCTGCTACTGCTGGTGATGGTGGCGATGGCAGTGGTCACAATTGGTCAATGTTTAGAAAGTTGAATTGTCATTTCATTTGGAGTTCAAACGCACTACGACACATCACGCCAGGCATCCGGAGTGAAATTTGATTAATTGCTCATAAGAAGAGGGAACGATGGCGGCGCTACGCGACACAAAGTGACAACTGGGCTGGCATTTGTGCAGGCAGACAATGAACTGCAAAATCTGGAGTGCGAAGTGTTGGATTCAAGGCCGTGATCTCAAACGAGATTTGATCTGTGCTTTTGAATCATAAATGTATTGCGGAATGCGATTGGTGCGATTTTCTATTTTCTTTCTTTTTTTTCTCAGCAGCATGTGGGTCATGTGATGTTTTTTTTTTTTATCTGAACGTAACTATTTGAAAGAAGAGAGTGCGTGCTTGATGATCGTATTAAAATACTTAAAAATCATTGGTTCGTATTTATTTTTTTCAAATTATTTGCTGCATTTAGAAAGCACCGATTAAAGACGTTGGAATCTGGCATTTCTATGCAGTTTTTAGTTATCGTGGTGATTGGCTGTATTTTTAAGTGCAGCTTGAGGTTTTATGTGGATGCCACTCCAGAATAAACTCCAAGTTCAGTTCTCAGTTCAGTACGTAACAAACAGCTGGATATCTTCCTTGACGTGTCGTTTCTAGCAACTTGCTTTAGAAAATATGATTGAAAAATTAGGACCAGAATAATAATAATGGCGAAAGAAAGCTTTTGTTTTGTGCGAAATTCTCTGTTTTAGATCTTTTCGATGCGTCAGTCCAAGGATTTTTGCATTTGGAGATTAAGAGTGAAACTGGTTTTATTAAACTTGATGGAGAGGTATTTAAACATAACTGACAATATGGCTATTCTTTTTAGAACAAGATCTCAATCCGAATAAATACAGATATGTATACTGGCCCTGTGATAATGATTATTCAGACAAAACAATAGACAACAAATGTTTTTTCAATAAAGGGGCGTCGATGTTGAGCATGTGCGCCAAGTTGTTTGGCGGTATCTAATCTTTTTTTGACTTTGTCAAATAACAATTTCACGTTGAACGATAGGATGGAGGAACATGCAATAAAACGTGTTTAGCAAAGGTGGTGTTACCCCTGAGAGAGTTAAGACCCGTTTACATTAAATGATTCATTTCAAAATTAAAATAAATAATATTGTTTGCTTTGTAGACCCAATCGGTGTCAATAGTCACCGCTATTTAAACTTACGAGTAATGGCCTTGCGAAGGATTGCAACTCGAATGCGGGACCTTAGTCGGAGATGAATTATCATCTTTTCTGTCCGCCTGAGACACACGAGGGACTACAAAAACTGGCTTCATCAATACAAAATCGATCTTTTAACGTCACATAGGGATCGATGAATTGACCGTTACTAGATCCTTTAAAAGGGTTTTAATTGTTTTCTTCAGGACCTTACTACGTAGGTGCGCATAACTTTTACAATCCAAAAAGCACTTTGTAAGTGTAAATATAGCAAAGTGTACCTTAAACGGTAAATTGCAAATTACGGTATTCACTTTTAGGGTGGTACAAGTTGTTGAAATAAAGAGAATAAATTGTAGTGGAGTTATTTTCGAAAGGTAAAATAAAATATCGGGGAAAATATTTCTCGCCGAGATACAAAGTACACAACTTCCCAGTACTGTGATTTTATTATAAATGAAACATTATAACAACGCAATAGATGACGACATCATCTGAAATAGCTCACAAAAGTGGAGAAGGACATTAACCAGCCGGCAAGAAGCCGTGCTAGCTGGAAAGGCTTTTTGCTTAAGTCCAAGTGCACCCTAAACTTTTTTTAATTGGACCCATTTGACGGCGTACGTGGTCGTTACGAACCTATCGATTGGCAGGTTAATAGTAACCTACAGATTCGGATTCCGTACATCAAGAGGACATCAGATATTTCCAGAACTCCTGCCTATATCTATAAGTGTGGTGTATTTTGTTCTAAGTGGCGTGCTAAAGATGTTGTTCAACTGTTCGTTTACTGACTGGTCTACAAAATTTTTGGAAGACAGTCCCAATTCTGAACAAAATTCATTCAAACATATGACGCCAAAAGGGGGAGCAATATAAGCAATGTAAAATGAAGCACATAACATATGCCGCGCAGTACAAGGATTTTAAAGTCACTTTTTGTCGTACAATATGACATCTTAAATGAAGCTGGTAATAATTCATCCTCCATCCTAATTCGTTGATTCGACATAAATGGCGGCAGTTTCTTATTCCATATTTATGATGCATGATGTCACATAAAAGCCACTCAAAATCTCTCTGACAACAGACAGTTTTTACAAGGGATACAAGGATGAAATGAAATGCCCTATTCGATAACTTAAAAGAATTGTCATCTCCTTAATTATTAAAGAAAGAATTATTAACATTTTGGAACTGACCACTTCGATGGAATGCAGTGTTAAACTGCAACAACGATATACATAAATACACATACCTTATCAATTTAACACATTTTGTTATCAGCTTATTTTATTTCTGTTTAAATTTTGCAAACAAAAAATATCACTGGAACCGCACAAACAACACAAAATTTGTGCACTGTTTTAAAAAGAACTAAAAAAGAAACATGTTCTTGCCGCGTTTCAAATCGATTTTCTTTCAACACCACATCATCAAAATGTCACTTAAACTGATGTGTTAACTTTGAAACGCTCCTAGCAACCGTTTGCCACAAAGGTGAATCAAACTGTTGCCGGTGTGACGAAAAGGGACAACCGGAAATATCACAAAACAGTTCTGATAACACTTGTCAAAAAAGTTGCAAAGAACATAACTCTCTGACGCTTATCTTGTCGTCTTCGTGCCGCTTTCATACACAGTCACAATCAATCTTCGAGATCGCTTACAAATAGATAAACTTTTGAAACAGGTTAGTCTGACACGTTTTTCTTTTTTCGCTTTTTTCAGGTCTCAAAAAAACAACCTTTAAAATAAATTGAGGTCGATTTGTGTGACAAGTGACACTCTAATTTAGTGACGTTTGGTTGCTGAAATGCAAACCAGTTCCCAAATGGAGATGTGTAAGTTCAACAGCGTCGGTAATGAAATAAATGCAACACGATAAGTTTGTGTTAAAAAGGAAATGATGTGCTGCAGGTTTGCGCGATGACACACTGCATATTGAGAGCTATATTTAGCCGCAACTGATAAACGTAAAGACTAAAACACTTTTGCAAATATTGACATTTCTATCACGACATGCAACGTGCTTCTTTGGTAGATTTGAAAATGCCTGGTATGAATGTGTTCATCTGATTCGATGGGAAAATACGTGTGAAACAAAATTGTTTATCCTGATTTGCAAATTTTGATTGTTTCATGTTTATATAAACAATTCACCATTTGAGGTATTGAGACGCTAAGCTTTTGAGTGCTGTTGGTCCTCAAGCTTAATTCATTTTAAAATGGAAGCGTTACAAAATCTTATACCAACCGTACATCTAGCGCGTGTCTCTGTTTTTGACGCGTGGAGGAAAATTTCGAGCGGAATTTCCAGAACCTTTTTCCACAAAATTAAGACACTTTTAACATTGTCAGAAATTTAAGGTAAATAAATCCGTAAAAAATGTAATCGAATGGTTCTGACATGTAAAACCTCTGGTAAATTTAACTGCATCAAAAACCGAGGGAACCGGTCAGTCGAACGACGAAATTGGAAAATTCTTACCCGCGTGCTTGAAGATTTTTTTGTGTTGCTTTCCTTCTTTACAACTAGATCCTGATCAGTGAACACCTTACCCTATAAGTAGACAGCAGAGTGGAAGGTTCAGTACTTTCTTTTAGCAAAACACTTAAGTTTATTTTGCTTCCGGCAAAAACTTCATGACAGAACACAAGTCAAAGATATGGCGAAATGAAATACTAGATTTTACAAACGGAAAACTTGTACTCTTCAACAGAAAGTAATCGATGCTTTGAGGGGAAACGTGAAACTATTAGAGAGAAAAAAAACTAAATATAAAAGTAATGAGATACTCTTAAGACACGTACGGAAAGATCAATTTCGATTGAAAACGTTTACTATTAATCGATTATTAGAGTTTTCTATCATAACGTCTTTCCGAAATTCACAGACTTTGTTAATTAATTCTCATTAAAAGGAGGACTTGGAGATATGAATGGCCAAATGGTGATTGATATTTCTCCGAACGGAAGTGCTAATTAACAAGAATATGCAAATCTAGATATAAGTCAGAATCTTGAAGCAAACAAGTTCTTGTGTACTCGCACTCAATCGGCGTCAATCAGAGCTTTGAGATTCTTTGGCTTACTCATCTGAGTAATTCATAAAGTGAACGACCTGATCGAACAAAGCAAACACACGAATTGAAAAGCCGGTTATCACTTACAAAAAATTAGTGATATAATTATCTCTGTCTAATGTTAACTGATTGGAATGAATGAACAGAAGCGTTAGAGTCAAATTTTTTTTATTTAATGCAACGATGATCGCTCGGTTCAATGCCATCAAAAAGAATTCGTGACTTTTTCATGAATACATGTATTCGTGTTACATTTTTAAATCATCATTTATCTCATTTAATAATCAAAAATCAAAAATAAAATAATAATTACACTTTAAGCCAACTTAGACGCCAACTGCATCCAACAAAAAATGAAATACACACAAACAAATTACCTCTTCCCCACAAAGGTCTAAGTTCATGCCGGCATACAACACGATTCTGAAGAGAAAGTTTAAGGCTCAGTTAACAGCTCAGCCACCAAGCAAACGTCCAACACAACAGGAAACCTGCAAAGTCAACTAATGACACATAACAAGGTCACATACGTGGTTCTCTGCCGCACATAGCTATTCCAACTTGATGTCCAAGTTTAATCAGAAAACAGAGAATTCTCCCTGCTGACGTTTGTATTTAACGAGGATTACCAACTAATCCGCTCACAATACGGCAACAAAACACTTTAACACACTTTACATCCCCACTCCCGATACACCGGGACACACACACGTCGCACAAGAGTCGTTGACACCGTAGATAATGTGCATCGTTGTGACACTAACATCGTCACTTTGCGCCACCACTGTTCCATCCAATCAACGGCGGATAAAGTTTTTATTTTCACTTTGATGTCTGAAACTAATTTGCACTTCAGCCGGCTGATGAATTAATTCAGAAGTGAGTGTGCATCCCGCTACGCCTGGCTCAAAATTTGAAAGCTGCCTCTGTGTGGCCGGGTTTTCTGAGTGCGGTACGGCAACTGATTGCATCCATGAATATTCAAGCTGCCCCACTGGACAACTAACTACAGGTAATAAACTATTAAAGTGCGCAACTCTTTGTATCAACTGTGTGAAGAGACATTCAATTCGGACGGGTTGTGACTACAACTAGCGCCCACCCACTCCACGTGTGACCTGGTCCAGCCATCACAGGGGTATGTGTAATTAAACTTTTTGTTGTCCGTTTGAAATGCAATCCACTGCACTGGGATTATTTACCCCGACTCACCGGAAGAAGATACATTTTCAATTAAGTATCCGATGCCATGCTGAGTGAGGCCAGACCTCCGTCACCTCTCTGCTCGGCGCGTAAAAAGCACTCCAAAATTGGAGAGGCACGAACTCACAGACACAAAAAACGCCTCATGACAGCTAAAAATATGTAAATTTTGAACTATTATGCACTGCACGCGCTGATCCATGGTGGTTACGAAGGTTTAAGGCATCACCCAGTTAACAGCGTGTATCGAGAGCAAGAGCGGCGAGAATGGGAGGCGAAAGTGAAAGTGAATGTTTTCCCAACTTCGGTGCCCCCGTTGACGTGGTGGATGAATGGATGAGAGAGCCAAGTGAGTAAGCGGGATAAGAGCAGCGCGTTATGCAGCAGGAATGTTGGGAATTTTGTGAATTCTTGAAAACGTAGACACACCCAAGAATTTTTGACAGTTTCTGAGAATTGCCAGTGAGGTGGTTGGGTGGTTGCTTGTAGGGGTGGATTTTTTGCTTTTTTGGTGTTCTCTGGAAGTACTATACACACACTTGTACATCCTTATCCGGCTTAGCAGCCTGATGTTGAAAAATAGGAAAAAGAACTTGTCAAGGAGGATGGATGGAATGAGTTGTGGTTACTCTCCCCACTCAAAATGATGTGAGTTTCGGCACTGGACAGTGAAGAATTTCGTTCTGTAATATTCCATATTTTTTGTCGTACTCATGCATTTCGGTATCGCATTTCTCCTAACAACACCATCGAGTATGATGCGAGCAAATGAATTGTGTTTGGGTTATGAATTGATGAAACATAAAGAGGATACACCCAAAGGAAAATAGAAGTCTGAAGAAAAGAAGAAAATGCGTTTCCAAATTACAAGCAGACAATTCTCCCATCTCCTGAAATATGCGTACGTGTTTGGGGAAAGACGAGATTTTGTTCTTTGACGCAAAAGCTGAAGTAGAGAAGATCGTATGTAAGCTCACCTGGGTGGGTAACAAATATTTTCTCCAAAAAATGCGCTCTTCTCATATTCTTCGGAGAAAAGTAGGATACACTTTCGTATGGAACCTTTCTGTCTGAGCACCAGTCTTCCGGGCCTGCACAGAATTTCGAGATTGGGTATTTTCTACATTCCCTACGTTTTCTGTTTCTTTATTCTTCTGTTCTTCTGAAACAAAGGGAATACTTTTGCCTTCACTGTTAAGCCCTGTTTGCGTTGATGGTTCTTCTAGAAACACAACAACGTTTTCAGGCCGAAGAGCCTACAAAAAAAATCGTGCCTGTTGAAATCTTTGATAATCTCCCGGTGAATAATCGCTTTAAGGTTTTCGCAACGGGGAAGAAATTTAAAATTAATATCAAATTGTAAAATCTAATTCATTCGTCCTCGACCCAAAAAACCGTTCCATCACAGGAGGAAATTTTTAAAAGACAAAGAAAAAACAGAAATATTAGCTTAGCGTCATACGAATATAATGTTCTTCTTCACTTTCAATATTCTTCACACAATGTATTATATGTTTAACAGATGTGTTTTCAAATTCAACTCACTCATCAGGAAATCGATACCTCAAACCTCCGAACACCTTAAACGGTCTTACCTCAAAACATCGTCGTCTAACTAATCGCAAATAACATAAAATACTAATTTTACGGCTCTTGCGGTCCATTACATGGTGATCTCAACTCTGAGATACTCGTAAGGCCCAAAAAATTCTGCTGGGCTCGGCAAAGTTAACCAAATTTAGCAATTACCGTTATGTGGTTACAAGTCAATGTTCGGTTAAGTAATTTCTTGGGATGCAAAACGACCAAACGACAAGTACTGTCACCAATTGATTGGGTTGGTCGTAAAGTGGATGTCTGCCAAGTTTAAACATTTCTGAGACCGAACGTAAAACGTGATGCAAACCGTGTTCTGATGCCACGTTTCAGAATTACGAGGTGATCAATGGTAATGGTAACCTCAGGTTACCGGTTATAGTAAACTCTAGGATTGATTTGCAGTTTCATGAAGTAATTCCTGTGACCCGGAAGGAACTTTGAAGATTTAACGACTTTAGCGACGATTTACACACATTTTCGTAAAAATCCCGGCGTTATGATTTGTTCAAAAAAAAAAAATATTGTGCCGAGCAAACGAAGAAGCAATTTAAAAGCTACTCCGCAACCATGTCAGTCCTAATCATGTGCAATCATCGCTCGTACGTCCCCCCAGCACGCGTCCCAGTTAATTGTAATTAAAATTTTATTGCCACCAGATGTTTCCCGCTTTCAATTTTTCTAATTACGTTCAGATAAATTTTGTGCTGGCTACAAGCGAACGTCACCCCATTTCTTATCACCGCCCACTTTGACATTTTGGCTAGTGATAAGTGAGGCGTCATGTGTGCACATACATATGCATATCCCCAAAGGAGAAGAAGCAGCACACATTCCTATGCGATATCAAACGGCGTCGTCGGCGGTGGTAGTGGCGACACAATGGAAGGGGAAACATAGAATTAGTTGATTGTCACATGCCACTCCAATTCATTGACACATCATACTCCTGTCATCGTTCGTTCACTTGAACTTTAACGATGTCTCTTCGGTCCCAGTTTTGTAATGCCGACCCACATTGCACAGTCGGGAACGCATTTCATCTTACGCGCTTTGTTCCGCCTGCTAAAATGTGTAAATTATGCAAATTGCTAAACGCACACTCTCCACGCTCAGACTACCATTCGCCCCTAACGGGGGTGGTGGCGGTGTGGAGAGAAATTATTCATTATGCCGTTGCCGTTCGTTCGAGATTCCATGCGCCCTGTGCGCCGGTTCGTGTGGTGATGCGATAACATTGAAAAACGAAGAAAATGAAATGCCAAATAGGCAACATCTTCAATTTGATTAATTCAACACGTAGTGTTGTTGGGTCATGATTTAAAAAATGCAAAAGCCTCCAGCAACGGTGTACTGAAACAAAACGAAAATAAATAGAATTCGAAATGTACCTCGTACATCACCGGAAATACAAAGCAGCGCACATACATACGGGTCGTGTTCGTGTCAAAGGATTGTGGTTAAGAGCAAACTATTTCTCCTCTTAATTCAAGTAGATGTAACCACCAACATTTTCGTTTCCAATGTCCCAGTTCTGCCTCATATAAAACCACATACCGGCATGAATTTTTATTTTATCATTAAAGTTGTCACCAACGTCGACAAGAAGTCGATTCAGTCATTTGATGAATATCAGTATCATCACGTCCGCAGTCATTGGACATATGTAATTTATGTTCTAACCTTGGCTGAGATTGTTTTCCTCCTTGGAATCGTGACCTTCTCTACACTCACACAACGATGACGCCGAAGATACCGCACAAAAATTGCATAAAATGCAAATATTTGTATGACAGACCACTTGGAGCGGATAAGCAATCGCCTGCCGTGTTCAGCGGGGCATAGGCGAGCACGCACGCAACAAGGTCATTAAATCATCGGCGTTTCTCTTACGTACCATTAGACCGGAACTCAACAGTGTATCGGGCTGTAAAACGAAGTAGTTGTTTTTTTCTTTTGGAGGAATTCAATCACCGGTGAGGTACGCGTAAAAACACGATTACTTTAGGACGAGCTGCCCAATAAATTGCTTTCACGGGCGAAACCTCCGGGAACAGAAAAGATTAGGAAGTCTTCTGTTGGATAGATTTTGAGGATAATATACATACGTATTTGCTTAACTGAATCAGTCACGTTAAAAGATTATTGTGTTTGAAACTTGCTTGAATACAAGTCTATGAGGCGGTAAAATGTACAAATACGGTCACAATTAATTTTCGGACATTAAATTTACTTGATTTGTTTAGAAGTTCATCAAACTTAAGGAAGTGTATATCAATTGCGAGGTGTCAGCTTTAAGCTTTCTTAAAAAACAAACGAAACAAGAAGGTCATTCTTTTCTTGTAGGTAATAATGATAACGAAATATATCACAACTTCAACAAGACGGTGTGGGAAACCACAAACGGAGTTATTCACATCAACCACAGGACCTGACGTAGCAAGGCTCTGTACGCATAGCTACGACACGAAGAGGTATTTAAAAAAAACTCACCGAGTTTATGTATGTGACGAAAGGATGTAGACACTATAAAGGTCCGTTCTTAAAAGACGACAGATGTACCTTTCCTGCTGACCTCGCTGGCGGAATCATTCAAAGCATAAAGAATCGTTTATGTTCAATTCTGTCGAATAAACGCAATATTTCCTGTGTTCGATAAACAAACGCAACATCAACGCCGAGGCGATAACGGTGCAATGGGCTATAAAAAAATTGCCGTGAATACAAGTGTTCTTTAAGATTGTTTTTCGTTAACAGATTGGTTATTATTCATACAAAAGGTTTGGCGGACGTTTGCTCACAAACGTCAGCAACGTTCAATAGTCCATTGCAATTAAATGTACAGCGGTTGTATAAAAGAAACCAAGGCTCCGACACAGTATCCGTCGTTAATTTAAATTAAATCGCAAAATCCATAAAGGAAAAACGCGACAGAATCAATCCGTATTTTGAAAAATTTGAAGTTAACACAATGGATTCTATGAGCGAAGCCACAAGTCTAACTCATTATTATATTGGGACCAGCCGAACAGAAAAAGGCTGCCTTCAAAAGTGCGTACATAAGAACGCCTTATGGTAAGAAGGCCTAAGATACAACTCATTCGAACCCAGATTAACATCACTAGAGGAAACGGAGCATTCACAAAATAAAGATGTTTTAAGAAAGAAAAAAAATAAAGCCTAATCTTCATCCAACGTCCTTCTTCACATTTATTCAAATATCAGGATTCAAATTCCATTAACGCCAGGACGTTCTAACTTCACAAGATTGTCCTCTAATCGCAAATCACATAAAAGATCCATTTTACAGCTTACCATGCTTACCACTTACGCAGGACCTGACAGCAAATCATAAAATTTTTCAGGATTCGTAATGCGGACGATTTATGTCGACACTGTGATGAGCTTCAAATTCCATACATAAGTACTCCACTGACTTCCAAATAAAACGTTGCCAACTGAACCTCAAGTTAATTTAAAAAAATCTGACTGCCATCCCACTAAACTAAATTCGTATACATACAATAATTCAACGTTCATCGTCAAGTGCAACTACATTTGAAGTCACATGAAAATCGCTTCCAAAGTTCAGGGTATACACGTAATGAAGAGTGTGAATGACATGACGGACGGACGAACACACCGAAATTATAAAGAGTTCGTTCCCTAAAAGGCAAACTCACAGAGTGAAGTTGTGTTTCTTTTTTCCTTTCGATCTCTAAGAAAATTGAGATGGGAATGCCAGAACGTGAATAAATATCAATATTTTTGACACCTTCTTCTTTTCGCTTTTTTGAGGCCAAAAAGCTGCTATATGGAAGAATATATGCAATTCTGCAAAACGGAAATGATTCGTACGCTTAAAAAAGGATGACGTCTATGATATAGCCCACAGCGGAAAAGCTGAAAAATGTTTAATTGAAACAAGATTTGACTCCAAGTGATTTTCTTTTGTTCCCTGAGTATAATAAAAGGCTTCGTTGACAATGGTCCATATCAAGCGAATAAAATACTCGAAAACAAGCATTCATTTTTACACTTTCATAGTCATCCCGAAAAGTACAGAAACAGTGCTTTCTGTGTTATAACCGTCTAAGGACAACTAGATGTACCAAAGATATCCTCCACCTATAACATCGACATACGTATCCTCTTATGACACCTATGAGCATTTCAATTGCTTTCTCTCATTGTAAAGGCAAACGTTTAAGGTTCAGTACTGACCAAATATTCCTTGTAATGAAACATTTTGTGCACCCAACCATCCTAATGGAATCATCAAGCATTGAGCGTAATTAGAGTCTGACTGTAGCAAACGACGTTAATTGATGCTTTTTCCGAAGAGGCAATAGCTGGATAGGGCCAAGATTGGAGAGTTCACATCCAAGGCAATTAGTTAATACGTCTCTGACACACGTCTGGGAGGAATATTGAAGTTCCTGCTTAAGTCATTAGGAGATGTGCGGTAATTATGGATTATCTTCAGATTTTCCAACTTGACTGTTTGCTCAAATGTATGTATGTGAGTATGGGGAAAAGATGATCCTTGAACGATGACAGGCTGACTCAGTTTCTAAAACATGACTACATTGAGACTGACTCTCAAAATTTATACAACGAACAGCGGCAGTTATTTGCATTTATGGGATTGCTTTAAAGCCAGAAACCTTGCATAAAAAAAAACTACCTAAAGAACGAATGCTGTGGTCTATTGGTACAATTAACACATAAAGCCCCTGCACAATGTATCGTGTCCACTTTATTTTTGAATCGTGTCACAGGTGCGCCACAATACACAAATCTCTGATTCAATTTCCAAATTAAAGCACGAAGAACTTGTATTAGCGCAACAAGCCCCGTTGTGAGTGTCCGACTGGTGTTGACTGTTATGCATTCCGTTCGTCTTGCACTCCACCCACTGCATTCCACCCCTCATTTGTGTGTGCGAACAATGGGACACAGAAATGGTTGTAAAGCAGTCTCCTTGCCGCTCAAAGCAAGCGCATAATAGCTGGTCACCAGGGGGACGTTTGCAAAAATTTGTTTGTTTTCACTTGAAGATTTTTTTCTGTTCTTTATAACGTGTTAAGTGAATAGAATTTAATCCGAATTCACTTCAAAGGGCTCCAGAAGTGGCAAATAGAGAATAGTTCAGAGGTGAAATGAACTATGAACACTAATTTGTTTTGATTGGCATGTTTTTAAACAATATATTGCGTTTTAAGGTTTCACTTGAACGAACGACTGTCACATTGATTTTCAAGAATTTGATGCGTTGGGTTGAGATGTGAATTTGTGTGCATGCAACTTTAAGACTCAGAGTAAGACTCAGTGGTTTCCAAACTCAGGAAGTGTGCTTTGAAATTTGTGTTCATGACAGTGAAGAACAGTAATTATAAACCACTACCACGTAAAGTGTGCGAAAATATTCAAATGTCAAAATTATAGCTTCATTAATTGTTTTTAATTGTTTTTATATCAGTACATAAAGTAGACAAACGCGAATATATGTTTTTTCCAGGACGCTTGTTCAATGAACTCTCAATGTCTGTAATAGTCTGTTTACGATTGGCTTCAGTATTCCACTTGGGTTTGACTAGAGAGATAAAGGACTTCGATTAAGTCATTCTTAATCGCATATACAGCAAGGTTAATATCAGAATCTCAACTGCCTCCTATATCCAAAGTCTTTCTACCTGAAGACAGAGTTTTTCTTAGCAGGATGCTTTCTTTTTCCTCCGTCAGAGGACGCTTGGTTTTGTAAGGAACACCCACTCGCTCACTCTAGGCCTCTTTTACGTTTCTTTTAATGATTTCATTAATTTGTGCCCCACGAGCTTAAGAAAGGTCCCACTATATTCATGACTTGTATACAGTAAGGGAGTAATTCAGATCAAAACTGGAGTAATCCAAAAGATCAGAGTTTTCAAACGAGAGTTGGACACTCGCTGTTAAGCACGGTGGTCGCCGTGGCGTAGTGCGTCGACCCACACGCCAAAGATCCAGATTCGATTCGCGGATGGGGAAATGTACATATCTTGTATCCACGATTAAGGATGATAAGGCTTAACCTGTCTGTAGAATTGGCCAGGCTGAGACAATTTTAAGCAGCTACCTGGTTATCAAGCTACAATAAGAGAAACCAAACCTGATGTCAAAGACAATTTTATTGCCGACTCCCAACAGCGATATTTAACGAAACTTTTCAGAGACGATTAATGTTGAGTGTGTCAGCAACTCGGAAGAAGTGGTACTGTGAAGAATTGAAAGCTTAGATCATATGACCTAGGACCTATGGCGGAAGAGTCAACGCGCTTACATTCCATGCCATGGCGGCCACAGAACCAACGTACGTGGAGTTAATGATTGCAGAAGTTGGCTTCTTCATTGAGCTCAAGGTTTACATTCTCTCTGGACTTTTGACAAATCATCATAAACCCATTAAGAACTAACGAACCAATCTTAAAATAGACCGGATTTAAAAGAAGTTAAGTGACTGCATTTCAGTCTAGCAGTAAAATTTTCTTGAACGCTCTTCTAAAATACTAGGGGACAGCCAAGAGAGAGTACTGAGCGAATTTTTGTAATACCGGGTTCCGCCGCTATGAAACGTGTAGGGCCACCATTTCAGAGTGCGACGAGTGTCAAGCGACGACGCTAAAGAAGGTTACTTTGGTGATTGCGACATTGTTTTGGCAGTTGTTGTCATCATTGTTGCAATGGCTGACTTTCCTAAACAGCGCGCGGTCAGAAATATTTTCTACTTGCTTTAAAAAAGTGGACACGGGTGGATGTTATCAGCAACTCGAAAGAGGTAATAACATTTATTTATTTATTTATTATTTTTATTTATCGGAGGACTACGGTAACAACGAGACGTTGGAGAAGCTCATTTTCGAGATTTTTCTCTTCCGAGTCTCTCAACCAAGGCCAACTCGTGAAGATTTTAAGATTTGAAACCCCTCCTTGGAAGTCTTTGCTTCCACTGGAATCATCGGCAAGGCACATACCCACTACGCCATTCTGTTTCATAACTTTGAGAGATCGTCCAAGCTTCACTTTGAGCAACTGTAGCAAACATTTTTGAAATAACTGTTGTAATGTTCTGTCCTGAACATAAAAATCTCCTCTTAAGCGGTGAATCCGTAGCAACCTACTGCTAAAGAGACTTACACAAAGTCTTTTAAAATACACCCTACCTACGATTCAGTATTCAGCAAAGGAGAAAAAACTAAATTTTTATGACAAGACAGCGTCACGAAAGTAATTTTTGCAGAAATTAACACTGCTTTTAATGAAGAGCCGATTGCGTCGCATGAGCTTCTTAGTGAAAGCTAATGTCAAAAGGGGCGAATCAAACTGGTCGAATCAAATTGTAGCAGATGACAAATCTTCACTTGAAACATAAAACCGTCTCCCATGACACAAATCTGAAAAAGTGCATGTATCATAACCAGACATGACGTCAATTGTGGAGTGAAAGTCGTTCTTTATCGATAACCCCTCAGGGGGTTCGCAGTCTCTCCAAAGGATAAAAAAACCACTAAATATGGAGATGAAAGTGACAAGAGTCTATTGATTTTTGTGTGGAAACTCATTAAATGTTTACTGCCAGCCATTATGTTTACATCATCCATTGGGTCAACGACATTTTGTGCTCACCAAACCAGGTCTGCGAAGATGCTGCAGTTTATGTATGCAAACCTGTTCTGAGTTCAACGCTCGAAACACAGAAATTCAAAACATCGCTGTCGACAATTTGCGAATTCAATGATCTCGAGAGTGGACACTGCTAGTGTTTATCTCATCTCATCTCTAGTCCCTCATCCAGAATTTATTGTGTATGTAAATGCGAATGTCGTGCGTTCCTCACTGTAATCAGGTTATTCCAACATGAGTCTGAGCTTGACTCCGGAGATGTATACTTATGCATGTAAATCACTATTCCTTAAAGTTTTGCAAGCAGTTGCGGCTTTAACATCCACTGTTGGTGGATGGATGTACATGGACTCCAGTTTTGATGCGGTTGTAATTTCAGATTAATTAGAAGTCGTAAAATGTGCTTCGTCATTTCCCATCCAACAATTGGGGTGGTTCGTTTATTTGGCTTGAATAGCCCGAAAATTCATGCCGGTTAGCTAAAGTGCATACCAGCATAGAATTAACTTTACGCATATACGGAGCCGCTATCCTATCGTACGCCACCTAATAAATGAACGAGATAATTGAGAAGATAACAAGAGCCATTCGACATCCCCACGGCATATCCGGAATGATTACTGACACCTCCCTTACAGAGTGTTGACGTGTTCCTTTAGGGAAATCATAAATTGTATTGGAATTAAAATCGACAATCGCCTAAAATCAGAGCAATTTAACGAACTTCACATACGCTCACAAAAACCAGATTTATCGCCAATAAACCAGTTCGCGACCGAGTCGGTCCGTTCTAATCTGCGCGCACCATCAATTGTATGCCCTCCACAAACAGCTCTAATCGCAAATTATTCGTAAAATAAAATTACAAGACCCGTGAAATGTTGTGCTCTGCGTGCACACTAGCCACGCAATTAGGAAGGATTTGATTTGCGGCCATTACCCACCGGAACCAAATTTTGTGTTCACACGACCCCTACCACTTTAAAAAAGATAAGCGGCACAGTTGGTGCACTTGGTACTTAGCGAATCACGTTAAATCCAACATGTTCCGTTTATAATTGCCTCTAGAAAAGATGTTGTCTACATGTGATTCAATTTGCCAACGTATGTGGAAACGGCTCCTTCAAACAGGAGAACCTAGCAAACGAGGTCTTGCAACATCTTGCAAACTAGATCCGAGCCACAGAATGAAGATGCAAATGCCGTCCCATTTACTCGATGGCTAACTCCAGTCACTGCAATTAACAAGAGACAAAAAAAAAATAACGCTAATCAGCGGGGTGACCCCCGTTAGGCTATCAGTTTCGTGATTTCAATTCTAGGAAAGTCTTCGAATACCCGACGCCGTGCCATTATAATTCAATCCCGCAGCTCACTAGTTGCACTGCACACTGCTCCTACTTCTCTGGCCAACCACTCATTCCTCCAGTAGTCCAACCTGTTTCTGCACCAAGAGTAATAAGCATGCAAAGTGGATCAATTAAAATCCTATCAATAAGTGCCTACCGTTGCCGTGGTGCGAGGTGCGTTGGCAAATAAATAACGTGAACAGCAATAAACAACAGAATATGGGTCGCTCACCGCGCCACACCGTAAACGAAAACGCAAAAATCAGAACACACAACGTTCTCAGATTTCTAACTCAACTTTATTCGATTTTGCCGCTCGCTGCCCGCTCCTCGTCACAGTGTTCTTATTTGTGCTCGAGGCGCGGCGGACAACGCAGAAGGTGGAATGAAAGAATGCAGGTGGAGATTGGCTCGCTCACTCGCCGTTAAAATGAACTACGTTGGTACTCTGGTGTGTCGATACGATGGGGTCGAGGCAGCCATATCCACAGAAGGAAGTAATTCTTGCGAAACCGGTTTCCTTGACTTCGGATATTTTCCCCCGGCTGCTTGGAGCACAAATTTCTGCCATTCAGCAATAGCTACCCTCAATCTTATTTTCTGAAGTTGCCTCGCCCCCCCAAAAATCGTTTTTTCTGTCTTATTCATAGCGGCAAAATACCGCGGCGGAGCCGACTGTTTCATGTGCACAGGGAATCTCATTGGACTCCAGACTGACCTTGAGTACGATGGCGGAGCGTAAAAGATATCCCTTCCCTTAACCGCGAGGAGACGTACAGAATTCTGTTTATCTACCTTCACATTTACTCACTTTTCAAAGGACGGCCGCTGCCCTTGCTGCTGTCGCTTCAGCTAGTGTTGCTACTGTTCTTAATGTCCAACTCTCGTTCCCAGCTTCCTATTTGGTGGTGCACATACACAAATTTTCACTTGACAAGCAAACTGAAATTTTTCTCCCGAATACGACAGACTTCTTTTCTTTAAATTAATCTTTAATCAGATAAGCACTACGATTTGATGAATGAATTTTATGCTGTTCACTTCCGATAACACTACGGTTTGGATTGCGGGGAAATTGAATTTACTTTTAGTTTGATTTAATTCGAAATTAATGTGAAAAGTCGGACAGAAAAATTTTCGCGACCTGCTTCAACACATGAAATTGACAACACATCGGAATGGGCAGTGCGGCCAATGTACGGAAAATAAAAATGTTTCTGACGAGCAAGGGATAAATAAAAAGAAAGAGGAGGAGAAACAAGAGAGAGAAATAAAAAATACTACTGTACTCAAACAGAAGCAGTGTGCTGCTGTCAGCTGTCAGTTATCCCTGCCTTATGCGGCATCTGTGGAGTGGTCTGAGAAGCAAAATGGGTACAGTATGAATAGAAATACTAAATATTTTACGCGATATAGAGTTTTGAAGTAGTAGTAATTTTGGTTAGTTCTAATTTATATTAGAAACTCATAGGGTTTGTTAAAATTGAAAATTATTGAAGCTATTATTTCAAATGAAGTTAAATATCTCCCAAGAACAATAGTTTTTACCTTCAAAACTTATATTTTTCATGAGAAATTCATTAATCGTAGTGATAGTTTTATTGCCATCTTTTGACTCCAAAACTTTGCATTTTTGAAGAAATGCTCACAGCTGAATTCCGTTAAATAATAACTTTTAATAACAAAATACTTCTGTATTCGCCTTTCGTGAGCTACTGCATTTGAAGAATTATATCGAAAGCTTTTATGTTTAACTATTTAACTGCTGGTCGCTTTCAGACGCTCTAATTCACGACAGTACATGACTAAATTAAAAGTCGTTCCATAGGAGAATAGCTCATCGTAAATGATTCGCTGCCAATCCCATCAAACACGGGTCAAAACCATTTGCGGAAGCGGATTGCGATTTGAACACTACCATTTTTGCTTGATTTTGTCATAAGTGATCCATTTCTCATTACCAGTTTTTATTCGCTTCAAAAATGTATCAATTTTGTTGCGATTCAATAGCAATTCACAGATAGAAATTCGGTTCATTCGATATTTCTGTGTTTACTCGTGCCGTACCCGACGTTGAATTTCGCTTGTATTCGGCTGTATTAAAATGGTTTCAAACGGTTTTTTGTCCAATCTTCAGCATCTGTGCAATCGAAACATTACTAACATGACGGCTTCATTTTTGTTCATAATATTATCAATATTTTTGACAATTTGTATTCCGGAGCATTGTTCATTTTTAGCCTTAAAATCGGCGAAAACCAAAATTGTGTATGGTTGCCTGTTAAAGAATCAAGACCATAAACGCTATTTACACTTCAGAGCCTGGTTTATATTTTCAACTTTATGGAAGAAAAACTATATAAAATGAAAATTATTTTAATGAACTCTTCCAAAAAGACAGAAAGAGACCCTTCCAAAATTTCTAGAAAGAAACTGTTATCTTTACAACGACAACGGTTGTAAATTAGTGAAATAAAACTGAATCCATCTATTGAAAAAAACAATGGATTCTTTTTCACAACTTATTTAATGTTTGCGATTCTTGACAGAATTTAATTCTCTTCAAAACAATATATTCGTTAGAAGTTATGAGTACTCGTATAGCGAGTATGAATGTTTTGGCCTGTCAAAGTCCAACGAAAATCAGGTCGGATCAAATACTTTCGCATACTCCAATATATTGAAAGGACCATTCAAACCGCTCCCACTTAGCAATAACAAGTTAACGAAACTTAACGAAGGCCAACGTAAGTCTCCTCCCATCTGCTAATGTCGGCATGGGGTACCTTACGTACAATTAATTTGCAGTCCATATGATTTAGCTGTCATCTGAAACTTATATAGTAACTCACTCACTCAGCGAATTTATTATCTTTTCTGTGTAGGGAAAGATTCATTCGGTTTTCTTACACTTAAATTAATATTATATAAGATAGCACGTGGTCGCCGTGGCGCAGTGGTAAGTGCATCGACTGCGGCGCGGAAAGTCTGGGTTCGATTCCCGGACGGGACACCTCGCATTTTTTCACGGCACCACCTCTTTCGAGTTGCTGACAACACTCAAAGAGTATTAATTGTCCATGGAAAGCTTTTCAAATCTCGCCGTTCGCAATCGGCAAAAAACTGTAGGTCCCTTCTACTTGTGAAGAACAATAGCATGCACAACACGAGTAGTTGTTGTAGACTCTAGCAAAGCTAAGGTGTGAACGCTTGTTACCGTCTCTCAACAACCTTATAGGTCCTTATCAGTGTGGTTTCAGGTTGGGGAAGTCCACAATAGACAAGATATTCCCTTTACGATAGATCCTTAAAAACGTCCAAGAAGTACAGATCGACACTCACCACCTATTCATCGACGCCGCATATGGCAGCGTGCGTATAGGCAGCTATACAGTGCCATGTCTTATTTTGGCGTTCTTGTCGAATTTTTCTGATTTTGTAGAGAACTCTCGTTGCTCCCCCAAGGTAGGTGACATACTCGCTGAGACCTTTAATGTCAAAAGAAGTTTTAGACAAAGGAACGCACTGTCATGTGACTTCTTCAACATCATTCTTGAGAAGATCATGCGTAACTATTAAGTCAACATCAGAGGCACGATCTTCCAAAAGTCCATTCAACTGCTAGCTTACGCGGACGACATTGACGTGTTTGGACGAACACAGCTAGCCGTTAATGAGGCGTTTGTTGGTATTGAAACGGAAGCGGCTAAAATGTGTCCGGCGGTAACTGGGGGCAAAACTAATTATATTCTGTCATCGAGGAAGGACACACTACATCGATGTCTCAGAGCGTACCGCTAGACAACAGAAATTTTATATTTGTCAAGAACTTCGTTTACCTTGACTCCGCTTTTAATAGAGACAACGACGTCAGTACCTTGGCAATCGCTGCTTCTTTGGGCTCAAGAGGTAATTCAGTAATAGAACCCTCTCTCGAATGACTCAATTGGCTTTCTAAAACAGCTTGATTATCCCAGTCGTCTTTTACGGCGCGGAAACTTGGACGTTATTAAAAGCGGATCAGGAAGTTTTTACTCTTTTCAAGAAAAAACCTTCCCTGCGTCTGGAGGAGAAGATTAAACGACAAACTTTTTAGGCTGTATGGCGGCATGCGCCTAGCCAAGCGTCTTCGGATACAACGTTTAAGATGGCTAGGCCTGCTCTTGCCAGAAAAGTCTAAAAATCCGAACCATTGGGACAGTGCAACAGAGGATGGCCTAGGTTAAGATAAGTTGTCTCCACGTCGAGTCGTGTCCTAGTGACTAAAAGCATCCACTCATACGTAAGTGTTTTAGATTTTAATCCCGATCTGGACATTTATTCATCTTTAATTGTCTTATCGCTTACAGTTTTGTCCATATGCTGACATCGCTCAAAAAGTATTAACAGTCTATAAAAATGTTTGTCCAATTTCACCGTTCGGAAGCGAAAACTTAAGTGATTGTTGAAGCAACTGATATCTGGTTCCCTGTAGTGTTACTAAGCATGTGAAACTAACACTAACACTAAATAACAAAATTAAAGCCAAAAAGTTAGAGGAGATCTTTCTCCTCTTGTACGAGCCTTCTGGACGAGGATGTCTTTTGTTGCGTAGTCCCAGTGACTCGAATTTGAAAACTCATTAAGCCAGAGATGCGTTGTCAATACGCTCTGCACAACCTAGTCATCTTAAAACTTGTATGTGTAGACGCTTCACTGGGCTCATGTCATTGTTGTTTTTTTATTTAATAACGTCCAAGTTACTGTGCTACAAGGAAGAAAAGGCCGATCAAGGTATTGCACAGCTAAGACTGTTACTCTTCAATGTTGAGTCTGTGCTGTTTTATGGGTGCAGGATTTGGAAGGTGACAGCAACTGTCACAAGAAGACTACAGACGTTTATGATCTGGTGCCTTCGAAACATACAAAGAATTTTCTAGCTGCGCGTATCTCAAACGAACAGCTTCGTCAGGCAACGAGACAGGAACCCACAGAAATCATTATCCAACGGCGCAAGTGGCACTGGATTGGTCATACCTTTGGAAAAGTTATAACAAAAAAAAAGTGACCAAAAGGGCAGAACAGCGGGTACAATACAGAAGGAGGAAGAGTCCCGACAGCTGAGAAAGGTTAGAGGGAGCTGAAACTCATTGCGAGAAAACGCTCACGACGACGCGTGGGAATAGTAGCCCTAGGCGCTGCATGGGCATATGGGAACTCATAAAGATAAGAAGAGATGTTGCACAAAGCCTGCTTGCTCTTTCTAGAGAAAACCCTTTTGCTCGATTAACTTTTGCTTAATATATGGTTCCTTTATTTATTGCTATTTTTTGTAAAATTACTTGAAAATCCCACTCGATTGAAGCTTTGATATGAGAACATTAGTTTTTGAGGGAGTGAGATCCTGATCCTTGTGAACTGTATTCCCAACCAATTCATTTATTTGCTTGTTATTAAGTTTATCTGATCTTCGTTCATTTTGCAGTGAAAAGTATCAAAAATTTCTTAAGCGATAATTTTCAAACTGACAGCAAAATAAAATAAAGAACAATTTACTTACTTCAAGCAAAATATTACTAAGCAGCTTTAATGCACACATGGCTACTAAAGGAACACACCTCAAACCAACCAGCAAAAACCATTCTCCATGTTTTGAAAAATGTTTGTATCCAACCTCGGACCGTTTACAATCTGTACTGCTGCAAAGAACAAGGCGATTTCAGGGGGCAGCATAACCCCTCTTCCCAACCTAAATGTTTATGCAAACTCGGGGACGGATTTTTGAAATACGCGGAGTTATTGTTTGGAAATTTCATTTAGAAACCCTTGCACCTTACCCATGTCACATAAAAAATCAATAACTATAACAGAAACAGCTTCATTTGATGATTATTTCAAATTTATTTCCATTAGTATTACAACAATACATTCTCTATCACTTATAACAATATCTCGAACTTCCACATCCCCCACAGAAAGTATCCGTTCGTAGCCTCCCATCTGCCCTATGCCTGACACTAACATATATTCTATTTCTCATCTTAATTCATTGAAGGTACATCTATAGCTTGTCGTTCCCTATTTCACTACAATGCCTAAGCGCTTGCCACTGTGTACACGTTTCTTGAAATTATTCCATTTAGATTCAGCTTTAATTTAGGCACTATAAGTTGAACTCAGAAGTACGTTTTTTTCACCGTTATGTTATTTTTTCTTTTTTTTCAGTACAAAACAAAAGGTTGTGAGAATTTTCCAAATACAAAGATCTCGCTTATACACAAATATTCGCATGTATGAATATAATAAATATATGTACCTAAGCGGGCGTCTGCGCTGAGCACTTTGACAGTGTCAGTTGAACGTTAAAAGTATATTTCTAATATCAAGCAGGTTATATTTTAAATTAATTTCAATATTCTATGTTCACCTTAATCACATGTTGGTTTTCTTTGGACGTTTTTTTTTTCTATTTTCCTAAATTATTTTTTACTCTATTTAATAAAAAAAAAAGAAGTATGTTATAAGTCGCAAATAAAATAAAAAATAAGAAAACGGAGAGCAGCAAATGGTTTGTTTTTGTTTTCTTGTTGTTTTCAAAATAAGTGAACAAAAATTATTTTATAAATCAAATAAAATAATAATGTTAATATTTTAAGCCATTCCAAGTTGGTTCTCTGTGTTGGTTACCTTAAATTTACATAAGAGGCTATTTCTTCTGTTTTTCTCTGATAGTTAAGAATTAATTTAATTTATGTTTATTTTTTTTTTACTTAATTAATTTAAACGTGAACGCATTTGAAGAGATATTCATTTATTCAGATTTTTGCTGATGTTCTGTTTTTCTGCTTCTGTGAATTCCAAAATACTTTCAATCGCCTTCAGGTGACCCTGAGAGTTCTCCTTGTCGGTGAGGAAGTAGTAGACAGCACTCTTGAGAAATTGCAATGTCACTTCGGGGTCGACATGGGTTTTGTTCTTCTGAGCGTCCAAAAGGCGACGATAGATTGTCTGTTAGGGGTAATTGATTTCGGTTTTTTTCATAAACATTTAGATAGAGATAATCGTTTTTTGTTATAAGAACACAATGTTCCTTTTTTGTATCAACAAATGAATGTGAAAAAGTAAGTAAAATAAGTGCCGTAGGAGAAAATATTCCTGTTGAAAGATTCCTTCGTATATTGTTGACCAACAATAAAAATCTCGCAAGCTTTAAGTTAATGAAAAAGTCCCAGCTTTATGTATTGTATGTATCTGAATTAAGGATTTCCGTACTATACCATTCCATAGTGTCCGTTTTTCATTTCATATTTAAACTACTATGTTAACCTTAAGCCTGTGTTCACTTAAAGGTAAAGAAATCGTTCTAAATACGATGACATTTCACAAAACAAAATTTTTTATTTATTTTCCAAATGCATAAATATATTTTTTTCTTATGAATGTGGTGTGAAAGCAGCAAAGTAAAAATTGTAGTATCAATTGACCAGTGCTGAGTCTATGATACTTAGATATGTCTAGACAAAACCATCATTTTTTATACAGGACCGCCCAATTGTGAATAAGCGAAAGTGTATAAAATTTTCTCCTTGATTTTAGTCAAATATCATGTGCAACAGTGAAAAGTTAAAGACAAGTGCAAATCAAATATCAACTAATTCAGTTTCAGCTTTGACCTTTTCGGGTCTGAAATGCCCTAATATTCAACAGATTACGGGACGACAATTTATTACATTTGATGTTGTGCTCTAATGAATAAAAATACATTATGTGTTTCTTATGCTAATGCATGCTATTGTTCTCTCACGAGTAGAAGGGGCCTACAGTTTATTGCCGACTTCGAACGGCGAGATTTGTGAAAATTTTCATTCAATTAGTGAATGTCTCCGAACATGTAGGAGCAGTACATTGTGCGCACTGTAGCAAAGTCCAGAATATTTTATAGTCTCCACGACCGGTAAATAAATCATGAAGACGCGTTATCAGTTTGATCAAAAATTCAAATAAATAAAATATTATAGATTTGAGGATACTTAACTTGGAGTAGGTAATTTATCAAATGTATTGATTTTGTAAGCTGTTCTCGGTAGTCACATGGAAACAGTTACACAGAAAGTGCAACACAACCGAACAGTGGATTAAGTTGAATAAAACACGCTTAATCAGACATATTATTCAATATTCATATAACCGTCGATGAATCAGAGAAAAAATACATAGCAACCAACTTTCTTCAACGCCTATAAAACTATCGTCGGCAAGGTAGTGCAGCAAAATATAATTATGCTGTGAAACTTTTCCTAAATATTGGTAAACATGTCAACAATATACTGTGCACCAAACAGAAAAAAATTAATAAAAAAGTGAACATCACAAAATTGATATTGAATGACTTAACGGTATGGATGAAATTTTAAAGCTCATTCCACCACCAAAACAAAATATAATGAAATTAACCATAATATGTGTACATATAGAGGTCATAAAAAAAGCAATATTGACGCGAGGTTATACACCAAACATCTATAAATACATGAGCATACACCAAAACCTACCCAAAAACTTGTAAAAATAAACCAAGAGAAATGAAAAAAATAAGGAAACAAAAATTAATAAAAGGTGTTCAAACGGATGATGATTTACGAATATTCATTTTTCATCGAGATTTTACAAACCTTCCTCGCGCCAAGTACCCACAAAGAAATAGCCTCTTTTGCGGTAAGGAGAGCATGATTACTGCCGCATTCGGTTCTACATTCTGCTGCCTATAAAATACACATACATAGATATTTGTTTTCGATTGTAATTTTATTTGACTTTGTATTTATTTTTTTTTCTCTGTACAAAAGAAACTAAAAGAACCACGTTAACGTTTAAAGAACTTAGGAGAAAAAACTGTCTACCGAGTCTAGAGGAAAAACAAAGTGTTCAAAAAGAGAGGGAAATCATGTTTTAAAAAAAACCTTTCAACATGCACTTGTTGTTACAAACAAAAAGAGAATAATTGTTCATGCAAAAAAAAAATAATAATAACATAATCGGAAACAACGGAAATCTTCTCGGAGAATGAGAATTTTCTTTTGACCATGTTTCTGTTCAACTTTAACCATGCCCTCCTACATTTCTATAAATTGCGTACGGATTAGTAGTGATTAAGTTAGTTGCGAGTGCAAGTTAAGCGATTTAAACGAATGTAATGAAAACGGTTCGAAAATGAAACAAACAATTCATGAGTTTTTTTATGGAATATAAATATTTAATTTAACTGTTTCTTTTAACTTAAGACTGAACATTTATGTGTTGTAAAATGAAAATAAAAAAAATCCATAAGCCTGTTGAAACTGAATAAAATGACAAATCACATGTATCTTAAATAATTGCGAGAAATGAAGTCAGAAACGGATACGTTTTGCAAAGTTAACAAACAAAGGAAATCACAAATGAAATTATCTTTTTTTTCTTTTCATCTTGTAAATATTGACAGATGCGTAAATGTGTGTGTGGTTTGATTTAAAAAAAAATAACAAGAAAACAATTTTTACATTGAATGCGCCACGCGTTTACAATGCCAAATGCAAGATGCAAAACAAAATGGAGAATAGAATGAAAAAGATTTTGAAAAATCTTACGCGAATGTTTTCCAATTCGTCCTGTGTACTTTGGAGTTGATGCAACAGTTCCGTAATGGATACCTTGTTTGGAGCTCTGTGTGCCAATTCCAGTGCCTGTTAATGAAATTAAAATTGGTGTAAGTTAAAGCAGGTAGTTTCTGAAAAATATATTACACGCTATTAAACTAAGTTGACACGCGACCTCAAACTATTTGACTGCAATAGAGTGACATCGATTTTCGGGTTTTCCAGTGTGCAATTGAGGAACATATAGTAAAATGTATTGAAACTCTGATTGCAGCAAAAGATAAGGAACCGCTGTTAAACGTGAGTCCCACATGAACTTCTTCGCCCTAGGGTTAATATAAAATTGAATATTTCTACAAATATGCTGTGTAAGAGAACAACACAACAACGACAAGTATGTTAAATATTTTTCTAAACTCATTTTCGATTCTGGTGATGATATTCAGCACTACTCCATTAGCATTGAAGACTCTCGTACGGCAACTTTGAAATCAATGATCTCAGCAATAATAATTTGTATTGAGAGATACATAGTTAGAGAGCTAAAGTTAAGTCACGAAAAATCGTACGGCTTAATTACAATTTCTAACTGTCAATATTTTCATGCCGAACCGATTACTATTCATAGTTCTCAGCGCGTTATTCGCTTGCTGAAGAAATAAACCGCAATACACTGGTCATTAACTGAACTTAAAAGCAGGCAAAGAACCCCTTACACAATTCAAACTTAAAATACTCTCCAGAAACTTATACTCACTTGATCAGCTCGAGCTATCCGTTCAGCCTCCTGCCCCTTGGTGTACATGTGTAAGTACATTTTATTTTGTTTCTCATCTTGCTCGACGAGCTTGCGTTGTAAGTCTTCCAATTGTTTCTCCAGTTCTCGGATGCGCTCCTTGGCGTGCTCGTAATCGGGCACTATGTCCGCGTAGCGTGTATTGCATTCGGCCAGCTTCTGCAGTAGAGCCTCCACCCGATCATTGTGACTCCTCTTCAGATCGCTTGTACTCGAGTCTTGCGTTTTGATCAGCTCCTCGATGCGCTGTTCATAGAGCTTGATGAGCTCCTGACGCTGCTCCTCGTAAGTGTTCGGCTCGTCGCTGCCGCATGCCACATCCTGAGTGTGGCCATAAGAGGAGTCTTTCGAGTGGACAGACGAGGTTGTCAAGTCTTCAAAGTGCCCAGAATCGGCGTAAGAACTCTGCATCTCTGAGTGACACATGTGATGATGCTGATGGTGACCACCGTGCTGATTGTGTGGAATGTGTCTGGGGCTAGATTTAGCGGCGGCGCCCTCATCCACCATATCGACAATGGGAGAAACGTCTTGTGAGGTTTTCAAGTCGGCTTCGCGAACAGTCACTGCGTCGCTGGAGTTTGATCGATCCTCTGGCGAGCTGAGAGAAGCCTTAAAAAGACGCAGTTCCACCACCTCACGGGTGAGACGCAGTATCTCGGTGTCCTTCTGTTCGAGGTCGTGACGAGCGGCGCACAGGAGTTCCTTGAGTCTGCGAATCTGTCGCTGAGCACGTTGGGTCGGTGTCAGGTAGTCCTCACCAACTTGTCCGGCATAATTCGAGCAATGAACCACATACTTCATCTTTCGTCCACTGAAGGTGGTTCCGTTTCTGCAATAAAAGTACAAGAATTTAGTATGAGGTAGGCCTCGTGAAGAGCGATCAGAAGCAAACCTTGCCACGTATGGATGTTCACAAGACATTGTTGAACGGCCGGATGTCGTTGTTGCAAAACTGTACAGAGAGTCTAGATCATCGTCCAAGTATGTGGTCGGCGAATCTGGGGTCACGGGTGGCGTCTTTGGAGTGAGCTTTGATTCGGGCACCGTCGACAGTGGTGTCCGCTGCAGCACGGGCGGAGTCTTCGGGGTTCGGCCAGTCGGAGTTCCAGTTTTCGATGAGGACGCAGACTTGTTTGCATTCGTTGACGGTCCGTTTAGGTTTAAAGACTGCAAGTTGGACAAGCAAATAAGACTGTGGCAATGAGAGAAAGGCTAATGTACGAGGAGGGGGAAAATTTGCGTTTCTTTCGCGGTGTTTCTTGTGTAGACCAAGAAAAAAAAAGAAAACCAAACACTGAATTTCATGGCTGAATTGCTGAGATTTCATTGTGTCCGAAGGCAGTCATCCGTTGCAGTTTCTCAGAGTGGCCACTAGAGTCTAGAGCGGATTCCATTGGGTAGAAGCACTTACAAGGTGCAATCTAGCGCTAAAAAGGTGATGGTTTGTGCTCCGCGAGTACCTGCTATTCGCATTCCACTTCGACGCGGAGGGTAGCCGCTCAGCAATCGATAGCACTACCGCCGAAGAACCGAGCAAAAGAGAGTCGACGATTGGAATGGAAGACGTTTTGCTATTCAGTTTTTCTTAATTGCTTTATATAACCTCATTTGGGCAGTGCAGGTTAATGAGTGCACCTCTCTGAATTAGCATTCAAGCTTCTCCGTCTGAGACGCTTGTGTAGAAAATTAATAACGTACACAGCGCGCAAGAGAACCAAAAGCGGTGCGAGAGGGCTGTGACAGAAGAAGAGTTCACAAAACTGTATGCGCGAAATTTTTGCATAACTTCTCGTATTTCTTCGACTACCATGACCTAAAAACATTGCATGTACAGTGGCGCTATGAAAATTTACATGATTCAAGTAAGCCGTGGTGGGTATTACGGACCCTTCCAGCGGGTCGTAGTGGGGAAGTGTATCAGCCAGTTTTAGTACTGGCGATGTTATTACAACGATATATGTTAAGTTGTTTCCCCCAAACTTTCAATAAGTTTACATGGTTTTGCGTAAATTTTCTGTTGAAAAAGATTCTTTTCTATTCTTGACATTCACATAACGACGAAAGGTAGTAAAGAGGAAAAACAAAAGATCAGGGAAGATTAATTGTGGACCTTAGATGAGGTCTCGTTGTTAATTTATCATATTCTCTCTTGACTTGCAGAAAAATCAAAACTTCTTTATTAATGGAAAAAAATCCCAAATAAAATTATAGCCCAAGCCCATACGGTCTTTGTCCAAGAGCTATGTTAAATTTGTTCCATATACAATCCACATACTTCACTTATCAAAATGCAAGAAAAAGGGTAACTGTTTCAAACTAATAACAAATTCATTAAATAAAAAGTAAAGTAACAAATCAGCCAAATACAATCAAAAAAATAAATCTCAAAAATCCGCCTTTGCCGTTTGTGGCAATACATTCCACAATAATAATAATTGAGGGACCAGGATCTAGCTTCTACAACAACTGCTCGTGTTGTGTGTGCTACTGTTCGGTCGCGAGTAGAAGGGACCTACAGTTTTTTGCCGACTCTAGACGGCGGGATGTGAAGAGCTTTTCATAGACAATAAGTACTTTTTGAGCGTCTTTGAGTGTCAGCAACTTTAAAAAAGGCTGTGCCGTGAAAAACTGCGAGGAGTTCCGTCCGGGAATCAAACCTAGGCTTTCGGCGTGTGTGTCGACGCACATACCCCCTTATGAGCGGTCAGTATTTGACAGAACGCAAAACTTTATTCATGTCACGAGTGATAATGTAGAATAGGACATTATTCAAAGAAATTGAATTTTATAACTTTGCCAAAATTGTTTATACAATGTTGTCATAAATGTCGACCAAAGGACTTAGTTTAGTAGCATAAACTAAAAGATGAATGCGTCATTATTAGAAAATAATTAACTGTTTCATAATCGCAGTTTTGACGACAGAACGGAGGTTAATATCGCTCTTTACCTGAGAACGCAGATAACAGTATCTCGTTTATCTTTTCGAAAGCAATAAAGAATAAAAACTAATTGGATTACGCTCCAGTCTACAACTGACGAGGATCCAGGTTCTTTAGCAAGTATTCGTATTGTGCGTGCTAGTGCTGTTTTACGAGTAGGGGCAACCCCCAGTTTATTGTCGACTCCGATCTGGGAAATTTTAAAATTTGCATAATTAATACTGTTTGAATATTTTTTTTCCAAAGAAATGGCACCGTAAAAATGCGAAATAATCACTGAACTGAAGGTTTATTCAAACAGGGAAATTCTACTGTGTTAGTGGATGCCCTTATCCACATAGGACTGCGGCTAAAATCAAAAGGCAGTCTTTCAAGACACTGAAGATAATGCATTGGGTTAATCATCAATTTAAATTGTCGTCTATTTAAGTCATACATTTCGATAAATAAATTGACATTAATAACAATGACAGAAAAACGAATAATAGCTTGTGCAAGTTATGAGTAATACTAAATGAAACAAAGAACACTTGACAGAAACAATTTAGTCACATCCTAAAAGATTAAATTTGTTCTTCAGTAATTCAGCAAATCAGTAACTGAGCCTTTAATCAAACTTCGTTCGGAAATGGCATAAGAATGCACGATTTTGTTAATTGTACAACTCAGGTAGCTGCTGCAATCTAAACATGGGCTAAGAGCAACAGACTATTAAAAAAATATTCTATGCCATACAGTGCAGTAATTAAAGCGCACTCATATTTTTAAAGGTTCCCAATCGAAAATTTTAAAACCCTTGCTTAGAAAATGTCAACTGAAGTCATTAGTTTCGATTCGCACTGCAAGCGTTATCGCGTTACCATTTCCGAACAGTTTGCAGACATGTTACACTTTAGTATCCTTCTTCTTAATGTGAAATCGATGAAAACATGCATTTCAAAACACCACACCTTAAGATTTCCCCATCATTCCAAAGTTCTTAATTAAACCCAGCGCAAATTGTTGAAACTCTTACTCTGGAAATCCACTAATTTTTACCGACAACCGTGGGGAAGTACGACGGGTTTGAAATGTTGGCCAATGTCATGCACTTTTCGTGGAGGCAGAGAACAATGCAATGTTCGGATGAGAGCGATTGTGATTAACAAACGAGAGGCCCCCTCTCTTGCAGTTGCATGATTGCTAACGATATGCTAGGCTGAGAGCTGGATTCATTCAATGTAAACAAAAATAATCAAAACCTCAAAATTCACATTAACCCAGATAAAAGTCGCCAGACTAATTATTATCTCAGTCCGATTCAATCATCGTTGCCAGGCATTAGGCACGGCTCCAACACAATACAGATCGTTATATTCACGGAATTAAAACTGTAAAGAAAACGGAAGCACACAAAGCGCATGGAATGAATGCAAAAACAAAACACATCCTTTTCAGGATGATCTCCAAGATTCTGTCTTCGGCACAGGTACACAATAACTTATTAAGTAATCTTGGCACCCAGCCAACTGCACAATTCTTTGCCATAACAGCGCACCGAGCCTTGATGTAGGTCACTTTAATAAATCTTCACGTACGACAAAGCTGCACGTTCTCATCGCATGAAGGAAAAATAACATATAATATAATTATGAAGTTTAAATGTAGTGCTGCGGAATGGCAAAGTTCGTATCTGGTGGCACCTTTCTTCGCACGTTTCTTCATTGGCCCGTCATTCTAATGGTGCTCTCGGCGCGGAGTACCTCGGAGATGTTGAAAGCACAACAAATTGAACTAATTGAAATAGTAAATATGCAAAAAAAAGAAGCAATCAGAAAACAGTGGCGAGGGGAGTAGAAAAATCAATTTCTTTCAGATACTTTTTGTAATAGAATAGAGCGCGCACAGAGGCGATGGGACACGAGCACAGGTATTTGTGGCAGAATGGGTTTTGTGTTTGCCTTCGTCGCCACTTCCTCTGAGTGCTTGTTGTTTTAATTAATGGAACAACCCTAATTGCATACTTGTGACGTGTCAAAAGCGTTCTCTGAGCACGGCATTGCATTTTTGGAGGGATAGTAAAGTCACTTTAAAGTCGAAGAAGAAAAAATTAAAGCAACTATGAAATAAAAGACTTGAGTGGTAAGCTCTAATGATCAAAGTGAAAAGTTAAACGACGTGTAACATTGGAAGCGAATGTTATTCTCTTTTCTTGAGTAATTTGAAGAATGACGAATTTAGTCGACGTCTTTTTTGATTCCTAATCGTACATTATCCTTTTCTTTTAGAAAAGCTATCAATAGAACTGCTGTCACTGTGGGCGAGGTAGGCACTGAATAACTCTTAACGTACTGTCAATTCGGCTTGAGAAAGAGAATGTCATTAAATTTTCCAAAAAGCTGGAATAATTTATCACACCTGGAAAGTAGAAACATTTTATGTTTTAAAATATGGCTTTAGTAATGCTACTGCGTGAAAGTTTGAAAGTTAGAACATATTATTAATATTAATATAATATATTCCTTTTCTGTAAGAAAGGTAAGAAAATGTCGCGGGCTTAAAAAAGTTATGAAATTTCCGGAGGCAAAATTATTAGTATACGAGTATTTTTAAGGCAATCGATACTTCATGAAATCTTTGATTTTCTAGCTGTTCTTGCTCACAGAAGCTTGTCTAATTTGTTACATTCACTTCCAGAAAACAAAAATTCTTGGGAAAAATGTGTTCTTGGAGGTAACACTCCCTCCTCGGAAACACTTAACCACACCAATGGCTGTAAAATTTGAATCTTCATTGAAACATTTATAAGATTCCGAGTTTAGCAGTCGAAAGGAGAATGAAAAAACAATAATTTCCTTCCCACGAGTCACGAAGCAATGAACCCAGATGTGAATATCTCACACAAATTATGGCCTATATAAAACTGTTGCTCTCTTTATGACTGTCTCCATACAACATGACGGCCGAAACCAGCAAATTATGAAGATTTGTATATAAAAGCGCCATGCACATGTGGCAAAAATTACGACCTACGAACTACAGAATTCGCAAATTGTTGAAATTTCATTCATGGCACATTTTTTTTGGACAGGTATATGTCAGCCTGTGATGCAGAGAACAAGCATGTGAATATACAATTTTCTGTGTTCGTTTATGTTTGAAGTGGAAGAGAATAATGTTAAATTGTAATTGTTCTAATGGCTTCCTGATTTGCACTAACTGATTTGTCTTGAAAAATATTTATTCAAAAAAGGATTGTCGCTTATCGCTTATAAAAATAAAATTGTTAAAACAACGCCAACTTTATTGTACAGCCATAACGAGCTCAGTGCAGAATTTGCATAGTTTCTACAAAAAGACGACAATTCACAGTCATATTTTGAAATTAGCTTAACTCTATTAAGAGACTTATGTAGAGATATAGGGAGACTACATAAAAACTGTCCAACCAAGTTTTCACTACTATTTAATGGCTTAAGAGAAAATGTAAAGTGTAGTTTTTCTTCGCAAGCTTCTAAAAAACACTGAAATTACGCATTTTATTATAGCTTTTAAAAAATTCGTATGCAGTTTCAGTCCAATTACAATAATGTTTTTAAGAAACTGTCACATGCTTTGAAACACACTGTCAAATGAAGTATAAGTCGGCTTTCCATTCCAAATTAAATATCTGTAACAATCATATGCTGCTTGAATTTGAAATGTGCAAAATAAAAAAATTATTTTTAACGTAAGCGCCATAGAAATTCTAATCCACAAAAATTGAGTTTTGTACAGAAAAATTTAAATTTTAATTGGAAAAATTAGTATTTTTCGAAAGGTAATGAGAAAATGTCACAAATAAGTTAATCTTTCATTTAAAACCGAAATCATCAGTTTCTATTAAACTGAACTATTTGTTGTAGATATCATAAAAGCTGTTATTTTTGTGAATGTCTCTACACGAAATTTCTCTTATAATAATAAGCTACTGTTATTCATTTTGCAAAGTACCATGGTAATTTGATCTAAAAAGAATAGAGGATTGGGAGATAAAACTTGACAATAATCCGTCAAAATGCATAAAATAATTTATTTTTGAATATACCAAAATCACAACTCATTTAATAACCAGTGCTACCAAACAATGTTTTCACAAAGACAATTGTGTTTTGCAAACAGAACAAATATATATAATATATACCATTTATAAAATATAACTTATGTTTTTTCATAGCGCCCCAATGAATCAAAAGCTTACCAAAAGTCAATAACAACATTCACTTTAAAATTAGCGCTGGAAAATTGGAAGCGAAGTAAAACATAAACAATTTATCCATAATCGGCTTACGGTGAAAATAATATCTGGTGTCAACAACGATTGAACAGTGAGCATGTTCCAAATAGCATAGTAGGCAAGCAAAAAGAATCGACCGTTAAATGCGGGTAATACTTTCTATGGGAATCCCTGACATAAAAAACTGATTGTTTTACTTATTTTTGAGACACGTAGTAATTTTATTTGCATTTTGAAACGATTTTCTTAGTCGATTTAAAATTAATAAGCATAGGAACAAGTCTAAAGACATTGCGTGTTAAGGTTGTCATTCGTATTCGTTTTAATAAGGCGATTGCTCATTGTCCGCCTCGTAACCTATTTGCCGTCTTTCGAAACTCTTATCATTCGTGCTTCATTCTTATCTAGGACAAAATCATCTTGTTAGTAGACAGATACTTTATTTGATTATATAATGCAAGAGCAAGGTACAAGTCAAAAACCACAAAAAACAGGACATTCATGGAATTATTTCAGAGCTCATAAGTTTCATTTATCTAACGGTGTCATCATAATTATTATAAAAAACGTTGCGCTGTGAAATATGGTATGTTTCAAGTAGATTTACCGCAAAAGTATTCCATAAAAACATTAGCAAGAGTGCAATTTATGTTTCGTTACTTTAACTGTTACGGTATTTCTATTCAAATTTACACTACACCGAATTCAAACGAACCAATCTCTGCCTTTTTTTATGTTAGTGTCAATTTCTATTAAATAATAAAAATCACACCTCCTTACGGAGGCCACGTCTAGTCATATAATTAAACGGAAGTCCTTTCTTCTCCTTCCCCATGATGAAGGATACTTACAATTTATCGACCGAGTACATAACAATTGCAGTCAACCGTCGTCGACATCGAGCATTGAACTCTAGGCCAAGCATAAGACAGCACTCTCCTGCCATCGATTGTAGTCCACCAACATTCTTGTTGCCTGACAACCAAACACACGCCCTCTCGAGTTAACTACCCTCATACATTTTTTAACAACTTCCAAGGAAACACACCTCCCGAATTCACCCCAAAGCAGAGAGGAGTTTTAAACAACTGGTCACGGATTTCTCATTCACCTGTCACTGTGTAGAGTAGGTCAGAGCAAAATTTATAACTGCGAGTCACGAAACACACGTTAGTTTATTTTTGGGGGTTCCAACCGAATCACCACATCGGCTGTCGAAATTACACAACACTTTACGAAGAAACGCAAAATCTATTACCATTGATTAGACAAAGAACTGCTGCTGCAACATTGTGTTCTTAAGCCATTTCTTGAGTGCACACACGATTCTATACAAGGTGCTGGCACGGAGAGGTCTTGCACTAGCCCACAATAAAATGCAATTTAACTTAAATGGGATCTGCTCGAAACATTGTGGAAATGCTGGCACTGTAGCCAGCGAATGTTAACTGGGGATACAGCCAAGGGATGCAATCGTCATCAGCCCTTGTCGTTGAATTTTTTTCATCTTCTTCGCAAAGCTTTCGCTCTCTCTCTCTTTTTAGAAGTGCAACGAAAACGTTCCAAAATCCATTTGGTTCCTCTGGGATTCTAGGGTTGACGGGGTGGCAAGTGGCACACAGTGACGTTTAAGAGGATGCAAACATATGAGCTACTCGAATGCAATTCACGAAATCGATTTGTCATCATGTGGCACATGGTGTGAAAAACAAATGTTTTCCGTAATGAGGAAAATGTAAACAACATGTGACAGCTGTGAAGTGGTTTGTTGGGGCGTCCTTGGAGTGACTAAGGTTAGTGGTTCGCTTCTGGGGAAATTATTGAAATTAATTGTGTTTACGAATTAAAATTGAATACAATTTTAATGAAGTGTTCACAATTTTGTTTTCAATTCCGATTTGAAGAGAGAAGTTGAACATATGGCTCAAGAGAGATTTGTATTTATTTTAAACCGAAGCAGATTTCAAGAAAAAGCGAATTTTCAAGAGAATTTTCTATAAGCGAATTTCCATTCATCATTTAATGAATGAAAACTTACACCGAAAACATTAGAAGACACTTAAGTGGACTTAGATCCAGGGTCTTGTTTTTCTAGCAACTAGACTTCTTGTACCAGATATTGTTATTTCCTAAGTGGAAGGAACCTACAATTTAATACCGTTTCCGAAGGACGAGTTTGAGAGCCCATTTGCGCCAACTTACCGTCAAATGTATGAATGAAGTGCAATGTCTCCACATTTTATAATCGAACCTGAAATCTAGAGTGCGACGTACGGAACACAATAGATACTATATATATCAGAATTTAATACCGAATTTTCTTGACTATAAAGCCATATTGATTTTTTTTTTAAAGTACCGTAACGGTTTGCGTTCCCAAAGGTAACTCTTTGTTGTTTAACTAACTATGAAAAATACCTGCCCTAGTAAACGTCCAACTTTCAAATTGGATATTGGGTGTTCCTCACTGTTTTTTCCAGCAATCTTGATAGGATTGATAGGGGAAAAGAAAAACTATAATGTTCTCAATTTTCACTTACATAAAACGTAAATAACTTTTTATGAATAAATGTTATTTTAAAAATTACGTCTAACAAAATAAAGCTTAAGACGTCACCCTTCACGCAAGCTTCAGTATTTCCAGAAGCAGTTTATATTACCAAAGGTGGTACATTAAAAATCATCTCACGGCAATTTGTTACCAAACACTCAATATTTCTTCAAGGAACTTCGTTGTTCTTTATATCATTCGCAGAGAGATTCCGTTCACGGTCCATGGTCGCCTGATATTTTAAGTGGTCGCGCGTTAACGTTTCATAAACCGTAATATTGCAGAAAGTTTTGAGTAGAAGTACTTCGTACGCAGTCGCTCGTTTCGAGAGTTAAAAATATGTTTTCTATTAATTACTCATAGATTTTAATATTTTGAAACCTGTTGCGAATACTGGTGTGGCTTCCAAAGTGTTCAGAAAAGGAAAATCTTTAAACGCGTGTCCTATTCCAATTTGAAAAAAAAGAACAAAGAAGTCGTACGTTGTTATATAATAATTCAAAACGGATAGCGTGAGTGCGCTGTTTTGATTTGGTCTTTAAGTTGTTGTTTACACTATTATTATTATTATTTTGTAACTGAATGCTGATGCACAAAAATTTTTGTTTTTAACTTCTCCCTAATTATTTATTATCCATAAACAGTACCAAAAACGGGATAATGCATTTTTTTATTGATAATTGTTCTATTTGCGGTATATTTCATTGTTTGTATTGATTGGAGAATAAGTGTCTAGTTAGATATTTTCGATTCTTGTATTTAAGAGACTTAGACCATTCAGGCTCCAAATTATGAACAGTGTTCGAATGAAAAGGACACGTTTGACATAACATCTCATTGTGCCTAAATATTGAATGCGAAGTTGAGGAACGAGTATCCACCCATACACCAGTTAGACAGTCGGAGATATTTCCCTGTAGAGCATTTTCAATAATCACCATAGTGGTCTATCTATTAATCCCTTACCTTGTATGTAATAAATTATAACTTTAAGCATATGCATTCGATTGTGCGATTATATAACTTCAATTTTTAAAGAACTTCTAAGTACACATACAATTCCGTTTCGATTCCACCAAGGCATCACAAAAACAAGCACATCATCAAAGGGAGAGAAAACTTCTAATCCCTAGTGTAAACATCCTCAATTGTGTACTTCCACAGAGGAACATAAAAAGAGCAAAAAAATCGATAGAATGTCCACATTTGTGACTGACGGTCGAACAGTATGTATTGTACTTTTGCCAACTTGGCAAGGATAACAGAATGGAAGTCTTTGGTAGACACACAAAATCCTAATTGATTCGATTTAAAAAACAACTACTCACCATTTTGTTTGTTTCCCGTTTTTTGAAACCTGCGACTTTCTCTTCCGGATCTCTTCCAGCCGTGGGCGAGCCATCCGTTCCTATCTTTATGCCCCCGTTAGGCTCCATCGCTTTACAAGCGCTGTTTAATTTTTTGCAATTATTAAGCTCTTCCTTTTGCACATCCCCCACTAGAGAGAGAGAGTCTCCGTCCAACTTTACACTGCGGATTGAATTTGAATTCTTTTCCTGGTCACTTGCAAGTGCGGTCGCCGATGAACGCGTCGAGTGTAGCTTCTTGCGGAAACTAAAACCGGTGTGGGTGATGCCAGTGTTGTTGGCAGCACCATCTGCCAGGACTGTTCCGTTATACAATCGTCCGCAGCTCTCCACGATGGGGGTGGTAATGTGTTCCATGATCCCACGTCGGGGAACGTTGCTCTTAGTACCACGCATGCGCAATGATCCGCTCCTGCGGAACAGCTTTTGTTGTCCTGTGAGCACTGCCAGTGGATACGGAATTTTGGACTGTGATTGTGCTGACGGTGAGGGGGGACGCGACGGCGAGTGTGGTGCGGATTTGGACGTGTTGTTTGGAAGTGTAGTCACCGCAGTGGGCTTCTCTACCATCAAAGACGATGACGGGGGTTGTTGTACACGGTCTGTGTTTATTTTGTCGGTCAGTGGGCCACTATTCACTTCTGGCCCGTTTGATGGTGATGTCATCATCTTATGCACGCACAAGCTTTGACTACTGTCTTACGTCATAGAGTTACTTGTTGACAGATGCTGGTAATCTCGTGCAGCTGTAATCCAGTTGTTAGTCGTTCACCGTTTGCCGATGCTTGCTCCAGCTGGAGTCAATGGTCGTCAAAGAAAGTGGACCGAGAAAGATAACAAGAAGAAATAAAAGAGAAAATTAGTAATTAACAGGAGAAAAGTAACCGCTTCTGTGCGGTGCATCTGCAAGATGAAAAGTTATTCTCGCGGCCATGTTTTTAACACTTCAGAGGTCATCTGTCGACAACACCAAACACAATTCAAGAGGATGAGCAGCTGCTAATCTAGATGTGCTTGCCCTTAAGCTGGACACCAGCTAGGGAACACGTTCGCTCTGCTGCCCCCAATAGCATATACATATCGTTCGATCTCTTGAGTGCGTCTGGAGGGGCTCTTGGAACCCAAGATGGTAGTGTTTGTTTTTCTTGGTGTGGAAATGGCTGACTTTGAACGCTTTGAATGCTTCCCGTTCAAGCAGGATGGGATAAAGCGATAAAACTTTCTCGTCGGCAGAGGTTTGTTTTCGTTTTTTTTTTTAATTTTTTTTTCTTCGCACTCAAGTGCTCTTGTGTTCGTTTTGCAAAGTCGAGTGATTTTGAAATTAATGATTGGCGTGCGTTAAACTCTTTGGAATGGAAAGTTGAAAAATGAAAAAAAAAAATGAAACCATAAAAGAGCGCGTGCTTAGGTAATCCCCGTGATATGCAAACTGTTGCGGTAAGCAGCGATGTGGATACTTTGTAATTTCATGAAGAAATATGCAAATCAGACAACCGACGCGAGTTTTAGAATTGCAGTCATTTTGCAAGCTCTTCTCCTGCGATACTTTAGGAACTACGAACAGAGAGGTGTGCATTTCTAATATATGCAAAGACTTTCACAAAATTCATATTGTGTGGCATACTTCAAATGAAAACAATTTTGCCCCCGAGTATTATTTTTTTTCTTGCAACGCTACCAACCTTCGTCCTGTCATCCGATAAAAATTGGGTGACAGAAGTTTCATGCAGGGAACCACATCAGGACTCATTCACATCACAGCCTTTTTTCTCCCCTAAATGAATTGAATCCTAAATTGTTGTTTTGTTTGAGTAGGTTAAGATTCTGCAAATCTAACTCTGTTTGTGCGACTCGGCATCGCTCACCAATTATCCATACGCCTAGGCTATCGAATGTCATATCAGTTGTTGACTTAACCTCCGCCAACATAGGCGGGATCTATCTATTCCTTCTCCGTACAAATAATTTGGTGCTTTAAAAGGTTACTCACATGAGTGACTATTGCGGTGGCAGGATGTCATATTCTATAGACTGCAGCGTCTCGTAACGTGCTTTAACAAAACTGACAGCGAAAAAGGAAGTAAAGCTATGCTCACCCAAACTGGTTATATCAGCCAGAATAGCTGACACTCTCCGATACAAACTGGTAAAATAAAACAGCTTAGACAGCATCAAGACAACGATGCTGGGACAATTTCCTTAGGGGTTATGTATTCATTTCTTACTTGAGCCGACAGGAAGTGCTTATGCATCGCCGCCCACATCATCTGCCGTAGAAGTTTCCGAGGTAAGGAAAACATTAAATCTTTTTGTCACTTGATTATGATTCCGTGACTGTTGAGGAGAATATGCGTGAAGTATAGAAAATCTGAAAACTTCCTAATTTTATTTAATCGAAATTCCCGCGGTTAGTTCTTTAGAGTTAAAAAACAAGATTTGAAAAGACGCTGTCCAAAGTCTTGCTGCATGTATGCGTAATCATTTTGTATTGGAACTATGGTGCATTAATGATAAATTGGAATAACCACACCAGAGAGGAATTTAAACTAACCCTTACTTGGTGATATGTGTTTAAATTCTTGTTAAAATTAGTCAGTGATTACATTTTGCGAAAACTTTTTCGCAAAGTCTGGTGTTAAGTTAACGGCAATATATCAGCACACAGCATAATTGAAATTTGCTCTGCAATCTCTTCTCATCATCATCATATTATTGTTATAGTCGTTATTTTTGCTAAGATTAACCAACTAACCATTAGACAATCTCAACCAATTTAAAGGTTAAATTTTGCAAATCACATGACGCGCAGGCTTTGGTTCTATTAAATTACATTGAAAGAAGGCTAAAAAGCAGCATGTCACGTACTAATTAGAAACATCTTCCTTTGCGGCACAAATTATTGAAACTTTAAAATTTTCCTGTCTGTTTGGAAGAACAATACAGTGACAGTAGGAAATGGAGCCAACATTTTCTCAACGACTTTGTAAATCTTTCTTTCTTTCCAGTGTCCCACGATAATGAGAGGAAAAAAAAGATGTCAACGATATTCTCACATATTGTTCGAAGCATACAAATACAAAAGACACTCAGTTGCCGCTTTCTATACTATGAAAAGTTCCTTGAGGTAGTCTTTAGACTAATTCCACTACCCTGCATGACATCTCGTTAATTTCTCAAGATACGATGGCTTTTTGCTCTTCTCATTCGCCACAATAGCAAATAACGTGTCGAATTTGACCTAATCCCTTCAAAACGTGACAGTCCATGAATTACATTTTTTTCCACGTAAATGACCTACCGCCACAACGAAGTGCTGATCGTGCCAACAGCGTCAGAAATAAGACTCACTCATCTGCGAACCCACGATCTATTACGCAAGCACTTTTTGGAAAAGTCACTAGAAGTGCTTAATGGCACTAAGACGGACTGCTTCGACATGGTTCAATATTTCGTTGAAATTCAAAACTTTTTCCGTGATTAATCGAAGAGCAACGGGTGCGTAGGCATGTTCATTACTACACTCGTCCATCACGATGTATCAATCGGCTGGCGCATTTTATTTCAGTTTACCCTTCTCGGCCCTTTCTCTACCAATAAACACAATCTAAACTTTCCTTGGAACGTAAGAAGATCAATTATCCACATTCATGATCTTGTTGGTCGTCGCAGTCTTCGAATCCAAGCATCAACCGGCTCCACCAGCAACAAGAAAGCAGAAACGAATCCGAGGCCGATGAGATGTTCGATAAATCAAGCTGTCGTGTACACATGTACACGGCACACGAGCCCATGGCGACACGGCGGAGATGCTCTGCATTACCACGCTATATCCGATCGAGAGACTCAGGCGATTAAGCGCATTCGACCTTGCAATGCATTCCCCAGAGCGACGACCCGAAGCAGCGCTAACGCCACAGCCACCCAACTGCGACTGCGATGCCATGTGAATTGTGTAAGAACGACTACCGCATCGTCTGCCGCTGCCATCTCAATTGTAAGCGGATACACTGGTTGAAGATACGATTCCCCCTGTGAAACGAGAGTATAAACGAACGTTAAACCCTTCAACTGTGTGGTACGTAGCGCAATCGCAATGGCTTACGTTTCGCAACGCAAGACGAGTCGATTCTGGTGGATCATGAATTCCATAAACTGCAGAAAGGAGCTCTTCTCCAGGCGTGCATGCGAGTAGGTGACACTTTTCGGAAAGCCTTATGGGGAATTGTTTCGAAGCCAGTCGCCAGACGCCGTCTGATCACCCTGAAGCTCTGGCTGCACAATGTATCATCTTACCAGCGATCTGTGGTTATATGATACGCTTCTGGGCTACGAATTACCTAATGAGAGAATTCATTAAGAGATATGAGCTCGGTTGAACTACCTCTGTGGGCGATTGCGCAACGCGAGCGCAAGGAGTCAACCTCCTCCCTCACCCGACTGTATGGTTCTTGAAAATCAAAAGCAGACTCTGCAGCGTCATAAGCGCTTTAAAGTTTTTAATTGGGAAGAAAAGTGTTGAAGCGTACCACCGCGAACGGGTTCGACGCGGCTAAGGATTGACAGCAATTTATTTTGCTTTTGTGATCAGAGAATCAGATGGTTTTTGACAACGATCTCTTGTCACAAGTCATTACAGTCGCAAAGCAATCTCTGAAGTCGGGGGAAGAGGCTCTTACGTTTTGAAGGAGTTCCGCACAAGAACTGCCCAACCATCGAACCGCAGAACACAAGAAAACAGAAATAAAAGCTTTTAGCAAGCAATTGCCTTGAAAAATGGGAAATGATGGATTTCCAGCGAATGACCCTGAATGCATGAGTAATGCCGAATGAGGACAACTGCTCGTCGACTGAACGAGGACGAGTTTGCCATTCTGTTTTGTAGTAGTGGTTGCGTTTAAGAGGAATTCAAGTTTTTTTGTGCGCGAAACGGTGCAGATGCAAACCGATGGTTGCCATGGTGCCGCTGTTGAGTTGAATTGCTTTCCTATTTAACGATGCTATGAATGTATGATGTGGAGTGAATGGGTTTTGGACTTTGATTACGATTTCGTTTGTATAACTTGCGTTTCCAGTTTGATAGCCGGGCAAGGGAACGGTCGCGGCCTATTTAAATTTTGATTTGATATTGGGGCATATAATGGCTCGTACGAAACACTTTTATATGTTCACATGTATGTACCCTTACTTATTTCCTAAATCTAAGACCCGAACAATTTGAGGTTCGAATGGATAAACACTTTCTAAACGAAGGAAACTAAATACCAAGCAAAATGTAATAAGCTTTGCAATGTTTTCCATTCTAATGACTAAAAACAAAATATTTGTGCTCCTGCTCCGGTTCATGAACAATGGTTAAAGTTTAAGTCGTGCCCACAAAATATGATAAAAATTTGAAAACTGAATGAATGTGTTGAAACCATTACAAGAAAAACATTGCGTCGATAGTGGATCACGAAAACTATTTCTAAGTTCTAAAGCTAAAGGCTAAAAGTCCTTTCCGGATTTCAACAAAAAACTTTGTGGTAGTAATAGTAGTTGAATATTTTTATGAGCAATGAAGCAACAAGTGAGTGGAAATGGCAGGAATTTGTTAGGTATTCAAGCACCTTATTATTACTGTTTTAAAGGTCAATATTAATAACTGGTATTATAAAGCCACTGAATGGATCATTTCTTATAAATTCTTATAATAATTCTTGTGAACGAAATTCATTCGATTCACACTCATTGGGCCTTATAAAGACATATAGAAAAAAGGTTTCATTAAAAAATCATGTTCTGTATTGTAAGTGCCTTGACCAAAAGCAGAATATTAACTTGACACTAATCGGCAAAAAATAGTTGTTTGGTTTTTATGCCGATGTTGTCATTGGATTGTTGTTTTCATTCATAAAAGTTGCAAAAACTTTCAAATCAATGGATCCTTTGTCTTTTTTGTCTATTGTGTGTTTCAAAAGTGATTACCACAAGCGGTTGTAAGAGTTCAAACCTTTTACGTGTTATTTAAAAAAAGAAAATTGTTTAATTCTTTAAACCTTTTAAACAATTTAAAAAAAATACAGCGTCTTGACTAACCTGACAATAAATTTAATTAAACCAATAACATCAATAGACTTAATTTCACCTGCTTTTATCTTCGAAAGTCATTCCAACGAGGACCATGGATGTGATCGTGAACTTGGCTTAGAAACTACTAATATGTATGTAAAAGAATTTCAATAAACGTGTGTGTTTCTCTGGGAATTGTATATAAAAATAAATTGTCAAAAATGTTCACTACTCATACAATCCAAGACACTCGGGTAAGTTTAAGTTGAATATCGAGCTTGTCTTATCCGTATATTCTACTTTACTTAAATTGCCGTTGGCAACATCGAACTTGTTGCTTGGCATCATCATTCACAACTATTCACATACAATACATTTTTACGTTACAAAACTGTTCATCAGCACAAATACTTTTCAAAGTGGGAGATATTTGAAGTAGATACTTATAAAGACAAACATTTGATAATTTTGCTTAGAACGCCAATTCCAGTTGTATCGGCGTGAGACATGTGAAATTTAAAGGTACTTCTTGTTGTGCGAATTAAGGTCGTATTCACATTTGAGGAAGATTTTCAGCTTTAAAAGCATTGCAGACACATACATTTTTAACAATCCAAACACACTAGTTTTTTCAAACGAACAGTTCAATGCTTCATTTGTCCATTTTAACTTCAGCTTGTACTACGTGTTTATAAACCACGTCAACGTTGTCAATTTCAGAGCACTTCACTCCATCTGAACACATCAACTTCACAATCATGTTTAAATGCTGTCAAGGACACCTTAAGTTATTATATTAATCGCATTTACACATTACAGTCCCAAACTCACTTCGTGAACGTCACTAAACTAAATTGACAGCAATTCACATGGAAGATCACACATTTCAGTAGTTATATGACGGCTTGCTCGTTTTTTTCTTTTCTTACGGTAAAAATGCGTGCAAGCACAAATGACACTGGCGGCAATAATTAGTCAAACTGTTGTTCCAGAAACAATTTCAACCGTGTTGCTGTGTTTGCAATTACTCGTAACCAACACGAATCAATGATTTTAACTGATTCGCTTCGCGATTTGACGGATATTTTTTCGTTACTTTTTTTCCAAAACAAACTCGTCTTATCATAGTGATAAGCTATCGCGACAGAGAGAGCGACCGAAGGAGAGTGAGCTAATTCCCATGACAGACTGCTGTGTTTGTACAGACTTCAGATGTATCTTCAACCACATTTCTCCCTGAACTCGATTTAAATACTGAACACGGATCAATAGACTTTGACAAGTGTCTCACCAATGGATTCTGAGATTTTTTTTTAAAATTACATCGCTAAACTGTACCCCTGGCTGATATCTGCGGTTGAACCTCGAAGACTGAATATTCTAACCGAAGAGCACGCAATGGGTCGTGCAAGGGATGGGGAGCGGAGCGTGACTGTTGTGTGCGCGCAGAGTTATTCGTGCACTTTTGAAATCGATCGTATCGTTCGATCGATGAATAGTTATCGATGGGGGCTTTCAGATTATTTCTTCCACTCATTGAACACTGTTTCGGAAGGTTTTTATAATGCAATACATTTCATGTGTCCCCCTGCACTACAGAGGAGGGAGGCAGCACGGCGGCGACGCCGCAAGTGTAGGGGTATATAAATACAAGCCCACTTTTTATGCAACCGCCTGATTACGCAGCTTTGTAGTGACTGCCGGTCACTGAGGGCTGCACAGAAAGGGTCTTAATTATACTCATTTGGATGTGAGGTGAGACGCTTGTAAGGCACTCATCATGGCTGATTAATTATAATCACATCTTTCAACGTGCTTGCCGCCTGAGTGGGAAAACAGTGAAAGTGCATTTCCGCATTGCGCTGCTGATAGCATCTTGGCACGCCACCAGAGAAGTCAAAACTGATTAAATCTTCAGGAGAGGGGTTTCGCAATACTCTTTCGTAAGCTTAACAAATTCAATTTTTAAGAAATTTTTGAGTGCAAGACGAATTCGGCCTCCAGGAGAAGATTGTTGCATCAAATCGAGGTAAGATGATTGTTGCAAGCTCGTGATTTCTTTATGAATACGGTCTTTGGAGTTTAATAAGCGCAACTTATGGGAGGAGATTACTCAACGCGCAACTTATGGAGTATTTAACTCATTTGTAGTTGCATCATTCATCTGCGTCAATAGTCAACGATTTATAGAAAATTTGCTTAAGAAAATATTTGCTGACTTAACAATGCAAAAATTAGTGATCGTCTTAAGATTCAGAGAATGCCGATTGTATCAAGGTTACCTTTTTAATTCGGGGTGATTTAATTTTATAATAGACATGTTGTCGAAGATCTAGCAGGCTTTGGGGAAGAAATATTTTCGCGGAAGAAGCTCTTTCTTGTTTGACAACAATGTGAAAACTAGAAGAACAACACTTATGTTGTTACCCAGAATTTGGCTTAGCTATGTATATCGCTTGCGATAAAATTTCCAGAGATATTGGTGCTCACCCCTTTTGGGACAATTTACCTGTTGTCCTTCCAGAACTAATGTGGTTTCAATTAACAGAATGATTTCTAGATTGAAAGTCACCCCTTCTCACCTACTTGAACTAGAAAACTAGAACTTCAAAGATCGCACAAATGGAAAAATTATGTTCATATTCTTCATATAGCCGAGGAAGTCATTTGAACGCACATATCTTTGCCTTCCGCACTGCATACACGAGTTGGCGTAGCTCGTTAATTTCACGGATGTGCCCCTAGTTTTTGTTTAAAACTTTTCATTTGAAAGTGCGAAGAATTTGCAGAACTGTTGTGTGCAGCAATAAGTGCTGTGACATAAGGTCACGTTAATATTTTTTACCGACATAAGGTTTTATTTACAAAAAGCCCTTTAAGAGGGGCTTGAAAAGCATTTCTAGTTGTAATAGTTAAAAGAAAAATAAGACTGAGGGACACGCTGACCCTGCAACCCTCTACTTGGGAAAAGTTCAATATTGAATACATTAAAACTTCCGCCTACCCTAAATCCTGCCTGTAGCCAGAAAGGAGGATTTCACTGGGCAGAATGCACTCCTCATACCTACAAACATCATTATTTATCAGTCCCCTTATACCTCCTTCACCGTTTTTTCGTCAGAAATGTAAATTAACTTGAAAGTGATATACGGCTAAAATGGCTTTATGATGCTTTTGCAAAGTAACAAAAACAATTAATGACGTAATGTCGCGTCTTAATCACTTTCTTATTGCAATCGAAATGGTCAAGTGAATTTCCAGCTGGAAAAATTCAGCTTTGTCTTGACTTGCTTTCTCCAATTTCAGGCACCAAGCTGTTTGAGATCATTTTCCACTATCTATTTACGTTGTTTCCTATTCGATGACTCTTTGGCTTAGGAACCAAAAATTTTCAACTATAACTTATATACGGTTTAAAGAAACTTTATCTACTTCAACTATCGTTTCGTTATTGCTCTATCAGTGTGTGCAAAAAACTATCAATTATTCCAGACCTAAGTGAATACTAACGAGGAAGTCTCCAAGCTACGTCGACCCAAATCCATAATTTAATTTTTTTTTCATACACAGATGGGCAGGTTATACCTCAACCAAGGACTACCCAATCTCCCTCTGCTAATCTTTTCCTCAACTTGCCTCGCACGTAAGCCGTATACATTTTAAGCAATCTACTTAAATTCCATTGAAAATTCATAAAATTGACAGCCCTTGAATGAAATTTTCAACTTATTAAACGTGACCTCCCCTCATTTAAGGCTAAAAGCGAAAATAAATTAATCTAAAGACGTGACAAATGAGATAATCGTAAACTCAGATTGGTACCTATCACATTAACTTGAGCAATATTTTACCAAGACCAAGAATTTTAAATGTCTCTTTCACTGCTTTAAGTCATAAACTGACAACTCCATGACTTCTTAAAGTTGAAACTTTATCACGCAAGGCAGCCATTGAGGGGGAAAATCCATAAACCTATCGATTAATATAGCATCGTAAAGTTCTTTTTCATTTCACTAATGTACCATTATCCGTGAATTTAGAAATGTTTATTAGGAATTGTGCTTTTGATGATTTAAGGAGATTTAAATGTGTCTGATAGTTTAGGCTGAACAATAAGGTTATGTCCTAATTGAGATAGACTTTTTTGAATTTTACATATAGTAACTGATATAAGCATTTTTGTTGTTTTGTAATATGCTGAACATAAAGTTATTTAAGTTATTTTCAATACATCTGGGAAGTTAACAATTAGCTATATTTGATGTTTCCGCCTTTTTCACCAATCTTGTAGTGTATGGTAAGCATTATAGTGAATGTCTTAACACTTTGTGCGGTCTAGCGGTTAGGGATATGGTCTAGTGGATACAAGAATTGTGGCCAGCCGACCACGCACAGCGGTTTTCTTCCGATGCTTTGGGGTTAGGAATGTAGAAACAAACTCGTGATTTTTTTTCAATTCTGTGAAAGAGTCAATTCAAACTGCTACGAAAAGTACAACTACTAGGTCAACAATTATTGTTATGAAATAATGCACACGTTCTGATTGGTTACAACAGTCGATCATTTTTTCTTGAGATGACATTTAAACCTTTTCCTCCACAAAAGGAACGGCTTATTGCCATTGTATTTTCGACTACAAGTTACTGAAAAATAAGTATTCAATATTATAAAATAAGAGAAAATAAAATAAATTGAAGCGTTTAATGCAATTCCATAAAATTTGAGTATTTCGAATGATTTCTTGTAGTAGCTCTTAGTGGCCGTAAAATCAAATTTTCTTAAGTAAAGTTTCACAACTAACCAGTACGTATGGCAACATTTTCGAGGTAGTGGTCGCAACTTAAACATTGTTTAACAGCGCTGTACGTCCCGTCGTACATCCTAGGTCTACGTTTGATTTTGATTCCTCTGAGGTTAATTAAAAAAAGGTACTTTTCACGAGTTTCTCCTCCCTCGAGTTGATGACAACATTAGGAGGGATTCAAATGTTTAGATAAAGTTTTCAATTTGTTTCCTGCACTCGAACAACAACACTTATCAAAATACTGGATAAAAATGACTAATTTAATTGCAAAGTTATCTTCAAAGAGCCTGGATATACCAATGGCGCTATTGGGGCGTTTATTTATTTATTTTACGGTCGACAGGTCGATCGAAGCGTGTTTAATCAATTGTACTGTTGTTATTTCCCTTCGAACTGAACATTTATATAATGTATAATATCTTATTGTTTTCTTAAAAATATTCCAGTAGAAAGATATGAACTGAATCAATGTATCAAATCTCTGAATTGTAAATTGTGCGATGGTTTGCCTTGTAAATTTATTAATAATAAAATAAATAAAGAAACATGTCATGTCATTTGGAGATCCCATTTGTTAATTACAAATAGGAGAATAATTTAAGCTAAATGGTTTATAAAACACCATCCACCTCAACACTCTATTCGAATGTCAACATTTTTACGATTTGGGAAGAGTTCGACTCTATAACCCAAATGCAGAAGGAAATGAACACAAATCTAACAAAAGCATGTTGTGAAAGGCGGTTGAAAGTAGCCTCAAATACATTTAAAAGTGACCCTAAAGACCGGTACAAAAGGTCACACTAGGTGAACCCAGAGTTCCATACCATACCCGGAAATAAAACAGAAGATGGTATAAATGAGGTGTATAAATGATGTGTCGTCCAAAATTTTTCAAGAACCGCTAGGAGAAATAATAAATAAAGTAATCTGAAATTTCGTAAGTTGTGGTGGCTTAAGCCAGAATAAGTTAATTGTGCCAGTTGGTGGAAGCCTGCAACAGATTTATAAAACTGAATATTTATGTATATTCATAAAGAGTGAATGGTTTCAATATCCAGCAATATTTGACCCAGATTTAGCAGAAGTTCTTTCTCATTAATGCAAGAGCTCATATAACGACATTATACCATTACACTGTTCTTAAGAGTTTTCCGCTGACGTGCAGTTAGTTTGTCACACGGTTATTTAGTTGAATATTGAATGAATACCAAAATATCACGCTTTCAAGGTTCTTAAATTTTAACTTGTGAGGTGAATTGATAAATGCGGTCAATCAGTGAATAGATATCAAATTCTTAACTTATTTTCGATAAGTTTTCTCGTAGAAAACTCAAAAAAATTAATTAGAATAATGAAAGCAGTTTCATTCTATTCAATCGTAGTTAAGAACATTGATCAAGATGTTGCAAGCATTTATGAACAAAATGGAGCAATGCAGGTAGTCCTTCAAACAGAAAAGCCCATTCCCAAAAGACAATTAGTCAAACTGATCTGTCTATTTAACAGCAAGATACCAATTCACTACACATGACTGACGGACGCAACCTACCTTCTATTTGTGGCCGGCAAATCGCCCTTCACTAACGTCCGCGTCGTATATGTTATCAGTTACAATCACTGAACACTGAATTGAAATTTAATTGGATTTCGACAAAGTTTAGTTTGACCAATGACTGGCACACGTTTTTTTAATCCTGTCACAGGCAAAAGTGCCTTAAATCCTCCAATTATTCACTTTTCACTTCTCAAAAAACCGCTCCTTCCTTTTGCACACTTAACGCACGAATATGTCGACAAAGTGTGTAGCTAGCCCTCCAGTCAGCAGACTAAAAATTGTATGTCTTAGCAACGACGATGTTCATCAACAAACTGAATGCACCGGAGCGAATTCTTCGCAACTGAAGCAAGCAACCACGGCGAAGTCTTCAGCTTGAGGTAATTAGCTTTTTTTCTCCTCCTATTTTCCGTCATTCGTTCGCTTTCGTGGGGTTTCCGTGCGCTGCGAGACGGTTTGTTGTACCGCGTGGGGACGAATGGCGGGCACTGTTGAGCGGTGTATGCACATACCTGTGGAAATCTGTGTGATTCCGAATTTAATTCCCGTCTCTTCTTTTTTTCCCAATTTCAACTCAACTGTATGGGAATGAGGTTGGCTGCAGTACTGGGCGCGTTTTGGGCAAGTTAAAATTGCGGGAAATGCATATCTGATAGAGCGCCACAGTCATTATTTGATATTCTGTTGTGTGGTCGTTAGAAGTGAAATGAAGCCGAAAACATTTGTTACGATTTTCCGGTAGATTAATGTTTTAGTTGCTTTTTCGAGTGGATCGTTTGCAGTCGGCCCTTTAACGTTTGTTTAGTGTATATAGCAAAATTAATGGGCATTTAAAAGCCGAGGAAATGTCTTGACCGTAATTTATAGGACAAAAGGGTACGTGAAGGTACTGAGAAACACGTTTGTTTAGTTGCACATTTAATGCTCTAGTTTTGGACTAGGCCGTGTTCCTTTAATCAGGTCTGGGAAAACGAACTTACTTTTGTGCATTTATCCTCTTTAAATCTTATCTTGGTAGAAGAATTAGTGAGGCTCTGAGTAAATTTAGGCCAAATTAGAGTATACAATGTGATGAACTTGTGAAGACTGCACTTTTATAGGCATATTTCAGCGGTTACTGTAGAATGTCTAGGAACAAGTAGGACATGCTATATTTTTGCAGCATTAAAACTCTTTTAAATTCTACAAACTGCGGGAATCTACAAACGTCTTATTCCCAAGACTTTCCATAATGAATTGAAAAATGATACTGAAAAAAAAAGCAGTTTGATACGAGTCACACGAGAAAGTCAAAAATGAAACTTCACTATGAATCATCCTATATTATTATTTAAAACTTTTTTAAAGATCATAATCAAAAGTCACCCTTTTCGAAGTATCCAATAGATGTTGCTTCGTTATCGTTTTTGATTTTTACGAATACATGCCATTTGACTTCCGAATATGCTACCACAATATTCACACTACCATCATCAGATCATGAAAATGGTGATTGGAAATTAGCAAACATTTTATATCTGTCACCTGTGGAAGATAAAAACAACAAACGTTGTCGTTGCCCAAGTTACATTTGTCTGTCATAATTTTGTGTCAGTCATTTTGTGCTGGAGAATTTCACTCACACCCAGAGAGCAAAAACACCTTGTACTGCAGCAAGCAATAGACATACATCAAATTTTCAGCACAATTTCGCAAAATCTTAACAGTTGTTTGCGTCATCGACACCAGGTGATCATTTCACAAACAGCTTACAAGTAGTTGACGTTTTAAATAACCAACCAACAACCCATCCATCGCCAGTGACAATCTCATTTTATTGCCGTCTACAAATATCGCACTTGCAGAAAAACAAAGCAGAACAGGAACGTTGCAACACTCTATTGCCACACTTTCATTCGCTTGTAGGGCTAAGCTTCTAGCCCACATAGGACACCACCATTTCCGTGGATAGGATGTTGAAAATAGCACTGATTACGAAAATGTCATGACCCATTTCCAAAGCGCTTCACAATTACCTCAGCACATCAAACGGAAGTTAATCCACTAATTGCATCCAAACGGTGCGGCGTGGCGCAGCGCAAAGTACGAGTACATCATCATCACAAGCGGCGTCAGCAACGGTATTGAGAGCCATCCGACCGTGAATTGTCACATTTATAGCTCTGCACTAACCAGAGTGCAATGACTCGTAAGTTATTACCTTCTCGCTACCTCGGAGCGGACAGTACTCCAGCCAAGCCCATCGCACAACAGGTTCAACCGAAAACCAACAACGAGGCGTTCCTAGAAATCCGTCATAATTCTCATGAATCCGGTTTCAATTAAGTTCAACGTCGTTTGCTTTGATGTGTTCTCTGGAGGTGCCATGGTCAGTTGCATTGTTTTCTTAAGAACATGCCGTACCGGGAGGATGGGAATCTCTGGCATCGTTGTCAGTATAAGTATGTGAGGCGGGAGTGATTACTTTCGTTCCGCAACAAATCACATGCGCCACTCACTACTGCCAACAATTGAAATTCTCGCCTGTCTTAAGGTCTTGGATGCGTATTTATGCCCTAAACGGTAGGCCAGACGGGGAAATCCGTCGATTGTTTGATAAAGTAGCACTTGAAGCACTGTTACCTCGACCATTCGATGCAATTGCGGCAATTGTAGGTGATGAAGCCACTTCGTTTGTTCTTTTGTTCTTTACTGGAACGTCGAGGTAGTTTGTGTTTTTAATTTTCCCGCAATAAAAAAGAAAAAAGGAGCACCTGCTTACGGTGAAGTGATTTATTTCAGTGAAAGGGCGCTGAAAGAGTTGTTCCCTAACTTGATGACATTTTAAGTATAAACTCGTATCAGATTGTGTATGGTGTCGGCTTCATTGTTTTAGGAAAGGTGAGAAAATATGAGGATAGCTTTGTGCCTAGACCGTGACGCCTTTGATATGCCAAGCGTAGTAGGAAATCACCCTCTAGAGGTAAGCTTCGTTATTAGTGCGATAGGCCAGGAGGGAATGTTTATACTGGCACTTATATTAGGGAAGACGGGTGTTGGTTTGTCTAATGCCACAATCAGCTCAGGACAGCTTTTGATTAATGTTACTAAAGATCTATTAGAACTATCCAAAAGAATTAAGAAAGTCTCCCCCGAAAGACTTACGCAAAAAAGTTTCGAAATGTTCAACTAATAATCTGCACACACCGTTATTTTCAACTTTCGAGTACTTTGCTGATATCCTGATTCCTTTTTGACATATTAATTTACGAATTTGAGAATATGTGTTCCATACCAGAATTTTGTTAAATGTGAGTAATGAGCAACACATGTTACACAAACAATACAACATTCGTGCGTTAATGTCGTTTACATAAGAAAGTCGTGTTTTTAAAATTGCGTTAAGATTGATTGCCCTACAAAACAGATCCCACGTAAGCTGAAAATGGTACTTATTTAATTTTATTTAATATGCTTTGCGTTTTGAAATATCCCTTGGGAATCGAAGGCTTGTTTCCTTTGCCAGTAAAAAAAAGTTATAATTAGTTTGCTTTCCATACAAAAGAAAGACAAAGATGTCCAACTATGTGAAAGAAGAAAGAAACAGGTTGTCGCGTGAAGTTTTACGACGCTTTCTTATTGTGGAATTTGCAAATTTTAAGCAAAATATCCAATAAGAATAAACACCAACAATAATATTTTTGCCATCCCTGCATTTTAAGAAACTGACAAATTCATTTATCACTTGAACACACTCATTGGTATCACTGCTGAACTCAATCAACTTTCATTGAATGTGGTCATCTTTTGTTACTTGCACATTTGCCAAAGCCCCACAACTGTCAAATTTGTGCTGTGTTGTATCGTAAAGAACATATTCGCCGGAATATTACTCACATTTCTTCTTTTTTTGTACAGAAACAAAGAAAAAAATATTTGGTAGAATAAACGTAAATTTCTCAACTGAAAAATTTTATGGAAAATTTTTTTTTCAGAACAATGGAACGTTTGCTTCGTTTAGGAGCTGCTATGCCCCAAGCCGCACCGCCAACGGATGCCCCTGTTGTGGATACCGCGGAGCAGGTGTATATTTCATCGTTGGCATTGCTAAAAATGCTCAAACATGGTCGTGCTGGAGTCCCCATGGAAGTCATGGGCCTGATGTTGGGTGAATTCGTTGACGATTACACAGTTCAGGTAATCGATGTTTTCGCGATGCCCCAAACTGGTACCGGAGTGTCTGTCGAAGCAGTCGATCCAGTTTTCCAAGCGAAAATGTTGGATATGCTTAAGCAAACCGGTCGCCCTGAGATGGTTGTTGGATGGTACCATTCGCATCCTGGATTTGGATGTTGGTTGTCTGGTGTGGATATCAACACACAGCAGTCCTTTGAGGCACTAAGTGAACGCGCCGTAGCTGTCGTTGTTGATCCCATTCAATCGGTGAAGGGAAAAGTTGTGATCGACGCTTTTCGTTTAATCAATCCCAACATGTTGGTGTTGGGCCAGGAACCGCGGCAGACTACGTCGAATTTGGGGCATTTACAAAAGCCATCGGTGCAAGCTTTAATCCATGGACTTAACCGCCACTACTACTCAATAAGCATCAACTACAGGAAGAACGAATTGGAGCAGAAAATGCTGCTCAACTTGCACAAGAAGTCGTGGATGGATGGTCTGACTCTTGCTGATTACAATGAGCATTCCGCTATCAACGAGAGCACCGTGGCAGAGATGTTGGAATTGGCAAAGAATTACAATAAGGTAAGTTTTTGCGTCACTTGGCTGTAAAAGTTTTGTTCAATGAGCTCCTTATAGGCACTCGAGGATGAGGAGAAGATGACTCCAGAACAATTGGCCATCAAAAACGTTGGCAAACAGGATCCCAAGCGCCATCTCGAAGAGAAAGTCGATAAGGTCATGCAGAACAATATAGTCCAATGCTTAGGAGCCATGCTCGATACCATAGTGTTTAAATAATTCGTGTTCTTGTTTCCACTTAAGATTCAATTTATATTTATAACACTTTTCTAACATGGAATCATCATCAGTCGACTGCGGGCTCAGAAAAACAGGCCACTGCTCGCAAAGTAGATATTTTCTTTTTATAAAAATAATTTGGTTCAAACAAATACATATACACTGAACTGCAATGTTGGAGAAGACAAAACAAAAATTGTACGAGTGTTTTAATGCGTCACACAGTTGCACCAGACGATGACTGAGTTTGATCGTGTTGGAGAGAAGGAAGTGCTTATTTTCAGTTTCAGGGCAAATCTCTCTTAGGGAAAGAATGGTGCTTATACATCATTTTGTATCCAACAGTTGGGACGTATACCTGAGGCACGATAAATGAGTAAGGCATCTTGATGCATTAACTGGTTAGTAATTAGTGGTAGTAGTAGTAGCTTGTGGGATTTTGTACCACTGTATCAATCACTCTTGATAATTCAAACCTCCATACTTTAAAAACCTCTGTGTACAGAATCATCCTGATCCTTCGTAATTCAAAAACCTCTCTAATTCGTATTCTCCCTGGTCCAATTAAATTAGAATTAACAAGGGGCCACTGTATATGTTCAGCTTTATTCTATAGTCTTTTATCATTTGCGCGCAGTAACGCAAACTTATTGATCATAGATCACGCGTTTCCAAAGGTCCAATATTTTTAGATTTTCTTTTAGCAGACACTTGACCAATTTCTGAATCTTCAGATGTCATTATCACACACAGAACTTTTAATTCAAAAGAGCCAATGACCATCTTACTCGTTTTAAACCAATTATTATTATTTTGTATATTAATTATTTTGTTTATATTTATTATATTACTTTGGGAGAAACAGTGACTTGGCATTACTTAAAATCCATGCACCCACGCTTTTCTGTAACCTGTCATCAATGACACCTCATAACAACAGCTCAGCTGATTGTTTGGCAAAAACTTTTTAATCAATACGTTTTTGTTTGGAGAGGCCCAATCACGGGAACTTGCACTTCAAAAAGTATTATACCAAAGAAAAACGAGAAAAGGCTATCGTATGTTGATTTGAACTGGTGCAGAAATTGAAGAAAGTGTAACTATGTTGACAAGTCGATAACTTGATCGCTTATCATCTAGTGGAGGAAATGAAAACTTATCGCTTCGTAGTGTTTTCAAATATCCTCAATCTTCAACAAGACCCCTTTGAATAGTTGTTTGTGTGGTGTGTCGCGAAAAATATAAAAATGGGTGGAATAGTGTGGCGTGAACTATTCCCAACAAAGCTAACATGTGTGATTTTTATATTTTATATGTCATTGTTTATAAGCCAAGGTAACAATTACAATCTGCTATACAATGGTAGTGAAAAAGAAAACCTTGACCTGCATACTTTTCTTTTCCATAGGTATATTGGTGACTGCATCTCAAGAGTCGAACAACTCATATAGTTATAACACTGTAACTGTTGTGCTGTTGACTGAAGTTTTAAAGTTGATCGTATCGACTGGACTCTACTGCAGGGAGTAAGTTTAAATGCATATAGATAATGTTAATTTTTCATTCATTGATGATGCTTTTGCTTTCGTAGGAATACGATTCAGTCGTTGGTGCGAGATGTGAAGAAGCATTCGAATGTGATGATGCTGTACTTTGTGCCGGCATTTCTTTATTGTTTGTACAACAATTTGGCATTTGTTAATCTCTCAACATTTGATCCAACAACATACTACTTGCTTTTACAATTACGTGTTGTAATAACTGGTATTTTGTTTCAAGTAAGTAGTAGTCTTAATGAGGGTAATGGTTCTTTTCAAATGGGTCTCTGTTTATGAGGCAGTTGTAGGTATTATTATTTATTAACTTTCTTTTCCCAGGTAGGGTAATTCTGTTAAAAGGCTATTTCCTCAGTCCCGACAGTCCGACATTAGCTTCGTGGTGATTATAATAAGCATTGAACTTAGTGTTTAATTCATTTCGATAAAATATTTATTTTCATTAAGTACTTTATGCAGCACGGAATTCACAGAGCTAATATACAAAGTCGTTAGATGGCCTTTTGAGAAATATCTTGTTCATTTTTAGCTACTTTCGGAGCACATAAAACTCAAGTTACATCATTCTTTCTACACGTGGCTTTCCTTTCACCAGCAATTTATGTGATTTTTACGGTCTGTTTTAGTACTAAGCACATGGATAGGTTATATTTTCCATGTAATCGCATTCGTCATCGCTACTTACTGCTCATAAACTCCGTACAAATTGTGAACAAGCGGTGGAAAAGCCTTCGAAGAGAGCCACACCCTTTATCCAATGAATAATTTTCTTTTCGCCATCAAGGCCTCTGATCTTTTTGCACTTGCAAAAAAACGGATAGTGCTTAAGGGCTTTGATTCAAACGTTAGAAGTCTCGCTTCGATTCTTGAAATGGTTTCTCATTCATCGCCCATTTTCCACGACACCAGCCTATTACAACTGTTGCAACACTTAAAGAGTACTATTTGCCTCTAATATAGCCGTTCGTAGTTAGCAGTAAACTATAAATCTTCTCTATTTGTCAGGGAATAACTCTAAGCTGCTAGCCCCTGTGCGAATCTGTTTCTGGACATAGTTTTTGTTATTATAAGTGTAAAAGTGGTTGTATCGAAGATAAATCAAGTCGTTAACTCTGTCCTCATTTCGATTCTATATTTACACTACAACAACACCACCAACACACACAATATCCACCTTTCACCATGCAAACACTAACCAAAGCGAACTATTGACCAAAATTTGTATTTCACTTCTTTCAGATAATCTTCAAAAAATATCTCACACAACGACAATGGCTGTCCCTTATCTTACTCACAGTCGGCTGTATGCTTAAGCAATTCAACTTCAACACAGGCAATACCTTCTCACCCTCAGATCTGCATCATCAGAATTCAACTCAAACGAATCTTGCCCACTCGTCGGACACATCGAAAATCGGTGCCAAAAATATCACAGGGTTCGACTTTAGCATAAGTGCCGTATGGATTCTCACACAGACGATATGCTCCTGCTTGGCGGGAGTTTACAATGAATACCTTCTTAAGGACAAGGGAGCCGACGTGAACATCTTCGTGCAGAATGTGTTCATGTACTTCGACTCAATTGCGTGCAATGTTGGGATTTTGATTTTGCGCGGGGAGCTCTTCGATGCATTTACACTTACGAATTTACAAGCCGTATTCCGGTTTAGCGTGCTGGTGATAATTGTGAACAATGCAGCCATCGGTATTGTGACCAGTTTCTTTTTAAAGTACATGAACTCAATCCTGAAGACATTCGCAAGCGCCTTGGAGTTGTTATTCACAGCAGTGCTGTGCTACCTACTCTTCGCAATACCGATCTACATCAATACAGCCCTGTCCATTGCCGTAGTTTCGTTTGCAATCTACTTGTATTCTCAGAGTCCTGTTGTGAATCTGGGCAAAGTCCGCTCAACAGGGCAATCTTCACCAGCAGATACCACAGCAAGAGCGAAGCTACTTGATCCAGACACCGATTTGGACATGGAAGAAGTCTAGCCCCAGGTTGATTTAAGTTTACATTATTTATAGAGCACATTCAACCAAATGATATTCTGCGAATAACACACATAAATACATAATAAACTATTTTTATAAGACGCACACAGTGGTATTTAATTTTACTCGTTTCAAATCATATGTTTTCCTTTCGGAATATGCGCTCATAATCACAGATATGGAAGAGATGACGGTCTCTGCATGTGGCGAGGTGTTCCTGCATATCGCACGGTTGAACTAAGTGACTTGCATTGTAGACGCATTTCTCCAGAGGTGGACCAGTGTAGTTTTTTCTGCATTTCAGGATGTGAGAGGACATCTTAAATGTTGCGATTTTGTGCGTACTGTCGTAAGGGCATACTGACAATTTCACCGATTCTAGCATCTGAAAAAAAGGAGATGGATGATTTTACAAGAAATAGAAATATAAATACGATACTTGTACCTGGACAGTGATTTGTTTTCCACTTGCAAATTCAGTTAAAAATAACTACAAACTACTTCTTTCAATATGCACTGCTGTCAAATAGCTGATGTTCATGATTTTGACAGTCAATGCTAAATATTGACACATAGGGACGCGTTGCCAACGTGACAATTTTCTCACTCATAAAACATTTGCGAATTTTTGTTTTATCTAGACAAATTGTTAAAATTATTGGATCCTAATTCAACTTAATTAATTAAATGTCGTAATCATTATGCCCAATGTTGCATTTTACACCTCCTTTAACCGTAGTTCGTTTCCATTAACCGTGTGTGAATGTATGTTGCCTTTCGTTGATGCACACATTCAAATGTGATTACCATATACATACATATGTAACAACTTATATTTCCGACATAATCTCCTTTCATTCAATGTTTGGAACTAGATCTGTCAACAAGTTTTATTTGTGAAAATGCCGCCGATTAAGAGCCAGTCCGGAAAAAGACCCAGAAAAGTGCTCTCGATTAAGGAAAAATTAGAATTAATCAACGACTATAGTGAACAAGGCATATCCGTTAAGTGTTTGTCTCAAAATTATGGTGTTGGTATACAAACTGTGTACGATTTGTTGAAAAATAGGGAAAAATATGTTAAGCTTTGTTCGAAAAACAATTCATTGCATGACCTTAAGGAAAGGCGAACTCTGAAGATGTCTGTATGTCCTAAAGTGGACGCGGCAACCTATGAATGGTATAGGCAAGAAAGCCGTAAGGGCACTACAATCACAGGTAAGTTTATTTTCCATCCAAACGAAAACCAACATAAGGGACAGTGCATTTAAATTTCAGGTGAAATGATAATCAAGAAAGCAAAGTCATTGCATATCAAATTCAGGACAAAGGCCAAGTGCAAGTACTCTTCTGGTTGGCTAGACAAATTTAAGAAACGCCACGGAATTAGTCGGCAAAAATCATTGAGAGAAAAAGGAGGCGCTGATTTTGTGTCTGCTACGAAATTTGCTAACCAGCTAGAGGAGCTCATGCAAAACGAGGATCTCACAACTGAACAGATTTATAATGTGTACGAAACTAGTCTCTTTTGGAAGTGCTTGCCTCAGAATCCTCTCGCTAGTGTTGATGAATTCTCCCCTGAAGGGCAGATGGATTCGAAGGAAAAGGTGACCGCTTTAATTTGTGCCAATGCAGCTGGAACTCATAAATGTGAACTGATGGTGATAGGGAAAAGTGCTCGTCCAAGAGGTTTAAAAAACGTTGACGATCTTCCTGTGATATATAAGGCGAGTAAGGGAGCGACGCTGACGCAGGAATTATTTCTTGAATGGTTCAAAGGGTGTTTTGTACCAGAAGTGCGAAAGCATCTGCAACTCATAGGTCTTAAGAAATCGTGTAAAGTTCTTCTGCTTCTAGACAACTCTCCAGCACACGGCACCAATGTGAATTTTGAGATTTTTGAAAACATTATAGTGAAATATTTTCCACAGAACTGCACCTCCTTAATTCAGCCCATGGACCAGGGGGTAACTCAAAGCTTTAAAGGTCACTATCAGAGATTACTGGGGAAAAAGCTTGCCGGCTCAATAGATGAAACATCTGTGGACTTCAAGTCAGCCTTATGGACTGCAGCAAACTCTTGGGATGCAGTCACACCGCAGGTTTTAAGAAATGGTTGGAACAGTTTGATTGCACGAGAAGAGAACGATCCCTTAAACACACCTGAAATAATACTACCTGCATGTACAAATGATGGCATCACCACAAAGATGGAATGTGACATTGATTCGCTTGGTTTTGTGTCTGAGGAAGAAGTCGTGAGCTCTGTCCAAGGAACTCAGGAATATGAAGTCGAGTCAGATGCGTCAGAAGAAAGATGCACGGAAGAAATACCCACTTTGGCACAGGCAATTGAGGCTAGCAAAGTTGTGTTAAGATTTATGGACTACTCTCGTTCCCCAGATATTTCAGATCCAGAAAAAAAAATTCAAATGTATCGCTTACAAATAAGCTTGCTTAAGGAGCTAAAGAGGAAAAAGGCAAAAAAAAATAAATGTTAACGTCTGTCGAAACTGAATATGATGATTTCTTTTATTTTTTCCGCCCGACTCACTTGATAAACTCTGCGGTCTGTTAAGTCTCACTCACAAAAATTAAAAAATATACGATTGGGAAGAGTATTTCAATATTAAAACCCTCAAATTTCTTGTCAATATATGTAGACCCACAGATAATAGAACAGATTTTAAATAAAACTAGTGCACGTAACGAAAACAAAATCTTGTACAAATTTATTGTAACTTTTCAACTTATCGTACACGTTCGTCCCACATCTCGTTAACACAGTCAATAACCGTTTTAGGATCGGAGAGTTTGTGTCTCATAAAGTGCCCCTGAATCTGTGCCGGACTTACGGGCTTTTCAGCAGCTATCACCTTCTTAGCAAACTCCGAAGCAGCATTTGTGCCATTTACACGAGGTTCACCTTTGTAGAAACGATTGAACATCTCCTCCAGCTGATACTCTCCGCAATATCCAATATATTCTTTCATATCTACACGACCAGGTCGTATCAGCGCTGGGTCAAGGCGATCCAGGTAATTTGTGGTCATGAAGACGATTCTGGCTTCTGTGGATGCAACGCCATCCAGACAATTCAAGAGACCACTGAACGTGACGCGGTTGAGTCCCTCATAGGCGGCCTTTTGTTGAGTGGTATCCTCCCGCGAAAGAAATGCGGCATCGACATCCTCCAGAAGTATAATCGATTGCTCTGGAGCGACGTTCAGTAGATGATTTAAACGATCATCTGTAAGACCGCGTTCGGAGAGATTTAACAAACATATTCCATATTCTAATTCTCCAGCAAGGGCCGTTATAAAGCTGGATTTCCCACACCCAGGGGGTCCATGCAGCAGGTACCCTCTTCGGTAGGGTATTCCGCGTTCGGTATACCATTTTGGATTCGAAATAAAATCTCTGCAGTCACGAATGATTCTCGATGCAATTCCACGATCGAGCACCACCGACTGGATTGGACGTCGCTTGCGCGGATGCCCGAATGGTCTCCATTCACCACCCATTGCAGTGTACATAATCGTCTTGCCTTCGTTTCCTTTGAGAGCTAGCTGACGAGCTTCCTCCAGAATTCTATAGTACAAGTTCTTATCTCTTCCGAATGCAGTGAGTGTGACTGTTTCGAAAGGAATTCCCACTTGTAGGTCGATTGTCTGACTTTCTCGCGTTCGTTCGACTTTTATCCACACCCCTTCGTACCGCATCAAATGTGTACCAACACTTGGAATAAAATCATAGTTTGTGCAAATTTGCCCCGAATCCTTCTGCACAAATGATGTTTCCACACTCAAGTGCTGGGTTTTTCGGGCACCTCTCACTGTGATCCACTGAAGCAACCATTGGTATGATTTGTCGCGACATGGCACTTCCAGTGTTATCATCATGTGTCTTCGGAAGAGGATTAGGGCACCTTGCAACCCTTTGCGTAGCACCGCTGCACCAGCACCAAGCCCGAACAAACCAAATCCTGCGCCAAAGTAGGGATTTGTTGAGAGGCTGCCAATTAATTCCGAAATTGGCATTTTAGGTGGAAATTTTAATTAATGACTTTATTCACGGAATTACTTTGAAATTCTTTTAACTTGAGAAAAACATTGCGCAAACTTTTCAGGTAACATAACCTCACTTGTAGCAGCTGATTTCTGAAGTTGCTGGTGAAATGACATTTGGAACTGTTTCTTTTAAGCTAAGGATACTGTTCACATTGATGTGATGCAAGTTGACACAAATTGCAATAATAATTTAGAACTCAAATGGTGAATGAATAAATTTAAAACAGTTTCATTTATTACAAATCCTACTTACGAATAGCGAACATTATACAGTTTTCGTTGAATTAATTTCTGGTTTGAGTAAACAGCAGGGCTGTCAAATGAACCGCGCTGTCATCTGCCAAATCAGCGAGCGTCGTCGCTGTCACACAATCAAAAACAGCTGATTGCATGTCGGCAATTGGTGTGCAAATTCTGGGTTGCGGTAGGATGCGAAGTAAAAATAAACATATTAACCATAAATATAAAAATATCAATCAAAAAGTAAACAATTCGGTAAATAAATAGATACACTTTTTTGGAAATTAATCAAACACAAATTCAATGTTGCATTAAAGTTGATTCCGCTTGCCGGCTTTTTGTGAAGTGCGCCAATTTATTTCACGATAAAATTGGATTTATGTGAGAAGTAAGTAATTTGATTTCGTCAAAATGATGAAAATCGTCGCTTTAAATGAGTCGGAAAGCGAGGAAGATAACTCGGATGAAACCGTAGTCACAAATGAAGCTCAGGTAAGATATAATCACAAGTAATCCGTTCGGTGTCATTCATGACTGACCCCTCGTGTTGGAACAGGAAACTATTGCCGAAACCGAATACATACGAGCATTGGGCTACAAGGCTAATGGGAAACCCGATCTGGCTCTTTCCCTTATGCTTGAGCTGCTAGAAACTCGCGTTCTCAATGAAGTAAGCTCCCGAAAGTCTTTATAGAACCTTATGTTGAAGTAGGCTTCGTCCTTATAGGTGTGTATGGAATCTAACAATGAGAAGCTTCTTGCCATTCGCTACAACTGCCATAAGAACATTGCCTTAATCTACGAAGAGAAGGAAGACTTCGAAAAGTCCATGGATCATTTCTTAAAGGTAAGTACTTTCATATCATAAACTCAGAAAATTCAATGTTGGTCTTAGGCAATTCAAATAGACGATACGGATGTCTATACGATGCACCGGCTGGGCCAACTCGCGCTCCGACTACGCGTACTGGACATTGCTGATTACGCTTTTGAAAAGTGCATGAAACGCAACCCAAATCACTGGTCAGCAGCTGATGGTATTCTCCAAGTCTTGTGTTTGAATCAAAATGTCATGGGAGCTTACGGATGGGCTCTCAAATGGCACCTCAAAGATCGGAAATACGAACGGGCCCTGGACGTTCTAACCGAAATCACTGAGAATTTTCCGCACCTGATTCCTTTCTACCAGACAATCTGGAGCACACCGTTTGAAAAACCCGTAGGTCGCACGTCGAAAGGCAAAAAGAGTGTTTTTCCCGAAGCCAGGGATGTTCCAGAGGAAGACGTCAGAATGGTGAAACCCGATCTAGAACAATTCCGTGTGAAGTCTTTGGATTGGTTGTCCATCGGAAAATACATTATTTCCGTGTACAAACACCTCGAGCAGACCAAACAGTGCATTCTGTTTATTCTGTCTGTTGATGATTTTCTCGAGCTGCCTACGGAGGGAGATAACGAAAAATCATCCAAAGAGGCGGATGTAGTACAAGAGACTGGCGTTGAGACCACTGAATTCTTGAACGAGCCGTCAAGCAATTCAAATCAGTCCCCAGCGAGTAATGACGAGAGCTCGGGTAACGATGGGGCTATATTCATCGCCCCTTCAACGGATAACATCGGGTCGAGGACACCACAACAGAGTAACGATTCGAATGCAGAAGATTCGGACACCAATGGAAAGCAAGAAACTGAAACAAGTAAACCCAAACCCCGGCGACGTTGTAGCGATTTAAGCTTCCTTGAGCAGTGGGGATGGCATAAAAATCGGCGGCATTCTTCAAGGAAGAAAAGTCAACAGGAGAGGCCAGAAATTGACACAACTCTCAATGGGTTCTTGAAAAGGATTTTCTCCAAGTTTACAGAGTAAGTAAATTTGGCAAAATTCAGTTTGAGATATAAAACACGCTTCTTAGGTGGAGGGCTTGACGTTTAATTTTTGTAAATGTTGTTAAACTCCTGCCAGGTCTGTCATAGCAATAGAGAATGTCGTACCTATTGCTTCAAATAACTAGAGTGCCTACACGCTCTCTATGATATGACAAATAATTACTAGTAATTTTCAACACCTTAAGATAAATTATTTTAAACAATCTTTCTTAGGGAAACATTTGAATCGGGCTGGCCCTTCAAGTCACGCGACGAAGAAGAGAAACCGAAGTCAACCGACACTGACAAACCCGCAACAAAAAAGAGAAGACCAGAAAAAGTTCCGGCAAACTTGGCAGAACTTCAATTGGATACGCAGGAGGATTTCAACAAATTCCTAGAAGGCTTAAAATCAAAGCCGTTCGATCTCATACACCTGATATTCCGTTGGTTGAAGTTCGTGTCCAAGTTTTGGGACCGCAATGTCGGAGACGAACTTAAGAATGTTTATCACGAGATTTTTACATTCTACATGTGAGTAGATGCGACCTTAAGCTCTTTCAAAAAAATGTTGCTTGAATTTTTGAAATCACTCTAGGAACCATTATGATTTGATCACCTGGAATCAGTTGTCCAATGACAACTACAACGCTTCCTATCGGATGTGCGTGTTTTTCTTGGAGCTAGATCTTGAGAAAACTCTAGAGGCAGAAACGTAAGTTGTACATATTTTAGTGAATTCGACCTGACTGTCCTTTTTTCATTCCGAAAATAGCGAAATAAGTCAAATGTGGCAAAAGCTGTTCTCCCATCTCCTTTTCACCTCTGGGTGTGCGTATGTCATCTCCGATGACCTCTATGAACGAAATATAATTCGTCTCATCCACATGGAGTATTGCTGGGCTAAGTATGAGAATCGCTTAAGCAAGTGTGTGGAGAGTTTACAGCATTTGGAAGAGTTGATCGACAATCAGGCAGAACAATTCTACTTATACCTACCAAATCTGAAGGAATGGAACTACCTCGATGGGGAATCGGTGCGGATAACTAGAATTGAAACTCAAAGGTACCCTTGAAAATCATTCAACGTCTTAATTAGAATTGATTCATCAAACTCTTAACATTCAGAAAAATTGGTTTGAATAAGGTCAAAGACCTCTATGAAGCAAAACAGTGGAAGGAGCTCATTGAAATCCTCAAGGACAGTCTCATCCACACAAAAGAAGTGAAAGACAGTGAAGCATGGGTCAGAGACTTGCAAACGCAATTTGAAGTGCTCCTCGAGTCCATTTGGCATACAAATGATTTTGAAGTTAGTCTTGGAGTTGATTACTTCTGTCTCTTATTTTATTGTTATCCTTTAGGATTGCCTTATATGGTCAGAATGTTGTATGCAGTATGCAGTGGCAAAGTACGTAGCAGAGCCAGGAGAAACCTACCGTCAGAGGCGCTGGGCGGAGAGCATTAACTTCATCTTCACCTACATCGAAGCTCTTCTCCTCAACGAAGGTTATCAAATACGTAAGTTGGACAAATGTAATTAGAAAACGGTTTTAAATCCCAGTCTTCTTCCAGTGGAGTGTCTTGAAAAGTATTTACCGCGATTGGTGCAGAATGTCGTTAAACTTCTTGCGTATCAGTTGGATGCACCATTTGACAAGAGCAACAATCCTCAGCATCCACTTGAAATCAAACGTCCTTGGATTGTCCTTCATCAGGTTTTGCTAAGGTTTGAAATTTCTTCGATTTGAAAACTTTCATTCTTTAAACAATATGTTTTCTTCAGGGAAGAAAACAATAGTCCAATCGTCATAAAAACACGACCACTCGATGTGACGATGGACACGGAAGAAATAGAGGAACTCCTTCCACATTCCTTTTTGGTGCTCTTCACTGCCCACGAATTCCTTGGGAAACGTCAGTGGTGTACCCGAGATGGCGGTCAACTGCTGCTTTACACCATTGAGAGAGTTGCTCCGAACTTACGAGCTCCTCTCTACGATCCCTGTCGGGACATCGTAATGGAGTATATGGAACAGGTCAGTTGTATTTTCCCATAAATCCACGCCCACACCTTTGATATAATTTTTATCACTAGACCACGTACTGTCTGTATGGATATCCACCGAAGAAAGCGCGTTCACGACATATAGAAGAACACGAGGCCACATCGGTTGAGTTGACTTGGCCAAGAGCAATGCAGCTTTTCGATTTGTATCGACCGGAAAACCTTCCCGAATTCAATTCATACAAGCTAGAGTCCATCTCCGCCGATATGGAGCAACTTCTGTTGAAGATTGTTCCTCTGATCCCAAAGGAAATGGATCCGAGTACCGTGATCTCAAACATTCAGGATTTTATTTCAGGCCAAAGGGAATCCCTCCCAGAGAATTGCGTTCTTCTCCCGCATCGAGTATCCTGCATTTACTACTTACTAGCGGATTACTATTTTAAGAGCAGAGACTTCTCCAAGACCATCAAGTACTACACCCTTGATTTGGCTTGCCACCCAGATCGTTTTGACTCCTGGGCCGGCATGGCGTTGTCTAAAGCGAGTAAAATTGAAACCAAACTAAACGGACTGATCACAATCGAGTAAGTCATCTACGGGTCGTCCTTTAAGCCGTTTATTGAACATGTAACTATTTCCAGTGTAAATGCTTTCCTTTTGGAATGCGAAGACACGATTAGATGCTTCAAAGAGTGCACAAAGTTGAATAACGAACAAGTTTTGGTTTGGATTGAATACGGATCCTTTGCATACACCCTTCACTCCTTCTGCTCACGAGACTTAAAGCACTCATCGGATATGCTTTCGTTGGAACAGTAAGTAACCGTGCTGTAACTTTTTGATTGCACTCCCAGGTATATTTATTCATCATCTTTCAGATTCGCTTTTGTAGAAGAGCGAAAAGAAAAGTTTCTCAGTATTGCCAACGAATGCTTCACAAAGGGCGATATGATGCTACAGACCCAAGCAGAAGAAGAAAACGAAGAAGAAACCGAAGCTCACGACGAGAAGTGGTTAAATCAATATATGCTCGGAAAAATTGGTGAAAAACGAAAAGAGCAACCGTCAGCTTACATGAACCATTATCTCACAGTAGGTTCAAATAGATTGTCACTCCCTTCATTCTCACCCATAAGCTCATACTTCCCTTAGGCTGCCAACTATCTCTACGAGAATAATGCCACGTATCCGATAAAAATCAATCACAGCAACCCAACATCACTCTCAGTGGAGGCTCTTGAAATATTTTATCGGACAAACGCGGCAATCATAAAATTTCTTGAGCAGCATAAGGAGATAACACGTGAAGTTGGCGACTTGTTCAATCAAGTTCTGAAGAACCTAGCAAACAGTCCTTTCGCTTTTAACAAGGCCAAGATTGATGGTAGGTTGGAACAATCAGGAATCATCAAGAGCTTAATTAAATTCTTTACATTACAGATAACAGTTTAAATGCTTTTAAACGTAAGATTGCTGACAAGGTTGAGAGCAACGCAATAAAACAAGCAAAACTCGATGAGACATCGGGACAGGCAGTATCTGCTCCGTCGACTCAAAATCAACCGAGTGTTGAAGAAAGTGAAGGGGCTGTTGTAAATCCAATTGCTGCCATCACTTCACCACCACACAATACTCAGACAGCACAAGAAATGCAACCGGAGGTCGCGTCGATGTCCAAGCAACCGGGGGACTTAGCTCCTGCGGCAGACGTGCTCACAACGGGTAATAGCAAAGCGACAAGTCCTTCGAGACGGGGCTCACAGGTAATTTTTACTTTGTTCTTCTCTTTGGAACTTTCAGTGCAACAATACGATTTTGTGTAATACCCACTTATTCAGAAAAAAGGGTATTTTTGATTTTAGTCTTAAACTGTGTATGTAAGCTGTCTTCAAAGTTGAATTTGAATTCTCATTAAGATTTATATGTCTTTGGTAACGACGGAAGATGGTCATCTTATTATATTCCGTACCAAAATTTTCGAAATTCCTGAGCGATCTCTGGCCGCAGGACCCTTCGCCTTCGACTCTAATTTTAGAAGGCAATTGACTTGTAATCCCACACACAACCAGGCAAGTTTATGAACTTGATCAAACTAACTAGCCTAAAATCTGCCGAGCGATCGCCTACCTATTGGAATCGCATATTACGTACGCCTCGCGAGTCGAGATGAAAAGAAGCGTCCGTACCATGCCTCAGTGTATCTGCTCAAAATTGAGTTCCCCTCGCACTGTCGTTTTTCACACCCTGTCCCGGCGAATAACTCCCGCAACACCACGAAGAAATCTCATCTCGGCAGCTGTGAGAATATGATGACAACTCAACTCATATGCAAAAAGAGAAACGTTTCTCGCCTGGGCTGGGCTTTAGCATCCAGTGCATATATATAATGAAAAAGACAGGTGACAATACGCACCATTTACCGTTTATCCGATCACAGTTGCTACAGTTGATGTATAGAGTTTGAATGGCGCTCAACAAGAGACCATTAATCCCATATTCCTGTGGAACACTCCAGAGTCTACCTCGAGAGACTCGGTCGTATGAATTTATTTATAATCTAGCATACTCTCAAGCCTTCTCAAGTACCATTCTTGTAATGAAAAACTGGTTGCTTACGATGATCTTAGGCGGGATCTCAAAAATCGCCTCCTTTTCAACCTCAAGAAACTGGGGAAATATGTAATTTTAATATCCGTTCAGTGAAACTTTTTATACGAATGTAGACAACAAGATCATTGTATGCAAATTGTGGAATTCCAGTATTCAGTACTCAATTTTTTTAGGTCAAAACCAAAAAAAGTTGACTGGTTTAAGTTTTGCGCTATCTAATGTCTGTTTTTTGAGAATAGGAAACGCCTTTATTCAGCTGAATGGAACGTAATTTCTTTCGAATCACTACCTCTTGTCTGTTTTTTTCGATTTTTTTGTAAAAATGTCGTTGTGTGTCTTCTTAATCCGCTAAAGATCAAAATTGGAACCAAATAGGTTTTAAAAAGCACTTTAATCGCACTACCTACTCGGATACAAAAATTGACACCAAATCCTAATTCCCAACCAACTGTTTGCATCAGTTGTGATCAACGAATAAGAGTTCCAAGGTTCCTTTAGTCAAATTCGACTTTCAAAACCAAGTGGTGTTGTTGGGGGTGAATTGGGCTTACAACTGGCGAGAGATCGTGCTAGCTAGAGAGGCATCTTGGTTAAGGCCCAGGTTCACCCCGGACTGTTGCGGCAGTAAAAGAAGAAGAAGAAGAATACATAAATAAAAACAAAAGCTACTTACCCGAAGCTCATGGCCACTTAACTGCTTGCATTACTTCCAATCTGTCATTAATTGTTTTTTTTAAATTGTTCTTAAATACATTAACGCTCACTTAATCTAAGTTTTTAAACTTACAAACTAAGTGTTATCTACTAAATATCATTACAGTGTAGGATTTTCTTTATTTTGATTTTTTTCTGGTAATCTCTTGTATTTTTATTACACTTGGTTCACGAACTTATTTCGTACACTCTAAATTACGTTGTGTTGGAATTCTTTTTTTATCTTATAGAATATGTATGTATATGTATATTTATAAATTCATTCGGTTATTCTATGCTTACGTGATATAGTAAAATATAATTAGTTCATATTACAAAAAGGAATTTTAAAAATATTTTCTTATGTCCTCAAATATGGAAAACCTTCATCTTTATTTTTAGAGATATATGTATATTCTTCTTTTTTCGTTTTCAAACATTTTTTTATAAATAGTATAGTTAACTCAATTTCATAGCTTTAAGGCCTAATCGCAATGGCTCGTTCCCTCGGTCGGTCTTTAATAGGCATTGGTGTGTGCTTTATTGAATTTTGAGAGACTGTATATCAACGCGCCACGTCTTTAACTTTTCAAATCGGAATGAAGCTCGTACGTTCGAAGATTTTTACATCCGGATAAGCGGTTTACAGCAAAATTATTCAAAGTTTACTGAAATTTATTCAATAAGCACTGAAATTCATATGCAAAATCAAATGCCCACACCAACAGTCACCACAGGTTACGAAAAACTGAAATCTACGAGTTTATTATAAAATTATATTTTTCAACCATCGATATTTGGTAGGGAGCAGTCCTACTCGTTTTAACTTACAAACTGAGAAATGCAAACGTGTCACTGCTTTATTTCAATTTAAATCGTATTATTGACATACATACATATATGTGTCCAAGCCCGAACGAGTTAACGCGTCATTGCGACTTGGGTATTAAGGTAGAACACACTTTTTACTCAGTTATCGGACAAAATGGAAATTTGCTTGTAGTTTTTTGGAAAACATTTTAAACCGTAGCTACTTAGCTACGGATCACTCATTCGAAAGTTATCAGGTTGTTCAACAGAAAAGCGGTACGTTTAAACAATAGTATTTTTTTTGTTAGGTTTCAAATATTGTATTCATTCAGTGGCCTTGCGTCAAATTTGTTGTTAAACAATTGAGTAGCAATCAAAATATGAAATGGTGTATTTATATATATTGCTGAATAAATCCTTCAGTCCGTCGTGGATCAGAGCAATTTTTTATGACAAGTTTCTGACGGCATCCTATTCTGAATTCAACAAGCAGTTGGTCATGATGCAATGCATGAGAATGTGCTTCTTCTTGTACGAAAGCATTAAGATGCATTAAGATTGCGGTCAGTGTTATCCGAGTTAAATTATGCCATTATAATATATTTAATTTGGTATTGTCGTAATTTACTCCTTAAAGCTACTACACGAGGCTTCAATAGGCAAATGACTTAGGAAAGTTGATTAAACATCAACGTTGGCCCTTCCTGGTTTATGTATATGTTATTTTGGGATTTCATATTTGAGGGTCCTAAAAGCCGCAATGATCGCTTGTGTGGAGTAGAGAAGACCAAACCCTTAACGCGAACTGAGAACGATGAAATTCCGGAAGCTTTTGTCTAAAGCTAGAGACGCTAAGCACATTTTGGTACACTTGGTAGTTCATAACTAGGGAAGGGTGCAGTCTTGAAAAGTTATAAATAAACGAATGTCCAGTTCAGGATTCAAACTTAAACACTGACGCACTTTGGAACTACGCCACTGCGTTTATTTGCAATCATTTCTTCAGCCTGTTCAGTTATGGAAACGTACATTTATCACTTTTGAGAAGATAGCAATCCTAGCTATAAACACAAACAAACGGTTTTGTCAAATTATGTAAGCAAATGGCCTTGAATGAAATTCTGTTCTTTTATTGTACATACATGGCTTACAACACATATCGCTTTTCTATTCAACATTCTCTCTAGAACGGTACAATTTTGTAACGCTCAGTTTTCCTACAAAACCTTACGTGGATATATGGAAGTTTATTTTATATTCATTTTGATTTAAAGTGTCTTAGTCTTCAGGATTATTCTCTGGTTATGCGTTGTATCAAAATTCGTTTCCTGGAAGTGTATTTAAGTACAAAAAGTGTGTAACGCTGATGCAGTGTGAATGGAAGTGATGGCTTAAAGTGGAAAATAATTTTAATTCGTTGCTAATGTTGAAGTGTTCGAGTGGAAGGATTGCGTCATTTGCGAGGGGATGGTCGTCAATTTCTTCTGTGCCTGATGCCAGACTTTCAAGCGATGGCTTATCTCAGAGAATGATGGCCTTCGCACTGACTGCTCGTGCCAGCATTCGATCATCAGCGAGTATACAGCCGTTGGACAGGCCTCAGGACATGCGAGCAACTGCCGGGATCGCACCATGTTGATTACCTCTTGATTGCTGTGACCGTAGTAGGGCTAGGAGAAAACACGAGAAATTCAGAATTCCTTTCAAGAAATGAGTCCTTTCAAACTCACCTGCATGCCGTAGCTGTAGATCTCCCAAAGAACCACTCCAAAGGACCAGACATCACTCTCTGTTGTGAACTTGCCGTACAGAATCGACTCTGAGGGCATCCAACGGACAGGTAACAATGACTTTGATTGGACACTGGAAGGAACTTCAATGCAACCCTCCCAAGACTATCACAAAATTGCTCAACTTACCGATAGTAGTCCGAGCTGTATATGTCTCGGGATAGTCCAAAATCTGATATTTTGACGGTAAGATCTTCCCCCACCAGGCAGTTTCTGGCTGCCAAATCCCGATGGACGTAGTGATGTCCTGACAAATATTCCATGCCTTCACTGATCTGTAATGCGATATGTAGAAATTCTAACTGACTGAGTGACTTGTTCTCTGTCGGTGAGTTGGCGATAAGGAACTCATGCAGGTCGCCCTGTGACATGTACTCGAAGAGCATGCAGAAGGGTTCCTTGTTGAGCACAACGCCGAGGATGCACACAATGTTATCATGCTTGAGATCGGAGATGAGTTCAATTTCACGTCGGAAATCCTGTTGTGTCTTCAGAGAGGCGTTCTCTTTGAGTGCTTTTACAGCAACGAATATCTTTTCGTTGTTCGCTTGCGTCAGCTGCCCTTTATAGACCTTTCCTGTGGACACATGTTAGTTTGTTCGAAGGTTATTATTTCATAATATTAATCTTACCAAACGCCCCCTCTCCTATCTCTTCTACAAATTCGACGTCCTGCAGGGTAAATTGTGGGACTCTGAGTAATGAGCTCCTGTCGAGATTCTGTGCAAAACCCGTCTGTTCGCCACTGCCACCGTTCAAACGTGCCATCTCCAGGGAGGAATTCATTTGGGAATTGCCGTAAATGTTTTTGTCTGCATTTGGTGTGTTAATCTGGAATACGAAGAAATGTGAGTGAGCGACTTGACAAAATGAAGTTTCCTTCATACGTTCTGGATGTTTGTCATTCCGCCGTTCATATTCTTCTTGTAGTAGACGATTCCCACGTAGAAGGCGATTATGCAGACGATTGCCGCAAGCGAGAGGTAGATGTAAAACCACAGCTCGTCCGCACATCGCCGAATGTTGCAGTGTTCGATGATTTTCTCAAAGGAATCGTCACCTACGAAGCACCACGGTTTCTCCTCCGTCACTCCAGGATTTCTTGAAATTTCATCATTTAGTTTCTGAACCATGTCATACACTTTTGACTCTTACCTGCAATAATTCTGGCCAGCCAACTCAGGGTAGTCGGAGATCTCTTTCATCAACCACGACCACCGCAAGCACGACTTTCCTGACGCCGAAACCGCCAGAGTACCCCGGTACTCGGAGCCGAATCCCCAATAACAATTCTCATCCGGATTCACGTCAATTGCAATCCCAAAAGACGAACAGTCACTGGCGTGCGGTAAACTCTGACACTCCTCAAGCGGGAGCTTCTGCCCGATTGTGGGATGTCGCTTCGCAATGGCGTATTCTTTCTGGCACAGCTCGTTCTCCAGCAATTCACACTCATCACGGCAAATGCGCCGTAGATTCTCCGACTCCCTGGTCGGCGGGTACTGACTCGATATCTCACCCGCGAAAATATCATCGTAAGCTATTGTTGATTTGCGCTTCAAAAATAGTTTCCGCTCTTTAGTGTTCTTCTCGAGAAATCGCTTCCGTCTACGATCGATTATATGATTTCCGGTCGAGGACTCGACGTGGGTTTGATTCTTCTTTGATGATTTGCGTTCCTTATGCGTTGCTCGATTGGAGAAGTATAAAAGGTTTGTGCGTTCCGGTGTACGACAAACTGGCAATGTACTGTAGCAAAGACTTGGCAGTGCATATATCCGGCAATTTGGATTCATATCTCTGCGGAGAGATTGGATTAAAGTGAGGAGAAGAAATGGGGGATACAGAACTTACTTTGACTCCTTAATGACGCCATAGGCTGCTTTGAGGCGTTCTTCTAGTTCGTTGAGCGTAAGATTCGGTGGGATAAAGACTGTTTCGTTTTTGAGGTACTTCTCACACGTTGTTCCATTGTACACTTGGCAGATACCAATTGGAATCTGAAAGGTGTGAGAAAGTTGATCTAGGAAAAAAGGCTTCTCGGTGGGTGGGTGGTGGTGTACTTACTTCTTCATACACTGAGTCAAACTGTGTGTCCTGATCGGCTGTCAATCTAAAAAACAAACAAAGAAATTCAGTAAAGGGGAATCAAGGCGGTTTCACTGAGGCATCTGAAAGCAACAGGCTACATTGTCTTCGAACTTCCCAACTGGATGCCCCTCTAACAGTTTACGAGCAGTTAACTATGCTTATTTCCACCCGTATTCTCTCAACAAGGCAATAAACCGTTTGATGGGCAACAAGAATACAATTAAATTCGCCGCACAAGCCTCTCCCTGCAGTCAGTCGCCCAAAAGTGTTAAACTCCGACGAAAGCATCATTAAAAATTATGCTTTTAAATAAATCATTCAGCTTAAACGAATTACCCTCCGCCCGGTTGAAAGGTCAGACATTTCCGCCACCACAAACAATTTATTATTTTCCACTTCCAAAATGAAAACCCGCCTCACACTTTCCGAAATATGTCACAACAAGGACTTTAAATATTTTTTATTAACAAAAAACACATTCAAGAGAGGCACGAAAAAACTATAAAATCATATAGTAACAAGGACCTCTTCAGCGTCCAAGCGAAGCATCGCATAGACAGGATACTTTCGTCATAAAGTATGTGTGAGTGTTGAACATATGTCTGTTGTTAAAATTTTTAATTTTATGACCAGAATCCGTCCGCAACCCTTTGCGTGTAGTGCCCCTACCTCGACGAGACCAAACGGGTCGTGGGAGTAGTAACTCATTCGCTTATTTTCCATTTTATGCCTCAGTCGTCCGCTCATTGAATTTATTGCAAAAGCCAAAATTGTTTTTTTCATTCGCTTCTTTTCGACTTTTAAGAAGCGTTGTAACATTTTCCCTCGTATTCATGAAAGAACGTGTAATATTGATTTTCATTTTCTTTCAATCTGCGTTCTGTTCCTTCGTCATTTCTCTTCGTGTCATTGTTGTTCAAATAAAAATTAATAATGCATGCATTCGTGTGGAGCGTTAAAAGACGCGTACCACACACACGCCGCCAGACGGCGGTTTGTGCTGAGTGTAGTGTCCTTAAGCAGTTCCCTTTAACGGTTGGGCGCAGTGATTCATGATTGTCTGCGGAAAAAAGGAAACAATCATTGTTACAGAGACGACGAGGAGGATACCACCTACATAAGGAGTATGGACCGGGTGTAGTTTAAAATTAAATGTCACCGTGGGGAAAGAGCGATGAGAGTGATCACAGTGAAGGAGCGATTTGAATGCTGTTTTCGCAGCGACTGACACAATAGGGGCGCTAGTTTATAGGTGATTTGAAGAGGCTGGCGACTGCTTTAGTTAGGGGGATCCAATGTACATATCTGTCACTTTCAGAGTGCAATGCAAGATGCCATGTTTTTGCGTCAGTCTTAGGTAGGGGTTTAATTTTCTCGTCGTCGACAAGTCATTATTCAAAGGCAGTTGAAAGAATGCGATGGTGTAAGCTTGACATTGAATGGGAAAGGAAATAAAAGTACGTACATGTGATTGTATATGTAACCCCTCAGACTTGGGATGCGAATACGAAGAATACCACTAATCATAAGCTTAAAGATAATGAGGACTTTGTTGGAATTGTTAGTTGTCAGCCTTTATGGTGTGCGCTTGCAGTTGAAGCTTGGTTTGAGAAACAGTCGGAAATAACAAAACTTATAAAACACGCATTTACAAAATAAATTTTAGCAAAGAGAGAAGTACAATACAATGTAAAAAAGTGTTATATTTTAAAGTCATCCCAATAAACCTTAAAGTTAAATGCTTTTCTAAATATTCAAACAAACGGATCTCCTAAGGTCTAGTTACATATAGAAAAATGTTATTTAACTGAATGATCAACCACTTATTAGATATGTAAGCATTCTGCAGTGGAAGAACAATGTATCCGTGTTCATTAAAGCATATGAAAAGAAAGGCGTTTCGAGCTTTTATGAAAACGACTTTTACTGGCACTTATCCTGAGCAATCAGGTGTGTTTCTGTTTTGCAAATACTTGCACGTGTTACTTGAAGAAGATGAGAGTTTGTGGAGATTTAGTTATCATTGAACATTAATTTGTAATGAAATATGGTAACTTATTTCAAAAGTTTGATAAGCTAATTCGAAAGCGAATATACGTTTCTTCACATGGTTAAGTTGTTTAAGGTAACTTCATCGGACAAGCGTGGTAAAATCAAAAATTCACAAACGGCTTGAACCGCCCTTACCGGACTTTATGACCTTTAAGTTTTGTTTAAAGCAGCTAAATTAACAAGAAATAGATCGCGTGAAGGGTGTTGCACTTTTTTTTACACTTTGTTGCGCTAACTTTATATTTGCGCATTACTGCAACGTCAAGTATTTCTAATTTTAATCATGAGTAAATAATTTAAGAACCTCTTATAGAATTAAGACGTTTTGTAAAAATGCCTTCCCCAAATACAAGTTAATGGAAAAATATAATGCATATTCAGATCTATAAGATCATGTGAATAGTTCAGATTTAAGATATTGATTGTTGAAGTATGAATGTATGTATATTGTTATAGTTCCCAGGCATACGCCATCGTTTCAAAAGTTAAACATCTAAGTGAAGGCAATTGGGTGAAAAAAAAATGTTATGAACTGAGACTTAACAGGAATTCCATCAATTTGCGTCCAAAACTCATTTAATTCCCTTCTATAAAGTTCCCTTGGAAAATGCTGTCAACCGTTTGACAACCCTTTTCATTTCCTCCTGAAAATCCCACCCGAGCATCAACTTCAAAAGCCGACAGTCACAATGACAGTGTCGACACCAAAGCATAATGTGCAACCAAAAAAGGATTCCCCTCAACAAGTTTGTCTGAGTTAAATTAAATTTGTAAAGCCATCCTCTTCCTCATCTGCTGCACGATGGCTGTTTCGACACCAATAGAGACGAGAGTCAGCGCACCTGAACAAGTCTATTATTATTCAAAACGATTTGCAATGCCCATTTGTGGTCGGTCGTTCAATACGTCAATTATGTGTCAAAACAATTTACCTATGAAAACCTATAACCACTTCATGAATAAATTTCCGAACTTCACAGTTTAGCGGTTGAGCTTACGCATGTGGACCGTTCGTGCCATGTCAGGGTTAGTTAAATGTGTGTGATTATGATGTGCAAATAGTGTGCACTGTGAAAACCGCTAAATTCAAATAAAACAACACACGGCTCCCATCCGTGTGTCAAATCGATTGGAAAAGTGCCCCCCTACAGAGTGGCACACAAAACGGGTTGCAACCGAGGCATGAGCACACAAAAGAACATTAGTTCACTTGAGAAGTGGAGAAATGCAAATACAGCCGACAAAGAGCAGCAGAAAGTGACGACTTTGTATGGCGCCACATCAACTAGGGCGGCCGGAGAATAACTCGACCAAATGCAAAATACCTCGTTCTTTGCCTCGGCGGTCTTTACCGCTTCTTCTGCATGAAAACAGTTGAAAGTGAAATAATATGATAAATAAATAATCAGCAGAGAAAGTTTTCGTATCACAGTTGACTGTGGGCTCGTTTTTGAGAGGGGTCGGGTCTGATGTGAATCTGGTTGAAGATCTGAAGCAATTTGTTGTCAGCCGCCCACAAAGTGTTTAGCAAACACAAGCTAGTCGAACCCACAGAACGATCAATAAATGAGGAGACCACTAACGAGATTCAGTTTACCGCTTCAGTCTCTGATTGGATTGCATATCTCCACATCCACTGGGAAAACTTTCGTCCCTCAAAAAGAAGCTAGGAATAAAAAGTGGAATCGGAAGACAAGCAAACATTCCCTGATTCCGAGTAATGTTGTACTCGAATTTCAATGTTAAACAAACACACCCTGTCAGGGAGTTTTCGTCTCAGGAGTATCATTGAACGGGCGCGTCCCCGTCAGCAGAGGTGTGGTTGTGTAGAACACAAAAACGCACAATATCCTCCTCAATCTCACAAAAATGAATGATGAATGAGTAAGTGAGTGAGTGAGTGCTCCCTCGCGCCAGCAACTGTCAGCCGACACGGGGACCGTGATATGAGTTCATAAAAACAAAGAATCCGAAAAGAGGAGGAAACCGACTTAACAAATAGAACAAGAAAATAAATTAGAAGAGTAAATGATTCACGCCATACAGCACGCGCTACCTTTAAAGGCTTTAAGGGTTTTGAGGGCGCCCCGTATTCATCCGCCGCCATGTGGGGGTATCATGCCTACGCACATTTTGAATACAGATTGCATGTCTGAGTATAATAATTCAGTGTAATTTTTATTTGCCATTGCATTTCATGCAGAAACACAACCGCACTACGGCCACACTGGGAACTACGTGTGCAGGAGGCAAATGAACAGAAGGTGGGGTGCAAAGAGTAGGAGGAAGAGAAACAACAGGAATAGAGAAATAAACGAACACGTTGCTCATTGGTGGCATGGGCATTTGGCAGCATTGCAGCGCCAACATCATGTGTTCGCGCTGAGGGATACGAAAGTTTTCCTGGCAAACATCGTCGCGTCGCGTCCCAGGGAAAAACTTTTGTTAATTTAATGAGAATTCCATTTGAGGAAAATTAAGAGGAATTAGGTTGACTGCAGGTTCCATCGCTCTGTTCTGTTCAGTTTGCGTTATGAGAATTTTTTTTTGCGAAACATAGAATATCGGCCGCGATGCAGAAATTCCGTGCGAATAATTGCTTTAATTTGAGGTGCCAGATGGGGCGGATGAAAGGAAGAGGTGGGGAGAAATTGTGCAAATATTTTACTTTTGAATTTCGATGAAAAGCAATCGATCTTTGGGGTGGGGGTACCGAATGTGGGATGCTGTGCTTATTGCTTTATGTCCCAAGGGAAGTTGGAGATTAATTTTTGAAGAAACTCTTTGAGATTGGTTTCGTGAATCGTGTTGATTGAACGTTGCTATGTGAATATAAGCAAATGGGAAAATATTTGCAAAATTTGATTTGAGATTTTTGTTCTGTAGGGTATTCCTTATCCGTTGCTTAAATGGAGGCATAGCCACAGTGTTGGATTTTATTCAACACTCTTTGAGTTTTTCAGTTCTGTTCTGTTCAGACATTTACTAATCGTTTACTATATCAACACCCATCATGAAAGTTTGACGTGATAAATACGCAAACATCTTTTTACTTTGCAATATGTAATCCCTAAAGCACAATCCTCCAAGATAGATTCAATTTACCGAACTGCATATCTTACTTGTAAAAGAATTGTATTTTCAGCAGTAAGGTTTCTATAAAACCATATCTCTGTGCAAGCTAGAGATAATTTTGTTAAAATATTGTTATACTATGCAGCCAATAAATATCTATCAATCTCTACTAAAGCAAAAACCTCAATGTTTTTTCGGTGCGAGCACTTTTGATTGATGAATTCATACCCTAAGTTCCAAACCGATCTCCGGGCAACAATGAAAAATGTCGTTTCTTTAAAATTCAGCCTTGTTTTCCAGTTGGACTTATCAAGTTTTTTTCCTTTTTAGGATGTTTTGATGAAAAAGTAGAGAGCTAAATCTCAGCTTCAATCGATATTTGCTTGTTCATAAATGTTTTCGCCCTATTGGATCAAACTCAAAAAATTCCGAATTCCAAAAGTACTAAATTCTATAAGCTGCAAATTCCGAAAGCCCAAACACACACAACATTTCAAAAGTCTAAAATTTCGGAAGTGCAAAAGATCTGCATTACCGGAAGCTCTAAATTTCGAAATCTCTCAAAAGTCAAAAATTGTAAATGAAATTATAAATGAGTATTTCAGCTTTTGGGGTTTTCAGGGTTTATTTTAAATTTTGAGTATTTAGTATTTAGATTAGGATGAGCATCCTCCTTTACTTTTTCTTCCTTTCTAACTCTTCACAGGAAGCATTTCAAAACCTAAACTTCCTTAAAACCAGCCCCAAGGCAAACAAAATGAATACCAAATAACTAACCTAAAATCAGATATAATACATGAAAGACTTCACATGACACGAATCATTTTCTCACACTCTAATTAAAATTGTGAATAACGTCAAATTCAGACCTTCATTCATTTACATCCAATTACTTTAATGCAGCCAAACTTGTCTCGATAGTCAGCGTTCTCCATCCATCTACCCACAAAACAACTTCCCTCTCCTTAGATGTGTGGTTGGATACATATGTGTACATGTTCCCGCTATCAATGGTACTCACGTCAAACGATTCATTAAATCCTTTCGTTTTCACGGGGAAAAGTCGACTGCTACAGCAAAAAGAAAAAAAAAACTGTGCGGAGAAAAAGTTCGACAGCGAGAAAAAAGGAAAATAATTTACCTAACAATGTGGGAGAGGTTAAATAATATTCAAGCGGCTTAAGCCGCTCTTCTGTCCCGTGAAATGGAACCTTTTTTCACTCAACACTGCGCCTCGGGACCAAAGCGCTTATGTGCTATTGACACAGTACACTCATAAGTTGATGGCTTGACTTAATGACATTACAGCGTTGAAAATAGGTACGTACACAGATCCGAGTGGGCGTGTAAGTGTATGTGTGTGTGTGTATTTTTGAAATGATTTTCACTTTAGTGTGCGCACTCCCACACACGTCTGTGGGCGACCTCAATTTTCAGAAACACCATCGCCCACCCTTTTGTGTGGGAACATGCCACCCCAACCCTCTTGTAGCCTCTTTGGCGCATAGAAGTTAACAGAAACTCTCCCCCAACACACACACTGCTCCAACGAAACTAATTGTGAACAGAGAAGAGGTGTACTTCTCAAATTAAAATATCGCACTGCCAGGAAGAGAGGATGTGGAAAGAAATGAAATAATGTTGAAAAACCACTCTGTGGAAATGTATGCAAGTGGTTTTTGGCTAAGTGGAACATGGGACAGACCACAGGTGATTTTTAAATCCGTTAATTGACACTATAGAACAGATTGCAAATTGTCTTCGAGGGGAGGAACTCAGGTCAGTACTGAACAATAGATTTGTCGATTATCTTCTTTTGATGTAAGAATAGTGCTGTGTAGCAATGCATTTTTAAGGACCCAGGGTTTTCATGTTGTATATATGTGCTGGCAGCACTCCACATAAAAAATGGACTAAATTCGAATTATTCCTTAAAATGTTTCAAACTATCAAAAAACAGAATTTAATTTTGGAAAGATATTTGCATGATATGAAATGCGTCTGTTAATTGATCGTCTGTCTTCAATTAAATGTTCTTCGGTCAATCAAATACCAATCACACAAATTCCATGAAATTACACAAATAATGAAAGAAGAAAGCATCAACATTCTGTTAGCGCCACACCCCTGTAAATACAACTAATTCTATATTGACACTCCGTCGCTCAAAACCACACAGTTACTTCCCAATCATCACTTTCTTAGCTGCGCCTTAAGAAAATCTTGTTTACCCACATCTCCCTATGCTCCCACTCCGAAAGCATTGTTTGTGCTTGTGTCACACAGAACGTGCAGAACAAACAACTTTTAAAGTCCAATTGTATATTTGCCAAATCGAACAACACAGCAACACTCACAATAATTGAATTTGTTACTACTTCCCCCACAACGTCACTCAATCTGACACATTTCAGGGCACATCATCCATCCTTCCTCCGTCAGCGGGGCCCTTCATCCATCGCCACCGGAAGAAGACCGATCTCTATATCAAAATCTAATCGATGACGTGAAGAATGAACTGAACCAGATATACATTGATGGTGTGAGGAGGAGAAAACAGAGGAGGGTAGGATGGCCACATAAAGATGAAACTTAAATTTCTTTCATATGCAGCCACTCAGATGATAAGCAGGGTAAAAATCTGCCGTGGTTGTCGTTTGTGTATCCCCGCTCCTTCCTCATCTGAAGATGCGAAAAATGTGATCTCCTATTAAGTGCGCCCCTTTGAATGGCTGGCATTTATGGGTGTCTCCTCCTCTGCTAGAATTTCAGTGCGACAACGAATACGATGGCGGCGGCAGCGTCATCGTCGCACCGATGGTCTTCTTTTAGTGATTTGAGGGTGAAATCAATTCGTTAAACACTGTCACAGAGTCTACTCCTTCCTACCAGGCACCCCAGCGTCTGGCGGAAGTCGGAATCAATGCAGCTTGAAAAAATTTCCACCGGGTGGCGGTGGTGGTGGTGGGCATCTGGCGTCTGCTTCCTTACAAATGGTTGGTGTGAATGGACTGCTTTTTAAATTCCTTTTCGCCTAAATGACGATTATCGCCAAATGGGGTGGAAATAACGAGAGCAAAACCGCCAAATGCATTTTATCTCATATTGAGTTGAAAGGATGTGTGTGTACATTTGTACTTGCACACATTTGAATATCCTTTCGCTTGGGTAATGATTCATTTTGAAGTTTGCATTAGAATCTGTTTTTTGGCAAATAGTAGAGGAAACGATGGTTCGGCGAAAGGTCGGAGGTACAGTATGTAATGCACTCAAACTAATACTTTAATCTGATCGCATCATATTTATGCGTTTACTTATTGGAAGTAATCTATAAGTGGAGAAAGAACTAGCTTTTTTCGATTGAAAATTATAAACTAGCAGCAGAGGAATTAAATTGAAAAAAGAACACAAATAGGACTAGTCGACGCAAAAGTCTGCAAGAGACGGGTAGAATTCCGAAAAGAGGTTAACCTGATATACGCCTATATCTCGATTTTTAAGAATGTCGACTCACACTCCAAAGGTTTAAGGTTTATCTCGGATATTTTCATGGCACCCTTTCTTTCGAGTTGCTTCCCACCTCGAAAGGCGGACTCTTTAAGGCCTTTCGAGGTTGGTAGAGGTCCCCTCTCGCAATTTCAGTACAATTTTGACAATGTTTTGTTTCGCACTTAACAAACATATCGTAAAAATATCTTAACTAGCATACGCCATCCAACACCAATATTCGTAGTTTATGTTCAAAACTAGCAACAGAACAGTGGCACCCGTCGACTTGGCATTCATTATGAATGGTTGAAATTTTATGAGAAAGTATTGTATGTATTTATATATACATAATGAGTGCCAGTGATCAAATAATTTGGGTAGTCCTACAGTTCAAACAACAGCTGCAAAAAGTGCAATAAGAAACTCCCTGACTTAAATATTGAAAAAAAAAATCGTTTCGAATGACTTATATTCGAGTTGTTCACCTAATTGAAGCAAATTAACATTACTTCATCAATTCTTCATTGAGTTAAATAATAAAGGGTCAGTACACGCGATCATTACTACGCTTGCTATCGTAATTACAGCACTGATAAACTGTTGTACCGTCACTCAAAAAGTAGTTCATCCTTTCATTTGCATAGTTCACAACAATATTAAACAAAATAAATTGATTACTTGTATTGAGTCGAAAAAAAAGAAACAAAAACAATAAACCGCCGACAAATTCAGAATTTTTCCGAAATTATGAATACAAACTTCGGCCGAATTGAAAACTCTGCAGACCGCAAAAATGATTGAAACTTCCAATCAATTTTAAAAGTTTCCCCTTTTCATCGGGATACCTCTAATTTTTTTTTCTCTCCGTTGGGAAAACTTTTTAGCATACAGAAAATGTGTAACCCGGAAGGATAAGGGCGAGAAGGCGGGCGCAGAGGTGGTGGCGATTCAACCCTCTTAATTGTTGTTGTGACAATATAAGTATTTCTGTATCGTAAACTGAAGTGGATTACTTGTATTGTGACCCTTTTCCTACGTTTTTTTTTCGAGGGTGCTGCTACCGCTACCCGGGCTAATTCATGGCGTTAACAACTCTTATGGAGAAAATCTGCATACTCATGGGTCAAAGTATAATGAAACACAGCAATAACAACAACAAGAAAGGCTCCGAGTCGAGTGTACACTTTTTCTGTGAAAAGCACTGACAGTTTCAAGGAGCGCTGCTCGGTGGGTGTGCGAGCAGGTGAAGGTGCGGAGAGGGAAAATTTTAATCCTTTTATAGAAATGGTCACGACAGGGAAGGGCGTAAATGAAAACTATTGATTCATAAAGTTTCATCTTTTGAGAATAAAGGTTACACCGATGAGGAAGGAAAATATGTGATTTTCTAACAAATCAACAGTTGGTGGGGTTACTCTAATGGTGTTCTTGAACTCCTGGCGACTGAAAGGAGAGGATTTAAAGTTTTGTTCGAAACTCTTCAGAGTGGGGGTTGAATTTATGTTTTCATCGACTCCTTTCCGGTTCGGATAACATTTTTGTAACTTTTTGTGAATAACTTAATCCTGGATTGAACACTGTTACATAGATAAGCGAACTTGAGTTGCCGACTCCATCGGATGTTCGAATGACGGAGCCTTTTGGATACAAATTAAGTAAATAAAGCTCGGAAATGTTTTCTTGATTTTGTGTAGGGTAGTTGTTTATTAGTGATGAGCGTTGATTTTGTATATCCTTATTGTAATTGGAAAAAACGAGAATCAGCTAAAGTGTGTCATGACCGAATTAAAATGTATTAAAGCAGCGTTCAGAATGTGAATTAAATGTTTGTCATTCAGTTAGCGTTTCTGTGCTGAATACTTTGCTGCATTCATGTTCAGAAACAACATAACAAACGCGATGATCTGGACACATACAACCATGGCACGTCCTGTGTTTAGGTATTCATCACAAGTTTGATAAGGGTGCTGGGCATAACGTTGTCGGACGCAATAAATCGCAGATGAAATAGCAGTAACGAATCTTACTGTCACCGGCAAATTTATATTTTATTATCTGAGGAAATTTACAAATTTATATAGATTTTGCACCACAAAGTTTGTGAATTGGCTTAGGAAATCGGATTAAATTCTGAAAGCATAAACACCGAATGGCTTAAAATCGAGAGCAAATTGAGGCTTGTGGAATTTGTTAAACAAACATTGAAATAATATTCTACTTCAAAAATTAATTAAAATTTGTATTTATTCCCGAAGTTTGCAAATTTTGGACTTAAACGTCTGGCGATTTTGGACTTTTCAGGATTTTGAATGTTCAATATTTGGACATTTATGATTCAGATTTTGGATTTTAGCACATCTTTGTTTTTATACAAGTACTCAAAATTGTGCAGTTTAAGTAGTGAGCTTAAAAGTATCAGCTTGACTGCAAGTGAGATTCAGAGCACTGCATGCTTCTGAGACTACGAAACGCACCCTGTTTTTTCTTAAAGCCCTATACAAAACTATAACTACAAAAATATACTGGTTCTATACACCTAAACGATGTTAACTGAAAACCCACCAAACGGAACTATGATGGATTAGTTAGAATGCTCTCATCACTCATCAGCCACAGCAGAGCTGTCTTTCAAATATTCAAACCAAATGTATCCTTTGACGAAAGCTAAAAACTAATCATCACACTTTGCCAACACAAATGACAGGATAAAAGACCTTCAAGTCATTCAACCACCTCTGAGTCCACTGCTGATGAATTGCTTCAACTTACTGCTGCCTTGTGTTTTTTCAAGGATTACCATTACAGAGGCCACAACCCACCAACAAAAAAGGATAACCATCTGTCATGACCTGACATTCTAGCACGACTCAAATCATTAATCTTACAACTTCCCCTGAAATAAATCATTTCGTATCAACTGCTAAGTGAAATTTATTATTGATCCATGAGATTTTAATCTGAAATAACACATACAAATCTGATGCCTTTCTTATTGGAATTTGTATTTTGCCATTTGCTTTAGGAAATCCGAGCAATTTATGCATTCCTCGCAGCCAATGTCACACAAAATGAGATGATATGTCAACCTTTCGCACGCCAAAAGCCTTGACTTGCTTGCCCGAATTGTAAACGAAACCAAAACATCAGAAATTATGCAGTTTCATGCAGATTTTAAGAAGATTCACTCGCTGTTCCAGTGATTTCATGACGTTTAACGTAAACAGTCTTCAAGTCAACATGTGCCAGAAATAACATGTAAATTACCAACAGTATGCATAGTATGCATATCAAGCGCACAGAGGGAAAGAGGGTTAGCTATTCCTTGTCTAGCGGTGGCACACAGAACATTGAATTTCATGACACAATCTCAGTGCTAACGGGACACTTCACATGGAAATGACATTTCATTTCTCCGGCCAATTTGCATGCTCATTCAGCTCTCGGAGTCGAAGGCAACGACGGCGACGGGAAGTAACAAACTCTTTTCGTCTAATTTACATTCCTAATCCCATTATCTTCCTTCCGTCTAGCTAATCCTAAACTTCCATTTCCGGTCAAACTTTGTGAACACCCCCGTCGGTGACATTTCGAGAAAAGTTCTGTCCGCTCTGGGGTGCCTTCGCGCTTCTGTCAAACGGTGGGACGTTTATTTGTTTATATCAATTCTTATTGTCACCACCGAGCGAAACCCAAAAAGGGAAAAAAATATCAAAGCAAAAGGAGGGGTAAGAGGAAATCCCTCCTTCTCTGCTGACAAATAAATATGCAAATAGTCCTCATTTATTCTCTGTTCCATTTCATTGCTTTCATTTGCAATGGACACAAAACTAAAGACGGAAAAGAAAAGGAAGCGCAAAGAAAGCACAAAAGGGACCGAGAAAAAAAACAACAAACCAGAAGAATGTACCTCGAGCAGAGCATTGTCTTTAACCTTTAGCTGCTCCACGCTCGACGCAGCTGCTCGCGAGCCGCTCACCTCACCGCGTCCCACACACAGTGGGAGATGTGCTCGTCCTGCAGAGTGATATATGAATGCCAATGGATAGATAGTGAGTGACTGCACATTAAATACACACTCCCCGTGTCTAGTAACTGCTTTAATATGAGTGAGGAGAATCACCGCGCACCAGCAAGCAGGCGAAAGTGGGCACAGAATAAATGTCGAATGAATGAATTGGATTTCACCTCCTCCATCCTCAGTGCAGTTGGGTCACAGCTCCAGCTTCGCCAGTTACTGCCGTCTGCCACAGCCACCCTCTTGTGTCTGAAATTAAGTTCCGCAATAAATGTTGATATCAAGGATATTATTGAGATTTGCCATCTTCTCGTTCCTCCCCTCGTCATACTTGAGATAAAAATACATTCCCCCAGACTGCGCATAAGAGGGCGACTGCTAGCTCCTGCCGGGAATAAAGGCTTTCTGAACGAGGATATTTTCGAATTTTTTGCTTAATTAAACGCGAGACGGACTCTCCTGACTAGACATTCGATACCGGCGCGAGGGAAGCTACTCTTTGTGTTATGCGGTTATGAATTCCCGACAACATCTTTGCAGAGTTTATCTAAAAACGATAACGATAAAAGGTTATGATGGCGCTTTGGGTATTGTTATAGGCTGCCTGCCACCCCATTGGCATTGTTTTAAGTAGTTTAAACTGAGTTGGAAGCCAAGGAGACACGTTCGTCTAGAGGCCAGCATTCTTGTGCGACAGTTGGAAAGTATTTAAATCTGTGATTTCCTGTGCTCCTCTTTCTTTTCAAACAAACAAAAGTTTTCTGTTGATCTATGCCATTGAGAGAGTCTTACCTGCATTTGCATGGGAAGTTCACGTTCAAGAAAAAGTCAAATAACATCGAAGTTAACGTGGAAGTTTGTGGGGAATTGACTTTAAAAAAGGTAAACAGTGTATGAAGTGGAAATAAGGACGTCTGATGGGCAGACTGAGACGCAGTGACCAAGAGAATTTCCAAGTTCTACTATTCCCATTCAACGTGCTCTCTTCGGCACGTGAACACGCTTCGCACGAAGTTCATTAAATGCCTATGGCATGTCAATTTATCTGGAAAAACTTTTTCTTTTGACTCTACTTTGTCATTTCAACCTTTGAGGGGATGTATGTAGTCTTTAAATTCTAGGTTTTTTTTCAAAAACGATCTGAATGATGTGAAAAGAATGTGCTCCGAGTATTTTTCAGAGAAGGAAATATTTCTCTCGTTATAAAGTCGTTTAATTGTTCTCATCTTCCAATTATTTTCTATTTTTCTTTTCCACACGTGCGTGGGTAAGTCCTGTATTGAGCGAATTTGTAGAGATTAGTTGAGTTCAAGGAATTGTGAATACGACGTAATGTGGAGTAGATAGCAAACATCATTTGTGAGAAACACTCATGACTAATGGCTAGAATTCACTGGATTGCACTCATCAATTGCTTATATCTTTTTATAGTTATGAGTGGATACAGAAAGATTTTGAGTAAAGTAAAGTGAGAGCTTTCTATTCATAAATACAAATTGTGGGCGTATTTTATTCATACATAAATATCAACGTATGTCCATGCAAAAATTCTTTCAATAAACCATCTATGTATATTTTAGGCTGTAGACATTAAGAGAGTATTTTCGCAACTGACAAACCTTAGAGCAATATCGAAGGAGGATCTCTAATGAAACCTTCCCAAAAACCTATTCACTAAAGTGTGAATTGGTGTGTGTTATTACCTATTTGGAGCTAGGTGACATTTGCTTTTCAAGTTCTAAAACGCCCGTCACTATTAAAAAATCACGTTGCACGTCTTCCTACTGGCACCAATCAGATTATCGATTTAAGCTTTTATTTGCATTGCGCCATCTTCTGCGTTCATGTGAATTGTTTAACACACTAACTTGGCACTCGAAAAACTATGTAAGAATTACTACTCAATTGAGAAACATTTTTAACAAATTGAGGCAGATTACTGTAGACAATTTTTGAAGGAATACACAAAGTTAACTAGAAAAACAAAGAAACCACTGAACGAAGTGATCCACCACGCGCCAAATAATACAAAAGCGTCGATTTCATGGCAAAAGAAATCTGCTTTGGAAGAAACTTTATGAAATTTCCAGAATTTGCAAAGATACCCGCAAGACAGTCTCTTCTGCAAAATAAAATACTTTGCAGCAATGAGTCGGTACTGGAAAAATAGTGTTTTCGAGGCAAAGTTAATATTCGCCGTGAAGGAGTCGTTAGATGGCTCCTCCCTTTTATCTCATACGATTCAATCCCCATGTTCGAAGATATAACATACCATGTTTCTCTCGTTTAAAGAGTATTAACTTCGAAGAAAAAAGTATATCCGATTGCATCTAGCAATACTATAGCTTGTATGAAAAGTGAGATCTTAAGCTTATTTTTTTTGAACATTTTATTAAAATAGAGCTTTCTGTGAAACGTTTTTTTTTTGTTTAAAAATTGCTGAAATATCGAAACCTTGCCTTTTTATTATAAAAAAGGCAACAAAATTAAGTTAAGATATCTCCTTTCATACAAGCTTTGGTATTGCCAAAAGCAATTAATATTATCTGAGGTAATACCCGACTCTGAGAATTATCTTCATTACTAAAAAAGACTGACTGATGAATGAATGATTTATCCACCTTTTACGTGTTTCATTAATGAAAAAATATCACGGAAGCCTTAAACCTACAATACACAAAAAAAAAAAACACTTCGGCACTCCATTCCTGTGGCACACAAAGAAATGGGAATATTAGGTAAAAAAATAAACTCCTTTTTCGTAATTTCTTTTCTTTTTCTACGTCCTTCGCAAATGTTTGGCTTGCTGTAATCATGCGATATTCACGACGACATTGTTTTAATAAGTAAGAACTTGCGTACAAGAAAATCGCAGTTAAGCATTCAAAATTAATTAAACGGAAAAGACGTCCCTGGGACTGTTTCCGGTTGTTGCCATTAACAAAGTCAAATTTCCTTCGTAGTCAACTTACAAAAAGAGTTCAAATTAAATCGCTGAAAACTGACATTCCAGCCGTGCCTTTGATCAGAGGACAAAATAATTGAGTTGAACTGATTCTTCACAAAAACCGGGTTCATAACGACTCTTTCCCATTCAGCATCAGAGTTGGTATGAATGGAATTCAAATTGAAAAGGAAAAAAAACGAAAGAAACGATTCAAATATTCATTCATCTCCGACCAAATATCCCATCACCCCCTTGTGAGTAATGTGTAACAGGGACACTCTCTCTCTCTGTATCGTATCAATATTCTGTGTTCGAGTAGATTTCTGCACTTCTGAGAATGCCTTGTAATATAATTTGCGAAAGATACATGTTGGCGTTGTTGGCGAACATGGAACATATATCGATGTCCTGCGGAGGCAACAAGGTGTAAGGTATCGATCACATTCTAGGGTGTAATGACCTGGGGCTCCTTGAATGGTGTGTGCTTCATGTTTTTTGTTTGCTTTAAAGATATTTCCAAAAAAAATGCGCTTTGATGACACTCTCTCTGTGCTGTGCACAAAGGAGTTATTTTTAGTTCACATAGAATTTTCGGAAGCAAATCCAATTTTGGTGAGACTTGAAAATAATCTCAGAGCGTTGCTAATTTTGTGAGTTGCCGTTCTTCTTTACTTTAAACTTATTTTTTTTAGAAATGTGACAATTTTCTGTCCACTTTTTATAAAGTGGGATCAAGAAGCTCCGGTAGAGGTTCTTGGGACCCGGATGTAATCTGGGTCGCAGTCATAATCCCACAATTAAGCGTCCACTTCGGCATCGTTTCTTCCGACATTCACTCTTTTGCCAGTCAGTTACCCTAGAAACAAAATCCCACCACCACCAGCCTCTATGCCGGTTGACATCGTAGCCTCACAATTAATTTTAACCGCTTTCGCTTCACATTCATTGTCTGCAAATTAATATATATTCATTGAGGCTTCCAGGCTTAATTAAATATACAAATTCCCTTTCGCCCGGTTTCATTACTGGCATAGAGCGCGCCGGTGGCGGCGATATCCATCAATGGACTGGCTACAGCATGCTTGGCATCGGCGACTGGTATTTGGCACGACAAATGCCACCACTCATGCCCCCTCACCATGGCCTGATTCACCCTCACAATATGGAAACAGACATCATCAACAACCAGGCGGAGGGGGGGTGGTTAGATTGGACTCCAAGAGTGGATCCTTGAAATTGCATCGTTGTCGCAGTGGTAGTGGCAGTCGGTCGTAGTCTTTGTCGATTGTTAAGACCCTTATAATGGTTTGGTTTCGGGAACTCAACTTGTCTCTGCTGGCGGTCTCCCCCAATGTACATACTCCCCCACACATGGGGGAACGATTTAATTCTTTCCGTCATCCGTTTAAGCTCCGGCTGCTGCCGCGCGTAGTCCTGATGTTCGTGGTGGCATATCTATCGTCTTGTATTCGCATCCTTTGAAGTGTGGATTTTCGCTTAGCTCCGAGGAATTTATTAACAATCCTCGGAAAAAAGGAAACAAAAAGGAAGGGCGACAGCAACACCAACAACAAAGAGCGATATCTTAGCATAATCGCATTAACCAGCGAGCGTTTTCTTCTTCCTAGCTAGACACATACATACACGCAAACAAACATATACACACACACACGTTGTACAACAAACACATTTACAAATGAAACCATAAAAAAGGACAATTGGTATTTAAGGACTAACCCATTAGTTTGTCGAAGAGCAGTTACACCCTGCTCCCTGCCATTATCGCCGAAATTATCCTTAGAGCTCGTGAAAGCGACGACGGCGGCGGTGGATGCTTCGACCAGCAGCAGTGTTTTATCTTGATATCCAGAAATGACAAACACCGCCACAAGAAGTAACCGTGGTATCGTTGTGTGCAAAATGAATTGCTGCATAAACATTTTGCTGCTGCTTATTCCTTCCCCTTGTCCCTTCTTCAAATGGCAGTAGCTCCTTTCATTTAACAGCTTTCGCAGCCAAGGACACAAAATGGCAAGCGAAGGCAAACAAGAAAAAAAATAAAATATAAAATAAAAAGAGACAGTGAAGGGAAATGAAAAGGAAACTGAAGAGAAATCAAAATATATCAGCGTCAACAAAAAGATGAATGACAACGACAAGGATTCGGAAGGATATTCCGCATTCTATGCTGGTCCCCGGTGAATGCGGAAAGTCGACATTCGTTTGAAATCGCGCGCGGTGTTGGAATTTCTCGTCCTGTGTATCCAGATCCGGTTTCGTTTCGGAGTCACACACACAAAACACGCACAAAGGTGAATCCTTTTGTTTGATTCGCCGACAACGAAGACGATCACGACGGGGTATTCTTTTAATTCGCACTCACAACTCGTATTTCTCTTAGACAGAAACAAAAAACACACTACTCTGATTCACATTCTACGGATGCGAGCGCGGAGCGGACTACCGACAAAAATTCATTTCCATTTGACCACGCCAAAATAAATTGAAATTACATTATTCACCCTCGTCGAGGGGGTGCAGAATGCGAACACATGTATCTATTGCTGCACACGCAAATTGAAAGGATTTGCCTTGTTGGTTTTATATTCAAATTCCGTGAGGAATATCCGGGTGGATGGATATGGCTTAATTTATAGGTGGAACACAAAGTTGTTGGAGGCGTTACGGTATGCGATGGCGGCGTGAACTGCAATGACGGCGATGACATTAAAGCGATCTGGGACCGAGACTGTTGTCGGCAGTGAAGTTGTGCCGCCTGAAACTAACTAATATATGGACTGCGACTATGAATCTCTTCTCTCACAACCCATTTGCTGGTCCTGTTCAGGTTGAGAAGGGGGGTAAACACAATGTATCCGTACGAGTGCACAGCTCAAACTGTTAGTGGAAGTGAGAAATACAACGGAAATCTCGAGGGGTTGTAGCAATGTTAGATTTGAAGTTCCAGTGTTACCTATGCGGTGCAATGAATGAGGATATGAAAGTACCTTGTGTGTTCAGTACCTATTTCTACTGAAGACAGTCAAACAAAACTTCCGTTTCAAACGGAATGCAGCTCTTTTAATTCGGTACACTCAAATTCGTTTAGTGAACTACGGGAATAAGAAATTATTCAGGACACTTAATTCTTTTCTGTATTTTTCTTGTAAAGATACAATGGGTGCTGAAAATCAGAATCATGTTCTTTGTATAGGCTCGGTGTTTGAAAACTCGTTATAAAACCGTGATTGAGCCACTCTTTAAATCGTTACGTCGAATCACAATCACTTTGCCAAGAATACGGAAACCTTTTTCCCTTTAAAGTTCCGGTTCAAATAAATACAGTTAACAGCAATTTTAAATACTCTCCTTCGTAGTTAGTCAATGACTATATCGCTATTTTTTCGTGTTGTTAAATGTGCTCTTTGATTTAATTAACACCCTGTTTTGAACGACTTTTAAAAGGGTTCACCGTCCTGACAAAAAACATAACTTCATAAATTATCTAAGGTTGTGCGCATTTAAGTTTGCAAATAATATTCAAAGGAATCGACTGAACAGAGGTTCGACACATATATTAATTTTTAAGGGTTATTTGTATTCTTCGCATGGATATTTGTTTGACTGTCAAATTTTAACGAAAAGTTTAAAGAAGCATGCTCATGCTATGGTGTGAATTTAATTTCATCTAAGAACTTGCTTAAAATTCAGCTTTTATCTTATAAGTATTGGTACTAGTATCATCTCACACACTCCTGCAGGAAGAGCAATTCAAGTCGCTCTTACATAATGACAGTTATGATTATAAGGATTTCTATGCATTGATTTTAGCTTCCATACGCATATTATGATTGACCATTATGGTGGTTTGATATTCTAACTGTGCATCTAATTTTTTTTTTTTTTTGACAATTTATAGCGTTTATGTATTTGAAGTGTGGTTGCCGTGGCGTAGTGGTTAGTGCGTCGACCGCCGCGCAGAAAGTCTGGGTTCGATTCCCGGACGAAGCACCTCGCATTTTTTCACGGCACCACCTCTTTCGAGTTGCTGACAACACTCAAAGAGTATCAATTGTCTATGAAAAACTTCTCAAATCTGGCCGCTCGGAGTCGGTAAAAAACTGTAGGCCCCTTCTACTCGTGAGAGAACAGTAGCACGCACAACACGAGTAGTTGTTGTAGAAGCTAGGCCCTGGTCCGTTATGGGCTGTAGTGCCACTCGATTATTATTATTATTATGTATTTGAAGTGACACCTGCGATATTTACTGTCTTTTTTTGTTAAATGCAAGTGTGTAGTGGTGCTATGTTGACATTTGTTGTTATAAACGTACAGTAACTCAGCACTACAGTTTGCAAGTCAACAGAGCCCAGCTTCTACAGCAAACACTCAGCTCCAAATGTATAGATTTCCGATACTTTACTTTTTAGCTATTCAAGATATGTATAAATACACTACTACCCGCTTGTCGCATCTAGTAGTAAATTTAGAAAGCTAGAACTTATTCCGATTTCAGTACCACCTTTCATATCCGGCAAGCACTCCCGCTTCATTTGACATCAAATGGCAACACAATTTCAGGAGTTAATTTCATGTATTCCACGCAGGTGCGCATGTGCCGCGATAAATTTTATTCTGCATTTAATTCCACACATCCGTACAGCACAATAGGGTAGGTGCGAAGGGTGACACAAAATATCCGAATATCCTCTGCTGGATTTCTTGTGTTCGATGTTTCCCCCTTTTTCGCGTTCTTCTCCGGCATTCGTCCTGTTTTTGCATTTTTTTTCGTCGCGTCCTTTTTGTTTTGATGAAATTCACTTCCGATTCGGAGCAGCGACGTCATCGTCGTCGTTCTCCTGTCATTATCATCCTTGTTTGAGAGCTGTCCTTCCATTTGGCTACCTCCTCATGTACTATTCGCCACTCTCGAGCGGATGTCCTTTGAAGGGTGTACTTTGTGCATTACTCCCAAAATGCTACTCCACTCGGTTTTTCTTTTTCTGTTTTTACTCTTCGCCGGTGCTAACCTGATCCTACTTCAGTTCCAGCAGACGCCTTACCACGCGCTCCGGCACACATGGGAGTGCTGCAATTACACACACAGATTATAGATAAAATACGCTCATCCTCAGCCACATATGCGGAGGAGAGAACGTGGCAGTTGTTCGTGCCAAAGCACAGCCCTCCCCTTTGGTGTTCGGCGATGTGGTGTACACGCGGCACTCTGTCTGCCATCTGCATTGTGTCGAATGTGTGCTGGGCGTAATGAAAACAATGAAATAAACAAAAATTCCCATTGACGAGATGATGATGATAATTATAGGATGCGATTAAGGCTTTTGATTGGGGAAGGATGGATGTCGCTGCCACAACGCCACCGCACTGATGTCATCGTCTTGGAACAGCACCTCTGCTAGGTGCTGTCACCGCAACGACGCTGTAAGGGTTGAAATTTAATTCTCCCCAAAAGTATTGACAGATTTTCAGGGAAGGAAGGAAACGCCTAATTATCCTCCGAGACACTGTGGCGGTATCTCTGGTGAATCTCGTCTCCCATGCGAGTGTGATTTGATGAAACATGGTACTAATTAGGGGTGGCTGGCGGGTGGATGGTAATGACTTGAACGCATGTTATGCGTTTTAGTTAATTGATTGAGTTATAAGATATGGACTTTGCTTAAGACCCCGGGGATTAATTCGCATAGACTTTTGAGGGGTTTCTGGTGGTGGTGGGGGCCGGGGAATGTGTGATGCAGATACAGGGACGATATGTACGATCGTTCACATATGTAGAGTTTTAGTCAATCGTGGCCGAATGTGCCCGGAGTTAGCGTTAAGTAATGTTATGCTATGCTTAACCTTCAATATATGTATGTACATATGTAGCTAATTAAGAGCCAGTGTTTGAGTGCTTGTTTGGATGTTTGTTTTGATAGGAAGTAACATAAAATGGCTTAAAGGGTTAATGTGACCTTTTGCGTCTGTGTTGGACATAATAGGACATAAACCCAGGGGCTGCCCAAAACAACCAAAATTTGAAAGGAAGTAGAAGAATCGGGCATCACCGACAACGATTCAAAAATTATGCTAGTTTGCACGATACGGTGGGTATTTACAGTTCTGACAAACCGGTTCGTTCAATCCATCCTGTTTGGGGACAGGTGTTCCATTTCCACTTCTTTTTTAGGCTGGAATAAAATAAAATTGTGGAAAAACTAAAGATTACGAGTTGATACCCAGGTTCTTTGCTTTACATCGATTTATTCGTCACCTAAAGTGTGAAATAAAGTATATTATAGATAGAATGAGCATTTATATCGTTAAGATGGAGAAAAAAATGATTGTTCAAAAACTGATCTACTACTTTTCTTAGCGTTTGCTTAAGACACGTGATCATAGGAAGTTATCAAACCTGGCAATACTACAACTTTGCAAAAACAAGATAGAAAATGAAAGAATGTAATAACGGTAATTTCCACAATTGGGAATTTAGTTGCCATGAAAAATTGTTAAAAATGAATTAATTTTACATTCCTTTTCATAAGTAACTTCTTAAATGATGAAATAAACACTAAATTTTCACAGTTGTGTCGAATATTTTACGACGCTACAAAATGTGTACAGTGTATGAAACATACACCTATTTTTTAATTTATGTATTTTCATTTTAAACAATAACCCTTTAATCCCCTTCAAAGAACTCTTCTGCGACTCATACAATACATAAGTCAACCCACATTGTTTGGACATAAAAATGCTTTTATTTCCTTTTAAATAATTGCCCAGTCAATCGTTCGTGGATTGCATCCTTTGGCGAACACACTCTTCCAAATGATATTAATATCTTCTTGTAAGCATTCTATCGCCCCATATACGCACAAAATGAGTCTGTGCCCCCACTAACTAGACGGATTAATCAACTTATCCTCCCTCGAATGTAACAGTCAATAATTTTCGATTTTCAGGAAAGTTCAGCAACAAATTCTACAAGCACTGCCACCGGAACAACCAGTTCCACATCATCTTCTACCAGTTCTGATTCGTCCAGTTCAGATTCGGACTCATCAGACTCTGAAAGCACCTCTACCGATGATGGAAGGAAACGTGACAAGAACGCTCCGTACTCAGAACATGAACTGGAGTCCATTTACCGAGCCTGCGTTCGCAATTTGGAAGAGTGCGTTACTCGCTTCCCCGAGCACTATAAATCCGTATATCGTCTAGTATACCACTACATGCATGCCCCAGATAAGCTGAAAGATCTCGAGAAGTGTCGACAACTTCTACTTGGTCAATATACTACAAACTTAGGCAATCAAATCAGCGGTCTATTCTCCGATCGCAAAAACAACAACATCTTTAATGGCATCTGGAGAATCCCATCATCGGAAATCGATCGTCCTGGAAGCTTTTCATCGCATTTGGTGAAGTGTGTCAGCATTCTCATTCAAGTTCTACGAAAGTCAAACAACCACAAACTCTTGATTGACGTTGCCTTGCAATTGTATCGTAATCCTGACAACGATAAGTAAGCCCTTTTCGACTGCAGCCACTTTCCTGGATTAACAACTTTATTTCAGGCGCTACATAAAGGACTCCGAACGCATGGACCTGTATCAACAAGCAATGACATTCTGCGTGCAGATAATGCGGAATATCCTTAAGCGAATCACGGAAACCCGAGATGACGCGGAAACCATTAATTTATTGATTGACATATACAAGGCCCACAAGAAGTGCATCAAATACATGAATCAGAAGGAACCGCTTTTCACTCAACTACTTGTGGATGTGTACAAGTTCTACATCCAAGATAAGGTGGCGAAGATGCCGGAGAATCTAAACCTCCTTGACTTGGCCATCAAGTTGTGCTTACAGGAAATATCAGTTAGGAAGAACCAAGAGAAACAAGCTGCTACCGGAATAATAAGCGGCCCAACACTTATCCCGCCACCGATTGAAATTTCGGCAACAGTGCATAAACCTCCAGTCTCAGTTGCTAGCGTGCCAGCAGCAGTTCCGGTATATAACCTAATGCAATCATTTTTCAACTCATTTCGTTTCATTAAACTAATCTTCAGCTAAGTAAACCGATTCAGATCCCTGGTATCACTTCACGACCACGTGGAAGACCAGTTGGCAGTAAGAATGCCCCGGTGCAAGGCAACCCACAGAGTTTCCCCCAACCAACAGTAACAAGCGCTTCACTTTCAACGACCACCAGTGCTCCTAATCAGCAGAATTCGTTGGCTTCTCTGATGTCGCTGTATTCCTCGCCTGCAATGGCTACTCTGACAAAGGTTTGGTAATATGAGCATTTCGTTTTCCAATTTTTAAATTCCATTCCGTTTCAGGATCACGCAGCATTCCAGGATCATGCAACATTTCAGAAACTGGTCGCGGATTATTACAAGCTCCTGGGGGGGCCAACAGCATCAGGCACCACACTTCTTCCGAACTTAGCCGCACCTTCAATGAACCCCATCCTCAATCCCTTGGCAACCATACAGCCTCCTAAAATTCCACAGACATCAGCAGCACCGGAGATTTCGCCACCAATTAACACGACCACTCCTAAGATCCCCCAATTTGATATAAAGAACCTCATTGCTTCTGCTGCATCGCAGGTCTCGAAGACTGCCTCCTCGTCCAAGGCCCATTCAACAACTATCAACATTGGCGGTGGCGAACTGACCATCACGCCAACATCTTCAAAGCCAAGCCACACAAAGGAGTCGCAGCCAGCTGTCACAAAGCTTTCCACATCAATGCCCTCCACCTCATCTTCAATTTCAGTCACAAAGGTCCCAACAAACTCCCCCAGTATTTATGTCAAACCCTTGTCCGACCTGACAGCCTCTCCCTCTTCGATTCTTCCTGATCTTCCCAAATCCCTCTCCATAACACCTTCCTCCAGTCACTTCCCCATTGAGAAACCTCGTGCGCCACTTGTGCCAGCCGTTACAATGATTCCCGAAATAAAGCCCCCAACCCCAGGAGACAAGGCACCATCTAAAGCTAAGAGCAGCAAGAAAAAAGCCGCCCCGGCAACCCCATACGTCCGTCCCACTCCACAACCAACAACGAACCTGACCAATGCCGACCTCTCAGCCATTTCAGCCCTTAGTCAGCAGTTTCCCATGCTCAATAACTTCAGCATGGACAACTTCAACCAGCAAGCAACAATACTGGCCACCTACGCCGAACTCCTGAAGAACATTGGCCCTGGAGTCAACAGCTCAGTAATGGCCCAAATGGCACAGTTGACCCAATACCAACAATTCCAGATGCTCGGCCAAAAGCGCCCCAGTGCCAAGCGCAATCGTAGCCAGAAGCAGAAGAAGCCACCTGCCGCTAACCTCCAGGCATCCGTGGAAATGGCTCTCAAATCACTGCCACCTCAGATTACGATGATTCCCTCCTCCTCCAAGTCGACCAAACAGCAACAGTCATCCACTTTCAACATGCCATCATATGTTTCGCCGGCAACCATTACTTCAGTTGGACCGCCGCCGCCAATGAACATGTCTGGAGCATCGTCCGGTGGCAAAATAACGCCCAAGCTGAATCCCACGTCGCCGTCGCCTCCAATTAGCATACAGCAAACCAGCCCTGCTAAGACATTGCAGCAAAAGCTGGCTGAAAGACAAAAGGCGAACCAGATGAACGAAAGCGCCAACAAGGGATCTGGCAATTCCTCGAGCAGCAAGCGAGGAAGCGTCGACGTTATTATCCTTGATTGAAGCGATTCAATCATTAACTGACTTTTCAATGTTTAATCACTCATAATATCATATAAACAATAAACGGTATATCTACGTCTTATCACAATATGTTGTTTTGAATCAAACCACTTAAAATGGCGCCCGATCGATGTCTGAGGATGAAGTAATTTTTCGGTTTGTAGACGTTTTTCGGGATCTCATTTTATGTCAATTATGTTCTGCAGAAAGTGTGATGTTTAGGCTAGTCCTAGTTAATGGTGTCCTGGAGAAATGTTACAATGACGTTCGGATACAACACTCACGTGGAGTACGTTGACAATCCGAACCCAACCCAATGTGACAATTTAATCGAAGAAGTCCTCGTCCATGAGTGGAGAAGGTCCTTAAGCAACTACCTGGAGACAACTGGAGAGGCAGCTTGGTTAAAGTCCAGGTTCACTCCGGACTGCAGTTACACTCTACAAACTTGTGTACACAGCTTGCAATTGTCCAAATGAAAAAGTGAATGTTATAGCACTCAGCCTTATTTTTCATAAATGAGTGTGTGCTTTTGTACTAGATTGGAGATTGGAAGTATAGTGAAATGAAAATGTAAAATAAGTAATCATGAGATAATCTTATTTGCTTCCACACGTTTTAGTTTCAGTTTGAAGTTGCTTAAAGATCCTGTTAAAATTCATTGTGCTGCCAGGAAGTTCAATAGCGGTGATTTTAAGACCACATCGATCGTTAAAATAATGCCTGCAACTTGTAACCACTTATTACGTAAACGGTAGCGACGCGTATTATACAACACTACTAAATACTATTCAACACTCCCATTAGAGTGACATCAAGGAGGTTTTTATTTAAACAGTGCAGAAAATGTTTCGTGGCATGCTGCCTCAGTTTCTGCTTGGCCTAACTGTATAACTGGTATAACTGTTTTTCGTTTCACGGAGTGTTTATTTTGTGAGTCCTCAATTGTTGTTTTTTAGGCAAAGAATCGAAATATCTATGAAGTAAATAAACAATATTTAAGTTATTGGCTGTTGAGCAACACGCGGCCAGAAAATGTTGCGCAACATACAGCACCTCAGAAAACTTTACATACACCCACGATTAAAGTATGTTTTGGATACAAAAATGCGCGGAAGTACGAATCTGGGTGCACCGTGTGGGAGATAATAAGTTTAGATGTATGGTGCGGCTAAAGAACGAGTATCAAAACTTAACTGAAATTCATTCAAACATTCTCGGTAAACCGTGCACTGCGTGTATTGAGGGTAATTTCTTAAGGACAAAGGTAACTTATTTTTAATAACAAAAGTGTGATAAAGTTACATCCAGCGAACCAATTAACTTAAATTCGACTGTCTCCTAAGAACTTCATCGCTCAATTTTTAAACCGATGCCGTAGGTGCAGGGGGAGAAACAAAGCAGATAGATGCATTATAATAAAAAAATGCGCGGAAGTACGCTTAAGCAATAACAAAGACGCTTAGATATAGCATTGTTTTAGAAAGCTTGGAAATGTTGGAGACTAATTTTACATTCCACTTATAAAGGTCTAACGCAAGCCAAATACGTTTGTGTGTAGTAACAGACTTTTGTAGTTCTTTTCTACTGGTTGTGACATGTTCCGGAACAAACCTGTATTATCGTCAGGCAAGTGATTTAGATAGAACTCTTGTTCACAGTACCTATGATTGAAAGTATAATTTCACTCATTCCCCACTTGTCGAACACAACTCTGAACTTTGAAAGACTGGGAAAAAAAGAAAACCTCTCGCAATGATCATACACAAAATCAAGTCAAAGTCTCAAGGTGTAAACATATTAAAAATTACATTTTTATTAATATTCGTATAATATATTTTTTCTCATTGAAAAATAAATAATTGGAAAGATCGGATTAAATAAGTAGTGTTGCACATTGGGTCGTAGTTTTAGCCAAAAAAGTTCTTACTGAATGCCAGGCTTGAAGTTAATTTGGTATCCTCATCTGCTGCCTACGTAGCCGGAATGCTTACAAAGAAAAGATGTCGAAACTGATTTAACAAACGATTTCTACTCGTTCATCTGAAGCAACGAATTAACGGTTGAGTCTTTGTTTCCATGATTGGCCTCGAACACTGATTTCACAACTTCCTTGTCGATATTTGGGAACATTTCTTGGACCTGCGAGTCAGAGGCGCGTTAATTGTGAAATAAAAAAACGAATTTGAGAAAAGTACCTGTTTCAGATCGGCTTCACTAATTTGCGGAAGAGGAGGTGGCACCTGCGGCTGCTGCGGTGCAACGAATATTGGCATTGGCCGTCCCGGTGGGACCATTACCAATGGAGCTGCAGAAATCGCTTGATACATGTACGGAGCAACTGGTTGATTGCCAAAACTGAGGACAACATCAATTGATCCCTCAAGACCTTCACCCTGTTTGCCGCTCAATGGATACCACTCCTCGTGGGTTTCGCCGCGCAGTACAGACTCGGGAATTCGAATGTCAGTCCAAGCGATCAGTTCGTCCATTTTAAAGCTGCACTCGTCGTAGATTTCGATGGAGATTGAATTTACACCGACAGGAAGTTGACTCTGTATGACACGGTTCCAACGAGGGTTCTTTCCGCCATTCGGGTCTGTTTGTGTTTCGTAGACGTAGTGGCCAACACGAACACGAACATATGGATCCATTCGAGTGAGTCCGTAGTTGCGAACGAGACGTGCTTGTGCGCAAGTGATGCTAAGGCGTCCAACGTGATTGGGTGTCTATGTGAAATGATTAGAAAAAAAGTGACAAATATGAATATACTATGAGCGTTTTGTTAGATTGAAAATTAGCGCTTGAAAAGAAACTAGGAATGCCGCAATGACATCAATTTGCCCGATAGTCTGCCTCTATATGATGCTAATTCTTCGATTGAAGACCAATCTGTTAAAAACTTACTCCATTAGCCGATAGAATTTGCCACATGCGCCTATTGGCGGGATTAAGATAGAAAACTAAGGGCATATAATCAGTCCTCCATCCGTTATTCAAGTAGCGAACCATTTGATATCACAACTCTTAAATTATTTTGACCTATTTAAATTGAAAGCAAATATTTGCGTCCAGACGCCGTCCAGTTCTATTTTCTCTCTCAGTGAAGAAATTTATATTGTTGGGGCATTTCTAGTGCTTCCCCAGTATGAATCAATCATTTGTTTTTTTTCATTTGTTCTTCGTTTTCTTCCAATAAAATACTCACCACATATTGCGGCATAGCCTGTTGCTGATACAGAGCCATGGCAGCTTGACAGTCCGCGGCTTCTTGTATTTCTCTTGGTGTTGAGATTCGTAGAAAATCCGGGGGCAGCGGACCAATTACTGCCTGAAATTAAATAATATACGAGTAGGTTAAGCACTCGGTGGTCGCCGTGGCGCAGTGGTAAGTGCATCGACTGCGGCGCAGAAAGTCTGGGTTCGATTCCCAGCCGGGACACCTCGCATTTTTCACGGCACCACCTCTTTCGAGTTGCTGACAACACTCAAAGAGTATTAATTGTCTATGGAAAGCTTCTCAAATCTCGCCGTTCGGAATCGGCAAAAAACTGTAGGTCCCTTCTACTCGTGAAGAACAATAGCATGCACAACACGAGTAGTTGTTGTAGAAGCTAGGCCCTGGCCCGTTATGGGCTGTAGTGCCACTCAATTATTATTATTATTAGGTTAAGCACTCGTGACTACAATAAAAAAAATATTTGCAAAAACAAAGCACTGTTGGTCGCTTCATAGAAGTAATTTTTTTAAGCGACCGGTACGCGATTAGCGCTGAATCAAACAAGTGTAACTAACACAAACCGATCGACAGCGATATGATATTAAATTAACTCCGACGTTAAGTTGATAGAGGTGCTAATAAGAGATCTGCTGCGATGATTAATGAATGTATAGTTCGACCTTTTTGACGCACCACCGACCAACCGACCCATATGTGTTTTTGCACAACAAGAAAGGGCAGCATTGATGAGTTACATAAATATATCAAAATGTTTTTATTTGCATCGCATTATGACCATATGACTAAGCGATTTGCAATTGCAATTTTCTGTTGGGAATTGGGGGGAAAATGAAAACTTCCTCTTCATACCTTTCTCCATCGATTTTCTCGTGTTTCCACGTTGGTGCTTGCCATCTTAAGCGTGGTTCCTAGAAAAGCGTCCGTCGTAGATGTTTTTGATTTTGATTTGGAAGTAAATATATTAGCCGAATTTAATAATGGCAAAAAAAAGATACGCAAAATATATAGTTCGGAGATAATCAGAAGAAGATTGTAAATACGCCACAAGCGATGACTGTAATTTTGTGAAAAACAATTGACAACAGCTTTTGAAGTTTAACAGCTGTTTGTTAGTGTGTTCAGTGACGAACTTAAGTACAGTGAGTTTGAGTTGCGCGTGGATTTACTTCAGTCGTTTATAAATGGTTAAACGAAATAATCACATACTGGTGAGATATACGGAAGTGACACACAGCACAAGCATCCGCCGTGTAAGAGACGGGTGGTAAAAAATATCTAATATTTAGACAGTACTTTCATGTTGTGAAAGCCCACGTTTCTACATGCAATTACACATTGCTGCACTGCATCCAAGAGTGCAAGGAATTAACAATCAAGTGGATAACTCATGATTCAATAGAGAGCGCACCTCGCTCCGCACTGTGCTGTAGTGATATAAATACCCAGTGCTTTAGACATGCGTTAGAGTTCCATCTCTATAGAAAATTATTGAATGGGTGTGATAGGGGAAAACTTCTTAAATTGAGCATTTTTAGAATGCAAAAAAAAGCATTATGGCAGAAGTGTTCTTCACATGATCAACGCATAAATCTCATCAAATAAAAATATTGTAGAAATATGCGGAAAGTTATGCTTTTTGTATTTCGCCACTCGTCAGCATGCTTAAATGTTTATTTGGACTCGACACGAACAGAAAAAGGGATAACATAGAACCAACGTAGACAGCGCGAATTAGGACTATAACGTGTGAACTGTCTATTATTTCAATGTTGGTGTTATTGTATGGTGAGCACAATGTCGCAATGATGCGTTCCCAGCTACTGGGAATACTAAATCACGATTAACCTAAGCTCAAAGCGTTGTATTATACAGTGTTGGGGAGATCAAAATTAAAGTACGAAAAATGAATTAAGATAATGTTGGAGCAGCAGGATTGGACCACTACACTAACTCCCATTTTGACACCGAGTACCAAGCAGGAAAGTTAAAAACATATAATTCCAATTTTTCACGTTTTCACCAACGCTTTTGCAGTTTCGTATTTAATGATCTGAAGGAACTTAGAAACTAGAAAAAGAAACCTAGCTGGCTTCATAAAAAATGAACCACTTTTTATAGTTTTTTAGTTAGCATGAACAATTTTTTAGTACGAAGTACGACTTTTAAATACAGTACCTACCATACGTCGTATTGGAACCGTTGCATATAAGGCAACAGGTGTCAAAAAGAATTCTAACATTTATTTTAAATCAAGAAATTTCTTTAATAATAATAATATTTAAAGTTGATTTATCCACATATAATGAAAATCACAGGAGACGTTTTAAGAATTATTTCTATTACGTGTCTAACAATAAAGTTTTCCATTGTGAACAGCTTGGGATTTTTATGTTACATTTTTGACAATGACATTCACATGACATAAGTCCCAACGCACGCACACAATCTTTCAGTGAAGTATAGATGAAAAGGAAATGAATAAAAGTCCAAACGAATGAAAACGGAGTAAAAAGTTACGCTGAGTGTTTTCAATGTTTTCTTGAAAATTCTATTAATGAAAAAATCACACATAAAAACACATCAAATTATTGCTCACAATCAAATTTCCCAATATAAATACTACGACAGTGTGAAAATATAGCCAAAAAGGAGAATTTCCAACCCAAAATATCAACAAGTGGTTTCGTCGTTGGAGTTGCTGCGCTGTGAGCGTTTTTACCTTGTATTAAAATCGTCTATGACGTAAACCGGGCAAGGTAATATCATTGTTCATTCTAACATTACAAAAACAAAAAAAGAAACATTCTGTGGCTCAAACAAATTCCAGAAAACAAGCGCGGATGATTAAATCATCTCCGCAAGTGGACTGTTAGCAATCAAGTGTTGCAATTGATTGAATCGTACAAAAGAATGGGCGTGGGGTGATTTGTGAAAATGTAAACAAAAACTCGTTTCCCCATTTTGAGTGTGTCTTCTTCTGGCACTGTTTCGCTTCTCCACATTTTTTTCATCCCAAGACTGTAGCACTGACGGCTGGATGTGCAATGCGCACATCCACTAACCATGATACTACTCCAGGCAGTCATCTGGAGTTTGGGTGATTACAATGTACCCCCATGTGCTGTGTGCCGTCAACGCCGTCCTCGAAGTGTGTTCGACGGGAGTTTGCTTTGTTTTCTAGAAACGGATAGTTCCTTTTTTGTTGTTGTGGATCACATCAAACTAGCAAATTGCTTTTTGTAGTGAAGAGAAGTAGTAATGAAAAGTTTTAATTTTAGGATGTCAAAACATGAGAAGAATAAATCCGGAGGGATACTGGAAAGTTGGTTTGGTCGACCGAAGACAAAAGCCAGCGGGTACAGTACCCCTTCGGGGCGTCCCACATCAACAGATGGAGATGCGCCCGAACTGCAGGATCTCGAGAAAATGATTCGTGGTCTCACCGAGTCCGAAGTGGATGCGAAATTCATGGAGATACTGGAGGACATGAACATACCGAAGGACAAGCGAGAGCCACTGCTGTCGAAGAGCATTCTGGATCGACGAAAAATGATTTACATGCATTTGAAAGGTGAGATCATATGCTGGGGCACAAATTGCCCGCTTATCAGAAGATACTGCGAATCGGTGTCAAGATAATGCGATAGGTAATGCGTGAATCATACAAACGCAAGCAAATTTTACTTGTATCTTCAGTTTGCTGTTTTGGCAAATTATTTGCGTTTCTTGCGGTTTAGCTTCGCCTTTAGATACTATTTTGCGGAGTTATTTATAGAATCGTGGGAGCATGACACCTACGCTCACGGAGCATCACTTCGCCGCTTTTCTCCTGCATCTGTTCACCTTGACGCCTGCGAATATCCGTCTAAGTGATGACATTGAATTTTCTGTTGCTCTTGCACTTGTGCTCACTGAGGTGGTGCTTTTGTTTACGCTGAATGTGGCTTTGTTCGTTATGAAACTGATAAATTGTGGCATTGTTAATCACGGCGAGCCGATAAAATTCCATATCTAGCCTCGCAGGAATTTCGTTTATATTTTAGTTCATGACATCGTGCTTGTCTTTTACGTATGGCGTTGTGCGACACATACATTTGACGATCATGACACGTCAAATTCACGGTCCTAAATTGGATGTGACTCGTACTTCATAGCAGAAGCGTCTTGTGAACGTGACAAGCTTCGTGATTTGGCACATGATGAACTGAAATAACGTAATGGTTTACCGTTGGTTCATCACATATGGCGAATTAAACTGTTTTAGTTGCCCGCTTGTCTGTATGGGTTTAAAATTAGCAGCTCTGTTACAATAGCGTATGAATTCATTGATGATCTCGCAGCACCGATTTATGAGTCAACTTATGTGAACGACTAGGTTCTCATAGTGGCAAAATCAGTGGCATCCCCGAGGTGTCCACCACCGTGACCGTTCTCGTGACACCGAATCCGCTTCTATTTCCATCATAGGATCTGTAAAAACCCAAATTTTCACTCACACTACGTACCTTCATTTCAGGCAAAAACTCATTGGAACACCGCTCAAACTCACGCTTCGAAAAGCCGAACGACTACATCGAATACCTCCAGAATGGAGAACACACAGAGAACAAGATTTATCAGTGCGTTGAAAGCCTACGAGTGGCACTCACCAGCAACCCAATAAGTTGGATCAAGGAATTCGGCGAGAATGGAATCGACGAGATCGTGAACCTCCTGCGGCGCTGCAAGAAGGAGCGCAACTTCGATCGAATCGAATTCGAATGCATTCGCTGCCTCAAAGCTTTCATGAACAACACTTGGGGCCTCAACCTCATTCTAACGCCAGAGCAGCATCCCGTTGTGCTTCTTCTTGCACAAGGCCTCGATCCTCGAAAACCCAACACAATGTGTGAAGCGATGAAACTTCTGGCCAGTTTCTGTCTTGTCTCTGAACGGAATGGCTACGAGAAGGTTTTGCGTGCCATAACCTCAGCCGCGTCAACTAAGAACAAGAGTGGCGAGCGATTTAGACAGATAGTCGACGGACTCTTTGTGCAGGAGAAATACGATACGAAGCGGGAGCTGGCGTGCCACAGCTTGATTTTCATTAACACCCTAACGAACACGCCGAGTGATGTGAACTTCCGACTGCACTTGCGATGTGAAATCATGCGCATGGGATTGTATGAAAAACTTAACGAGTTCACAGAGATCGTGAACAAGAGCAATAACGACGATCTGAAGAAGCACTACAAGATATTCAACGAGATTCGCGAGGACGACTTCGAGGAGTTCATTCAGAGGTTTGACAACGTGCGATTTGACATGGACGACGTGAACGACTGTTTTGAAGTACTTAAGAACCTCGTAGTGGACACGAGCTCAGAGCAATACTTCCTGTCGATTCTGCAACACTTGTTGTTCATTCGGGACGACTACTACTTCCGGCCCGCCTACTATCAGCTGATAGAGGAGTGCACATCACAAATTGTCTTCCACAAGGGCTACTGTGATCCGAACTTTGAGAACCGAAATTTTAACATCGACACTTCGCTTCTGCTGGACGACATAGTAGAGAAGGCTAAGGCGAAGGAATCAAAACGGACGGAGGAATACGAGAAGAAGATTGAAGAGCTCGAAAGTGCGAAGCAGGAGGCGGAGGCAAAGGCGGCTCATCTGGAGGAGAAAATAAAGATGATGGAAGCTTCGGGCATTGTTGCCGGATCCCCGGGAAAACTTCCAAAACTGAATATACCACTTCCACCGCCGATGCCAGGCGGTGCAGGTGCGCCTCCACCACCACCACCCATGCCGGGTGCACCGCGAGGCGGCCCACCACCTCCGCCGCCACCGCCAATGCCAGGAATGGCTGGCGGACCAAGACCTCCACCGCCTCCACCGATGCCTGGTATGGGCGGCCCACCACCACCGCCCATGCCGGGCATGATGGGAGGTCCTCGAGGACCACCACCGCCTCCAATGATGATCCCTGCTGCTAACGTACTCCCCTATGGTCTCAAACCGAAGAAGAAGTGGAATGTGAAGAATCCAATGAAGCGTGCCAACTGGAAGCCAATTGTTCCTCAAAAAATGTCCGAAAAGGCTTTCTGGGTGAAGTGCCAAGAAGACACCCTTGCTTCGGACGATTTCCTCACAGAGCTTGCAGTGAAGTTCTCCTCCAAGCCCGTAAAGAAAGACACGAAGGATACAGTTGACAAGCCTACCACGCTAACCAAGAAGAACATCGACTTAAAGGTTCTCGACGGTAAAGCTGCGCAGAATATCGCAATCCTTCTCGGTGGGTCGCTTAAGCACCTTTCCTACGAGCAAATTAAGATCTGCCTCCTCCGCTGTGATACGGACATCTTGTCTTCGAATATTCTGCAGCAACTGATCCAGTACATGCCCCCGCCAGAGCAACTCAAGCGACTACAAGAGATCAAAGGGAAGGGCGAGCCCCTCTCAGGAGTGGAGCAGTTCGCAGCAACTATTGGTGAAGTGAAGCGTTTGGGTCCACGTCTGCACAGTTTAAACTTCAAACTCACCTACGCCGACATGATCCAAGACATCAAACCAGACATCGTTGCGGGTACGGCAGCCTGTGACGAGGTCCGGACTAGCAAGAAGTTTGCTAAAATCTTGGAACTCATCCTTCTACTCGGCAACTACATGAACTCTGGCACAAAGAACGAACAGGCCTTTGGTTTCGAGTTCTCCTACCTAACAAAGCTGTCCAACACGAAGGACGCAGACAACAAGCAGACACTGTTGCACTACCTCGCCTCGTTGGTGGAGAAGAAGTTCCCTGATGCCCTCAATTTCTATAATGACCTCTCTCATGTAGATAAAGCCTGTCGGGTGAATGCCGACAATATCCAGAAGGCAATGCGTCAGATGAACGCCGCGGTCAAAAACCTCGAATCTGACCTCAACAACAATAAGGTGCCGCAGTGCGACGATGACAAATTCGCAGAGGTGATGGGCAAGTTCGCGGTCGACTGCCGGCAGCAGGTGGATGTCCTGGGCAAGATGCAAGTCCAGATGGAGAAGCTCTTTAAGGAACTCGGCGAATACTACGCCTTCGACCCCAACAAGTACACTATGGAGGAGTTCTTCACCGACATAAAGACTTTCAAGGACGCCTTCATCCAGGCGCACCAAGACAATGTGCGAATACGCGAGGATGAAGAGAAGAAGCGGCGGATGCAAGAAGCTCGCGAGCAGTCGCAGCGTGATCTCCTCGAGAGGCAACAACGAAAACTGGCGCTCGTCGACATGGACGCTGCTCAGACTCAGGAGGGTGTCATGGACAGTCTACTTGAGGCCCTTCAGACGGGTTCAGCGTTTGGAAACCGAGACCAGAGACAGAAGAGGAGGCAAAGGCCGGCCGCTGGAGCCGAGCGACGGGCTCAACTCAGTCGTAGTCGCTCGCGGACGAGAATGAACACCGGAGCCCTGGTCACGAGAGAGATGATATCGAACGAAGCGTTGCTGGGCTCAGCATAAGATGTTTTCAAAATTAACTAGGAAGTCTGTACATAGCACAACATATGTATTTTAAAATATTTTTTTCAAAAACGGGAGAGAAGAGAGACAGAATGCACAAGATGTACACATGTATAGGTACACGCAGTAGATGCTCCCCCCACTCACGACCCACACCCCTCAAGCACGCGCCCCAACTAAGTATATAAGACCCTTCCCGAAAGTAGCTTAGCCTTCAAACATTGCCCGTTCCAGCTTATGTACATGGACGTCACACAACGAACGCGGTTAGTGACTCACCGATAGCTAGTTTTGCTTCAATTCAAAGAGAGCTGTAGGAAAGCAATCAAGTCAGTTACTCTCCTTTCAGCTTATTGTGTGTAAATATTTATCAAAATAAATCAGGAGGATACCTAAACAACCCATAAGATACGAGATCAGTTTATATAAACATTGTAGAACACCGTGTAAAAGATAAACATAAAATAAATATTTTTTATATTGTTTGTAAGCTTGAATTAAGAAAAACGGAATAAAATTCCAAAGTGAAGAAGAGAAAATTGATGTGTTTGATTAATTTTTGTTCTCCTCATCGGGCTATCGGGACGGACGGCCTGTCTGTCTGCAGACACCTAGCTCTGCTCTTGATGCACTGCTGACATACGCGCAATGTCATATTTCGTCTTCTGTAGAGTCTGTAGAGTGTGTTTCAAAGTTTTTCAAAACACACTGGTGTTTCGAGGACCCTGCGCACTGCATTTATTTCCCCTGAAGGCTGATGGATATGCCGCTGACTCACGCACAATAGTACTTCAGGTGCGGCGTACATACATAACCTACTTTTTCTGTTCGGAATCTCAGTCAGAACAGGAATGAAGTTTAATCTTAACGAATGCTCTTCGAGACCAAGGAAGGGTCTGGAGGCGGGTCTTTTGTAAATGACGACAACATTAGACTTCACACCTCGTTGGTAATTTTGTGCAAATTTTCCCAGCCAACACCAGTGCGATTAAATAATTTTGTGATGAATACCTCAACCCTTAAACGACGTCCAAGATACTTCAGGTTTGCAAGCTTTCTCTGAATTGATCGTTAGTGTCAATTCGCTAATTTGGGTTGCCATGGGAAATGAGATCATCAGAGGTACTCTTAGGACCTGAACCCGCATTGGAACTGCACGCTTCTGCTTGTCGCAGAGCGCCTGCTGCCATTCTCTCGGAATACGATAAGACGACAGCAAATGTAGGCTGCTGTCTGTAAGCGCAATGGAGCAATTTTTGAGTCTAAGTGCTTCAGTGTATTGTCAAAAACCTTTGAAAAATTGTACCGCTACAGTCCACAAGATACCAATGCAGAGCTTCATCAATCATTAATCGTGTGGTGTCTGCTATTGTCTGCTATTAAATTAAATTTGTTTTAAAAACAAATTGTATGCTTTATTAATTTGGATAGAAAAGAACATGAAATTGAATATATTTAAGAAAGACTATTTTCACCTTTTTGTCACATTAACTTGGACGGTTTTGTACGTGTTCAAGTTAACGAAATTTCACTACATTTCCAACGTCTGATGTTTTTCATTAACTTCTGATACGGATCCTACATTGTGGGATATAATATACAGATAATTTGACTGGATTTCAAATTCAAATTGCAAAATCACATCTAATTTGACTAACAAAGCTGAACGATTTCTATTGAGAAACGCTCGATGTATCACTCTATATAAGCTGGTCATGCGATCTGAACTCCAGTACTACCCAGAAAACTGTTACTGAGCTTTCGTTTATATCGCATTTGCACGCCATGCAAATTTTGTCATTCTGTTCTCAAAGTGTCTAAAACTTAATCATTGCACTATAGACAAAGAATGTAATATTTTCTGTGCACTAAGTTTTCCGTTTATTATATTCATAAGTTCTACAGTTATTACGAAACTTATTCAAATTCATCCATCTATTTAATGGACAAATTCTAATTTTGATAAAAGGTTAAGAAATATGTCGAAAATTGCCACAGAAAGATATCATAAATTAAACTGATAAGGACGAACTATCAAACGAACTATTATGACAAGGCCTTTCTTCTTCGTTTTCATATGCCGGGGCCTCAACCAACAGTGTTGTCCATGCACTCTGTATAGTCTTGCCATGTACGAGGGGCGTTCAATATATTCTCGGTATCGGCGTGAAGCTTTGGTTGTATATATAAATTGACTTATTTATTAAGTGATAATATTATTTTAGTGCATTCATGTAAAATTTCATATAAATGTGATTATTAATTCGCGTTTTATCTCTAGTTAAACAGAATCATAACGGCAACTGAGACGATGGTAGTGCAACTTTAGCATCTCGCTGCATTTAAATTTCTCACTAAGCAAGAAAAGAGTCAAAAAACTATTCATGAAGAGATGGTGGCTGTTTACCAGGGTTCCGCACCTTTATCATCAACTGAGTCAAAGTGGTCAAGTGAGTTCAAGAGAGGCAGAGAGAGTATTGAAGACGACCCCCGCTCCGAAGCCGCGGCTACTGCTTGTACGGGAGAAAGCATCAAAGAAGTCGAAAAACTTGATCTTGAGGATGCCCGAATAAAGTTGAAAATGATGGCAGAGATCACCAAGCTTTCAATTGGTACCATTCACACCATTCTTCATGACTATCTTAACCTTTCAAAGGTCAGTGCAAGGTGGGTGCCACGAATGCTCACAGCGCCTCAGAAAAAAGTGAGAATCACATGCTGCAGAGAGCTTTTAGAGATGTGTAGTGAGAACGCGGACGGTGTTATGGATTGAATTGTTACTGAGGACGAAACATGGGTCCACCAATATGACCTTGAAAGCAAACAAGAGTCCATGCAGTGGCATAAAAAAGGAACACACCCCCAGAAGAATTCCAATGTCATCCCGTCTGCCGGGAAGCTCATGACCACAGTTTTTTGGAATTCAAAGGGAATCTTGCTGATTGAGTACCAAAAAACAAAAAAAGGTGAAACCATCAACGCCACATCCTACGCTTCCACTTTGGATAATTTGCGGGAACTTTATGTAAAAGTTTAGGAAAGTAAAAAAAAGTAACTGACCGAACTGAAAACAGTACAAAATGTACAAAATTACAAAGGTTTATGAATTACGAAGATTTCAGCAAAGTATTGCTGATGGTAAACGAAATAAACTTTGTGTAGATACATATGTATGTACATGTAAATACTGCCCCGTAAAGTGAGGAAATTTTAAATATAAATTACAAGAAAAAGTTTTCATTTTTTCTGAGTTAGTGAGCTTAAACAAGATCGATCAAGTGAGTTTTCGTTTAAAGCTGAAAAAACGTGTTCATCGATACAAATTGAGGTAGTTTTTCGCTTCTTTCAAAGTTACGGACAAAACTTGCATGTATTTTTTTTGGATTCTTTCGAGCCATAATCACCCTTTTCGTTGCAAGCAGGACTGCTATCTTAGACTCACTTCCTTCTTCTTTGTCCTTGTTTTCCGGGTTTTGAAGACGCGGTTAAAGCTTGGACGTCGTATCCACTGGCAAAAAATGTATTTTAACGTTGGTACAGGATGTTACAAACGAGACTGTGAGCAGTGTAGTTATAAATAATTTCATTTCAGAATCGAGACTGGTTAGCTATACCTTAAATATCTTAGGAGCCACCCACTATTCTTTATTTGATCGCTAAGTCAGCGGAAGTGACTTGACTATGCTCCTCAAACAAAGCCTTCCTTTCCTTCCTTTTCATTTAGAACTAATACCGTCATCAACGATTGCAGATTTGTCATGATATGAAGAGTACAGCGTACAAGAAGAATTTTAAATTTTGAAGGATCTGATCTTAATTTAAAACCATTAGTTGTGGATTTGTATGTGGGTATTGGCTTGGAATATATTAAAGTTTTCCCGCTACAAATGTAACTAAGATTCAGATTCGCGTATGCATTTCATAAAGGAGATAAAGAAGGTGTGACAGCTATGAAGGATGGACAGACATTTCGGCAAACTATAAATGTCTTGTTTTGGGGAAAGGAAAACTTGGAAAGGTTTAATAGCAAAATATAGAAGTCTATGAACATTTAATCGAAGAATCTATTGTTGAGACGTTGAAAAACATTGCGTTAAGCTTAGGTTAGCTTGGAGTGCCCGAAAAGGGCCAGTAAATCATAAATAAATTGTTTAGTTAAGCTAGTTAAAGCGTTTTTTGTCTAGTGCGTAAGATATTTTGATAGTTACTAATAAAAATGCAACTAAACAAACAAACAAACACTTTGGGTATCCACAATCAACTTGGACGGCAGTCTTTAGTGTGTACATACAGCCTTTTTGTTAGACGCTTAGTTTACCTGCGTCTATATTTAATTTAATTTCTGAAATCATATCATACAAGTAAGTACAAAAATATTTGACATCCTTAATTATTAAAATTCAACCGTAGTTCACTTCAACATAATATCCCTGAGGCATTGGTCCTTATTCTCAATCCAGCCCTTCGTTTCCCAATTATTCAGAATTATTTAATTTCCATCGATTAGTCACGCACATTCTCCCGCAAAACAGAATTGTTACGAACGTCTCAAGAATTTGCAAAACAGTGCGCTCTGTTTTATTGCTCGCCAGGATCAGCTCATAAATCCCTTGCGCCTCTGCCATTGTGAAGCGCGTAACACTGCTACGCCGGCTCCGTTTCATGTTGTAGCAGTTTTACATTTTTTTTAGCTTAACTCTGCATTTCGGGGCAGAATTTGCATTTTGGTACCTTACCGAGAATCCGATTAAATCGGTTGTCTTGACCCATTCCATCGGTTGCACTCATAAAAAATAGTTCATTCAACAGCCGATACAATGTCCGCTCTGTTTGGTTAGGCGAGGACGTGTAATTGACCTTGCAGAGAGCTGTTTACCTGTCACGTAAAAATCGATCCGCGAAAACTAGTCCTTGCACCGTTTCGAGCCCTTTTTTGCCAGTCGACGTGCAATGTTTCAATGCGGACAATGGGGTCCTACTCGTTGCTGGGTTTTTTGTTGTCTTGTTCTCGCCTTTTCCGCCACGTAAGTTGTTCCCCGAAATTGGGTTTTCGCATAAGAGCTCGAAATGTAGCCGATGTAGCTTAGTTATCCCTTCAGCTAGCCTTGCTGCAATGCACGGCCGTGCATTTTTGCATGCGGCCATTATGAACGGAAACAATTGCCGTTTATTGTCCTTCGTGGCCTTTATGGCGGTCTTCGCCGGCTAATCCTCCACTCTAATTACTCCGCGAGCGGCCTTCGGACACCCGGAGCCAGGCACCCTGATTTTGTTGGTAAACAGAATATTGTGTCCCATTGTGTGTGGGTTTTGTTCTCACGTACTCACTGTTGATGGATTTGATTATGCGGCGGCAATAAACGGCATTCGTCTTTGGAATTTTTCTCAAATTGCTCATTTTCGAAGAGGCATTCGAACGTTTGTATGGTCATTATGAACGAGGTATTGTCACTCAGGCCACTGTCGTGGTTTTTCCCCCAGAGTGTTTTTGTGATACATTTTCAATGCAATAGCACTGGAAGCGGGGTCTTGAATTGGAAAATGCGATGTTGGGAAAGCTTTGTAAATGCATCTTTCTTAATCGATGTTGTATATAAAAAAGACAATAATTCACGTGTGAAAGATGTGACTTACGTTTTCATATCTATGACAAAAACGCTTTCCTAATCTTGAGTTGATCTGGCCCCTAAAATAGCACAATTCCTGCAAATCATCTTGAATTTCTTACATCCAACCACTTGTGGCATTTTTCCGCGTGGGTATGTCACCAGGAGCGATGTCTTTTTTGCTACGCTTGGGTTTGAAGAATATCTAAGACCCTAGTATCATTCTATTCGCAATACCTAGCCATCTAACGAACACAAATTCATCTGATGTTGCTGTACAGCTCACAGATTTAATTGTTCTCCTGCAATTGCTTCTAGTATAAAATGGGGCCGAATACAATTCAAAGTATTTTCGTGTTCAAACCCCCTTTTCGCCAGCATTTGACGCTGTCCTTTTGTGACAAACAGTAGGACCTTTAAGGCCTTTACTTCGCACTTCAGAATAAGGCTTTATTTTTTGTAGGCGCGCTAGCTCTTTATTCCCGCGTTGATGTTATTTTCGGAATTCACTGCGGAGCCTTTGTAGACAAGGTCCGTCATTACCTAGAAGTTTTTATCGTTTTGTATCGGCGTATGCGACGAGTGTGTGAAAGATTGTGCCTCTCGTGTTGGCGGCTAAATAACACACGAAAAGCTTTTCAAGACTATAACAATATCTTAACGAACTATTCTCTAAAAAAGCATCCTGAAATTCCACGATCTTCGAATAGAATTTTGCCGACAGCGAGTGAACAGTATCCTCACCTTCATTTGACACATGTCAAATAACAGCACGGTTCAAGACAGACTAACTCAAATTAACCCAAAAACTGGATACAAGGCAAACGTGTATCCAAATATATGCTCACCTTAACCCACCTACGCAATTGGGAAATGTGTCAAACGGGCGGCATATGTCAAAGTGTCGCGTGCATTTGTCATCAGCCCGCACTTTTGATAAAGAAAATGGAGGAAACTCGAAAAAAATGAACAAATAACACCTACTTTATGGATGCGTGGCTGCGCCACGATGAAGGGCAGAGGACGATGACGACGAACGTGTTATCGTGCCGTGGTTTATATGAGATGCAATAAATTTATTATTTGTCTATACAATAACGTATAGCCAGCGGAATTTCGTCAACCAGAGCAGTGCCTCGTGGCCCACCACGGTTCGCGCACTCATATGTGTTTATGCTTATTTTTCATTTTGCTAATAACGCCGTTTTCATGTCCCAATAACTCTCCGCGGTCGTATTTGCTAGGCCACTAATTGCGGCCCAACCTTCCGCAGCATGCGTCGTCTCGGTCAGATCGTGTGCTCCATCTCTTTCGTTTCATTTCGTCAAATTAAAATTGTTTAAACAATTATGTGAGAGAATTTTTTATTATTCCACGCAATCTCCTTTTTTAAGTTTGTGGCTTATTTAGCGGTGGGGAATTTTGAAAGTCATATAAAAGTCATTTAGAGCGAATTACGGCCATAATGGTGTGTTTACTCGGGTATTAGAACATGAATTGGCACTAAAGTTGTCATTGCGGGCTTTTGGGCTTTTAGGCTTTTTAGGATACGGGGGGAAATTATACACTTTTTTTCTTGTATTTTATTTAGAGTGTAGTTAAATTTATTTTGCGTCGTTCTGTTTGCAGACAGTAAAGGGAGTTTTTGAAGATGTTTCCATTCGTGCAGAGCGCGAGAGATACACGATATCGCTGGTCCTTGATTATTTTCATACACTTGAGGTCGTATTTCATAAGTGACATCTTCATACAGCTGCGATGTTTGTACACGAGGGTGGAGTGACTTGTCAATAAGTAGACACAAACGAGTGATGTGTGCTTTACGTGACAGCTGCCGCGATTTGTATGCATAAAGTTCACCAGCTACAGATGAGATGCACCTATCGACGGGGAAAATGCACTTGAATTCATGCCATATTAGATAGATAAGCAGCCATGAATGTATCATGCACTTTGAAGATGAATCTTCGGTAAACGATTGCCAGTATGACGTACATTTAACCACGCGGAAGATTCCTGTAGTAACAAATATTTAAGGTGACATCTTTCTCAGAGCTTTGCATGAGAAAACCCTACATACGCTAGTGAAGCGCTCAAAGAAACAGCTTATGCTTGAAAACTATTATTATTATTCAATCAGTGTGTAAAAGAGAAATCGCGTATATTGAGTCCAGGAATGTTTAGTGTATTTCTAAAATGGATTACCGTATATTCTGACAGCGGATCGATTCAACTGATTCCTGATTAGATTGGAATATTTTTAAAAAGGTGGACCCTTTAGCCGAAAAATAGCATTTTAGTCAGATGTACCAACTTATTAGTGGATTATTTGTAGTTGGTAACGTGAACTGAACAAAAACCTTTTATATGTTATAGCTATTCCTCTTAATTCCTCTTGCCTAGTTTTTTTTCACTCCGATGGGCGAAATTTGAGAAGATTTCCATTTAAAATGTTGTTCTCTATCAGTATTGTCAGCAACTCGAAAGAGGTGAGGCCCTTGAAAGATTGCGGGATATTCATTCACGGAATCGAATCTGGGACCTCCGGCGTGTGAGTCGAAGTGTTAGTAATTTTGACAAATCTTAAGTTTTTAATGTTGTAACTTAGTTGAAGAATAAGAAAATAAACCAGGCAATTTAGTAAGGTAGGTGAACTATAGAAGAAAATGTTTACTTAGGTCTAGTAGGTCTATTGTTACATCACGCACATCGAAGATCCTTTTTCTTTAACCTAAAACAGAGCGACTCATATAAAGGGCGGCGTTTTCTTTATTTACAGGGGTTCTCAGATTTTTTTTTTCTCTATTTCCATCTATTTCCATGCAGCTCTAGGTCTAGCCATAATCTTGTTAGTCTACTCTAAAAATGTCTGTTTCTCACCCCAGCCCGTGAAAGCTTTTTTTTAATTTTTTGTTTTTGTTACGATTTGCCTGGATGACTTTTGTCTAACTATTCTCTGGAAACCTCGTCTTTCTTACACAGCTTGCTATACGCACATAAACTTTAAGATAAAAATAGTTTCGTGCCATTGGAAAAATGTATGTGATGAACAATGTGTAATTCTGATAGCTAAACTATCCAATCTGATTAGTCAAAGCGAACGTCGAAGGTTTGTTTTGGGTCAGTTCAATTTATGACTTGTAATATTCTTCGCATCCAGCTGAAAGCTATCTTTAGTTGTATCTAAGGTGTTGTTGGTATAGTTTTCTTAAGGAGTGATGGGTAAGGTTCTAGATATTTTTAATTTCGCGAATGTTAGAGTGCGCCAGCACCCATACAAGATTAATAATTACTCGGTTTTACATCGGGAATACAATGCTGTAAAAGTGACATAACACAGCCAAACAAATACCTGCCTTTTGAAATAAATATAAAAAATCCCTTTTTGATATCAAATTGTTATTTAATCAGGAAAGCGTCTCCTCAATCAACATCGCTTCAACCTAACATGCGCTCAGAATACCGGGACACAAAGTAACTTAAGAAAAAGAAACCATTACATAGTGCTAATTTCTTTTACACCGAACTGCTTAATTCATTGAATTTGACTCGACTGTTTACAATTGTAGTTCAAAAAATAAATTAAATTTAGTGAAGTTTAAGTCAAAGACTGGCGGTGAGCTTAATAAAAATCCACTCCACTCAATGCGTAGTATTGCTCTTTAACAAGAAGGGCACCTGAAGCATACTGCATCCCTTCGGCGCAATTTAAAAATGTGTATCGTCAGTTAGTCGACAGATGTGAAGTCGAGAAAAAACTGAAATTACAATTATTATAAAACTGGATGTTTTGTGTGTTTCCTCTGCAACAAATCGGGGATTGAACTCACATATTTTTACGTCCACGAGAAAATTAGGTAAGTTTCATTCCACTGCATAAGTTGTTTTTTTTTCCTTGCATTTTATTCATTTATATAGTAACATTTAAATTCTAGACAAAAATGCTTAAAACTAATTTCCAGAGCTTTTTGGTCATATAATAATCTTACTGGCCCTTCGCAGGCTCTATAAGATAAACTTCATTAAAATTACTATGTTATTGCAAGCGTTGTTTTATGCCTGGTTTGCAGCAGTATACTGTCAAAATATAAAGAGAACTGACAGTAATTTTGATCACAGTTCATAATAAATTTAAATATTTTAAACGGGAATTCCAGTTGCAAATTAAGAGATTTCGACGAAGTATAATCTATAAGCTATAAGTTTCCCTCAATTAAAAAAAACCTAGGTTTATGTAGTTTAATCTGCGACGGAAGAGCAAAGTAGTATTGAACATAGAGTTCCCTTTGATAGTAACTCCTGTATTGTTAAAGAATAGAAATTATTGATCAAAAATACTTTGTTGTCAAACAAAGACTTCTTCTTCTTCTTCTTCTTGCGGCGCTACAGTCCGGGGTGGACCTGGGTCTCAACCAACATGCTTCTCCAGCCAGCACGATCTTTCGTCAGCTGCCTTCAGTTGCGCACTCCAAGTTGGTTGAGGTCCTTCTCCACTTGTGTGCGGCACCTTAGCCTAGGCCGTCCTCTGTTGCGTTGGCCCAATGGCTCAGATTCGAAAACTTTTCGGGCCGGAGCAGTGGTGTCCATGCGCTCTACATGGAAGACGCTTGACTAGGCGCATGTCGCTGTACAGCCCACAGAGTTCGTCGTTAAATCTTCTTCATCAGTTTTTCTACCCTCTGTTGCTTCGGTCTCTTTAATAAAATGACAATAGTTTTGTTTGGTGCAGATTTGAAAACTATTCGAGTAGGAACGTTGTTGCTAATACCTTTGCATAACTTCCTTGGTGACTATATAAAATTATATAATTATTTTTCTTCCTTAAGCTCGGAAAATCCTTGTGTGCTCAGTTACCATGCTGTATTGTTCAATGTACTAAGTATTTCTCTAAATTAAATGAAATAAAAGTGTGAAAATGATGTACAACTAATTTCTCTTGGTACTCGTATTTATGGGTATATTTTTTTATTGAAAATATACATACATGACATATACACTTTTAAAAAAGCTTTGCGCTCGTGAAGTTGGCTTAGGTGCTTTTCAACCTGTATGCGCCATCACAGACGATAACGTTCTTTTTTCATTGTATCAATGGTTTAAATTTGTAAGTAATGTTTCCTCAAAGTTTTTACAAATAGTTGTTTTCAAAACAGAGTAAATATTAGGACTAAGCTCATTTATTGTGTGTTATTCAATTTTCAAATTTTAGGATTATATAAATATGTGGTATAAAAACTGTACATTTTTCGTTCTTTAAGCGAAATAAATAAAATATGTAATAGAGGAAACATAATGCAAATTTTTGCACGTTTTTTCACTAAAATCTTTTTACAATTCAATAATAGAAAACTCTCAATAAAATGGCATTAAAGATTCTGCGCAACCAGGAAAAATCAATCTTAAAAAAATTAATGTCATTCATGAAATTTTAAATTTAACCATATCAGTTACAACTAATTTTGGATAAAAAGCAAAAAGATTACCATAAAAGCTGTCAAAAATTGATTGATTTTAATCAAACCCACTATTTCCTTCTCGCAGTGAATTCATGACATAATCCATCAGACATAATCATATTCATAAAATTAACTCAATTGAATTATAACATCGTGGGAAAATACATAGGTAAACAAAAACCCCTCAGGCCACAATGATCGCAGATCAAGTAGTTATTTGACTTGTAAACATAAATTTTATAGAAGTGACACTTGTGAAACGCCAATCGCAATAGTGTATTTTATATTCGAAGAATGAACATACATCAATCGTAGACAGCTTCAAATGTCCCTTAGTTTCCGAATAAAAGACGTGTGTTTAAATTGAGCTTTGATTAATTGACCTGTCTAGTTCGACGGACAAAGAAAAACGTTCAAAAAAATGGTAGACATCACTTAATCGATATCATAATTATCAATTTCTTAGAAATGGGGGTTGCATATAAAAGTAAAAAAAAACACAAACACGCTAGCAGCCATTAGTTACTGCAGCCAGTGACATTCGTTTGACAGAGATGTCAAATGGTCACGTATAGAAGTCAACGTGTACGAGCGAGAGGTGAATATCAAATTCAACAAGCAAACGTCTAATACAGGTAAATATTGAACAAAAAAAATTTCCTCCACATTGCCCTGTGAAAATGTCTTCTTTTCTCTTTCCAGCCAACCAACCCCTAAGTGGAGGGCGTGTCGTTTGCATCAGCGTGAAACCAATAATCATGCACTCTCGCTCAACCCAACCACCGAGGGGATAAGCAAACGAAATGAAAAAGCCATTTTGGTTTTTATTCTCCCTCTTCGGTGCTGCCAGACATCACACTCTCTCGCTCTGGCGCTGTTTGTCTATCTCGCTTCGTCTGCCGCCTTCGAGTTAGTGTCATTATCTTTGGTCGTGTGTTTTTTGTCCCTCCACCACTGGTTACACTGGCCGATGATACAAACAAATAAGTGAATAACAGCAAAGTGGAACAGCGGTAGTTGAGAGTCTGACGTTAATCAGTTACAGACAAACAAGTTCGGCGGACGGTTATCGGTCGCAAGCAGACTCTGAACGGATAAAGAATATTTTTGTTTTCACGCGAGCTGCCGTTTTATTTTCTCGTTTCTGTTTGCAATTATTATAATGAGTCTTTACAATACACAATCAATCAATAAATAACTTATGAGTGCGCCAATAACTGAAAATAAAAAAGTACAGTATTTCCGTGCGAGTGGTTACAGTGTCAAGGTGTCCCAGCAGCGTTTTGATTAACTACAATGTATCGTAGAGTGTCATATTAATGAATCTAAGCTGAGAAAAGATAATTGCAATTTTTGTGTTGAAGTGAATTTGCGTGCTCCGTATACCGGTTGTTTTTCATTTCTTTTTGCAAACTTCACATTTAAAACGCAACAATTGAGTTCAACTCCAACATGGTGTCTTACTACAACTCGCTTTCATACTCGCAAAAGCATAGTGCCGCGAATTTGCCATATCCCGCGGGACAAGCATGGGCCTGGCAATCGAACTATCACCCTCCACCAAATCATCAATTCCTAGGCGACGTTGACTCGCCCCATTCCGTTACACATCATCCGATGCAGTATTACAATCAAATGTTTGGCAATCACCCCACGACAGATTGGCATTCAGCTGAGCATTTCCAAAACGCAACTCAGACCCATTTGTTGCAACAGCAACAACATCATCAACAGCAACAACAGCAGCAGCAGCAACAGCATCAGCAACAACATCCAAATCAAACAAGTGCAACGCAACTCAACGATTCAACTGGGAACGCGGGGGAGACGCAAATTGCCGATGGTCTCCCATCACCACCGATAACGGTGTCGGGCAGTGAGATATCCAGCCCGGGAGCACCACCCTCGTCCTCCTCGCCGCATGCTAATTTAAACACAAGCACTAACAGTAACAACAACAACGCGACGTCAAACAATCACAACTCAAGTGCAAGCAGTAACAACACGACGTTGAATCACAGCAATGCAGCCAGATCGCCTCCGATCAAGAGCCCCTACTACGACTGGATGAAGAAGCAGTCATATTCTGCGCAACCAACACCAGGTTAGTAATAATAAAGCTAAACAATGTTTTTATGTTAGTAAATTTTTGATTTCGTTTCCCCCTTGTTGCTGCCTGTGAAGGGCTGAATCTGTTAAAATGTATTATTTATTATTTTAATTTTTTTGACAATGTGTTTTTTAACGGAATTGTATGTTGCCTGACTTTCAAAATTTGCACGCGCAATTCAGCGCGTCTTAAAAAAGGAAATATTTGCACATGTTCCTCCTCACAGGCTCACTAAATTTCAAGTAAAACAACATCTACTAACCCGTAAACAGGAGTGGTTTTTATTTTTATATATTGAATAACTATAATATAACACAGTGAAAACTGCAAACTGAATCCTGCTGCGAGAGGCGTAATTTATTCATTTGAAAGTTTCTGCTGTTTACAAGCCTTCCCCCTATAGAAGGTTGGATTAACATGAAACTAACGCGTTGCAGGAGAAGACAGAACCTTTACAACTGATTAGATGGGAAATAATTCTGGCCTTGGTTAAAAGCTTTTAAAAAGTTAAAGTTATACCTTTAGGTATAAACATAACTGGCGAAAAATGTGCCGCACTTTAGGAATTCTTAGTTCTTCCTTAATAATATGAATATATGAATATATATATATGAATAAGGAAGAACCTGAACTGTCAGAGGTCAAATACGGTCTTAAACTACCGCCGGAAAAGCGCAAGTTTACTTGTCATCTTTAACTGACACATCGATCTAGTATTTACTTTCTTTAAACAAGTAACCCTACTAAATAAATCAGTTCCCTCCCCTCTTTTTAAAAGTAAGTGCCTCCTATTGTATGGTCGCTACTTCCATTTCACTATTTTTCAAACAATTGATCCGCAAAGTGTGATAAGTAGCAATTTGCAAAAAGGAGAAACATTTTCACAAAATAGAGGTGTGATTAGAGATCCCTTGTGCAGCCTTAAGTACAGTGTCACAAAAGCCATATGTGTGACTTAATTCAGTCACGTTCTTCAAACATAAGCTCAAGTTAAGTCAATCTTTAAGATCAAAGGAAAATTGTTGGCAGAACTAAAGTAGAACTTTGATATTTAATGTATAAGTTTAGAAGGGTTACAATGTTTAACGTCGCAATCGTTTGTGTTATGTGTGCTAGTGACCTCACGAGAGGAGAGAACATACAGTTGTATACCGGATCCGAAAAATTGGAGGGGTTTTTTAATAAAAGTACTTCCCGAGTTTTTGGCAAATTTATGAGGTGGAGCCGTAAAAAATGCAAGATGAAAGAAAGTTCCGTTCAGGGATCCATTAACGTAGCAGTCGGTACATTTAATGATGACGTATAGTATCAGCCTTTTCTTATGCACATGATGTTTATGCAAGCAGAACTTTTATCGAGGCCTTCGCTTACTTCCCATCTGTTTATAGAGATTGAGAATTGGGAATAGAGACGAATTGGGTGACGCCACAACAATGGACCAGGGACTAACGAGCTATTGTTCTATCATAAGTAGAGAGGACCTGAAGCTAGATTTAAAAAGCTTTTCATGTACATTTTCATTCACAGACAATTCTGTTTGAGAAGTGTCAGGAACTCAAATCGAGTCCAAAAAAATCTAGATAGGAAACATCGACAAGCTACTTATTAAGCAACAGCGGCCAATCTTAGTAGACATAAACAATGCAAATAAAAGTTAGTAAGATGCTTAGAAAGTTTCTGTTTAAAATTGGGAAGTATAAGAATTAAATATTTAATGTGGAATAAATCCAATAAATTGTAAAATATTTTCGAAACTGTTTTTGGAGCAAGTTAATTTAAAAGAAAATGTCATCCCCTAACAGCGAATTCCGTCGGTAAAGTGCAAGTAGAACTTTCTTCTTTTATTTATTATAATTGTTTCCAAATATGTTTGAATTCCTAACAGTCTATTTTTATAAACATGATCAAATGTGGAGTTCCTTGTTTCTTGCTAAAGCTGTTCAGGACATATTTCGTTACTCTCTTATTTTGATAACTCTTCATATCTGTCGGAATTGAACAAAGCTCTTTCTAAACAGCATGCTCATTGACACTTTCGCTACATTTTACCCCTGAATCCTTGTAAAGAGAAAAAACTTACAGCTTTTTTACTTTGTCTGATACGTGAATATAGTTGTGGTTCTGCAGAAAATTATTGTTTAGTTTACATGTTAGAATGTGATTTTGGAAACTAAACTCTACTCATATTTCGGAACTATGAAATGTATCCTCAGAGTTGTGGAAGTCACATTTCCGCATCACACTCCCTTAAACATTCTTCCTCCCTTTGTTGTCATCGAAATATCCGATCCAATAGTCCGATCAGACACATCGCCAATTTTCGTCATCAATCGTTTATCTCTGTCAGAACAATTTATTTTAAGCGCGAAATTCGCCACAACTCTTAAAAACCTTTGACATCATCTTAAGTCACATCAAACAATTAAATTTAGCATAATCTCTGACAAATTGGCAACGTTTCGTCTGTCTTCGGATTTCCTTACTTCCTTCACCGCCACTACCGCCGCCAAGCTTTTTATTCTCTTTGAAAGAAGACTCCAAAAAATCACATCACACAAAACTTGTTTCATCAGCTACATGCATCAACAAATTTTACAGCAACGCAAAATCACTCAACAAAAAGGATTCGGATTTTTATTGATTCTGAAAAAAGAAGAAGACAAGGAGAGACGTGGAAAGAGGATTGAGGCAGACCATCAAATTTTGGATTGCATCTTACAGATCACATCATGGTGCCCATCAAACAGAGTAACGCAATTAAAGGTGTCAAAATTGTTTGGTTGGTCATTTCTGCTCTTTTGTGATCCTCTTTTATAGTCACCTACCATCTACATACCTACGGATCCAATAAATCAAATGGAAGTCAAAATATGTACAAAAAAGCGACAGCACATAGAGACATGTCAAAAGAGACCTCTGACGAGCCATCAATGTCAGTTGATTTCAATTCATAAATCAATCAGGCGGCAGAGGCGATTGACGAACACAACCGGCTTCGTTCGATGCATTTGATTACATCCGATTCGATCAGGGCTGTTGGCTTGTGAGTCCGACTAAGCGAGGAAATATGCTGAGCATTTTTATGTCTTCATATTGGTTGGGACACAATTTTTGGAGATCTTTGGAATGCCCTCAACTTCGTTTTTTTTTTCTTCACTTCTCACATCAATTAGCATCTCTAAGGCTCAGCTCATGCTCGAGCCTTGAAAGACTTTGTTTTTTTTATGTTTAAACAATGTGTCTTCGTCTTCGTCGTGTGTCCTATTGGATTCCTTGCTGGTCACACTCAGCAGCAGCTCCACTTGGATTCGTACGGATTGAATGGAGAAGAATTAATGCGCCACATTTGGATGCCTCTCTCAATTAGGAAGCCGTTCGAAATATTTAGAATTCCTATTTTAATTTACAAGAATAGGTTTAACGCTTTGTGGTTGAATGTGATGGAAAATTATCAACTAGGGTGTGTTCAACAATTTGAATCAATTAAATGTGAGACAAGGAAGTGAGGAATTTAGCGGTATTTTAAAGAAACAAAAGGATTTCCTCGAACATTCTCTCTGTTGCTGTGTATTTCATTCACTTTCTTGGAGTGAAAATCGATGAACAGTTTTATGTCAAAACAGTTAGAAACATGAAGAAAGGCACGATGAAAACGTTTCAAATGTATAGGGGAATAAGAAAGAATTTTAAATTGAATGTTGTTGTTTGATAAATGAGTGGAGTTCACATTAAGAGGCGTTAAGACTTTTGAACTGAACGAGCGATGTTTTTGCATTTAAATTATCGTTGGTTATTAAGTACCTAGTTTGACTATGATATACATATGCCAGAATTTGGAATTTTCGTTAAACCGTTGAGTAAATCTTGTCCAACTGTTGAAGAAATGACAGACTTCGAAGTTGCTTCAACTGGATGGTATGGTGTGAGAGGAGCTCCTATTTAATTTCATTTAATTTATTCCATTTTAAAAGCAAGTGTTCCTACTTTGTACACACAACGTAAAAGCCATTTCGTCAACGATGAAGACACAGAACACTGATAATGTCTAAACTCTTAACTGGAGTCATTGATGAGTTGAATAACGACTTGTTAAGGATTTGCTCTGACACAAATTCAAGATTCATTTTCAAGAAGTTTTCAGGAATGGCGAGAGCTGCCATTTTCAATTGCTGCAAGACTAAGGCAACTAACTTCCCTACATTCAATTCGGTCGTAGATGCATACGTAAACTCTCAATATGTTTGTTTCCTTCAAAATTAAAATTAACATGCCCTTCAAACAAAAATGATGAAAAGTATGCAAAAAAAAATTGATTCAGGTTTCTTAAAACAACTTGGTTGGTGTCAGATTTCTAAAGTCCAATTCTGTTAACACCAGCTGTAACATGCTCGTCCGTGCCTCGGTAACGGCATTCACATACTGCTCAGCCAACATTAAATTACAATATAATCTTCATATATATACATATATTCTTCTGTTAAGCTTTTCAAAAAGAGAGGTTGAAAGATATTTTCATCCTAGTTTAACAGTGACTGCAGAAATCATGAACAGTGCAATCCATTCCCCTGACGTGGTTTTCCTATAATGAATTGTCCTATTATTCCTTTTTTGTTAAGGAAAGTGTTTATTGTAATCTTCAAGGTTTGCAACAATAACTAAACACACAAAATAAGACGAAGCAAACCCTCTCTAGTCGATATTTTATCACCATTCGCCTTACAAACTTAAACTGTTAAACTGTTCATCTCACAGCCACGTATTCCTAATCACTTGAGCGGCGATCGATAAACACTTTTATGTGGGAAACCAAGAAAATTGATTATGTTTATTTGTTGTTTCACATTCCTGCTCTAATTTTATCGGCCGAATGGTTTGTTTCGATTTTTTTCTTCTCTCGGCCATACAAAAAAATTAACCGACTAAAAACTGGGTATTTCCAAGCCTAATCTTTCTTTTGTGAACTCACGTATCATACCTAACGTCCGTCAACTCAAAATTACAAACATTCACAAAAAAATAATTGATGAAAGCCATTTTGTGGAACGCCTTTATACGCATTCCCTTGTCCCTTTAACCTCCGCCTACGCAAGTGGACGCCTTCATTACCTCACATAAAAAAACATTTATTTTCCAACCCTCCTATCTGTTAGAGCAGGACTAGTGGGTGCATGTCAGACCTGTGACATTTCATCGGCCATCCCTACACACCAGGCACACACGCACACCTATAAAGAGGCGATTCAATGGAATATTTCTTCATTGAAAGGTGTGGCAATTAGAATTGGTTTAGATTAGATTAGCCGATTTAATGAGAGGGGTGAAATAAAATAAGCGTTCGATGGATATGTGTTCTATTACCGCGCCATTAAATACAATGGTATCAATAAAACAAAAAAGAAATGAAAAACTCATTCAATCATAAACCAATAAAAGTCTCCAATAAAACAATCAAAAGCGACTTATTCCTAGATATGCACTCTTTTCCCCCCTCTCCTTCTCGTTGGAATACCAAATTCCAGTTTATTCGTAATCACGTACAGAATCTTACAGAAAAGTCAAAAGCCGATCTGGGAGCCCAAGTCATCCCATGTAAGCGGTAATCAGAAATTGACCCAAAAATAAGCTCAGAAAAGTAGAAGGAAACACCATGCTGACAGCTCGAAGCCACCCCACACATTTACATTAAACCTGTCAGGCAATTTGACATGTGAAGATTTAATATGTCATCAATCGAGAATGTACAAAATTATAGCGTAAATCATTTCATTTTTTGTGCGTATTTTTGGTGGCCCTTGCTCGAATTTATATTTGTTCAGAATTGACGTTGCTCCGTGTGGCTACTGATATGAAGTCATGTTATTCCGCATTTTGGGGAGCTTTGTGTTTATCGTCCATATTTTTGGGTCGTGTGGTGGTGTCTCGAGTCGTGCAACGAATTGGATTACAGCGCTTATTTTCTAAAAATGAACACGTTACCTAACGGATGTCTGATATCTCGAGCACTTAACACGCGGGGCGAAAATGTTGATAAACACACACCGAATGGGCAGTAGCTGTCAAAATGACATTTGACATTCCATAGACATGGGATTTTCCCACCTAAAAAAGCACAAACTACGAGTCGTCAATGCGCCTCAGCAGGAGCGGAAGGGTGATGAAAAAATAAAAGATTAGTCGAATCTATCTCGTCTATCATCTACAACAATAAGTAGTTTGTTTTATTTTTTATTTGGCACGTAACACGGGGTAGCGTAAAGATTAATTAAACGACCAGAACCCAGAAACAAAAAAATCGTTACAAAACTGGAGTAGGTGGTCATATAAAATAAAGTAGCTATAATAATACAATAATAATAACTGTAAAAATGGAAATATACAATAGGACGATGTGATTTGTCATCGACATGCCGTCTTCCTACGTAGCGCCACTGCTGCTCATGAATGATTTGGCTTATTGCAAATAATAAAAATAAAACAATTAAGGCCGGTTATTTGAGTGTGGTGTAATAAATTCACAAAATTAAACATCAACTATTGGCTGTATCTGTCAAATTTGACAGCTTTGTGTCACACTTTACTGGCGCTCGTATTTCTGCTTGAATTTATTGATGGACAGCTTAATGAACTTGAAGATTACCTCATTTAAGCTGGAACTTATGCTTCTTGCCTTGTGGTTGGTTCACACTTTAAGGTGTGTACTGCCTATATCTTCAGAGCGGAGCATTAAGATAAGGAAATACCTTCAGAAATTTATATCACTTATTTTCGGATTCAATCTTCTTCATTCTTATTTTTTTTTAATTCATTTCCATGCGTGTCGCGCCGTGAAATTGCTGTGTATGGCCAAAAGACTAGTGTAATCCCTGGTTAAACATAACAAACGAGCCAACTCATGATCTCTTAGGTGATAATTGTTTACTCAAGAATAATATTTCGGTGGGGGATTTTCTGTACGCTGTCGACTCTCTTGATTCGTTGTGCTTTTGCATTCGTGGATCTATCTCCTCGGTGTTGGCTTAAGGTGGGATCCGAAAAGTTTTTTTTTTTGTTTTGACGAGTTTCTAGTATTTGCTGTTTGTAAACATTTTGATTCTTTCACTCGGAGAAGTATTTTATCACCAAGAATGGGGATTTAGTTTATGGCAGACTATGTAGTAAAGGACTTGCAATGCGTGCAATAAATAGAGATTTCAGACTGGTTTTCTTGTGAGGGATTTTATGTGACATATTGTTGAGATTTTGTGAAACGATTTTCTCCTATTGGCGCAATTCAAATTTCATCACTAAATAATAAGCTTACTTGAAGGGTTCTTTTTTGAGAGATGCTACATGGAACTTAATTTATGAAGAAGCTCCCACCTATATAGACGCGACCAACATAAAATGATATCCAAGCGTTTAGTTTCGTTACGGTACAGATTTTATGTCAAACTTCCCTAAAGCAAATATGACATGTTATTTCTTATACCTCCACTCTAAAAGTGACAGAAAACCAAGTTGTGGTCAATTGGTGGCTGATTCGAGCTGAAAAGCTTCTTTTTGTATTTTGCTTTCTGACTAAAAGAATGTTCTTTATAAACTTTGCCGCTTAAGCATTCAATACGAGTTTATGCTTACGGCTCGAAATCTAGAATTTCTCTATTCTTCTTGACAACTGGCTTTTCGGGGCTTAAATCATTTTTTCTGAAATGGAGCTAACCGCAGAACTAATTGGAATAATTTTAGGTTCGTCTACTATTTCTGAGCACTGTAACAGTAGACGAAAATATACAATTTGTTGTTAGGCAAGGACCTAATTCACTATTTCCTTTTATTTTTAACGAAACGTTCTCCCAAAATGATTTTGCCTGTTTTTTTATTATTAATTTTTCAGTTCTTTTCGGTTGATAAAAAATATACATAAATTCATAAGCTAATCAATTCTTTATCACTTTATATATTTTTCGTAAAATTCAGGACCAATAGACGATGATATTTGCACATCAGCACCATGTTTACAAGATTTCACCACAATTTTGGAGGCAAGCGGTAGGCACAATGTAAAGATTTACTTTAGCTTGTTCTGCTTACATTTTAATTTTTTGGAAACAGATTAAAAATTAGATATTTTTGCTAGCCCTTACACATCTTCTGTTCGCATTTCGTTAGTTTTTTGTTTTCCTTTTTGCCCACGTCCTGCACGATACCAATTAAACAAACGAAGAAACATTTTTTTATGAAGCCATTTTCTTTTCTTTTTTGACTTTTATTATTCTTTATTGGTGCTCTCCGGCTTTTGCATGAAATTAACTATTTGTTGTTGTTGTTGCGCCTGCTGTCAGGCACGGTTCACTCTTGTGCTGATGATGGCAAAGCGTTGCGTGTTTGGTTTGTTATTTATGAGTTCGTTTGGCAGCCTTCTTTACTTCGCCTTTTGGAAAAAAATGAGAGGGTGGCAGAGGGAAGTACAAAAGGAATAGAGAAGCAGAAACAAATAATTAAGGCAGAACAACTTTTTTTTTGAATTCAACATTGCATGTCTGTTATTTTGGAGTTATGCGCCTTTCCGCTCCACCCTCAATGTGGGCATGGACAGCACGGCAGTTATCTAGAAAAATAAGCCAACCAATGACGGTTGAAATTTTCTAACTCCTATGGTAAAGTTTCTTGTTTTATTTCGTTTTTTTTTGCTTTTTGTTTGAGCGGGTTAACTCACGCGATCAGATTCATATCTTGCATGACATGCGGGGAAGCCATTTTGTGTGTGCAGCAAATGCTTGGTGTTTTGTTTTTTCCTCCGATCCAACAATGTACTCTATTTTATGAGTTTAATTGCCGCCGTTCACATATGAAGTCTTGCCGTACGACGAGTTTAATTGGTAGAAAACGCGCGTGAATAAAAAAAAGAATTCCATTTACATGTAATCACTGATCGCTAAGAGATAGGTGCACCAAATCTACGCCACTCCCATGTCAGCAGATGTCAAAAATTGGAACAAATGTCTGCGTATATTGGCGGCTATGGCTGCCGCCCCCAATGGGACAATTTCTATAAAAGAATAAAATTAACGCGCTACAAAAATAAAGATATAAACCTTAAATCGCAAATAAAAATCACATTTATGACGTCATTTGTCCCTAATATTTACGATATAACGACACCACATACGTGCGATTTTACGACACATGTACATATGTATTGTGGATACACCTCCGCATGCTGTGGGGTGGCAGAGTTTCTTCACATTCAAGAAACTATCTAACCCCAAATTCTGCCAATGCGCCAAGGAAGACGAACCTAAAGTCTAGCATACACACAGTTCACCATAAGCAAAAACAAATTGTTGAGTGCAAAAAAGTGAAGCATCCCTGGAGTGCAATTTTCGAAATTACGACTTCTGATTTAAGGGTAGTTATACACATGTTTATCTATGGGCTGGTTTGTCTGTCTGGTAGTCCTCTGGGATCATCACTCCCTCGCACATCTTTTGGCAGTTCCTGACACTTAAAGCACATCCAGCGAAAACGACCAGGACTCTCCTCTTTAAATCAGGAGCAGCCATGAAGTCTCAATTATACAACTGTATCGTGTTTTGAATTGCGAATGAGTGCGGAAGAGACTACTTGCTGTGAAAAATGTTTCCCATGACACTTAATGGTGTGCTCTCCGCTTATTCTTATCCTTTTGCGGTTGCCGGATGACAGACGGCACGTTGGGAGATGTGAAAGGTGTGTGTGTGGATTTGTTTTGCGTGTCGGGCCACACCAGAAAATTCTGTCAGCGGGATGTCGCTTTAAAGCGTTAAGTGGCAAATTATCCTTTTTTGCGGATCGTTCATGGTTTGTGGTGTGCAGTGAAAAATGCAACATTGTGTCAACATGACAGCGACATAGACAGAGTCAGAGAGAGTGTATGGGCACAAGAGGGAAAACAGACAATTGTATTGTCATCCCCGGGGATCTGGGCGTTGAACGGTTATGATTTCTTTTAATTTGTGGCCTTGTTGGTGGTGTCAGGAAGTGAGGACATAATTTCTTCTTTATTGTTATTACATCTGGCGGCGTTAAATTTAATTGGGATCGTTGCGGTGATTCTAAGGAATTTTCATTTGCTGTCATGATGAAAGATGCGTCGCCGTCGGTAAAACACACTGAAGGTATATTTTGTTGTTTTTTTTGTGAGAAATGACAGATTGGGTTGTCAGTTTGTTGCAATATTTTTAAGTACGTCAAAATTGTATTTGTATAGCCATTTCTTGTGTTAATCTGAACTTTAGATCGTGACCAAGCTTCAGTTTATTTCATCTTGTGCTGACCTGGACTTCAGCCATTCCCTTCTTTAGTTTGCTACGGAATTAAACTTTAGAGATACTATGATTTAGCAGTGCAAAACTATCTAGAGTTTTACTAGAGAAAATTGCCGTCGGTACTTACATATGTATATCTTTTTTGTCTACACAATTAATTTTGAACACTAGTGTGTGCTTATGTCAAAATCCGCTTTGCAACGACTAAAAAAATCTCTATAACTGAATTTTAAGACGCGGACGATCAAAGAGATGAAAATGTTCGTTTAAGACTTTGTACCAACTAACAGCAAAGCTTATGCAATCCAAATTCATTTCTCTACCTCATTCAACTGACGCCGCTCTACAATCGATAACGATTCCATCCTAAGTCAACCTTTTCCCCCATCCACTTAAAGCCCAAACACATCCATGCACTCGCCACAGTCGTCTGTCAGATGTGCTAGCAACTTCAGAACATTTAAAAGTGCTACAAAACACTTGAGATCGACGGTATAAAACATTGTAATCTGGGTTCGATTTATAGCCCTTTTCAATGATCGCCGTTAACATTTTTACGACATTCGCGAGGGAAAAAATAAATCCTTGATAAACGCAAACCCTCCTTACAAAGCCCCCATCTCGCTTTGTCGGTGCATTTTCGAGTGACTTTTAACTCGATCCTCTTGCGATTGGATTTCTGCACACATAAAAATGGGGTCGTTCTGCATGAAGATAGATTTCCTTCAATAATTGTGAACTAAATCTAATTTTTCCGTATGCACATTTTTTTCTTGTTCTTCCTAGGTGCGTCGTCGTTGTTGTCTGCATCGCCTATTGTGTTGACAAATTTTGTGCAGTATGTGTTATCTATCAATTGACTGCACTTTTTATTAAATATTGAAAATACTACTGACATTTGTTGATTTACACATCAAGTGGGATTATGGTTTAGTCTATTGGAGTGCGGTGCCGTTTTTTGATCTATTCGATGGAAGGGAGGGGTTCGATTTGTCATTTTGACATGGAACGGATCGCATATCGATCAAATATACATTCTAGTGCGACAGATAATAGTCAGGTTCAGTTTTAGATACTTTATAAAAGCTAGAATCTGTGTAGGTAGCGCCTTACCGTCTGCTGGTCAAAGAAACTAAAGAGAGTTGATTGATCATGACATGTGTATCAGAACTGTCAACATCAAGTGTAAAAGGGCAAAGGGAAGACCGCTACATGTAAGTGATACGATTCAACACTCTTCTGTGATGATTTTATATTTTGATTAAACTTGTAAAGATTAGGTAAAGTAGAACTTTCAAATATGAATCACTAAAATGCGAGGAGTGCTTGATGTCAAAGAATAAAAATTCTAACCTCAAAGTATGTATTCGGAGTTACATGTCTCCTTCAATTTGAAGTTCAAAGCATTCCATAAACTCTATTTCAAATCAGCACATTTTTCGGCTGACTTAGTAGGTCTATTTTACAATTGATTTGTTAAACAGTGAAACTGTGGCGTTGTCAGAAACGAAATCAAAATTTGAAACATTTTTTTTAACAATTTTTTACAAAAACCTCGATGGATACTGCACCCACTGACAGATATCAACACTTGACAGTTTTAACATCAAACCATTCAAACTCTTTTCATTCAAAACCTCACCTGTGTTCCATAAATCAAATTTTCAACCTTCTGGTATTCCATCCAATTTTCTCAACTGACTGAGTGACACAAAAAAAAACTTATAAATTTTCACACCCTCAACTTGCTCCAGTTTTTGCCCCCCACCTGCGAACCCTGCAAATGCACGGGTGTATAATAAACGAACACCATGTACGATAAGCCTTTTTTAATTGTTTAACACTATTATTTGCCAAATGACATACAAAATTTATGTACTCAGATAAAGCCACCTTCTAAGGAGGTTACGACGTCGGTCGGGCGGTCGGCTGATTGTCGTTGACGTGTTCTATGAAGGCGACGATAGACACCTAATTTCTTTCCCGCTTTTTCATCAGCGCTCGGTTTCAGGTTCTTTTTTCACTCTTTTTGGGAAACAACGAGAAAAAAAACAAATTCGTGTCTTATCAAGACATCGAGCCGTCCTCACCGGTGTCGACGCCTATGCAGAGAGGAGTCGTCATCGTCGTCGTCTTTTGATTGCTCTCATTGTGCATGTGTACATTGTAAATTATTTATTTAGTGTTAAAAACGTTGTAAAATACTAATCATATTTGAATTTCCACCACGAGAGAGAATGAAACTGAAGCATGTCCTCACCCGCACACGCAGACCTCGTACCGCGCTGCACAGGGTGTACAAATAAGGCTCAGACCACAAAAGCGATGGTGGTGAGAAGTTGGTTGTATATTTTATCGCGGTTTGACGTATTTATTTACTTCCCGAAATCCCATCTCTCGGGTGATAAGAGGTTGGCAAAGGAGAGAAAGACCCATGTCTCGTCCCACACGTAGTCACCTTCGGCTTAGCCTAATGGAGAGTAAATAATATTCTTAGGTTACTCGTTCTGCTAGTGGTTGCTGCAACCAACCTGTTTTGTGACGTATTTGATCAGCGTTTAACGGATTGCTGAAATAAATCTGCATTGTCGCGTACACTCTCCTCCCCACCTTGGATACCGGTCGACATGCCTGCGATCAGTCCCGGAAGAATAAGTCTGACACTGACTGGACTGTTGGCAGATGATTGACGAATTGCGCAGTTATGGAACATTTTTGATGTTCGCCGGCTTGCAGCCTTTTCCTGGGGGCGCTTATCAATTTTTTCTTGTGCGTTTGACACAGACCTCGTGGATGTGTGAGATTGGATTAAAATCTCGTTAATGAACTGTATTTATTTCGACGTCATTTTGAGGTGTTGTCAACTGTCAGTTGCCGTCGGTGAACTGACAGATTTGGGTGTGCTGTACTCCAATGCGCTATAAATTCTTCAGTGACGCAAGTAGCGTCAGCTTGATTACACAACGGAGCTGATGTCTGATGAGTTTATCAAGTTCAGACACAAAAGACAATGAAGACATGTGAATTTTTGTGCGAAAAGATTTATTACAACAAGTTGGTAAAACTTACAAATGGACAATCGAAAAATTGCCTTGTTCATTTCTAATTTCGATAAATAACAAAAAAATCATTCGGGGAAATGAACAGCAACTTATTCTTAGTTTCCTATCTAAAAACTTCTACTGTGGCATAGATTGGTTGTTGAAGTTTCAATGGGAGAACACTGAAGCACTGAAGGCAGCAATTTACGGTATATTATGTCACATGGATGTCATGATGGCCTATAAATTGGGATTTCATGCACTGGAAGTAACAAGAGTCTTGAGAGAAATAATATAACAACTAAAGTTTTCTAAAAAAAACTTTGCTTGTCATTTTAATATTGATAACCAATTTTTTACAAACGAAACTTAACCTTCAGTCTCCCCAAATAATTCCCCTGCTCGCTTTGTATTTTTTCTTTATTTTCTTAGCCTTTTCTTTTCAATGACAGTTATAATATTCGAAAAAAATACTTGTCTGTTTCACAAACTTATAAAGTTTCCTATATTTTCTCTATTCCAGGAAAGACCCGCACAAAAGACAAATACCGTGTAGTCTACACTGATTTTCAGCGCTTAGAACTCGAGAAAGAATACTGTACCTCACGCTACATCACCATCCGCCGTAAAACAGAACTCGCGCAGACTCTGCAGCTGTCTGAGCGGCAAGTAAAAATCTGGTTTCAAAATCGCCGCGCCAAGGAGCGAAAACAGAACAAGAAACGTGACGATCCCATGCTTACCAGTGTCCCGCATCCCGATTTGAGCAGCTACATGGATGCGAAACCAAAAATCGAACCAGGCATCCACCACCTGCAGCATCCACTGCATCCGATGACATCGATGGCAATGTCCATGCCAATGGGTCTACATCACCACCACTCTGTGCTGCATCACGGGCATTCGCTGTCAGTGCCACCGCCACCACAACATCTTCATCAGACTCATTCACAGATGACAGCCGCTGCTGCCGCCGCTGCAGTTGGGGCGCTACCAATGTGACAAGCTTAAGTTAGCTGTCGACGCCGCACGGATCCCAGATTGATTTGTCAACGAGTTTTCCTGCACGATTCGGGAAATAAAACAAAACACACTCTCTGTGCACACACACCACATCGCAATCGCGCACACACCCTAGCTGTACCCCACCCCGTCACAGTTCACATGAGATTCAGTGTGATGTACGCACGGATTTTTTATCATTAGGTTCTTTATTCTTTTGTTTCGTACACACAACGGTCGCCTACCAAGTACTTTATTTAAACTTAAAAATATTTTTTTTTTGTTTTTTTTTTCTTAAGCTTAAGTCAACATGTATTATATAATGTATTTCGTAAATTATTTTATTAATTCATAAACAAAAAAATTTTTTTCTTGTTTTTGTTTGTTATTAAATGAAAATACGAAAAAAAGAACGTGATCTTGCGCAGCATTCATTAAAAAATAAAAAAATAAATAAATAACTGTGTTTATACTTACGTATGTATGTAGCTTATTTAATAAAAAAAATTATATCTGTAAGGAATTATCATTGAAATGTCAAAAATACAGCCGTCCCAAGTAAATCACTTAAAAAACTAAACGTAAACAAACAAACAAAAAATTGAAATGTCATGTGCAATCGAAAGAGAGAGAGAGAGAGAGAGTTTAGAGAATTAGTCGCAGATAGACAAGAATATATAAGAGAGAAAGAAGAGAAATATAAATTTTAAGTGTAGACTTAACGTTCGCCGAACGTACAAAAATAATGTACTTAACAAAGACATACGATGATGTTCTAATATTCTGTAATGTAAATGTAATGTTAAATGTATAAATTATAATTTTATCCATAAACAAAGAAATACTAAGTTTAACTTTCTGCAAAATGATGTAAATAGATTTAACCGTATACCTAGACGTTTTAATGGCGCGCGCACACACAACCACCCTGTAAATCAGTTTTATCCAAGTCAAACTCTGCATCTCACACTGGTTTTCTTTTTGACCGCAGTTGATGTTCCTCCATGTTGGACATTTTAAAAATGTGCACAAACAAGAAAGGAGAGGAAAATCAAAGAAAAACACACCAGTTTGTGGAACTTAAAAGTTTGCGTTCAACAAAAGAAAACAATTTATTAGGTTTTTATAAGAATTATTATTATTGTCAAAAAATGTATGAATTCAATAAAAAAAAACAACCATCATGATTGAAATGAATGCATTCAGTGTTTCACTGCTGTCCTTCGCTCTGGCGTCAGACAGCTGCCGAGTCGTTGACATTTGCTCCTAGGTCGTTACTTTTGAATTAGCTGTAATTATGCAGAATTGCGAGTTGCTGCTGAGTGGGTGTGCGGGGGTTCAATTTGCAACTTGATCCTCCACCACTCAACACCCACACTGCAAGTCAATTGTTCCCGATGACATTTCATATTTACTGCTGCTAATTGTGTTTGTTAATTTGAAAAATTGACAAATTAGTGGTGATTTTTTTGTTGCTTGGTTCGGTTTACCTTTGTGTGGCAATGTTTTCGCCGCAAATTAAGGTATAGTAAAAATTGAAGGCTTTCGATTTGGGCGGGTGATCTAGATTAGAATATCTCAGTGACAGCCGCCACTTAACACAGTTCGTGGCAGTGTCATATGATTTGTTCCGTGGATTTCCGTGATGTGATGGATTAATTTGAGTAAGAGACTGATGTTTTTAATTAGATGGTTTTATTGAATGCCATTTACAGCTGCAATGGATATTCAATAAATTATCGTCTTAGGGAGGAACTAATTGTTTGACAAAGGATGCGTCAGTTTTTATTTTATGTTAAAATTAAATATTCATGAATATTTTCTAATATGCATACAGATTTGGAAACCTGGTCTTTCTCATGAGCAATTTTTTGTGGATGTAAATACAATTTACAGACTAAAGTGAATGCGTCGTGAAATTGCCATTGTTTTCTGAACAAAGCAATCAATTTATTTAACTCGTAATTTTAGCGTGGTGATAAGCTATCTGGTGAAGAATACAATTTTCAATGATTTTGGGTAAAAGTTATTCACCTTTATTTAACAAAACCTATTCACATGTCCTTCTTCTTTTTTTACTGGCGCTGTAGTCCGGGTTGGACCTCGGCCTCAACCAACATGCTTCTCTCGCTTGCTGCCTCCAGTTGCGCACTCTATTTTGGTTGAATTCCTTTGACAAAAACATAAACTGACTGTTTCATGTCAATTTAAAAAAATCATCATTATCTTATTTCATTTTAAATTTCTTTACTTCTATAAAAATAAATAAACTTGGAAAATTTAGATTTTAAATTGTTCATTAGAAAATGAAATCCTACGATTATGGACCAAGGAAATGGATAAGAATTTTGAATTATCTGAAAGCTTAAATCAACGTAGGTAGCGCTAATCCGTGTCACTTCCTTTATGACTGTATGAGCCCCATGGCAATTATTGTGATGGCCCAAACACAATAAACACTCCGAAACTAAAGACGCACTACGTAATTTGAACTAGTGAGTGATTATTGGAAGTGCACATACGATATATGCAAGCTAAAGTTTTGAATCCTTCGCCATGTGATTATGATTTGTATTACCTTTCATAAATATAACTCACTTATTAGTGTTTGTGTGTTCCTCAGCAAATTTCTAAAGGCCAGGTTCACCCATTATAGCCACGATCTAAAGTCACAATCTGACATCTTCTGACAGCTACTGAGCCTGTACTAGGTATCCAAATGAACTAGGATTAAATTAGTCACTTTTTGCCGTCCTCGAAAATTTTTTATTCTTCGGTGTTTCTAAGGTCAGGGATTCGCCTAATATGAGCTGGTCTGAAGTCAGGCCTCTTCATTTAGATTGATTCCAAATGGAACATTTTTTTTACGCGAACTCGTGATGTTCATAGCCACCTGTATGCATCTGCAAGCTTAATAGAAACAAATGCATTTATGTTTTTAACTTGATAGTAACCTTTTTTCAATACATCAGTCCCGTCGGTCTTTAAACTTTTAGGTTTTCCCTTAGAGAGTTCTCAGGATTTCGATAAAACTCTTCATATTAATGCGTTGAAGACATAAATCAAGAATGCGCTCATATTTCTAATTCATTGTGGAGAAAAAATTTTGAAATCTACATTCTGTGAAGCAAGCGATTGAAGGGCTAAGACCAGTGAGCTCTAAAATCCAATTTTTGCAAAATCTAAAAATTAGAAATCACGTCTTTGTGGGTCTTATTGTATCGATTGCCGATTGCAAAACACTCAAGTGGTGCCAATTAATCACCGCTGTCAACTCAAATAACCAGCTTCAAATCGTGGCGCGCTCTAATCCGGTCAACACATTCGCTTTCGCTCTCCCAGTCCTTTCAGGTCACACCATAAATTGGTCAATTTTATTGAACCGTCATTCTACGTTTATTGCAATTGTGACTAATTGTAGCGACCAGTGCCAAACTACTCTCAATACCAAATTTTTATTGCGTACTTTAGCCGTCCCGAACGACTTGAATGGCCGCCATAAACGGTACAGCCCGATTGAATTGTATTATAATTTTCGTTTTACATTCGTAATAAACGTTTAATTGTGTTTGTTTTGTCATTTCAGTTGACAGCCAGTGGGCTGTGTTCCACGGCACTTCTTGTCGCGTTACCCCTTCTTTAGTTTTGAATAAATAAATACGCACAACGTAGGCTTAACAGCAAAATCAAAACACAAACTGAACTCATCACAAAATCCGAATCAGCGATCATAAATCTTTTGAGTTTCGGCATTTTGAGTCGACGATAGCATGAACGGCGAACAAGTTCGGGGTTTGCTCAGATGATGGATGAAGCGCGTACGTGTGTCCGGGTGGCCACTGGAGGTGGGATCAAGGTGTTTGAAACCAGGGCGAGTGGGCTCGTCGTCGGGGTAATCTGCTGGAACACTGTTTACGTGCGTTAATCCCAGAGCAAGCAAAACTGAATTTGTGTTATCACCACATGTGCCCCTAAGAGTCTGCTGAGAGCGGGCAACAAATAGTTGAACAAACCCAAATAGAGGAGCATGCATTGCTGCATGCAGCACGGTGTGTTGCTTTGATGTCATCTAGCGTTGTGGGGAATGTGGTGTCGTGCATAGCGTCGGAGGGTCTGGGCGGATAGGGAGCACATTCCCGTGGGTGCGTGCATTTCCAGAATGCATGGCGTCGTTTCACGTCAGAGAGGTGACTTTTAATCAAATTTAACTTCGAGATGTGAACATGGAGTGTGATTGTATTCAAAATCGAATGTAAGTTGATTAAAAACGAGGGAATTTGGAGACGTGTTAAAAATAAGTGAAAAAAATGCCGTTTAGATTTGAAAGCTTTGCTTTACTGTGGATAGTGAATAGTGAAAGACATTTATCTATTTAGTTCTCAAAACAAAACAACAACTCAGGAGCCACATCGTACAATGATCCAGTCGGTATTTACAAAACCATCTATAACAAATTTTCTTCACTTTGGACATGCCATTGTTCCGGGACGTTTATAAAACAGTTGCTTAAATTCACTTCTTTACACTTTTAGTCGCCTCCCGAAACTGTGTTCCCGCTCCATATTCCCATTTTCTCGCTGCTGGTTTTGCATATTATTCTCATTTAGTCACTAATCAGTATTCGTAATTTGTGGAAATATTATTCATTACCTGCAGACATTTGAATAATAGTCGTAGGTGTTTGGGCGGCGTTACTAAAATTCACACCAGAGGGAGATTCCAGATATGCAAATAACTACTATTTTTTCGTTTTCTATACATATACAGATATTTTAAAATTACTCTTCCTAAGTTCAGTTGTTTGGGTAGATGCTGTTAAGGTTTATTCAGCGCTTAGAGATCATTTAAATTGGTTTTGGCCTTTTTTGGGATAGTTTTAACCTAATTAAAGATTGCCACACTTATAACCGTTACCGAAAGGCCGCTGCCCTAAGACGTTTTACGCGTTTCAATCGTCTGCACAACATTATTGGTGAATTGTATGTAAGTTTTGTATGTGTTTATTGCGATCTTAGCTTATCTACGGATTCAGGTCCAATAAGTACTTTGTCTACGAATGGGTAATAAATGTTTTAGAAAACTGTCTCATAGTCTTTTTTAGCATTGTGAGACACTTGACCCAGAGACGCACTAATTTCCTTAACCCGTCTATAAAAACGTTTTTCGAAGGACCGTTCAGTAGAACTCTTTGACGGCGATAGACCCATCTTCTGACGAGTTTGGAAACAAAAATCTGGAGCATACGGTAGATAGGGCAGCTTTTCGTAGCCTAATTTGAGCAATATGGCCACTGCGTCGGCTAGGTTCCATTGTCAAAGTGGGAGAGCACTTTTTGTTTTATCAAACTGGGCTATTTTATGTGCAAATCGGTCCAATAACATCGCGTAAGTCCTGTAACCGATAGCTGTCGGTGTCTGGAGTGTATCAGTGGATCCATGTTTCGTCTACATTCATAAAATAACATAGAAACTCCTCCGAAAAGCGCTCATCATTTAACCAATTTTGAACGGCTGATTTTGAAGGAGAACTCTCGCATTCAAAACTCATACCAGTGCCTCAGCGAACAACCTTTAGAAAATGGTTGCTTTTTAAGGGGGAAGATATGTGGACCCGGGCTTCAACTAACATGTCTCTTCAGCAGGCATGATCTCTCGCCAGGTCTTTCACGTTGTATACTCCAAATTGGTTGGTGTCCTTCTTCTTTTTGTGTGTGTTATTAAACTCGTATGCCCATGTTGCGTTATTCCAATGGCTCTTCGGGCCGGAGCAGTGTGCACTCAACATAACTCACGCTTGACTTGTCGAACAGCCTATAGACTTTGTCATCGAATTTTTACCTCTAGACATTATCAACTCAAACATGACCAAAAATCGGAAAACTATCGAACAAACGAATAAAGAACTTTCTTCTCGAAAAGACTAAACACCCCTTTGTCAGCTAAGAGTGACGTCCATGCTATTGGGCTATAACTCAAAAGATGGACTGAGAAGATTATACCATTATATAAAGTGAGCTTAGTCTTTTGAAAAATTGCCTTTTTAGTAATTTGCCATTTGGTCTATACTTCGTTACTGGTGTTGCCGATCATGTTTATCGCGGGACCGAGGTAGATGAAGGTAGTTGGCCACGATACTTCCGAAACGTTGGCACATACCTCGTCGATGACAGCATATATGTTCGTACCTTGTTTTGTCTTTATGCACCAAGAGCCCAATTTTGGTCGCCTCTATTCTGGCTGTGTTTTAAAATCAGGAAGATGATGTCAGCATAGTTCAAAAGTTTTATGGACATAAGGCAGATTGTGCTTCTAAACTGTGAGATTCACAGATCTTCCCGAAGATTATGTCTAAAAGTCACATGACAGAGTGTTAACGTGTACAAAATCTGTTCCTGTCAGTCAATTTATAGTGTCATTTACAACTTTTGAATATACTCGTATGCTTACATTAAAGGTTTCTTCGCACAGAGAAGAAATCCAATAAAGGGTATTGCAGCGGCAAATTTACAAGAGAAGAAACTAGAAAACATTTAAAATAAGAAAAAGGTCAGATTGAGGCTATTTATTTGCAAAAAGTGAAACGTATTCCTTTCAATATAAATTAACAGACTTGACCTCAAGGTCGCTCCCATTGAGTTGTGTGTGCTCAACTTTTTGGCAAGGAAAATTCGACAAAAATCGCGTTCACTAAATATTTTGCTAGCCATCAAACAGACTTGAGAAATAAAATTAATAAATTTTGTACATGTGCATATAACGGAATCAAGAAACGCTGCAAGCACTTCTTTTTTTCCGGCTCTGGCTTGACACTCAATTGAGAACAATTTCCAAATCCAAAAATCCAACTTATATTCAAATTAAGTTAATTATTATGATTGGTGTATTCAAAACACTTGTCGTCCTTTTCTAATGTTCTAAACCACCATCATATAAAATATTGTTTTTGATTGGCGCTACAACATGCTGCTGACTTGGGATTCATTCATGATTCTTCTTCATCTTCATCTAGTCTGTTTGGCTGAAACTCTAACAGTCATTAACTAATGTTTTCAGGTGGTTTATGGGTTTATTTAACTCAGAATAAACATAAACTATAAAAACGGCATCATAATGGGGGTTCATTTAATGCGACAGTAAATGTCGTTCATAACAACAACTTGAGTGGTAACTGGGTGGATGCGATACACTACTTTATTTCCTAAAATTAACTGCCCGATGAGGTCATGAAAACAAAATAAGACTATGAATTTTGTGTTTAGTTCAACAAACGATTACAATAATTATGTTTGATAAAGGAATAATAAGGAGGAAAGCCGAACTGGAATAGTGTATCATTTAATTATTTCAGTTCGGCATTCTTCGTCTTCTTGAGCTCAAATAACGACTTGCTTATAATTCACGAAACTAAACTATTTGAGAAACGTTTAACGAATTGTGAAATCATCAATAATACAGTGACTCTAAGTAAAAATTATTTATTTCAAAAATACTAAGTATTGGTGAAAAGTTGAATATTTTGGAAATACAGGGTTATTCGTCGGGAGCTTTGATTTTCAAAAAATGTTTTTGACAGCTTACGCGCGACTCATATTAAACGTTTTTGACAGATTGACTCAGTTAAGTGTCAGTTTAAAAATGCTGAAAGGTACCGGTGTTTGCGACACATTGTGCTTATTTGTTCTGTTAATTGAGCTCAATCAAAACTCATCCACTTTTCGAAAAAAAACTACCTCATCCAACTTCCTCAATTTAAAGAATGGTGGTGGATAATGAAAACGAGTTTCCTCTTGAGATTATAAGAAGATGCGAGAATACTCGACTTTATTTTGTTTGAAATGAAGAAGAAAATACGGTTTGCGATAATGGTGTTAAATGTTAATGGCGATGGTTACAGTGTGGTGAGTTTAATATGAAAATGAAAATATTGTAGATCCACGGCTCACACGCAGATGGTTTCAGGTTCGATTTCTGGAATTTTCAACGAGCATTTTGTTGACAACGTTAACAATAAAGGAGATTTCTCGTTTCATGCTTGGATATATCCGATTTTTGGGGGTTTCTGATTTAAAAAAAAAACAGGAGAACAAAATTCCTTGAGAGTTTTTTTTTTTCAATCATACTTCGATCTACGAACTTCCTATGTAACAAGACATCACTCGCCAGTGTCACGCAATATTCTTCACTATCTTTATCCATTTAAATTTTTGGTTCAGCGCTGATTACCCAATCGACTGAGATGAATCGCTACTGGCTGACAACACAGTCTATACGAATTGTAATTGAAAAGCTTCTAAAATATAGCCGTTCGGAGTGTAAAATGGAGTAATTGATGAAGAAGTTAGGCCCTGGTCCCCTGGTGGGCTGTTGTGCCACCTGATATATTTATTTATTCGTTTATTGGTCCGAATAAAAATAACTGGTAGCTTAAAAATGTGAATGGTAAACTTAATGATTATTTTAATTTTAGAATTTTACTTCTTAGTACATTGTCTACCTTAATGTGTCTTTAAAGTCGTAAAAAGTAAGGAAAACTTTATCAAACGAACTTCAGACTGTGTTAAATTCCCCTTTTTGCTGCGGTTGTTTAATATAGAATATATAACGTTTCGAGTAAAATTGGACAGTTGGGCAATGATAGCACATCTAAAAAACAGTGCTATGTGCTGGACAACCTTACATGATCGCCGTGTGTAGGAGACAAATGGTAAATAATGTTTTCTATATGTACATATGTTTTTCTGTACGTCAAGTCAACCACTTGTCTTATCTTATGTCATCGTAATTTTAAAACGCCGTAGGCAGTTATTAATATGTTCTGTAATATTTACTCATCACGATATTGAAACCTAGAATCAAAGTCCTACATCTCATCATTATTAAGTAAGACATGTTCAGTTTCTTCTTGTATGTCAGACCCGGATGTAAGGAATTTTTTCATGCAAGGCCACATGGAAATGTTAAAGAAGCATCTAATTAGTGAAGTCTGTAACGAGAATACGATGCGCACTCGAAAAATTTTGGAAACAAATCCCCATCACATGTTTCTGAAATGTACTGTCTTTAAAAAAGTTATTTACGTTTAATAACGAAAGCAAATTCTGAACAATATTTAGCCTTTCTTTTATAGGAATTTATGTCTAGTAGTTCATGCGGAGTCCAAATATCGAGCTTTTTTCTGTACAAAGTTGTTTCAAAATAGTTGAAAACTTGTTGGCCCAGTATTCCAAACTGCCTCTCATGTACCCGTCTTTTTCCATTTTGTTCTCCTATTATTGACATTTTAACTGATTGGTTGACCAGAGCGAGTTTTATCTTTAACATCAAATTTATTAGATTGAAAACGAATAAACCAGTTGTGTGCTGTTGTTCCTGCGAAGCTCTTCACAATTTCTATAATAGAAATACCAAAATGACGATAGTGTACCAAATTTTCACAAATTCTTAAACTGAAACAGAGTCTTTATCATTTAACACCCAAGATTTAATAGAGTTGTGCTGTTGAAGCAAACTCCAACAAAGATTATTTCGCAATCACTCTTGTTATGTCGTTGTAGTTAAAGTAATATTTGAAACAAGAGCGATGCAGGTGCAAAATATTAAAAGTACTCCGATCGCCCATTCGAACTACAAAAGCGCGTCATATCGTACTTTGTTGTAGGGTGTAGTTTCAGGAGCTGTGTAGGTCAAAAAATGTTATTTTTCCTGATTTCGAGAAATATTTCGAAAATTGATGCAAATTGACCACTTAAGGTGGCTACAAGTTGAACACAAGTTGATTACAAGTTCTCCGATAGTTAAGATAGATATGAATAAGGGCACGTTTGGCAATTTAAATTCATATTGGAAAACTATTATCAGCAAAAATCATTTAAGAACTTTAAGATGAATAGAAAGTGAATTTGACATTAAATCTCTACTGCACCCAAGTTCAAGATCCATACTTCTCTTCCCTCGTCGAAAATCTCTCAAAATTATACTTTCATGTCTAGTATAGTTCCACTTAGACGAACAAAACCTCCCCAAATAGGCTTACTTTTCTCAATGAGCCGCGGCAGGACATTAAAACTTTTCCCATTTTATGATCGTTATATTTCATTACTCCTAGTTCGAGTTTATTATTGTTCTTTTCCTGATTAACTTCCATAAGTAGACCGGCTCAACGAATGTTGATTCCCTTTATCGCTTTATATCCTACTTCGTAACGTTTAATTCATAAATATTAATAAAGCCGCGAGAAGCAAAGAGAAACAGAAAACTCGACCATTACATAATGTGACTGGATGAAAATTGCCGCCATTTTGCTTCGAAAACACTCTAACACGCACACACCACCACATCTGACAGTCCATCAGTCCGACAACCCCCGCCTGCATCTGCCCTTATCCGTTTGTGCATTTGTTAATTAAGAATTTCATTCCCCTTTCCCTTTAAAAGAGGGGCCTACCTGGTTTGGTCTGTTCGGAAGGCGGGAAGGAGACCTTTCGTGCCGCAGCTAGTACTTTGGATACAATACCCAGCTCGCATGACCATATATCTTTCTTGCAGATGGTCAGACCCGGCACACACTCTCATGGATTTTTGTTTTACGACTTCAGGAAAAGGCAGGCGAAGAATAAAACACGAAGAGACAAAAAAAAAAAACTGATGACCAGCAGGCTGCCCGGTTGACTGGCTGGTCGGTCACGTCGACGACGATTGTGATGATGACGACGGAGGCTACAAAAGGCGACGGCCAATTAAAGAAATTTTCAAATTCCACTGAGGCTTCCAGTGCCTATTGGCGGACGTCGTCCGCTGTCGACGGGACGCAAAGGCGAACCAACGAACACACCACTCACAGTCCACTCGGATGGCAATTGGCTCTCTTGTCGCATCCACACACTGCCGAGAAGCGATCAGCCATGTTATGGGCATTGTCGGTCACAACTGTGAAGAGGTACGATTTCCCCTGCTCAATGCTGCTTTGTATCCATTGCCCAGATACGCGAGCTGCCAGCGTAGATACTCGTAAAAAGGCGAATGCAATAAAAAAAAATCGAACCAAAGACGAGGCGACGAGGAGATGAGGTGTAGATGGAACAGCAGACCAGGAGGACAGTCAGCCATTTATGATGGTCCGCCATAAACCGATGCCCCCGAGGTGAGGCTCCATTGAGCCACAGAGAGCGCGGGAGTTAAGGCAGCAACAACTGGTCTGGCAGAGATGCTGCCAGAAGCAGCCGAGCAGCAGGTTGGTGCTGTTCAAAGGATTTCCCGTCCCTTGCCCCTGTTCGGGGGCCATAAAAGCATAAAACTTCTTTTCTCCTCTCCAGCCGAGAACGAAAGGAACTCCGAAACTGGACACTAATAGAGATATAGCAGATACTTGTAGTTTTTTCGGCTCTTTAAGGGCAACGAAACGACACATTTCGTAATGCATTATCACTGGGAGGAGAATAAAGGCTGCAGGAGCAGCGTGTGAGTGTGCGTGTACGTGTGCGGGGGTTGGGGGTCCCATAAACAATGCCCGGGGAAGTGATGGATCTCTGATGGATCGGATCCGATGGCAACGAGATTCAATTAAGTCAATTTCGAGCCATAAACGTCAGAGTTGGCAGATGAAAATTAAGGTAACACAAGCCGAGTGATTTTGACCAGATATTTATGCATTTATTTGCCTCGGTTTCGGTTGAATGGAGTGATGTGGCACAGCGACGCATAGCTCGGACGATAAATTATGCATTAACCGCTGCCGCTTGATGGTTGAATTGAGTGATTGGAGACGCGATTGAGATGACTGACAGATATGAATGGCAAATTCATGGAAATCGGAATTTGACAGTTTCGTTTTGTCTTTTGCCGCGTCGCTTTTATTGGTTTGCCGTCGGTGAAAATCAGCCGCCGGAGACAATGGAGACAGTGGCGGCGGCGGCGGCGCCTATTTGGGGAAACATCATAATCCATTCTATTGTTGGTCGGTGAGTGCGTCTAATTAAGAAGCATCTCCATCAGGGGACGGGGATTGTTTTATTAGAAATCAAAGATATTCATCTTTGAACATAGAAAGCGTATTATGACGATCGTTATACTGTAGAATGCGCATCGCAGGGACTATACGACTCATGGGAACAGTGCTCAAGTGGAAATAACTTCTTCCAAGCAGTCACTGGTGTTGGACTTGGAAAGGCATTTCGATGTACCGATCGGAAAGAATCATTATTTATCTATTACACTTAAAGTTGGATTTTGGAGACACATTTATTAAAACCGTGTGCTCGTCGTGTTTAAAGTCTTTGAATATGAAAACGATTGCAGAAGCAGAACTTTGGAAAACCGAAAATATCTAACCCTTCAGGAACCAGGGTCACCTACTATAACTCCCACGAGTTTCGGGTTACAGTTCTAGGTCCACGGTATCGACGGATTTGAGAAGCTTTTTGTAGGCAGATCGGGGGTGAATAATATAATAGGTGAATAAAAGTCTGGCAAAAACCTAGCTTGCCATGAACAATTCAAAACAAATAAAAAATATATGAAACAACATAAAATATAGCTGCGCGGCTACGAACAGATATGATTGCGAAATCAAGAAGAAATCAGGTCTTCTAACTCACATTGGGATCAATAAGGATACTATACATGTTCAATATATCCGGTTTTTAATTCTTTCCACTTCATAACCTCAACAAAATCAACCTTAAATTGTATGAAATTTATGCTTTTTGTGGAAAATGTGAGAATATTTTAATAGAGGAGTTTATTGTTTAGTTTAAAAATTAATTTACTTTCTTCCTTTTGGCGTTGTACACAAAAATTATTGTTTCATATTTATTGGTCAGTTACAAAAGCTAGAGAAGAAACATATTAAGCAATTTGGAAGTGTTTACAGTTTAAAAATAAATTAATATATAGCAGGGGTCAGATGAATGGTTATATATTATTTATATTTAAATGATGCCCCGTTTTCAAATCAGTATGTCGATAAAGGCAACTTAAAACTTTGGCCATTTAAGATGCATGGTTCATAAATTGAATTTGTGTAACAAAAATCTGAGTTGAATTTACAAAACGAATAATATATGAAGAAAAACAAAACAATGATTTTATTCCTCACACATCGGACTTTTAGTTCTTACTAATTTGTTGCGTATTCTTTTGACTTAAGAGATCCTACAAGGCGTTGAGGAAATACATCTTTTCTGGGATTGCAATAGATCGCAAGACTACAAATCAGGGAAGAAACTATGTATAGTCTCCTGAGAGAACCATATCACGCACAACACGAATAGCTGTTGTAGAAGCTGGGCCCTGGTACCTTGCCACACGAAAAAAATCTATCATACATACATCAGAACGCTGATTTTCTTAACGTAGCTGAAAAGTTTAAATGCGCTGTTTTTGTGTGAGTCTTTCCAAGATGACTTACCAAACGATATTGAACCCTAATACTGTAAAAGGTCTACTAAAAATCAAGTCGTACAATGCTCTAGATACTTCTTACTAAATTCAATTTAAGTACATTCCCATAACTGACCACATATCCCGACAACTCATTGTCCCTTCAATTTCAAAGTTTCTCAATGATTTTTTTCAACTTCTGTAACTTCTTCGAACCCCTGTAATTCATCTCCTTTTCATTAATTAAAATGTTGCTTCAATTTGCCGCCACAATTGGTTTAAACAATTTTGTTAATTTAATTAATTAAAATTTTTATTTTTAATAATGAGTACTTCCTTCATTTTTACACATTGACGGAAAGGATTTAAGCAATTTTTTCTTCATCTTTCGTGGTCGATTTTGTTATTCGCCATTTATGGCATTTTGAAGCTTTTCTTTGGTATTAAATTGGCGAAACTCTTTGTTGGCTGCTATACCAAGATGTCTCCATACATTTTCAGTACTATTCTATTCAAATCCTTCTTTCAAACATGTCCCTGTAACTGCCATATTTCACACCACTTGTACATATGTACTTATTTATAAGAGAATTCTTTATTTTTTATTTATTCATACTTTCGCCCGTCTGCATATTTCACACTGAAATGGTTGAAATGTTTACAAATATTTCGAAGGATTTTTCAAACTTTTTTTTTTAATTTACCAGACAAGTGGCTCTCTCTTTCTTTTTCTCTTTTTAATGTATTTTATTGTTGTAAATATCAGTGAATTTATAATCTTAAAACTAGATAAAATGCTTAACCTAGTGATGTATTAACATATTTTATTTTTGACTTACTGGCTTTGAGCGGGCACTCTAAGCTAAACTTAATCTTAATCTATGTCTTTGGACCTAATCTAACGAGTTTAGCAAAACTGTATTTATAAAAATGTATTATTAAGAAAATTTAAAAAACTTAATGTCAGAACATATTTTACAGACAAGTGGCTTATTGGTATACTATTGTTCGTACATTTTCCCCTTTATGATCACAGTATGCGTCTAATTTTCATTTACTGCAAACTTCCTTTTTCTGCTACCTGTAGCTAATGTTTCGTTGGATATGTGGGATATTACAACCACTCAGTGTTTGCATTTTTAAAAGAAAATTCTGATTTTTGTTCCATTACACGTAAAACAAAAATTTGTCACTAGTAAGAATCTTGTGTGACTCCAAACCTGGTTTTTAGCATAAAATAAACTTAAGTTATCCTGTAAAATTAGATAGTTTAAAATCTTACGGTTTCCGTCATCATTTTCCTTATTCAACTCAATTTAAAATTATCTTTGAAAAGGCTGCAAAACTATAGCATACTATTGCAATCCAATAATAAACCAGTTCTACTAGCAGATAAGACTTATTTTCTCACTGACACATAAGCAGTTGTATATAAGGTATGATTCATAGAATATGCAGTTCTAACTATTTGTTAGTATTATCGAACAAAATTCAATAAGTGCCAACGTTGGTAATTGCTCTCTAAGTAAAAACACATTCACGTACTCAAGTTGGCAGGAAATGGATTAGACAAATCGGACATTGAACAAATCAAGTGCAAGTGTAACAAATTGGCAATTAAAGAATATTATACAAGTTTCTAATTTATCTTTCAACAATATTTTCTATTTCAGAACATCAACAATAATATCAGAACAAATGTCCAAATCAGTTAACCAGACATTTAATGCAAATGTTTTTTATCCTTTTCGGCGTAGGCGTGAAGCTTCGAAAATCTGGCACAGAAGTCGTTAAAAACCTACAAGTATGATGCAATTAGAAAAAGTCAAGTATTTGAGTAATATTTTTGTTTCAAAAATGGTGAAATACTAATTGCATAAAAAGCTCGCTCGTCCGCTAACGGTTTTGAACCTCTAAATCTAATCTTGCGGAAAAAATTGGAGATGGAAATCATGTGAGACCTTAAATGTTTGTCTAAGAAATTGAAAAAAAATTATTTGGTTCGATGGTTTCTCCATGAATATAAGCCAGTTATCCAGAACTGTTTCAATGTTTCTCTAAGACGATCCGGAAAAAGGTGGGTAGGTGGAACCTAGGTGCTTGAAAGTTTCTTGTTCTAAGTTTGATATTCTAGACTATCTCTAGACTTTTGATTGGCTCATGAGGCTTAAAATTCAGTACAGATAAAGGGAGATTATTTATTTGTCGGATTCAAAAGTAAGACATGATAAAAGACACAGTTCTATATCATTTATGAAAATTGTAATCCTTTATAAATAAACTTTACTATTAAGTGTAAAAAACGAGCGCCTAGAGAAGAATCGTAGCATGCAATTTATTTGAGTTAATTTCTAAACACGTTTTCACACAATTCGGATTGATTCTCTACCATAACCTGAGTAATGTTGATTTTCAATGTATCTCGAATTCGGGTCCTATTCATGTAAATACAAAATCTGGTGTCATACATAATGTACCTCGTCACTAAAAAAAATTTCATTCGAATATTACGTGTTTATTGTCAATTGTTTCAGCACACACCCGGAAATTAATATCCCCTTAATATAATATTTTCATATATAAGTGGTTCCTCTCCTTACGAATTCAACTTTAATCTAATTCGGAATTTCAATTCGTTGTTTATCTGTCTTAGCTTGTATTTTGTTTACGTTTTCTTCTGTTGGAAGGATTAGCGTTTTTAACAACTTCTCGTGTTGTACATGAACTCACTCACCCACTAGAAGGCCACTGCAGTTTGCCGAGTCCATTTTCTTTTTATTAACAGTTTATACGAGTTGAGTGTTGCAGTTCTAAAAAGAGATGGTGCCAAGAGTGGGAAGAGATGACGTAAGACTAGACCTCTTAGTTACCCAAGTACCAAATGAGATCATGCTTGAGGGACAATCACCAAACCTTGGTCTTAAGCAAGGCCTTTCTAAAACCTCTGCCGCTCTCTAGGTTGCAGCACCTGCTTGCGAATGCAACTCCACACTGAGCCGGGAAAGTCCCCTTAACCGCCTGGACTGAATCAGTATTGTGAACAACTTGATTCAGACCAGGCAGCACTGTCTCGACTGCCCGCAATATTGGGTCTTAAGCCACAGTCACCACGATACTTCCACAGTTTATAAAGTAAATAAATGTTGCATGTTTGTTATTCACACATTTATATAAAGCGCTACGTTTAAGAAAGCACTTCAAGTAAATTACAAAAAGGTAATTTAAAAAAGAAAACATTTGTGGGCTTCATAGCAAACCATTTATACATTTTTAGAAATTATAACAAAAATAATTTGTGAGTAAGATTAGATTGCAAGAAAAAACAAAAGTCCATAATCATTTGACAAGAAACATCCGATCCGCAGACATTAACTAAGTCCCACTAGACTGTCAATCAAATGTTTACCCCGTTTAAGTTAAACCAATCAATCAGGTGACAGAGGTGATTTCAAAATTAACCGATATGAAAAAAAAATCATTTCCCAAGTAAAAGTGAGTTTTAATCATTTCGAACCTGCTCTCTTCGCTGTTGCATTCCTTTGCATAAACAACTCTCAAACTATCATAATTACGATAAATACCAAATCATGAATAAACAATTAGTCCTCAACTCTGATACGTCAAATCACTCATTATGAACCAGAGTTTGACGTTTTCACCAGAATTCATTTCGATGTCGTTCCAATGGGAGCGTGTAACAACGGACCGAACGTGCTAATTGTTGAGAAATAAAACTGAAACCAAACTTAATCATTCGAAATGATCTTGAAAGTTGCTGATAAGCTAATCAAATTTTTGTTGTTACACTTTAAAGAATTAAGGCAAATAGTGATGTTTGTTCGATTTTATTACATCGTGCGGTGGTCTAATCAATTGGGCTCACGCAAGCGTGCTTTTGCGAAATGCGTTAATTTGTTAAAAGCAATTTTTCCCTTTTGTCGAGATATGGTGTGTCTTCATTTGGCTTTAAGGTGGGGGATAAATTGAATTTGTGACGTAATGTTGTGATGAAATGAAACATGAACTATCCTAGACAAGCATAAGGCGTCACAGGAGGATTTGCTAAAAACAATACTGAACTAATATGGGCGACTATGATACAAGCCATAAACATTAATATCGACCTTGGCAACTGTGTTGAAATAGACTTACTGCATTGAGAACTTTTCCTCCTTTTGGGATCCTGAACAGTACACTAGGGCTTTAGTGTACTGTTCACACCAGAGTCACACCACTGAGATGCGCAACCATCGATGAAAGCCCTATTTAAAGATGTAGGTAGACCCAACGGGTTTGAACGCAAACATGTTTATGCGGATCATTTTTTGTCAAATTCTCTACGATTTCATTCCCCGTGAACCAGTGGTGATCCGAGTCTCTAACAGAGTGCGTATCAAATTCAAAGGAAACTTAGAACCTTTTACTATCTTGGAAATGAATAAAAGGTTAAGCAAGGCCTTTAGAAAAACTTAGCTGTGGCTACAGATACAAATCCTCAGCTCCTTCCACTTTTTGTTTACAATATATTTCGTGGCCTGAGGATCGCGCTCCTAACGAGGAGTCGCGTTCTCCACGCGCCTCGTAAAATTATCCGTGAAGAATCGACTTCAGTTCTGTCCTGGCTAGAACTAGTCCTGAGTTACAACATTTGCTGAATATTGGTAATTTACAACAATAGACCGCTAAACAATCGAACAACCCGTTAAATAAAAAATATTTTTTTCAAATGTTGTCCCTTTTCGAACAATATTTCCTTAAGTACGAAGGCACATTTCTCAAACAGGGGGAAGTAAAAACAATATTACTTCATATAGGACTAAGATTAGAAATCCGCAAGTGATCGAAAACCTACTGTTGCTTCCAGACGAAGGGATTGTTTGGCTTGTAGTAAAGTTGATGTCATTGGAGCATATTTTTTCGATTTGGATTAATAACCGACATTTTGGGTCGGAGATGGAGGAGTAGGACGTGGACGATATACGGTTCCAACAAGATGGGGCAATATGTCATACCACGTAAGCAATTATTTATTGCTCGACAAACAATAAATTGGCCACCAAAACTATGCGATTTCACACCGCTAAATTTGTTTCTGTGGGGCAACTCAAAAGATCATATTTATGTCAATAGTTACCGAACTCATTAAAAACTAAAATTAGTAAACTTATGACAGAGATACAGCCCGAAATGTGCGAAAATGTGGTTAAATTTTACAGGATTACAAGGAATCCTTCTGAGGCGGTCATTTTAATGATACTATCTTTAAAATTTTAGCTTCTAAAAAATTAAAATGTTCACCAAAAGTACATCGCTGCGTGTGTTTTATAAGCTTTACTTTTGAAAAATTAATGACCTTATAGTTAACCTCCAAAGAGTCCAGATATAAGCCACATTGAAATAGTTCTTGCAATTCTTCGAACAATATGCCTGCGTCAGTGAAATCAATTCGTTCACAGTTCAGGGACTATGAAAAAGAATGTGAAAAAAATATCCAAAACTTTGCCATAGCCTTCAAAATTCTTATACTAATCAATATTGAATTTTAAAAACACGTTGTCCACTTACTTTATGATGTCAGGAAAACAGCAAAATGGGCTGGGCAACTTATAAATTTCAGTTGAGTACGTACAGTGACTTGTATAAACATACATATGCAGATAGTAAATACACCTAAATATAGTTAAATATAAATTAAATAAGTTGTGCGAAACACTGCTTTTAAATTCACTTTATATTTAAAACAGAATCGCTTACAGGTCACATTTACTCACAACCCAAGTTAATTATTCCGGTTTACAAATCGGTTTATTTCGATTATGATGTTCAAGTCGTGTCGCACCTCAAATCTTTATAATCCGAATATGCAATGAAAAATTATTTTGATTTTCAAACCAATCCGAAGTGTTATGAAGAAAAAGAAAGGCTTGAAAATACTAAAGGATTTCTGAAGAATACTATATATAGTATAATCTTCAACTTTGCACAACCTCATCCTTGTGACTCTCTTTCTTCGACAATGGTGAACAACTTTCACTGCACCGCCAGTTTCAGCTTCTAATCAAATTCGCAGGCATTACTCATGTGTTTTGTTTATTTGAAATGCAAATTAAGACTGGATATTTAATAATCATTTCTAATGGATTTTTAATATTCCTCTGATGTGTCGAATGTGATTCTGCAGGGTGAATTAATATTTTTATCACATTCGTTAGCTAATTTAACATCCCATCGTGTCAGATGTGATTGACTGCTTAGTTTTTGCAGCTGGCTAAACAAACGTTTTTATTATAACTGAAACAATGGCATCAATCAACGTGCCATATTTTAAAGTAAAAAATGACATGAAACAAAAATTGAAAATGGAGAGAATACTTTGACAGGCGCCATATTCTTTGTTGTATACTCTTGTGAACCCTAAGCAATGCATTCACGTGTTTGTTTAAGGTCATTGACATTTTTATATGGTGTGTGAAGCAAAGTGATCATAACCGTATTTAGGAGTTTAAGAAATCCCTATATTTTTAATTCTTAGATGTTACATCTTGGGAATCAAATTAATGAAAAGTATTCTCCCCAAGTAAATAAGCCAATTGCGTCTAACGTTGCTCAACTCAGATCCTTTACGTAAGATTTTTCGTTTGTAGCGGCAGAGAGTTAGGCAGTGGCACAGAAGGGAAAACATTTATTTTGTGCCCAATCTTCTCTACACATATGTAAATACGCGAAATCCCTATTTTAAGGTAGACATTTTTGTTTTATTTCAAAAAAAAGTGTAGAGTGTGCCCAACAGATTATAATGAAATCTTACCATGTAACCACACTAACTATCACGTGCAATGGCGTGCAAAAATAGATATGTAATCTGCCATCTTGCACTCTTTTCGAATTTTTCGAATCGAGTAATTATTTTTCTTTTGTTTCTTTTGTTATTTCGAACATGATAACTGAATCGAATGGAGAAATGTTCATGTTCTTGTAGACTTCATTCCAATTCCAATCTTCACCACATTCCATCATTTCCCAATGCAAACTTTCATATTTTTCCAATCTGTCACAACCACCACTCATTAACGCTTCCCTCGCAATGCAAAATTAACAGATCTTCTCCCTCACGGAGAGGCAAGTGTAAACTGGCAATTCTGAAACAATAGTCGCCGCCTGTGCAGTTTAGCACTAAACAAACGGATAAACATGTATCCGAATGTAAATAGGAAATACGAATATAAATTCGCACAATTTCGTTAATTTACAACATACCACTGCAATTAAGTCATAAAGGTTCGAGTAAATGTCAAAAACGAAATGAATCTGTCCACACCTTGTTTGTGTGCCGCCGAGGTCTGAGTCGGCGGAGGTGCCCAGACTGTAGACTGTGCGGCTATTACGCAAGAGACGCATTTTATTGTCTAAATCTTAAAGTTTACGGTTGATCAATAAATTAATTAATCTTTATAGGGCATTTTCTTGTTTTAAAACTCGACTGTTGACTCGGATATGGTGTACTAAGGTTAAGCTTTACAATTATTTAACTGGTTTAGTGCCTCGTTGATTGTTGAAACTTGAAATTCCAAAGGATAAGACTGATTGGAGATAAGGACTTTGATTTGATTACACTGGATTTGTAGTGATGTGTGTTGAGAAGGAAATTTGAATACTTTTACTTCGGATGCTCAAATTGACATTTAACTGATTGGGTTTTCGCGTAATGAACTTCAACATTTAATTGAAATTTACAATAACATAATAAAATCCACAAATGAAATACCTTCTAATTTTCTTTCGCGCATTTTCAATCGCCATTTTTTTCCTATAGGCAGAACTAGTTTAAATGGCAAAACTCCAAATAAGAAAGAGGTATTCAATCACCAGAAGATATAGGACAACAAAATTGTCGAGGAAATTTGACCCAAAGAAAAGTGAATGGAGAAAGGAAAACGATGGAAATTATCATATTAAAAGTGATCTGTATGATGTAGAGGTGCGAAGATGATGAAGATGAATAATTAATTACCTATTTTCTGAAACTGATATGTTTTAATACCTGAAATAAACGACAAGGAGACAGATCATCGAGGCCTTGTTAAAAGAGAGAGCGGTTTGATATAACTTGGATGCGTCAAAAATGGAGCTCAACAATGACCATACGACACACATTTCATCCAAAAGAAATGGCGGGCCTGAAAATGGCTTCCGTATGGAGACAAAATCCAGCCCAAAGAAGCAGCGATTGGTAAAAGTTATTCGTTTGATGTCAGCGCTGGTGTCATTGTCCGAATTAATAGCCGCGCCTAGGTAGACAAGGTTTTTGACTACGTCAAAGTTATATCTGAGAAGTCAGTGTTGGGTGTCCTTTATCGTTGACAGCATATACTTGGTCTTACTCTCCTCTAGCGCTAAACCCATCTTGGCAGCCTCCGTTGCAATACCCACAAAGGTGCCATTGACATCACGCTGCGTTCTTCCGATAATGTCAATATCTTTGGCATATGCGAGTAGTTGGACGGACTTCTGAAAGATTGTTCCTCTGGTGTTGGCCGTCGAGTTTTGAACAATTCCTTCAAGAACGATATGGAAAAAGTCGCATGACAGCGCGTCGCCTTGTCTGAATTCTTTTTTGACATCAAAGGTCTCCGTTAGGTCCTTATCGACCTTGATGGATCAGCGTACATTCTCCAATCGTCATCCTACACAAACGGACTTCTTTCAAGAACGATATGGAAAAAGTCGCATGACAGCGCGTCGCCTTGTCTGAATTCTTTTTCGACATCAAAGGTCTCCGTTAGGTCTCTATCGACCTTGATGGAGCAGCGTACATTCTCCAATCGTCATCCTACACAAACGGACGAGTTGTGTTGGGATGCCAAAACTAGACATTGCTCTGTATAGCTCATCTCTTTAGATGCTATCATACGAGACTTTAAAATCGATGAGAAGGTGGTGGGTATCGATTTGTTTTCCAAAATCTGCCGTAGTGTGAAGATTTGGTCGATGGTGGATTTGCGGGGCCTAAAGCCACATTGGTATGGACCGGCCAGGTTGTTGATGAATGGCTTGAAACGTTCACACAGCACGGTAGATAAAATTTTGTTTGCGATACTTAGGAGACTGATGCCTCTGTAGTTGACGCCGCTCAAAGGCTCTCCTTTTTTATGGATCGGGCAAACAATGCACAAGCGTTATTAAACTTAATTCTGACTACAATTTTTTATAACATTTTGGTTTGCGCCTACACAAATTACAGGGTGAATGACGGGAACACCAATTTCTTAGAATGTTTTAATATTTTAAATATTTTTTTTAATAATTTTAGTTAGTCAAAGCACAAAATGTTGCAAAATACATAAAATGCAAAACTCTATCAGTAATATACCTTTGGCGCGAATAATAACTTTAAGACGGCCGAAGAAACAATCGCACGCTGCACGCAAGTGCCTCTACGGTTATTTTGGCCCGGTATACGATCGCATTAATTTTGACGCCCCGGTTCATGGTAGATTTCAAATAGCTAAAAGGAGTTTGCTAACGGAACTTTGTCACATACACCAATGCTCTTAAGGCAATTTGTAGGGACAGAGACAATATGATAAAATTCATTATAGTTTCTAAAAAAAACCAACATTTTAAATGTTAAAATTGTTAAATTTATTGTGTCAAAACAATATTTTTTTTAAACATGTGCTAAGGTTTTTTTTTCGTAGCTTGTAAAGTTCACTTACTAGTTCACTAATTTTGACAGGGTGGCACTCAAGATCATGATGGTGGTGACCTCGCGGAATTTTGAGCGCATAAATTAAAGGACTTACTACATTAATTGGGGACAGAACAAAGTGTGTATGTACTCTCGAGAAACTTACCGACAGCTTTATTTTTTAGGTTGATACGAAGCTTCGATGATCTGTGCAAACGCCATAAACATCAATTTACTAAGAAACCAATAAAGCTCTCGTTTTCTTGCAAATTGTCCTCGCTTAATTTCGAAGAACCAAAATTATAACAAATCACTCAATAAGTTCAAAAATTATTCATTTAATTTTTTTGTTAGTTAGCCCCCTACATGTATGTCCCGGGACTTATTGAGTGATCTGCTATTATACAAAATGTTTATTGCGCCACCCTTACAACGTACAGTGAAAGGCTGAATTCTAAGCAAAATAGGAAAACGCGTTCCTAGCGAACGAAGAGTATCTTCCACCGAGTTTAAATACGAAAATGGAGACGAAGCAACCACAATAATTGCAAGTTAGTGGATTGGAGATGTTAGTGGAGGTCAAACCATGGCTTCCAAGCATAGTTTCCTACTGTAATGACATCAAATACTGTTTTCCCTATGATCTCGGAATCAATCTCTTGCCAGGCGGTCCTGGCTAACTGACATATTATATTTGCCTTCAAGTGACATTAGATCTCTTTAATAGAGAGTTTTATCGACACTGAAATGGCTACCTTGACTGCTTAATTTAAGACTTTAGGCTCAGCGAGCTTATCGGCGGTTTCTTTTCCAATGATACCTACATACATATGTGTCCCGGAACCTCGAGTTTCGCAATCAATCCTTCGGACTGTTTTCAACCGTCAAAGTAGATCTTAATGCAGTTTTGAGAATTGACATCTCTAACGCGACAGAGACTCCAGAGACTAAACAAAGAAAAAATCTCTAACCTGCCAGTAGTCCCTTGTTAGAATGTGAGTAGCGAATTTGCTGTCAAAGATTTGGATGGACCTATCTGTATTCATATCTTAAATATTAACTGAGCTACTTTGCCCCAACGATCTTACCTCAAACTGCGACAGGACGGTCTTTAATTCAAGGGCTGTCCACCATATCACCAAAACAATAAGAAGACCTGGTTATCGTGAAGTAAAAACGATAGTGGGTTAAGATTGAAAAGCTTTGTTCACCGTTCTGAGTAATAAAGTCTTTTTCAATTAAGGGCTGTTCGCACTACCGTCCTGCGAGTTAAGTGAAGTTACAAAAGTTAACTGAGTAGCGCTACAGTCAACATATACCCAAAGCTTAGCTTGGAAGGCAACCACCTGCGTTGTGCATTCAAATGTTGTTTCAAGCGTAATGCGGATAATTTAATACTAACTCTGAAAAGCGAGTTTAAGAAGCTTTTCTTACAATTTCTGTTCTATTTGTTCTGCCAAATGGAAAATACTGTGTTTTGTGGCCCACCCCTTAAACAGACAGGTAGCCTGAGCTTTGATCTTCACTCAAGTTAAACGACTTATCTGTCCAAGATGGCAATAAATTTGATTTTGTCATTCCTTCGATTGATAAATCCAACTGCATGCGAGATTTTTGTGACTATCAAATCTATTCGATCAGACGCGTTGTAGATTTTTCGATATGCCGGAGTGGAATAGTCTGTCCACCCTCTACTGAATTGAAATGGTTCGAGTCAAATATATCAATCATTGATTAACTCTAATCAACGTCCAGTCCATGGTCGATATCGAGTTGGGATCGCTTCGACCTCGATCTCCTTCAATTCGTTGCCGGTTTTCCCAGAATGCCACCGCAATTCAAAGTGCACGCAGTTTGAACTCTTTCGGGAGACGGTCGCCTAACCCATATCCGAGCCAGGGTTTGTTGTGTACACACACGTTCCACGGGGGGGAACATCCATAAAATTGCAATCCAGCCAAGCGAGCAAAATGCGAGGTCAACACAAAGTGCCGCTCACTCCCGAATACCTTATGACATCCGTTGCTCCTTCCCAAAACCGAATTAAAGAAAGCAAAACGCACAAAACCAAATTTTAACATACAAGTGTGAAAAGATACCAAATAAACACACCGATAGATACATCAGCGTTACAAAGGGCAATCCGGAGATACGAGCATGTCCGAAATCCGTCAGTGATTCATCAGTTGGGACTGCGGCCGATGCATTCCTTAGCGCGGACCATCGAAATGCATGTCTGCATCCTTTTTCGGTCAGGATTCGGTCGCCAGGAGTAGCATCGCTAATAGCGGCACTCTCCAGTGGAAGCAGCCTTTTGTCTGAGCCTTTGGCTGCACAATGGACCGAGATCCTTTCGAGGTTTTCTCAAGCGTTCCACGAATTAGCGGCACACATGTGTGTGCCGTGGTGCGCGGCGATCTTCAAAGGCCTGCAATGTTTTGCATATCGGTTACAGTGGCATATCCTTGCAGGCGGTTAGGTAATGAGATTAAAATTAGGGACGTGGCATTGACCTCGACACATTAATTGCGTCAGGTACGCTGCAGATTTCCCTCTGCGATCGTCCTTCTTGGTATGTCCCGCAATCCTGCAATTCCACGAAGTGCGGACGACATATTCGCGAATATGAGTAATCGGCGAATATTTTTTTTTCTGAGTGGAAAGGCGTTTTTCTTGAAAGGATTTGGAATGGGTAATAAATGGGATTTTTTTTTGTAAATTTGCTACAAATTTGGGCAATGTTTACGGGGATGGAAGGTGCAATGAACAATTACGACAGCGTTTACTGCGAGGGAAAAATCTCTTACATTGTTTGCAACGGTCATTAGAGCTGTTGTAAGCGATAAGTGGGTGTTACTAGAGCAATTCGTTCGTAAAAATATTGTGAAATGCAAGAATGGGTACGTGGAATTTCATGTAGTTGGAACAGCCTTTTTCCACATCAACGTATTTTTGTTTTTTGCGATCAAGGTAAGGGGGAAATTGGAATTAAGAGACTCCTACCTAATCATGGGTAGTTGGTAACAGAGGCTGGGTAGTTGTAGCATCATTGAGTGAAATGCGTTACAAACAGTCAAAATCAACTTGCGGAAAATTGTTACCCAAGTACAAATGGCGGTGATCGCCGTGGCGCAGTGGTAAGTGCATCGACTGCGGCGCAGAAAGTCTGGGTTCGATTTCCGGACGGGACACTTAGCATTTTTTTCACGGCACCACCTCTTTCGAGTTGCTGACAACATTCAAAGAGTATTACTTGTCTATGGAAATCTTCTCAAAATCTCGCCGTTCGGAATCGGCAAAAAACTGTAGGTCCCTTCTACTCGTGAAGAACAATAGCATGCACAACACGAGTAGTTGTTGTAGAAGCTAGGCCCTGGTCCGCGCCACGAGCTCACTGAATAGTTTTTTTTTAGCAATTTTGTAAAATAAAGTTGTAAAAATGTCATGACAATCCAACAATCCATTATATAATATTTATACAGCGAAAAGGAAAGAGTTTTGTGTGTTGACTGTTTTCTTCTTACGAGTATAAAAACTAAGGACGCAATTGAAGTGGAGACGGAAAGAAAATACCAACTCATAACATCTAAATAATAGCTGAGTTCCTGAATTTAAATCTGGTGTTCCACATTTGGGCGCTCAGAAAAGCCAACTATGTTCACAAAATCATGTTGACACGTAGTAAAGCAGCACATCTTAGTGGTGGATGTATCCGAGGGTCAACCAGCTGAATGCATAGTAACTGTTCAATCAGCCATAAAGGATCAAATTAATTATGTACCACATTTGGAAAAGTAAATTGCACACCTGCAATTATCTGCTGCGCCATTAGCTTGTTAAATCGGTAACTTATAATCATACGTGTTAAAGGAAGAGGAATACCATGTCCATATTGATTCCATAATGGGTAGGAGCAATATTATTGCGCTAAATAAAAATGAAGTCATATAGTGGATGTGTTACTTGTATTACCAAGCTTAGTTATTATTTCATCCTGAGTGAACTGAGGTAAACTGAGCTTACTACTTGTAACAAAATCCACAAAAAGGAAGGATTGTCTTATCAAATCTCAATCAAACGAAATCTGAATATTTCATAGTCAACAAAATGAAATAGGTCTGTTCGGTATGACGAAAAGCTTAGCAAGTTCATCGTCGGGACCCAGACAAGTCTTAGCAAGTTTAGTCTGCCGACCAAATAAAGGGAAGACTTGCACTGTACTATCGTGGAAGTGGTTAGAGGGTTGAGTAAGGTCTTAAGCACAGCTTGGCTGTCGCTACAGACGCAGATACTTCACCCCTTCCATGGCCATTAGGATCGCAAAGGTTTCTGCCTTTAAAATCGACTCGAATTAAAGAGGTGTGAAGTCTAATTTTGTTATTTTCCACGAAGGCCGCAGCTCCAGATCCCTCCATCATCTTGCAGCCGTCTGTGACAATCCGGGTATATTCCCTTCCCGACTCAATTTCTGGCCAGAGCCAGTACCGGGCATAGGGAAAGTTGACTTTGCTTGAACGACGCAACTGGATTGTTGGTGCCTTCGTGAAAGATGGCATGTCCGTGAGACTAGTGTCATAGGAGATGTGATGCTTCAGTGGAAGTTGAACCAAAGATCATTTTTTTTTTGTCGGGAGAGGGCCTTGATTGTGCATCCCATATCGTGGAATTCAAGAGAAGAGAAATTGAGCAATGGTGCTAGGGAAAGCCCCTACACAGCCAAGACACATCGTTCTTTCAAACTTGGTGAGAACAGCAGTCACGAACTTGCGTAAAAGCTTGTTCCACCATACGACTGATGCATAGAGAAGAAGAGGTCTTATCATTGCCGTATAGATCCACACAAATCTTTTTGGTGATGGGCCCCAGGATTTACCGAAAACCCCCTCTCACTGCCATAATAATGGTTGGATCTGTCGACAGAATAACTAGATAGATATAAGCGTGTGCTCCCAAACGTCAGCAAGAAATCTGCGGCTTTTCTGTTATTTCTTCATAGGAAAGACTGCAGTCGTCTTATTGGCGTGCACCTTCGCTAAGCACGTACATAAGTGTGCTTGGGCTTAGTGATGATACCTTATGCGAAAGTGAAGACACGGCAGAGCACTTCCTCTGTCAATGTCCCGCCTTTACTCGGATCAGGTGGTGGCTGTTTGGCGCTGATGAGATTGGAGCTGAAAACCTAGACTCTTTATCACAGAAGCGTTTGCTGCATTTCCTCCGGAAGACCAAGAAATAACAATTAATGTAAGTTGCTGCCCGGTAGTACAATGGACCAGTTATCGAGTCTGAGGGCTCCAATACAGTATTTCCCTATCTCCAACACCGAACAGCGGTTCAATAAAACAAGCAGTTCCGTGATTATTGCATTTCTGCGTCAAATTTCACAGTCTATATTATTATTGCTGTGGTCTAGAAGCATAATTCTTACATTTTAAATTACCCTCACGAAGAAATAGTAACTAATGCAACTCAAAAAACAATCAGCAAATATCAACTAAATTAGAGAAGCTGCAATGAACACAGAAAAGTGTTGGACTTAGCTTCACAGGGTAGGATATACCATTCACTGTGTTTCATTGTTTATAGCACCTATTAGACCTAATGATTTACAGATTTTAAATGACAGCTGGCTTGACATGCAGACACAGACAAACACAAAACAAAACAGCATTCTAAAATAGTGTAAATAACGTTTATTATTAGTGGTATCCGTTTGAAAGCAACATTATTTCAAACAAATACAAGAATTGTCTGTAAAACATCCCGCAGAATTGACTTCAAACCAAAAATAAACTAAAACTGATACATCCGTTATCAAACTCCAGCCATGTACAGGTTCAATGGAATCACCGACATTCTATTTCAACATTGTCTGTCAATGGCCGTATCAATTAGCATTGTCTCACCCACTGCACCGATGTTTAACGTTCTATCAAACTCATAATACCGTTACTCGTAACCTAAAACACCTGAACCCTTGAAAGTAAAACCACACACCACGGGGTGACCAACTCCGTCACGCCTGAATGAATGCATCTCGGACTATCGAAAGCGTTCTTGACGTAAATCTGTAAATTAATTAATTAACTAAACGTTGCATTCCCGACACAGGGTGGCCCATACATGGAGCGTTTACCAATTAGCACATAGCCGGCCAGCTTAAGAGACAACAAACAATAGCCCGTCAATGCGGCGCAGACGCGGACGCGGCATCTCCTTGGGACTGAATGAATGGAATTCTGACCAAATTGTCACCAGCACAGTGAATTGGTGAAGCTTTTAAATTCAATTAGTCGAACCGTACTAATGGAGTCAATTCGAATGTAGTTCTACTTTTGGGAAGGTACCCGGATTGTGGGCGAACGCAGTGAATCAGACTGTGGGAGTCATGATCGCAAAATTAGGAAACAAATTAACCGGTTGTCACAGAGGTGTTGATGGGTATCAGCGACGGCGGTGGCGGCAGCGATTGTTTCGTTTGTCTCTTTTGTGATGGGGAAAAGGCGTAAAGAATGTGTATTGTTTGTGGTTCCTGATGTGAACGTCTTCATAAGTGGTTGCTATTTTCTAGAGCGGTAACAAGAGCATGTAAAAAGGATGACTAACAGACCCTAAATAGGACCGACTAAGAAGCTGACATTGTAAGCTCCAACGAATAAGTCGACTTTGAAATGCACTAAACTTAGAATTGATTTTATTTCTAAAAATTTTTCAATACCAATGCGTCAGCTGTTTTTGTATAATTTTTCATCATAATATTCTTTTGGGCATTTTTTAAGTCATTAAAAAATAATCCACAAAATCTACGAAATTTTCGAATAAATTTATTTCTTACCAGAGTAGCAACAAAGACACGAACCAGATGTGAAGAAATGAACGCTGCCCACGTTTGACGGATGTCTAATAAATCAAATTGCAGCCAACTTCGGGTTATAGGAATTGCTTGTCATTACCAGCAAATATTTTAGAAATATTCATTTGTTCAAGTTAGGCGACAACAGAAAAGGAGGAAAATTATTAACATGGTAGATACATATATACCGCATTTATTTATTGATGTTTATTAATTGAAACATTTCCTGCAGCAATCTGTTAAGGTACCACCAACTCAGAATACAATCCTCAAGGCATCTCCCTCGGTTGCCGGTCCATCGGAGCCGAATTGCTTGTCGCAAATCGCCCACATTCATCGTCTTAAGGATTCCGAGGAGAATTACAACAATCATCGTTTCAATTTGTCTATGCAAATGCTGAGGAATCGCGATGGATTACATGCACCACTTAAAATTGGCATGGAATTGCATGCAGCTCGTCAAATTGGTCGTCTACCATTCCTGCAGTCAAGGTGAGAAGAAATGTGAAGCAAAGTTTGAGAGTGTTTTTAACAAAGGAAATTATTTACATTTCAGCAATCTGATGGAAGATGTTCTTCTTGGACGGGATGAGACCATCGAATTCAGTGATTTCTTGAACATTCCTGAGAACAATGAATTCATGCGACAACCACATGCTGTTGTTGAGAAGGCTTTGGGAATTTTGTAGGCGATTTAGCTGTATATGCGACAAAATCATTTTTTTATATTTCTTTGAGCTTGTAATTAAAATGAGGTGATGTTTAACGGAGTCAGCGTGTTTTGAATTTACTAATTTTATTGCACTTATATTGTAAATATCAACTCGTAAATTCAGTCAACATGAGAACGTTTTATGGGTTCTGCAATTTGGTAGACTGGGAATCGGAAGTAAATATCAACTCAGTCTAGGGAAGCATTATTTGTGCTGCTCGGGAAATTTTTTTCTACCATGTTTACATCAATTTATTCGTCTCATTATCTGTTGATGAAGTTCTTGAATGAATTGTAAAATGTCGACTGTGAGTTAGTTGACGTACGTGGACTTTTAAATTTCTGATCATATTTTTCATTATACCCTATGGTGTCTAACATTTGATTTGCTTTTAGGAGGGAATTTGTATTTAAGTCTAATGCCAACCCCGAATAAGATTCGAGCAATTTTTTTTTTGAAGTTAATACTCCATAAGCATAGTAAGTTAAAGAGAGGCGGTTGTAAGATCTTCTTACAAAATGCTTTAAAATATTTAATATGCAATATTAAATTATAATAAAAAATATTATTATGTATACTATAAATTTGTTGCCAAAAACCTCCTTACTATTTAGATCAAAGCTAGGGATGGTTTTCATACAAATTCGAGTGTTGCATTAAGGAAAAGAGTTAATTTTTACGAGCGCACATTCTCAGAATTTATTTTCCTGAAATCAACACTTTGCATTGCACGATTAAAGTATAACTCGCTTTGCTGTCTTCTTATTAAAAAAAAATCAGTTTCTTTTTTTAACAAAAAGTATTGTATTAATTTGGTCTGCATTCTTTTTAGTTTCTATTTTCTGACATTACCATGTCGGCCCCAAGGGAATGGTCAAAATCGTATAGAATACCAAATCGATCCAACTTGACTCCTCACGTCTTTGCAAAATCAAAAAACTTTATAGCATCTTTTGAAAACAGTGTAAGTTGCTTATTCCTCTTTGGACTCATTTCCCTCCTCTTTTTCCGCTAGAAAGATCATCCATCGATGAGAATGATTTTAGAATGGGAATATGGAAAAATTTGGCTACAGGAACGTGACAAGTTTATTGCAAAACGCACTTTATTACAACAGCCGAAGAAAATATCAAATAACTTTAAGTGGTGGCTGAAAAAACGTGGAATATCTTGTGCAAAGTGTAAAGGACCACGTCGGAAAATTATATAAATTATTTATCGTACTGTACTGAAGGATATAAATATAAACCCTTAACTAAAGAAAATGCTGTGGTCGAGTTTTCAATCAGTGAACTCTGCGCTTGACTAGAGTATCGTAAATACGTTGTATTAAAATTTCTTGCAAGCCAAACCTGGGAGTTAGCTCAAGTAAATGAATAGGTTAAATTAAATCAAATATTTTAGTAAATGTAGGTGTAATGAAAATTCAATATGTACCTAGCTTTTGCAATATGAGAAATCTATAAAAGGAACGCACAACGTTTATTCTAGATATTGCTTCTCTTCATACATCCAACAGAAAGTTTGGATCCATTTATATGCGTCGATATGAAAACTACACCTTCAGATAAAGTCGACGACGCCTTCAGCCTTATTCTCATTTATTTGTTTGGCCGACAATGGGCAGTTAAATAGGTTTTATGCCTGATGGCCTTATTACATCCAAGAACAAAACTACATACGCATCTACGTCACCAGCTGTGATCAATCATAATTAACCAAAAAATATGCTAAATATAATACATACATATCAGCAGAAATCCTATATATACCTGAACTCAAACGCTTCAAACAGGTTCTAACAAAGCAAGGGCATTGTTGAAGATATGGAAAGACTGGGTTCAAAGATTTTTGTAGTGGCTACATAAACGAAATGGAACTCTCTATATCCATCTGTCAAGCATCGCGGACGTGCGAATTTTTGTCGAACTACTTACTATTCAGTCGTACTTACAGTTCTTTTAATGTAAACAACCGCACATGATATCGCGTTCATTCACATATAAAACTGTGTTTTACTTTTACCTATCCTTACCTTAGAGCTTATCCCACATAAAGCGACCTAGAAGTTATACACCGAAAGCCATGTATGAGGATGCTCAGGCCGGTTCCATATTCCTACGGGTCATTCCCGCAATACCAATTTTATTGCAATTCTCATTAAGGGCGGGCCTTGATTCATACGAGTATATTTCAAAACTAGTTTCGGAGAGAGAGTGGATCAAGTCTAAGAACCAGCAATCGGAAAAGGCATTCGTCCCTTTGATTAGAAGGACGATTCCTGAAGCAAACACTTACTGCTACACAATATAATAACAGGTAGAAAGTTTGTTGTTAAAAGTGGCACCAACATTTTTAATTATGTTTCCGAGACATAAAATGGGCTCCAGAAGGGTGTGATAAATTCTTTTGGATCCATCCCAAAATTCGGGTCATTGATATAATACTCTTGACATACTCTTGACTTAGAACAAATCCAGCGATTTCGCCACGACTGGAAGGGTAAGATCATCTACCAGAAGTGTAAAACCATCCCTTTCCGGAGTTCATTATACACGGGCTATAAGGATCAAAAAAAAAAAAACTCCCATAGGCTCGGCATTCTGAACCAACAGGGGCATAAGGTAAATCAGTTTCTGTATGCTAAAATCCATTCAGCTACAGGTTCGACGAAAACCAAGAAAGCCTTTGCTATGACAAGGTCAGTCGTTTTACAGCAGCCAACTTTACTGCAAAGTTAAAGTGATCTTCTGCATGGATCTTACCCGACCTGCCGTGTTGTATGGCTGTCCAATGTGATTCAACGTGAATCCTTCCCCAATAGAAAAGATGAGTATGCTCGAGAGGCAATGTTTTCGTGCTCAAAAAAAAAAAAAAAAACAGAACACCCGACATTTGGTACAAGTCTTCTAGACCAGAAAAAGTTTAATTTTTAATTTTCCTTTCCATTACGTTTAACAATGACCCAATCAATTCGCATCCCTACAACATCCAGGAATTCTTACATAGCTTTATATCGCGGTCGATAACTATTTTTAGGACACTTAACACCCCGTTTCTTCAACCACCAAATAAAGCTATTTGAAATTTTTTTCGGCATCTGTTTTTCTGTTCTCTTAGCCACGAAAACATCGCGTTCTTTAATCCAAATCTTTCCATACTCCCAACTCAAAAGAAGGCTAATGGAAGTAGGAGTGCTCTGGAAGATACAAAAGCTGAAATTATAGGCAACTAATTGCTACTGCAAAACGGCTTACACTTCGCTCATATGAGGCAATAAATTGTTTTGGTCTTACGAAGAAGAAAGAATCGCGCGGTTGAAGGGAATATGACTTCGACCAGTCTTTACGATAAGCCATTTCCTTGAAAGAAACGAATCTTAAGTTTCTCGTAAAAATAAAAATGTATTTGACTTTCTACACATGTGTATGTAGGCATATTTACGTGTTTTTTAATAAAATTTAAATGCGCTAAAGTAGACGATTTCATCATTTGAAGAACAGTGACATGTTGTTTTTGATGCGACAATAGTCTCATTAAAGATTAACGTTGGGCTTGAAAAACACAACGTTGGGTTCGCAAATAGATGCCAGCACCGTGCTCATATTCGAAATGACCTACGGTCGCATTTCAAAATTGTTCCGCTTTCCGTTCGTGCGTTGCTTTTATTTCCTTAGCGCATGAGAGTTGGAATACTGAAACATATTTATTTACAAATTAATTTAATATAAATAGACCTAAGAAGTGTTCACATGGACACTTGTTTGGTCGAAATTGGGTTCCATTATGCGGAATACTAAGAATCTGATGAAAGTAAAGTTTAGGTCGGACACTTTGCTTTTGTCCCAAAAATGACATAACATACACATGAGTGTTGTTGTAGTGATACAGGCCATGTATCATTTTCTGCACTAAATGAGAAATTGTGTTCGACGTTTTAATCAGAGTCTATATAAATATATTTTATAACTATAAACTAATGGAAGCTGCCATGAAGTATAACATCTCATTCAAGTTGATTTGTCATGGAGTATGAATCGCACTCACTTATTAAAAAACGAACGGCTCTCGGTTCAGACACGGTTAATGGTTTTATTTTGAAAACCACCGGATGGATGGACGGGACATTACGGAATGGAGCAAATGCTATTTGAAAGGTCATTGCCGGGTGAATGGTATAAACATCAATGCTAAGCATGTACCCGTATGTTGTTCTTAGTTGGACTATTCCAAAGAAGAGTCTATTCGGCCCTGCAATCGTAATGTGTTTATCCTTTAACAATATTTTTAGTGCAATTAATGAAAATACAAAGCAATTTTTTATCTAAAACATTCTCTTCTTGTGGTATTAAATTTTGTCATTGTGAATATCACAATAGCTTAATTGTGCGTAATATAATGATGGTGATGTTATATTTCAAAGGTAATAGGATAAGAATTGAGTGACACTACAACCCACAAGGGTCTAGCTTCTACAACAACTACTCGTATTGTGCGTGCTACTGTTCTCTCACGAGAAGAGGGGACTTGCAGTTTTTTGCCAACTACGAACGGTGAGATTTGAGAAGCTTTTCAAAGAGAACAAATACTCTTTGAGAGTTGTTAGCGCCTCAAAAGAGGTGGTGCCGTGTTCAGCCAGGGATTCGGACCTGGAACCTTGGCGTATGAGTCGACGCACTGATGTTCCTTATTTTTCTTCTTGTAACTCCACACATTCACAAAGCTATACGCTCAACGCTTTAACCCGTCAAAATAATGCTTTGGGGTTTTCTCTTCAAAATAATAGTTAATAAAGATGATTGCCTTATCATTTGACAAAAATCTTTGTCCTTTGAGTTGTAAGGTAAGAGCACTGGTGAGGAAAGCTGATGGTCAACCAGTTCAAAGCGTAACTCGTAGATTTTCGGCATGAGAAAACGCTGAGGTGTGAAACGGCGCATTTTCTTTTTCTTGCAAATGTTAAAACAGTTTTTGCCTAGCCGACTCGAACGCTGGAAATGTACATTCGAACACGTTTTTGGCTTAACATGTGCAAGTGCGGCACCTGACGAGCGGTTATCTTTCTCATGCATAAGTTTTAATTTAATGTGTAACACACACGTGCTTTGGAATATTTTATAATCTCTGCTATATCTCTAATTTTAATTCGACGGCCGTCCAACACCATTTGTTGAACTTTGACAATGATATCGTCAGTAGTAGCAGTTTTTGGACGTCTTAATGTTCATCAAATTTCAATGTGATAAAGAATAATGGACGGAACACCTCGCAATTTTTCACGACACCACCCCTTTCGAGTTGCTGACAACACTCAAAAACTCTCCTTCTAATTTATACTGTGTAAAAATATTGATTTTCGTCAAAAGAAAGTAAACCTAAAATGTAACGTGGTACACACAACTTAATGTCTGTGTTATTGCACATTGACTTTCGTAGCGCAGCCAAATCTCAAGAGTGATGATATGGTTTTGAACTTGTCTAAAGCTTCATGCCTTGTATTGAAATATTTTCACTGTGGACGTTCTTGAAATAAATATTCCCTAAATAATCGAAAAAAGGAAAACAAAAGACAAAGAATTACACTTGATAAGCATATGCATTTATTTTGAGCTTAAATAAATCTTCGTTTGTTTGACTGATTCGATATTCAGTTGTTCTTCGTTTAGGCAGGATTCTTTTCAAGCAATAGTTTCAATTAAAAAATAGAGAATCTTCGTAACTCCATAGCTTACACTTAACCTCTAATAAATCAATGAAATGCTTTCCTCTTCTTTTCAACGATCTCGATGCATGAAAATACGATATCTTTGCAAGTTACTTAGTTGAATATGTTAAATACAAATACAGGACGGAACAATTGAGATAATAAATCATTACAATAAACAAAACTTAAACATTATCAACAACTAACATCGGTTTTAATACATATTTAATATGTACCTATTGTACTGTAGACATATAAAATAAAACATTCCTTGAAATAAAAAAAAAATCTAAAAGAGAACACAACTCCCGCGTTGGGGTTTGCCGTCGTATCTGTACATTATATCTAGCAATATGCAGTTGTAAATTTTAACTAAATGAAATAAGACACTTAATTTCCGCCACTAAATGTTCTCGGTTCTTTTGTCAATCGTGCTACGAGAAGAGGAGAAGTTGAAGGTTGCACAATTTATTCTATCTAATAGATCCAATTAACTGGAACCCATTGATGTTCGTGACTCATTTGATCCAGTGTCTCTACAACTTGTCTAAACGTCTCATCGAAGTCTTCATTCACGATGACCATGTCGAAGTATTTCTCATACTTTCGTTGTACAAAACAGCTCTCTTCAACAGTTGCAATTAGATCGTCATCCTAGAATGAGAGGAGGGAAGAGTGTGATGTATAAGCATGTGTAATTGGGTATGAATATGTTGTTGCAGTTGACTCACTTCGTAGAGCGATGCTAATGACTCCAATGTGCGAGCACGTCTCGAACTGTACCGAATTGAACTCTGGCGGTCAAACTGGGAAAGGAAAACAGAACGGAGAGTGATTTATTAAATTTGAAATTATTCATTCATGGGAGTGGTGGTTTTGTAAATATTATGGCAGGACGAGCACGCAACTATGTGATTTTCTGTGAAATTAAGTCAGACACGTGAAATAAGGAACGAAGGTCGTTACATGTAAATGGAAGGGAAACTTATCAACAGATGTGGTGTATGACAATCGCTTCTGAGTGATGTTGTCTAGGCACGAAGTGCTAACTGACATATGATTACAGCGAAAACAACAGACAGAGTGGGAAAATATCAATTTGTCGGAACAGGCTTATATACGAGTATATGCATGTGTGTAGCTTTAGTGAAGCAAAGACTAGATGATTGGGGAAAAAATATTGACACGGATATTCGAGAATCTCCTCTATGCAATTGGGTGCCAATTTTAAGGGACGTAATACGTGCGTTTATACGGATTTTAATTTGATAATATGAGCTAAGAAATGTGTATTTTTTTGCCCAACTTGAGCTTTAAACACTTAAGCTTTCCTATCTTAAAGCGCAGCAATTATCTTTCTCCAAGCCATGCTACTTTTCAAGGAATCGAAATGTTTCACCAAAAGTTTAAGTCCTCATGCTCATCCCAGGACCACAGACTTCAGGAAAACTTTAGTGCTTCCAAGGGAACTTTTTTGGTTCTTATGTGGGGACGTCTAAACGACGAACGATTTTTAGATATGAACTTGATCAGTCATATTGAGGTATACTTAGATGACTAAGTCATGAAGGGCGTTCAACTCCGACCTTAAAGGACGACACGTTAAAAAATACTTTAGTATTGGTATTAGCTTAGCCGAAGAAATCGACTTCCTTTACTATTCAGAAGTTTAAACGATTTCTATGACTAAAAGAAAAAAAATGTTCTTACCCTCCCATTCAATCTAGAAAAAAAACCCAGAACAGTAATGCGGTTAAGAAGCCAAAGACGAACTTGGAGTATGACTAATGCCGTCTATTAAAATGCCATGAATATTCTTTATCATAAATGTCCTCATAGTGAAGACTTTTTTCTCATAAAATTACAGCAACTCGTCTGACGAATACCAGACGCTGATTCAATTAAAAAAAAATCTACCACCTCCATCACTCATCCCATTCATACATAGAGTCTGCAATCACATAAACTTACACTTAAATTTTTATTTGAGCCAGTTGCTCTTCTTTCATTGTAGATCTGCTTTAATTGTTCCATTCCAGGGGCAGCAATGAAAATAACAAATGGCATCAAATCTTGACTATTATGCAAGATTTTCAGTGCATTTGGAGCACAATCGAGAACGCACATTTTACCTAAGAAAAACAGACGCCCACATGAGTCGAATGAATATTCGTCTTTTTAAAGTGCTCTTACCAGACTTAATAACATCCTTAATCGACTGTAAATGTGTGCCATACAAATTTCCGTTGTGTTCACCGTATTCAAGGAAATTGTTTTGTTTGATCTCCTCTTCCATTTCTTCTCTGTCAAGGAACCAATATGTCATGCCATTTTCTTCCAAGGCACGCTTTGGACGTGATGTATCTAGGAAAATTCACAATAATGTTGGAATGTTGAGGGGGTTTTTGGTTGCAATTGACTTACGTGGTATAACGGCACTAAAGCGATCAGGATCACTATTGACAAGGCGATTTTTTAATGTTCGTCGCCCAACTCCTTGAACTCCGATTAGAACAAGAGTTTTCCTACGAAACGGTGGCATTCTAGTGACTTCCTCGTAGAGCATCAAGTCAGCCTTATCGAATTCACAATTTGCCACTGATCGGTACATAGTTTTGCGCTTTCTCTTTGAGATCTGCGGGCAATGGGGATTAAAGACGCTCTAAAGACTGTTTATTAAGAGTTTGTTTACCCTTGTCCCACAGATTCCAATTTTGTGAACGTAATCTGCTTCTGGTGGTACAAAGGCTTTTCGCCGTTCTTCCAGATCTTGTGATGGTATCAACCCGATTTGATCGTTATTTAAAGTGATGTTCTTCGCCTGCCACCAATTTGGATCTTTCACACTTATGATCTGTCGAAGGGAGTCACCTAAAGCTGATTCATTTCAAGAAGGTAGTAACGGCTTACCTGTAGAATGTCTCCCTGCTTAAAGGCGAGTCCAATCTCCTTGCACGGCAAGAGGGAATCTTCTGATGGATTATACGTGAACAATGCCCGCATGTAACACTAGAGAGAACAATAAGAAAGGAAGGTAATTAAGTCACCGTTTCGTCTTTGAAAATCTGCGTATCTAGTCAGTGATTCTTTGCAATGTATTCCATGAGCAATTTTTCTCTACTTACTCTCCCTTCACCGGGGTTAAGGACTGTACACAGTTTTGGTTTTGGAAAAGAGTTTTAATCATGCCACATTCGCATATGTATGAATGAGTTTGCAAATCAAATCAAGACAAACGAAAAAAACAGCAAAGAAGCATTTAATCAGAAGCTGACACAACACAACTTACCGTGAGTTTCTTTCCTGGCTCAAGACTTTTTCCATTCTTTACCTGTCCACCGGCCAAAACTAGGCGTCCCGACTTCATCTCTTCCTCAACATTAGGCCCGACTTTCATTGTCAGATTCTCTTTTGCACGCGAAACCTCGACTTGCAACTCTTCGGGGGAGTGTACGGGGACACCGTTCACTTCCAAGATAACATCCCCAGGATGTAGCAGACCTTGTTTATCTATAACACCGCCTGCTAAGATTCTTGCCACGACCAGCTGCTTGTGTTCGTCCACTTCGACGGTCAGGCCCAGTGGCTGATTGGGATTTCGCCGCAGACCGACCATTTTTATTGTCTCGACTGGCATGTCGCTGTTTAGTATGTCGAGTGGGAAGAGATATCCACCTTTCCTGTTGTCTTCTTTGTGTGTTCGATTCTTGAGCAGTTCTCCTATTTCATCATGTGCTCGAATCAGAGCCTGCATCAAGACGAATTTTGATTGAAGAATGAACTTGAATGACTAATTTTTAGTGCCTACCTTAAAGTGCGGTTGGGAGACAAGTTTTGCTAGTTCTCTGGCGTCTCTGCCTCGGTTTGTAGAATATTTGCGGATTATTTCGTCTAGGATGGCCTTGTTGTTGAGATGCACAGGGCGTAAAATTTCGACTTCTTCCGGTTTGCTAGAATTTAACTAAAGAAATTCAAGAATTAGCGTTAAGACTCCAGTAGCTAGGTGAAGCGAAAGGGAAAGCACGCGAGGTGTGTTGTGTCTAGCGAATCTAACCAATGGAGCTTGGGAATTATGGGTTAAAATACTTGAATACCTTCTCAGCGACGCGAGGAAAATGCTTTGATACCAGTCGCTGAAACATTATGCTGGCTAGAATGTTAAAAATGCATTGATACGGTCATCAGTCGGTTTTCTTTGTTCAGTAGAAGGAAAGAAATATAAAAACCAAGGAGAGACTGGCAGACGGATATATAGACTCTTGTAGAGTTGTGGGGTTTCATCGAATGTAATCGATACACCTCAGTAGAGTCAGTCAACCTTAGAGACGTGTTTCACATCGTACCGTGTGTTTGATGGCATCCGTTGCCATCCAGTTCATGGGAATAATTCCGTAACTCATTAACCTAGAATCTGCTTATGTTTGCGGTTTGTAACGGCGTGTACTCATGCGCTGTTAAATGTTTATAAGCGAAGGTTGTTTTAATTCAGAACATTTTTCTTGGAAATCTCTCTATGCGTATATTGAATTACATCTTGGGAAATATTGTACACGAGGAAGTTTATTAAACATTAAGTATTTGTGTCGCACAGAAAGAAAACAGGCTTTCACTTGGATTTTCAATCAACTCAATTTTTGTCCACTTTTTCCTGCAACGATTCTGTGTACCTAGTTCACCCATTGTAACGGTACATTACCAAGTTTAAATTAATTATCAAATTTTGTCTAATCAAGTTTCAAAATATTTATTTTTATTTAAGATACGAGCCTTTTTGCAAACAACTACATAAAAGTTAATTTTTTTATATTGCCTGAAACTATTCAGAAATTTCAGCTGCCGAAACGTTGGAAATGTTTCAAAAAGCATTGGGTGAACTAGCTCTATCGATAAAAAAAAGTTTTTGGAAATGAAAAGTTTAAGTTATTGTCTGAGGCCTTTAAAAAGGGTCTGGATGGCGTTACTGATGGCAAAAGGGTTCTGTGAAAATACACCAAATCGGACTCATAGTTTTGTTTTAACGGCGCGTGCAAGCGGTCATATTCACGGATTTTAGAAAAATGATAAAAAGTCAATTTCAGTCAATAATTCGATTCGTGTTTTTGAAAGGGAAATCGGGCACTAGGGTGCTGTGTACGATGAGCATTCATCACAGCTATCGTAACTAGCTTTAACAAGCTTAAATGGTGTTACACGTCGGCTTTTTAATGTGCCATGGCCAGTTGGCAAGAAAAAACACCCGCGAAAGATACCTATCCAGATACCTGGTTCCTCGCAGGAAATATTGGGCACGCGAAAGCAGTCTGCTCAACCCGGCCATTAAACCGCGACCATGAGACCACTTTAGAGCAGTGTTTGACACTCTTTCAGCGTACCAGAGGCCAGTACCCAAATTTGCGAAGTGATCTTCTGAGTAACAAAGAATTATGTCGAATAAGGGTGTTACAGATGCCACAGAGGCATATTTTGCAGAACTCTAGAAAACGTATTTCTCAGATGACGTCACTGGGCGGTTTAAGGAGACTATGTCTTGGCGTGTACCTGTCTAAAGGCTATAAAATTTTCATTTGTTATAAGGCTATGTACTTACAGACCGCCCTCTTATTTAAGCAGACTCTGAAATAAATTGCGCATTATAATTTTGAAGGAAGACGAACACAGCATGAAAGGAAATATTGCAGGGAAGTAGTCCATTTCGATGTTTACTGATGTCCGAAAGCAATATTCGCAATGAAGATTAATTTTGTGGCACAATTAGCATCAATGTTTAATTTTATTATGAGTTTTTCCTGCTTCAAACAACAATCTCAAACCAAGTGAAATCGCCAACTGATTGATGTTCGTGTTTAAGCGCTCAATGCACATCTGCTAACTTCCACGTACTTTCATCTTGTCACGATTTAACACCCACACGTTCGATCAACTTTCAAATCGGGATCGAGGTGAAAGGATTCCGCTCAGCATGAACTTTCTTAAATGTCTAAGTTTCGTAGGATTTCGTTGCAAAATTATCTAGTGCTCTAGCATTCAAGGCTCATGAAAACTATTTTACTAACTTCTTTTACTGGGCTTTATTAAAAAATTAATTTCAAATTAGTTTAAGAAATATTTTCGCTGTTGTGTTAAACACTGGCAAAAAAAGACAAACGAAGAGAACCATTAAACCCACATTTGCATTCTTTCTTTCGCCCAGAGCGTGGTTTTTGATGTCGTAAAAAAATTTACCATCTCGTAAAATGTTTGACCTGTGGCGACTGTCATAAAACTAGAGATTGGCATAAGGTAGACTGGATTTGCTGGCTTGCATAGGGAACTTCTATCCTCCACCCAGCATTCCCAGTGGTCGGAGGAACGTTAATTCGAAATAATAGTTGACATTGGATTCCCATTACGATTCATTACTGGGCCAGGCACCTAATTGCTCCTAAACATACTTCGGGAATGTCAGTTTTATCAAAACAACCTTCAACTTCGCCAAACAACCATTACTCACTGCGGGTGTTCATTAGAGCTGCGCGGAGCATTACTCATCCCCACAGTAACAATAACAAACGAATTGCAAGAGACATAGCTTCACAGTGACGGCGAAAATAATTGCATTTATCTTTGCCCCTAATGAGATTTTCATTTTGCTAGAGCGTTGTGCACGCGAATTCAGAACTTTCCATTGTCGGTCGGTCTCGATTTTCCCCTAGTCCACGGGTAAGGAGAAGCCAAAGAAAGTGCATGCGAATGCACTCCGGGAAAGGTGGTAGGTCATTGGCCTCTTTAAAGGTAAAATAAAAGAAATCAACACGAAACACACAAGACTCTCTGGTTACGATTACACACCGCTACCGCTCCTCTGTTGCGGATTTAGGGACACACCAATGCACAAGGTTTCAAATTCGCATCTTCACTACGCGTTACACACCTCTTAGGAAAGAATTCCGAGATAACGCCCAAAAGTTAAACACACAATTCGTAAACAACACAGAGGTATTTTCGAACTAACATCCAACACTGGCTTCGATGTTTTTTTTCCAATTTTTGAGCCACTCCCAAAAAAAATTGTGTTTTTTTGTTTCTTTCTTTCTTTTCTGTTACACAACGCTTCACTGGTTAGCTTAAGGCGACTAAACTTGTGGCTCAGTGGGGTTTGTTTCTTGAGTCGAGGCAAACTATACACGTATCGCTGAAGTCGTGTCACCAAGGTAGCACCACAAAAGTCTGGAGAAGCGAACAACAACAGAAAAAATAACGTACTTCGAATATCGATTAACACCTGGACGGAAGGCTGCGATTAACTGAAGGTATTTCACACACAGTGACTCGATTAATTTATCCACTCACTCACACAAAATGGGGTTGGTTGCACTCGAGCTTGATTTACAGCGCGATTCACGACAGAAGCTGAGACCTGCGAGCTCCAAAACTGGAATTGAGACTGCGAAAGCTCGAGCACGGCAGTACCTCAGTAACCAGATTCAGTTGGTTTGCCTTCTAGCAGCTAGTCTTCGCTTAACGAAACACACAACAAAGCGTAGTACAGAGAGAGAGAGAGAGGAGCGAAAACAACAAAAAAGAACAGTATCTTCGAAGTTCGAATATGAATCGCTAGGTAGTGACATCACTCACCTTACAAAACACTACACAGCACTAGCTGTGCTGACGAGAAACCTGTACGAACTGCACGAGCGACGGGCAAAGCAACTGGTAGTAAACAGACAGTCAGAGGCGACCACAATGGAACTACAGTCGACAATGGACGGCCGAAATGAAATGGAAACACGAAAGCAGGCACTCAACTTCGTCACTAATCAGTTTCGTAACTAAATGTATCTGAATGTTGTTTGTCCGGCTTTCCCTCCCGCTGCCGTCACCGCGCTTGTTTCATCGCATGTAAGTTCCAAGCGGTGGACGCGCGGTGGTCATTTGTTTGGAGCTTCGTGACCAGGGTTACCGATTGAACACAAACTATGCAGATGAACAGAGCCATTTTAATTGACCGGTGCCCTATTTGTACAGCAAGAGAGGCTTCTTCTATGAGACTCCTAAAGTTGTTCTTTGAAATTAAGCGAAAACGGCGGTTTGGTATTTTTTTTTTATGAATGGAGCACATTAAGTGCGCTAATTGCTTGATGACAATGTCTTCGTAAGTGACTTCTGTTAAACCCAGCCATGACATAGAAAACTGTGCTGTAATAGTGAATGAAGAAAAGCAGTATGTAAGAAGACGTGCTTTTTGTTTGCTTTACACAATCAAGCAATTATATGTCGAGCTATGAAGTTAATTAAAATTATAAGAAGGTCACTACAAAATAGACAAAAGAAGTCATTCGTGTTATCTTTGATAAAATTTGAAGTCCCTCGTTGGCGGGAAATATTATTTTCGTCAATAGAATTTAAAATTAATAGAAATGAAATAATTATGATATTCGACTGCACAGACAGTTTAGAAATGCTGGGTAAATGACAAAAACTTTTTTTTTGTTAGTCTAGGATTAAGTTTAGTTCTGCATAATTAATCGATGTTTCCGTTTTGATATTTGTGTCTTTAATTTCATAGCATTCCAACAGTAAAACAGAGCAAAAGCTCGTTTGTAATGTGATGGCGCGCGATACGAGTAAAAGACAGTAAGGAATATTTTCTCCGAAAATGCATGTTCAAACCCTCAATAGGCAACACAACAAAAGTCGCACCAACATACTAAATACGCAATCACAGAGTCACATATGCCAACAACGCTTCAGTCTTTCCACGCGGTTATATTATAGTATACAATACTATGACACCCTCTGAAGTGCACCATATAAATCCAAACAGAATCAACTGAGTTCGCATACACAAAGACCGCAATATTTGAAATATGAGCACTAAGTTGTAAAGGGTGAAATTTACTTTATTTATTCGACAAGATAGTATTCTGGCATATGATCGCCTCGTCCTGCTCGGATGTAATCTAATCTGAATGTCCAATGTCCGTATATTGGCAATAATGCGGCAGATGTTGTCATTGAAGTGGTCAATCGTTTTGGGCGACTTCACATACCCACACAGAAAATGGAAAAGTGGCGTTAAATCGCACGATCTTAGCAAATGTTTTCTTAAATAAATTAATTGTGGTACGAAATGTGTGACATGTTGCGCTGTTTTGTTGAAACCTCAGCCTCTGTCAGTCGGCTGTATACCTGCCACCATAGTTTTTAAGAAGTACGGACCAATTATTCCACCAACCCATAAAGTTCATCAGTTTTTGTGGATGAAACGGTGTCTCCACATACACCTGAAAATTGTCATCATTCCAAGTACCGCAGTTTAGTTTATTGACGTATCCATTCAACCAAAAGTGAGATTCATTGCTAAACAAAATTCGTTTATAAAAATTGTAATCAACGGCAATCTTATTTTGAGCCGAATTTGTACAATTTAAAAGCGTTGTTCAGGCGTCAGTCTCTTCATATTGAAATGCCAACCCAAATTTGTTTTTTTTAGTAATTTTGTCCATCTCTCAAAAGCAACTTGATAGGGGTAAAACCGAATATATGAATTGGCTTTGAATGACTCCGTTATCATCTCTGTCCTACTCTATGGTGCCAAGACTTGGATGTCATTTAAAACGGAAAGAAAGCGATTTATGGTCTTGTTTGCATTTATGGCATCTAGAGGAGAAGATACAACGTTGAACTCTACATACTGTATGGCCACATGTGGCTAGTCAAGCGTTTACGGATACTGCAAAGAGCAGGTCATGTAGAGCGGATAACACGATCATTGGGACAACGCAACAAAAGGCGACCTCGTCTAAGATAGAGTACATTAATTAATTCCTGTTTTACACCACATTTTACGGTTGGGTTTAGCCCTCCGGGTTAAAGAAGGACACTATTGTTTTAAACTGAAAATAAAGATCAATGACGCTTTAAAAGCAAAATTCAGCCAGACACAGTCAACGAACTTTTCTGCAGGTATAAGGGGACTTGTAAATTTAACATCTGAATGTTAATACTACCCTCAGATTTTGTTTAAATTTTCAATCAATATTTATGACTTATCGGGTTACATGAGTTTAAGTAGTATGCTATCATCCACGCCAAATTTCATGATTATGGGTGAGTTTAAAAACAAGTACTGAGTTAAAAACCGCTTATTTTGCTTTGAAACTAAGTTCGGCCTTCCTGAATGTATATCTGTCAGGTGAAATTTGTCAGTCAGTCAGTCTGTCAGTATGGATCGAAATTATTCCATCTATCACCCAAGATAGCTCAGCGTTCATACACCTATACGACCACAAACCACAGCTAAGTCATTTGCAAAATCAAGTTGATTTAACACTTACTTGTTATGTTGCAACAGAAGACCGATTAAACACGCTTCTAAGCCCTATCGAAATAAACATAGCGAAATATTTTGAAGGATTAATCAAAGAAGCCTAATCAAATCGCCACCGTTGCTCACGGTTGACAAGAGCCATGAAATAACTGACGATTGCTGTTAAACTTGTTTCAGTAGAATCCAGTCGAAATTTTTGCAAAGAATTGCAAACGTGTAGAAGCTGATACCATAACCATAACTCAAAACAGTAGAAAAATAAGAAAAAGGAAACACAAAACATACACCTTCTTGTTGTGAAACTACTAAAAGAACAATCAAAAAAATTGCCAGTAAACCTGCTCTGTGGGATTCTCGCAAAAAACAGTTTCTAATTTAGTAGTCTTTCCTGTATAAACTCAGCACATCGCCAGTGTGCTTGGCACCGTTTAATTTAAGCTTTGGAACTTAATTTCTTTTATTTGACATTAAAGTATTATTAGTTAAGCAATGGTTAACTCTAAGAAGCTTTACATCTGGTAAGTGCGCCGCTAAAATCTCCTCTGACCTTTATAATTGTTTCCAAGCGTAATCATTTTGACACACTTGCTGCATCATTGCATCATTCAAAAAATTCCAATAAAAACAAAAAAGTTATAAACACAGTAACGATACAAATTTTCCAACAACTTGGCAACCCTACAATATTAAAAGTCAAGCTTCCTACGGGAACATTAAAGCCATGTGACTTCGTGCATGACAACAACTGAACAAAACTCCCGAGAAATCCCCTTTCCACCCCTCTCCCGACCGGAGAAGCGAAGATCGTGCCATACGCTTGAGTTCTCGATGAAAACAGGTTTGTTTCGACAATCAACCAACCCACCATTTTCGAACGTGAACACTCACGTCACATCTAAAACAGGTAACAACGAATCCCTCAAGCCAGAAGAACGCATTCTACAGGTAAGGTAAGTCTCTCACGCTCTCTCTTTCTACGGTCGTCGCTCGCATTTTCTTCGTCGGCGATGTGGAGCACTGGAGTAGAAGACGATTGTTTACCTTTTTCACATTTCACGCACAGTCAACGTTCGACACTCGAGCGGATTGATGTAACCACGAATCTTTTCTGTGGGTTGGTGCACACTTTGGTTGAATGTCAATCGGAAATTTTTGTGGTTTTCTGCTTCCGTCGTAGGCGGTTTTCAAGTGCTAAGGGGAGCATTAACGGCACAATCCACGCGAATCGTATCAAAATCTTTCAGATTGATTGTTTTTAAGTGGAATTATCTGCTTGTACGACACTTTAGCGTGCGCACGAGTACGCGGATGTTTAGTAGTAAAAACTCATAAAGGCGAAGATGCTGCCAAGATACCGAGACGTGAGTCGCGTGAAGTGGTGAAAGTCCGAGTACCTTCAGCAAGTGGAATTCCTCACATTCTCGCCGTATTCTCTGCATGTTGTCTTGTGCACGTACTTCGTGTACGTAACATGCCGTACAGTTTTATTTACTATTCTGCTTGGTAAACCTAACGGCGTAATGTCTGCAAGACGTCAAAATTGTTGTTCAACAGTGTTGTAAAGTTTAATAACATTTATGTTTATTATTTGGGTTGCTAATTTTTTTTAAGTTTTATCATGCTAAGCGGTCGTGTAGAAAGCAAATTTATGACTTCGTTTTTTCTTCACTTAGTGGAATCTTAAGGTTTTGAATTTGAAATTTAGCTTTGGCTAAGTGAGAAATCTGAAACTGAAGGTCATCAGCTTTAAGAAAAGCAACAAACAGTAGAATCTAGTCCCAGGGATGCTGTGGTAATCAATTTAAGTATGAAGAATCATCCTTGTTGAACTTGAACCTAACAATGGTTCTGTTAATTCTTCATAACAGCGTGTTAGACGTATTCTGTTTCAGAGCTTGTGGTTTTGGGATCAAGTGAAGGAAAAATAGCGGAAATAAAATCAGATTACGTGCATAATAACTTCAGTGGCGAGAAAAATGGTTGGAAGAGATTGTATTTAGAATTTGAATTGTAAAAAAATATTATTAATACTACAGCCCACAAGGGACAACGGGCTAGCTTCCGCATTAACTACGCGTGAAAGTGGGACCTACAGTTTTTTGCCGACTCCGAACGGTGAGATTTGAGAAGCTTTTCATAAACAAGTTGAGTGTTGTCAGCAAATCGAAAAAGGTGGGGCCGCGAAAAGAACAGAGGTGTTCAGTCCGGGAATCGAACCTAGACCCTTGGCGTGTGTGTAGGTGACGGACTTACCTACTACGGCAAGGCCACCACTTCATTGTTCCGATTCAAATGAATCTAGAATTTTAATTCGACTTCTCTCATGCCAAGGCGAAGTCATTCTCAACACTGGTGATTAACAGTGCAGATCTTATAGCTTCAAGCCTGTGCCAGTCATTATTCTTATTTAATATTTACTTTAGTACTGAATTAAGTAAGGACAAATTTTATATAGTGACAGTGTAATAAAATCGTTACACACAAGAACGCAAAAAGGCAAAACATTGACTAAGAGTGTTTCAGGCTATAATAACTCAAAGGCATCGAAACATCAGGGACTGTTCTTTAAACGCTTTTAATATTTTCGACTCGGTCTAGAATTTCTATGTTCCTCAGTAATTTTGGAGCAAAATCAGTGGCAATTCGTTATCGCTGATATTTACCAACGCAGTACGTTTCTGTACAGCGCACAAGCGTTTCTACACAATTTTGACCTCAACTTGTACATGTTGTTACTCCAGAAATAATATCGTGTGCTTGTAATCAAATTTACTCTTTAAATCTGGGTACAGTAACACTAAAATGTTGGCGAGAAGAAAATTAACCCTAAGAAATTTATCTTCTAAATGGTCTAAAAAACGCATATAGGAGTATTGCAAGAGCTGCACCAGAGACGGTTTTTAAAAAGTAATGTATATATAATGTAATATACAGTCCAAATATTCCACCCCAAATGAATGTAAATATAAGTTTTAAAATAATGTCTTCCTTGAGTGTTACTGCTCAGTACCGGATATCCAATAAAATTTTATTTCCAAAAGCTTTCCTACTCAGCCCAAAGTACTTCGAAGAATCTAATCTAAAATCTTTATAACGTGGGTTGTGTGCACCACACAATCGGTGTAATTCCCTGCCTCAGATTTCAATCGTTAATCGTTAAAATGTGTGTTCACAAAACGAAAGATTAAGGCATTAACTTCAATACGTCGAATAAAATTAGCCATGAACTTGACGACCTCTTCATCTAACCATCGTGTTCGTGCCTGCAGGTGTTCGCGCATTCCATTTCAAGGGGAGCAGGGCGAAGCAATTTCAGGCTTTTTACTGATTTAACGACTCAACAAGCCATTCCTCAACACAAATGACACATTTTCTGTGAACCTCAAACAACTCAAAATCGTAAACAATTGGGAGAAGAAAATGAGGAAAAACAAGCTTACAAACAGCAATTCCGTTAGAAATTAGCAGTCACACGAAGATAATTCTCCCTGATTTGTTCGAACAAAGGAAATAGTTTTTACTTTCCTCACGAACGCTTTCCCACTCACGAATGCTATTGCACAAGACTCAACATTCAAAGACGCTTTCATTTCGCCACTTCATCGTGATCATCATTTGAATTCAATTTCGTTCTAGACATCACAAAAAAAATAAAAAAAAAAAAACGTCACTGTACGAGCGCCTTTCTACATCTGCACGCATAATGTAATAATCATGACAAAGTCAATTACCCAAGGCACACACTCGGCAGAGCGTTGGCTGAGTGTACGCACACAGAACAGACTCACACTCCTATGAAAAGTTAAGTCAATTTCGCCTAATTGCCATTATTTGGGATTACTGTGGCACTAAAAGGTCAAATCTGTTAATTCCCGAGGAATCTCGTTGCAGCGAAATTGAATTTCCCGATTTGACGAGTAGTGATCTTTAGAGCCGATGGGTTCAGATGTCGAACATGAACAACGATATTGTGGAGGGTAAGTGACGCTTAATTGTTATTAAATGAGTCCCCTTCCATAGTGCGTGTGTGCGTGATTTGGCATACGAAAATGTGGAACATTGAGGATTGTCTTTTGTTTTCAAAGCCATGGGTAATTGCTGGCAAACATTTTCAAAGCTTTTAACTTGACAACTTGTCCTTTTAGATGTGACAGAAACTACTTAATTTCGAGGTACTCTGGGCGTGATGACGATTTCAGTTTGTTTTTATTAGGTGTCACCAATGTTTTGTTTTGAGTGACTTACACAAAGCGGATGCATGCGAAGGATGTTAAAGTAATACTCAGCTAAACAAAATTCATTTCAAAACAGAGTTAATTTTAAATATACACAAATGTTGGCAGAAGGGATTTTAAAAAGGGCGAAAATAATAAAAATATACCCAACTAACGTCCTCCTTTCAAAATACCCCACCATACAGGTGGGTGGTTGGCAAAAGTAAATAGAATTCTGCAATATAATATGATACTTTTTTGATTTTTTATTGTATAAGATGTCACCTTTCACACGATGCGACGATAAATACTAACAGAGGTATTGGATTTCAGACCTATCTACCGACAATTTGTAATCATTTCGAACACGAAATATGATTTGTAATTTCAGTAAAGGTTTTTCAAATGAAAATAGCAAATAGCATTTGAAATGATAGGTGTGTTCCAGTACTTTCCGTACCAAATTCTCTTTCATTTGTTAAAAAGTGGTGATAATCTCTCTCAAAGAGAGGCAAAGTACGGGAACGCTTCTATACCAAATATGTAAATTATGTCATTTATGAAGTGTCAAATCTGAGTATTTGTTTGAACTATATCACACACGTGAGTCGTAGAGTGTTGTGAAATTAATTGAAGATTTAAAAAATACTGCTAAAAGGTTATTTTTGGACATGATAACCGATGACGTAGATAATAGGATTAATTGTTAACGAACCGGGCATTGAAGAAAAATTAAAGCTCGCATTTGTGCCTTTATCTTAGTCAAAAAGAACACGCTGAAGGGATCATTTGTTCCACTCTACTCTCAAAAGGAATTCTTAACACATTTCTGTATTAAAAGATCTCTATTAGTAGGCCTTTCGGAAGCTTGACGCATCGACACAATTTGAGATACACATATCAATTGATTTGACGGACAACCAAGAACCTACCTACAAAAATTTATTGAGTTAAAATGGGCAGGGTGGGAAAATAGTTTACTCTCTCCAGAGAGCGCTCATTTTACGTAAAAAAACATTTTTTCGCTATACGGGAATAGACTTTGGGTTGGTTTGTGTTGTTTCGCAGTGCTTTGCGTTGTTTGTTTCGAGTACGGGGACACACCTGATACATACATATGTATGTATGTTCACGCGGATAGGAATCATTAATTGACATACAATGAATTTTGAAACAATAAAATTTCAAAGAAAAAAATTGTGGAGTTCACTTCATTAGTTTATGGTATAACGAATAAATGACAAACATGCCCCACAGAGTTTTCTAAAGTTATCGTTTACAGCGAATCCTTAAGAACGAACTGTCAAATAAAGTGAAAAGAAAACACGAACCCATGGCGTGGTTTCATACAACAGTGACCACGCTGTGCATGTTCTGCAACAGTTAGAGTTTTTCTATATTTGAAAAAAAACCTATTAGAAAATTCCAAAAATGCACCGAAAACCAATGGGTGAGCACGTCGATTTTATCTCATTTCGATGTCATATAATAATAAAAACTGAGTGGCACTACAGTTCTCAATGGATTAGGGCCTAACTTCTGCAACAACTACTCGTGCTATGCGTGCTACTGTTCTCTTACGAGTAGGTGGGACATACAGTTTTTTGCCGACACCGTACGGTGAGATTTAAGAAGCTTGTCACAGACAATTAATACTCTTTGAGTGTTGTCAGCAACTCGAAAGAAGTGGTGCCATAAAAAAATGCGTGGTGTTCCGTTCGGTAATCGAACCTGAGATCTTGGCGTGTGAGTCGACGCAATTATCCTCTTATCATGAAAATAGTAAAATTACACTTAAGAAAAAACTTCTTCGAGGGAAAGAATTTTCCCACCCTGGCCGTTTTGAAATAAAAAGGATTCGTGGGTAGTTTGTTTGGGGTAAGAAGAATATATTACTCATTTTACAGGGAAAATGTTTACAACATCGTCTTGCTAAGCAGCACTCACCATTACTCGTTTCTGCAGTTTTCATTTTCCAAATTGCAAAAAACTCAATTTTAAACATATTGGATGTGGCAAACAGGTGGCAAACTATTTGAAATGAAATGCAACCCCTTACTTGTGGATGTTTCTCCACGCATTTTCTGTACTTCAACGATAAGAAATTGTGAAATTTGGTACAGACATAATGATAACACATCTATGTATGTGTCTGGTATTATGATGTACATTCATGAAACTTGTAAAACATTGCCCCAGATAAAAGACACATAATTGCGAGACAGCGCAGCCTTTGCATCATACAATTGAAGTGCTTAAAATGAGAAGGGGTCAAGTGACATTTTTGTAGTTTTTGAGTTATCAGAATTAAACGCTTTACATCTACTACATCCATGCAGTAGCCTAATTACCTAAAGATTACTATGTAATTAGCAATAATAGACAAAAGGGGATTTGACACAATTTCAAGTTTTCGGTTAACGCGATTATCGGTACAACATAGCAGGAGTGACGGTTCTGATGTTTGGAGCTAAAAGCAATTCAGGTTTTGTTTTTACTGTCACACAAATGTACTTCTAAGTAGCGAAAATTTGAAAAAGAAATAGAAAAGATCGGGAAATATCACTTGACCCGTTTTCATTCTAGGCGCTTAAATTGTTATAACGTCACTCAGCAAACATCATACAATCGAGCTTTCAACCGGTTTCTGAATTTGAACTTGATTTGCTTTTTATGCCCAAATAGGAGGAGGAATTGCTAGCAAGTTGTGGAAGAGCCAATCCAGAACAGAGTTGTTTAGATTTCAATTAGATTCCATCCACTCAAGGAACTCATTTAAGGAAATTAAACATAGTCAAAGGAAAAATAGTGCAACGGTGGCGATTGGTGCTCTTTGGCGATTGAAAACGCGAAAAGTTGGCTGGCGGGGTTTATGAAGTCCATCCAGAAATACTCCCTCTTTACCTAGACGAGGTCTTCTGACTCTCTCGTCTCATAAAAGTGATCTGTGAATGTGGCGAAACACCTGGAGATTAACAGACTGGAATGATTGTTCCTCTTTTCAAAGGGGCAAAGAGGCGTTGTAGTCTCCCCGGTCAGGTCTACGCTATGGTGTTGCACCCTGTTCTAAAGGTATGGTTGGAAGCAGGTCCAGGTACAGCAGACAAACTTTTTACTCTAAGAATGGTACTTTAGAAGGCTTGGGACGCGTGTTTAACTGATTTACATTTGTTTTGTATATTTGGAAAAGCCATACGACGGAGTCTCTCGAGGTTAACTGTAGAGTGTTCTACGGGAGTATGGGATTGAAAATCCTGTGTTAAGTGCCATTAAATAATTAAACACCAACGTTTCACCTTGGCATTGGGCTTCGATAAGTGTATTGCAGCGCACCTGAGGCGAGAAATATTTCACATAGGGTGTATGATAGGGTAAGTAATTTTTGCAGTTGTCATCACAACCCTCCAGACTGGACTTCAGCGCGCAACTCGATAGATTTGTGACCGTATGTGCTGACGCTGGGATGACGGTGAATGTGGACAAATTGGAAGTCATGGTCATTTACAAAACGCGCGTCCAATGCACTATACATGTTGGTGGAGTCCCATCGAAACTGGTTTAATTCAGTATCTCGATTTATTTTTGACAGGTGATGATGTGAGGAGCATCACTGAGCTTTCTTGTAGGATTGGTCAAACTGTATTGATTTTGAAGCACCTTGGAGGATCAGTGATAAGGGAGGTCGAGCTCGGTGCATGCTCGCGCCTATGGTCTTGAAATTTTGGAAATGACCAAAAAAATACAAGTTGCTCGCCAGGATAAGCGAAAGTGACAGTGCTTGGGGAAGTAAATGTAGAACAGTTACTAATTCGGATGGAAAGGGGTTTATTTCGTTACATTCTCAACGTGGTACGGATATCCTCTTCATCACGACTTTCGAGGCGTGCTTTAGAAGCGATTTCATCCGGAAGGCGACCACTCGGCTGACCTCGACCGTGGTGATTGGATTAAGTCCGTAAACTCGTATGGTTGCGCTTGGGAAAAGTTCCTGATAAGGTACAGTCAATGGCGTAGGACCTGGAGGTCTTTCGTGGGTGCATTACCCCCGCGAATCATTCAGTGAAACATGCGGGTCTATGAATATGATGATGATGATGAAGAAACATATTTTAAAATATAGAAATTTACTCATACAAGGACTTCGCATCTAGTCTTCTTCAAATATACCATGTTAAATTGTACATTGTCAATTTAAGTTTCGTTTTCAGTTGCTTAAAATATTTTTTTTTTTTCGAATTATGTATTTATTTACATATTTGGTGATTCAATCTGACAAACAAAAGGTGTTAATCCTATCATACAAGCAATAAAACGTTTCTTAAGACGAGTAAATGTCGTCGTAGAATTCAGTAGAGATTCATGGATAAAAATATCTTAGAACTTTCTTTTTTAGCACGTAGTATCTGCCGAACATCAATCTGAGCAGAACCAGTTTGCGAAGAATCGATAATTAGCTGATTATCTCCGATCATTAGCTGCCGACTAGAGAGAATAATTTTGCAAAGTCATGTGTTTAACGTGCACTCTCACTCTAACACAAATTGCAAATTTCACTCACGTCCCCTCAGTGAGTCATAGGAATTGCACTCTGTGCATTGCATCCTGCTCAAGCAGATGCAACGTACGTGTAGGTAGCTGCCATATGCAACTACGTATGGAACGTGATTAGGTTCGCTAACCTATTGTTTAAAGTCTAGAGAAGTAAGCTGGACGTAAGTGCGAATAGTGCAGATAGCTAGGGATTGTTTAAAGCAAAGGGCGACATTTTGATGTGGCTTATTAAAATGCTAAATTTGATTCACCAAACGAGATGAAAAGAGGAGGAGAAACAGATGTTTGACGTTTTAAATGATGTGTCCCGAGGATCTTCGTGGAGCCCAAACAATTAATTCGCTCTATTTCATTTCTCAACTGTTGGGCAAGCATCAAGTTGAGTTATGCTTTACAATCAGTTCAATGAAATCTCTTTTGCAGAATCATATACATATGTACGTATATTCAGGGCCATGTACATTTTATTTCCTGCATAATATATGCAACTGATTCGTTTTTTCCTAACGCTTGAAACCGTGTGTGAACAATCTGACTAGTCCTTATCAGTGTCGTCGACTAGGAAAATTCACCATAGATAACATCTTCACATCACGGCAGATGCTGCAAGACACAGGATTACCAACCAAACACATCAGGATACGATGGAGAGCTCAAGGTACTCCGTTAAGATGGGCTCTTAGCTTACTGAGATCTTCTATATTAAAATAGATTCAAGACAAAGCAAAGCGCTGTCATGTGATTCTTTGAATATTTTCTTTCGAATCTTGCAAAAATCGTGCGAAAGTTACAAATGAAAACCAAACGTGCGATTTTGTAAGGCTTGGGCAGAAAACAAATGATTGTTCTTTACTAATGGAAATGTACCTTTTTAACTCTTTGGAAGTTAATTGGCATACCTCCTTTTTACATGTGCTACCAACTACGAAAATTTCATTGAATATTTAATGTCACCCATAGGCTTTACCGTGTGTTCGTTGTGGCGTTGTGGTACGTGCGTCGACCGCCACGCAGAAAGTCTAGGTTCGATTCCCGGACGGGACACCTCGCATTTTTTCACGGCATCACCTCTTTCGAGTTGCTGACAACACTCAATGAGTATCAGTTGTCTATGAAAAGCTTCTCAAAATCACCAGGTTCGGAGTCAGCAAAAACTGTAGGTCCCTTCTACTCGTCAGAGAACGCACAACACGAGTAGTTAGTTGTCCGTTGTGGGCTGTAATGCCACTCAATTATTATTATTAATTATAGGCTTTACCGAAATCGTGTAAATACAAATTTTCCTCCATTCTTAAGAATGTTTTTTTGACCTGCACTCTTTGTTCTCTCTCACCATTCTTATCGCACGGTAAACATCGAGCGGACAAGGATTTTAAGACGGGCGTAGACCCAATTTTGTCGCAGATTTATTTTCCATAAAGGCTCCGCTACCAATAGAAAAATCAAATTGTTTAAGACACCACCCTGTGTATAGTTTTACCTCCACTTACACCAAACTCCCTCATTCATTGTGACTACCAAAAAATGTTCAGCAATCAAACCGTATTGAAGTAAAACTCAAAAGTCCATGTCCAATGAAGCATAAAAGGCATTCAAGCTCATCGGACGTCAAGAATGTCTCCCTAAGTGTAACGGAAAACCATTCTCCTTTCCAAAGGCATAACTCAACCCTACCACATGCCAATGGAACAACCGTTCGCCTAGTCACCTACATTCTAGCGACGAAGTGGAGACCATATGTTTACATCATCATCAACGTCCAGGACATGAGAAGGTAACACGAAACCTTCCTGACAGTCGCCTGACACTCAATTTACTTGTGGATGGAAGAATGTTAAGCAAAGTGGACACTTCCGTGCAATGAACTCTTCGCCCCCTTACATTATGAAGGTCTGCCGCATTAATAACCTAATTACCTGGACAGTCAACATCAGCTGTTAACAACCTATTCATTCGAACAATAAGATCCCTATCTCCTCAATGAAACAGTACACAACCGCAACCCAATACCACATCAAGCACTCACCATGTCCCTACGCGGTGTCGCAGGATTACTCAGCAGCAAGCCTTTCAAGAATATTTCGTCCGTCTCCGAGAAATCCGAACTGAAATCTGCGCAATGTCTGTAGCCATCTGGAAATACACACAAGAAAGAAAATCGCTTTACTCACTTGGCTATACACAGTCCACCGTGAAGGAGTGTTGGTTTTTTTGTTTTTCGTTTTTTTTTTGCTTTCAGAAATTAATCATCTTGGATATGCAAACGGAATGAGGCAGTCCCGAAATGAACCAGACAAAAAGCTCCACAAAATCGCGGGGAGAGCGGAATGCATGTCACTTACGCGGAATAAAAGAGTTCCTCAGTCCGCGTAGATGGACAAGATGATGAGCGCGAGGTGTGAATGACCATCTTAAGCAAGTCAAATAACAGACACGATTACATAAAATGCTTGTACTAACCATTGTCTATCGCCTCGTTGTCGTCACCAATATTGACTTTATTTATGCTAGACAGGAGCTCCACTTTGTCTTGACGTTCCTTTCTAGTGAGACGAACCATTGTTGTGATTATTATGGCACGAGTATGATGTACACGATGGTTGAGTTATTCCTCTTTTTTATATCTTGCTGCTGGAGACTTAAGATTCACTGATTTATGTAATTGATTGGAAATAGGTGGGGAATTAATTGAACTATTGCTAATTGTTTAAGATTTCTCTTTATGAGCACTCACTACACTGAGATGGGGTATTTTTGGAAAATTTCGGGGAGCACATTTATTCACATTCACCTACGCCCTGCATCCACGAGAGGAACACTGAAAGAAAATGCGGATACAAAGAACGAGACCCCAAAACGGAGTACATCAAGTTGTTTTTATTTATTTTTTGTTTGTGCTTTCTTGGTTTATTCTCCCCAATTATATCAGAGACAAAAACCAGTTTGTTTTTCACCCGGCAGCACTGTCTGTTATACACATGAAAAAATAATGAAAATGTCAATTTGTATAACATCTGTCACTGGATCTGTTTGTTTTTCAATAACAATTGTATACATTTAACATTAAAAACATTGATTTTGGACACTTATAATCTATAATAAAAAGGCGTTTCAAAACTTGCTAATACCCCGTTGTTCTGTTGGTACTACAAAGTTTATTCTTCATATAAGAACTTATACACATACATATATATTCAAAATTCCAATTTGTAGTAGAGTATTCTTACCTAATACGCCACAGCGACCCCATTGATATTTAGAATATAACAAAAAACTGCAAAAATAAATTGCCATTACGAACAGTCCCATAAGCCCACATAAAAATTTGCTATAACAAACATAGCCAACAACTCACAACTGTACTTCATTCAAGTTGCAGTAAATGTCAAAAATTCTTTATTTTTTGTCACCGTCAAAACCGTTTGCCCACAACCTAATTTTCCTGTCCAAAGTTTAAGAAAAGAAAGAAGAACAAGGAATAATCCAAAAATATGTCTGATCAAGTCCAGAAGTTATTCGTCAAATCGTTCATCAACTATTTGAAACAGCAGGTGGAAGGTCAATCACTTGCAGCCGATGCCCTGGAAAGTTTAGAAGTAGCCGTACAGTGCCTGCAAGCGGCATTCGATTTGGGCGAGGAAGAAGAGGAACAGACACAACCGGCTGCAGGAACAAGTGACACCACAGCAGCTGCTGCCGCGGATGAAAATATCGACCTATTTGAAACATTTCAGTCGTTGTACATTGAACGCAATCCTAAATCACTGGAAGTTGCCGAGCAAATTAAAAATGAGGGCAATCGCCTAATGAAGGAGGGCAAGTACCATGAGGCACTCATCCAGTACAACAGAGCACTCACATTTGACCCAAAAAATCCTATTTTCTACTGCAATCGAGCTGCCGCATGCATTCGACTGGGCGAGAACGAACGAGCGGTTCGCGACTGCAAATCAGCACTTGTCTTCAATCCGAACTATGGTAAGGCATACGGCCGTATGGGAATCGCATACTCAAATCTGGGAAAATTTGACGAAGCTCAAGAGGCGTACACAAAGGCAATTGAACTCGAACCAGATAATCAGGATTTCCGAACAAATCTGGAGGTGGCCAAGAACCAGAGATCGGCTGGTGTCAATTTGCAAGGATTTAACTTAGCTCCACAGATGATGGACGCAATGAATTCTCTTTTGTCAAACCCGGCCTACATGGACCTATTCAATAACTTTGCCAATCAACGGAATGATCCCAGAGTGATGAACATTTTAGAATCGCTTCGCACGGGATCAGGGGCTTTCGGCACAGACGGCTTGATGCAACTCTTCGAAACCGTGGCTAGTGGAATTTCAAATGCTCAGGGGCCAGCGTCGGGTACGAACGACCCCAACAGACAACCACCGCAATCTTAAAGCCAGCGATAACTTCATTCGGTGTCTGTGCTGCGCGTTTAGCGAAAGTTTAAAGATTCAATTTTAACTCAAAGGCACCGTTTAGATGTTTTTCGTTGACATAAGAGTAACGGAGGGTGGTTAACATACAATTAGTAATTGTCTCTATATTTTCCATATCTGTTTGCATGGGCATGTGTCGCACTGGTTCCCAATTGATGAGTTAGTCTTATATACAAATAAATACATTTATTCAATAATATTCCTTACATGCATATTTGTTTCATTTTGTATGTGCTGATAAGGTTTGTTCAAGACCAAGTTTTGAGAGGATTTTAGAAGTAGCGTCTCCGGCGCGGATCTCGATGGACGCTTATTCGTGAGCGACAAGCAACGGCAATTAGGAATGAAATAGCGTGGATTCTCCTTAAAGTTAGCAAGCACACCCACCACACACACGCTCAATTCAACGAAAGTGTTTGCTTGGTTACTTTTCGTACCTAGTTACGAGCTTTTTTAAATAAATAAATTTTTGAAACTCAGTCACGTTAAAAATCAAGCGAAATTCTTCAAAACTTCTATCAAATGTCGCGCAGGAATCAGCGGAGCCTTTACTGGCAGAGCGTGGTAAACGAAATTGAAAGGAAAGCCAAACAGAGATCACGAGATGAAAGGATAAAAAAGTACGATTTCTATCCTGTACTGCCAAAGAAACTTCAGAAAAGAGTAGCAAAAATCATTCCCATAAACTATCCCGAGGATCCTCTTGACTGTGTCCAAAGGAAACAAGAAGCTCGTGCTATTGATGTTGAAGATTTAAAGGTCAAACCTCCGGTAAATCTCCTTTCAAACAGTCCATTTTAACATTGATTCAGCATCAAATTGTTCTCAGGAGGAGTACAATGAGAGTACATGCTCTCTGGTCGAACGTAAGGAAAAGGAGTTTCCTCAGTTTCAGCTAAGCATGGAATACTCTGTTGAAAAAAGATCTCCAGGAAGGCGGCACAATGAAAATTGGTTCTCAAAGTTCGCTTGCGCAGACCGGAAAGAGAGGGTGAAGTGGAAATCAAAGATATACAAGATGGACAAGGAAATGTGGGAGAAGCCTTTGGATGAACAGGCCGAGGAGTTGATGGAAGCGGTAAGATATGATTGGTATTCTGAATTCTGATACAATTCAAGTGTAGTCTGCAGAAAGATTCACAGAATGGGTCAATGCCCTTGGAAGCAAGTCAGACAAGGAGATGACGAAGGAACAGCTGAAGTCCCTCTTCTCGATTGAGGGAAACTCGAAGCTGCTGGCTTCAATTCAGACAGATCCAAAGGCAGTGAATGCGATTGCGAAAACAGTCGCTGATAGATGGAATATGCCAGAAGTACATTGTTCGTCGATTCACTCTGCGCTCCTTTTGATGTACAATTTTCCATTTAGATGGCTATAGAATTGAAGTACGAGGACTATATAAATTCACGTCTTAAAAAGGCTCCCCTAACTGCACACACTGTGGCGTTCGGTCGAACAATTCCATATAAGGAGCGTCCGTGGATCCGCTCAAAGGAGGGTGTAACCATCGAGACCATCTTCCCCAAAGAGTTACGCAGCGGAGAACATTTATTCAAAGGAATAGCACATTTGCGGTCAACCAAGGCGCTGATTGAGCACTGCAAGAAGAAGCCGAATGTTGATAGGCCCCAGTACTTGGTGGATAAAGGGTACTTCAAGGCCACTGCGGAGTCTGTTGCAGAACAGGAAGTTCCATTATTTGATCTTTTGAATATTAAATAAAACGTTGAGTCCCAGTTTGGCAAGCGAAGAAGGTAATGTTCTTTTTTATAATGAGCATTTTTGCGAGGCTAAGAAGTTCCATGCCGAGGTCTTAAGCCCTAACCACGATTCTCAATTGGACGAGATCCCATAGCCCCTGACAAGCCGACTTTAAAGTCAGTTTGAAAGATAAAATTAGATATAACCTCACTTTTTCAGACTAAAACAGATTCCATCATCGTATAAAACTAGTTTGTATTCTCTTATATGTAAAAATTGTTACACACGCGTGGGACGATGTCAGACTTCTGGTTTGGTTGGCAGATTGAATCTTAACTAAATGTAAACCGAGAGTTGTTTGTGAACTGTACTGCGGCACAGAGGACAGAACGCCTGTCGCATGGCCATAATAAAGTCGGCGCACTCCTCGCACATGCAAAGATGCTTGCAAGGTAAAAGGAGGACGCACTTGGGTCGGTCACGGCACACCACACAGCAGTTAGCTTCGTTGCTCTTATTTAGCGGTGACGACGGGCGAAGTGGCGATCTTTCATTAAGTTGTGATGAAGGACCAACCGATGAGCTTGGTTGGTTTTGTGCTGCCCGTCTGTAATGCGTTGAGCGCGGTGCTGACTGCAGAACGAACAAAAATCGGAAAATTCGTATCGCCCACTGAAAATGAAGAAAACTTGTTACCTTCGATGGAGATATATCTACGGACTACTCACCCTTATGAGTATTCGAACTGTCTGCCCACTCCATCGACGTGAAGTCCTGTATATCCGTCGTCTGTTCTTAAAAATGACAAATATAACTACGAGAGCGATCGTATACTTGAATATCTCATCGATTATGCTCTGGGCAAGACTCAACACTGTTCTCCATGTGTAGTCAATTCCGAAAACCATCAAGTCCCCGATATAAATGGACAAATTGAGCAGGGTTTTTGGTATGATTGTCAGCAGGAACCAAGCAGAGTTTCCAATCAGAAGCAAACCTCCACGGAGGACCCCCAGCAAATTGGAAATCCATCGACCAATGGCTGATGCCAGGAGCTTTGAATGCAGTTTACCATTTGTAAAGAATCTGCCCATTTCTGAGGCAAACACAGTAAATGCCTCTAGGACACCACCAACTCCACGACTCGCCGACGTCTCGATGTACGTAAACATTTCGTTTATGCTTGAGTGTAGCTCCCGCACGAAGAGCCATAGCTCCTCTAAGACTACACCAATACCCTCGAAAATGGTTACAACTACACCACATAACTCGCTAAGAGCATAATAAATGCCCTTCCCAATGAAGTAACTGATAACTAGAATGTAATGTGCTGCATTTGATATAAGATTGAATATCTCCAAGAACGGGTTGAGGATCGCAAGCATCTTCGGCTATTTTAGCTGCAAAATGATACAAATAAATATTATTTGAGGATCTAGTAGAGCGCTTTGAGATGCAATTTTCTACGTACTTTTCGCATTTTACAATACTTTTACGTTTTATTCAAATAAGTCATCGTTTTAGTATTTAAATCAAATGGGAGCTGCTATTTTTGTTTTGAAGTGCTATCAGCAGCGTTGGTAAGGTTATGTTTTCAAACTGTAGCAAATGCCAATTTCGTCAAACTTGGTAAAATGGGCGTCAATCAAATAAAAAATAGGGTGGATTAGGTGTTGCTTTTGTTTTGAACTTTTGGATATATACACGAAACTAAGAACGTAATTAATGCAAATGGTATTAGTTGGAAATTCTTAACAATTGAAAAATTGGAAAAAATTTAAATCCAAGAATCGAAAATATGATCATATCATCTAAGGTAAGGTAATTATTAGATAATAAATGGTTCCTTTCCTTTTTCTAAACATTCTTTCATTGTTTACACCTTTCGTGGAAAACAAGCAATTAATGTTAATTGCTTTTTGCCAATATATAACCAAGTACCTAACATCATCCCAGCATTGCACATAAGATATCCTTAATTACTCGATGCCAAGTTTCCTCCATATTAAAAAGAGACGAATACAGAAGCACGTCATTCACACTTCATACACCGCATCGACGGAAGCCACCATTGAGCAAGAGGAAAAAAATTTGTCATAAATTCGCATTCGTTTTATTCACATCGTACGTTCGAAAAAGTGTTAAAAATACGCGCAAAATAAACGTTTTCATATTGAAAATAATCTGCAGATTCGTAGAAATTTATTAAATTGATATTCAGTTTAAAGTTTTACCCCAAAACGAACGAAATGGATAACATTGAACACCTGTACAAGTGCTATGATATTCTCTCCGAAGCTGGTGATAAAATCAAAGAGGTTTGTCAAGATTTTCTATTCCTATATGTGTGATTTGTGAAAACACTTTCTTTACAAGTGCATACAAATGCTTATGGTTCTGTTTTTCTTTCAAATTTTCAGCATGAAAACGAATATAAGGACATTTTGAAAGCAGTGAAGGGAAGCTCAAAGGAGAAACGTTTAGCGTCACAGTTTATTGGAAAATTCTTCAAGCATTTCCCTGATCTATCTGATTCAGCTATTGATGCTCAACTTGATCTATGCGAAGATGACGATATGCAGGTGAGTGTTTCAACCGGTTGCAAGTGAAAATGATTTTTGACTAAATTTTATTTCATATGCAGATTCGTCGTCAAGCCATAAAAGATTTGCCAAAACTATGCCAGGACACAGTTGGGATAACACCAAAGATTGGTGATACTCTCGCTCAGTTATTGATTTTGGATGACCCCTTGGAACTGCAAACAGTTAATGCTTCCTTACAGACTATCTTGAAGGTGGGTTCTTCACAAATCTTCCGCCAACAAGTTCAGTGTTTAACGGATTCCTTTCATTACAGACCGATGCAAAGGGAGCTCTTCAAGGAATCTTTACACAAATCGTATCCGGTGATGAAACCACAAGGGAAAGATGTTTCAAATTTATCGCAACAAAGTTGTTTCAAATGGGACCAACTGTAGTCACCAAAGAAGTCGAGGAATACCTTATCGAGGAGATCAAAAAGATATTACAGGTAAATGGTTGTCATGGCTACAGTTAAAGATTGATTTAATAGTGGAAGTGTTTGAGGTGCTAGTTGAGTGTTTGGGTTCATGGGCAAAGAAAAAAGTTTTAAAATTATGAAACATGAACTAATTGTCTTCTCGTTCACAGGATGTCAGTGCCGATGAGTTCCATTTATGCATGAATATTTTGGGATCAACGAAACTCGGCACCACCATCACAGGACACGCGGAACTAGTAAATTTGGCAACAGAACAAGCAGAACTGGGAGCAGACATTGATGCGATAACAATTGAAGATGAGATCGTTGAACGATTTATTCAGTGTGCAACGCATGCGATGCCATACTTCTCTGTAAGTCTTTCACATTTCCTCCACCCACATCTTCGAGTTTCTAACACACCTTGATTCCCCTTCTTCCAGACCACAATCAAGTCTACACAATTTGTTGTGTTTGTTTGTGACAAATTGCTACCACTGAGCACATGGAATATGATTGCCACGGCTGTGCAGCAGGATCAGGTTCAATTGCGTCTACTGAAAGTGTTCGCTGAAATGTGTGCGTATTGCGATACATTGGAGAATGCACCAGCTCGGATTGATGCTGTTTACACCGTTCTAAGGGTAAGTTCGTGAATTCCAGCGCCCATAGAGACAGTTTACTGACTGGAGTTGCTATTTCAGGAATACATGCCGTTACCGTCGTTAACCGATGACGATTTAACCACCCCGCCGTCATTCCAATTCTCGCATGCCGAGTGCTTGCTGTATGCTCTGCATATGCTTGGCAAAAAGAATCCAGATGGCTTGGCATTCGTTAATGACCCCGAGAAACTAAAAGATTTCAGATCTAGACTACAGTATTTGGCACGAGGAACTCAAGGGTAAGTTCTAAAGAATTTTCAATTTTAGTAGACAAGGTATTTACTCCTCCACATTTACTTAGATACATCAAGAAGCTGGAGGAGGCAGTCAAGGGAAAACCATCAGAGGAACTTAAATCAGAAGAACATCAACTAAAGCTGACTGCTTTGAAGACCACATCAAACATTAGCGCGCTGATACGTGACCTTTTCCATTCGCCACCAAGTTTCAAGACTGACATACAACTCTCATGGGTGACAAGAAAGAACGTAAGTACAATCGGAAGAAAATGCATTAATTTCTGGACTCAATCACAATTTTTTCTCCTAACCTGCAGAACAAACTCAGCTCGAAGCGTCACGCCCCCATCACATTTGATGGTAAAAATGAAAACGGAAACGAAGACAAGAAAGCCCGTCAAAGCTCAGATCAAAAGGTGTACGTTCCACCATCAGGAAAATACTCAGCGAAAGTACAGAATTACGGCACCAACCGACCACGACCAAGGAATGGAGCCGGTGGCGGTGGTGGCTATCGGAACAATAATCGACGTGGATACAAAAAATACTAACCACAGTCGTTACGTTACGCGTGAGCAGCTCTAAAGAATGGAGATTTTTTAAAAACAAAATAGAAGCAAAAAACAATTGAAACTCAAACAAAAACCAAAAGAAAATCAAGCCAGACATAAGACGCCCGGCCTAGAGAAAGAGAGAAACCTATGCATTACCTTCTATGGATTCGTATCCCGTGGACATACGAACGAACGTCAATTCACTCCACATGAACCCCAAACTACAAACTCCGCGTCCAAAAAAATAAATTCATTTTGGAGCGCCATGAGCGCATCTCAAAAACAAAAGGTAAGACACAAACTGTATTTACTAACTTTTTGACTCTTTTTCAGGACCATCGCGTCTAGCTGGAACCAAAATAACACCTCGAATTGATTCCTTCTAAACTTTTCTCTCTCTCTCTACTTCTCTCCTCTCAGTTTTAAAGAGAGAAATCAATCGTTTTTTGAACAGACACTTTTAAAGTTCATCAGCTTTCTTCATTTTTTTAAATAATTAAATTATGATTTTAAATCTCTTGCAATATTGAAATTAGTATAAGATGCGGGCGGCGGGACCCCTCGCTGCCGGCATGACGGGAGAGTTAACTTCATTTTGAATTATATGAAATATTTGTAATCATATATATACCCATAGTTGGAAGTAATAACAACAAAAAATAATAAAACTTATTTACCCAAAAGTTTTATTGTTTTTTCTTCTCCGAACTATAACTCGTGGTCTTTTTTTAGGTGTCCCACTCACCTCGAGAGTAGATTGTAGAGACAATGAATATATATAGCTCAAAGAAATTGTATTATAATATTCCGTTTTGGATTGAAATTTGATTGAAATAAAAGTCACTCGAGTGACACAAAATAAATTACTTTATTTTCTCTTTGTACTTGTTAGTATGTCTTGTATCTTTCAGCTCATTCTGGAATTGACATGTTATCCAGTCAAAGGGCTTGAAGCACATTTTGAAACGTTTTTGAGTTTGTTTTTACAGTTCAAAGAATACTCTTGTTTGTAAAGTCTAGCGCGCTTCAACACAGTATTCTCCAGCTAGCATGACCCCTGCACACACACTTCGGTTTCGATAAAGCCAACACTTTTTTAAAGGAAAAAAGAAGCACTTTGAAAAAAAAAACGTTTTGTTTGTGATCAGAACTTAAATGGTGCTAGGTGCTTACAATTTCTGGTGTGCACCGTTTCAAACGCCATTATCGGCTTTTACATTGGATTCGAATTCTGTTCAAGCACTCTACACTTCGCAAACCTGTATCTACGCTTGACTATATGCATGCGGGCCATTCCTAGTTTTACCATGATTAACAAAGCATACTGTCCACCTCCGTATCTGTGCCAACAAAATCATTATTGGTGACTCGGTGTGTTCGCCAATCCCTCATCCGCGTAATCCAGTTGAATAGATTTTACAGGATCGCCTCAAGTAGACACCTTTAAGGTCTCTGGTTCGAGAACTTGATGGAGCTGAGGAATATTTTCAAACTTCACAACGCACCAGTTTACTAGGAATAACAAAATAAGACATAAGGTGCACACTGTGGTATGCGACCTTAAAATCGACAAATATGTGGTGTGTTGTATTTTGTTTTTGTCGCACATAGCACCAAATCGATATCTCGGATAGAGAATCACAATGGGCAACAAACTGGGGGGTAGTGAAAGGAAATCGTCTACCTCGGCTCCATTGTAAATAGACACAACAAAATCAGTACCGAAAGCAAGCTTACAATCAGCTTCCTAATCGTTGCTTCTTTGGGCTCAAGAGGTAATTGATTAGTAGCACCTTCTCACAAAAGACCAAGCTGACAAATTGTGCTACTTTATGGCGTAGAAATGAGGGCGGTAATTAAAAGAGTGAAAAACCTTTGTTCTTTTAAAGGTGCAATTTTTGGAGCTGTTTGTGTTGATAGCGTTGGGAGAGGAACATTCAAGGGCGGCATTTATCTACGGCTACAAAGCTCGGGTGGCTTGAGAGTGTATTGGGTCGAATGTCATTTTATCAATTTTATAAGTTTAACTTCCTTCGAGGCATCACACTGAATTGATACTTTGTGTGGCCTTCTTTCGCAGACGAAACACTTGCTCTTCTCCGCTTTGAGTTTACAAGGTTTTTAATGCACTAATGGTAGAATATTTCCCCATTTCCGTTGAAGCATTGACCACAATTCGACTTTCGTTTTACTTGCAGAAATGAAAATTTGTTTTTTAATGAGATACCAAACGTGTTTTATTGGGTTTCTGTCCAGAGATTATGGGCGCCACTCCATAATTTCAAGCCCATTACATTTCAACCAACATTTTGTCACTTTGTCTGTGTGTTTTGAGTCATTACCATCTTTACAGACTTGTCTCTAGACAATTCTCTAAAATATTCACGTACATCGAAGCAGTCAAGCCATCCATCGATTATATTGCTATTGTTCTCTTTGAGTGTTATCAGCACCTCGAAATCAGTCATGGAATCGAAACTAGGACCTTCCGCGTGTGACTCGACGCACTTACCCACTATGCCACTGTGCCCACGGGAAAAATACATAAATATATGAAATATGTGATCTATTTTGGGTGTCATTGGATGTGCATACTGGAATGTAAATATTTGAACGGCTTAGCTGTTTAATTTTTTGATGTTATGTGTGAATGTATATATTTTTGTTGCTTAGAAAATTTTACATATTCCACACTACGTGCATATTGAGTACTCCGTAGCTGAATGCATACGTACATTAACTGTTTCTACCAACTAAAGACAAAAAAAGACGAAACCTTTTTTTTGCGTGTGTTACTCGAACTTGCACAGTTTCTTATGACTTTATAATTGGTGTTGACGGTCGTAGAAAATATCCTTCGATAAGAAAGAAGAAATAATTCATTTGAACTTGTATGTATTGTATATGCAAATTTTTTTTAACAGCTTTGCTCAATTTTTTTATTAAAATTTAATTAAAAACTAAAGACTTTTGTTAGTTTATCTTCCTACGAAGGTGTGTGTACTTCCACACCTCATAATCATGTGACAAGCCACGATGAAGGACCCAACAATCCATTCACCAATTTATCAGCTCACCTGCGAAAATCATCAAGTTCAATCTAAATAAAACTTCATTTGCTTGGAATCCAAAATCAATAATATCAATATATTTATTTGCTTTAGAAAAAAAATACACAACAAATTCATAGGAAACAAAACACATAACAGTATACTCTCTTCATTTAAATTTAATTTGTTTTTCATATACTTAACTCCTAAACGTACATACATTTATACAAAACGAAAGACGACTTAAAAAAGAATCCTATAAACTAACAATAAGTACAAAGAACCGTACAAAAGAACAAACAAAACCGAAAAAAAAAATAAGAGAACCATCGTTATGAACAAGATAAACTTAGATCTAAACAGCAACAAACAAATACATAACTGTACATAATAATTATCTTAAAATTTAAAATTTATTACACATATTCAATATTTTGCTAATTGTAAATATAATTAAATTTCATTTCATAATTGAAAAAATGTAAAGGATTTCGTTGGATATCTAATATTTGATGCTGCTTTTCATTTGCTTGTCCATAGGAGCACACTGCAGAACTTACTTATGTATAATTATTATGCTTTGTATAGACCACAAGTATTGTTTTAATATTTTGCTTTTGTTTTTGTTCTTGAGATAGTTAGAGATAGAGAAGGATTTTAGACGAGTTTTACTTTGTTTGGACGAAAGAGCGCAATACAATTAGGGTGTTTCGTGGGTCGGATATCTGTATTTAGGAGTGCACCTATTACATTTAGAATGTTTTATGTGTTGAATTATTTTAAATATCGTCTTGTATTTCATATGCTATCAAATGAGGATGGAGTATGAGTAAGGTTTGTAGAAAAACAAAAGTAATTCAAACTTACAATTAGTTCTTATTTAGAAAATTACAATAATTTAAGAAGCAATAGAAATTTGTTTTCACATTTGTATTTAGCTAAATTCACATTCAATATAAAACGTACACGTAGATATATTCCTATGAAAAAAGATTGAATTCAATATTTGCTCTTCGAGAAACGAAATAAAACAAACACGAAATTATTCTCTGTGCAAAATAGTTTAATGTGGCACTCACAACATTGAATATTCACACATTTAGTATTTTGTATTCTTTGTCGTATTTCATTTGTTTTTATTTTGACTAAACAACTATAGACATACAAAATGAAATTGTCATAGAAAAAATTTGGGACCGAATACGATATGTTTGAGAACATTTTACTTTAGGAAATCAAACCTTACGAAGGATTAAATGAGGAGAATACAAAAACATAACACGTGCTACGATTATTGTAAGGTAGTAACAAACATTAAGGCGTAGGTGTTGTATAGTTTTCTTGTTTTTTTTTTTAGTTCATAAATGGGTATTAAAGGCGACCATTTAGTTTAAGGAGATTTGTTTTCATTTAGTTCATATGAATATTACTAAAAATTTAAAATATATATTTATGTATATGTATACACTATATAGTATTTGTATATCAATCTATAAATAATAGTCAATATTATTACATTTCTCATTGTTTTGTATAATATTTTATCTTTCCATTTTTAAAATAGATTCCTATCTAATAATTTGTTTTTGTATCATTTGAATTTATTTTCCTTCTTACTAAATATATATTAAACTACAAACAAAGAAAGAAGAACATTCAATAATATACATAAACCTAAGGGTGATTCTATATGATATATTCCTTAATTTTTATTTTATGCGATTGTTGCTTAAAATTTTTTGTATGAAAAATAAGTACAAAAAAATAAAAAAGTAGATGCAAGGCTATGCCTCTGTGTGTTTTAGTTTTTTACTATTTTTAATAGTTTTTTTTTTTTGTCTACATCATGTATCTATCACAATTCATTTCGTACAACCTATGTCTTGTATCAAAACGTCTTCACTCCAACCAAACGAAGATTAAAATAAAAACGGAACAAAAATAACAAAACAATAATAAACATACAAAACAGAAGGCGATATAGAGCGCAACTAAACAGAATATTAGTTAATTGATCTTACATCATAGATGGCCGCAGATGGTTATAATTTTGAGATCTAAAATTTTGAATTATGGCCGAATGTTGGGTAAATAATTATGCAAATTGGCAGTTTTATAAAAGATTTTCATTTTGCTGGGCCTTAAACTAGAGCATATGCATATTGTATGTCCTTTCATATTCTAATGACCTAATCTTTTAAATCCAACTTTGACAGTTCGCATTTGTTTCTTTTATTTTTGAATAACTTTGTATAACCGCAAACAAGATACATTTTAAGAGTTTTATTACTCTTATCGAAGTTCTATTCTTGCAGAAAGTACCAAGACAGTAAAATGTCTTAAGAGGTTTATTCACATTGATTAAGCTCAACATGCTCGCAAATTTCCTGCACTACATTGTTGTAAAGACTGATGCATGCTTCGAGCGAGAGTATTTACGTCCATGGAATGGAACATATGTATAACTGAAACGATTGAGAAAATCGGTGTCTTGCGAAAAGTAAAAAATGCATATTTAAAGTTTAGTTCACAACCAAGCTGAGTAATAGGTTAGGTTAGTTCGATGCACATACGAAAATGTGCGATTATGCCTCTTTGTTGGCATGAATTGCATATGTTTAACCGTGGAAGAGATTTTTTTTCAATCCAATTCTGCATAATGTCAAAAAGTTCAAGTTTTGGTACATGAGTGTGGTGGATCTAATCTCTCTCATCTCTGCAGGCTATCGCTACAGTAATTTGCCGACTCTGAACTTCGAGATTTAAGAAGCTTTTCAGAGTAAAATAATTGTAGTCTTTAAGTGTTGGCAAAAACTTGTAAAAGGTGGAACCCTGAAAATGCGAAGTATTCAGTCCGGTTTCGGACCTTTATTGTGTAAGCCGCTTATATTTGCCATACTATTTTTTATTCCGACTTCGATTTTTAAAAGAAAAGAATTCTTAAGGAATTTGTAACCTTTCAGTATTGACACTGAAATAAAATGCTTTACATTTTTCAGACCGGCAATATTTCTTGCTGCGGCAATATGATGCCTTCCAAATAGGATAAGTTAAGAGTAATATCCAGAAGCTTATTGACAAATTCATTTGGTTGCTAAATTTTGTTTATGAAAATGTTACTATTTATTCGATTTCTGAAAAAAGTATTCTGTAGTAATTTAAATCACAAAACGCAGAATTGTTATACAAGCGACAAAAATGGTGACCGTCGAGTTAATTTTATAACAAAAAGTGCACCCAACAACTCATTGGAAGTTTTGTAGTAAATTTGTTATAAGTGGTAAATGCCCATTTAACTTGAACCAGGAAAAATAGCGAGCCAAAAGTAATAATCAATCATTTCCATGATATGCGAAAAATTTTCAAATATGCCTCCTTTGCATTCTAATCCTGGCCCAATAATTGCGACAACCGTCATAATTCAATAAAATATGCTCTAGATTATTGCAAGTCCCCCACAAGGTAATCTTTCAAACAAATTATAATTTAATATCTAATGCGACTAGAATTGTATTTGTAAAGCTAGATTAAAAACAACATAACAGCAATCCTTCCACTGACCAATTTTTAAAACCTAAATGCAAACTAATCAATAAAAGTAAGCCTAAGAGTAAATAGAAAAAAATCCTCCGTAAAAAATCAAAGGTAGAAAGATAAGAAAAAAAAACAGAAAATAATTACAAATCCTCACGATACACTTCCAAGGTACTTAGGAATCAATGAAACATAACTGTGCTCAATTTGTTGCCGCATTCATTGTTTTTGTTTTTACGGTGAAATATTTATGAAATCAATTCTTCGGAACGTTGGATAAATTGTCCAATTTAACTGACAAATTCTTGATTGACTGGTGGGTAGGCAGAGAGTTGTTAGTTGTCTGGCCGACAAGTCACGAAGGTGCGACTAACGGTAGCGCTTGTTGATAGGTATTGCGTGTGGATATGTTCTTGTGACGACAATTTTCCAATTTTCGATTGAATTTTTAAAAGAATCCCTTTCAATGTGTTGGCTTGCGGAAAATCATGTGGATATGGAAGGACTGGGATTCATTTTGAAACGATAAGTACTGTTGATTTGATACACGAAGTGTGATGAAATTCGAAGAGAGGGAAATGAGTTCAATAAAAGGTTTGTTGTCCAGGAAGAGATGAAGAAAATCATGAAGTCAAGGGATTGACTGTTTTTTTTTTAATTTTTGTAGATGGAACTTGTCAACATGATTTTTTGTTAACAATTCTTTCACACAAGAAAGATATGTTCCCGTCGTATATATCTCATATCTGTCAAACATATTCAGACAATTAAACGCATCATTTTTTGAAATAATTTGACGCTTGTAAGAAATTATTCGAATTAATTTTAAGCTTATATGGAAAAAAATCTCATGCTCCATTGTTTTATTTTAGGAGTAACATTGCATGGAAACAAATTGGGTGGCTTTTCTAAGCCATTCAAATTTCTAATGAGTTGGGGTTTTTGGATGTAGGGAGTACGCCATTTGTGTTCAAAAAGGAAGGAATTTAGCATCGAAATGGATGTATTGCAGACAACGTGCTATAATTTTGCATTTGCTTGCAAAGATTGGTAATTTTCCTTTAACCGACTGAATAACGGAATAACGACAAATCAAGGTAGAAGAAGCAGGTTTTAGACTGAAGTACAGAAAGAACTTAATTGAAAGTTAAAAAATACAGCAAAATTTGGGGAATATAAAAGGAGGATTGATGAACACAACGAAATGAAAGTCAAAGCTAGCTGTGTGAAACCTAGCATAACGCTCCGACTATCGAAGTTCAATAAAATTTTTGTTCAGTCAGCGGCATAACTTTTTCGCTGTGTAATAGAACTAGTGTTTCTGAAAAATCTTATCAAAATCTCGAGCCGGTGATCTATTTTTTTTTTACAAGTTCTCACTTCAAGGAGGTATTTTAAGGTGATTATTTAGGCAAACTTAATTTATTTAAGGACAAGAAACCACTCTTACAAGGAGAATGGGACGAGTCTAGGCAGAAAAAGTATTGGCATATTTCGAAATCATCCCCCGATACCCGTCTTGAAGTCTTGTCAAATATCTTCTTGGATTGAATGCAAAAAACCAACGAACAAAACAAAAAAAAAAACATTTTCAATTTAAGCAATAAATTGAGCACAATATTTTATTTCTTAACTCAAAAGTCTCCCAATCACATTCTCTAAACACACACACTCCGCGCATCCAGGTGGTGGATGCCCTCAATTCATACACAGACATGGTTGCTTCTGTTTAAAGTCTAGGGATATCTTTCAGGACCCTCCTTTTCAAAAAGAGCGCCATTTCAAATACATATGTAAATTTAAGGTATAAAAAAGAACTAGGATAAAATTAACAGAGAACGGAAATAATTGACAGAGCTTTCAAAAAATATTTCTCATCTTTCAAATATATTATGTTTGTATGTTCTATATATTAAATATGTATGTATATCGTTATGCAGGTCTCTGGTATTTATGTTTTGTTTATCTTTTGTTTCGCTTAACTTACGATCTATTGTACACATCTTGTCATCCCCTTGGCCTAGGTCTCTTCGCTTTGTCTATTCAAAACCGAACTTAATCACTGATAAAAGGTAAAACATCTAGTATATGTCGTAAATTGTATAAATTTGCATATTCTATTTAGTGTAATAAAATATATATCTAATGTATATATATATATGACATCTATATTAGGGGGATGTATAAATCTAAAATGGTAAACTTGCCACAAACATATTCTCTATAAGTGCAGGGGCAGGTACTAGGTCCTCGAGCTTCAGGTAGAATATCCTTTGTAATCCTTGTACGCTGAGGGATCGCAACTCGGGCAGCTTGCCCAGAAGTCGACTGAAATAGTGCGGTTTCTTTTGGGCTTCGGCATTGTATGTGACATGATCGCGTAGGCTGCCGATGATTTTCATTTGTAGCTGCTCAACCTTTTTCGGCTCACGGAGTCCATGGCGTTCTAGAAAAAAGAAACACAAACATATAGAGTCAACATTCCCAATTCACAAAAAGGTGGCTGCGTACCTGTTACAAGAGTGAGCGCGCACAAGCAGGCGAAAGCTGAAATGTCGATTTCGAGGCTGTGTAAGCTCTTGCTGAACTCCAGAATGCCATTCAGCCAATCACCAAAGGATCTCTGGCACTGACTCCGATGGAGGACGACGCCACTGCAGAACGTCATCTTTGTGTCGTCAACTCGAGCCCGGTAGGACAGCCGCAGGACGAAGAGCTCAAGAGATGCCGACTGAAAGAGTAGCTCTTGATCTTCGGCGCAAAGATCCGAGTATCCAGGAATTTTCTCGGCAAACTGCTTAATCACGTCCACAGATGTTGTCAGAAGCGTGTAGAATTGCTGCACTTTCTCAGCCTCTCCGATCACAGGTTCATTGAGCACCGGTTCCTTGTACTGGCTATAGTCCAGACACGAGGGGTCTGGCGTTGTGTCCACATGTCCGCGCACCAGGGCGGTGATGAGTGAGACAGGTGGACTCGGTGGTGATTCTTGCGGTGACTTTGGCTTGGACGGTAGCCGACCGCGTCTGCCCTTGAGTGAGTCTGTTCGTACAACCTCTTTGACCATACCAACAGCCAGGCATTTTTGAAATCTGCAAAACTGACATCGATTTCGTCGTCTCTTGTCCACAGGGCAGGCTTTGTCCGCCAAGCAGACGTATTTTGAGCCTTTTTGTACGGTGCGTTTAAAGAAGCCCTTGCAACCCTCGCAGGTTCGAACTCCGTAGTGCTGGCATGCTGCCGTGTCACCGCACACTGCACACAGTTGAGATGGCGTTGGATGCAATATGCGGCTGTTGAGCACTTCATTGCTGGAATTGCTGCTGTTCTGACAGCTGGGCGAACTGGATGCTGAACTGGGGGCACTAGCCATCGCCTTGAGGATACCCATTTTTGGAAGTTTCGGACTGTGGCTGCTGGCTGGCGAATCGGATCGTTGCATTGGTAGCGACGCTCGACGCAGGGGTGCCGCCGATGCCTGCAGTTCGGAGATGGTGGGAAACGTCGGAAGTGAATACCGCTCATGTGTGGAGGTATACGCCTGAAATTCAAAATGGAATGTTTGTCAGTTTTAGAAAATTGATTTATTTTCTGTCGCACAGTGAAACATTTGCATCTGTCATTGTCATTAAATTTTTGACATTTGCCAAACCTTTCAAGAGAATGAATTTAATTGTCATACACTGAGATACTTGGCATCTGCCAAAATTAAACGTCGGCAAAAGCAACTTTAAGACACAAATACTGTGGCAATGACATTGTGAGAGTAATTTTACATTATTTTTTACAGAGATATTCTTGACCATCTCTAAATACAGTATGAAATGATTAAAAAGTAAAACTGCATTTATGTGACACTCCCAAGTTTTAAGTACCCACGGACTGATAGTCAAACGTGACGTTTCATTATTGCAACCAATCTCAGCTGCGGCCTATCACTTCTGTGTGAGGGATTATAATGAAAAATGAAAGCTACCCGATGGCCCTGAGTGTCGGCAATGATCTCACCAAGAATCTAATAGTGACCTCACGCAAAGTGACGGGATGTCATACAAGACGGCTGCTGTCTTTCAGCTGGACACAATTGCATTGATTACAATACCTGCAGCGGCATATTTGGAAGAGGTTTTGCGTGAGGTCCAGTGCAGATTTTGTTGCTGATGCACAGTGTTCGCAGATGCAAATGTCGTGATCTATGAAAAAACTTGTCTATGTCAGTGAACACAACTTCTTTTGCCTAGCAAAAATTATGCGTAATTGGCTTACAAAAGTGACAGATGTCACATACCAGCAGTATGTTGAGTTCTAACGGACATTCCTTTCGTGAGAATTTTTGGTTTGGCAGGACATCACTAAACTCACCTGCTGTGTTGGCTGCGGATGATACTGATGGTAGAAGCCTTCTGGATATCCTTGCTGCTGTTGCTGCTGCTGCTGCTGCTGCTGCTGCTGCTGGTGTGCGCTGTATTCGTACGCATTCAACTGATGCTGAATGTTGGCGGCGTTGGCGAAGTGTCCATGGTAGTACGCTGAGATCGACGATGCCACACCGGCGGGATTGTGCGTTTGATGTTGTGAATGCGGTTGGGATTGGTGGTGGTGCTGCTGCTGAAGTTGCTGTTGATGATGCTGATGGTGGTGGTGGTGTGTTGTAGGGTGAGACGCAGCGGCTGTTATATTGAAGCAGTCCTCATCCATTTTAAGACTCAGATTGGGCATTTGATTGTACTTTAGCGAGTAGGTTTCCTGAAAACTAGGCAGTGAGCTGCCGCATGTAAGTTGTGCCGCTGCGGCCGCTGATGCAGGCGGCGGGGTTGACAATAATGCCAGAGGCTCCAAGCTCTCACTAGCCTGTAGCGCAACTTGACGCTCCTCTAGGCTGTGTAAGGCGATTGCTGGGTCACTGCTCGATCGAAGAGTCAACAAGCCGATTTCCTGTGGTGTTGTACGGTCGAAGCACAGCGGATCTGGTGACAAAGCCTGCTGCTCGGGAATGGATGATAGTCGCTTGACACGCGTCGGGCACGCAAGTTTGGCGATATTTTCAATTGAACCCGATATATCCTCTCCTCCACTACCGATTAGCGTCTCACTGGATGACGAATGATGCGGCTGCTGCTGGTGAAGCTCCTGCAACTGTGGACTGCCGCCAAAACCACCTAGAGCCTCAGAGTTAGCCTGGGTGTCGACGCACGATGACAGCAACGAATTGTTTGAATCGGCCGGAAAGAAAAGGTCGGAGAGCTGATTGAAGGTCGAGTCGATCAGTTGCCCTTCCTCAGGCTGATGGTGATGGTGATGGTGATCGCTCGGCGACAAATGCGACTGTTGCGAAGAGAAATTATCAAAGGGAGAGAGAGAACTGAAAGAGCTCTGCAACGACAAGAGAAAAGTTAACGAATGAATGACAATCACACTGGCGGTCGTTTCAGAAAAAGAAAATCAAGAAAAACTTCCCTTCAAGGGAGGTGTTTCACCGTAGTTATGAACCAAACATGCGCCTGAAATGAACCAATCCCGAACCTCGATTGCGGCTGAAACAACCCGTCCGCTGGCTAACCCTTAAGGAGGCACATGTTCTCAAGTGCTATCATGCGACGTGGTGCTGCAATCAACAACCCCCATCGCAAGCAACCCATCCCTTGCCGAGTGGTGCGGATCCAAGTCTTTAGTCACGGGTATTCAGTGACTACGAGGCACCACAAATGTGGCGAAGATTAATGTGCCTTGCAGAGAGACAGCAGATGCACTCCCAAGCTGATTGGCCGGAGGAAATCAATTTTTGCGGTCTATGCAAATGCAATTAACGCACGTTTACTGAGCGCGGCACAATATACCTACGGCTAGTGTTTGTAAAATATTTTCGGAACTCTAACATGCTTATTGATTGGCGTTCGAACGCATGTCGTTCTTCTTCACTTTTTCTTGGAGTGAGGTTATTCCTTTTTTAAAAACCTTCCGCCCGCTCTCCTTTATAACTTGAGCTGAATTACAAATGCTGACGTAAGATTGTTTGACGTACATTACGCGTTTGATTGGGTGGAAACCCTACGAGTATGTATATACATCGCATGTTATACGAGGATAGAACATGAGTGCATAGACCTAGTCTTCAAGAGGATTGTGTATGTGTGTACCTAGGTACGGTAAAAGTGTTGAGGTTGTGGGAGGAATGAGGTGGCCGCAGGTGTAATTCATCAACTGAATTTGTTGTCAGAGATGGGGACAAATATCCTGGTTAGTATGTGAAGGAATTGAAACAACCGAATATTTTTAGATGCAAGCAGTTGACAAGTTAGAGTAAATGTGACGTCAGTGACAGTCTTTGTCTGCAGTATGTTTGGGGTCTGTTTTGCTTGTTAATAACGTCTCTATAGTGGAAATGTTTAATCTAATTTTTTGAAAACATATATTAAGCTTTTTAAATTTTAACATTTGTGGCCACATAAGAAATGTCAAATTTAATCCAAAAATTCGAATGTATTCAATTAAAGCAACTGAATCTGAATGATTTAAGCATTTGACACTTTCTTTTAAGATCTCATAGTCCAAAATAAGACTTGCTCACCTACATTTTTAAACAAACCCCTACAGAATCTAACGTCAAACACGACTATAAATAAACCCAACATTTTTGACACATTTTCAAAACTGTAATATGTATAGCGTATGACTTAGGGATCCATCAAAATTCAAATAATTGAAACAAAGAAAAAATAAAGGTGTTCACTTACATTTGGTTGCAAAAGTAACATGCTTGATGAGGCTAATACCCTTGAACTGAGTCTATCGCTGGTTGGCGATTCGATTTTTCCTTTATCTGCTAGGACTTCCTCAGTAGATTCCTCTGATGGGAAGCGTTGTAATAAGGTGGTGTTAAGTAACCTGGAAGCACCTGCGAAGCAAAGGAAAAAAAACGAAAAACAAAATTATACACATATTTCACTTTGTTATGGTCATGCGGATAAGATGCAAAGCAAGACAACAAAACACAAAACAACAACGAAGCGGGAAATTAATATTAAAGAGGAAAAAAATAAAAAAATAAAAATGATCATATCCTTAGGGGCTCGTTAAAGTCACTGACATTTGTAAAATAAAGGAGTGTGTGAAATTGAAGAAAACCAAAAAGCAAACACAAGAAATAATTAAATCACTTGACATTTAAACACATCATTTTTTTTCGGTTTCATGGTACATATGTTCGGTATCCTAATACTTACGGCTTGGTGAGCAGAACATATTTGATGTGTTAGCGGAGGAGATCTATGAACTAAGAAGATACCACGATTTCCATTAACTCCCGAAGGACCTATAAGGGGAAGACTTGAAATAATTGCATGTCTGTTTGTTGAACAGGCAGGGGGAGAAGAACACAGTTGGGGTGCTGTGGGAGTTTTACTGGGGTTTGATTTTCAATGCATGCTTTCCTAAACGTACTTAACGGGAATATGCCAATTCAGTCACACAAATACATTATTTAGAAATTTAAAAACAAAAGATCGGAAATTTCGGTTGCCAGTCTGCCAGACCTGCCAGACGACCAGAATTTGCAAAATTGTAATAGAACTTTTAAGAGGCTTTTATGACCGTTTTTTGTCTGTTGATTTGTGATAGTAAGGCGCGAAGATCTTATGATTCAGGACTCATTCCATTCATTTATAAGATTGAAAATGGCTTGTTTTCGTAAATGCAATTATCTATGAATGCTCTTTGTATACTCTCGGCATATTTTAATTTATTAGAAAAATTATCAAGAAATGTCAAAAATTTGTAACATATTTCCGCACGATTTTGTAAATGATTTATTATCATATGTCAAAACAAGTGTATACAAATAAATAATAACGCCTTCTCTGCCAATTATTTATGTCAAATGAAAGCTGTCTCGTCGCCATCAGCAATAGATCACAAAAAACAAACACAACAACTAAAGTGTTTATGGCCAAACTCGAACTCTATCACTTCGCTTGACCTCTAAGCAAAGTTGTTAAGTTAAAGCAATCAATTCCCATCGAAAGACATTAAAACATCAACCAACCAACAACACTGATAGAGATTACGAATCAGAAAATATATATTTTAAACCTTATCCAACAGCCTGTCACCTACTTGACCACGATTAACATACCATTTGACAGCGAATATTGTGCTGTCAACCGCACAACCATAAATCGTAAGACCCTTATCCATAATCTAATTTGTCCGCACGGTTTGCCTCTTAATTAAATCGATATCGTTTAATTAATTGTTTTATTCATTCGACTCATAACCATAAGCGCCATTTAATGATCAATTACATACCGTTTTCTTTCTATGCCAAACGCAGCCACTTTAGCTGGTCACAAATTGCAACCGCCGCACACCGCCAGCGTTCACGTTTAAAACATCTGCTCCACTGGCATAAATAATGCAAATTCAACACACAATCAACACTGCAATTGCGCGAAGATCAATACGCATAGTTTCCGAGTAATTAAAAAGTCTGTTACACAATTGAGATGGATGCCCCCCTTCCCCGCCTTTTGGAGCAAGGAACAAAATAACAGAAAAACAAAAACCAAACGAAGTGAACCGAAATTCGCGTGAATTTTCACTTGTACGCTAAATTAAACGATAAACGATGAGCAACGAAAACGGATATAACTACCATTATTAGAAATGGCAAAACAAGTTCTGTTTCTTTGGTGTAACATACTTTTTTTGTGTTCGCTTTCTGATCGCTTTCTGAACTAATAGGTGCCGATGTATGCACCTTGCCGCTACTAGCCGCACTGACATTCGATTTTATACTGTGAGTATTGCAAACAAGAAAGAAACCAATTTCAATAAATCTGCAATCGATAAAGCACAGAAAAAACTCAGACAGAAAAAAAAAAAACACAAAAATACAGAGACAGACACATTAAGCAGGCGCAAAGTTAGCCCGCCGAGCATCGTCGAGAGACAGATCTTGTCAGCTTCACACGAGGAGACAGCAGATGAACCACACAAAGGCAGTTGTCATTGCTAAAATTGCATAAATTTATTCAAAACTATCGCATAATGGGCCTTAAGAATCCCATAAACTCAAGCAGAGCTTTTGAGATAGGTTTTCGGTTTTTTGAATACCTAAATAAATGCATAATTAACCGGCATATCTCAAGGAGAACATGCACGCAATTCCTTGTTGCATAACCAGATACCGCCAACACATCCGAGCACCGGTCGAGAAAAAGCGAGGAGATTTGTTAATGATTGCCCAACAAGATCACTGAGCGCCGTGTACTCTCCTTCGTTAATGAAGATGTTCTCGAGAATGTTATACAACACTCGATCCCTATCGTCTAGCATATATTTTACGAAAAATTTGAGGAGATTTTTTTCCTGTGCTGGGAAAACAACGATTAAAAACAATCTCACGAACGCTTCGTCGCATCAGAGCGGGAGGCAGCGTTCAACACCACATACCACACCAGTGAACAGCGGGGGCCCGGTACTGTCACGTAAACTGTATGCGCGCAATTGGGAACTATATAGTGTTTGACTTTTGGCCTCAGTGGTGTTGCCTGAAACAGTATCCACAAAACAACAGCAAAAGCATCTCAAATTGGAGGAGAAGAAACAGCCTGTCTATGCTTGTTAGCACGGAATATGCTAGTAGCGATGTTACACAGGAGAGTAATCCTCCACCTCCTCCGTTTCCTTGTCTTTGATGTTAGTCCGTGCAACGTGGCGCAATGGTTAGAGGAAGCGAACAGAGGTAACATAGCTGACGGAGTTAAAAAACTAAATGGTGGCATATGGATGGCTAATGATGCAAATACCGTGGAATGAAGAGGATGATATTTAGTGGTTCCTCTGTTGGGGGATTTTTCGTGTTTTTTTTATTGATTTTTTAATTGGCACTTTATGGCAGTACTTGTTAGGCAGTTGAGAAATTTGTTTATTGTTTGTAACCTATAACTTATGTATATGATGTTGTAAAGATTTGTAAATTCTCTTCTTAATTAGCAATATCGTACGCCTGTTAGTCTCGAATAACATTTAAAGAAGACTATGTTCTTGCTAATGCTGATTTGGTTCTAGGTCCGATATTGGTCCTTCGAGCCGAATATATAACATTCATTGAAAAGATATACCCTTACCAAGTTTTACACCAGGTAATCATAAACTTAAGGATTTTACTTTTCTGAATTTAAGTTATTCAGATTTTAGGCTTTTCCAGTATTTTAGACTCTCCAGATTTTAGGTTATCGACATTTCACAACATTGGCATTTTGATTTTAAGAGGCTTTGTGCTTTTTAACATTTTGAATATTCGAAATTTATAAGGGTTTTAAGGTTTTCGATATTTTAAATACTTGAGATTTTGACGGTGATCCATTTGGCACACAGTCTTACAAGGAAATTTGGTATATTGCTTTCACGACAAACCTTTGCATGAATAAAAAAATCAAAGGCTTCTTTTTAGATCTCTTATTTAACAGGTTAAGTCAAGGCCTTCTCGTTTATTTTTAAGATACTGTAAAATTGGCAGAAGGTGCTTACAGCCTAAAATTTGTTAGTTAAACTGTTTCAGATCTTTTACCACTGGATACGCTAATGAAGGTGAAGTCATTTGCTACAATGTTGTGGCTTTAGGCTGGATTTAAGACCCGAAGGTAGACTTCGGAACTGGAAAATTCAGTTTTGCTTGAACTCTGTCGTTGACTTTGCCGGTCAGTTTCCTCCAAACTCTCTGGAATGTTTTACTTATTCGTGATGTAAAAGTTATGAAAATGTTTTCCAACATTGAAAGAAAGAGTTTTTACCACAGCAGTTAGACTTATGATTACTAAGGACTGTTAAAAAACAAAAGAACAACGATCTCTTAGAAAGAAACTTTTACAAACTACGACATAGTAATTTAAAATCCATCAACATTTTCACGTTCCCACGGCATCCCATTCTCAAAACACCATCTCGTTGGTCTTTGGCTCAAATCTTTAGTTCATCTGCTCAATCTACAGATTGTCCACACCGAATCCCAGTTTCCCAAGCATACACGTTACACAATTTTGTCTCCCTTATGTCTAAAATCAGATTACCAGCCTCCTCATCTCTCCTCACCCACTATTCAGCCATTGACACTACCGTCAATCGAACATCACCGCAATTGGCTAATTTATGCCTCAAATTGAGTAAAAAGATTCAGATAAGTTACCTCCAGCCAGACAGCTCCTTCATCAGATATGCCTCAGTACATATTATTTTATAAAACTTTTAGCACCTATCGATTACGACTATAAATGCGCTGCCCTTTCGCTGTCAGCGTTTACGCCAACAACCGCCTCCACTGCACTACAGTGACACCCGGAAGCTCAACAATCCCTCAATCGAAAGGGAAAGTCCAATAGGCAGGCAGGCGCTCGATTCGAATAAATTCAGTAGAATCCACAAAACAACGCTCACTCACAAATTCAGATGTTATCGTCAAGCGAATAATTACTACACCGCTAACGACCATTACGTCAGGTGAGAGACAGAATGCAAGTGCTGCCAGATCTGCATCAGGACAAGGAAAAGCAAAAAACGAAGAAGGAGATGAGCATCAAGAATGCAGAGTGCGAGCGCATCACCTGAACTCCCGGACTACATTTTATGCACAAATGAAATAAATTAAACACCATTTTAAAATATTATTTAAGCACGGCATCCCGTCCCATCTACTGATTGAATGATAAGGCCGACTGCTGCTGGCTTTGTAAGTGCTGCACGGCAAATGCCTCGATACAGCACCGCACTCGTGGTTAGTGGGAGCGAATCACTGGAACCACCGAAGACGACCGAGACGCCGAGACCGATCTCAATCTATGATTAAGACCGAAGGTGAAGCCGGGTTCATGGGATAAACATGCAGTTTAAATGCGAGCTTCATGCCACATTAGGTGCCACAACAGAGCACCAACAGCGTCACTTCAACGTTACCTTCCCTTCCCTCCATCAGCGTCACTAGCACCACCGCCACCGCCTAGACGAAGGCGACGTTGCGGTGCGGTTGTTACTTCCACTTTGTTTTCAGATTATTAATGAACTGGAGGCTCGTTGGACTAAATGCATCAGGTCGGTGACGGGGGCGCAGTCCGCAATAGTGGAACTCCTGTTAACTGCACACGAAAACGTCGTTGTTAATTAAAACCATTGCGCGGGATAAATATTCTTGGGGCAAATTCGGTTTCATCCTCGGAGGCAAATGAGACATGAGAACCGATTGGGGAATGGATCATGTGATGGCGAATTGGTATACGCAAGCGAGACGTGTGTCGTCTTTTTTTTTTTTTGGTGTTTGGTTGTTAATTGCTTACGAAGAGAAAATAAAAAAAATGTATAACATCTAACAAATCGTGCGTTTGTTGGTGTGCCTGCAGCCTAACGGAGTTGTAGGAAATGTCTGACCTTTCATTGACCGCACACAATGGATGGATGAAAGGTGAAATGATTTTTAATTAGTTACGATTTCCGAGAGATTTCAAGGCGTAAACGAATTGCTGAGATGAGTTAGATGCATCTCCGTTTTCCGTGTTGGTAATTAGGAAATGTCAGAAATTTGTGTGTGAAAGTGAAGCCAAATATAAATCATTATTTGGTATGGTTGTTTTTTTTGGGTCGGTTTTATGTTGGTATTGTGTAAGAAATACACATGTTAGGAATTATAATCTGACGGACTTATGGGAACTGTTAACCTGTAGGCACTCCCATTCAACAACAAATTAATGTTAAAATGATATCTAAACAGAGAGTTGCTCATATTTCAGCCACAGTTCTCTATTTAAAATTTGAGAACTCAAAATTTTTTTTATGCGTTGCAATGTCTTCGACCGATGACTCAAAGGAAAGAAAATTGCTGAACACGGCCAAATTCCATACCTTAGTATTTGCTGAACACTGCTTTTTAGACTGGTACAGTGTCTGTTGTGTTATTTCAAAAAAACATACAAAGGTCTTGATATTTTTTAAAAGAATTTCCGTATTTGTTTTATTGTCACTTTCAGATGACACTATGTCACATCTTCAGTTTGCCTAAGCACCTATCGTCTACGATAAACTATGTTCACCAATCAGAGTTCAAGCACCCAACTAACCGATTGCTACATGTGTGCACATATAAAACCAGAATCTCTCAGATTAAACCTTGTTGCCACATTAGGCGAAGAAAAACGTGCAAAACTTCATACAAAGTTTGAAGTCAAATCACTTAACCTCAAAATTGTCTAATTATTTCATTACTTCACTCCAGTTGGTGGACAGCATTTGGCAGCACACTCAGCGTGCACATCTCACATCTTCATTTAGTTTGCGAAACACTATAGGAGTGGCAGTGCCTAGAATCGGTGCCTCGATGCAAGAGGCCATTTTCATAAAATTGATGAAAATGCGCACATCTCTCTCATTCCTCGATTATCCACCTTGAAATTAAGAATCCCCTCAATCCATTCCGCCGAAAGAGAAGGCGAACATACATATACTTCAGCCAAGTGTACCTGTGTCAAATTATTCACTCTATCGCAGAAATTAACACTTAAGACCGCACATTTTTCATTTTTCATTAACCTAGAGAACAGAGAGCTGCAGCATGTGTAAGCGCAGCCTCAGCAGCGTCCAAAGGCGTTGGACAACACAATGTATCACAGCGAGTAGCTTAGCACGGTACCGATGACGGTGCTGCCAAATAAACATCGGATATGACGAGCAGCGAACACAACCTGCAGCGTGCATTGCACCACACCATGAAACATGAAACAAAATCGCAAAAAATACGACAAGAGAACTGTTAATATTTGTGATTCCTTATAATATCAGCACACACACATAAAACTTGCAGTTGGCCCCTTGCATTTCCCGTCCGTTGCCGCCGCCACCGCCACCGCCACCGCCGACAATCTGTAATAATTTTGAAACAAATAATTTATAAAGGTGTGTGCAATGATGAGGAGTCCATTACGTAAGAGCGTCTCATTCCGCTGGTAAGTTTATTGAGTTGCACACCTACCAGAGCCGGGCTAAGCCGGGGTTAGCTGCTGGGATGGTATGGCACGGCTTGGTCATGCAGAAGACGCGCCAGTGCGATAGAAATGAGTAAAACACGCGCTCATCTTGTTTCCTTTTTTTGCACTGCCATTGATTGTCAAGTAACGATCGCCGTTGGACGACAGACGAACGTACCTAAACACGGTGCACCACCACATCCATGGAGGTGGAACCAAGCCTCTGACGCGTTGGACCTTAAGGCACATGCAACATGGGCCAGTGCAGTAAAATTTGCACTCACCTCCGCGCCAGTAGATCACTCTGCGCCCCGCCTGCCTGTTGTTGTGTGTGTGTGTCAATTTCGATTTCGTCCGATTTGCCGTTATGCAACATGCAATTGAGAGAAAAGCCATAAACATAAAATTAAATAAACGGAGGAAGTGCAAGGAAGACCTAGACTAGGCGCTCTGTCGGTCGTTCGTTTCGAAACGGACACAGAGTTCGGTTGTGGTTCGCAGTGACTCCGTATACATAGGGGGAGGCGGAGGAGGAGAGATGTGAGTTTAGCACGAGACGCTTGGCAAACAAGTGAACATGGGCGCAAGGAATCTCCACATGGTGCCCGTGCTTGTGCTTAATTCCACGGCACACCACCTCGTTCTCATGAAGGCGATGACTGCGCGGACCCAACAACGACGACAACGGGACTGCGACTGCGCGCCCAATTGATACCCTCGCGCACAGAAAGCAATTTATTTCGATTATTCGGCTAATTCGCCCGAAGACCTCAGTGATGACGATGATGACGAGGATGATGATGACTGCGATGGCGATGGCGGTGGTGGTGGTGGCTGCAGACACCGACTGGGACTATCTAATTAAGACATTCGATCGGGTGATGCGATATGATTGGGATAAGAGGAGCCGGTGGATAGTGGATGGGCTGGCATGGTTGTAGGTGGCGGCGGAAGGAATGTCGGCGGTGTCCGTGGCACGCAGAGAAAAATGTTGTCAAAGATGACAAATGAGAGGTATGAAGCGTGTGGTCATTAAATGTGGCAAATTGACTTGGCCCATGGGATGGAGATTGATTGTGGTGTGGAATGACGTTAAGTGGAAGCTAGTTAGAAAAATCTGCTCTCGGAGAATTATTAATGGTTATTTTTCGGGAGGGTGCTGTGCAGTGTGAAGAAGGAGGAGAAGGAAAGAAATGGTATAAGGACAGAAATTGTTGTGATGGTCATTTGAATTCCATCATTGCGGAAGGTAAGGGAGTTTGGGAAGAGGTTTGTCTAAGTTGTGTCAATTTCTAAAAAAGTCTTATTTATCATTATCATTATATAAGGAAATCGACGGTAGATCTTTAAATGTAATCCACACTGCGGAATAGATGGCATCAAACTGGAAAAAACTTGTCATACGGATGACAATTAATATTCGTTAAGAAAAAACAAAAAATTTCAGTCCCATTTCTAACTAATTCACACGCTTTCCAATTATTCTCAAGGCAGCACAACATCTCTTTAATGCAAAAGTTCATCCCATGACCAAGAACTTTCCATTCAGTGTAATTAATATGCACCCGGAAGCAGTAAGAGAACGCATTCAATGTTCTAAGAGCCTGTCCCATGCGTCTACTTGGCGACACACTGAAGGCCATCCAAGTGTTATAGCCTCGATCAGATTTTGCATAAATAGAGAAAATATTTCCCCCGCGCCGAAAAGAAAAAAAATCATACTACCAAAAGCCTCGAGACAGTAGGCATAAATATTGCATTATTTAAATCCCCAAATGTCACAGGGACAGATGGCCTTCAGTGAATTTTTTCCGCAAAGAAATTGCATTTGCATAATTTCATATACAAAATAAAATTCTAAAAAGCCGCTCGATCCTGCGACACGCATCGGCTTTTCGACGGCTACAAGGTCACATAGTGAAAAGTGTGAATGGTTTTGACATTTTAGCGAAACGACTTAATTCTAGTAGTCCCGTTAGTCAGTCGAGGTCGAGGCGGCGAATTCACCAAAGGCCTTGAATTTGCAATTCGCGAAAAATACGTTTTAGGCCATACGACGCATCGCAAATGATGTCATTCTGAGAACATTCTTGGATCGGTGATCGTTGATCAGAGTGATCATGTGGCTGAGTGGTTTCGTCTGGGGTTCGTGTAATTGCTAATTTATGCGGATGACATTGATTTATCTAGAGAAGAATCGAGCGTCTGTGATTGGAAAGCTGTTAGAATGAGTCAAAATTCTGCTTGGCAAGACCAGTATAAGCTAACAGATAAAATTTCTCAAATTTTGTGTCACAGACGAACTTTTTCTACCACTTTTGTAAAAGGTTGATCAATTATCAACACAGAGTTGCCTGTAATCCCATCAAAAGTGCACAATCTTTTAGATCCATTCGCCTCTCTGGCACCGAGCAATTAACAAAATCCAAGTGATGAGAACCTTTATTGCACATTCATTCCATAAATGCTTCAAAGTACAAAATTTGTGCACACCGTCAGTCGTCTCTCACAGCATCCGATTGAAAAGGGCCATCCTCCTTCAAGCACTTTGTTGCACCATTCTAATTTGCATACACACATTCGCAGAAGCATTTGTTGACTTTACCTTTCATTGAGATCCCCATCAACTGATATCCCGTTCAGCGCCGAATGAATCCTCATCATTTAGCCAGAAAACCACACATCATCGACCAGCGACGACAACACAATTCGTCCAAGATGCACACAGCAAAACCCTCAAGCTGACGTTGAGTACTTAGATGATTCCCAGATAGCCTCCACAGTCAACCATCCAACCTATCTACCCAACTAACAAACGAACGACCGAAGTAATCCGTCTCATCACCAAAGGAGAGTGAAAGTTTCTGCCGCTTCCAAGCACCCCAAATGCTTCTTCCTCAAATTAGATGCAGAAACTTAAACGTGGGCAGAGCGCGAGCGAGCGCGCACTCTTCCTACCCAAAAGGCCGACCCAAGACGACCCGAAACTCCTTTGACATCGTCTGGCCGCACACTCGAGTCTACTTCGGCACTCCAACCACGGTTCACACGAATCAATGCAAATGGATGCTATAACTTGCTAGTCCGTCGTCTCTTTTGTCTCTGCGCAGCAAGGGGGAGCTCATCATCGTGGCGAATAAAATAAAATAAAATCAAACGCCCGCCGCCCCTTCGGCGCCTTATGTAAGACGATCACCACCGTCATCATCATCATCATCATTCTATGCACATGCACAATTTCGATTCATTATAATAAATTCAAAATTTGTTTTATTGGCATGGATCCTGTGGTTGCTGGGATCGATGTTGTGCTGGTGCTGGGGGAGGCCACCAGAGATCATCTTCTTGGCTGGATGACGGGGAGGAAGAGATCCTCGAATTGGGGCCATTGCGCCGGTACATCGCTGTGCTCTCCTCACCGCAACCGATTGACGGCGCGATCGAGAGGTTTTCTTCTGGGATCTGTTTGTGTGTGTTGTGCGGGCACTCGAGGGAATTAATTCGTTGATTGTCGGCTGATTAGGGATTTTTTTTTCGAAAGGATACCCAGTAATTGGTGACGTAATGGGAATAAAATGAGATTCAAGACATTTATCGACGGGATAAGTATGCAACAAGTGAGGATTGGGCTGAGGAAAGTTTGAAATTTGTTGGTGATTTGAAATTTGTGGCGAAATGTGGTACAGGTGAACGAAAAATTGGTGGGTTAATGATTAAAGATTTTATTTAGAAAGACGGCGTCGGTAACATAGTGCTTTTAAAACTGAAATTAAAGTTTACCGAATATGATCAAGGTTGCTTGGGGACAGAAAAAGAAAGCATTGGAGATATCCTCAAATCCCTTTACATCCTTCTTCAAATAATTAAGCCTTCGGTTAGAAAAGAAGTCCAGAAGAAGCAAATGTTTTCAACTAACTTATCGACATCACGTACACAAAAAATCCATCCGTAGCCAAATTCAAGTTCGTTTCCTCAAAACCATGAGAATCTAGTGAAAGGAATCATAAAACTTAATAGCCACTCCAAGAAAATTAAACTCCTGCACAAGAACTGCACATTGTGTGTAAGCTAAGCCAGTGATTTATACGCAACATCGTTATGGTCCCATCAACTTTCGATTTCAATTCTGCACCCGTTGTTGGTTTCCCGTTTGTACACCGCAACCAGGGAGTACCTACCTGGAGGAATTTTCAACCACATCTGACATGTTTTGATGTAGTTTTTGTTTATGATTTATGTTTAATTATACGAGCATTGTAGCAGCATTAGCGGTGGACATGCATCATCCGTGGGATGTGTGCCTGCCGCGCAACACACCGGCGGAAGAAGAAGAAGTCTCTCAAACGGCCATCCATAAATAAGATTCCTTCGTATTGTTACGTTGTTTCGAGACATGCTCGTGTACCAGCGGTGCCGGCAGAGGATCTGCAACTAGTATGCAGCTAGATACGGATACATTAAGGCGCGAAGAAATGGAAATTTTCGGTTTCGAAATATTCGCAGCCATCCCAAAGAGGAAGCGCGCTCTATGCTGTCGCGGCGTCAATGCCGCCTGTGTACTGTGTGTACTGTGTGTTGCGAAGTGGGTTCGGAATATATCAAAGAATTCCAAGAAGTCTCCTGCCTCGTGGTGTGTTATGACAATCGACCGTGGGGGACATTTATTTCAATTGAACAAATTGTCGGAATGCTTTGCATTTACTGTGCCGATTCGGAGAGCATTGCATTCTTGGGGAAAAAAGCAAATCTGTGTTGTAACACAAAATAGCGTCAAACAAACATAAATCATTGCTTCTCGCTCTTGTTCGGCATTGCGCACAGATTCAGAGTCGCTTCGGATGTGCAGACACCGATCCCAGTGCGGCAGCAGCCGCCGCACCAGGGCAGAAGTCTGCTCCATTATGGGCTTTCGCAATGGTTACGCATGAACTAATCCTTTAATCGTGGAATAATCAGACAAGAAGGGAATTCTCTGCGCCCACTAATGGACGGACGTACGGGTGCATCTGTGCGCCGAAAAACGGGCGAGAGTGCAGATACAGGAGCGCCACCATGTCCAATTACGTGCTGCTGACTGTCAGTTAGTGGGAACTTTCAGATATAGTACCTGACTGTCTGGCCTGAATGGAATTGTGTTTCTGCTTAAGATCTGATTGCCCAGGTGGGTCCTCTGTGATTATATTTGTGTGTGTGGGTGTCTTAAGATTTGGTAATCGTTGTGGAAAGAGATTGTATTAAATGAGAACTACTGCGAAAAGGACAACGTGACGAAGAGGAAAAGAGTGACGTGCGATTGAGGTCATACAGATTTAAGTAGGATATGTGTGTAGACTGATTCCAGGAAGTCACCATTATTGACAAATCAGATTTTGAAATCGAAAACTCGTGTTTTCGGAATATAAGAGGTAAACAATATTAAACAAAATCAGTAACAATAACATATGTATGTCACAGTTTTCCCTGGAGATAACGAAAACCGTAATTGGAGAACAATTTTTAAAGTCGTCAATGTTTGATTGATCGTTCGCTATATACATCATTCCAACTGAACACACTTTTGAGACACGTCACCACTATCAACCAGACCTTCCCACCCAACGGAAACATTCAAGAAACAAGAGTCAGAAACCTCTACTCTTCCACGAATAATTCAACCTCATTAGCCTGCTTTCAAATAATGTTAATTGGTAATGAAGGATCCGTTCCAACACTATACCGCACCACATCAATCTCCATTGAAAATCAACATTTTACACATTTCCACTGTCTTCCTAACGTGCACCGTGATTACCGAGAAATTGTGTGGTGCTCTTCCAAGACAACACCGCACCGCACCACTATAGTCCTCATTATCTCGAACCAAGATGACAATAAATACCCGTCTAATAGATGCACGACACCATAAATTCCCCCGCAATTAAGTGAACCAAAACTGCACCTCACACCCAGACCGAGCTATAACGGCTCGGCGGCAATACCACTTTGCTCGCCTCCTTTGGGTAGAGTCGAATAGCGATCAAACCTCAAACGGCCTGACTGCTCGATGGTGCATTGGCAATCGTCTCCTACGTGTGCGCAGTGTTGCACCGGCGCGACGGCGTGATGTGTGAAAATAACAAAAGGAGAAAGAGAAACAAAAGGAATTAGTAACTTATCCCAGTTCCCACACAATTCTGACCACGGACACCCGAATGTGTCTGGTATACCGGCCCTCTCTATCGAGCAGACATGGGCCTGGCTTGCCATTGTTTTCGCATAGTAGCCAACACAGATAAGTGCGCATGCGCATGCTCATCTTTGGCATGAACAATCGCACAAGAATCAAATTATTTTACATAATTCACTCTCCCATGCAATTGAGGGGCCGTGACGGCGAGAGTGGTTGGGCGCAATTCGATTAATCTTTTAGCCCCAAAAACAGCGAATTGCCTCTTCAAGACTGGATGGGGGCACTATGGCGGCATCTGTGTTGAGAATGCGCCCAGAAAGCTGAAAAAATTCTATAAATCAATTGTTGGCCAAGTGGGAGATGGCGACAATGGACCAACAAAAATTGTGTGACGATTATATTCGAAGACTTCGAGGCTTTTTAAATCGAGGACAGACTAGACATGGGCTATGCATCGAACAAAGTCACGTTGAGGGCGAAGCCTTCAACGTCGCCGAAGTGCCTTGGGATACTTAGCTATAAGCTGAACTTTAATTGATTCCATTTTGACGGTGGGAGTGGTGCCATTGAGACATTCCAGTGGGTGGATGCGACCGTTGGGGGCTTGGTGGTGCCTTCAAGGTTCTGGGACAAACAGTTGGTGTGAAGAATGCAACGGAGTGGTTGAACGAGGGCAGTTCCGTGCGCTTGACGAATGAAGGAGACTGTGTAAGCAACATAACGAGGTATGAAAGTAAGAGAATAGAGGTCCCGTAAAATGAAAATCTAACAGAAGGTTGGCCAACAAAAAAATTCAGGGCTGTGCTAGTTAGAATCTACGAAAATATTTTTCCTTTTTTCACTAGTGAGGAGGAGCTACATACATTTAAGGGCCGATTGAAATTTGAATATTTTGCGCCAGCTAAATAGTCACATCTACTATTGTCAGCGATTTCAGAAGAATAATACTATAAAGGAGGAAATTATTTATGAAGCGATTTAGTCAACGAATCGTTGGAAAGTAGCCGACATACTCGTCCACTACCAAGAACATCACATAATTCTACGAGAGTGCCGGCATGATCTTTCAAAATTTAGTTTCTTCATGACAGTTTTGGGGTAACTTGGGCTGTTACTTGTGTCAAACGTCTACGTTGTTAATTAGCTCGAACTGTTGTTTTTTCTAGGTTGGTGATTAGCCTGAGTAATTTGGAGCCAAAGAATTCCTGAAGGATCGACGGTTTTTCTTTCCAAGATCACTTTACAGAGAGCTTGACATGATAGAAGGGATTATTGAGACTTTTGGGCAGATCTAGGAAGACTGGTTTAATTTCAACCTTGACTATAAAAAGCCGTGTCTAAAGCTATCTATGCTGAGTTGTCTACTCTCTTACTTCAAGAAAGTTGGTTTAATGCGGCTCTGTAGCGGAGTGTTATAGAATTTCCATGAGTCCATCGATTTGTTATCCTAGCTGTTGTTATCCTAACCTGCCTTCGCCGATTAGCAATCCAAACCATTGTATCCGCAGATACTTGACTAAGCTTATAAGTCGCAGAATCCATTTTTTCATCTTCCCTTCCGGAAATCATTCAGCAACGAACGAAAAAGCTTGATTTTATTAAATCTTCAAAATTCTCAATATGTCAAGACATTGCGAGTAACGCATGGACTATATCTTGTCACTCCTCATGGACTTCAATTGCCGCATTAACTAAATGATGACAGAACTGTAATAGTGCCGTTACAAATTCCATTTTATTTCAAAACTCTTAACTCAAGAATCCACCTGTAATCGTTTTCTCTGCTCAACTCCCCTCGAATATACGCACTTAACTGTTCACCATTATAAATAACAAATATTTTCCAAGCTAAAAAAATCATAACCATTACAATACACCCCCTCACGACGGATTCCATCACCTACGTCCCGATTTAAGATCGCCTTAGGACGCCAAACTCCAACCCAACCAACCAACTCAACCAATCCCAAAAAGATACACCTTCTTTTGGTCGACAATTGCCATTACTCTGTCATCGATGTCCGACCGAGAAGTGCATTTCCGACCCCAAAGATAAAACTATCGCGCACCCACCGCCAGTCAGTTCACCTATATTCTTCTCCCTGTGTCGCCGCGCCATCATCGTTGTAGAAACCGAAATGAAAATGGAAATCACACGGCAACAACTTGAAGAACACAGCCACCGTACAACAATAAACCAACAACAAGAACACGGCGCATTCTGCTCGCGCCGAATAGGGAGTCAATGTGCTGGGATGTGCATGTAAGCTCATTCCAATCAAGGCGACACCAGAAAAGAGGAGGCTCAGGGACTGAATGAAACACAACCAAACCGACAAAAAGACGCAGAATACCGTTTACCGAGAGACACCAGAGACATCAGTGGTGTGTCGGCCGATAATGTGGCTTATGGGTGCGTTCGGTGAACTCCACGATTATTATTAGCTCGGCATGCACCCAATCCCTCAGCCTTGTTGTCGAAGTCACTTTGTGTGCTTTGCCTGCCCCATTGGAGCGGCGTCTGGTGTGCACAGCCGGCTCAGAGATGGTTACAGTTTGGATGATGATTTGCCTGGTATGCACCAGCCTGATGTCTGTGGACCTGCTGCTCCGCCGGATTTGGCAAACGACAACAAAAACAAAACAGACAGGCAGACAGACAACCTGAAAGATACACAAATAATAGTAATAAAGTCGAAGAAGTCAGGTCGGAGTCTTTGATTGTAACATGGATTACCTTTTGGAGGCTTGATTCCCACTTTGGGAACACATAGTGCACACAGCCGAGTCGGCGGGGCAGCAGATATATTGATTAGCCTAAAGATGCTCTGTGCACGGACGACGGGAGGGTTCGCGGCGAACAAACAAGAGGGTGAGGTGTTCCACCACACGACACAATGGCACTAACGACACACCGACTGCAGGAAACTCTGACTTTAGCGAAGGAAGGCATACCACCACTCGGCGCAGGTATGTGACTTGAATTAGCATTGTGCCGACGGGCCCGATTCATTCAGCTAACAGTGCATTCTTGAATTTGGGTCTCCCTCAATCGGAGGGAGCAGCAGAGCACACAAGGGTCATCTGGGGATACAGTCGCCGCTGTCGCTGCCACTGAATGCCGACGCCGAACACTTACCACATAATGAGGTGGGTTCTGTAATTTTTCAGTGCTTCTGGTTGGCCGGAGAGTCAATTTGGAACCGACACCGATTGTTGGCGCGCAAACAAATGACTTCCATGTCAGGTGACTGATTACGAATTCATAATTCATTTTCGCGGATGCAGGCGCGCAGTCTAGGCCACGTTGCCTCACGGATGTGATCGGGGCCAGGACAGCGAATTTAATTGACTCTTCAATGCATTTGCATAAGTTAATGGATCTTTCCCCCAGACATTCAGTTGTGCAACAACACCACTGCCGCCGATAAGGTGATGAGGTCCTGATCGTCGCGATATGCGTTTTTTGCCCAAAATTGGCCACCGACAGCATTCATCTCTGAGTGGCGTTGAGATGAGCGTCTTTGGTCAGATTTTCGTCAGCTTTTGGTTACATTTTGATGTCCAAACACGACACGGGAGAGTGTGGTTTCTCATGTTCTGCGGCACTTATATGGGCGGCGACTGCGCAGTGTGCATCTTTATTTACATCGCGCATAGCGCGAGGCAATTGAGCCATTGTCGCGGAATGTCGTGAATGTAGTCGCCTTTATACACCATAATTATGGGTCTCTCTATCGTATTGAAGTTTAAGTAGATGAGATCATGGCAGAGGTACGCATATAGCTATGCTATGCAGTGTGCATGTGTGTTCTAGCACCGATTGATGTCTTGCTGATCGGTTGATGATCGGACGGAAACTGGTGAAAGGAAGGTTAGACCAGCAGTTACATGTCGTCGGCTTTAATTTATTGTGTGGTGTGGTTTACTGCTTCATCATTTAATTTTGTGAGGAGAGTGATAGATAGTGTTGGCTTTTGTTGTAGGAACCATGAAGTTGGGAGTTTATGCATTTAAGTTTGTCTTTCTCTTGGCGCCGACAATGTCTGGGTTGTACCTAAGGTTTTCTTTTGCTGGGAATTTAGTTCCTATCCTTGAATGGAGTCTTGGAAATGTATGTTACGACTTAGTCACTCAAGTGTTACTCAATTGGAACTTGACATTTCTGAACTCGCCATCCTATGACAAAACCGATAAGTAATCACCCAAAAAGAATATTTTCATTGTGGTGTAGAAGAACGTTAGAAGGTCATTAATGGAGAAGTGCGGAAAAGTTAACAAACGTTGTAATTCTCATACTGAAGCTCACCAGAAGTACTGATGCACAAGCATTATTATTCTTTCCCGCTACACCAAACATATACCGTGCGGTCATCACACGCCTTGAGCACGAATGTGGCAATTTGAAGAAAGTTCGCCTTCAATAAGTTTTACCGAAAAATCTAATGTAGCTTAGATAGAATTTCTCGAGAAAATTCATTCCACCCGACTGCAAGTCTTTCTGTTGAAAGCAGGAGGCAAGAAAGTGTCCAAACTGCTTGTATTTCACAGCTCCATTAAAACGCATCTCATTAAATGTCGTAAAGTGCGCACACAAGAATCTCAGAAACTTTTGCAATAGTTTACGGCAGGAGTACCTATTATTTCCAAAAAAAAACTAATTTGCCGTAAACGCTTAAGCTTCGCGTGAAAATTGAGCCTGATCATTGAGATATAATCGTGCCACAAAAACCGCATCTACCCTAAGGGACTTTCTTGGCAACCACTGCTGTATAATAATAAGTGGTTAACTGAAACCACTCTAGCGCCTGAAGAAACCACATTATTGCGCTCATCCACAGTCGTCACGTTGCTCGTCTAATAGCTGGATTTTAATTTAAATAATTATTATTATTAATATGTTCTCCCCTGCGCTCGCGCCCCTAGGCTCGAGGAAGATGCATGGAGTAACCGCTAGTTGACCATCGGTGACGGTGCGGTCTCCAGCAATGCACACACAGCAGCAAAGAAGCAATCAACGAACATTTTTGTTCGACGAAACTTAAAAAAGAAAAAACACATTTAAATCCATTGTGCAACACGATTCGTCTGTCTATCCCGTTGGTGTTAGAGTTTTCCTCCCATTTGTGGGCCGCGTACAAGATTGTTGATTAACCGAAAAAAAGAGCCGAAAAAATTGAATGAAAACTCCATGCGCTGGATGCTGCCGTTGTATGATGGTGAGCAGCAGCGCCTCCAATACTATCAGCAACAGCACCTTGCAAGGTGTCGACTTGTTCATAAATCACCAGCATCGCGTACCACTCGGAATTCCTCCTCTTCATATACATTTCAAATCCCCCTACTAGCGGCGAGTGTGCAATAAGGCGGTGGATTCCTTGGGATGAACGTCTCATCGGCCAACAAATCAATTTGCGGCGTGTACCCACATTTTGATTTGCAACCCATTTGTCTCGAGACTTGTCCACGCCACAGTTGCACCTTAGAACATCGCACCTAGGTAGGTATGTACACCCTCGGGCGAGAGACACAAGCTTTACAGAGTCTCCGTCCTAGTGTGGCTGGTACCTTACCACGCTCTCAGATTCGTTTTCTGCTGTTTTTTTTTCTGCTAAATTCAAATGAAAAGGAATATCACCGCGAACTGGTCTTGTCGCTCGACGGCGATGTGCGATGACGGCGATGCGCAGTGCTGATGCTGTGTGTTGCTTTTGCTGTTGCTGTTCTGGCCAAAGATGGCCTTCGCGAGATGGAACAAGATTTTTCGCTTCTCCGTGTAGCTTTTCGGAGCTAACATGGAAAAAATGAATAAAAACAACAAACAAAAAAAAACAGTCACAAAAGCGACCAGTATTCTGCAGCTACACGCAAGTATGTATGCTCGCAGAGCACGCTATCTGATGTGTTTTTGCGGGTGAATTGTGAGCTACGTGAGCCGAGATGGTGTGTTTAACCAGAGATAAATGCGGCGGAGATAGCATTTTATGGGATATTAATCATGTGGTTTTATAGAATAAGAGTCCAGTGCGAAGATATTTGAATTTATTTGCATTATTTAGGTTAGTTGTGGTGGAGTGTGGTTGAATTTAATTTTGATTCTAGGAAGAATTTTGAGAGACGATCAGACACATTAATTGCCTGGGTGTATAAATGCGTTCTCAATTGACTATGACACATGTCAGTTTATCATAAAAATTGTGTCAAGCTTTGACAGTTGCAATTATCTGGCTTGATGGTGCCAGCGGAGAAACGAAAAGTTGTTGACAAGTGTTGTGATTAGTTTTTTTGGACAAAACAGCCGTGGGGTTCCTATCTTCAAGAAGATATGTATGTGCCAAATTTGATTACTTTAAGGCCATGACCCTTAGGTTTAGATTTTAGAATGAACTCGGCGTATTACGACTCTGGCTTGTAAGAAAGAATTGGCATATATGTTGACATATCTCCTTGCAATTAAGCTTTAATTTTCTGTAAAGGGAGTCTTTCTGTTATTTTCTTTTGCGTGACATGTTTTTTCTTTCTCCAAAAAATCAAGGAGCAACAACTTTATGAAATAAATAAATAAGGTCTTAATAATCGATAACGGTATTGGGAGATATTCGGAACATTCAAGTGATTCCATCAAAAACCTTGAGTGAACTTCAGAAACTCAACTTAAAACTTTTCAAAGTTTGAAAAAAAATTTGACCTGAATTTGACAAGGAATTCATTCAAAATGACATTATTTTCCTGCAGTTCAAAACTGCATCAACAATATTTCCATTCAAAATGTTGACAAATCAAGTGTGTGTCGACTGAAAATTTCACACAAATAATTCATTTTCAACGCACCATGTTTTGATTTCAAACTTTAACCTCTGCTAGCATCAATCCTTTTTGGAGAAGCAGATCTAATGTCGAACTTATACCGAATTAACGTTGAACTTTCGATATGCAAAAGAAATAAGCTGGTATCTTGATTGTATCTCATCCGCAGATGTTTACAAATCATGCGTCCGACAAACACCATCACCACCATAGCACCTCGGCGCAACAATGTTGTCAACCAAGTGATTAAGTGTGAATGGCTTGATAATTTTTCATTTTTCTGCGCTGACCGCAGCAGAAAAAACGAATCTTCATCTGGTAGCATCTTAAGGCACTTACGAGAAAGAGTGAGTGTGCGCCTCCCCCGCTGACTGAAGGCACCCCTTCCCGCCAACAAAGCGGACCCCATGTGAATTGTCGCAATGAAGTTGTTTGGCATACCAAGCAAATATCCCTCAATCTCTCCATCTCTCTTTCGCTTGTGCCTGCTTTTCACCTGATGCGAGAGACGGCGGCGACGCGGCGTTTCGTGTAGTGTGGACATTAATCGCATATAACGGGATGCAGCAACAACAACAAATCGCCACCAGAACCGCTAACACAACGAACAGAGATATTAAAATGAAAATAAAAGTTGCCCGTTCAGGTTATCGGAGAAGATACATACCCGCGCACAACGGCTAGATTCTGTCAGCAGCCGGTTTGCGCGTGCAGTAGGTAATCCGGACTCGAACTCGAACTCGGAATCGGATGGCCATGATGGCTATGGGATTTTGTGTAAAAATCTCCGCTAAAAACAAAACAAGGAAAAAAAACTCACACAAGCCGCGGGCGTTGCAGAGGAGCCCACTTGCAAATCTGTAATTAGCCAAGCATTTTAATTCGATGACTATTACACTAATAGATGCAAGCCACTTGACATGCACTGAAGTGGACCCCACGACCGGTATCACCGACAGACGTGTACTTCTCGATTTGCATTTGGACCCGTTCACGGATACACAACACACAAACGTGCAGAATTGACCAACAACAGCGCCCCCCTGACTCTAAATGAGTGGTTCTTACCAAAATTAATAGGTTTTCCCAAATTACGGGGTTTCGCGGATCGGCTGGTGTGTGTGACGAGCAGTCAGGGATGGGTTCACGAGATGCGCTGCAATGCGAATGCATCTTGTAATGTGGGGAGTCGATTGAGCAATCTCAAGAGATGTAGCATTTCAGTTTGCGCCTCTTGCGATGGGATGCTAAGTAAGATTGATTTGCCTATAAAAAATGTAAGATAATCATTTAAAGTCTGTGCAGCTGATGTCACAGCATTCGAACGCCTGCTGACTGTGATGGAGAGTTGCTTCGATGCGGTAAGATTAAAGTGAGTTGACAGAAGTAAGCAAACTCGTGAGGAAGATCATAAAACTGTGTTTGCTGCCTCATGCTTGAGTATGTGATTATTGCAAGAATTATACTTTAATTAGATTGATGTCCATAAAATTACATTAATCTGTATGAAGTAAACGCTGTAGGTGAGGAAATGAATTGCATTTTTGTTACGTCTTCAAAGCTGTTTTTGCGATCGATGTACAACTTTAAGAAATGTTCTTGTGAAATGTGTTTGTTCTTTGGTTCCACATTTAGTACAAAAAAGTTTTAAAATTTGTTCTTTGACGTGAACTTCTGGCAGTTTTTGCCAGAAGATGGCGCTCTTCGGGAGATTAAATAATTTCCCCATTCTATTCCTATGTTTTTTAAATCTGATGACCGCCAGTGTTTGTGATACTGACTTGAAGAGAAATGCGAACACGATGCAGAGAAACCTTGAAACGATCCACGAGTGCTATGACACACGTCCTAAAGAGAAACAATGGTGTTTCATTTTAGCTAGCCAAAACCACCATCTTTCTAATTTGTGATAATGTCCCGTGACTGATTTTGGCACACTTTTCGACGTCCTGTCACAATTTTAGTTTGTGCATAGAATAGTAGAAAATATGTAGATGACTGCAAATCGATGATGGTATACAAAAGTTGTGACTGTGTTTAATCATAAAGCAAAGGGTCTTCGCACTTGCATCATAAGCCACAATATAACAATTAACTCGCTTAAAGTCAAGAGTATAAAAATAAAAAACAGATTTGAACTATTTTCAAGTTTGGGAAAGAATTTCTGCCTCCTGGAGGGAAATTTTTATAGCCACGTGAGTGCTCTTATTGGAAAGTATGACCTCCTTTTTTCCTTTACACATTGATGCTTTTACGTATTCAGAATGAGAATTGACTTGACAGCTTATAATGAAACACTCAACAATGCACATTTTATGCTGACCATTGAGCCTTCAAAAAGATTCCGTATCAATTAAGACTTGTGGGGTTAAGCATTTCATACAAAAATTCAATTGTGCTACAAAGGAGATAGGGCTTATTGCGTAATATTTTTACAAATTGCTTCCGAGTAATCGATTATACATTTGCGCAGGAAATCTCCATCCAAGTTTAAATGAGTCATTTCAACAACTGAATAACCTTGTCAAAAAAGATAATTTCATTGCTTTGGTTTATTGCAAACTCAGTATAGATTTTACAACATTGTTCCACGTTCCCTTCAACAATGGAAAACAACAAAAACAGAACAACAAACAGATTTCCAATCCTCCAATGCCTAAGGTTTGACTTCCATTAATTATGATTCGATACGCTCTTCGTCTTCTTTATGCATTTGAAGATACAACCTTTAAGCACCGAAACTCCAATCGACACAAAGTTGATCGATAAAAAGAAAAAAAAAAAACACTGTAAAAATCTCCCATCAACCTAGAACCTCATCATGCCATACATCAATGCCACCCTTGGCAATATCAATAAAAACCACAGCAAGAGTTTCCCACAAATATTCACTGCACTGAGGTCCAAAGCGAAATGCGATGAAAAAGTTTAATTTGTTGAAGAAAAAAAAAATAACATCACGTCAACAAAACCATGTTGCAACACGGTTTGGGGTCATGTATACCTGTCAGAAGACGCATCGCGCATTAGATGCCATTCATTTTATTCCACCATGGATCGGATGCCATGAATCCCACAAGATCACAAACTGATTCCATGTGCATTAATTTAACTCGCCAAGCGCACGCATGCTGAAGAAAAAGCGGCAAAGCTGCTTCACCTCTATTTGGCCAGTAATTAGCTTGTCCGACTCAATTCGGTAATGAGCGCCACTAACCCCTTCGTCACCGATAGCAGCCAAGCCCGAGCCTGGAGTGTAGCCACACCATAATTACCCCAAGACCATAAGCGAATTCAATCGTAGCGGATAGCAGATGAATGATTGACTGATTTATAGGAAGATCAGTGGCATCGCGGTGACGGTAACGGAGCCACCGCACGTTGCCAACATTGTTTTGTCTCCCTGCGGGACGCCTTCACCTCGGTCCAACGCAATGCGCTGCTGTTTCAATTCACACTTTCAAGGATGACTGGGGCGGCTTGCGTTGGTCCGTCGAGCGCAGACGCTGACTAAGTCGCCTCTTCGTCAGCGTCTTCGCAGACGCTACGCCAAAGTGATCAATCAAATGCCGGCGGTTTTTGATAGTCTCTAAGACAAGAATGGTGACAACAGACAGAAGCCATGTTTCTCTTTTGGTTTCTGCGTTGCGTGCGGTGGTGTTCTTGGGACTCTATTGGCAAATTTCAAAATGTTTAAACAGTTAAGAGTGCTAATTTTGGAATTTTTTCACTCTTGTTTTATTTTGACAATTTGTTAGACACCGCCAATTTTGCGGTGTGTGTCCTTTGCCTGTGTGTGCGAGCGGATCTGATTGATGGGACAGTGGGGCATCCTTTAGGTGTGAATTGGGGTATAATTGATGGACAAGATGTGGTGAAGCTTGTAAAATCACTTCGGTTGATGGGTTGATGGAGTGTTTTTTTTTTATTTCTTGATCGTGCAGTGTGCATGCGGTATTTTGCTTTGGGGTAATTGTACGGTTTTCTTTTTTGAATGATTCCGAAGGTCACTGTGGGTTGAGAGAAGTGCAATGACTTGGGAATAGACACTCGATGACACACTTGCTGGTATAGAGTCCCACAAGTGCAGACTGTTTAACTGTTTTGTTCATTGCAGCGTAGCGGTTGCGGTTCAGACACATATATGTACGTGCGTCTTGAAAACTGTCAACTGTCACTTTTGTGTGAGACAACGGTTTGCAATTTGACAACGTTTGATGTATTACCAAAAGTTCGATTTTGCATGGTTCATGAATGATGGTGAGTTGTTAATTTTTTTTTTTGTCGGATTTTGAGGGAAATACTTAACGGTTTTATTGTTCTTTATGACAGGAGAGTAGATGAGTAGTAGAAAAGGTGTAAATTCAAAATTCTTGTCACTATGCACACAGAATACTGTGTCAACGTAAAGTTATTTTACGTTTTTTAAACAGAATATATTTTTGATTTATGAAAATGTCAAATTAAATTTAATTAATTATGCCCCGACGGACCAAGGTTTATTTTCTTCTCTTGTTGTGGTGCGAGTTACAATTCGTCCGGCAAGATTTGAGATACTTTTTATAGGCACTTAGTGTTGTTAGCAACTCGAAATAGGGGGTCGTAAAAAAATATCCCGGAATCAAAATTGGAAACTTATCCTCTACATCTGTAGGTATCAGTCCTTTAGGCGCACCGGAATAATAGGCGAGAGATTTTGGGATTTATTTTTTAATTATTAGTCTACCAAACATAAAAACGTTACCAATTTCTGCTCTAATCCGGCTTATGTAGTCTGATAAGTCATTCAAAACTCTGGGTTGGTTAGAGAGTTTAAAGCTAGCAATATAGAAGGAACTTCTTCGGTCTATCAAACATAATTTGTGAGACCACCATGAAGACTATCGAAAAATGTACTTTTCCCGAATTCTGTTCAAATAAGTTTGAAATAAAAAAGCCGTAATAGGTAATGATCGCTTGTATATCAGAAAAAACTCTTTAAGTAAAACAATTTCGACTTAAATTGAAAAATACTAAGCACCAATACAAGGCGATTTTAAGCTTGTTACAGACAAGTTCTACATCTCACCCAATATGAGTCAGCAATATAAAATCTGAAATTCCTTTCCCTCAAAGTCAATAATGTGCAGTTTACAATAAAAAAGAGTCTCCCAGTCCCAAACTTCGCCACCAAGCCATCATCCTAATCACCCTCCTATTCTTTTCCATGAATCCACAACACATCACGGAATGACTAGAATCATGTCGATCCGGATGTAAATTGCACACACAAAATCCAACGGTAATTTCATTCATTCGATCGCATAAAAATAAATCAAGTGATCTCTGGCCCCCGGCCCAGGCAGCCGATCAAAACCTATTTCAATCCAGCTTCAGGCAACACCAACAACGCACGCACACAGCAAGCCTTCGCTGCCGCGGGCTAACCTTGCAGGAGAAAAGAAATGCTGTGTTAGCGCGATGAGCACACATACACCATTGCCGATGCCGGCATCGTCTTCAGCGACGTCGTCGACGGTCAGTTCAGGTATTCAACCGCAGAAATGCGCGAAAACGGCAGGCGACGGCAGCGGAAGGGGACCGATGTACCCGGACTACACTTGTTACAATCTGTAGATAGTAAAAGTGATATAACCGGTCCCGGTCGGTGTGAGAATCTCTTCGGCAGAATCGCCATAAGCAGCATCAAGTCACTGCTGTCGGCCGGCCGTCGATCGGGGCAGGGATTGATCTGACAGCTAAAGAATTGCCGTGATGACCATACCTGGACGAGCCGTTTGATTAGCTAATCACGATGAGAGCTCGCTCTCACTGCTCCTCCAAGAATACGGTGCCCGTCTGAATCGGAGATGTATCTCGAGCGGGGGCGAGGGCGCGCAGTGCCGTGGACTGCAAAGCGAAGATGAAAAATAAAATCTGATAATTTATACATTTATCTGGCATCGATTTGCATTTATGTCCGCTTGACATAATTATACACACATTCGTGGCGGTGGCGTGTGTGTGTGCGCCAAACCGACTTGTCCAAGGTCGAAGCAGCAACGGTGCTTTAATTTCACGCTTCCATCGCGCGTCACAACGGCCGACAGACTGACCGACTGCCGGCCGGTGCTGTGTGTGCAGCGACCACTGGCCAGGACTGGCTGGCGGTGATCGCCGATCAACATCTCTCATCGCCATCTTCAGCTTGTCTGGTTCGCGCTGCGATTACCGATGATGCTACCTGTGCTACCACAGTGCTCGGCGCTTGGTGTGTTCAGTGCTCGGAGCTCCGAGCTGGCCGCGATGTGAATTAATTTGCTGGGAATTAATTATTGGCGACGATCGAATTAGCACATAAGCCTTGTGTGGATTGGAGCTGAAAATGCGTCTGGATTTGTTCTACAGATGCCGAAACTGGATTTGAGAGATTCTCCGAGCTGGAATTCATGTATTTTCGCGGGGAAACTATTTTTATCAATTTTTGACGCAAGCGTTTGAATTAATTGCGGGCTTTATGATAATGAGTGTTTGACGGTGCTGAAGGAATGCTTTCCGCCGATTTCGATCTGATGCTGCTATGCTTGTCACTTGGAATTGAGATCACTGATAAAGTTGCCGTATCTGAGAAGGAAGCCATTTCGAAGGGTTGCGTTTGTTATGAGAGTGGCCACACCGGTTTTTGAAAAATACGATTTTCTTCCGAGTGCGAGGTGGGTGCTTTATTTCAATCAAAACAACACAAAGATGGGGAGTGCTTAAAGTCATTCGACGATCACGTGTGGTTATCAAGACTACAAGGACGTTAAAAAGTTTTTGTTTATGTTACAGCACCTGGAAATGATTCATTGTGGTGGCAGCTTTGCTTTGAGGTGTTTTTTCAGGGGAGTCCAAGTTGGTTTGACTTGGAAAACGTCCCTCCTTCTGTTTGGATATTTCCTTATTCTCGTTGTCCCAAAGGCTAGAGAGTGAGAAAGAGATGGTGTATGAGTAATATTGTTTTCGAAATTCTTTTCGTCATCATTGGGCTAATGTTTTTGGAGTAGTTCGACTTGTGATGGCGTGGAAAGATTGATTGTGACTTCAGGGGAATAATGGACATTAATATTCCTAAGACGGACAAAAGCCGTCATGTTTTGAAATCTTTGCTTACACATGTCATCAAAGGAAAAATAAATAAAGGCAATACTGTGGATCCTTTGTGCTTTCGTGCACTTTAAGTGTTGTAAGGATCACTCATTGTACAATCAAAGCTGTGGTCGAATATTAATATCAGCGTGTAACATTACATGGTGGGATCTAATTATCCTTGTCAGCTCTTAAAACGGTTTAAAAAAACACTTTTTCGATGATGCCTACTGTTTCCTTCTTAAAGTGGATTAAAACGAATACTTTCTGTATGATCCAAAGCTTAAATCTGGCTACGTTAAATTCATGCTGCTATATAGCACATCTGCAGCGAGCACCCTCATTTGTTTCATTGCTTTGCGTTACAAGGCAGGACTGTTTTAGAGTGTTATCGAAAGCCAGCCGGTTTCGAATCTGTTAAAGAAAGCGGTTGCTTAGGAGTATCGTACTCATAATACCCGCAGTCGTGGTGTAGTGCGTAAGTGTGTCGACTCACATGCCGCAACCTATGATATCAGATTCAATTTCAAAACTGAATCTTCATTTCGCATTTTTACGCGCCCAATTTTTCGAGTTGATGCCAGTACTCAAAGAGTAAGAACTATCCGCGAGAGTCTCTTTAAAATTTCAGCCGTTGCAGTCACTGCCCCAATGATCGCACATTAATCACTTAGTCAAGCCCATCATCGCATCCTTTGTAATATAGAACATTCCTCCCCAAAGACAGGTCTTCGTCTGTTATCCGCGCAACAAAACCTCACGTTTTCAATTAAATGCCATTGTAAGACGCGAAGCAGTTCGTTATTGGAATTCACAAAATTCGCATGCAACCGCTAATCCACTTAAACATCTCCTCACCAATTTATTGTGCATAACTCCACCTGAACGCTTCCAAATCGAAACAACGGCAATTAAGTCACCCAAAACCAGATGAAACCTGAAATTCAATTATAGCACTTAAGTGTGTATTCTGCCATCAAGTTAAACAGTCTGCGACCGACGACATAGACTCGCAAAGACGGACATAAGGAAGAAATTAAAACGACCCACCTCTCATGTTTCGCAACAACACCCGCCTCCGAGCAACATGTATCCACCGCGAGCGCACGATCAACCAATTGTTCTGATTGTGAAGATACAACATTTCGCAACGCAAGCGAAAAACTTGCCTTGCCGATAAGACATCAATTGGTAGACAATTTTTTTGTGTCACACTCGGCGATGACATGAGAAATGTTGCTCGTTAACAGGTAAATCAACTTAGAGGGAGCATCTGCAACATTCACTGACGCAAATTAATCGCATGCGGTGCGGGGCGGGATGCGCGGCACCTCGGAATTCATATGCAAATATCCTTCAACCAGTTGCGGCTGATTAGTCTCTGGGATACGAAGCCACCGCGGGCCGCCACGCCGGCTTATGCTGCACCGCCGACAAGCGAGAATAGAGTTGTTTGGCTATACAGCACTCGAATGCAAAAAAAAAATTGCCGCGTTGTGATGAAATCATTTTGCGTTGCGGCGATGTTTAATGGATGAGCCGCGACTCGGGTTTTTCTTCTTTAGAATCCGCTGAATATTGATGAGCCACATGGGTGTCGGGAGATGCTGCCCGAACTAGAATTAACTAATTAGATCATGCCTGTCGGTGACACGGCGGCGGTTTGGCCTGTTTGGCCTGCGATAACCTAGAAATATTTGTCAAGTGAAAGTAATAAGATTTTCGGCGTTGATTAGATGCTGAAAACAGGCTGAGATCCAAACTGATAGATGACTCTTGGGCATCCATTTAGACACCATTTGAATGAAATTAACGAAAACAGCACCAGCAGCAGCGGCCGTTTGATATCGGGCCTGTTGGGTTTCGCACTTGTGACGTGTTTCGATCAAACCTTGAGTTTATGGCTTTTTAAGGTGTTCGTTTTATGTCGGAGATGCGAGGTGTTATTCTGCCTGTGAAGGCTTTCAAGATCATGGCAAATTTTGTGGACTCGCTGAATGAATTGATGCCTATATCAGCAACCTGTATATGAATCTATGTCTTCAAAAATAATGATCGTAGCGGGATGGGTGACTAGGGTAAGAGGAAATTGAATATTTAAACTGCTTCACACGGATGTCTTTCAATCCTTTTAATCAACATATACAGCTTTTAGTTGTTAACACAAGCAATCTAGAAGGTAGCTTAACTGCAGACTGGGTGCCAGAGCGACTGAGTGATTAATGCATTCCAAATCGCTTGAAGCTCGAAGTGTTTTCTGCCCAGAATCAGTAGAGTTCTCTTTTACAAAAGTTTTGCCCGATCTAAACTGTCCCTATTTAATGTTTAACCAACTTTAGAACATTCCCAGACAATAACCAAAAGACTCATAGAGAGTTATCAGCAAAAGTTGAAGAAGTTAATTGCATTTTCATTTACCAAGCGATAATATCCCCTTTGAAGGTAATGTGCACCCCGACAGTTCTTCCTTATTTGACAGCATTTCCGTGATGCACAGTAATAGCAAAACGTCTATGATGACCTAGCTTAATTGGCAGCCAACTCAATTAACACCTTCAGTGCTTCAGCGCAGACCACCTGTTGATTGTTGCTTATCTGGACTCAAGCGGTGATTGAGAAATTGAGCCTGTCAACACGGTTGGCGATTTCATAAAGCATGCGTAACCATGGTCATAAGTGTGACAGCTACGCATGTGAGGAGGACAAGACTCAGTCTCAAGTGGATTGGCATTAATGAGGTTAAGAGCGCATAGTTTTTTTCAATTAATTTCACGCGTTGTACAGGAACTTTTATCTAATCAAACTTGTTAACATTTAAATATGTTGATTAATTGCCGTTTAGGCAGGCATAAGGATACAAGAAAGAAGCTGATGAGGAAGTGTGGAATGGAGAGGCTGTTTGTTCAGTCTTAAATGATCGGGTACAGGGTGGTTTTGAATCCTTTGGGTAGTCAAATTATATCTATGCCATTAAAGTGACGGACATCCTTGATGAACAAGGAGTAACTTTTGTGCACTCTTAAAAATCATGAATTTCGTCCTTTACAAGAAATTTTAGATTTCTCCAGAAAAGCAGGTTACACAACAAAGCCAATTTAATTTGTTAAGTTTTGACTACATACTTCAGTGAACTGTACATTTCAAGTTTCAAATTTTGAAAAAATACAAAATTCTGAGTTTCCAAAATTCAAAAAATCTCAAAAATTCATGGCAGGGAATATATTAGATTTGAGATTCACAAAGTTTTGCACCTGGAACTTGGAATCGCCGAATTCGAGAGCCATGCACATGCCCGAATTCCAATATTATGATTCCGTGTAGTGACAAATTTGCATCTCATTCTTTTACTTCACTCAACTAAAATGCGAACAGTCTTAAGATTTCTTTTAAGTCGCCAACAAATAGTGCACTTCATTCTTATATGTTTCTAAACGTCTAAGTTTTAGGGACTCTGCCAGAAGCATCGACTATCCAACTGCATGTGTACCCACTTTACTTACAAATACAAAACCGAAAAAAAACAAACACGCAACAAATCAAAGGCAATCCTGCCATCCGTCTTTTATGCAGTGCTTCTAGCGCAACCTCTTTGTCTCTCTCAGCTGGAATCACAGTCATCGTGCTTAATTACCACAAACGGTCGAGCACCACTCCCGATCAATTTCATTTCAGAATCAATACCCGGATAGACTAGTATAATTTTCTCAAGCACAAGGGATGTCTGCAATTACCGGCCCGGCCCGGCCCACACACCCACACATCATATATTCGTCAGCACACTCACGAACCTTTAATCATCCATCTGGTTATAAATTAAATTTCTGACAACATGGAACCGTTTATTTCCCACAAAATTCACACCCCCCCACGCTCGCCGGCATGTGCGCCCCTTGAGGAAATTAAGCGTGCAACCCCTACAAGTATAGCAAATACCAGAAATGATTCCACTCGCAAGCAACCCTTCTCTCGCCTCTGCCGTCACCGCTGGCCGCGCCGTGCAACCCAGCTGTCAATAATTGAGTAGTCAGTAGTTTTCCTCAATTGAAGTCCATTTGGATGTCTAAGTCCGTCATCGATTCGAATTCATGACCCAATCTCCAGCGCCTCTGTCTCACTCCGTTTCCGTCTTTTCACCGTCACATTCCACACGTGCTCCTACCAAAAAAGGGTGAACCCAATTTCACACCATACATCATACCGCACCATGCCACACACACACAGACGCGAATGCGTGAGGTAATCAATAAACTTTTTCAACTGACGTCATGGTAAAGTTGCGCTTCCTGCCACTTCCTCATTCCTCATCATCGCCTTGTTTCCCATCATCAGTGCCAGCTTTCTTTCGCACACCACTATGCCGGACGGACGAGAGCTTGTCTCCAGTGTGTGTATGCACTGGCAGCTTGATATGGTGTGGTGGTCTTTTCCTATTTTTGTGCTTCCATGGCTCAAGGTCGTTTGGACACCATGTACATGTGCATGTGTGTGTGTCGAGGTAGCGAGAAAAAGCGGAGAGAGAAAGAGAAAACATACAAAACAAAAAAGCCACCACTTTAACGAGCGACACACGACAAACGAGAGTGAGATAGATAACGCAAACATCATCGCCACCCACTTTTCGCTGGCTGACATAGTGGGGCGCACATACCACAATCTCCGCCCGGCGATTACTTCATATTTAAGCAGTGATGTCGTTTGTTGTTTGGCGTCGTTGGCGTGTGTTGATTTGTGTATAGTTACAATTACCGTAACAGCACTGCTATATGCGGGACATTATACACTGCAGTAGGTTAGGTTATGTCGGTTAGTTCTTGTGTGTTAGAATTGCCAGATGAAAACGGATTGACAGTGGACTCTTTTTTTGTTGTTTAATACAATTATTTCTGTGTGGCAAAAGTAAGGGAAGAGTTCAAGCGGAGGGGGAGTGCCTAGGAATAACATGGAGTTCTTTTAAAAGTGAATCGGAGTGGAGAATATTTTCATAGCACGCCTTATGATATGCTTTGCGAGCCTTCATGTTGACAGAGATAAAAACCTTAAGGACACTGCATTAAGGACTTTGTGTTCCGGATGATGCATAATTCGCTTTCATTCTGTTTCTTGTTTATGAAATATTTCTAGACCGTTTGTGACAAAGATGAACGTTCGGTACTTATCGGGACTTAAATTGTTGTGATTATGTCTTAATTTTGAATAATAATTCTGCCCTCCATCATAAGACTACCGTATATATTTAACATGAGAACGCCGCATATATCTCTATCTCTATCACTCTCATTCTCCGCTCTTAGCAAACAACTCTAAGGGCTGCAAGAATTTCTGAGAAATCACACAGAAAACAAAAGAATATGTAAATTCGCCAATATACCCTGTTGGCAACATTTTTCACTTGTCACTCCCTTCTGTCTGACAAGCACTGACATCAGCTGTCAGAGAATTCAGAATTTCCTGTCAATTCACTTCTGGCAACACTCCCTCTCGTCACAGAGAATAAATCATTTCTCTCTCACTCTCAACCCCTTGCGCAACATACCGTCGATGTTATCGAGTGCCAAGCAAATTAAATTCCCCCAAACTTCTCCGTTGACACTGAGAAGGATTTGCTGGGAAGCAAACAAAGCAACACCGAGCAAGTGAATGAAAAACGAACCCCTCCACGTGCGTTACCGTGATTGCTACAAGGTTTTCCTTTTTGTGATTTAAATATGGGTTCAGCCATCACGTATCCTACGCACTCTTCTCCTCTCTCTTTCTCCTGGAGTCGCACGTCTTTCTTTTCCACCGTCCCATCGATTGGCATACCCTTGACGTCACGCATCCAGTACGAGGTTATCGATCCTGGAGATGAAAAAGCAAAGTGTAACTGGAAGCGGGGACACAGGAATATACAACTTTTCAAACAGAGCAGGCACACGTGAATCAACGTCATCGTTATGGTGGAGCACTCGGCATGGTGTGGGGATGTGCGTGGGAGAGGCTGGCTCGCTATCCTCCCTTAAGGGATGAACGTTGATTTTTCTCAGCTGCCCCGCCCCCGCACTCAATCGGATTGACACTGACAAAGCGTGAGCTGTCAGGTACACGTAGGAAATTCTTTCTAATTTCACTCTCACTAGCGGTAAACTGCCGCACCAGCAGCACTGTGCCTGTTTATCAGTCCGTCTGTTTATTTCTGTCTTAATTAGGGTGCTGAGGGGTTATTTTATTTTCTACTTTCGCTTTGTCAAGCCCGCTGCCGCCGCCAACGCGGACATATTTTAGGATTAATTGATTCACTCATCGGTGAGGAAATTTAGCGTATTTTTGGCATCACTGACCCTACTCTCGGGCGCGCTAAGAGGGTAGGGCACAAACGACGTCATCGTTGCCATCGCAGTCGCGGTAGTCATCGTTTCCTCGTGCCGCCTGAACGTCAGCAAGGGCCACGGGTTGAAAATAAACCTTTGCCAGTGAGAGGCGTCCGCTTGCAATAACAATAAATAATTGGTTTTGATTAATGTGAGGAGCGCGCGCAAGCCCCCGTCATTCTACGAATGTGTTGCTATCAGGCGACATGGCGGGACAGTCATGTGAGGTCCTAAATTTTGCCTCTTGAATCTATGACCGCCTCGTGGTGGTGGTCTAAATTTAGTCACAACAAACAAATAATTCGACCAGCGGCGGGGGGAAGCCGGCATCGGCGATGCAGTTTAGCGCTTCTCTAATTTTAGACGCGCATCACGGTTCGCAGCCATTCGATGTCGATGCGCTGGCAATTATTTCTCAGGCAATCGATTCCGCATATCAAAGATTGCTTACGGCCGTTAGTGGAGTTGAGAGGTCGTCCACTAGACCCCGTGTGGAAGATTCTTTTGATTCTTAATTAGATTTCGGGGTATTTTCGTATTCAGTCGCGTTGAACATTTTCACTCTGTCCACCTCGCACTTGTATCCATGTGACAATGCAGCTGAGTGCACGATGGAGGTGTGTGTGATTTCAGCGAATGCCCGAGGGGGGTGCTTCCACTATGACGGGCTAAAAATACGAACATCATAAAAGTCTCGTGCCAATTCGGATAAACAAATACGGCGATGAGGTACTTAATTGGTGTGTCGTTGAGTGGGAGTAATGGCGGTAGTGGCAGTGGTGGGGATGGTGGATGGCGGATGAGTAGTGGGCGGGAATCCAATTAAAAATTTGTTTTTAAAATTATTTTCCGGGAATTGGCTAACATAAGAGAGAAAGGGAGAGAGAGAGAGGGGGGATAGATAGAAAAACGTGAGCAACCCTAGGCGAAGTCAACAAATCTGAAGGACGGGGAAAACATGTTCAATTTTTGTTGTTTCCCTTGGAAGGGTATAATTTGTCAAATGTTTTCACATTTACATGTCTCGATGGAGCTGTTACGTCTTATTGGAAGTTTTGCTGAACGAGGCTGACGTACTTCAAGCAGGGAATAATCCTGTGAGTAGGGTTTTCTGAGATTGGGTAAACAGGAAGCTTACAGAAGAAAGTTCGGAATTTCCTTCCACTTAAAGAAATTTACAGATTAAGATTTTTTGTTATTCACCAGCGATTGTTATTCGGCAAATAAAATTCAAAAATCTTTGCCTTTCTTTCTAGAAACTTCCGCAGGCACTTTAACCAAAACTATTGTTTGAATAAACCCTTTTATAGTTGGTTTCTGAATGATTTTAGCGATTTTTTTAACAAGACGACCTGTCTCCCAAGAAAGAAAGACTTCTAATTAAAAGGCGAATCTTAGCTCAAACAAAAAAACTTTGTATTTGAAATGAGCTCAAAGAAGAGTGCCTAAAATATTTCAGTTCTTAAACAGAAAGCTGTTTCCACCCATATTGATCAAACAAAAAGTTTACGTCTAATTTAGGAAGATCTTAATTCAAAAATTAGTGCTGTCTTAAAAATTGTTCGATAAGGAAATGACTTTTAAAATAAAGAATGTTTGTGCTGAACTATGAAAGAATTCTGAGTCGAGTCTTAGGCCTAGCCTTAAATTTTCTGAAAACGGTTTAACTTCCAATCCACGAACTAAATACTGTTTCTTTAGTGTCAAGGCTAATCACACTTCAATATTTGACAAAAAAAAAACATTAAACTGTCTGACTACACCCCTTCTCTCCGTCGCCACCTACCCCAAATGATTCATTTTATTGTTTTGACTTTTCAATGTCGCAAGCCAGTTTCTTCCATCCATCCCATTGAGCCCGTAGCGACCAAGAACCCAAAAGTCGGCTTGAATTACCCAAGATTCGCCTTCGAAGCCAACCACAACTGACAATTAATCAAATTCGACAAAAAACCAAAATATTTTGTTTTCGAAAAAAAAAAAATCATCCTCTGATTAATCGTTTCTCGGCGCTATTTGGTTGCAGACATCTCACTACACATGCATAGCAGTCACACACCTTCGAGGCAATCTGTCGCTGCAGCAGCAGTAGCGCCTGCATCTTACATAACCTCTGTCACTGTGTCAGGCGTATGCGCGCCTAATTATGCCCAATGTTCTTTCTATTTGCCTATAAATACAATCTGTACTAATCAATTTTGAGACAAACACAAATCTCAACCAGGAAGACGAAGTCGTCCTCTTAGTGGAGGCCGAATAGAGAGGCGATGTCCAAACCAAACGCAAGGAAACGGACAAAGGTGGGACGGTATTCTTTTCTTATTTCAGTACTCTGACGTCGTCAGTCTTGTTGCCATAATTTACAACAGCAACGGTGTACGTTGCCACTGCCAAACCGCCGCCACCGTCACCACTACGGCAACACAACAAGCATTGACACTATAGCGGCTGCCAAGTGCAATAGTGAATATGACAGATGCAGCGCGCGATAGATGCAGATACACCGAGGAGCAATGCTGGCTCTGTCAGTGCGGATTCTTTCCCTCACCACAACCAGCAGCCGACTGGCGGATGCGCGGGACCAGATACGCGCGCTCTTTAAAGGCTTTCGTCATCTTTGGCACTCGCCAGACACTTTGCCCGAGTTATTACGTTCAAGTTCATATGACTATCGGTCGGGGTTGGCTTTGTTTTCTTTTGCTGTTGCGGCGCTCGCCTTACCTCCTTCACTGTGCATCTCGCTCTCTCTGTCGGTGTATATCTCGTGTTCACTTTTACTCGTGGCCCAGTTTATTATGTATCCTAATTCCTCATCGTTTGCCGCCACGTTCCACGCTACTCTCCGCGCTTGTCTAGGCTTCGCGATGAGGATGGATGATGATGGGGTCTCTTCTCTTACGTCAAACATTTCTCGTGTTTTGTTATATTTTTGCATTCTTTTTCTATTTCTTGGCTTAGCGCTTTACTGCGGCTGTGTGAGAGTTGCACGTTTGTTTTAATTATATTCTTGAGTTGAATGTATTTTTTTTTGTTGTTGTTCTAATTCGCGAATGAGTTATGAACAGGATACAGTCAAGGGGTTAAGGTCTTGTAATATGGTCGGAACTCCCATGGGGAGTCCTCCACAGGTCTTAGAAGGAAATCAATTGTGTGTGGGATAAGGGGTGGACGGTCGGGAATGAATTAATTTCGTGACGACGAATCACCGTTAGGCATGAAACGCCATGGAAAAGACAGTGAAATAAATTTGAAGACCTTAGGTATCGTGTCATGAATGAATGACGTCGTCTTCAAGGACACTTACATTTACCAATGATTGATCCAAGGAGTCGTGTCGTGTGTGAGGAATTGGAAGTGGGAGGGTAGCGTATTATGCTTGTATGTGGGCAGAGTAGCTGATTAGTCTTGATTCATGGTTATAGAACCGCGGACATAGACTTAGCGGAATTGTATGTCTGTCTTTCATTTGGCGAGAAATGATTTCCTATAGTCTGGTAACGAAATAAAGCTCATAAGTTAGATGAAATCGATATGGATCGTGGTAACACTGCTTAACGAATTAATATGTCTTCGAAATGAACACAAAATCGGAATAACGTACAATACCTAACAATACTGCCAAAGCAAGATGTTTGCTGGCGAAAAGCTAAAATAATGAAATAAAGGCGTTCACATATGGCATCGAAATTTAGTCTGAATTGAACATAAGTTTCAACCTATGATTAAGTTTAAATTCAACTGCTTAAAGATTTTAAGTATAACGGATGTTTCGTGAAATTTCCCACTTGGAATCGGCACAACAATTTGACGAGAAGCATGTGTCTTTTTATCTAGTCAATTTTCAAGATCCTCCATAGTGAACTGAATAAAATGCACAAGAATGAAAATTAAACAACTTTTACAGAATCGCCACTGTTTTGAAATTGAATACTGCGTCAACCCTCTTCCAAATAAAAAAACGCACAAATTTGAATTTTAAGATAAATTCAACACAAGTCATCCATCATCGTCATCATTTTTGTGACATTAATTTACCTAAGACTTAATATCCTCACCTAACAACGGCAGTGGAAAAACCGACAAGAAACAATTTTTACACCTAACTAGTACCCAAAACTGCTAAAGATAGACACGCCGTTTCAAAAAAGAAAATAGAAAGGAAATCTAAAAATAACTGTCATCAAAATAACTTCTAAGTTAATCCCACAACACCGTTAGATCGACACAACTCACCGTCATTCATTGATTTATTTTTATGCCCGAAACCAACAACAAACCATTCCCACCAATATAGGGCAACGCCCCTCTACCCGAAAAAAACAAGCCCGGTGTTAGTTAGCATATCATATCTAAATTATCTTTTTAGCCACCAGTGTTGCCACCACTTCCAAATGAACACCAAAAGAACATCAGAGAATACATACACTTAATGTCCTGTTGATTCAAATCATCACCATCATCGTTTTCATCGGTATTTTCATTACTTGCATTCTTGTTGTTGTTGTTGCAGATTATCTTCTTTTCAGCATTATTCACTACTCCTTTAACAACATCACCATCATCATCATCATCATCATCGTTCTCACACTTAAATAAACGTCTCTGATTGATTTCGAGACTCCCACTGTAATTACCGCTATTTATAAAACTATCACATATACCGTTAATGGAGGACTTATATTCCAATGGCACATACTGTTCATCACCACCATAACCATTCAAAGTTGTTGCTACAACCTCTGTTGCTGTTGCCGTTCCTAATGCTGTTCGATTTGCCGGTAATGATATTGTTGTTGAATTTGCAGCAATTGTGGCCGTTGTTTGTGTTGTTGTTGTATAGTATCCACTTAAAACCGTTGTAAATGTCTTCTCAAAATGACCACAATGTATGAGATTTTCGTTATCTAGAAAATTTCGACTAACTGCTGTAATGCTGTCATCGTGATTGTTGTTCAGATTATTGTTGTTATCCTCATTTAATAACTGTTCACCGGGAAATAAGGAGGTTGTTACACTAAGTTCATCACTTGATTGTGGCTCTTGCTTAACAATAATCAACGAGGCAAGACGATTTCGCATTTCGCACAAAAATCACTTTTCGAACAGATCCTTAAGGTAAGTTAGAAATTTATGAAAATAGCAATACTTTGAGCGAATGAAGAGTCTTTCACAATGCAACGGTTACATAATAAAATGTGTAACTGTCAAGTGATTAAGTGATACCAAATTGGTATCCATATTTAATTGATTTTAAGAAAATTAAAATTTTAACACAAAATTATGATTTTAAACTGAACAGTTTTACGAGGACATGATGCAAAGTTAAACTTAAACAAAAATTGCGAACCAAAGAGGAACTCAAAAAAAAGCAGAAAGAAACAAGTCTAAGGGTATATTTAAACTGTATTTGCAAAAACACCTAATAAACACCTGTGGAAGGTTCTGAAACCCTCTGGTGCGGGTTTGTTTGATCCTCCAGCACGACTGTGAATTTCACTATGAAAAGTCTTTTTTTTTTCTTGCTTGCTTTCTTTTTTACTTCTCCTTGCAGAATCTCACACACACTGTTTTGTTGTTGGATGCACTTGTTTGCACTTTTGAGTCCTTTCTACTTTGCCGTAGAGTCCTTTCTTTTTGAACGAACAATTGATGGGTTTTTATGCACACAATTTAACACAATATTTGCCATCAAATTGGACAGACAGAAATTCTCCAAAATTTCGAAGGATGTGATTTTGACACTTCAACTGACTAACGCACACGGAGGCAGAAGCAACCGTTTTCTTTTTTCGATGACAAATTACAGGAAAAAATTATCACGTATACGTCACAGTGCACTTGTTATGCTTGCATCTCTTTTCCACGAGAAAACTGACACACACTAGCGCCGGGAACAGAATATTCTCAATTCACCACAAAAGCAAAAATTCTTTTCCTTTTCGTTATTTTAAATTGATTTTAGAAATTTGTTATATTTTGTTTAATCCTTGTGAAGCCGTCTGTCGGTTTTCTGTTTCGGTTTGCACTCTCACTTTGCGAATAAATTTTTATTCGTTAACAATGCGGCGTCTGTGACGCGACTGAACTTATCTTTACCGTTTCACGCGACTATATTGTGTTTTTTTGCTGCCAGCATACAGTATATACCGAAAGCACACGCCATATGCATACACAGCAGAGCACAAAACTATGACATACACCATACACCACCAAGTTGTGACGGAATAATGGTAGGATACAGCGCAATGATGGCGATTTTGCTCTGCTCTGTTGTGTTGGCTTTAAGGGGGCTGCATTTTCTCTGTGTGTGTGTGCACCCCTTGTGTGGAGAGATTGTGTTCGAGGTGTTACGTCATACTTTCTTGGGCTCACTCTCGTTTGGTATACACACTCATTCACGCACACAGGCGCCAGACGGCAAAACCCACATGCTTTTATTAGTACTTTGGCTAAGGGTCATACACGAGGCGAGGTGAAGTGTGGTGAAAACATCAATGACGTCCTTAAGTTTATGAGTCGGCGCACGGCGTTGTGGGCCAATTCTGGTCTGACGTGTATTCCCGTGGTGTTGGTGGCTGAGTTACTATTATTATGCTATAAAGCGTTCCCCGTTTGTTTTGCGTCATAGAAAAGCTCTTCGGTCGGCAAAACTGTGCTGTGTGCTGAGGAGAGACACAGTGAGTGAGTGAGAGAGAGTGTGGGTGAGTGCGGCGGGGTTGGGCTGTGCAGAGAATAAAACCGGTAAAAAATTTATTACCGCCTCTCGTTGTCGTGGTTCCGATTTTTGTTTGTTTTTGTTGGAAAATGCATGCATGCGAGCGAACGGTGTCGGTGTGTGTTTGTGTGTGTTGACTCTTCCTTTCGATTGTTTTTCCCACAATGCTTTACAGTTTCCTCTTTCTTCCTCTTTGCCTTCTTCTTCCTCTTGTTCCTCTTCTCTAGTTTTAGTTAAGACTGTTTTTCTATCAGTGTTTTATTGTTGTTGTTGTTGTTGTTATTGTTGTAGCTCGAAACAATTGAACGACTTGACCTCCCCACGGCGCGGTGCGGTGGCGATGGCGGTGGCGGTTGTGGCGATGGCGGTAAAACGGGGCACTCCTATATTCATCTGGCATCACTGTCGTTGTCGTACAATTTTCCCTCTCCCCCATAAACTCCGCTACTCTTCTCTGTGTATAACGGTGCAGTGGCGGCACCTTTTTTGTGTATCTCTGTGCAGTGTGTTGTGCGAGTCGTTTTGCCCGATGAATTGGGGTGAGCAGGGCAGGCTTTAAGATGCACATTTTGGTACTGTTACTGTTGGCTTTAATCGTTAAGCGCCGCGTGTTAGCCTACAGGTGAGAAACACACGATGCTTGTGCTGGGCGCTCGTTGCTGTGCGGTGCTGGTGGGAACGGTAGAGTGGCATAGGGTTGGTGTGTGGATGAAAAGTTTGGTACCACTCCGCTCTGGCAAGTTTTGAGATCACATCGAAACGTGGAGTGAATGTTGTGGGTGTGGGATGGGATTGTGTGCATTTTTTCGTGTGCATTTCGGGTGGGTGGGTTGTGCCGCTTTATGCTGCTCTCCCCCTTTCCGGAAGAACTACACACATTCTAAACTTTGCAATCCACCACACACGTTCGCTACATTATGCAGGTGGGCTCACGAGGAAGGGGCTGTTTTTGATGTAATCGAAACGCGATCTAACTGAGGGGTGGAGATTGCAATATTGGTTGAGAGCTTGTATGCAGATTATTAGAATTTCATTGCCGACTGTGTTTCGGGACGCCGAACAGCGCGCTTACGTGAGTCGATGAATGACGCCGATGATTGATTACGTCTACTTCCGTCTTCAATCTATGCCGTAAATTGCTGTGGAATGTGTGTAGGGGATGAATGCCGATGTTATAGCATATGTACGCCGCGCATGTATCAGAAATTAGAGTGATTCACGGGATTTTGTGATTAGAAAATAATAAGACCATCGATTTATTGAATTGTGCCGTGTGTACACACATTTTCCGCTCATCCGTACGTGTGGCTGTTCCTATATCTGCTAGAGGGAGGCAGGATGTCTATATCTCTTTGATTTCGGGGAATTGTGTGGGCGGTTGGTGTGCAGCGTGGGCGTAAACTTTCCTTTGAAGGACAATTAATTGAAAATTGATTTGACGGGAAGATCAAAAGTTTTTGCTATGAATTGTCCCTACGTCTGTGAAGGACTTAAATACTTTTCACTTTTGTTTTGCTTTTGAGGAAGACACCGGAATTCTATGCGGTTCATGAATGAATTACTCACGAAAATGTGGTGCGGTCAGATTGTCTGCATGGGGGATGCTTTCAAACAGAGTGCATTGAATTGAAAGGGTAGAGCGTTGGCAATGAGTTGCAGGGTTAAAGAAAAAAAAATGAGTGGAATAGACTGTCGAGGGTTTTGTAACCGGTCTCTATTTGATTCGCTTAAATTGTCTGCTGCCTTAAAGTGTCCGAGCATACCTTCTTTTGCAACTTTTGCTTGAGTAGTTTCTTTCTCTAGAGAGAGAGAGAGAGGGATTCCTGAAATATCTAAAATGATTCTTAAAGTGCTGAACTTTGTGCGTTCGATTTTCCTAGCACAATACAAAAACAACCACCCCGAAAAGTCATGTAGTAGAAGGCGGATAAGCTGTATCATAGTTATGGATAGGCCTTTTGAATAGATTCACATTTCAGGTCGAAAACTACATGTTGCTTGTTTTGTGAATTATGTTTTCTAACCTTGTGGATTAATAGAGGGAGTGAATTCTTAGGGGATTCGATCAATAAACATTCGAGAATGTTAAGTATGATTGCGTTGGAAAGGGGCTCCTTTTCTGTAATTCCCGTAAAAATGTTTATTCCAAGAATCGCGTAAAATTCTTTAAATCCATTTCAAAGAATAAAAATAAAAGTACTCAGGGTCCTGAACAAGTCTTGTGGCTTAAGTAGCGGCTTGTATTAACAGCTGAGTCAATGACTACTTAAGTCATTGCTTAACGAAAACAAAGCTTTGTCTTAAGTAGAAAAGGGGTCAGGGGTTTTCTCTCTTTATTAAGGTTATATGTATATATGAGATGTCTTGTGTACGTAAATCTAGCTTTACGATGAAAGATATGATTGATACAATTCTGAGCTATAAACCTACTTTTGTTTGACCGTCCTACAACTGCACAACTTCATTTTCTATGCTCTATTTGAAGTTAAAACTCTTTGATTGTTCAATGTGAAAATATCAGGCGTACATACCAGGAGGGTAAGTATAAAATACCTCAAAGACTTCTAACAACAAGCAAGGGGGTAGCTTAAGCTTCGCAGGTTCGACGACTGTTTTGCTCTGCATCCACACGCACAAGGGGAAAGGTGGAAAAGGGTGCGTATAATTTTGTATTGTAGTATTCAACATGTCGAATCGCTTATCGAACAGAGAGAATTCGAGGATAAGTCTTATATTTTGTTTTTATCTAGAAAAGAACCCCTACTGCTAGTGAATTATGCTGATTACTTCGAGAAGCTTAGCACGATACTTGTGAACTATGCTTTCAGAACTTTCAAATAGTAAATTTGATGAGAAAAATACAAAGACGTGAACTCGTCATGCAAATCGATGTTAGTCAATAAACTAAGATTCGAAGGAAAGGAAAGATTAGGTATTGCTGTAGATGAATACCACATGAGTTAAACGACAAGCAAATGATAAAGTCGAAAAACAGATGACAGTTTGTGTTTGGAATCAAAGGAAGTCATTCTTGCATTGGACTCTAACAAAGGATGCATTTTAAGAATCTCAGGTACAAAAATCAAAATTGATAGCAGGATCAAATTAGTTGTACAGAAAGGCAGTCCACTGTATTCGGTGTGTGACAAGAGATTCATTAGGAGTTGTTAAAAGCTGAGGAAATGGTCACTATTCAACCTTACCACCAACAGTTATGAAATTTAAAAATTTTGCTCCTTTTAGGTACGACAGATTATTGAAAGAGGCAATACAACGTAATTTTTCTTCACAACAATGTATGTAATAGCAATATGCACTACACGTTAGAGACACTAAATTGGGGCGTTCTACCATTAGACATACCTTTTTCTTATTTGCCTCGTCCAAAGTGTTACAAAATGTCTCGATTAATGAGTAGCGGAAAGAAGAATATTTGTGCTGAGGCGTATTGACAAATTGCACGACAGATTGAAGAAGTTGGAAAACATAGAGCGCACTTTGAAAGGATTTGAAGAAAATCGTATTTCATGCTTGTACACCTGGTAATGGCTGACTTCGAAAATGAATTACAATGTTTTGCTTTGATTTCTTTCACGCTTTCTCTTCAAAGCATTATATTTATAAGACACGTGACAGTCTATGATGGAAGAAGGTTGCAATTGCTTAGCTTCAAATTTTCAAAGGACTGCTGGATTTCAATTGAGATGCTCAAACTGTCTTTCGATAGGAACGGTAAGCGACTCTATATTCTTTTAAGTTCTTTTTTTACATCTATACTCATATTGAATTGGAAAGTCATCAGTGAGCAATGCGCACGTGAACAACGTTTGAAAGTTTCGTGTTCTGCACCGCAACTTTAAGAGCATAAAGACTATTTTTTGACGCTATCATTTGCCTACCACATCAACAGTTCGTCTACTAAAGAAATTTTAATCCACATTTTCGCTTTAAAACGTTCCAATGCCAGTGGATAAATATGTGGGTGCAGGAATAAAAATATCGTCCACGCTAGGACTTTTGTTCAAGAGGACGTTCTCAACACTTGAGCATCTATCTGTCTTCATCTGTACATCCATACAATACATATGTATCTATGTCTGTTGAAAAATGGAAAATCAAAACGAACATTTTCGTCATATTTTGCTTGAAATATATACCGGTTTTCGTAAAAAAATCATCTACGGCAATGAAGTTAATTTCTGACTGAATAAGATTGTTAATAAGTAAAATATGCATCACTGCATAGGGCAGACGTGCTTCACGAGGTACCATTACATCCCGATTCTTGGATTGCATGTCGGAAGTCTCTTTGGAGCATATTTTTTGTCGATATACTGCTAATGGGATTAGCTGCCGTACCGTACGTAAGTACAAACTTGGTCAATACATGGTTTCAACAGGACTGATTCACTGAAGAGTAAGTTTGGCAAGTTGGTCTAGGTCTAGTGGCCGAAGGTCTAGGTTTGATTCCCGGACGGAACACTTCGCATTTTTTTCACGGCATCACCTCTTTCTAGCTGCTGACTACTCAAATACTAATTTTCCATGAAAATGTCCTCAAACCTCGCCACTCGGAATCGGCAAAAAAACTGTAGGTCCTTTCTACTCGCGAGAGATCAATAGCAAAACACGAGTATATAGTTGCAAAACAGCTACATAGGCCCTGTTTCTTTGTGGGCCAAAGTGCCACTTAATTATTAATATTATTAAGTTTGGCCAGCAAGTTATATCAAGAAATGGGGCCATCGCACAGCACCTCGTTCATGTAACTTAACGCCTTGAGACCATTATTTTGGGCCACATGAAGTCATTGGTCTTTCCATAACAACAAGCGGTTAAAGATAGACTGTCAATATTGAAGGCGAAATAGCTGGAATATCGGCCAATTTATGCAAAAACGTGTACATGGTGGTCATGGAAAGAAAGTTGAATATAATCAATAATTGCCACCAAATGTTCTAGAACACATATTGAAATAATTTTTTTTTTTTTTTGATATCTGAATCCATCTTGTTTTCTGCGACAGAGGGTTGAAGCGCCCTTAATGAAAAACCCTTTATAACGCACCTGGAATATCCTTGCTGCTATTGCACTTGGGCTTAACGTACGCAAAGACCGTATTTAAGCACATCAAAACTTTTCGTAGACATCTTTGTTTGACGTCATTCATGACTCTGACATCTGTTCAAACATATCAACCCTTAAATGATGTCCATTGGTATTCTTTATCGGTTCTTCGTTGCTTTTTTTTAAGTATGACGCACTCCTACATACATGGGTCCTTTGATTTCAACACTAAGGGTGTTAAATTGGATATAATTATAAATATTCCTTAATGGGCCTATGAGGTTCATACTTTTTTACTTTTTAAGTATTTTAAGCCTAGTGACTTCAAAGACGTATCCTCTCTGTGTCAACAAATTTTCTTTTCCGATGATTTTTTATTTATAGCCGTTTACATCACTACTTAAAGTATTCAAACTAATCGATATCTCTAATTTGTGTTTTTTGCAAATTCACGGACTTGTGTCTTTTGTATTTCCTGTAATTTTTGATATATTTTCAAGAGAAGTTTAATGTCTGTGGAATTTTAATTCTAAACACATATCCATCAGTTTCTTTTAAAGGTTAATCCCTAATAACTCATATTTCCGGATACTTGAATGATGACTCATGAAAAGGAATTTCAACATTTGCTTTTTTAAATTCCCGCAATCAATTGTTTGTAATATTGATTTATGTTACGTGGGCTGTATTAATTCACTAATATACATTTATATACATTCTAGGAAATTGGTGTTAATACAAAGATTCTTTTGGATACGTTTAAATAAGAATCTTGTGCTACCAAATGCGAGATAATATGAAATGTTGTGTCCCTAAACCCACTTCTTATCTGACACCAACCTTTTTTTGATACAAAGATCCCAACCTTTACCTTTTAGATCTGAACGTTGTACTATGTTCGAGCAGCTCAAAAAGGAGTGCCACCTAGGTACCTCCTACTAACAGGAGTTTTGGAAGTGGGCGTCAACATATCCGATTATTAGGTCATTTGCAAAGCAGTCATATCAACGTAATTCTCGAGAAAAGCGTACAGGTCAACGCCAAAGGCACAGCTGCTAAAAGTCATTTCAGCTTGTGTCTTTCGCAGAAAACATTGGCGTGATTGAACGAATACTGCAATCTCCTATTGAAGCGCGTGCCACCTAAGTAAGCAAAGTGTGCTTTGGGGTAAATGAGGGCAAAGAAAGCGCCATATGTGTAAAGGGTGGTTCTATCATAATGCACTATGCTGCATTTGCGTAAATGAGAATGTACAAGTGTTTGTTGAAAAGCTATTGTATCTACAGAGAATAACTGTTTCGTGTGGTTTATAGACTGGTGGCGTCATCGGCCCGCACTGCTTCGAAAAGGAGTTTCACCAAGCAGTTACCGTGATAATAAAGGACTTCTTGTGGCCAAAAATTGATTAAATGGTTATGGACGATTTGTGTTGCCAACAGGATGGCGAAATTTGCCACACAGCCATCGAAACAATGACTTTTGCTCGAGGAATTCAATAGCCGGGTTTTATCACGTCATGCCGATGTGCCACGGTCATATTATTTGAAACCGTTCGAGCTCTTTCGTTGGGAATATTTAAAAGAAAAGGTATACATCGATAAGCCAGTTACAATTTAGGAGCTTAAGGATAAAATTATTCGGAACATTAACAATTGCACATCTAGATAGGGCACACAACTCCAACGAGTCGCGAATCTTAAGTCATAATGGACAGCAAGAGCTTTGAAGTGGTCAAGGATTAACTATCAAGCTTAGATTTCTCCGTAACTCTTTCTCTTTCTCGCTCATTCTATTCGAGATAAAAAGACAATCGTGTTTGAACATCTCAAATCCCGCATTGTTTTACTGTAACGTGGGCGTTATTAAGGCAGAAGAAGAAACTTTTGACCCTCACGAAAGAAAAATTGGCCATTCGATTTTTTTGTGTGAATGCCGATAAACAATATCAGCTATACGGCGGTATACGCCCTTTTGAAACGCCTATGAATACAACGGTTAAGATGACTTTGCTACGTAAAGCGCAACACAGCTTCAAACCAAAAAAATCTTTTCCGAGCCATTGGACAGATGGAACAGGGGATGTCTTCGGTTAACACCGTGCACATAAAATAAAGTAGTCGTCATCAAGTTTCGCACACTAAGTACTTTAGTGTGCAAAGTTTGATGTTTCCGGCAAGACACTGTGCGAGTCAGAAGAGGCATTTTGGTTGAAGCCAAGGTTCACCCTGGACTGCAGCACATCGCCAATAAGAAAAACAATGTCACAATGCTAACACGCATACAGAAAAGATAAAGGAGGAGCGTCAAATAAAGGTATAGCTGCTTCAAACATAACCCACGAATCGAATGAGTGAATCGACTTGCCTGTTGCTGGTGTAAGAACATCAGTGGAGGAAAAATTTCAAAACGTTTTCTTTAAATTTAACGCTTTCAGACTTGAACATTCGGTCATTCGAATTAAAAGTTATTATTGTAGTAAGCAGCAAATATTCTATTTCCTTTCACTTTTTCGCATTTAGAGACTAAGTAAATGGAACATTTACAAAACTATCAATTCACTGCCTCGCCAGTCAAAAGTCACCCCTACCGACGCTCAGTTTAAAATTGTAAAATTCTTTGTCCCGTATATGTGTGCCTTTCATAAGATTTACGCGCCTATGCTACATAGAATCCAAAATTTTTGTAGAATCATGACGCTGTGCACATCTTTCTCTTCAAACGCCCCCAATGCAAATAAAGCCAAGAATCCTACGCAATATTCTTTCTCGGTGTAAGAGCATTACCTCAGGTTACGTAAAACATCGGCGGGTGTATTTGTTTGCTTCCTTTTTGAATCGCTGTTCCTTTAGTCGCCTATAGAGATTGTACATCTATGATTGTACGGGAGTCACATGAAATTTGTTAGATCTGCTTTAAAATGATTTTCTCTTGTCACGTGGGTTATGCAATCCCCCGTCAACCATTCACAAATCATCCCACACAAAGTCAAAGGAATTCAAGAAAAAGACTTTCAGCAATTCATTAAGTTTCCATAAATTACTTCCTTTAATGTGAAAGAAAATATTCTGATCGTTTGGTCAATCGTCTTTTAAAATTAAACAGACTTATTTTATTTTGGCTTACCAGCGTTTCGACAGTATTTTCTCAAAAGGATAATTATATTGAGAATTAACAAATTACGAACATGAGAGGTTTGATTTGGAAGCATGCACTTATAATTTGACTTTGCACAACAGAAACTTTTTATTATGAATTTTGGCGAGGGAAAAATTCAATATTGGCGACTGAAATTGGAAAATAAATTAATAATAAATATTTCACCAAGCATTCTTCCTATAAAGATTGTTTGCCCAATTTTATTAAATATACAGCGATTTGTTGTCAATTTGAATTTCTTAACCCGTTACTAGGCTACAGTATATTGCAGAGATGTTTTAAGAGTCTTGTTTCCTATTCAAGTTGTTCCTCAATCTGCTTCAAAAATGCGAAAACCCATTTTTACGGCAGAGCAATTTCTACTTTTTCCTATCAAACTCATTCGTCTGTGTACGACCACAGACAATGCACGCTGCTCCATCAAGGTCGGTAGAGAACTAACCGAGACCTTATATCAAAATATTTTAAAATATTTTAGACAAGCAGCTGAAATCGAACGCAGAATACCGCTGCCCAAGCAATGCTTCTTCTTTTCTTGTTTTATGTTTACAAACAGATGCTTCTTTTAGTTAAGAAAACTATTGACAAAAAGACCTCTCTCGAACAACCAAAATCTATAGGGCTTTAATCGTCCCAGTCCCGATATACGCGGAGGAGGTTGGTCTTGGTTTGGAAATCATTTGGTTGATCTTCGGCTCCGTCGGCGTAGATGGTAAGTGGAGAAGAAGGTTTGATAATGCATTGTATTACCAGTTCAGCGACATTAACAGATTAACAGTCAGAAGACAGGACGTGATATTTGGTCAAACCTTCACAAACTGGAAGCTACTGAACGGAAACCACTGATTCCACCAGATGTTGACTGCGATCAGCTAAACCTAAAATTTGTATCTGCTGCTTCGTGCACACAATATGTAGCCCAAAACTACCCCGCCAATCCATCCCTCCGAAATTTTTCAGAGCGGTCTAACCGAAATGTTTAATTTCGTTCGCTGTACTAACGAAGACGTAGTAGAGGCTCTTCTCTCCGTCAATTCAAACGCATCGGGTCTGGATGGAATGCACCCGAAATTTCTCAAATTGTTATTGCCTTATGTTTTACAAACAGTAGATCGGCAGAATATTGACCCATAGCAATACTACCTTTTTTGTCCAAGGTTTTTGAAAAGATTATTCTAAAGCAACTACAAGTGTATTTACATGGCAATCAGCTTCTCCGCTCCTCCCAGTCTGGTTTCCGAGCCAAACGAAGCTGTAAAACAGCCCTTCTCTCAATTACTGTTTACATCAGAATTGCTCTGGATAGCAATAAAGTTACTTTCCTGACGCACCTGGACTTCTCCAAAGCATTTGATACCGTTGATCACAATATCCTCTGCAGGAAACTACTAAATCAACTTAATTTTTCACCACTTGCCACAAAACTTCTACAATCATACCTCACTGGAAGGTGGCAATGTGTGGCTGTCGAAGAGAAGGTATCTGCATACTTGAATGTCACCAGAGGCGTCCCACAAGGATCCATTCTCGGACGAGTCCTCTTCTCGCTATAAGTCAACGAAATTTCCTCACTTCTAGAGTATTGCTCCTGTCATATGTATGCCGACGACATCCAACTTTATCTGAGCTGTCCAATTTCCGATAAAGACACTGCTATCAGCATCATAAATGATGAACTAAAGAGTATTGAAACTTGGGCAAACAAAAACAATTTACGTCAAAATCCCGACAAATCAAAAACGCTCGTCATTTTCAAGAGATTTGTCAATCTTGATGATTTTCTACACGTAAGACCTGGTAATGTTGACTTACATTACGTAAACACAGCTGGAAACCTAGGACTCATTTTTAACTCCACCTTATCCTGGTCCGACCACCTAAATATAACCATAGGAAAAGTGTATGGTACTCTTAGAACTCTTTGGTCCTCACAGCGCTTTTTACCCACCAATATTAAACTTCTCCTTGTGAATTCACTGCTAATACCGGTTTTATTATACGGATGTGAAATCTTCTGCAATGTCGATTTTAATATGAAAAGAAAATTAAACGTCGTTAGATATGTTTACAACTTGCGTAGATTTGATCATGTTTCACACTTCGCAAACTAATTTTCGGTTGTTCCATTGATCAACTGACTTACTATCGATCCCTTACGTTTTTACATAAAATCATGCAAACAAGGGAACCTGACTATTTGTATAACAGACTGCAGTTCTCCTCATCCCCTAGGTCTTTCATCCTTATTCATCCGAGACACTCCTGCCTTATATCCGAACGTACGTTTTTCGTTCACGTCGTCCGTCTATGGAACTCACTACCCATCGAGCTACGAAGAATCAGAAACACTACATACTTTAAGAGCACTCTCTTAAGACACATAGTCACCCTACAAACCTAAAAACATAAGCGTCATACCTCTCCATTTAATCAGATCTGTTTCATTTTTATCTTGTCCTATTTTCTTTTTCTTTTATTTCTTAAACTTTTTTTTTTCCTTCTAATATGAATTTCTTAAATAAGTACATCTCTGCATTTTTATAATTATGAAACCTTACACAATTAAAAGATTCATCTTACTGTGTCAGCATAACTCAAGCCCCGAAAATCGTTAAATTCATTCCTGCGGGACGAGGCAGATCAGATGACGCACACAGGTGGAAACAAACCTTAAACAAATAAACTGGAGGCAGCTAGCAAAAGACTTTTTGGTTGAGTCCCAAGTTCACCCCGAACTGTAGCGCCACCTTAAGTAAATAAGTAAGTATGAAGCGTCTCGAGAATGTATCTCTTACCAAAATGTTTTCCCTCTCCAGAACTTCTACCTTAACAAAATTTCTCTTGTGATGATGTTGAAATTTTAAAATTATTTCTTTACAAGTATATTGCTTCACGCGCTGTATGACCCCTTCCGCCGTCTTGTTGAAACCAGAGATCACCGAGACTATGAGCTTGAATCCCAGAAAGTACAGAGTCCCATAACATGGCAAGCTGCTGGCAACGCCGTCGAATCGACTAGTCACGGTCATCACGTACACATTCAGTAGGTCGATTATACTCACCGTAAGTTCCTCGAATGACACGAAAAACATTTTTGACAGAACGCAGAATTTCGAAATATAACTAAATAATTTGAAGACGCTGTTGTGGTATGAGTCCTTCCGTGTTGACTTGTTAAGTGTATTGAACAAAAATGTTACTGACACGAGTCACGCATGATCTGTCAAAAAAAGCCTATTGAAAATCAAACCCCACCATGAATCATCCGATACATCTGTGGCCGCCGTAGCTTTGTGGGAAAATGCGTCGACTCACATCTATCATTATTTTCACTGTCCATTTGTTGACTAAAGAGAATTAATTGCGTCTTAAATTTCGCCGTTTGTAGTCTGAGAAAAACGGTAAGTCCCCTCTACTTGTGATCGAACAATAACACAAGCAGTTGAACCTTGGCCCCTTGTGGGCTGTAATGACACCCAATTTATTTTTATGCAAATATTTTATCATCAATAGAAAACTTAAATGTGCTGAAGTGCTTGCTTGTGTAACTCTCTCTTGTGTTATGACTAAACGAATGCAGAGGCTCTTCGTTCTGAGTTTGCATTCTGCATTGTTGATGGAACTTGCTATTCAATTGCAATAATTGAGCCAAATTTAATTTCACATACAAAACAAGCTTTATTAAATCTTGTTTTCCTTCAGCGAAACACGAAAATTATTTTTTTTTCCAAGATTTCTCACATTGACGCCTTTAATTTCCAAACCAACAGTTCGAATAACATGAAACTTTGACAGGTGTCTGAACAGGAATCAAAATTCTCGCGCCCTCCGAGGGTCAGATTGGGGACTTTTCAGTCGATCTGAAAAGTAAAACGATTTCACAGAAGCTGATCCAGTAAAAGTATAGCATAGGGTTTTCTTATAGGTTTTCATTCTGTTTGTTGAAGGTTTAATAACCCGTTTGTCCGCCGACAAGTAGCCCTGCAGACTTTTCTGTTAAATAAAAATAAGAATGGCGCCGATTTCTTACAGTCCTTTGGGAACTTCCGATTGTTTGCTGGTTCCCTGTAGAGCCATGCTACCTACAGTTGTACTCTAGAGAGGTTCAATTGAAGCCCTAACCAAGGACGCGGGGCGCCCTAACCCGGGTTCTGATCCTTGTAATTTTTTCTCTGACCCTAACCTTAAAAGTTCATCAACGACCTCGCTTCCCGTGACCCAAACAAGCAAATTTAAAGTAACTTGGAATCAGGTAGAGGGTCAACTAAGGCCTCAAGCACAGTTTGGGTACTGCTATATGTGAAGATAATACTAGTTGATGCTTTCTCTAGCAATGAAAACAATCTAAGGGATTATACTAGAAGATTGTAAAAGATGCTCCAACACCTTGCTATATGAGCTGATACTGGTAGAATATGATTAAACAATGAATGTTGAATTCATAGTGGGGTGATACTCTTTAAGTTGACGTATACGTCACAGAATATGCCAAATATGATAACATTTAAGCCATTGTTTTAATTTGTCCCCACTTTAATTAAAATGCTTTTGTGCACAATATGCTTTGGGATCGAGAAAATTTAAGTGAACCTCCTTATAAGTACGTTTGTGTTTTATAACTGTCAAGGAGTACATTAGCCATTAGGATGACGCAACAGAGAAAATCTTCGTCTGAGGTGTCGCTCAGAAGTAGAAAACCAACTTGGTGTTTGAAATTACACCCTACGTACATATATCTTAATGTGTATGATTTAAATTTTTGCTTACCTTTAAATTAGTGCCCTCTCAATATGCTGTCCCCATCTATGCTGTCCTCTCCAGTAAAAACAACCCTCAAACCCCTTCTAATCCTTGAAAATTATTCCAATACCATAAGATACCATTGCTGTCAATCGACATATTCAATAACAGATGTTCCACTCCACATTTTGAAGACACCTGAAAAAGTGTCTCGCTGTGTTGATGCACAGAACTCATAGTGCGTCGTCATCGTTGTCTTTTTCAAAACATCAACATCTACGCATTCCACCACCAGCCCACGTACACTCCATTCGACAACTTGTAAGCAATCAGACAAAAAGCAATAATCTCAAGCAACGCGCACGTAAGTGAGCAGCCATGTAACCACCGAGCAACTGGCTCCTATCGCAACAGATACGTCATCTGTTCGTGGGGCGGCTGATAAACAAAACACCAGATTGCGTGCGCCCCGATACAGGCACCTGTTCATAAAATATTCATCGATACGCACTCGCATCATTTGTTCAATAACTGATAATAAACTATTAATACAATTCTACTCCCAGATTCCCACTGCTCTGCTGCCCACGAGCAGGTCTCAGCCGCAGAAGTGGGCGCCATTGTGAAAAAAAGAGATTCAAAACAAATGTTCCAACAAACCCTCAAAGGACACCCGGTTCACGTAACGGAAGCAGCAGGCCGCCGCAGACTCGCAGGAATGGAGCTGTCAACTTGATTGAAGCCACCTGCTTGTGCCAGCTGCTCCCAGATCTGACGCATCCGAATTACAGGTCAAAGACACGCGTACGTGAGCATTAGGTAATCCCATTTGTGTCGATGTTGATTATGATGAATTGCTGATGATGCGATAAATCGATGACGTTATCTGCCTGGTTGGGGGCAACAGCTTAGGGTGGGTCAGCTCTATGTCGCCCGCGCCCACGTCCCGTTTTCAGCAGAGAGTGCAAGTGTGGTGCTGCCATCGATCCAAATTCCGATAGTATCTTATTCACACACGCGCACACAGACGCGGGCGCACACCAACACCACTTCTGGGGGAATTCCTTTTGCTTTTTATGAACCAACTTGTGTGTGTGTCCTTGGGGGGTGAATGCCGACCGACACAGCACAGCACGCAAACTAAAAACAACGGTACGCCGATGGTGCGGGAAATGAAACAGAGGGCGGTGCAGGGTAGAGCAACCACACGGCACCACCACCCTGACCTTAACCCTCACCGCTGGCAGTGACTCTATTCAAGGATACATCGCTACACTGTTGGTGTCTGCCACACACATGCGAGCCGATTCGGACGGCCGGCACAGTGGCGGAATGAGACGGAGTAGAACACCACCGCCAGCTTCTAGCTTTAAATAGACGCTGCTATAAATTAAAGCACGCTGGTGTTGTGTGTGTTGGGCGCTTTGGTGGTTTGGGCGGGCTGACATACTACGGATGGAAACAAATTTCATGTTGGCTCAGGAAAAGCAGTCCTTTGAGAACTGACGAGCACAGTGTCACAGTAAGGAATTGATCGACTGCTGAACTATTTTTGAAAAGTACTATTCCTAGTTACTGTCAGTGGACATTACTGGTTGCGGCAGTGGGGCATATCAGGACTGCAGTAGGGTGGAATGTGAATGGAGGATTATTTTCAGGTTTTATAATTTTCTAGAAGAGACTGGAATTTAGACTGAATCTGGCTTCGTATGAGTAAGCAATTTTCAAAGGGTGTCTTGAATGTAATGAGAAAAGATGGGGAAAAAGCAACAAATTTAACGGGAACTATTTCTTCTTCTTTGTCTGGCGGTGAAGTCTTGGGTGAAACTGGGTCTCAACCAACCTCACAGTATGTCACCTCAACGACATCAAGTGGTCTTAAATCCAGCTGAGGACGTCCATGTTTGCCTTGTCCTTAATGGCCGGGACTGCGTTTTCAATTTTTCGTTCCATTTGAGATGTTTTGGAGCTTACTCGTGTTTATACTCAACGATTCGGTTTTTTTTCCTCTATTTGAATAAAACTATGTCTTGCATGCGACACAATGCTTGAACAGCAGCCCATTGTGCAAATAAATATGTTGCACAAAATTCGGAATTCACTTAACTCTAATTAAAACTTAACAAGGTGGAGAATGAGTCACAAAATTTGTCTAAATTTGAGACACGAAAAACTTAAGCTAACTTCTTTTCAAAAGATCTATCAATTGTATCAAAACTTTAGTCCCTAATAATAATAATTGAGTGGCACTACAGCCCACAACGGACCAGGGATTAACTTCTACAACAACTACTCGTATTGTGCGTGCTACTGTTCTCTCACGAGTAGAAGGGACCTACAGTTTTTTGCCGACTCCGAGCCGGGAGATTTGAGAAGCTTTTCATACACAATTAATACTCTTTGAGTGTTGTCAGCAACTCGAAAGAGGTGGTGCCGTGAAAAAATGCGAGGTGTCCAGTCTGGGAATCGAACCCAAACTTTCTGCGCGGCGGTCGATGCAGTTACCACTACGCCACGACGACCACAAACTTTAGTCCCTAAGCATTTTTAAAAACAGATTTTTTGCACAAACGACGCTATTCGATAATTCATGGAAACCGAATAATTGAATACTTAGAGGCTTAGTACTGTGACATGACGGACACATTTGCAAACTTAAATAGGAGCTATTGCCAAAATTGTTTATAAGCAAAGTAAACGCAGTCCTTTAGAGCGTTTAATAAAAGCATTTATTTCACACAAATAGCTATAGCTAACTATAAAACTATTTTATCAACGCTTTCACTACTGTCAAGCATAATGTTTTGTACCACCTAGGCTTAGTTTTTACTTAATAGAGCCGCACCAAATAGTCAGTTTTTGTGGATGAAATGGTGTCCAAGATACACTTGCAAATTATTATTCCTAATACAGCTGTTTTGTTTATTGACATGTTTATTTAACCAACAGGTTAAATCCCAGGTTCCCAATATTTTCCACCATATTCATTATATTGAGAAAGCCTGAAGCCCTTTTAACATGGTGAATTTGTTATTTTAGCCGCTTGGGGTATGATTGTTACCAAATTTTCGTTTGTAATGAGCTCATATACCTGCAGCTTCTAGGTGAAGAAAAAAGTGTACAGTTTAAGTCTAAACCTGTGTAAGTTTTTAATAAGCAAAGCACTAAAAAACCAGATGAAGTACAGTCTGGATGCCTGAAAACTGGGCAAAAGTAAAACGACGAGAACAGAGATGACGAAAATTCAACAAATAAAATAATTGGTGAAAAAAAAATCGAAACTTGTTTTTGCATTCTTGAGTGTGGTCAGCGCAGCGGCCGAATGAGGCGCTATGTGCTTCCAACAAGATGGTACAACTTGCCACACAACTAACGAAACAATGACTCTTGACTATCCAGGTATGCCACCGAAGTTGTGGCGTGCATTTGGCCAACATTTTGTTGGACGCATAGATCCTTCTTTCGCAATAAAAAATATTAAGATTTGTTTTATTTTCAACTATCATCGTGAGTTTTCGTTGAACCAGCCTTTAGATGGAAAAAAATAATTTGTTTAATTTGAAAGAATACTTATAGTTGGTCAATCCTGTCTGACTGTGATGTCACGTTAATAAGAAAACGATGTAAGTTAACGTTTCTTCCTGAACTCTTATCAATTCAAAACAGCAATCTGCAATCTAAGTAATGCCATTTTTAATCTAGTGCTACTTTCAACAACGTTTTGTTTTCATTGGCAGTTGCCGTGGCCGTAAAGCTAAGACATACTGCATTCAGTTTTTGCGCTTTTGAACCACCATTCAATACGCACACTTTAAGAAACACAAGTATATCATTTTTTGGCCGTTGCAGCTAAATCGTGAATTCATGTATTTAGGAAAGATTTCATGATTTACCGTGGTGGTGATGATATTTTCACAAACTGTCACAAAAAGTACATTCCTCAAAAACCTTCCAAATATCTTTAATACAATAATTCTATTCCATCCCATTTAGAGAAGAACATGATTTCTTCAAAAAGTCTTCAATTTTCTGAACGACATTGCTTAAAGTGCAAGAAACCAATTTTTGGCTGAAAAATTAAGAAAATCATATGCCCACCGCATATACACGCAACAGTCTTATATTTGAGAAAGAAAATCAATATTTTCTTTGCTTAGAGGCTTCGGTATGGACAATAGTTCTGACTAACAACACTCCTGGCAGTTCGTAGCACTTAATCGACTTACTGAAGGGGCTTGAGACTATTCAAGCGACACAGTAAATGTTCCCAACTATTTACTATTCAAGTTTAAGGTTAGCTCACACCTCCCAGCAACAGCAGCGGTCTTCATTACATGGAAGGCAAAGCCAATCTTCCCAGTCCTCTTCTCGCACTGTCTGCCCACTCATATCAAAAGCCGGAAGCAGAGCGCAACTGCAAGGAACAATGACGCCATCGTTAATAGCGTCGTTTTAAACTGGGAGGACAGGACCCATTCCGAGTCGCAGCCCGGTCTTTGTGCCTCCTGCCCGATCCACTTCTGGTTACGCTATTAATGTTTTATTTCACCCAACAGTGACGTCATTAGTTGTGGGGTGCGATTCAAAAACACGACGGACGTGGGCCTAAGCTTTCTTTGTAACCCCTCGCAACAAGTGAACGCATGCGCTGAAGCTTCTCACACCCGAGTGAGGGAACTTTTCTAGAAATACTACGGCGACAGCTCAATGAATGAATGAAAGAATGAATGAATGAGTAGCAGCTGTTTCACGGAGCGTGACAAGTGTGGAGGGGCTGGAGGGCTGGCAGTGTAGAATCGCGTCAATATACCATTCCGGCAGATAACAGGGCCCAGAGGGAGTGGTGGGCTGCGTTTGGCCGGTGAAGCCAAGAATAGCACGTGTCGCAATGACGTCAACGTTATCTTTCTGTATCACAGAATGCGGTGCAGCCGTGACGTCATTGAGAAAGAGCCGGCAATAACTGCGAGAGAGGTATACGGTTGAATGGTGCTTCGGTGACACCAACCCACCCTCGTTCACCTGTCAGGAATGTATGCATTACATCACGGAGTTCTGTTTAGGCGTTTGTTGCTTTTTTTCATTCCTCTCCCGGTTGCGGCGTGTGAGGCCCATGTGTGCCTTATGGCGTGCGGATGTCACATTCGTTCTAGAGTAGGCGCGTTGTTCTCCTCAAAGGCGAGCAATGGTTTGAGTATATCCTTGTGATGATGATGACGACGTCGACGACGAAGGCAGTGAAGTCGACGTGTGTGTGGATTTTATTCCCTCCACGGGCATGACGACCGTGAAACACTGTTTACGGCAGTGAGCATGAGTTGGAACTGCGGCGAAGGAAGAGGAGAGGGATCGAATATAATCGGCAGCGCGGCAGTAGCAATTCATTTAATTGCACCCCCGCATCCGACGAGCAATGGGGTTGCGTTCTCGAATGGGCGCTAGCTATTTCCAACTGTTACTTTGCGCTAGCTGCTGCTTTTGGCCGAGATTTATACAGGCCTTTACGGATGCGGTCTGCGGTGATATACAGTGGTAACCTTTGCCAACTATGACTGGGGCTTAATTGATTGTCACGCGGGTGCTGTTTTGATTGTGGGGGTAGTTTATTTAAAGGCGACTCTGTGACTGCATACCACGGGGGCGTTCTAAAGGAACGAATGAAATGAGAACTGGACTCCTTGATTTTAAAAAAGAGACGGGACGGAATGAGGCGACGACAATTGTTAGGTAACGAGTTGTGGAGAAATTTCTGCAGAAAATTGAATCAAATTTGTAAAGTTCCGAGTGGGCGGTGTGCCGTGGCAATAATTTGCCACTCGACATTGGGAATTGGAATCCGCTTAGGGGGGAATTGAAGCAGCTTAAATTGTGTGATGTATCTCTGATGTGTTTGATTTTCCTACGTGTACTGAATGCTGCTGGTTGCGTTGAATGTGGACGTGGGCGTAGGAGCGCGCTTTCGCACACCTCCTCTTGGATTCGCGAACTTTTGACGTAGGAGGCACAGAATATTATTGGAGATTAATCAATTTAAGTTATTTTTGGGGCGTATTCAAACAGGGATTATTGCACGTCGCATTCTTGTTGTCCGTGGAGCAGAATCCGTTGTCTAGTCGTGAGGGATGAACTTGAAATTGAATGATTGTAGTTTAACGAGTGATGTCTTCCGCATACAAGTTTTGGAAATTTAAAGTTGCGATATTTAGGTGGTGATGTCAGTGCGATTTGTTGCTGGATAGAAGGGATAGCTTCCCATTGGAAAGAATGATACAATTTGGGAACAATCTACTTTTGATCCAATTCGAAAAATTGTTTCTGATTCTAAGCTCCATTTGTTCCGCATTCATACACATGTATGTATGTTTGAAAGTAGAATCGAGTGCCGGTTGTGACAAGTTTTTTTTTGACTCTCGCTTACACGATTCTATAATAAATACTGGGAACTGATTTTGTGAATTCGAATAATAATTTTATTTGACTTTCTTTGAAAAATAATAAATCCCTTTACATTTCTACATTTATGTGCGCCTTATTATTATGTTATTCTGTTTTGTTTCCTTGAGTTGTTATTGCAGTTTCGCTTTAAGCCCCTTTATCCGTATACTCAAAAACTTCCGAATTTCATGTATGTATGTATGTACTTATCTGGCCATAAACAGATTAGGTGAGGGAATTGTGGAAAATAGGGGTTTATTGACAGGATAAATTAATTCTACGGTCGTGTAAATTCACCGTGTATTTAGAGGGAATTTTGAAATATGCGTATACTGAGCCGCGTGTGTTGGGGATTCCGTGTATTTGTGATTTATGTGTTTCTGCGTTGCTACTGAGCACGGAGCCGAAACCGCACGATGAGCGAAAAGGCTGAGCGGTATTTTGGGGCCTTTGAGAGAAAAATTTTACGGCAGGTGAATAGCGGGAGGTGAAGACATCCCTGCGTTCTCTACGTGCTGTATTGAGACGTTTATATAGTCCGAAAGTCAAAATACCGTCGACTACACTGGCTCGGCCACATAGAGCTTATGAACAACAATTGGTCTAGCTAAGAGAGTCTTTGAGTCCCAGCCTCCAGGTTCGACGAGAATGGGCAGACCGAATTTCCGGTATAGAAACCAAGTAATCGCAAATGTTAGGGAACTTGGTTTGGATAACTGGGGAGAGCGTGCTTGGAATCGTCAACATTAGCTTTTTTACCGTACAAAGGTTATTCGTCTGATAAGTAAGTAAGTAAGGGTTGATTCTGATGCGGTGGATAGAAACTTACATCTGTACCAAATTTGAAGTGAAAATATTCAGTAGTTCCTTTCTAAATTAATTCTTAACTTTTTTTTAATGTTTGAAACTATTCAAAAGTGCAGTCCTAGACGAGGAATTTAAAACATGTTTTGAAAACTGGATTCTGAGATTTAGATTTACGTTTGATTTGCAGCGAGCGAGGAAAACTTTAAATCTGTTCAAGGATGGGTAAGGAAGGTAGAGGAGGAATTGGGAGAAAGGGGGCGAAGTCTTGACTTTGTGTAACAGAAATCAAAACAATCACAGTTTTAAGCTTAACGAAGCATAGGAGAAATTGGTTTATTATAGCCGTAATGAGTACGGTAGGGTTTGATACGGAAATGGGGTAAAGCTCGAAAACAACGTAGTTTATTGTTGAACAGATTGATTGGAGGAGATATTACCCGAAAAGACCTGATGAATGAAAATATTATCAGTAAAATTAGAAATTTGGCGAGAGAGTACATATTCAGCAGTGTTACATGACTTCTATAAGGTGGTAAATTAAATTGGTCATTGCATTGCAAGCCACGTAGAGCGATTGCGTTGATCAGCTTCAATACGTAGTGAATGGAATAGGTGATAAGGGACCATATTTGAGGATTGGGCGTAAAACAAAAGGGATTTAGTGACGAAGGGATAGGAGATACATATCTTTTGACCAACGTTTCACGAAACCGAGCGTCATATTAGCTCTACTAATGATATTATTACATTATTACTTTGATAATATCATTAGTAGAGCGAAAGTTCAATCTTTGTCAAAGGACTAGCGTATTGCATTCGGGAGAACTACTTTGAAAGGGATAATTTGAAATGATGTAAAATAACAAAAAAAAAACAATTTTTTTTCAAGAAATTTTCACACATGGTTGTCACGATCCTTTTATCGAGAAATTTTAAACTTGCCGGTAGGAACCAAGCAATCGCTTTCTTCAGACCGTCTAGCTTCGGCCAATAGAAGAGGAGTTGCCTCTATGTCTCGAAGATGGTAACTCGTCACAAGCTTCGCGAAATCGGTTGAGAGGTTCTTATGCATCCACCATCCACTATCTGATTAATACTTCGTCTTGGAATGGAACTGATTACTTTCTTACTATTTTTGGATCATAAGGCCCAGGGTTTCTATGAGAGGTATAATGAAATCTTTTCAAAACAACAGAAGTTTACGAACAATATTACGCATATTTGGTTAACTTGACTTAAGTTTTGCCGAGCAATTTTAAGGACTTAATCTTTCTGAATTTCGAGCACATTTGATTACACGTTTTCAAGAGTGGCAGCGCAACTTTTAAAATAAAAAAAGTAGTTATTTTGGGAAGAACGTACACAATTCAGACACATTTTAGGCTTTTTGTTATCATTCTAGTTAAATTAGTAATATTTGTTTTTAACCATAATGCAGTCTCTCTTCACATGTTGTGTCCTTTGACGATCTCAAAGGCAAGTTAATATATTTAAGTTAACTTTGGGATAATTAAGCCCGTTTTGACTTATTTTTTAACAGAACACAACACACGGTTAGTAATTTCTAATAGAAACATTTTAATATTAAATCCTAAAACCCTACGAATGTACCAACAGATCCACCAAAAACCTACCCTATCCTTAACTGCCCTCTTGTGAGAGCTCAGCCACCTCAAATTCGTTCTTTTCCTCAGAATCATTCCACCATCACCTTCGTCACTACTCACCATAACTATGCCCCTCCAATTGCAATGTCGTGATAGAAGTCACGAAAAACTCGTTCTGCGCTGAACTGCAAACAAATCAAAACTCAGGTCGATTGTATTTGTCATCGCCAGACATTGTTGCAGGGGCATTCGAAACGAAAAATAGGTAACGCACCTAGCCTCTTCACAAAAAACCAATAGCCCACTCCTCATGCTCAACCGCCTTCGACCTTCTCTCACCTAAGAGATCCCATAACACAAAGTGTCAGCGGTATTCATTCAGAATCATTCCTCATTCCCGCTGCTAGGCACAGTAGCAGGTGGACAATGGAATTCTAAGGTCACCGCCGAACACAAATTGAAAGATTCCACTTTAACCTATAGAATTTCAATTCGTCCGCCCCCATCCTCCTTTACGATCCACTCTGTGGAACAATGTGATTCCAACACCTTATTCCATGGCAACACAATCATTAGAGCCCCTCGCCGCATTCGGTCATGATCTCCCATGTCCGCCATTCAATTTCATCATAAATCGTTATAAATTGCTTCAAAGCTTCAATTTCACGGTTTGTTGTCGGACCGCGCACTGGAACAAGCCGCTTCCATGACACATCGCCCGGGCACACACATCGCTTCCCCGTGGTTAGACGATGCTCTCAGCACGTTTTGCGCGCCACTCCGCCGGGCTGCCTCTGCCATCGTCATTACTCTGCCGCAACGGCACCATCCCCGTCACTGCCACTGAATTGTCGATACGCGCTCAGTATTCGATTTCAGTTCTAGGAATGCTTTTGTCCAGCAGCCGACACTGCAGACCTGGTCAAGTTCTATTCCGAACGGATTTCGCAACAATTGGCTGTCTTCTTCACTGAAGATCACCTCGCTCACGTTTGCCGTTGCCGCCTCTGGCCACCTCTCCCAGTAACAATTCACATGACCGTTTCGAAAAGACTCGATCCTAACCACCCATTAAACGAGATGTCTATTAACTACCATCCCATCCCCCCAGCCACCCACTGTAGCGTGTCTTCATTTACCCGCATTACTCGCGTGGGCTTCGACGTTCTTGCGATCCCGCACTCTAATTCGAACCTGTCTGTCAGCGAGGTGCTGAAGCCGCATGCTCTTCGCATACGACGACATGAACTGACGTCCAAAACACATCGTTTTCGTATCGTTATTCAACTTAATTGTACTGATCGTGACAACTTATTTAGAAAAACCATCAACGGCTTCGTTCGAGTCGCGGCGGTGGCCGGCCCGGTTTGGAAATGGGTGGTAAAACTCTCGGCTTCGAAAATTATTGAAAGAAAAATGGAAAAATATTTTTTTCATTTCATATGGGATCGGTCGTTGTGGTGTCGTTGTTACGGCGCTGTCGTCGTCATAGTTGCCACCATCGTCGTTGTTGTTGGTGCTGGTTAAAGCCCAGAGCACACAGGTTACGGGCTTGGTACAACTCTCGTTGCTAGAAGGTGATACAGTGGTGTAATTGCAGCGAAAGACAAGGCAGCCGGCAGCACTGCATATCTGTAATTCAGCCCCCTTCCTCAATATTTCACAGTGGATGAGGCGGGCAAATTGCTTATTATTGTTATTATGAAGCAAATGCCGGTAATGTGCTCGTAATGTGATTTTTTTTCCTAAAAATTTTTCGGCGATTTTGCTTGCGAAGAAAGGAGAGTTTAGGAGACAGGAGCGGGTTAAGGGTAAGTTGATCAAGAAGTGTCGTCAAGATAATTAAATATGTGTAAGTTTCAGACACTTAAAAGTGGGGCTGCTGAGGCGTTGTGGTTGATTCACACGTGAAAGGTGCAAGGGTCGATTCTTGAACTGACCTGAATCACTGCAAAACTCAAAGAGATCTAATTGTCTGCAAACATCTTATCAAATTTCGCCGTTTGGAGTAGTTGTAAGTTCCTTTCACTTTACGCTACATGTACATCACGAACAGTTGCTGAAGTGGCTGATATGATCCCTGATTGAGCTGCACGAATATACACGTTGAGGTCCTTCGTCGATTATGCACGCCATCGGGTCCGTGGACGTACTCTATTATGTTGTTGGTTCGGGGTTGAAGACTATTCGGTCTAGAGCAATGTTGTTCCTGCGCTCTACATGGGCTAACTTTGTATATTAGGTCTTAAGTCCACTCGCTGTAAATCCCGTACAGTTCTTGAAAGAAACCTCTTCTCCCAAAGCCATCAACGTAGGGCCAAAGATTGAACGCAGAACTTCTTCCTCCTTCATCCGCTCTTGAGATTGCCCAGGCGTTTGTGCATATAAATAAATTGTATCTCTTTCGTTTTAGAAAAGTGCAGTAGTCATTTATAAAACTTTAAACACATTTTCTGGGAAATCGTTTTTTTTTTCGATGTAATAACAGTCTTTAAGCAAATAAGCGTAATATGCTCATTTTTAAGGAAGGATGCTGCGTTGTATGTAAGATATTGTTGAAAGGATTTTAATTCATCGTGAGGTTTGATTTACAATATTAAATAAAACACATAAATTTAAAAATGAACTTAACATTTTATTATCGGTTGAAAGAACAATTCATTCAATTCATTAATTTTGAGAAATTTTTTATGTAAATATTCGCCATGACTACATCTGAGGCGATGCATTCGGAAGGTCTTATTTTGGGCGACTCGTTGGTGCATAGCAACTGGTATCTTCCGGACAATGTTGGCTTCCAAAGCGTCAATGGTAGCTAACTTTTTCCTAAAGAACTGAGACTCCCCAGAGAAATTAGTCCAAAATGACTCTTTAGCAAGTTCATTGCATCACGCGATGTATGCCTCATTACGCCGTCTTCTTAAAACCAGAGCTCGCCGAGACCATGTGATTGAATGTTAAAAAGCACATAGAACGTTTAAGTGGCCAAGCTACTGAGAACGACGACGAACGGATTTGCCACTGTCTTCGCGTTCACTTCTAGCTACAACGTCCATGGTCACTTTACTACGTGCTGGATGTAGACCAATCGAATGCCATCCACTAATGTTAATTGGGGCTGAAATCTGCCAATATTATTAACAATAGCGATTTGTTGGTAAACTTTACTGCAACTCGTTCTAGAATTATTTTTCCGTCTGCGTCGCCCTAAGCTCTCTTGGTACCTTCATTGGTCAAAGTAAATGAAGAAGATGAACAAAACATAGAAACCTTTAAACAAACCTAAGCGCCTTCTTACAAACCTCTCCCAAATTCCGACCCTGTTGCAGGAGCCAAGTACTCCTCGGTTTAAGTCAACTTTTTTGGGATTGTCAAGAAACAGGCAGAAAGGGAGAGAGAAGCGCATGAGGCGGATGAATAGATTGCGATCCGATATATAGATGCTCCGCAGAGATATCGAATTTCAGTTTGAATTGAGGAATTTTTGCACATCAACAGGTCTTCGTTGAGAGAGATTATGGAACTTGCAGGTCGCCCGTCGCCGCCGTTACAGCCGCCAGAGTACGAGTGCCTTCACGCTGTTGCAAGTGACTGTTGTTGTCGTCGTCTTCACTTTTGTCTGCCACAGATTTAGTTGTTTGCTTATGGGGGGCATTATGCCATTGTGTTGTCTGAGCCTCTGTCGCGGCTGCTCCCCTTATCCTGGCCTCCACTTTACTGCGCAATGAAGATCTCTAAGGAAAACAATTCAAACAATTTAGGCGTGATGGTATCGCCTCCAATTCGCGTCCTTCGCAGCTACGACAGCGACAGCGACAACAACGACGACGACCACGACAACAACGGCGATGGCGATGGCGGCCCCGTTGACGACGATCTCGATGACGACCACGCTCCTCTCCGTACGTTTGCATGAGTGAAATGAATTACAATGCAATTTTCGTGTATCTAATTCATTGCGGATTGTGGATGGATTCGATATTCCAGTCCATTGGATCCGGGTGAAGAGAGCCGCAGCGTTCGGGGCACAACCGCCGCCGGAGTACAGCGGATGTTGTTATATAACTTCCAAGACTCTCGGCGCGCTGGCATGGATTCGAAGGCGTACGAATTAAAACAAAGGAGCTGCAGAAATATGGGTGCAACGCGACTGATGCCTTACCGAAAATGAAAGTACGTGCAGATATTGGCTTTTGACTCTCCTCCGTAACAGGTGATGCCCGTCGTCGTCGACACGGGCCCATCAGCGGGGATGGAAAATTCTATTGATTTGGAACCTTTGTTTTGTGTGGTTGTGGTGGGCAGGGAGCGCGCGATGCCACAAGCAATGGACAGGAGACTCAAAATGCTACTACCAACCTTTGGGGATGGAGTAGAGATCAAGAGGTTATGATGGGACGTCACGTGGACAGACTGTGCTAAGCTGTCGGACAATGCTGAAGATGGCACGTTGCCGGGATTGCATTCAAGTCACGCCATCAATCGAATCTGAAGCAGGAAAGGTCTTTGTTGACATGGAATTTACATGACAAGAGAGGCTTTAGATGCACACGAGGATGACCTATGTGCGATCCTGCTAAGTGGAATGGCGTGATAACATTTGGAGTTCCATATTTCTAATTCCCTCCGCCTTTCACAGCCACATTTTTGTCAGACCTGTCATCTGACATCATCAGTCCATGTACCACTGTTTCTTTAAACGGACAATTAACCGCAGATCGTGACAAAATCGCACTCCCCGCGAGTGGGTGTGAGTGCCAAAGGGTTCAAATTACAATCTAGTGCTGGAAAATCACATCCGCCAGCGGAGATCCAGTTAGAAGGTTATCCACTTCGATTTCAATCAATCTCGTTGGACACATCCCTTGAAGCAACATTCACCGGGCACAGAGCGGCCCTCTCAGGTTTCCCACACAACAAAAAGAACATTGTCACCACACCACCGCCGCGGGACCTCAGGCTCTTCTCCAAGTCCTGTCATCTTGACCCAGTTACCAGCAGCGGCCGGCACCTATCCCAACCAGCCGCTTTGCCGTAATCCAAATAACGTCGCACAAATCAAACGGACCTACCAGCTTGTTACCATTCCCCCCGCCTCACCGTCCCTAGCATCCATCAATTTCATTCTAAACAAGCAAATTAGCTGCACCTCTACAATGCGAGGCCTCCCATTATCGATTGTTACGATCTGTAAAAGCCTCAAGCCGGAGTTATTTATGGACATGTTACCCGAGAAGAGAAGCATCACCGGAGACCCCATCGCGCCGGTCGTCTCCGTCACCCACAATCGGCCCGGCACCTGGTCAAACACGGATCCGTTCTCAAGAACCAGAAGCCGCTCACTCGTGCACCGCTCCGCGTACCTTGACATGCCTCCGACAACGGCGACGTCGGCGCGACGATCCGGAGCAGCATATTGCATGCCGTTGTGTAGGATCATTGCGAAATACTTGCAAACCGATGTGAGACAATTAAATGAGATGTGCACCTAATAACATTTTGTTTGCTCGCTTCGAGTGCATCCAGCCGGGTCCAGGTTTTTGCTCGCCGCTGGCAGCAGCGGTCCGGCGTAGCGCCGCGCAGTGTATTCGTGCCGAAGAAGATCGATGGTCGAGAATGTGCATCAGCACCATGTGCGCCGGCGGTTGAGATTATCTCCCTGCGAGCGACTGCACCGAGAATGCCTCATTCTTAAGGTCTAAGTTTATGATTTAATTTAGTATGAAACAGGTCTCTGGGAGGAGGGGATGCGAAACGGGACTGGCGAGCTACGAGGAGGCTTGCTGGCGATTCCAATCGATTGCTGGCTGCAGCTACGTGTTCGATGTGAATCGTGCGCGCTGAAATTACAAATTCAAATGTCGACGGCGATTGAGATGAGTCCACACGACGGCGACACCGTACCAATAACAGCTTGAATACTTCGCGTGTGTGCGCACGTTACCAGTAATGATGTTCACCCGCAGACCCATTTTCGATTAATCAGTGCATTTGGCCATAAAACACCGCTAACCGCTCAATAGCTGCCATCTTTGATTGCTGGGTGGGATTGGCAATTAGCGGGCAATGTGTTGTCAAACAGATTGAAAGGCATCTCCCATCAACTGACACCGAATCATCGTTCCACACGTCACAGTTATTGGTTTCCGCTGACGCTTGTTGTGCCAATTGCGTCTTCTGCTAATGAGCGTCTTCCAAACACGGGAAAAAAGTGAATCTATTTTCCTGCAACGCCGATCGAAGACCTCGCATTCAATCGGTCCGGTGACATTGATTCGCAGACTCGTTGCTCAATGTTGACAAGAATGCGTCAAAGTGGCTTACCGCGTGCATTTCCGATTGACAATGCGCCACGACACAACTGTGCTTAGTCACCGACACGACCGACGCTATGCAGCGCTTGTGCTTCGGGTTCTAGGACTTCTTTCACTTTTTCGTTGAACTGTTTTGTTTGAAAAATAATTTAATTGATTATGTTGAAATGACAGCAGTCGAGATTGACGTGGGAGATTTGTCAAATCGTTGAGAACATGAAATTGATTCAGATCAGATCGTTGCATTGTGCTGTGGGTGATTGCGAGAGTGTATCGCGTGACAAGAGGGAATGTTGCTGTAATGATGCCACATACTTTGGTCTGTTGCTAGTTAACACTACTACTATCTAAAACGTAAAATCAGAGGTCTTCTGTTTTGTCCTTGACAGTTGAACCCACTATCTTTGTATTTTGGGTCAATTCAAATAAGAAAACAGATGAAATACGGATACGTCAACCGGGTTTCCTATTTCACTATTATAGTTTTGTTCTCTACTGCAATTCCAAAGGCAGTGATACACAAATAGCAACATAATGCGCAAACTTATCTCCATGTTTCATCGGAACTTGTTGTGCGGGGTAACTATTGTAGTTTGCTTTTCACAAACAACGGAAAAGTTCGGGCTATGAAATTTAATTTTTCATTTTCAAGAATCGTAACAACGCGCACCGTGCTGAGTTGAGTGTTGACCCTAAGTGCGTAGTTCGGCTTCAATTCCTTATTCAGCACAATTTCATATAAATTATGAGGTACAAGCAGACAAAGTATGCTGAGTTCATTCCATTTCGTGCTGTTACTTCAGAATAATTACGACAATTGATCATTAACGTGATTCCAAGATCAAGACGGAAGGAAGCGAGGGAACTCGCACATAAGTGGTTCCGTTTCTCTTTGGTTAACAATATTTGATACTTTCAATGTGTGTAACTTTGTAGTGCACAAGATATATAATTATATAATTGAAGTTTATTATGATCAAACATTGTTTACAAACATACATAGAACCAAATCATGTTACATACATGTGGTATGTATGCATTCTGCCTCTCGTCAGTTTTACAGGTTTGTTTATACATATTCAAATTTTTTTCTATTTTGCAGGCAACTGGTGTGAGAACATGCCGGCTGTATATTCGTGTTGGCCTAGGCCTCAGGCCCACCTTCGATTGTCGCACCGTTCTAAGAAGACAGAGAGACACCTTTAACTTTTCGCAGCATTTTTACCGACCTCAAATATGTGATTTTTCCACCTAAGTGGGTTGAAAGTTTTTCGGTTTTAATCAAACAAGTGCCGCACATGGATAATTGCTGCCAAATAAATTTTGGATGCCTTAAATTCCATTCAATTGCTTTTATCTCAATTGCTTATGCTGTCAATAACGGAATTTTTTGTGCTTAACATACGCTTCGCTCTGAGTCTATGGGGAGGGGAAAGTCGTGAGCCATGGAAAAAAATTGAAAGGCTGAGGGTTAACAGGAAAGGAGTGGATTGAATTGGAGGTAGAGATTATTTACAAACATCAGGAATAGTGTCGAAGAGAAAACAGAGATTCGGAGAACACTAGCATTAATATCTGACTTGGAATTGTAAACTTTTAATACATTGAAGAATTGTCTTAGCGATGCCATAAGGACGGAATTTCAACAAGAGAACTTGATGAAAGACTGTCAAATGCTTTCAAATGTCAAGAACAACTTGTGCAAAAACTGTTTCCATTTTTCAGTGAGATATGCCCTCAGATACTAGTGCAACTGTTGCTGCAAAAACAGCACAACCAGTCATCAAGAAACTTCCGCGTTTAAAGATAATTCATATTCTGCCTTATATAGAAGGGACGTAAATACTATTGGTCGGTGGGAAAAAAATCGCGTTATTTGGGGATAGGCTGTTAAAATGATTTTTTCCACTTACTCTGACTCTTACCGACTAGTAGTAAATAGCGAAAGAATGAAAGAGCTTACACAATAGTCTTGTTTAGGGAGTATGCCATTTGAGCTCTTGAATCAAAACTTTATATTTACTCTTTAATCTTTCCTTTCCACAATTGCCCATACACATTGACGAAGCAATCAAATTTCTAAGGAGTTCGATGGCGAATTCCATTGACTTTCTCGCAGTTTCTTAAAACAACATTTTTCTGAACAGATCAGAGATTACAAAACGTTTCCATTGGGCGTGCAATTTCTCTTCCATCGCAGTGATAAGTCGCTATTTTTCTGAATTAAGCATGAAACGCATACAAAACCTTGGCAAAACATTACAGACATAATAGGCGCCAATTACAAGCAAAAGCAATCATTCGTGACAATCAAAACAATCAGATTTTCATATTTCCTACTTCCCCGGCTTAAATCACGATCACCTCAAGGTCCAAGAAAGCCACACTGCCCCACGTATCACATCGAATTCTCTAAGAAATGATCTGCCGAACTGAATTATTTATCGCCGATCACACTACAGTGCGCTGAATGATAAATGACGAACATTTCCTGTAAGACACACAGATCGTCAAAGTGATTTAAGGAAGCCATCAGCGCTTGGGTTTAAGCATTTAATTGCGCCACACACCAGAAATTCCAAACATCGCACCTGGTCATCTGACCCAGACACTCAGCAACTGCGGCAGAGAGAGAGGAGACAGAGGAGACAGAGGAGACTTTGCCGTCCAATTAGATGAATTTTAATCTTCGACTGCCGCGTGGTGAGTAAGATCAAAGCCAAGTGCAACGCATCTGGAGCATGCGCGGACCTTGTGACTACCTTAAATAGCGACTTTTTGCGTTTAATTGGTTCCCGAACGGGTGACGTGGCAACTGCAAGTGCTACCAATTCAACGGCAAACTTTAATGTGACTAATTGGCCGCCGCGACAGCAGTGGTCGACTTGGGACCGACCGGCGATCGACCAGAGACCGATCAAAGACTGTAGGTGATCTTTATTCCCGGGCAGCATAGTGCCGCATCATAAATTAATCAATTATGTCGTCGTCGTTGTCGTTGTCGGTCGTCTTGATCGATAGCGGTGACTGAAGCAGCGGCGGCTGCAGAGACAGCGGCGAAAAGTGTCCCGCAATCACGACCGAACCTAATCGATCGACGATCAGTGGTGACGATTGCTTCGTCTTTAGCGAGCTTGTTGGCATTCTAATGATGAGATGACCATCTACGTGAATTGGAGCTTAACAGTGTGAGAGACTTTGCTCAAGATGATGAATGGCTTGACTTTCGGTATTCAAAACCTTGCTCACACCGGCTATGCCTCAGGATCAGGGGAACAGGAGTGCTGTGTGTTGTGTGCCATCTGCGGCATGTGATCTAGTTCTAATGGCTTCTGCTTGATCGCTGATGAAGCTGCAGTACTCGTACGTGTTGTAAGTAGAGCAGAGCTGTTCTCAAGAGTGGTGTGTATCCCTTGAAATGAGCACTCCTCGAAAGACCATTAATGGAGATGTGACATTTACAATGGAGCGGCTTTTTTTCTCTCTAAAGAGATGCATGGCAAGTTTAATTGGCAGCGCCACTAGCATTGAGTTTTATATAATTCACGCTCGCTGTGAAAGATCCGCTTGCTCGTGACCCGTGGAATGCTGCAAGATGGTGTGAACTGGGTAACTAATGAAAGCCGAAGGAGCGCCATCCGTTAAGTACAGGGCACTGCAGTCCTTTTTTGGGATAATTTGCTCGTGCGGGGAATGGAAGGTTTAATCGACGGTGGATACTGGAAGCAAGGGATCAATTATAATCCATATTATGTGCTGTGGTGCTTTCAGATAAGCTACTTGCTGATATGGACCACTTGGTACCCTAGTAAGAGATCCATACCCGTTTGTCACATTTTTGCTTCCATTGAAAAAAAATTAGAATCACAAAGGTCAAGTTTTCATTTGGAAAAGGCAGATGTGTTTTGTCCTGTTTTAAAAAATGTATTTCAAACTTCCTTACAATGAACAAAAAATACATCACACACGCATATGTATGAATCTATTGAATACTGAGACATCAAACACAAACACCGAAGGACAGAGATGAAGAGTGCGTCCTTGCCTGCTCATTGCTCACGCTTCACATGCAATCTAAAACCAATATGTCAACTGAATACTACCATCGTGCATCTTTTGCGTGTCCATCACACTCATCTGACGTACGAGTCGCTTCATTGAGGATCTCCTTGGGCGATTAGAGTCCAGCGGCGTACGCTCCGAGAGTCCGATGTCTGTGGAACGACCTGGTGCGTCAGTTGGCTTGGATTCGTTCAAATTCAGCGCCACGTCAGAAGCATTCGATGTTATGTCTAGGTTTTCGTATGAAGCATTCTCCGATGAGGGTCCTCTGCAAGAGCAACGAAATAAATTCAAGGAAATCAAGATTTGGCCTAAACGCACCCACTTCTGCGGCAGGCAATGTAAGCAATCGTGCATCGTCCATTCCTTGCCGAATTCCTCGCCCTCCTCAAGTGTCTGTGGCAGTCGATGATGGAGGGTCTCTGGTAAACGTAAACCGGTCAATCCTCCAAGCATTGAGACAAAGCCCATGATCACCAGTGGAAGCTTTAGATTCTCCTTTCCCTGGAAATGATTCAATTACATCACTGAGTCTGTATTGTGGCTGAGAGCTGGACTCACCAAGTACGTGACGAATGGAATAACAATGAGTCCCAGTCCTCCGATATAACTGGAAGCACCGATTCCGATTCCTCGCACCTGGGTCGGATAGAGTTCTCCGGCGAAGGGGTAGATGATGAGGAACGACGCGGATAGTAGAGCTTTGGAAATTAGGAAGAGGACTAAGGTCTCGGTGACTGCGTCGTCGGGGATAAGGACTGTGATGACACAAAACACGCCACCAAGGATCATCGACAGACTCAGTGGCCATCGGCGACCCCACGAATCCATCAACACCCAACAGCATAGATAGCTTGGTATCTCCACAAGAGCCGACAGCAAGAAGCTGAGGTATTGGTTGCTGCCCAGCGATGGTCCGTAGTAGCTGAGGCCTAAATAGACGGTCTCATTGGCGAACCAACTCAATGTGATGAGAATTGTTTTTAGACGCATGTTAGGTGTCCTAAAATAAAGATGAAGAAAGTGGCTCAGAATTTATCCTTACATGTCATTAGCCGGGTATCCAGGTTAGAAAGTGTTCGTTTGTGAATTAATACAAAGCGTTTTACAAAATCTCATAAAAAATATCAGGATACATACACAGATACCTGATTTATTTGTATCTGGGCGCCCGAAAATTAATGTTATCAAAATACTCTAGTGTTTTTTCTAAATCATATGTTATTTTGACACGGACAACTGTTTCCCGCTCCAAACAGTTGATAGGAAGTCAGTACATGCACAGAACGAATCGATTTCCGCTTGAATAATATTGAGAATTATGGAACACTTATTTTCGAAGCGAGTCAAAGCGAGTTTTGGCGAGGTCGATTGAACGTCCTGGAGCGGCGGTTTGAGCACTTTGGATTTTTTTGTAGGGAGCCACGAAAAGTTGGTGTTATGCCAAGAATCCGGAAAGGATTCAAACACTTATGTTCGATTTCATCAATGCAATCCGATACAAAGAAACTGTTAAAGAGCCACATTTGACCCACCCTGTACATACACTATCTAGTTATTTAAACTACTTGGTCGTTATGCTACCCGGTTAACGAATCTTCGAGGACTAATAGGTTCCCCGTACTACAAGACTACCCGAAGTATCGAGATGTTTGAAAACTCTTTAAGATATAACACAAACTTCACTTGTGGATGAAGTCAAACAACTTACTTGCAAAGATCCAGAACTCCGACATTGACCTGCTTTTTCTTTGCCTTGGACTTCTCCCTCAATATCCGTGCTTCCAGCTTCGATTTGAACGCCGGTGGGAATGTTTTCCCATTAACTCGTGCCATCTCCTGCAGAATAGTAAGAGCCTCCTGCAGACGTCCGCGCATGAGCAGCCATCGCGGTGATTCCGGCATCACGAGCAAGTACAGGAAATACGCCAAAAACGGCATCGAAGTGTAATACGACATCTGCACCCAATCTCTGATCATGTACGTCACGCCAGCCAACATCATAATGCCACAGGTGTAGAACGTACACGTCATTACAGTCACAAACGATCTATAGTTAGGACCAACAAGTTCCAGAGCTGCAATTGCACACAGAAGGGAGATGTTACTTACAAAAAATTTGTACTCTCCACGGCAATACTCACATATGATGAACGGTATCTGATAGACAGCCGGAATGGTAAGTCCAACTATCACCCGGCTGAAGGCCCACATCCAGAAGTCGGTGCTGAGCGAGGTGATCAAACTGCCAAAGAGCAGTGTGCCGAGACACGTGAAGTAGGACAATCTTCGACCGGCTCTGTCATTGAGCAGACCAAAGAGGTACACTCCCACCGGGCCACCGGTGTTTAGGGCGGCCAGACCGATGGTGGGATAAATGTCTTGGTCGCACACTAAATCGAACTAAAGGAGATGTACATATCCGCTGCTAAGTGGGATGAAATGATTCCGATGATGATTTGCAATGTGTGGGTAGGAAGAGCGTGCGGTTCTACATGATTCAAAGCTATGAACGTGGATTGGGATGCATTACGTACATCTATGACTATCGAGGAGTTCACTGTTGTCATATTGTATTCCCAGCCTTCGCGGCATTTCTCTACTGGCCAGCTGGGATCTGGCGATAGGTTGCTGATGTTTGTGGTCTTAAGAATGTTGTACCAGTCCACGGCGTAGCGAGAACATTTACTAAACACTTCCACTCCGTCCTCCTGGAAATTCCAGAGAAAAATTATCGAAACTTATTGTCTGCGAACATTAAGAAACATACTGTTTAAAAATGGTACGAAACAATGCAAATATTTTACCAAATGGTCAACTGCACATAACCTACAAAATTTCGCACCACAGTCGAGGAAAAAAACACAAGAATCGATATTGTCTAGGCAAAAAAACACACACGCACAGCACGGATATGGCTTCTTTTTGCAGTCCAGAATCACTCTTACCATGATCTGTGGAATAGCAAGAAACTTCCTTTGTTCCAATGGGAAATTCATTAGCTCTGGAACTCTGCACCAGTAGTCGTCCGGCGCATCGGACATGAAGAGCTGATTGAATGCACAGAATCCACAGGGAATGCACGCAGGCAGGCATATTCCGAAAACGAGAAGTTTCTGATATTTTCCAAACTCTCCAATTGCTGGAAGAAAGTCGTCTAGATCGAAGGGTTCCTGCACGACACAAAAAGCGATAATCCTTATTTTCCACGGGACGTGAGTTATCAAATTTACGTCATTATCCGCAGTATCTGAGTCGTCCGTTTCAAAGTGGTCACCGTTGTCTTGCATCGCGAGAGATCTGCGAAGGCACTGCTTTAACCCCAGTGGTCAGTGGTTTTGTCACAACTGGTGCTGCCGTCGGTCACTGGATGAAGAGATGAAACCCTTCATGTGTTGTGTGCGTATGTGTATGAGTTGCAACCCTTTGCATTTTCTATTTTTCACCTCATCCGATGAATGGACAAGGGGATATAATTGTTCAGGGACGTTTGGTGCTGACTATAGCGTTCGAAAAATTTGCATTTTACGGTGAAGCGTAGCAAATCAGGAATTTCATTCATGGGTTCTGCTACTGTTGCGTTCGGTCTCATTACCCTCAAAAAACGATTGAATTGGGTTAAGTGTCTGCGGTTGAACATCTGAGAAATGCACCGAATGACACATTTCTTCAGTTTAAAGCAACGGTGAGACATTCTTTGGAGGCGAAAATTACCAACACAACCAATCACAATTCTGAGAGGGTGTCGTATTTGTTTTGCATTTGCTTAGCACTCTTTGCACTTTGCTTACTGCTTGCTGTAGTTCTTAACGCTACTTGTAAATATTGAAAGGCTTAAGAATATTAGTAGAAGTAATTTGATTTAATATTGTCTGTACACCATTTTTAGGTTAAGACCATTTACAAAAAATTTGAGTCCTGCCTGTAAAACATATGAAGACAGTTTACAAGTAAAGTCTTTAAAATGTTTTTTTTTTTATTTCCTTTAATACTGTAATAAAATCAGAAAATTTTGAAGAAGAAACTTCTATATGAATTGAAAGAACGATTCGATAATTACATCGCCTACAAAAGAAATGAACATTTTAGATAACTGTGCATTCATTTCGCAACAAACTCTCATTTCGCCTCAATGCACTTGAACCAGAGTGATCTAACTTCTTTATCCGGCTGAAAAGAATATACGTATTCTATAGGTGCAGTAGCCCGTTTTGTAGCCGAACTCGGTGAAACAAATACAAGTAGCACCAGGCAAAATCTGCAGAATACGTTGGATAGGTAAGCAATTTGTAACTTAATTCGAAATATTCGACCGTGTTGACAGCGGAGATATGAGCCGATGCATTGTGATGGTGGAATAGAAATGTTTTCTTCTCAAAATCGGGTCGTCTTTACTGATACTCGGCCTCAACCAGGTCAATAATTCAGCATACTTTAACTCACACGGCGATGGTCATAGGTTCTATTCCCAGACCGCATTTTTCACGGGCACATCTTTTCGAGTTGCTGGCAACACTCAAGGAGTACTAATTGCATAAGGAAATCTTCTAAAATTGCTACGTTCGGAGTCGACAAGAAACTCTCTACTCCACTGTTATTCTTTTGTGTTTTGTCTACGGTAACCGTAGAAAGTCCTTCAGATTGTGCTTAAACCTTGAGGCCTTAAGAGGCAGTAATTTTCCAACAAAATTTCTAATTCTCAATCAAACACCCGGAAACGATTGATAAGTATCAACCATCGAAATAATAACTGAATCATAATAAGGTCCTTATTATTTCGGACGAAGTTCTCCGCTTGTATGTTATGTGTTAGGAATTAAGATTTTTAAGACCAATTCCCCGACGCATGTACCCTTTTGTTGACAACCAGCTAGACTGTTTACATTGAAGGGGGAGGAAGTCAGGGGTTAATAAAAAAAACAATTGCTCGCTTGCGACTTTTATAGTTCGACGTATTCCAACTGACTGACTGGTTCGTCACTAGCAATTTCGGTACACATGATCTTTACAGAAATGGAAACTAATTGTGATTGTTTCTAATTGTTTGTGTGCAATATAGGGAGCATATAAGAGCTTGCAAATCATTCGATCAGGTCTAGTGCGTCAAAAACCGCAAAATATATGTATAAGACTATATTCTTGTTTACAAATCAAAATTAATCCTATAAATAATAATAATGGAATGATTATAGGATTAAGTTGAATATGGTGTTACAGAAAGAAGTCACCTTACAGGAAATATTCTTAAACTCTGCGATAAGGTATGTTCGCTTACACGCCCAGACTGGTTTCCTCATTTTTGGGAATAATTATGAACAACTCTTAAACAGCTTGAATATAGCGAACAAAAAAAAGAGACACAAACAGCAATGACTTTCGAAAGAACCCACAGTTTTCAAAGGCTGCCTGTGAATTGAAAACAATTTTTTGAACGAAAACTCAAGAGCGCTTTTTTGCAAGGAACCGTTTTTTTGTGACATGAACAAGATTCGGGTGTTTTTGTAATGATGTTTTTTGAGTTGGCGGACAGACCTATGAATGTATGTATTAATTCTATTAAGGGGATTTTTCTTTCGCCATTGTACGTTGCGTTTGTTTAATAATGGACATTTTCTACTTTTCCCTTATGTTTGTGGAAGCGTCAAACTTTAGATCATTCTTAACTTCCGTAAAAGTAGTAAGCAGTTGAGTTTTCACTAAGCAATCGGTTAGCGGGGTGGGGTTTTGCGGTCCGTCTTTAGTGTCCTCACCTTGTTGCCACTTTAAGGCATTTGTGACCATATTCTCTGAGCAGCAGATTAATCAATTTTGCCTTTCGCAAGAATCTTATATTTCGAAGCAATGTATTTTGTATCTCATTTTGAATTGATTTTGTTTTAAGAATTTCAAATTTAAGAATTTCGAATTAATTAATGATAAAAAAAAAAACACTTTGAGTTAAGCTTACAACTTTTACCAATCCGATTCAATGTCATTTAAGTAATAGTATGGCGCATATACAGTATCGGACAAAACATTTGCAACTAAAGTGGAAGTGCGCGAAAACTCTGTGATATTAATACTTCGTGGCAAAACCATTGTTTTCGATGACTGCCTTGCATCGACGTGGCATTGAATAAATTAGGTTTTGAATTGTAGTTGATGGAATTTCATTCCAGGCCTTATCTATTCTTTTGAAAAATTCTTCCGCGTTTTTTACGTTTTCTCTGTTAATTTTTCTATTAACGATCTCCCAAAGATTTTCAATTGGGTTTAAATCGGGTATATATAAATATAAAAGAATGATCAGGGAGAAAGAACAAGGATGACAAGAACCGTCATTGGAAATCAAGCAAGTTAAAGCAGAATCCACCGTTAAATAGCATTACCATTTTTGAGAGTATTCTGCTGCTTACGTTTGAAGAAAATTATATTCACTTGAAAGACGACCGCTGTAGTTAGGGCGCTATCTTTAACGCCTAGTTTTAGAAGAACTCTTTCTACTTTGGAAACCAGATCAAACAACCAAAGTGTTCTCTACTCACTTTTGATACCTGTGATCTTCAATGCATCAAAGACGTTTTCCTCATAAAAATAAAACTGTCACAATTTGTATAAAATGTATGTATTTCTTAATGTCTTTTCAATTAAACAATGCATACTTACACTAACTTACTCTAACAAAGAACACAAAAGTGTTTCGAGTAAAAATCTGATGAAACGAAGTGATTTCAATTCAAAAGCAGTCCATACTTACATTCCACACCAATCAAATGAAACTCATTTCACTAAACCAAAAAACAGATCATCTAAAGCAAATTAGAAACCGAATGAAAACAAGAACACAACAGCGTTTTTGGTTCGCCATTCAAAAAAAAAAAGATTTTATTCACACATCAAAATTCGTACAAACTATCAGTCATACAAAAATGTTTTTCTTTTTTTTCATTTATATTCTCTTCTATCGTACCTCACAAGTAATGATTAAGGAATATACAGTGTAATCGATTCAATCTTACTTTTAAGTGTGTGTTTCATTATTTTTCAATCATTGTTTTTGTTTCAACGAAGAAATGCTCTTTGTGTGTGTTTGGGTCTTTGGTGAAGCACGCTCCAAGCCAATTAGTTTTTTTTTTTTTGTCTTTTATTTATTGTGTTGAATTGCATTTCTAAGTTTATGTCTCATACATTGTCCTTAATGTTACATGGATTGTGTCCTTTTTTATTATAGTTCTTTATTTAAATCGATTTTTTAAATATTTCATATGTTTGTGTGCTTAATTTATAGTCACTCACGCTCATTTAGCGCTCTCAGAGACAGAACACATTCACTCTCTCACACACACACATAATATACGCGCGCGCAGAGATACAGAAATTCACACACGCACAAAACAACATTTTTGCTTTGTTTTCATTTCATTTCATTTTGTTTTTTTGTTTTCAATTACATACTAAAGTTTTGAAAAAGTTCCTTGCATTTGTTTTTTTTTGTTTTGTTTCATTATTACAAAATATTGAATATCCTAATAGTAGTTGATTTATGTTTTTGCTTTAGTAAATAGTGTAAAAAAAGAAAAAAATGTTTTACTTATTATTTGTTTAGTTAACTTTTAACTTAAGTAGCAAGAAACTTTCTCGTAATCACAGACACATTTCATTTTAACAATCGTACTATTTATTTTATTTATTCATTTTTTGTTTGCATTTCCTTTCAACTATTAGATTGAAACTAGAAGTGGTTTGTCTCCGATTCCAATAGAATAGTTAAAAACAAACGACTGTATTTTTTTATTATTTTTTTAATCTAAGTTAAGTCTAAATTCGTTCACAACGATTTCTTTCGCTCACAGAGTTTGGTCACACTTGGAATGATACCACAGCTACTTAAAATTACAATTTTTCTCTTTCTTTCTCTCTCTCTCTCTTTCTTATCCACAAAAACACAATCGCATTTACAAAAAACCTGTAAAAAATTTTGAAAAATTCATGAGTATCCTTGATGTGTGTTTTTTAAATGTTTAATATTCTTTAAAGTATGTAGAATACATTTATTTTCTTAATGAAATACATATATAATAATTGGATACTTACATTTGAATCATCATATCACACGGTCTTGTCGTTCTGTCCACGTCATTAAAGTCTTCATCATCAGCGTCATCATACATATCATTCACCGCTAGTCTGGGGTGGCAACTCATTTTTTGGATTGTTTGTGCCAAGGTCTCAGTTTTCATTTGGTGGACTAAATAGATTAGATCTTATTTTTTCTTCAATCGAACCAAGTCCTGTTCTCGTACTTCCAATTGTAAAGGAAAACGAAAAAAGCTTATATGTCTAGAGAACCATCTGAATGAACCTACAGACTCGAATACGAAATTTTGGTTAAAAGTACTACAACGTTAAGGTGCGGTTACGCGTTAACAAAATTGAAATTATTATCCTTTTCGAAGCTTTTCAATTGTCAGCTAGGCACAAAAATTAAAATATAAGAAAAAGTGAGGGCAAATTTCTAGTAGTTCCCGTTGAGGCACACTTTCTCGAGTGGAAAATTTGTCGAATTGCAATTAACTCCTTTACCTATACAATACACATTGATGACAAAATACTGGTGTCATCATTGCCAAGCTATTAAAGCAAAAAATATATTGAACAAAATTTGTTGAAATTTAAAAATGGGCTCAGACACTAAACAAACAAACAAATGCAATTATTTGCTACAAGCCGCTGAAAATGCTGTTTTTCTGAATTCTATAGTCTTACCTCATCTATGTATCATAAGTCGTATAACTCTTGTATTTCTTTCGTAGAATTTACTCAACAAATTGAAGCTTGTAATAGAATTTCAAAATACAAAATGACGATACGAAATTCGTATTTCAGACATACGACTGGATACGACTATAGTCGATTTCAATGCCTGCGTTTACCAATGCCTGCGAACTCCACTCGACTTTGGGTGTTGGGCGCAATTGATTAATTTGTATTTAATTAAATTTTTAACGTTATGCCATATTAAAACCTGATGTTCAAATATATAAACTTTTATACTAAATTTTTTTATTAATTTCATTCTTAAGTGAACCTGAACCTGACCTCTTTCGTAGAATTTACTCAACAAATTGAAGCTTGTAATAGAATTTCAAAATACAAAATGACGATACGAAATTCGTATTTCAGACATACGACTGGATACGACTATAGTCGATTTCAATGCCTGCGTTTACCAATGCCTGCGAACTCCACTCGACTTTGGGTGTTGGGCGCAATTGATTAATTTGTATTTAATTAAATTTTTAACGTTATGCCATATTAAAACCTGATGTTCAAATATATAAACTTTTATACTAAATTTTTTTATTAATTTCATTCTTAAGTGAACCTGACTTAGGTCCGATTGATTTAAATCTAAGAAAAAAATATGTAGATCTGACGCTTTCGTTATTGTTAGTCTTGTTCATCATCATCATCATCATCATCAGCGTTATCACAAAATACTCTCAACATCACCTTTTCTAACAACATCTCTCATAACAGACACACCTTCTTGAATCCGATAGAATCCCAAACAAATTCAGTAGTAAAAAATCATACACTCATCAGAATTGCTTTCAATCGTTTTAACCTAAAGTAAATAATCAAAAAGTTTTAACAAATATTCAAATATTCTCTATGTGTGAAAATAAGATCATTCTGAAGCTGGTTCGTATAACTTTAACAGTTTAAGATTGAGTCAATGCTACGTCTTACTTCTTGCAAAATATAACGTACCATCTGTGAACTGTTGAAGTTTTTCCGTAATATGTTACATATTTCAGTTAAGAGGATGTATGTGCTAGTCATTTGATGCACGATCTTTTGACAAGCATTTAATTGTAATCCGCATGCGAAACATTAATGTACTGATTTAAATGACAGCGATATTATTTTATCTTCGTCTTCTTATGTAAGATGTTTAATTAATGAATATCATTGAACTAATGCAGCAATTAAAAACTACCTGGTGGCAGTTGTATGTAAGCTGCATAACAAGCTGGTAAATTGTAAAATATGCAATCATGGCCCCTTACGAATCGTTTAATTGTTCCTATCTCTCAGTAAACGAATGAACCTAACATTAAATTCAGAGGTTGTGGCCAAAGAGCAAAGTTCCATGATCGAATGACACATGTAGATCGCATGAGCAAAATGCCGTCGTTAAAAACATTCTAATGTTAGCTCCCATTGTATTTGCTATTTTAAAGGATATCATTAATTCTTGACTGGAGGATCTTCGTGGGTTAATGGAAATGAAATTTATTGTAAAGCCTAGACCAGGGTTGATGCTCTAAGCCTGTGAAGATTTTGCAAAAAGTGGAATTTCTGGACGCACTACGGGTGGAAGGTTGTATTTGCGATCATAAACGCTATGCAGTTGTGCGTTTAAGTGCAATCAAGTTGCCAGCAGTTTTTATGTCAAAAGTTACAGTAGAAACAATTTAGCACTACTTGACTTAAGTCACTTTTATAAACCATTTTTGTTGAACCGCTACCGTTTTCTTTAAAGAAATAACTTGAGATTACATTTCGTCTATTGCTCACTCAATTTTATAAGTATTTCCTTATTAGGAAGTTGGCATTGAGAAACAATACACCGTCAGTTTCAATCACAGCAGAATGTTGGGAAAAGGAAACTCACTTCACTTCGTTTAACTGAAGCGAATGGGTCAAAGTGCGGAGGTATGCATTGTATTTATATTTCTGAATGTTCTGTGTTTCCTCCAATCAAATTTGCAAATATTTTGCATATGCAAGAAGTCTGTATACAAGGCTTTAACGTTATCTGTACACGGCAATGCTTTTATTTAATCAATTTTAACACAACAGATTTTTTAGACTGGTGACTGTACAAAAAAGAGGTTTCATACGTTCAGGAGATGTGAGGAGTGTAACAAACATGTTGGAAGGACAGACGAATGAACTGACCGAAACTGTAAAGTTTTAATTCTTTGGAAAATAAAAGCAGTTCAAAAACTGAACGGTGACTTCTCTGACTCTATGTCGAATTAAGCATTTTCCAACAACCACTAGTTAGGGAAACATTGTACCTCCCGAAATTCAGCTTCAGAATAAACATATTCACACATTGACTCTGGAAAAAAAAATTAAAAGAACAGTTAAAAGATCTTAAACGGCTAAGAAATTTGGTCACCTATGACTTTGTATTTATGTTTGGTTTCATTGTTATGAATATTTCGTTTTGTTTTACTTTCTTTATGTTAAATTTATTGTATTTATTTGTATATGTGTTTTCGTTTTGTATTTGGTTACCTAAATGGTATTAAATATAAGCGTATTCATTTTATTGGAATATTCTGTGTATGTAGTTTAAAAAAAAGATCAACTCTTTCGGTTTTTGTATTTTTTTTTTTAATGAAAATCTTTATTGAATGTTTTGTATTTGAATTCATCAATTCCGTTTAAAATCTTTAGATTTTTTGTGTTTTTGCCTTTTATTTTATAATTAATATTCAATAAAACTACTTCACACCCATACTTTCTACGTTTATTTCAATTTCACAGCACTTATTCCATATTTTCCCTTTTCGCTCTTGACTTCTCTCGTCTCCAAAAACACTCTTAAACCTCTTGGATTGTGTATTTATTTTAATTCATTCATAATAACAATCAACATATTCTCTTTTTTTTTGTTCAATTATATAGAAATCATATAGATGAATCAGACATACAAAAATATCGAAAATACAATGTTGCAGCAAAGATGAAAATCAAAAATAAAATGTATTAATGTAACATTCTTTCACAGACAGAGTTCATTCACCCTCGAGCAGGCGCAAAAAATGTAAATTCATATCACAAGCAATCATTCATTTGATGAATTAGTTAAGAGAAAACATCATCACTATCACTAGAAATTCACAGTATTCAACATTCAGAACTGTCACAGCATTTGAAAGTCACATCACGCATTCAATAGAAGCACACGTGTTTTTTGGGGGGGTATTTGCGAAGGACACACACTTGAACAATCTCTCGATCAGGGTGATATATTAGGTGACAGAGGACATGACTGAGGCATTACACAGTTTCTTAATGATAGACGAATAGGTTTTTAGCCAGGAAGTGTAGTTTTTGTTCCAATAATAAGAAAATTCATCATCGATTAAGTGCCCTTGATTTATTACTTGCAACCAACCATAGGTTGTTTTGTCGGCGAAAACTGACTAAGGATGGATAATTGTGGTCGAAGACTGTCTATTCTATCAAACAGGTTGTTTACGGCCGATGATGTTCATGTTGATATGTAATTTAAGGAAATGCTTTTGAATTCTATGTTGGCTAGATGACTATAAGTTCTAGGAGATACACACGAATGGTATTTAAACGTTAAACGTGGTTGTTGCCTGCGTAAAGTTTTAAAGTGTATTTCTCGATATCTGTCAGAAATTGTTTTGTAAAAACACAAATAAAATTGTTTGCTCATGTTGCAAATTAAAAAAAAAATATTAAAAATAAGCAGTGTGTACAGACTTTAAACTCATTGCTTACCGAAATCGCAGTACAAACTTGCACATTCCATCGTGTTTTCATTTAAAGCCCTTGATCAGTTAATTTTATCGTTCTATGCATCTACAGGTTTTTTTTTTTAATTAAGAACTTGGATATATCCTTCATCCTCAGTCATGAATCTCGTCGTCTTATCGGTAACACAAGTCCTAATGCTCACATTTACACCAACACACACTCAATAAGATTCATAAACTTACATCCTACATTAAGCATACATTCAGATAAAACTACAAAATATCGCAAAATAATCATTCACACACGCACGCACTCATCGCATTCGCACACAACACTCACTCACACACAATCGACACTCATAAATATGCATACAAAAATTGTAAAGAATCAGTCTCACATTCATCATAATAATAGTTTTTTGTAAACCACATGAATACATTTCATTCTCACGAATCAATGAGAATCGATGATAAGAATTCATGAAATAACCATCAGAATACCTAAAACATATGTTGGAAAAAAACTGTTAAATAATTCGAATCTCAACTCAAACACTCGTGCAAAATTTAAAACATTTCAAAAGCGCATACATTTGGGTAACTAACTCTTCATCATCAACACGCCAAACACCAAGCATACGCTAATTTGCGTGCTCGCCATTCTTCTCTCCCTCTCTCTCTCTCTCTCTCTCTTTCCACCTTTCGCACTCTCAAAAAGAAGATACAAACCAGAATGAGAAATGAAAGAAAATGGTATACAAATTCGCACGGTTATAACATTCACACAAAACGTGTTAATATTGATTATATTGTTTTCTTAAAATGTTGCTTAAATATTTAAATGTAATGTTCTTCTATATAATTGTTATGTGTATTCTTCGTTCTTTTCTATGTTACTTTGTTTTGTTTTTTTTTTTTTTTTTTTGTTTTTTGTGTTTTTGATATAATGAAAAAAAAAAATAATCAGTATTATAATAAAAAGAAATATATATATGTGCAGCTTTTTCCAGCTCATATGATCATTTGTTTGTTAATTTTAAGTAGACAATTATAAAACACGTCGTTTTTTTTAACATACATAAATGATTTTGATTTCTAGTTAATTTTTCTTTTCGGGGAGGGGACTGTTGTTCTGATTGTTGGGGACTGATTAAAGATTATTATCGTTTTAAGTGTGTTGTTTTGTTTTTTTCTTGTGTTTTAACTAGATGAAGCAAAAAAAAAATGTCGAAGTTAAAATGGAAATCTGTTCGTGAATACTTGCAGAAGTTTGCAAAAATGATAGAACAAAAAAAAAAAAATATGTATATAAAAGTATTAAACAGAAATTACTATGCATAAATAAAAAAAAAAATGATCATCGTTCTTTTGACGAAGGGGGTGTTGCACTACAAATCTAAGTACAATAGTTTATTTTTTTATAACTAAAAAAGATCAAACCAGCTTTTATCCTTTGTTTTCGAATGGGTTTTTTTCTGTTTTCTGATGTTGTGAAGAAAGTGAACAAATGTGTTTGAGAGATGCATATCGTGAGTTTTATAGAATGCATCAGATTTGTTTTGTTTTTCTTTTTCTCTTTCTCTGTTCTTTATTATTAACTATCTGAAGAAATCTGAAAGAGAAATTGTAAACGTTGTTGGTTTCCTTTGAATGTTATCATCGTTTCAATACAGTCAACTAGGAGTTTGTTGTGCAAAGTGGAGTCCTTTTTGGACTTACACCAACCGAACTGGATAGTTAACTCATGCAATAAATAAAGGTTCTAATTTTTTTACTTTCTTGTAAATGCTACTTCTTAGGGGGAAAATCTAATTTAAAGAAGTTTTTTTTTTCAAGGAAAATCAATAAGATGTAACGGTCTCCACAAGAACGGCCAGTTCGATGACTGCGTCAAACTGCCAAGGAATCTGTCTGCTTAACATCACATACCAGATCATCACTGTCGTTCTGTGTGACCGCTTTATCAGTGTGGTTACAGATCGATTAAGGTCATCATAGACCAAAAACTCACACGTGTCAGATCAGATACACCCACCGTATATTTGTCGATTTTAAAGCTTTACACACTCACGTCTTATGTTGGCATTTCTACCAAACGCGTTAGTTTGTGAAGGATATTTCTCGCTGCTCTGCCAATGTCGGTATCGAACTCGTTGACACTTTTCACGTCAATAAGGTTTTACACAAGGCAACGTGTTTTCATGTAACCTTTAACATTTTTCTTCAGAAGATCGTAAGTCAATAGAAGAGGCACAATCTTCCAAACGTCCGTTCAGCTGCTGTCTTACGCGGATAACTCATATGATGTTGGACCAACACAGCGAGGTGCCAAAGAGGCATTTGCTGGGATTGAAACGACTACAACGGACATATAAAAACGACGTTCCTGAGAGTGCGGTCACAATGGAAGTAGTCAAAGTAGCCGAAGACCATAGCTCCGGTGTAAATGCCATATAAATGGTACCGAAATCAAGCGTAGAACCACTTTTGCCAACGGCAATCCAGTAACAAATAAAAACTTCTCTCAAAAGACTAATCTTTAATAACACCTTGATTACTCCTGTCCTGTTCTCTGGGGCAGAAACTTTGACCGTATAAAAAGCGGATAAGAAAGTAATTGGGTCTTTGCAAAAGAAAAGTGGAGTCTTTGGTCCTGTTTCCGGTGATGGCATCTGGAGAACAAGACCCAACGACGAATTGTACAGATTCTAAGCTGACATGCACCTACAACGACGTCTGTGGATACAAGATGTCTACGTCATGCGGAGCGAATAGATAACACTTTCGCAGTTGGAATATATTGAATTTTTATTTCGGTCACTTCGACATGAAGAAACCAATACGTTTGTGTAAGGAAGAGTGTCCACAGCTTCTGGGGTTGGTATTTGATTACGTGGAAAATTTGACATCAATGCCCCGGTGTACAACTTTGTTGATGGAATTGTAAAGAGACATCGATAAGATGCTTTACAATTCGTGCGTTTCACAAACTACCCTTAAGTTGACTGTACTTTGTTCTTATTACAAATATCTCTTTTGCTGAACTTGAGATAAATATTGAATATAGTCATATGCTTTACTTACCAATACATCAGTATAGTATGATTACTCGCGAAGTTTCTTGATCTCTTTTGTGGCCCAATTGCAAAGCGTTTTTGTGCGTGACGCCTTGCAACGTTTACCGTCGGCAAGGAATTGACTGATGGTGATATCTTCAAGCAGAGGATAGAGCTGTGGGCCGAAGGCGGTGCACAGATCGCCAATAAGTCCGGCAGATATTGCCACAATGGAATCGGAGACGTCTCCCTCTTGTGCGATTGTTTTGATGAAAGTTATTATGTGAACAATATGACCCTCCATGTGACGCACTTCAGGATTCGGCTTCGCTTCGGCTCCCTTGAGACCCTGTAGAATGCCAGTATACGCTTCGAGGACACTCTCGCGCAGTCCGTTCAAATATTCAAGCATATCGTAGCTGTTTTGGTCTACTTGTACGCGGGATGCATGTAACAACATTTCCAGCACAATTGGCAGGTATTTTACAAACTCAGTGCCGATGCTAAGCGCCATATCGCCGAACACAGAGAGAATTTGTGGCTTGACTGAGCGATGAAGCGACGGCTGACTTAAATTCTCGCAGAGGGTGGCCATGATGTCGTCGCAGTATGGTAGAACGTGCGCTTTTAGGGCGCGGCAGATGTCGCCAGTAAGACCGACGGCTGCGCAGCAGACCTGGTACTCCTGGTAGTTCTTGAGACCCATGAACAAGTATGGTTTGAAAACATCCATGTACTTGAGGAATTTAAGTCCCAATAGCTCTGCCAAAGTTGAGACAGCGATGAAGGCGTCTTCCTGGACGCCGCCAACTTTGCTTGACGAGGAGCTGAACATTGTCAGAATTGCGGTCATAATGGCGTCAGAGATCTTGGGTGCGTCTTCCTCGCGAACCTTCCGAAGCACCGACTGAAGAGTTGCGCACAGTAACGACTGAATGTCGTTGAACTGGTTGCGGTCGCTGTGGTTGGACATATGGGCTTCCATCTGAAGGACTTGATTTAGCCTGTCCAAGATGACGATGGTAGTCTTCTGGACGATCAGATAGCAATCGACTGGCGAGTTCTTGATCATATCCATAAGGGCCTCATAAGCAGCGGCACGGAGGTTAGCCTGTGCACCGTCCTGACGGTCTGTTGTCTCCAGAAGCTGAGTGATGATGTACTCAAAGTACGGAGACAAGCAGTATGTTTGCGGTGTTTCACCGTCAGCGGTCTCTGCCGCCTCATAGGCTGCATCTGACAGCCCAATGAACGCCCAGCAGACGTTTGCGGCAACTCTTGGCTCAGCCTTCAAGCCCTTGAGGAAGCATTCCAGAAGTGTGTTCAAGTAAGTCTTGTTTATGGCTGCTTCCGGAATTATCTGTAAAGTCAAAAATACGTTGCGTTAGGCAGAGACTAAGGCTTATGGTATTTAAGACTTACGTCGCAAATCCTTCCGAAGGTCCATGCGGTCGTGTCCCTCACAATCACGCTTGAGTCGTACATCAATCGGATCAGAGTGGGCATGGCCTGCTCGACCAGTGTCTTAAGGGTTGACGTCTCGACGCCGCTCAATATCGAACCGAACGCCATAACAGCGGCATCACGCAATCTCCAGTTCGACGATTCAATGTTGTCCTTTATGAATGGAAGGACGTGTGGAACAATCTCATCTTCGCAGCAGGTTGCCAAAAGCATCAAGCAAACACTGGCAGCCTTCGATGGGCTCCAGCTGTCTTCGTCATCGCACTCATCTTGCTTTGTCAGTTTCTCCATTAGCACAGGAGTCAAATATTGTAGGGCACCGCGCGCGTAATGCTTGGAGGACCGTGCCGGTGTGCGACCAGCGTCAGTGGCCTCTTGGCTTTCTATCGCCAAATCGACTTCTTCGTCGCAAACGTTCGACCAAAACTCAATGCCCTGCAGAGCGATCTGGTCGTGCTCCGACTTCATAGCCTCCAAGGTGATTGGGAACAAAGCCTGAGCCATGTACGGCTCCATGTACTGGTAATACAAAGACAGTATCTTCACGAGACACTGTAACGCGGCAACGCAGATCTGAGTGTCTTGCGATTGTGTGGCCTCGCACACCACTTCCATGATGAAGTTTCGTTCAGTGTCCTTTTCAAAGTTTGCCTTAGTGAACTCTAGAGAGTTAAGAAGCGCCGTGGTGGCAGCCAGACGCACATGGTTGCTGGGTTCCTGTTTGCGCATTCCGTGAATAATGGCGGTGAGTATCTGATTGGCCTGGTGTTCGAGCACTCCCGGACGGATGTCTTGACAGATATAACCTACACGAAAACTCAGATGAGTGACAACGGAAGTGTTATTAAATTCAGCCGTAATTCCTACCAATTGCCTCTAGTGCTGCTTCACGGTCCATTTCGTTCGATCCCTCGCTGACGACTTTACTCACCAGAGTGCTGATAAGTATCCCCCATCGGCCGTTTGCAAGTTCGGTTACTGCCACATATGCAACGCACTGCGCCGCACATGATGGTCGGGTGTTCTCCGTGCCCAAAGAACCCAGAATCTGCACCAAGGAGACAGAACGTTATAAAATAACTCAGAAAGGGATGAGGACGCTCAATGGAGTACTTACATTTTTCTTAATATATTCACGGATCGCTTCGGGGAACTGTAGCCATCTCTCCTGGTACTGCACGTTGATGGCTTCATCTTTGCTGGTTAGGTGATTTTTTAACTGCAAACCAGCTGCCATACGTGCAACAGCACTGTTGGTAACTGTGGCTAGAATGTCGGACAGTGCCTTCAGGAATTCAGGAAGGTTCGTTTCAGCCGCCTGCTCCAGGAAGTTTTTCGCCGATAGTAGTTCATTTTTATCTAAAGTAAGTAAGGAAGAGAGATGAATAGAAATCCTCATGAGGAATAGTAATGCATTGAATTGTATTTAACAGATTCGTTAAATACTGTTTGATGCAAAATAAAAAGGCATAAGAATGGACTCTCAATACGCGTTTATCACCACACAACTAATTCAGCTCATCAAGCATTCGTTGCCGCGAAACCAAAACATCCCACACATGCACGTGATTCCCTCAAACAAATTTTAAAACTCAATCGCTGTCAATGGCGACAGTAGCCCGCTAATTGATTAAATGTTCTTCCAGTGTACGATCACAACGTCATGTGCGCTTTCATAAACATCAGCAGCCTGCTGCCTCCTGATAAAATAATGAAACTCAAATTATGGAGCGCCCATAGAGACGCATTCGTATTTACGTATGCAAAGAGATTCGTTGTTTATCTCTAGTCGGTGATACGACACGTACGAAACTATTATTGTGGTTTATTGAGGGTGTCTCCCCCTTTTTTGTTGAAATATATGTCTAAACTTTTCCATCGTCTGTATTCGGCGTGATTCACAGAAAAGTGAAACCGATATGCATTTGTTGTACACGGAATGAAATTAATTTTTGCTGGAGGTGCAACTTTTATGAAAACTCCCGAAAATTTCGTCTAAACGTAAATATTTGGATAGAAGATCAGATCAGTAAATTTTAATCTGTGGCTCCAGTTCTCATGCAGTTCTATTACTGTTTAGATTCAACCAAATATATTTACTTAAATTACGGCAGCCGCATCCTACAATTTGAATTTCGGAATAGGAAGATTCCATGCGACTCCTTATGTACGACAAAGGAACACGAAACCTATGAAACTGGAAACTTATAGCAGAACTTAACTGAAACCTAGTGGAAGTTAATCACTGACCGTTCTTTTTTTTTACAAACTTGGACTGTGAAACCTATGTATTGTGGATTGTATTCGCATTATCTTGTTTCATAGACTTTTTTTTCGTTCAATAAACATGTACAAGAAAATCTCGTTTATGATTCATATTTGAACCGTCAGTCACGGAAAGTTATTATTTATTTATTTATTTGTTTTATTTAACTCCAGAAGAAAAAACAAAAAAGTTCGGTATGGGACTACCTCCTCCTCAACTTCAGAATGGATTTCAAGCACTGCGCATATTTTCGGAGGCCATTGAGCTTTTCTTACAAATTAAAAATCGTATACCGAGCCGCGAATCGAGCATCATATGTTTCTTTGATCTGGACGAAATCCAGCCAGTTTTCCGACAGTCACTGGTGGTGGATAGATGATTAAAAATGTAATTGTACTAAAAGATCGCTCTGGTAATTTTGAGATTGATTTATTCAACAAGGTAGGTTTCGAAATTTTCTTTCGCTGTAGTTTATTATGCACAATATGTGGTCTTAATAATGAAGTAGCCGACCACGCATTTATCGATAACGTTCCAATATTGATGCTGTTCTGCAAAAGAACCATAAAAATAATCGAATTTGCTGACTTTTGAATAAGTACAGCTTCAATTGCTAAGATGTTGAATAAAGCACAAACAATCAAGTGGAATTTTGATACAAAAATAAGCTCGATGTATATGTGAAATTTCGAATTGTGACCGAAAAAATACCGGTAGATTTAATTTTTTTTTTTATTTTGATAGAAATGTTTTTATTTTCCCCCTTATTTGTTCTGACTCATTGCGTTCTAATACTGTGGTCTGAAAACTGTTGTTATTTCTGTGCAGCCTCCAGGTTCGAAAAGTGTAGAAGTCTGAAACAAGAAAGGTCTCATTGACTGATACACCACATATCTACGCAGAGTTCTTAGCAATATTCGAAATGTGGCGTCAGAATGCTATTTAAATCAGTATTGTGTTGGGATAGACTCACGATACATTTTTATCTAAAATACAATAGATAAATTTCTTTCTTTAGTGGTCAACGTGGCGTAGTGTGTAAGTGCATCGAAAGTCTAGATTTGATTCCCGGACGAAAAACCTGGTAATTCGTTCCGGGTCGGCAGAAATCTGTACGTCCCTTCTACTTGTGAGAAAGTGAGTTCAAATATATTCTTACCATTACATTAATTAGTTGCATTTGAAGTGTCATAGTATTTTCTCTGTTGCTTTTAATAGTCTTTCGTCTGCTCATCTTTAGTCACTTTCTTGTTCGATCAATCCCGTTCGTCTGTTTGTTCTTGCATTTACTTTTGTTTTCATAACAGTCATTTATACAATAATAATAAAAGACAGCTACTTATACGAATTCTTATTTTGTCATCCATGTTTACATCAATATTTTCAGTAACACACGTTTCTCCTGTGTTTTCCGTTTACCAAAAACTATCTAATTCCCTTCAGTTCATCTTTTTATACTTTACACCGTAATTTATTTAATTTTCTGTACAGCACACGAAAAATTTAAATTTTAAAAAATATTTTCCCACCGTCAAAACACCCAACTTAATACCGGTCATGTATTTCTATAAAATTTAAAAGTGGTCTTCAATTCCTAAAGCAACTTACTAATAAAATGTGTTTGCCAAAGGGGACAAAGCAAAAAAAAAATGTGCAATCATGGAATCACAGGACATAAATAACAAAACGAAGGAAATTCTTTATAAAGCCGTGTGCAACAGTATATTTTTGGAGGTCCTTGTAGGTATTAAGTGTTCAGTCACATATTAGGTGGCCAACTTAATGCAGATGGAAGCTTTTGAATTTTTCTTCCAATTCCACCATATAAACCTTCTCCTTATTTGCTGAGGAGAATTTTTGGGACGATCTAAGGAGAGCGGATTAAACTCCATCAGAAAGCACCACAGTAAGTCCTCTCGAAGTTAAGAGGAGGGCGGCTTACCTGCCGTGTGGAGGCACACGTATTCATATATTTCCCATTACAATCAACTCAATAGGTCACGGAATAAAATGGAAGCTTCTACAAAAATTTACATATGTATCGACACAGATAGGAAGGATACTGCCTTAAAATGACTCCTGATTGAAAAAATTTAACCTGTACTGTGACATTTGAAATTCGCAGTATTCACACAATTTCAATGAAAGGCAAGAAAGTTTGTGCAAAAATGTGCGTGCAAGGCGTACGGCTGTTTCCTCAACGGATTTATTCTTGCCGTATGAACGAGCACAACGCACATTCTTTCATACAAAGATCCCTATCCTTTTGTTTGACATGATTGGATGTCGTTGGGATGTCTCATGCTATTACGAAACAGGTTACTACACTACTTTCCAATAAAGATGATTGACAAAAAGCAGCACGCAAGGACAAATATACGCTGTCCTTGCAACTAAATGAGCGGTAATCGATTTTAAACTAGAAACCTGAATATGTGTTTACAGTGAACAAAATTTGCTTCTTCAACGGAAATAAAACATTGTGGCATTATGTTTGCTTATCACTTTTATTAGTTATATTTGATATTAAGCGAAACCGTCAAAGTGCTGCTTGCCCAAGTTTTTTCTGATGCTAAAATATTTCCTTCAAATTAGTTGCATAAAATTTTCGCAAAAGCGTGTTATCCATACTTTCTTACTAATTTTAAAAATTTTCACAAGTTCTACACTATGCATAAAATATTAAGGAACCCACCAGAAGCGAATTTTTAATTTCTCAATTCTACATCAATTGAAAATAAACAACAAACTGTGCATGCGTGTGCTGGAATTTCTCCAATAGATACTACACTGCCCCCTCTCATCATTAATCAGAAAATACAATAATTACTAAACTGCATCCATTTATGGCATATTCTCGTGATTCGTCCAAAAACTATGTCGTTGACTCACGGAATATTTAGGAAAAGTATTCCTTTTATATAACGCATGATAAGAGGTAAACTGCACGTGAAATGGAAATATATTTCTCCTGAACAGTCAATGGAAAGGGCGGCGCACAAATCATCTACAAACGCATTCGTTCTTCAATTATGAGCATCCCGCTTTTTGCCAAACCACCCTCGCCTTTCCCTTCATCAAATTCTTTATTCAATAGAAAATTTTCACGACCGCCTCTGCTAACCTACCACAAACTTTTTTTGTCGTGCAACTTTTCACTTAACGACAAGAAACAAATCGTAAATTTAGTTGCTTGCCATTAAAAATCTCGAAATTTTCCTTTAATGACACGACGATGTTGGAGGTAGTGATGGCCATGATGATGATGATGATAGTGGTGGTGGTGGCTCAAAATGTCATTGTTGTGCAAAACGACGGAGAGGACAATAGAGGGAGACAGCTTAGAGCAAGGAATTTAGGAAGAAAAAACGAACGAAACCCTATTTCCTACTCTGTGATTTTGCACAATCTTTGATTTTCTTTTGCAAATCAAAATTAATTTCTCACAATCAAAATTCAATTGCAGCAATCACTTACCAGGCGATACGGTTTTCTCCAATATCTGTACGAGTTGCAGGTTTACTTGCATATTCATTTTCTTGTGTGTGATATATTTGGTGGCGTCGATATGGACAATTTATTGCAAATTTATTTGTTCGATTCTTATAGTTCTAATTAATCACTGATGTTGCGTTGTGTTTTGTAATGGTTTATTTGTAATACGTCGGTTATATTAGACTTTTTGCAGATTTTCTTTACTGAGGACCGGCTATACTACTTCCACATGGAAGCTACAGAGAAAAAATTCGAAGCAAATTTGATGATCGCCTTTTAACGTCTATTTCTGTGATTGGGGGAATTTGAAGGCGAATTCCATGCAATCGTTTTGCTGCCCTCAGTGAACGCAAATGGAATTCCGTCAGAGATATGAGTGCGTTCAGGGGGAAAGATTTGACGTGTTATAAAGTGAATGATTGAATATGAATAATATAAAAACTTTTATCAGAACCATAATTTAATTTAAATTAAATGCTAAGAATCTCGGAAAACATTTGCCAAAAAGCGTTATGTAATATATTGGTATTAAAAGTTAAATATCTGGGCGGAAACAAAAATATTTAAGGGTTTAGCCCTCTGGTACGGAAAATATATTATTGTCTACGAATATGACTAAGCAGAGAGATGTGTACTAAAATGATTCAAATAAATTCCTGAATCATATTTAGTACACGAAATTGGTTCACGCATAAGCTACGAAAAGATTTCAAAATCAATACAATGCAATCCAAGTTCATCACCATTGTAAGTCTACATTTTATGATCGATCTCTTAAAACTGAGCTACAGACAATTATATACCTAAAATGACTGTCTGATAAATTTTATTACAGTCGGTCCATCCGTGCTGAACTTAAAAATCTATATATATAAACCTTGCCAATTTATAGATGAAGAGGCAGAAACAATATTACTTCTAATAGTTCATATATCAGTCTCTTGCATGGCGGTAAGACATCTGTATATGATTGTCTGTGGTTTGGCTGTACAAATTTATGCTAACCGTTCTCTGGCAGCCTTTGTTAATTTGAATGGCTGTCTTACATGCACCAATGTCAGTTAAGTGTAATACGTCTGAATGTGGTTTTAATAGAATTTCAATGATTCGTCATCCATCTTGGTTAATATTTGAAATTCACCTATGCGGAAATTATGAATTGTTTCGAACTTATGAATGAAGGAAACTGTAGAAGAAATCTATTCCGGGAAACATTCAGACACTGTAGAGTGTGACCTTGATGCTATCGATGTCGGCAACAATTGACAACAATTGACAGAAGATATTTTTTTAAGCATTTTTAAATATCTAACATTTAGTTCACGGGTTACGTAAATATAAACAAGTCGTTAAGTAGTTTAACTACACGTTATTTCTTCGATGTCTATTTCCCTATCTTCGAAGTACAGTGTCAAGAAAGTGGTGTATTCTTATTTTTATTATTTCTGACATTTGAATATACTTTCAAAAAAAAAATATAACTTTCTTTATACACAACGCAATTATTGCAGATTAAATTTTTCATTCATATATTTAAATGTTCTCGGAATTTGCTTAGAGTTTTAGTTAAAACTCACTTTGATTTGCAGCTTGCACGATTTTTAGGCAATAAGTGTACATTGCATAAATGAGCAAGTCTTGCTTAACCTTAGTTCAAGACCAAAATCATTTATTTGAGGCTGTCTTCAGCAAAAGTCGAATGCTTAAGATATCAAAAGTCGATATCAAATATATGATCGATACGCTCGCGACAATATCAAAGGGAATAAAACTGCAAATCTTAAAACCGAACAGCACTAATTGCTAATAATACAACATCACAATACCCCCTGAATGCACTCATTCCCAATTGGTGCGACGTTGTTCGCAAATCAAACAGAGTGAGAAAAAGAAAACTCAAAAGGGAAACGAAAGCAAAAAAGAAGAAAAATACGACGGCAAGAAAAAAACTTGAGGTGGTGACGTTCCTGTCATGTCGTTAATAGAATTTTGTGCAAAAGTTCATAATTTGTTTACACGTTTTTAGTGAAAATCGACTCCTTGCAATCCGCAAATAAATTCCCACATTAACAAATTCAACACCCTCCAACTTGTGGTAGCAACGTGTACTTTTTCGTTATTCTTTTGTTCAGCAAAAATGACACGAAAATGGAATTCGCTGCCGTATTCCATTTTGTTGATAGCACTTCTGCAGCTCATCGAATTTAGTCATCAATTCTATTTGCCAGGATTGGCCCCGGTAAATTACTGCAAACAAATAGATTCATCTGGCCCGTGTAAGGTAAGAATGACACCATAAAATAGCCTGTTTCCAAAATCAACACATCTTCGTCGTGTCAAGTGTTTTATCAAAAAAAAAAAAAAAAATAAAAAAAATGACGGAAAAAAGCTTTCTATTTAACTAAATATTTGCCGAATAGCCGCGGAGTAATCAATCAAGTGTACATCTGCAGGAGCAGCTGTAATCAAACAAAATTATTCATTTCGTTTCATCATTTTTATTTGTTTCCTCTCTTTGGTCGATAGTACTATACTCGTGAACCGTTTAAGTTTGGCTTCGAGGCGAATGCCCTGATGAGAAGCTTATCGCGCAAGATGCCGACGCTTAGGTGGATCGTATTTGCATAGATCTCAACTGCGATGAAATCTTGTTACACGTTTTAGAAGATCTATCACTCAAGACTTCAAGTTGAATTTTTCGAATTCTGATTCGTAGTTTGTCAGTGCTATACACGCGATAGGTGTGTTATCGTTTGGTAATGGCCTTATCAGGGTGTAATCGCCGGTTGGGGATATCAATTGTTGCAACAAAGAGTATTGATTTTTTTTAAAACACCCAAGCTTTTCCTAATTAATTGCTACTTGACAGCTCCCTGTTTTTGGAAACGACATCCATAACTGTAGTCTGTCAGCGCGGGTCCACATATACCCAGCGACAATCTAAAAAGTGTATCACGCTTTCGCTCCAGGTTAACAGAAAGCCACAAGTCACAGATTCGGCACCTAACTGTATCGCGCTTACTCTTAGTTGCCGTCACTTATTGCAGGGGATGATATTTGGAAATAATCATTTGCTTTAAACGCCTATAATCTCCGTTTCATTTGGAAGCTTTGTAATGCTTTTGTTTCTATTTTTACATGTTCTGCTTAAGTATGTGTTAAAGCATTATGACCGGAAGAAATAGCTATACGCAGTTTGGCGGCACCGGAATGCTTGTTCCTAAATTGTGACACGTTTTCGTATCAGTCGCAGATGAAGGAGTTGAATTTATTTTAGCAATTTAAATTTTTGTAGGCACTCCTCTTGGAAGAGTGAGACATTTGACTTTGACGTACGTGGCACGTTGTGCTCTTATCGTTTTCAGTATGCTTCCTATTGTCTTGTGTTGATTACTTTTTGACATCGTGTCGAACCACGTCTATGGAGATTGTCTCCAATTTATCGGAACGACGCAATTGAAGCTGTTGCTTTTAATGACATAGTCTGAACTTTATATGATCAAGTAGTATGCATACAGTTGTTAGCTTCTCTCCGCTAGTCTTTTCATATTCTGCCTCTTTATCAATAGATATAGATTAAGAAGTGATTCAAATAAGGATCCTTATATATATCCTAATAACTATGCATCTAGACCCCAACACCTAAATTGGCGTAATGAAATGTGATAGTAAGAAAGAGGATTGTAAACAAGTTATGCAATTGACGCCGATATGTCCTACAATCATATATTAACATTGAAATGGAAACCACAAGATGCAATCATTACCATTATTAATTGAACACCCATAAAAAAAAACAACCGTGCAGCCCCATTGCATTGAGCATTCCAATTAAGCACAGAAAATTAGTTTGCCGCGTTTCTAATTTCTCCAGTTCATTCCGCAATCTATCCTTGATGTTTTGAAGCAATATCAAGAGTTTGGAAGGTTTCTGTGAACAAGGTCGGAGGGCCGCGTGCGCGGAGAATTTGTTGTGCTTAGATTTTGTGTTTGGCTGGCGTAAAGAATTTAGCTTTCACATTTAGCACGTTGAACATTTGGTAAATTACCAAGTATTCTCAGATTTTACGCCGGGTTTTTATTGGTTCACTGCAGATACCGCTCTGACCAAGATAAAGCCGATAAATACGTGTACAGATATGCAGTGGGAACTTACAACTGTTTGAATTATTTTTATCGAATGAATAACCATTCTTGGCAGATTTTCCAGCAAATTTCTTATCCCCCTGTTTTTTTTCACTTACATGTCGTAAGAAACATAATTTCACTTCTGAAGAGTTTTTATATGTGTTGGCGTTGCTCTGATGAAACACAATTATCCTAAGTCACCCTTTTTTTCAATTGTACATTTGACAAAGGCGACCTGCTGGGTGGTATAATTCTTTGCCGATCCCGCCAACCAAAGAAAAAAAAAATCTTTCTGACCGTCAATTGTTTTCTCTTTCAGTTATAATTTATTAACCTTCGTTTTAGAAATTGTTCAAAATTATGATGTCAGTTATTTAAAGTTAAAAATGAATTGAACTTGCACATCACAAGGGACCAGGGCTTAACTTCTGCAGCAACTAGTCGTGTTTTGTGCGTGTACACTTTATAGCCCATCCAATGCCAACGTCGATATTTGAGAAACTTTTCATTGACAATTAGCACTCTTTGAGTCAGCAAACTGAAATAGACGGCGCCGTGAAAAAATGCGAGATCAACTGGCCGGAAATCAAATCTTGAACCTTTGGCGTGTCCTACGCAGTCACGGAGTCATTGAATCAATGTTGAAAATCATGTTTTTTTCGCAAACTTACATAAATCGCACTTGTCTTTGTTTATCCACACCAAATTTGCGTTCGTTCGATTACATGCTTGAGCAGAACACTGTTCTTCGTTCTCTTTCTGCCTAAATACCCTTAACAAGTATGTGACCGAAGGTTACTCGCACTTTTCTTTCCTCCTTCTCCTCCTCCTGCTTTTCAAAAGACATCCATGTAACTTCAAGCAGCAGTATGTGCAACACAAATACGGGAGTAGTATGCTTGTTTCCTTTTTGAATTTTTACTATGAATAACCTATTTTCTGTATATACTATATATACCATTACACCACACTTGTTTGTTCCAATTTCAGTCAGAAGTAGTCCTCTACGTTAACCGTTTGAACACAGAAGAATCAGTGATACCATACGAGTATCATCACTTTGACTTCTGTACCATCGATGAGCGGAACTCGCCAGTGGAGAATCTCGGACAGGTCGTTTTCGGTGAAAGAATACGTCCTGGACCGTATAAGATTGAATTCCTCACGGATGTCACATGCGCGAAGGTATCACAAACAATTTTCACATCCGGTTCTTTAGCTAATCACAACCTGTTTGATTACTTTTAGGTTTGCACAAAAACCTACACAGGTGGTGATCCAGACAGTGACCGTAGAATGATGGTTCTTAAGAAGGGAATGAGCCTTAACTACCAACACCATTGGATTGTGGACAACATGCCAGTGACTTGGTGCTATCCACTTGAAAACGACAAACAATACTGCAGCACTGGCTTCCCAATGGGCTGCATGGTACCTGAACATCTGAACGATGAAAGTTGCCCCATAAACCCGAGCTACAACAAACCAGGCACCTATTATCCCTTCAATCACGTCGACTTGACCATAACCTATCACAGCGGGGCAACTGAGGAGTGGGGTGTCGGTTTTGGGGCCAATGGCGGACGTATCATATCAGTAAAGGTGGTGCCTAGTTCGATTAATCACAAGAATCCCGACAAACCGGATTGCAGCTCCCGTGATCCGATTGAGATTCCAGCCAACACCTTGCCCCGAAACTCCAAGCTCCAAATCACCTACACGTACTCAGTCAAATTCGTCTTAAATAACACTGTAAAGTGGTCGTCACGCTGGGATTACATCCTCGAGTCCATGCCACACACCAACATCCAATGGTTCAGCATTTTGAACTCCCTTGTGATCGTGCTTTTCCTCTCGGGCATGGTAGCCATGATTATGCTGAGGACTTTGCACAAGGATATCGCCCGCTACAATCAAATGGAGAGTGGGGAGGACGCACAGGAGGAATTTGGTTGGAAGCTTGTTCATGGAGACGTTTTCCGCCCACCACGCAAGGGAATGCTGCTGTCTGTGTTCTTGGGATCCGGAGTGCAAGTCACTTGCATGACATTGATTACTCTGGCTTTTGCTTGTCTGGGATTCCTGTCGCCCGCGAATCGAGGTGCTTTGATGACATGTGCTATGGTTTTGTACGTGTCACTGGGGACTCCAGCGGGATACGTATCGGCAAGGATCTATAAGAGCTTCGGTGGCATTAAGTGGAAGAGCAATGTCATGCTCACATCGATAGTTTGCCCTGGGTAAGTTGCTGCCTCTGGTATTCAAATGTTGATTAACTTGATGTGCGTACTTTTTCGTTTCAGTATCGTCTTCTGTTTGTTCTTCGTAATGAATCTCGTTCTTTGGGGTGAAGGTAGCTCTGGTGCTGTGCCCTTCAGCACGTTGGTGGCTCTCCTGGCACTGTGGTTCGGCGTATCAGTTCCCTTGACGTTTGTTGGCGCATACTTTGGATTCAGAAAACGCGTAAGTAATGAGTAAAGGAGTTTGTGTTCTTGTTTTAAACACAGTATCATTCTCATAGGCATTGGAGCATCCAGTACGAACGAATCAAATTCCCCGACAAATCCCTGACCAGTCGATCTACACCAAACCTATTCCCGGAATCATAATGGGCGGTGTCCTTCCCTTCGGCTGCATCTTCATTCAGCTCTTCTTCATCCTTAACTCCATTTGGTCAAATCAGATGTACTACATGTTTGGTTTCCTTTTCCTCGTATTCCTCATTCTGGTGATCACTTGTTCAGAGACAACAATCCTCCTCTGTTACTTCCACCTGTGCGCCGAGGACTACCACTGGTGGTGGCGCTCTTTCCTCACGTCAGGCTTCACCGCGGCCTATTTATTCATCTACTGCTGTCATTACTTCGCCACAAAACTCTCAATCAAAGATGGTGCATCGACATTCTTGTACTTCGGCTACACCGCCATCATGGTGTTCCTCTTCTTCCTGCTCACAGGAACAATTGGATTCTTCGCATGCTTCTGGTTCATCCGTAAGATCTACAGTGTGGTTAAGGTCGATTAAGCACGCAAGCCGACCGAGAGAGACACGTGGCGGATACTCAAGCCTGCAAGTACGCGCAATAAGTTAAAGTAATTCTAAAACAAAAACAAAACAGACAAAAAAAGTAAACAAATATATATAGATGTATTTTTCTTACGTTAAAACAAATCAAAACAAACACGAGAAACAAAGCAAACAAATTTAATGAAGTCGGAGACGGGCCGGGCGCACCCGCCCTGGATATCTTACATGAAAAGTTGTATTTTAATTAATTTTGTTTCCCTTTTAACTTAAATTATAACCCTCTTGTATTAAATATAATTTAAACATGATATTCTTGTGTAATATATTCAGAAATCTGACAGAAACATCAATTATCATACGACTAGGTATATATAGAAAACAAATTAAACTTACACTATCACCAACACCGGACACACGACACACACACGCATTGGAGACGTCCCTTGCCTTGGAGCGGAACTCGTCAGAATTTTTCTTTTGTGAAAGAAGCGAATGTATGAAGCTGGAGTTACGTTTTTTTATTGATCTAAAGCCTAGGATAGACGTAAAGAAACTACATATGTATTAAGTAGCTTTAGAAGTAGTGAGATGTGAAGTGGTGTTTGGAGGAAGTTTTTCGTTTGTTTTTGGGATCACCGGAGGCTTTGACATGTGAATATGAGAAATTTCGAAAAGCCAGTATCGAGATGCGTTAATATCTGAAATGCCAGATTTATGTCGTAACTGAAAGCTTCTTGAAAAATAATTTTTACTTTCTACAATTGAATATGTATTACTGTGTATGTAATATGTGAATATTATTCATTTTAAGTAATGTATAAGTCAACAGAAACTAATAATAAAAAAAGGAAAAATAAAAAGTTATAATAACTTAAGGTTGTTGTTTTCATTTAATTTTCATTTGCAAACTTCAATGTATTCTTGAATTAGTTTTAATGCTTGCAGCTATGAAGTATCTACAATAAAAGAACAAATTAAATGGGGCTTCAGTCCACAAGGTGTTGTTCGTTGTATTCACCCCGATTACGAAATTTGTTTTGATAAAGCGTCAGAAGACTTGTTAAGTTACTTAAGAAAAATAATTCGATATATTGTATTTTTACGTTTCAAGCAAAAGAACAAGCAAAGCTTACGGTTTTTCCTTTGAGTCGTTTATATATTTCTTCTTGACGTTTTAGCTGACAAAATCGGCTACCAGAATGTCGATACACGATAAATGGTGGTTGTCGTGGCGTAATGCGTCAACTCACATGACGAAGGTCCCAGCTTCGATTATCGGACTGAATAGCTCCCATTTTTTCACGACACCACTTCTTTCAAGTGCTAACAACATCCAGAGAGCACTGGTTGTCAATTACATTCGGAATCGGCAAATCTAGGACCCCTCTATACGCGAGAGAACAATAACACACACAACTTAATACTTGCTGAAGAAGTCCAATCTTATGCAAGTATCATGGACTCATTGAACGACTTTACATAAGTAACGACTTTCGTAATTAGGGTCATTGGTCTCTAACCAGCGGTTATTTCTCCTTAAATATCGTCAGCAATTCAAAATATGCGGACCTTCGAAAATATCTCCACTAACGGAACTCCAATTCATATTACGAGACCAGACCTCCTGCGTATGAGGCACTTACCCAATACGCCAACTAATAAATTATACGCATTTCATACAACTTGCACTTAAACTTTGACTAAAACTTTCATCAAATCGCAGGTCGTTTCATCAGTTTGGTAGTCCCTATGCCATGGAACTGCATTTATATTCTATTCAAACATTCAGCATCATCACTTGAAATCATCGGATCTCGCATCTTCCATCTTCTGTTAACTTTAATCTTAGTGGCTCCGCTATCTCCTAACAGCTTGCCTGCCGGACTTGCTCCAACAGCTGCAAAATTCGACGACGTTTTCAGTGACAGGCCGAGGTGCATATTTTACTGCGGATCGGAAACGAACAAATCTCACTTGCGTCTGTCGTTGACTCAAACTATTCTCACCCGAAAGGGATTAAATTTTTACATGTTTTGAATTGTTTTTTTTTTTTCCTTTTTTTAATAAAAAGGATCACACAACATATTTCTATAGAAGTCTCACTCATGTGCAAATGCAATATAACACAAAATGGAATATCCAGAAAGCAGCAATTTCGATACATGCTCTCCTGCCCTTTTCGCCTCCAAAAAGGTTCGAGGCACCCTTGTCCATTTGCAATTTGCACGAAGAAGGCGTCACCAGCAGATAATTTTGAGTTCAGAATTTGCGATCTGGTAGATGACATGTTTTCCAGTAAAAAACCTTCTGAATACGAAGAAGAGATCTCGAAAAGATTACCAACATAGCTCTACATAGGCAAGCTAAACCGCGTAAAAGTGCAGCAACTTCCACAAGACCAGATCATACTCTTGAACGAAATCGTGTCAGTGCCAGTTAAATTGCAGCTCTGTAAGAGCTTGATGGATGTCTTTGAACATCCGCCGTGCTTAACCCCGACAGACTATCGTCTTTTCTGTCCAACCATATGTGAGGCGTTACTAGAAGATGATAAAAACTAATAACATTTTATATGTATTTAATGTTTTCTGTTTGCTACACTACCCAATAGCCTAGCAAGCAGATAAAACATTGAAAGTTTTGAATACTCCTCTACAAGATTATTCACATCACAGGACATAAAATTTGTTGGGAGGGTCATAGCCCCACTACACGCCTAATCGGTGTTACTTGCACGCGAAGCCTGTCCTTTCAGTGCATATTCCGCCATCGCCTTGGACGACAGTTCAAGGAGATTCATATTAACGAGTCTACGCAAATACCTTTATCTATTAAGACAACAGTGTTTACCAGGCAGAGTGCGATTTCATACATTTCCCGAATCTTTTGTCCCTAAACATTCAAATCGTACGAAATGCGATCCCTAGGATACATGGGAGCCATTCAGTTGTTGTCTACAGCGTATTGCATACTGCAGTGAATTTAAGTATACCTAAAAAAACATAACTTATCAACACAATAGAAACATATGATTTCTATTAACTGTCTGAGAATAGTCACTAACGTTCCTATCATCAGGATTTGAGAGGAAGATAGGGTTTCATCGGACAAACAATCGCTTGGCGGAAAACAAGGACGAGGTGATTAGATCACGTTCAAAACTCTTTCTGTTAGCTTTAGGCATAATTCCTGACGAATTGATGTCTGTTTAGGATTCACCTTAATATTGTGCTTTCATATTTCGTTTCAGTCATGTTTTTCTGCAGTATCATTTTTTCTACAGTATTATTGTTACTCAGAATATTAAGCTCGAATTCTCTCAACATAATGTATCTTCTCTCGGAAAACATAGAATTGCAATATATCTGTCTCTCTTTATCTTTATGTTAATATCATAATTCATGTAATGTTCCTTGAATCCATTGTTGAGAGTGGGCGTCAGATGGCAAATCAAATATGCTTTCACCTGAATCACGATAGTCACTTACATCACAACTAAGTATACTTGTTTGTATGAAATTTTACATGAATGGTCTGCTCATCTGGGGTCTAATTCGCAAATCGTTAGCATTCATTTACAATGTCTATGGCAGAGAATAGAGTGGCTTAAAGATCTCGCGTGCGTGCACTATCCGCGCAAAGCCTTTAGCAACATTATGTGAAATGAAACTATTAACATATCGAATGTCAGCTTAAAATCACATAAACAACTTATGGATGCTTTGTATTTTATTTATGTGAATAAAATAACATTACATATAGATTAAAATACAATAATAATGTTTGTAAACAACATTCAAACATTTTGTTCATTTCATAATATATGTTTCGATTTTTTATTTTGGTTTTATCATTAAAGAATAAAATTGTAAAACAGTCTATATTCTGTTTTTTTACGTTCTCATAATTTTCTTTACAGTAATTCAATAAATTAAAATAGTTTTTGTTTTCGTTAAAAGTTACCCACTTGGAGAATGTTTAAAAATGTTTTAATGTTACTTTCGCTTTTCTTTGACATATGCATAAATAATTTTAAATTGAATTTATTTATTTTTTAGTCCTGAAAGTAAAAATATCTACTTGGTTTCTTGCTATGCGCTCTCTTTAATGTTGACGCTCCGACAAGGAGCAACTTTCGATACTTCTTATTAAATCAGCTTCAAGTTTTTTCCACTTTGCTTTGTAAAATTTTGTTCAATCACCAAACTCATTCACGATATTATTCATTCACTTGTTTTTCCTTGTATAATTGAATCTATAAGAATACATATCATTAATATATTTTTGAACAAAACTAATGTTTGAGAGTAAAAATTTCATAAAATGTTCACAATTAATCTTAATCAAAGTATGATATATCTTTCCCTTTCGTTTTCCTTCGCGATATTGTGTTTTCTTTCTTTCTCTTAGATTAAATACGATTTTAAGTTATTATTTTTTTAATTTTTGCTAGATTTGTTTTTCTTTTTTTAGCTTGTCTAATGATTTAAATAAATTCTTTTAATTTTATTTTTAAGTACACGCGCCAGTAAGAGGAAAACATGTAGATGCTCTAAAATGACACGTGAATATTTAATTAAATTTCAGTAAAACTTTGTTTTCTGTTTACTTTCTTAAAAAAGTCCTAACAAATTGAAATTTATTTAACAAATTTTAACAAACACAGTGGTAGCCAATGTGTGCTTAAGAAGGGAGTTCATTTTTTTTTATATCAAAGTGAAGAAAAATGCGTGGCATTTTCACTACGTTTATTAATTTTAATCAAGTAATTAAAATACCTGTTTAAGGATGTCACCTTAACAAAAATTCGACTGTCTAAACATATTTTTTACCGGCAAATCATTTAAAATGGTAAAGCATACAAAAATTATCCATATCTAACAGATGTATATTAACCATAGGTGCTGTTATCATATGTATTGTAGCAGAGATCTATATGTAGCCAGATTTGTCGTTTCAAAGAACTAAAATTAAAACGTAGTAGGAGGCACAAAAACGAAAACGTAGGAGGTACTTAATTTTTCATACCCCACTTTGTACCTTGTTTTTGCTATATCTCGTATGTATATATATATGCAGCTAGGCGAATGTTGTTATCATACCCTGTCATGGGAGTTGCGATATTTTTATCAGAAAATGCCTTCTATGGGAGACCAAGCAGCAACATTTTTTTTTTATTATTTGAAGTCATTTGACAGCGTTTCTTATCGCTTTACCCCAATTTTCAACTAGTTCACAGGGAATGGGATAAGAATGCGTGGAAGGCAGGAAGAGACTTTGACAGATAGCATGCATATGTGCTATAAACCGTTGGATAACTATTTTAAGGCGTTACGGTTTATGATTAGCCTGTAGCGGACAAGTACATGTTTGCACATGTATGTAAGTAGGCCTAAGTCTTAATTAAGTAAGCTACGCTATTGAAAAGTTTTGAAGGCGTGTAATGTTTAAATATTGACAATAGCTATGATTAACTTTTGTTCGATTTTGGAATTTAAGGACAATATTGATTGCGAGATATTTGCGATGTGCTATACAGGGTCTCTTTTAACGAATAAGATATATAAAACGCTTCACAAACATCTTAATAATAGATTAAGTATTTTAACTTTGCTGCAAAAAAACAAAGTAAAAAGAACAAACGTTAAAACAGTTATGGAGATGCAAACTGTCATCCTGGAGCCTTCTTGCTTGAAGTGGACGCGAGGTACATAGTTTAAGAAAACAGCTTACTTCCAATTACCAATTCTACATAGCTATGAAAAATTTTAACAAGGAAGTATGGCATATTTGTTAATTGGCATCTTATATTTTTTTCCTATGCCATTAACCGATGTCAAAGAGACAGTAGAAAATAACGAAAATCGAAGCGGATATGGAAGTTTTATCTCAAATCACATTTTCTACTGAACGTTGCAAGGCAAAGCTGGCAAATGGAGTGTAAAATAATTTCCAGCTGACAAATTGAATGCAATTCTGATGTATGTGCACTAAAAATATTTTAGTACTACTTCCTTACATTTTTGTTGCGTACTTAAAAGGGAAATATTTCCATCAATAATTCCTCAAAGACATGAATTCAACTGAGAGCAATACCGACTACCTCCACTGGATAAGATTACGATTCAAATGATTAGTTTCGGGATATCACACAACACGAACAATTTAAGAGCTCTCGTCTCTCACATGACATATTGAAAGTGCGAGTACTTCACATTTAAAAAAACATTTACCACACAATTTTGGGGTAATGTGGACGCTTAGTACTCCAAGGGCCCCCACCTAAAACAACTTGTATTGATTGTAAGCAATGGGTATTGAAATTTACACAGTTCAGAATGTATATTTCTTTCCCGGCCATAAATCATAACTTATAACTTTTCTCCTATATTTCCAAACAATGCAATCCTAAAGACCTCCGCAATGCAATAAATACTGAGAACTCGGAATAAACTTTACTACTTAGCTATAAAGTCTTACATAAAAGTCAAGCTCATAGCCAAGCAGTGAAATCATTTTATTTTTGTGATCGAGAGTGAGCTTTAGTGTTTTATAATGTTGCCGAATTGCCTTTACTAAATCAACAACATATTCTGGTTGTGACCAGGGTCTTCTCTTGGAATTTTGAATGGGCTTGTTAACGAATTGCCCTTCTTGGTCAGAGCAGGTGTATTTAATAACCCTTAATCAGATAGTTTTAATGACCGTGTTACGAGTAATATGTTCTTTCTGGGGCAGTCAAAATATTTTCAGTAATGTGCGAATAGTCACTTTCGTTCTATTATAGTTGACGGCATAGCTTACGAATAGTTTTGATTAGTCCAAGGATCAGACAAGTTATCTTATGCATTTCCCCTTTTTTTGACATACCAATTTAGAAGGGAAAAATGGCGAAAATAAGGTTTTCGGAAAGACTTATCAAAATGCATTCTAAAGCTTCTGAGATCGATTCCCTTTAGGTATTTTTAAGCGACTGAATTTTGATCCCTTATGGTTTGAAAACTGTAAAAATAACATGAGATATTTTGTCTCCAGACCACAGTAATTATTTATCAAACATCGCCTCCTTCTCGACATTGGCACCATTGTGTTAACAAAAGCCGACTATAATATAAATTCTTTACAAAAAAATTATAAATTCACAGAGAAATTTTCCAGATTTTTTTCTAATATATGTATACAATTCAGATAAATTATTCATTTAATATCTTTAATTGTACTTTATGTGTATATTTTACTTATTGACCTAAGTCCAACTAAATACCATTAATATTTGAAATAAAGACTAATGATTGCTCTTAAAGGCAGGCTAAGGATGATACAAATCCGTTTTAAAACGTAGTTCAGGAAGCATTTTTTAATACTGCACTTCAAACAAGGATAAAGGAGTAGATTGGGGGGCTGCTATTGTCTACAAGGAAAAAATCCAAGCTTATTCAAAAACCGCACGTTGTTGTGCGTGTTATCGTTTTTTTTCCACGAGTGCAAAGGTCCTACAGTTTAGTGCTGTTTTCGAATGAGAAAATTCGAGAAGCTTTCTTGTAGCTTATGATATTATCAGGGAGTTTTCAATAATATAGGAGCGGCGAAGAAAACAGAAACTGTCTTCGAATCTGAGCCATTGGGACAACGCAACAGAGGACGGCCTAGGCTAAGGTGGCGCACACAAATGGAGAAGGACCTCAACCAACTTGGAGTGCCCAACTGGCGAAAGATCGTGCTGGCTAGAGAGGCATGTTCGTAGCGCCACAAGAAGAAAAAGACGAAGAAATCGGAAAGCGAATGAAAGTTAAAGTCTGTATTCGAACATAGACCACCCAAGTAGAAGGCGTATGGCATTACGCCGGGGATTTAATAAGATTTATTTTTAAACTAACTTGGATTACCTTCTCAAGGGATTTGGTTTCTAGATTCTTTCAAAAATGATCACAATCTGCAAAAAGGTTTATTTTCACAATTTTAGTTTAGTGGCTTCTGTGACCTAATGTTTTCTTCTGCTGTGCTTCAATTAAAAGAAGATTGAGAGACTTTGAACGCAATAAGGACGAATGTTTGTTTCGAGTTACAAAAAATGTTCGCGTACAAAAACGAAGTTGGAGTCATTTTAAAGTAGACTTTGGAGTACTAAAAAACCCTAACCTAATATATTCCTTTTCTGATTCTTATCGGAGCACAACAAAATAAATGTTTCTGTTTGGGCCAATTAACAGGGATTGTAACAAAGTTTTTGCATCCGGAGAACAAACTAATGTTTGATAACCTTACCCAGCTTAATAAATCACAAGTAAGCAAATAATAAAAGATGTTAAATTATCATATATAATGGAATTGTTTATTTCGCGCATAAGGTTTTTTGTTTTTTACAATGCAGCTATCGAAGACCGTTAAAAAATAGCTCACATGAAATGGATGGGTGTTAGGAAATGGCTATAAGCTTCCGATTCACTAATTTTTTGAGACAAGTCTATGCATTCGCTTCACGAAAATCTACTTTAACACTATCTATACTGCGAGCAGATTCAGGAATGCACAGTTCTGTAGCTTGAAGTACAGATCCTAAATCAAAGATATAAACCTCTTACGGACAAAATCCTGAAAAATTCAAAGTGACGCATAGGCAAAACCCGAAAGTATATAATTTGATCCCAAACCCTATTTAAAGTTGAAACTTCAATATGCATTCGGAATTCTTTGAAGTACATATAGCATTTGACTCCCTGAACTACGCATAGAAACAAAATAGATTTACAAAAAAGACAGAAAAGAAACCTTAATTCAAATAAATAATATTTGTATACTTCTAAATTACATGCATGCACAATTTCAAAGAATAAACTACACACATGCATATACAATTCGTATGTATCAATTGAGTAAATATCACAAAAAACTAAAGAAGAAAAGAAAAATATACATATTCAAACATTCATATACCATTAATATTATACACATGTATACAGCTTCGATCTGTTACAGTTTGTTCTTTTGATTTTTTTTCTAACAGTTCTTTTCGACCAAGTCATTAGAGAATTATACATAAATGCACCTGCAAGGTAGTAGTATTAGAATACTTGTTAATCTATGTGTCGTCGGTTTGGATTATAGGGTCATGAACGTAGCCGTTTTCGAAATTCCATGGATTGTTCACCAAATAAAACACTTTTTGAAATTTAATAGACAAATTTACCAAATGACAAATTAGTTTTTTCAATATTTATTTATTGAATTATTCATAGACTTCAGTTTATATCAAGAGCCAACTAGCTAGAAGCGATAATGAACTTCTTCTAGTGGGGATACTAGGGCACTTTTCTAGTGCTCTACAACGGCCAGGGAGGAATAAAAAAAAACATGCACTGTAATCATCCAGTTCTTACGAGCATTCGGCAAAGTTTTGGGTAAAGTCTCCTTCCAGAAATTGATTAACGTCGTTAAGGTCCAACGGAAAGATATACTGAGAAGATAAGGAATCGAATTGAATATCTAAATTAATCTTAACAGTCCCAGGAGGGTCTTAGCTCTAAAGGCAACTTGAAGGGGACGATAGTCTACTCAGTTTTATTGGTCTGAGTGGCGCTAGCCGAAAAGGCACCCTGCCTACCTACTCCTAGATCCCTTTCAGAGATCCAGCTACAAAGTTTAATTAGGTAATGGGGATTGTAACAAAGACCAAGAATAATGGAAATATGGATACCTCTGGTAAAATCAAGGCCATTTGTTGTATGAGCCACACAAAACATTCGCTGGTTAACTCACTTTCCTGCCATGTACGGAAGACGTGGTCAATCATGTGGGCAAAAAATGAAACAAATTTAAAGATGAGCAGATTGGCTGTGTTCTTTGAGTACCTCAATTTATTCGATTAAAAACTAGAGTCTATTGGTGGCATTTGGATGGGGTATTCTTTAAATTATCAATAATTCAAAGTTGATTGATTGCATTTGAAGCAGTGATAAGGACAAGCCATCAATCTGTTTCAAGACTGATCGATTTCAACACTGGGCAGAACTGCTTAAGCTGATATGCTAAAAAGTGGATACATCACAGGCTGAAGAATGACAAGCAGTGATAAAATGTCTTTCTTTTCTAGATGATTAGATTATGACGTCGTAGTTCCTGTTAGGTCCGTTTGTGTAACTGGTATAAAAGGAAACAAATATGAATGCTTCTAGTTCTCAAGACCACACGTCATGCTGAAGTTTCTATTAGGGCTATTGATTCAAGATGACTAAGTTCGCGTAAAACAATTTGTAAATTTACTTATTTTTTCAATTAAATATTTTCAAATTCAGTATTTCCTTTTTGGTTATGTTCGCTTAAAAAAAATTGATAACAAATAATGATGGCATGTTGTAGGCAGGTTTCATCCAATCCTAGTAATGAGGAAATTTTATTGCGTGTACGAGGCACCTGTTGTTCGACGGGATGTTTATAATAATCTTTGTTCCTAGGCATGACAGAATCTTAATTTCTTAACGGAACAATTCGAAAGGAGCCTATTTTAATCGTGACTGACATAGAAACTTCAAACTGGGATGGCAGATATTCAGGGAATGATTACGACCAAAAAACAAACAGGATCTCATTGTCCAAAGAGTAATGGGGGGTTAGTAGAGCCGATGAAATCCTTGAGGATATGTAATGGGTACGTAATAATGATGCAGATTATGTTTGGTGCAAGTCCAATGAGATAGATATTACAAGCCTTTGGTTGTGGAAGGCGACAACTAGACTTCAACTCCAGAAAATATTAACAATTGGGCTAAGGCTGACTGATTGAAGTCGTAGGTTTTTTTATCTTATTGAAAAAAATGTGTATTGGCCGCATTTCAAAGAGATTCTGCGGTGGAATTATTTAAGGTAAAAATATTCATCTTGCGATTGTGAAATTATTAATTGATTTGAAGATCAGTCAATACAATACAGTCAATTTAGACACGATCTCGAGTACATAAAAAAAGGTTCATGCTTAAAAATCATTCGAGTGAATCGTGGGTAATTCGCATTGTCACATTATGATTTCAATGTTAATCCATTCATACATTACGAGAACATCTCGATCCATCCTTTAAAATCATTCGGATGTATTGTTACTACATCTAATGGGCATAATCGACTGATAATCGATTCAAACATCTTGAAAAAATATTAATTCAAACTAAAAATCATTCATGAAATGTAAGATAAATGACGAAACAACAATCTTTTCGTAAAGAATCACTGAATATATATAAGAAATATAACTCAACAATCATCTAAGTTCACGATTATTATTTCATTTGTTCTTTGTTCTCGGTTTCACGGATTCCTTTGGACTTACGTATAAATGTATGTATGTATGTATTCAAATTCCTTCTCAGTGAATTTTGTTTGAGTCTGATAATAGGCGAATACGGAAGTGCATTTGTTTCCCATTGGTATAGTGATGCTTCTGAAATGTTTGTCCAACGGTTTCTACACATTTTTGGTAGGTTTGATTTTTTTTGATACGCTCAGTTTTTACAATACATAATAAGCTAATAAGAATAGGAGGGCAAAACATCACTGGTATGGAGCTTTAAGTTCTATTTGATATATTTGGATATATCTGCTACGTCCGTACAAGCAGAAAGGGTTTGAAAGGTTGGTTACCTACCATATGCTTGTCAAGAATAGATAATAACAATAATAATTGGGTAGCACTACAGCACACAAGGGACCAAACCTAGCTTCTACAACTACTCGTGTTGTGCGTGCTATTGTTCTCTCACGAGCAAAAGGAACCTACAATTTTTGCCGACTCCGAAGAGCGAGGTTTGAGAAGCTTTTTCATAAAAAAGTAATACTCTTTGAGTGTTGTCATCAACTCGAAAGAGGTGGTGTCGGGAAAAATGCGAGGTATCCCGGCCGGGAATCGAACCTAGACTTTCTGCGTGGCGGTCGATGCACTTACCACTACGCTATCAAAAATAGATGTAAAATAAAAATTCGGACAAAATGGCATTTCTCATCAGCTCCGAACACAAATGACACAATTTCGATTTTATGTTCAATTGATTATCAATTTTGTCATTGAATTTATTGAGTTTTGTCCCTTAAGTTTTCAAGAAATACGCATTTTTGAATTGTAAAGTATTTTTTTGTTATCCAAAGGAAATCTATTTATTTAAAATCCTCCAACTTTCGAGTTGTTTTTTATGTTGATATATTTTGAATGATTTGATCAAATTAATTTACAAATTGACCACCAAGTGTTAACATCAACTATCAGCTTAGATAATTCCACCCCCGCAATGCTCTCATAAAGTGTAAAACAAACGTGTTCTCATATCGGTAGAGTATTCCCAAATTGAAGACCTTATTTACTTGCAAAGGAAATTTTTGAACACGTTTCTGTAGGAAAATGGCTCTTGCTCGCTACCACAGCATGTATTTCTCTAGATCTTATATTTTGGTCCTTAAAGAACATGTAATACGCTTAATAAACAATGTTATCCAACACATAATGAAGACACCAATTTTCAAAAGTCATTCAAAAAAAAATTCTCATCGACTGTTTTCATCATATTTCCTGTCGTTGAGTGACAATCTTTATACCGTTTCATATCGTAAGTTGTTCGATATTATTTGCCAAAGAAAGGGCAAACTCAAATCCCACCAGCTTTGAATTCATGCATTTGTTCACCGATCCTTTAATGTCGTTTCATGCAACACACAATTTCATATCCTAAGTAAACAACGTCAACCATCATCACAGATCGAACATAAATAAAAACAAACAACAAATAAAAAAAGAAGAAATTTATATGAGAACACTTAACAAACTACTATCAACGTCTTTTGAAACACACTTAGAAGAAAGAAATAATTTACAAGTACATCATATGCAAAAGAAGACAATCTCTCTCCCACTCGCACTCTCGCTTCTCGTCATCTCCTCCTCTCGTTTCTCTCAAAATTCGATTTACAAAAGTATTCATTTAACATTTTGCTTCTCGTAAAATTTGAATGAATCATAATATAATTTAGTTTCATAGTTTTCTTTTCGTTTTTGATTCCAAAAAAACACCATTTTGTTGCATAGAGACACTTAAAAATTTGTGGAAGGATACACGCACACATACAAATAAATTGGAATACTTTTTCCCTTGCTTTTTGTTTGCTTTGCTTTTTTCATGTTCAAATTTGTCGTATTGTTTTTTTTTTGCTTTTTATTGTTGCTTTTTTTTTTGATATATCTTCTATATATACTATATAAGGGTGTATAATTTTTTTTTTGTTTTGTTTTTAAGTAAATCACATTATCTCTCAATAATTAGTACACATTTAATAAATTGAAAGAGGTAAATTGATAACAATTATATGAGATATATAAATGTATTTCTAAAAAAGAAGAAGAGTTTGCATTTTGTTTCTTTTTATATGTTTGTTGTTTCTGTTATATAAATACTCGTATGCTTCAGCTTCAGCAACTAGTGGTTGGTTGTGTTTGAAGTAAGCTAGTGTTCAATGTTCCTTTCCTTTAACATTTACAAAAAAAAAAATTAAAATCTACTGCTGTTGCTAGCTTTGACTTTTGTTTGCTACATTTCAATGACTTTTTTTTTATTTTTCTCATTGGAAAACTGTTCTCTCTCTTTTGACTAATGAAAAGTGGGCGGGAGGGAAAGGTGTGTGTGTGGGTGTGGATTGGATAATAAATACATAATTTTCTGGTTGCGAACGTTATTTTGTTTTTCTCTTATACGTAGCAGAATCATTAAGTTTTCTTGTTTTTAAATACAATACTTTTTTTTTGAAGGACTGCTGTCTGTTAGAATGGAAAAATGAAAATTAAGAAGAAAAGATTTTGGAATTATTTATAATAATTTGCGGGTTAAAATATGCTTGTCTACACTGCTTTGTCCGGCAGTTGTTCTTTAAATTTAAGGGTTTCTTCGAAAATTAACGTTTTCAGGGTTTCTCGTGGAAGATCGTCGAGTTCCATGCCAATGCGGAATGGTTCATCGGCAACAGGCTAGAAGAAATTTGAAAGAAAAAAAGTAAAAAGTTGTTTTTTTTAGTTTGTAAAATGATTGTTTACCTCATCACCAGGATCGTAGTATTGCTCCAAGTAGGGATGTGCAAGCGCTTCTTCTACTGTAATTCTATTGTGGGGATTGAATGTAAGCATTTTGCCTAAGAGATCAAGTGCTAACTGGTCGGCGTTGTGGAATAACCGCGCCCAGGGTACTTTTGGTTTAAATGGCAATGATTCCAAGTAATTACGAGCCTAGAAGATAAAATAATAATTTTTTAATAAAACTGTTGAGTAAGAAATGTGGAATATACATAAACAAATACATTAGCGTTCTAATTATTTAATAACGTATACTTAAAAGATCTCGACAGGTTGGACTGGACTTAAATTTGTAATCAAATAGAAATGATTTGTATAACCACCAAATTCAAGAAAATGATTTTTAATGGTATGTCTGTTGATCTAACTGTTCTACAGCATCTAACTTTAAATTGCATTTTTAATTAAACAAATTTTACTAACTGGTGGTCCCTGAAGTATGTGCATCGACTTTCAAGTTGAAGGTCCTAGGTTTGATTTCCCGATTCAATATCTCACATTTTTTCACGTCACCATTTCTTTCGAGTTGCTGACAACACTCAAACAGAACTAGTTCCCAATGAAAAGTTTCTCAAGTCTCGCAGTGGAATCATTAAAAAAAAAACTGTAAGTGCCCTCTATTCATGAGAGAAGGATTAGTTACTGAAGAAACTATACCGTGGTCGTTTTGTGGGCTGTAGTGGCACTCAGTTTATAAATCTACAAATTGTGGTATGTTTGCTAGATAAACATATAGAAGTCCATAGATTAAATTTTTTTATATGATCGTCATGGTGTAGTGGGTAATTGCATCAACCCCTAAGTCGATCCGTTAATCTAATTTTGACCTCTGAACTGGACTTCTATCCATCATTCATTTGCCACGGCTTATCGCGTAGAGAGGGTTACCTATCTAGAGGGTTCTCGAATTCGTTGCTTCCACTTTGGAAAAGTTAGTTGAATTTTGTCTCTAATATCTTGTAGGACATTTGTTTGCTTTGTAGCATTCGTGAAGACGCACATGTGCAAAGAGCTGTGTTAATGTCAAGATTTCTTATTCTTACTGATGGCATTACATTAAAAAAAAATACTTTCGAGAAAATTTAGACTTCTTTGCCTTCGGCACCACTAGGATAGTATTTTGCATGATCTGTACGATCACTTTGTAAACTGGCTATATTACTTGACTTGTTGGCTGACAAAAAATTGAGATTGTCAACAGTTTGAGTCTTCGAATCTGAGCCATTGGGACAACGCAACAGAGGACGGCCCAGAATAAGGTGGCACACCCAAGTGGAGAAGGACCTCAACCAACTTGGAGTGCGCAACTGGCGGCAGCTGGCGAAAGATCGTGCTGGCTGGAGAGGCATGTTGGTTGAGGCCCAGGTCCACCCCGGACTGTAGCGCCACAAGAAGAACAGTTTGAGTACTGATGGAACGCAATAGGAAGCAGATGGATCTTTGTTTTGCTAAAATTTCATTCTGTCGTTGACCCCGGACTGTAGCGCCAGAAGAAGAACAGTTTGAGTACTGATGGAACGCAATACGAAGCAGATGGATCCTTGTTTTGCTAAAATTTCATTTTGTCGTTGATTTATTTTTTTCCTTGACAACAGTACATACTTCAATTTAAAGTTAATACACAAATAAAACTTGTGAGTTGAGATTACTGTGCATCGACTACAATCGGCAATCCCTCACGGAGGATGCGCATTCATTCATATCATTGCGAAGCGATCAAAAAATATTATGGTGCAATAAAAGTATTTCCTCCTTTGCATTCAACCCCAACTCCGGACGCATAAACCAAAAAAATACATTCAAGCATGGGGACTTAAAGATCTATAAATACATTTTACATTTCTCAATTGGGATTTTAAATTCTGCGGACGAATTAACGCTACTTGAAAACAACATATGGAGATCGCTCCGCAAAATCTACAGATTTGGTAAAAAGTCCCACATGCCACAAAAATGGAATTCATATGAAAATGGATTTCGTACAAGCATGTGACGCATTAGCAGTGGCAGTGTTTACATCCCATTACGATCGATAACAATTCTGTGAAACATCTGTCTCCCACTCATGAATGACGAAAGCTGTTATCTTTTCACGCTCTTATCATGGACACACATTACGCGAATAAAAGATGAGTTGATAAAAAGAAAAAAAATATTTTACCTTGTCATTGACGATACATTCTAAATCCTCTTGTGATGGTGATCCCAGGACACCCAGAATGTGATTTAATTGATCAAGATAATGTTTGCCGGGGAATATTGGTCGATTACTCAACATTTCGGCCAATATGCAACCAACAGACCACATATCAATTGATTTCGTATAACCCTGCGAATTAGAAAACGAGGTTTATATTGAGAAAAAAAGTGATTTGTATTATTTAGATGTACCTTTGAGTTCAGCATAATTTCTGGTGCTCTATACCACCGAGTAGCAACATATTCCGTTAAGAAACCTGTGTGATCATGTTCTGGATCAGCTACACGTGCCAGGCCAAAATCACAAATCTGCAAAGAAAATAATCCCTTTAAAGTGCTAAGGACTAAACTTAGTTTTAACACGACTTACCTTAAGATCGCACGTTGTGTTCAGCAGAAGATTGCTGGGTTTCAAGTCCCGATGTAAGACATTTGCCGAATGGATATATTTTAAGCCACGTAGAATTTGGTACAGAAAATAACATATGTGATCATTACTTAGCCTCTGAAAAGAATAGGAAAGATTATACGATTGTCGAGGAATGCAAGACTTAAGAATAAGCTAAGACACATTATTATTTGTTAATGATGACCCCTTGAACCCGAGTTGAGATTTTTCTTCCGAGAAGATTAGCGATCAGAGGTTACAATATGACTTCCTCCGAACCAAAGTTCCCAAAGGAAAAATGTGACTTTAAACAAGCGGACGAGTTCAGGCTACCCAAGAACCAAAATTTTGTCTTTCGGGACAGACAGTCTTCCTTGGTAGAATGCGAAACCTCTCTTACACCCCTACCGCTCTTGAGGTCACAGCACCCCACACTGATTTGCATTGAAATACCCCCAACTGACTGAGCTGCGACAGTAGAGAGATTTCCGGTTTAAAACGGCATCGAGCAACACATACGAGTAAATGTAAAGTTCTTTAAACGTGCAGCTGGTCTCCTACTATTCAAAAATATAAACTTTATCCCCAATTAGTCATTTCACAGCCACTACAATCAGATAGTTTCGCGGTTGTGGTTTTAATTAGAAAGATTCATAACCAAGTCACATCATCTGGAAGATGAGTGAAAATAGAAGGCAAATATTATTGTTTGATAACATCGATATATTTTTGCATAACCACGTGTTGGAGATTAAATTAAAATACAATGGACCACATGACCCATTTGTTTAAAGCGCTTAATTGCGATTTTTCTTTCAACATCTGAAACGTATTTTTACTACAAATAAAATTCCGCTACACATGTGCGTTAAAGCGGGCGTGCTTGTCATGTGTCGCAAATTGTGTTTTTTTGTTTATTGCTGTGGAAATACAAAAAAATAAACTCTGTTCTATCTCTAGTGACCCTGGCGAAATAAGCGTGCACCACTTCACGATCGGCATGTATGTGACGAAATAAATTCGCAAATACATCGATAACAGGTGGTTGCAGTCATGTGTTTTTCAGTGAATTCAAAATATTTCGCTCTGGAGAACAGTTGATGGTGAGAGGGATAGTTTTGCAAGAATGTCGGTTCTAATCTTGGCTTGACCATAAATGTTGGATTTACCACAAATACTTTTCTGTAGAATTTCTTAGGTGAAGATACAAATTTTGTAAAGGTTATCTTTGCCTAGTTAAGATAATCCCTTTGCCCTCCGAGAGAAGCAGAGAATATACAATGTAAATTATTTATTTAGATAAGCATATTAAAGCAGGAGATAATCTAACATAGCTTTTCAATAAATAAATTGTGGGGTCATATAAAGATTACCGTTTTTAAAAATAACCACGCAAGTTGTGCGGGTTTTTGTTCTCGCGTTCGGACTAGGACAATACAATGCCAACAAGGAATGGCGAATTTAAGAAGTTTTTCTAAACTGTAAATTACAGCGTTGTCAGCACTTTAACCCAGATATGCCGACGGGCATACTAGTGCAACAATCTTCATAATTTTCCAAAATGGCTTTATTCTGACCGATTATATTACAAAACTGAAGAAAGAATTAAAAAAAATATTTTTTATCTTGCATTTTGAGTCCGTACTACATGTAGTACGCTCGGCACATATGAAAGCAAAAGACAATATTTTCTTTTGATGAATTCAAGTCGTTTATTATTCAGCAACTTTTGTTTAAATAAGTAAGGAAAAATCAAATTAATAAAAAAATTATTTGGTGGTGTGGTACTCCACATTACACTTTACATGGAGCGGTACGTCACATTTAATGCAGCGTGTAGTGGTCTTATTGTGGCAATGATTACAACGTAGCTGTTTACATTTTCCATCGGCTTGACGTGTGTTCTCAGTAAGTAAATGATCCTTTCGATCAAATCTGATGTCGCATGATAATCCTGATGGAAGCGTTGCTGAGGGTTTCCCATAAGTGGATATAAGCAATGTGGCAATGCGCCGACGAAAAGATAAATGATCCATTTTACCTCCCATATGTCTATGCAGTTGCCACGCATTGTGCTCTGCAAGATCAATGAGGTGTGTGAATATTGGAAAATACCATTTTTTACCCCGAATAGATACACGGTACAAGCTGATATTTTCATCTGCTCGATCAACGCCACCCATGTAGCGATTATATTCATGAATAAGGCGTGGTTGTTGAATATATATACGCTTTTTCTCTTTTCGAGACCAACGTGAAATATTTTTTGAAGGTTCTACTGGGTGGACGTTTGAGGCAACGTTTACTGCACTGCTATCGTTCCAACAACATACAATTATATTTTTGGTAGAAATCTTACGATGGTCATACCAGCCTTTCTCTCTTTTCTGCAGATCTTTTTTCTTAAGCAAAGGACAGTTTCCTAACCGATTGTGACGAATTGTTCCAGTTCCTTGTACGTGTCGTTCTTCTAACTCAGCTAATAAGTTGATTGTAGTAAATAAATTATCGAAGTACAATCGGTGAGTAATTTCGGGTTGGCTTTGTGATAAAATGTCACAATACGTTAAGACTACGCTTGAACCAAGTCCCATTTCCTTGTAGGTATTACTTGGAAAAGTCCCTGCACCCTGGTACGGCTCGAACCAAAGAATGTAGCCTTTATAAGTTGCTCCAACCCAAAATTTATAGCTATATCTTATAGGCTTTCCATGGATATATTGCTTACATCCGTGACTACCGTCGTATGGAACCATCTGCTCGTCCACTGAATGCTGTATGGTTTTCGGAGCATTACTTTGGAAACTCTTGTTCAACATTTGTAAAAGTGGTCTAACTTTTGCGAACTTGTCTGTTTTATCCAGACTGTTGTTATCCACAAAGTGCAAGTTTCTTATTATAAACTCAAATCGATCCCTTCTCATTGCGTTCGACACAAAAGAATGATGAGTATCCCTATCATTTTGCCAATACATACGGCGTCTCGAAACAGTATTGTAGCCACTCAGTAGCAAAATTCCAATAAAGCACCTGATTTCGTCTGGAGTTATATTTGCAGTTGCATTTTTGCACTAATGCCGAACGTACTACATGTAGTACGTCAGCAAATACATCAACTAAAATCACATATAATTTTTTTTTCACACATAATTTTGCTACGTATTCGTTTTTACAACTATTATAATTAAAAAAACATAGAAACGCAACAACAATAAAATATGCATATACAACTTTTTCTCACCGATTACGTGACATCTTCACACTTTCGCCAATTTCAGAAAACTCATATATCTGATCCAAAAAACCGCACATAGAAAAGTAACCTAGACAAAACTTATCAACGCATGCTTTGTTAACCGTTATATTCTGTAGGACATTAACAAGTAGATTTGAAAATTTTAAGCACAATAAACGCAGAAACCTGAATATAACAGGTGTACTACATGTAGTACGGTAGGCATATCTGGGTTAAGATGTACTACAATGATAAAGGAAAACTTGGTAGCCACAAACTTAAAAGCAGAGCTGAGTAAGAATTTGACAGCACTGTAATATTGACAAAACGTTAATCATTTGAAATATGTGACAATTTAAATATTCGTATGGGATACACTCAATATTGCAAAACCCTATAAACGTCCACTAGGACAACGTATGCATTGTTTGATTCACTGAAACTGATTTTTGATCATTTTTCCATATATCATACATAACATATGTACGTAGTCAGAAACGGACGCAATTACTCTTTTTTTTCCATTGGATTTGAAATCCTATAACGACGTTGGCTTATTGGCATGGTCCAAGGACCATATTCCCATAAAATAAAATCTAAAATGCTAGGCGATTTCTGTAGCAATATCTCCATTGGTTTATTTCTGTGAATGAAGTGGAGGAGAAAGATGTGGAAGAAGAACGGAGCTGTATGTGGAGAACATTTAAATGACAACGATGTTCACATATTTCCATTAAATCTTAGTAAGAGCTTGAACACTAAAAATCCAACAGGATCTATGAAATGTCGCGAATTGCGACCAGAAAACGGCGTTAGCACAAGTTGTTTTCATATCCTCGACATTTCGGAAATCAATATGAATTCCTTAAACGTTTTTCTTTTCGGCTCTTATTATACGAGTGCGTTAGCAGCTAAACCACAATAAGTGTCTTTTAAACCTTTAACACTAACAATCAGTGATTCTGCAGCCCTCAATGAACAATAACCACCGTTATTCGTCTCTCAGGCGGAATAGCTATCGACAGCACAAGTCCTTATTTTCGAATGTCAATATTTGAGAGTTTTGTTTTTCTATTTTGTAAGTACTACCGAGAATTGTCAGGAATTCGAGAGATGGGTGCTATGAAAAATTAAACATGTTTCTTTACTGCCATTATTGATTTCGAAACTTTTTGCATCTGAATGCTGAATTGTGAAGCCGATTCACGTACATACTACCCCATCGGCGGACATCCCATTTTCAAAAATTAGTATATCCTTAATATTTTTTAAGCTAACTTTCGGTCAACAAACTTAAAGAAAACACTTCAAGTTTGTCAAGTTTATAGAATATTTAAACGCTGTGTAATCAAGCAGCATTTTGATGCAAATCGAGGAATTCATCCGGCACGCACTCTCAACCATAAGAACCATTTTACTCACACTTAATTTGACCCACCAAGAAGTGAGCAAATCTGCACGGCTTTATGTAAACAGAATCCCTTATTGAATTTATATGCCTTTAACTGTATCAGCATTGTGCAAAAGAAACTTTCAGCTCCTTAGGTGTTAATTTAGAGGAAAGATGAAAAGGAATATCTTTTGTTACTAGATGTAAAAATAAATCAGTTTTACCATCACAAGGGTGGCAAGGGGAATTCGCCTTTTATAAAGTAGACCCTCTGGCAATGAGATACATCTTTGAATCTATCCATCTCCAGGGAATATTTGCTGTTAATACTGCGAAATTCCTTAGGTCTTCAAAACGTTCAATACAATTTTCGTATGAATACTTACACCCCTAACCCAAATTTTGCAGAAAATATCTTCTCACCCCTCGACTTTATACCACAAGCCGCCAACGAACTCCATTCACCTTTATTTTAAATCTTGCAAATTGCAAGTGGTTTTTCGGTAAAGCTCGTCACATATGATTTATAAAATCTTACGACGAGGTAAGCACTGGAAAACAACTGCAAGTATGCTTATCGGTAGACCACCGGCATAAAAGAAACGAATTTTTGTTTTCATGTCTGCAGGGATTTTATATTCATATACCTGCCTGCTATGATGACATTAATAAACATGCTACAGGCACTCAAAGACCATTACATGTTCCTCCCTCCTCAAAAAACGGAATATATAATTTATTTACATTTCAATAAAGAAATTGCATGCAGAGGCATGGAAATATCATTCTCTTCGCATTCTCGAATTCACGAAACTCTTTGAGGGAAGGCATGTCATCTCCCGGATACTGATGACACCACCTTTAAAGCTCGACTTGTTTGTTGTACACAAGTTAAGCTAATTGCAATCATAAAAACGAATGTCTTACTCATTTAATTACCCTTAAGGCCTCAACGTGGTTGACGCAGTGACTAATCAGCCCGGCCCGCGTCGTAATCCAGACATAAGACTAACGAATAACTGGATTTTCAAATCACTCTGCCTTCCCATAGGAAGCAAATCAAGGGTAAAAAACAATCAAACAACGTTTAGCATAAATTTCTTCGGTTTTTTTTTTGCTCCAAGCAATCCGATTCAATCGTCCCAATCATTTCTGCTATCCATTAGGCTGGCAGAAAAGCTCAACTCAAAATACACGAAAAAAAAACCTTAAATGCCCCAGAAATTACTCAATTAGATCGTTTGTAAATAATAAATATGGATTCGGGTCTTCTTCTGCCTGCTCGCCCGCCCCATCCGTGCGGGCTGCGGTCGTTATTGCAAGAAACAACGGACCGTGCGTAAGCATTTTCTTCCTTTGACGAGTCTGTTTGACGATAATAAAGCAATTCCAATACAAGATAAATAAACAACACTGAAAGATGCGCAAGGAAATGTACGAAAAGATTCAGTTCTCGTGAATCACGTCCAATGAACTATGCTTAGTGTGCGGGGCGGTGAATCGCCTTTTTTGTCTCGCTCCACCGCCGTGCCGTTCGCCCCTAATTTATATCAGTCACAAAAAAAAAACTACAAAAAAAAAAGTAATGAAACGACGCGAAGCAGTGTGATGTCATATTTTAAATTAAGTAATTATAAAATATTCATATTTTCTCGCTCCGTGATGACGATGTGCACAACGGCGACGATACAACGTAGGTTGTGATAACAGCGCTGCATTGTATCGGTATCCACAGCCCTTCTCCTATGACCGTGTGTCGAGTGTACCTGGTCGGTTAATGCATACACACACACATATTTGCAAAAAATAGATAGATTGCTTATTCCGATAAGTAAAAGTGTTCGCCGATGTTTACCGAGCCACACAAACCTTCAATCTCTAGACTCGGTGTGGTGAATGAGTGATTGTGTGCAGAAAGGTGGTCTCGTCGTTGGTTGTTTATTTTAAAGCCCCGTGGCGCTTTTCTTGTAGATAAGCGCTGAATTGACTGAGGAATTTCGATGATAACGCTAAGCGAAAACACAAAAAATGCTTATATATGTCGCAAATCGCTGGCAAAACGTTTACATAACAAGGAGTGATTGGTTGCGGGAAAAAATAGACCGCCGAAGGTCATGAAAACAGAATTAGTAAGTGAAGCAAATATCCAGTGGCAATTCTGAAATTTTCTGAATTACATCTCTCTTCGTTAAGAGGTTCCTTCGTTTTTGTTACGTTTCCACGATTTGTGTGTAGAGCGCAGAAATGAACAGCTCCTTAGTCGGCTTATCATATCTCTGGTTCCGGTGTGTCAAAATTTTAATCTGAGTCTTAACATGAAACCGATTGTGACTTCATGACCATGCTGCACGGAAACTTGTTGAGTTAAAATTACGTTCTTACTCGGAATTTCGGTGAGCAGCGTTTACAAATTGAAAGCTTTTTGTATGTTTTGGAGCGCCTCGTATCCTGTCGGTGAAGTGGGCTACTGATTTTTTATGAAAATTTCACATGATGTTCATGTGCTATCAGTATGAAAATTTGAATCTAATGTTGAGTTTCATTAAATGCTCCGAAAAAAGAGACTCTCTGGATTCTGCAGTGCAGCCTTTGTATTTGTTAAATATGCCAAGTGATACCCCTTCAGTAACGATTAGTTTTCTTTCGCACCTATTGCAAACAAATTTTGGCTTTACGTAGACCAACGCGGAACGCGTTATCAAGGCTCTCCCCGGAAAGAGATTTAGCACAAATAACTACTGCTTCCATTAAACAAGGTGACGAACTAGTTTTCCCCTTAATTTAAATGGTTAAACGGAGACCAACGTGGTCGCGTGGCGTAGTGGTGAGTGCGTCGACCGCCACGCAGAATGTCTGGGTTCGATTCCCGGACGGGACACCTCGTATTTTTTCACGGCACCACCTCTTTCGAGTTGCTGTGTAGGTTCCTTCTACTCGTGAGAGAACAGTAGCACGCACAACACGAGTAGTTGTTGTTGAAGCTAGGCCCTGGTCCCTTGTGGGCTGTAGTGCCACTCAATTATTGTTATTATTAAATGGAGACCAACGACGACCAACTGTACGAGTTGTACCGCATCTTCTTCCTAATAAAACGTCTTCGCTTAAGATGGCGCCCACAAGTGGGGATGATCAGTTACCAACCTGCGCGAAACCGTGTAAATTGAAGAGGGATCTCTGTGTAAGGACCAACGTCACCCGGACACAACTAATTTCTGGGCTTGAGTAATATTGTAGGTTAAGTAGTTGATTAATATGGAGGTGAACAGGTCAGCTGTCTTAACGCCTTATACCACGGGGTCGGTTTTCCCAAGAGACGTTCATAACGCAAGTACTATACTGAATTCATGCATGAGGGACAGTCACTTCAACTTGGAAGGGAGCGAGGCCTTTCTAAAACCTCTGCCGCTCTCTGGATAGCAGCACCTGGTTGAGAATGCAACTCCACACAGAGCTGGCAAAGTCCCTTAACCGCTCAGTAGAGTGCACATCCTGATTTAGACTAGTCAACACAGTACATTAAAGTTGCTTCTGCTCTCGATTTTGGGTTTAAAACCACGACACAAGGGGGAGGCTAATGCATGGTCGGACTGGAACAAGGGCTCCGAGGGCTCCGAGATAGCTAGCAAATGATTATCATGGCTGCAGATATTATTTATTTGTCTTTAGACTTATAACTTTAAACGATTAGTCATGCTAAGACGCAACGCACTAGGGCGCAGCTCCTGTTCCAACCACTTGTTTCTGATCTTTTGAAGAGAATTCATAGTGCACTTAATTTCAAAGCTGGTTCCAAGTTCGTAATTTATAGAACTGATTTGTAATGGTCAATGTCTGTGAATGTGTGGAGTGGTAAATACCAGGTTCTGAGCAAACTCGAAAGTCGTGAATCATTATTTGTGACATAATATTTATGAATGCAATATTAAATCTTTCAGTAACTGCTTGTAACGCACTTGTTATAACTGAAGTAGGTTAATGTCCTAAACTGAATGTTAAAAAAAATCAATTATAATTGAAACAGAAACGCGCACGTTTGACGAAAATGTGGGAATCAGGAATGCCAGGGAAGAGCGCCATGACTTGTCCACTTGCAACTGATTCTCTCGTTCCTTGTCTGGACAGACAAATACATATCAGAATATGAGTTTATTTATAACTTTAATTTATTTCAGCACTCCCCCTGTGTTGCGGGTATGACCTAAACTTTAATTTAGAAGATCATCTTAATTTCAACATTTCTACCCTAGCTCAAGTGTCTCCGAAATTCTTTGCGGAATATTCTGTTTCTCGATGCCCAAAACACCGCTATGCAGCACAGAGTTATATTCCTTAACGCGATCTCTGCTCTTTCCATTTTCATTTTTTCCCGCCATCACGATTGCACTCACACGCCTTCGTTCGTTATCGTTTAACCGAAGAACATTCAAGCTTTGAATGAATGATGACTTTTATGAATCTGAATATGGCAATAAAATAGATAAATCAAGACCTCTCATCAATTCATTGAAGTTGAGACATTGAAAACATGCCACTGTCGAAGAATTATTAATGCCCTTGATGTCCGAGTCATCAAATCCGTGTCTGCGTTCGCGAGAGTATACTAAACGAAATTGGATAAGAACAAACAAAACATGTGGCGGCACATTCTCCACTCGATTCCAGTCACGGAAACATCGAGGAAAATAAATCAATTAGTTCCTTCCCCGCCCGAGGGAAGAACGCATGTGTCTACACAGGAAAGCATTTCGATTCATTTTTAATGTTCAAAGAAACGAACGAATTCCGTGAAACTCTTAAGGCAGGGAGCGTAGGGCAAAAAAAAAAAACTCAACACCATTGTGGACTAACGGAAATTCTTGAACAAACATCTTTTGACAGGTGCCCAGACCACACAAGAAAAACTCAAATCGAACCACATGCTCGCGCCAATAAAGACGAAAAATGCCGGCAAATGTAAGTGAAATTGTAATTAAGATTAAAATGATTTCTTGGCAAACCCCCACAGGGCTTTGCCGCCTCATTGAGTCTCACATTCGGCGCATCATTCCAGTTTATCCATGGCTATGACACCCAAAACCATGTATCCCAGTGTATCGGGATACACAGATATTTTGTATCGTCGTAGGACGCTGTCAAGGTCCCACACGTAATTTTATCTCGCAGAACATACGCAGAAACTTGTTTCGGATATAATAGGGGACGAAAATAGAATTTTCAACATATTTCAAATTAAAGACATGCAACAGGAGCAGAAGTGGGCGAGCGGGTCTCAAATTGCACAATGTAAGTTTGTTCCTTCTCTCACTCGCCCGAGTGTTGCCGGCTTCGCTGCCAATGATGTCAAAATGAAAAATTAAAAAATAAAGTGGAATTGAATGTGATACGTAGGTTAGGGCGTCTACCAGCTGCTTCCAAACCAACTAAATCAACCAATCAATCTATCAGGTTGGTATTTAATAACTGCAGACGACACTTACTTCTAGGGTGTGCGATGACAATGACATTGAGGCAGAAAGGTGAGCGACGGAAGAGATAAAACTTTACGCTGTTGGGGTGTCAAAATCGATTCAACAGGTCGATAAGTGAGTTTCAACGGTTAATGAATACCTCGATTGACGTCCTCAGGCTGCACATAGTACGTACACAGATATTTTTGTGTGCATGTGCTCCTCCGTCACAACGCGCAAGAGCGTTCACCAACTTTCAATTTATGTGTATAACCGGATATTAATCCGCATCCCATCTCCAGTGCTGCATTGGCACTCGAAAACACTGCACACCATCCACCCAAAACACACATACATATACAGGCACATAAACCAATTGTCACTCACCTGAGTTTTGAGTAGTTTATATAGATCAGTCTCCATTAAACACTGTACAATATATACATCTTTCATTTGTTCTATACTATCTACCCGCAGGATGTCTCGTATATCGATTATCTGGAAATGAGAAAACAATTTTTTTTTTCGTTACGTTCTTAAAATACCTCCCAAGGAGTGCTGGAGTGACTGGGGTTGCTGTTGTGGTGGCTGTGCATATTGTTTACACCAGCAGTACACAACAAACCAAGCCGTTTGATTAACTTACATTTTCATGCCTAAAGCGTGTTAAAATCTTTATCTCTCGCAATGTCCTCTGACAGTATGTCTGATGTTCGAACGGGGAGATTTTCTTAATTGCCACCTTGGTGTTTGTCAAAGTGTCCAGAGCGGATCTAATTAAAATGAACACCTGACCTTTATTAGTTTGTTGAGAGCGAAAGATAAATGGAGAGAAAAGAGGTAGATGAAGGGGAAAGAGAGAGAGAGAGACAGGGAGAAAGAGGCGCGGCAGAAACAGAAAAGAGAGAACTTGAATTTTATAATGTGATACTTACACTACCATCCCGTATGCTCCTTCGCCGATATACGCCAGATCCTTATACCGTGGTCCAACTTCAAACACTTGACCTCTAATCACTTCGGCGTTTGGATTTGATGTTGCGGCCACACCATTGTTGTTTGTGTTGTTTGCCGCCGCCGCTGCTGCTGCTGTCGCACATGCTTCTGCCATGATAGTGGTGTTGTTTTTCTTCTTTTTTTTTGCCTCTCCTTACTCTTTGCTGTCTTGTGTTCTTTTCCCTGCTTGTTGTGTTCTTTTTTTATTTATATTCTGTGTGTGTGCTTGTTCTTGGACCAGTGCAATTGCACTCGATATCAGATTGAAGTGGATGAAGTAGGTGTGATGAATTGAGATTAACAGGGGTAAAAAGCACGATAAGCACACAGCAACTGCGACACACTATCAAGCACTCTAAAGAATTTCAGTAGCACCACCAACAGGTCCTGTGTCGAGTGTCGCGGGGCGCGTCGTCTTAAGTTTCACTTTCTTCTTTCGATTATTTTGTATCTACGGACACACCACAGTACAGGAAGAGAGAACCAACGTGAGAGCAGAAAACACTGAGAGAGAGTGAAACAGAAAGAGATGGTGGGTGGTAGTGGTGGTGGCGGTGAAGAGCCGATGGCACCTTTGATTTTTTTCTTGTGTTTCTGTTTCTTATTTTTTTTATCGTCGTCTGTTTCTTGTGTGCGTTTTCTTCCTCACCGCTGCTTTTCAGTAATTATTCTCACACCGTGTGCTTGAAGGTAAAAGAAAAGACAAAAGGCGGAAACTGATGAGACGTCCGACGACAGCGACGAAGGCGATCTGACGAAGGAAAAAAAACACCCAACAACGAAATAACAGAATATATTTAATATGAGGCGGTACGAAAATATCTCGTTGAAGGATTTCACAGCGACGACGGTCTTATTTCGGTTTTTCTTCTATTTTTTTTGCTTTCTCTCTCCTGTTCTTTTTCACTTAGCCGTTGGTGGTTGTTGGTTGATTGTATTCTTTTTTCTGTTGGCTTGCTGGCTGACTGGCTCCCTTTCTGTATTATCTTTCACCTCTTCACTCTCTTACGCACGCACAGAATTTTGTGTGTTGTGTGTTCTTTGATTGCTTTGCGTGTGCTCTCTTCTGTTTTTAAGGTGTAACTAGAAATTTTGTTGGTAGATACATTCCTCGCCGGCGCTGTCACTTCGCTGTCTTTGTTCTGTGGAGTAGAATTGACCCCCCAAATAAGAGGAGTGATTTAAGTGTTGCTGAGTTCAAATAAATTTCTTGGATTTGTTGAAAGGGCGAATTTTTTTGATTGACTGACAGCTTGATGGGGGTATGTTTATGGAAAAGGAGGCATATCGGTGCTGGTTCAACACTTACAAATAAGGTTCTTAAAAGGCGTGTGTTAAGAAAGAGAAGGCGCATGTTTGCCGATTTAGCAAAGGAAATATATCATATGCAGTTGGTATTGGAATGAAATAATCGGTTACATCAAGTTTGAAATGCACGTCATGGTGAGACAACCGGATGTAAGCGAAATTATTAGGTATAGAACGCATCAAGTGGGATGAATTCTTCAAGTTATCTAGTTTATAACATCATTGGAAGGATTTGGGCAACCATGGAGATGGCGCTACGCCTTGTGTCCTCGTTCCTTTGCTGCTACTGACAGAAGGAAGCCCACGAAAATGTAAGAATCCCTAAACCCAGAGAGCGAACAATAAGAAAAACTTCAAATCGCACTCCTTCGATAGTCTTAAAGCCACACCTCAAACTAACATTTCAAACATCCTGAAGGGCAGCAAATGTTTTGCCTCATAAACAGTCTAGGCAGTTAATCCCCTTCATGCCTTGGTGTGACAGTACGAATACAAGTTTCCTTATAAGTGCCAGACTAAGTGTCAATCTAAGCGAACATAGCTTAACGTCATCAATTATCCGTCTCTAGAATTTTTGCGGTATGTACAAACAAGTTACAAGCTATTTTGATCATGTTTGATCGAAATTCGCAAGAATGTGGGCCACGTTCTAAGGCGCTCATAGAGTCTACTTAATTTCCTTAGAACAGAACCTAAAGGATTGTCATCTGTAATGTCCTTGTCTTCATAGATTGGTTGTATGATGTCGAATGTTGGGCGGAAAATACAACGACAAGGTTTCACCTAGAGGTCTTCAAGACGGGACAAATTATGCTTCTTTGTGAATATGAATGAAACAAAGCAGCGTCTACCTGCTGTAAAGGTGACCAGCGATATATGCTCCTTATCATTAGGATCTATGTATGAATATTTTCACCTCCTGAGAAACATCCAAATTAAAGGAAAAATGATGTTGACTTGGGTTATAAATTCAACTTATGCAACGCAGGAGTTCCTGTCTAGACATTTTCTAAACAATTTTAGCATCTCCACACCACCAACCAAAAAAAAAAAAAAAAGAAAATACACGAATCCCCTCGAAAGGATTGGAAGTCAGTGCTCTAATTACAAAACTTGATTTACATGCAATCCCCCCAAGTTGTTAGATGCATTTAATCTCAAAGTTGAAATATTAAAACATAGTGAAGCAAATTAATTGCGTCTAGCGCTCGATAATGTGTCACTGTGTCTCCGAGCGCAATCTTGAATGCAGCAAGCAAGCTATGTTAGCCTTTTACTTTGTTGCTTCTCTGGAACAAGGAACACAAGCTGTATCAAATGATATGTAGTAGTTTATGACAAGTGTCTCTGTAAATTACTTCTGAGCCTGTGGAGCGATGGGGTTTTTTTTTTGCGTTAAGTGCTGAGGCAAACGTGATGGATTGTACTACTTTAAATGACTCTTAATTGATGCTTATCCCCAGTGGGAATTTCTAACATGATTTGCAAACGTAATCAAAGGTAGATTAGATTAATACAAGCTAGTGAGAGATGGAGAGTGTACACGAATATGGGGAATGGCTCATCTCTTAGGTTTACCGTTGAAGTGAAGAAAAACTGAAATGATGACTAAACCAAGTCTAGACGAATCAATTCACTTAGACATTTGTGTGTCTAGGTTGGAATGAAAAAATACATGAACTGAGGGGGTGAAAGCAAAAGTTATTGGTGGGAGAAGAGGAGGGGCAGCGTGTTAGGTGATTCTAATTCAAATCATCTGAAAGACCGATCTTAATGATAACTAACTTCAGACTTTGATGGGGATATGAATGATGTAAAACGTAACGTGAAAAATTCAGAAGAAAGAAATTAACTTTTTTTTTTTTGCAAAATTTGGCCTAATTTTTCGCATAGGCATCAAGCTACTGTTGCACGTCTCTGTGTCCTGACTTTGTCCTCCTCATAATCACACGGCATCAACTGTAAGAAGAAATAGTCATTTGCTACCTGTAGAATACACCAACAGTAGAAGCTTCTACACAAGCCATAAACAAACCTCTTCCAGATCCACACAGGAAGCAAAGATTAGCCGGAATAACAAATCGAATGCGACGTAGGAGAGAGTTGATTTGGCAATAAAAATCAAAATCTCCGACATGATCTTGGCGGTATTATTAAGGCTTGAATTCATCATACGCAGCAGCAATCAATACTTGCTATTGATTGTCGATAAACTCATTCCTGACGAACGGAAATGACGCATACGAAGGGGGTATGAACAAGTAAATTCCCCGGCATAAAATAAACCGGTACGGCGATTAATTGATTAGTGCAAAAGACAATTCACGGCAGAATTCAGCGACATTGGCCAGATTAAAGCGGGGATGAACAGAGAAAACTCTTTGACAATTAACGGCAAAAACAAAAGCAAAATATATGTATAAAATAAAATATATAACAAATAAAAAATTAACTGAGAACTGCGAGTGTGTATAAGTGTGCGTTCAGGTGATTAAAATCAATGTTTAAGACACCACTCACATTCAACTTGATGCCTTTGTCTTGTGTTGGAAATTGAATGTTGCGGAAAACAACATTTCTATGAAAACTACTCAAAACTGTGCTTGCAGACATCGAAAAACGAACAGAAAGCCCAAAACAACATTCAATTAATGTCCTTTACAAAGCATTTCTTGGCAGTTTTTCACATATTTTTACGTATATCAGTTGCTGGCGGTGGGAAAGTAAGATTTTTGCTTAACCTTGGACTTAATAGCTCTGTAACGAAAAATTAGCGTTCCACAAAGCAGAACCAATTTCTAACTTAAAGGAGTTTAAGTATGTTAGTGATCCTACTTCCAACAATACCGTTTTGAAAGGAGTGGACTGGAACTGGACTGCGTCGTAAATTTTTAAGTCATATCATATGCAAGTAGATCGGTTCAAAAAAAAACTATTTAGTTCCAGATTTGACAGCGATTGAGAATTCACGACAAAACGCTGGAATTAATAAAAATCCATCCCTGAAAATAGTAGTGTGAACAAATGTTCACTCTCGCAAGGAGCTTACTCTTCTGCGATAGATTAGGGTACAAAAACAATTCTTGTGGGCTTTTGAAGTAACAAAAATGAGGAAGAAAAACTGTTGCTTAAACATCCCTATTATGATCCTGCGGTAAGCGTGTTAGTTATCTTTTCAATATTCACTATCAAAAAAGGAAATAACGGGTCAAGTGATAATAAAAACATTTAAAAAATATGGCCATGAAACCGCTCCACATGCTACGAAATCTGGTAATATCATACTCTCCCTGCATCATATCAAATTTTATTTAATTAATAATAATAATAATTGAGTGACACTACAGCCCACAAGGGACTAGGACCTAGCTTCTACAACAACTACTCGTGTTGTGTGTGCTACTGTTCTCTCACGAGTAGAAGGGACCAACAGTTTTTTGCCGACTGCGAACGGCGAGATTTGAGAAGCTTTTCATAGACAATTGATACTCTTTGAGTGTTGTCAGCAACTCGAAAGAGGCGGTGCAAATGAAAAAATGCGAGGTGTCCCGGCCGGGAATCGAACCTAGACTTTCTGCGCGGTGGTCGACGCACTTACTCACTACGCCACGGCGACCACGTTTCATTTCATTTAATTATAAATTACTATTTTATTCAAACTTAAGAGAGGTGCCAGAAGTGATTACGCAATGAAATCACAAAAAAAAAGCCTTTCCATAAATCTCTGGTGAACCCCTTATATTCCTTACACCATGGTTACAACCTTCATTTCATCAATTCTAAGTAATTATTAGATATTGTAACATAACGCAGATTTGTTATATTTTAGGATTGAAGGTGGAATCATATTCTGCTCATATGTAGGTAGAAATATATATTTTATATTTTAAAACTTTTGTAAAGTTTTACTTGAAAAAAAAAATGAATATTTGTAAGCGAACGAAGCAGATGAATAAATTGCCGTCAACTAACACACATGAAATACCTTTCAATTAAAGCTATCGAAATAATTCGTATGGAGCATTGTCCAGCTTAGGACATTTCATAATCACTCACTCACAAATTGCACACGCTACTTTATTCAGAAATCCGTAAAAGCATCTCAAATGTAAAAATTCAATGCAATGACTAACCAATAAAAGGTTACATGTCTACAACTTGACATAACTACTCAAATTTTGACACATACTAAGGGCACTAATGCCCCCATCAAAATTTCTGTCACTAATCTACCAAAAAAATTGCTAGAAATGCCCCATTGACATCAATCAAGAGCCGCTCCAGGATCGAACAATTTGATGCCCTCACTAAAGACATCAGTCTGTCGTTTGCTAAATCAACACAAATCGCTCTCTGTTCGGATAAAACATCTGCTCCTGAAACATCAGAAGCAGGTAGCCAACATCCCAAACAGTAGACTCAAATGTACCTGACCCGAACAACATCTGTTTTGAATTCCGACGCCACTTGAAAGATGCACACACATCTCAAATTCCAATGGAAGTTATATTTTCCATGTCAGACAACTCTTGCGCAACACTGTACACATTGAGAAGCATCATGGAATCGGAGAAAAAAATAAGCAAGCAAAAAAAAAAACATCAATAAAAATGAACACACATCGATATCAAAACCGAATCGAAATGACTAGGAATCGCCTATGACTAACACACATATTTCCATCAACACTTATCACCCATCAAACTCGCGTCAACACCACCTAATCATAAATTCTTCAATCGGTCAGTCAAACAAACAAGAGTACTACTTACGAAGTATTAGACGTTTCACGATTGTGTTCAAATGACAACACTGCTGCTCGGTGTTCACTGAGGGAAGCTGTAGGAAAAAAGAACGAAAATAATAATGTAACACACAAGAATCCCTGGCTCTGCTCTTGCTCCTGAGCTACGTACGGTCTTCGTCTGGAAAAGGAGTTCTGCTGAGAGTTTTGTTTTTATGGTGGAACGGTAGTGGAATACCACGAACACTGGATAAAGGAGATGACGCAGGAGGATTGCCCGATGAGAGCAGAATTTCAATTTCAAAATTTATCCAATGGGCGGATTCGCCGAGCACAAGTGTTGCATGCAAAGAGGAATGCGATTTTTTTCCCTTTTCTTTCTCCTTTCCGCAATTTTGCTTATGCCTAGTGTGTATTTCTGTTTTTTTTTTTTGTTGAATTTTTGTATATTTCCTCCTCCCTTCTTGTATTGTTGGGTTTAATCTGTTTCGATTTTATTTGGGATGCTGATTACTTATAAGATTATACTTGACGATTGGTTTCTTAATGCATTCTTTTATCCGCACAATGACGACGGGATGATACCGACTCACTTTTGATAGCACCGGAAAATGACTACAAACCGTCGCCGATGAGTTTTAAAAGAACACACACACTTGATTCCGACTTCTTGGAAAACGATATATTTTATTCACACGACGTCGTCGACGATGACTGCGACCGCCGCGGGAGACTGTGATTAACTTGTATATCTATTTCTGCGTTTTGCACACTCGCACACCTCACTTTTGGGGGCACTTGTGGTGGATCACTGTGGTAGAACTGGGCGATTTGCTTTTTAATAGTGGATTGAACTTGGTTTTGATTTGAAAAGGAGGAGATATTTAAGAAAATCAATCACTACATCGCAATATGTCAACCAACTCAACAACTTGCTAAACTCGTTCACACAATGTTTCGTTTCGTGAATGTACCGCTCCAAGTGGACAGCCGAAGCAGCAGTCGTCAGACAGAAGCGAAGAGAGACAAACTGGCAAGCTGCGTGAAGTCGTTTTGCTTCAACCGGAATAAAATGAGAAATCAAAGAGGAATTGGGGAAATGTTTGCTGAGTTTGTTGGGGATTGTTCGTTAGGTTGCCGGTGTATATGGTGAATTTTATCAGGGCTTCACATTATAATTAATTTACTTATCATTGGAAAGAAGATGATTCATGTGCGAGAATTTAACGGGAAAGACAGCGACTACTGCTACACATTTAAGTGCACCTTAAATGTGTTTTAATTAAATTGCGTTTAATTAGCTTCAAAACTCTCAACAAGTATTCTTAGATTAGATTACCATTTGGTTGCTTATGACATTTAAGAAGATGGTGGCTTCGAAATGACGCTCTTATTCAAAACTCATGTTCATGAAACAAATCAATTAAAATCGACAACATATTAAAGAACAGAAACAAAAATTGTTTTCATTAATTTTCTTTATTTCATTTCTTAGATTTTAATACAAAAACAGATATTTGGACTTTATCTTGTTTAATCTGATCAATCGTCAACTGTATTACATGTCATTTAGAGGCTCATAGCGAATGTTAGGGTTACTGGGAACAGCCGATTCGTCTACGTAACAGTATGCGGATTGTGACATTGGCTGAAATTCAACTGGAGCCATTGTTACTGGTGGAGCACGGAGTGATCTTAACACTGATTCCTGAGAGGACGGCGCTGTTGGTACATTGGGGCTATAATACTCTTCGTCGCCAACTCCCAAATCGACTCGCAGATTGCGGTTATTATTAACTTCTTGTCCTGGGTTCATATTTATTTACTGGTTAAAAATAAACGGTGCTGAAAACAGAAATTTGGATTAAAATACTGCGATGCTTGGCTAACGTTGACTGTAACAAGACTGTCTTCCTCGGCTTGTAGAGACAAATTGATGCATTCTCCAGAAAATGGTCTTGCTTTATTCAAAAAATTTAATCTCCCTGCCACGGTAATTAGCATAATTTTACTACCACCAAAAGATATTGAAAATAACAGTTTTTCCCGCGAAATTATGAATTTATTGTTTTATAACCGTGTCCATTAATTGCTTTTTGAGTCCAGGTATGCGCTCTAAGCGTACTGAATGTACAAGTTATTTTAAAACATAGGGCAGAAGTTTTCAATTACATTTTAACAATCTAGTACAATTATTTTCTTAAGGAGATTTTGTTAAATCTGCAGTAACGTATTAGAATAAGAATATATCCATCATCCAAAATAAGAAATCTTCACCTTAGAAAACGATGAAACTTATACATTCGTATCTTTCAGAGTTCTAATGTCTTGATTGAAGGCGCTGATTGAAGTAGGAAGCTCACAAACTTAGTTTTAAGTATTTTGTTAATTCACACATTCCAAGGCTTTTCTTTTAATTAAAATTAAAACGCATTAAAACAAGAGACATTAAATCAAAGGCAAATATTTTTGGTGCTGCTTTAGAAAAATGACCCTATGGTCACACTATTGCTTTGAAAACATGAAAAGCTTCCGAAAGCTAAACTCTTCAAGCGTTTAATGAACTTTTCGTAAAGGGCTTTTGAAAGTTTTAATTTTGCCGCAAGAAGATATTTATACTTGAGACTATCGAATTGCTCTTAAGAATTGAAATTTCAAAGTCAAGGAACAAAATCAAGGAATTTAAGTACAGCATGTAGGGGGTGATTTTTTAGCTATTGTCTTTTTGGCAACTCTGGTTTAAACAGCTGACGCACGTTTCGTGTTTTATTTCACTGTCAAACATCTTCAGTTTGGTCTATAATCGCCTTACAAACGAACAATGACTGCAAATTATTAAATTTTATTATCAAAATGCGTGCTCTGTTAAGAAAGTTCATCGCGCGCTTCTTCCATTGTATGGTCAGTTCATTTTTGGCTCAATGGGTACGTAAATACGCAGAATTGTCGATTTTGGAGTGAATATCAGCCAGAAGCATTGCAAGAGCTACCAATGCATCCAGAATAAGTCGCAGTTTGGTGCGGCTTATGGGCTGGTGGCATCATTGGACCGTACTTCTTCAAAGATGTTGCGAATCGTAACGTAACTGTGATTGGTGAGCGCTACCGTGAGATGATATCCCACTTTTTGCCCAAAATGCAAGAGCTTGACTTGCATGACATGCGGTTTCAACAAGACGGTGCCACTTGCCACAAAGCACGCGCAACAATGGACTTATTGAGAGGCGAGTTCGGTGAACATTTTGTTTCACGTTCGGGACCAGTCAATTGGCCGCCTAGATTGTGCGATTTAACGCCTATAGACTATTTTTTGTGGGGCTATGTTAAAGCTCGTGTATATACAGACAAGACCGCTTCAACATTGAAGCATTTATTCGTGAGAAAGCGGCCGAAAAGCTGGAAAGAGTATGCCAAAATTGGAATTAGCGGAAGTGATGGTCTGTAGGACGCACAACGGACAGATCAACCAACAACAATTTTCGAATGAAATTCGGAGTATGTTCTTTAATTTTGGCTAAGCAACTGTTCATTTGACTGTTTTTATACCCAACTGATCTTGATATTGATTTCAGTGGATTTCCATTTAATAGGTGTACAAGTATGATATGCAAATTTTTTTACAACATTCCAAAGAATTTTAAAATTTTCTTACGCATTTTTTGCTCCATCTTCTTTGAAATAATTTGAGCATTTTGCGAGCGATTCGAGAATATCGTGCCAAAAAGAATCTTTTCCTTTCTTATCAAGCAAGGTGCTATTCAGCAAGTACATAAACCCATCAATCTAAACAAGTAATTTTCTGAATCGACCAAGTAGGGTGAGTAATCCGTAGTTTAGAACTAGATCGTTTGTCGCGAATCAGTTTTGCTGATTTTGGTGGAACAATGTTGAGTCGTTCGGTTTTTTGCATTTTTCAAGAAGTGAGCGGCTCAAATCGATTGATTGCTGTTGGTATCGTAGAGTATGGATTGTTTTCCCAGGTTGCAATTACTTTTAATAGTTCACGCCGCTCTGTTGTGTTCAAATACGGAGTATAGACTTTCTACCAAATCTAATTTGGTTTTAGGGCTAATGGGGATCTTAAATCGCATTTATATCTCCAAGACGGACCTACTCCTGTATCAGGAAGCAAACATTGTCATCTGAGCTTGCGCCTTTTGATTCGCCTGTTGACTTATGTGGTAATGATCTACTGGGCGTCTGAATCTTTCCAAACCCAATCCAGCCTTCTGGAAATGCTTGACTAGTTGTTTTTGTGTGCATTTCGACACATTCCTTTTTTCTCGTTTTGCTTTGCACGCTCCTTGCCTTAAGCGTCAATTTAACTATTTCAAAACTGCTGCTGGTTTTGGACATACATACAATTGCGCTCAAAAGAATAGCAATGCTACCTTTCCTAGGCTATTTTAAGTATAAATCTTGAAATCTACTATTTAATAATGGTAGTTATTGAAAAATCTATTACTTGATTTATGATGAGGTATGTTCACAATAAGCATTTCGAAGTGATCGGTGCAAATAAGCAGCATTTAAAACAATACGTTGAGCCGTACCCAAAGTGAATGTTTGAATGGAGTTCTCGAGGGGCAAATCCTAAGTGGAATTTTTATTCTAGTTTGGGTTGATCGCATCTGAAGTGGAAAGTTCAAAGACAAACTCTGCAAACTATACGGTGCAACATAGGTACCTAGTCAGGAGTCTACTAATTAAACATTTCTATTACTAAGCCACATACACAACAGAGGTCGTTATAGGACACAATTGGAGAAGGACCTCAACTTGGGGTGCGAAATTGGAAGTACCTGGTCTGCGATCGTTCTAGTTGGATACAAATGTTGGGTAACGACCAAGTCCACCTCGGGCGACCTATATTCCATTATATTACCTAAATCGCATCCACATCCTACTAAACATAAAAATCTTATGATCAGATAGGTCCTGTACTAAGTATGTGATTTTACTTCTAGAGTGAACATGTGACTCAACTAAGAAATTCTTCCTGCACAGTATCTTGCATGATGTCTCCAATGACTAAAACTATTTTGTTATCTGAGGTCCTTTATCTTAATTGGGTCCTCTGTATTGGGAAAGTCTCAAAGTTTGAAGTAGTCATCATATTGAACATGTTGCTTATGGGTTTCAATTTCAGGTCAGATTTATTTATTTCAGAATTTTCTCTGACCGATCAGTCATAAATCATACATTTCAGAGCAGGTCAAATATTTTCGACGTACTGTGTACTACCTAAAACACAGGTTCTGTTTATGGTACAAATAAATTGACCTTCTTGAACAATGGAAAAGTGTACTTCAGCCCAAAAAATTACCGTCGAAAAAAGCAATTAACGGCTTGACAAAATGTTGTACCCACAACAGCCCCTAAAAAGGACACAGGGCCAGGTAAAAAGATAACTAAATTCATAATCTAACAGGCAAATCAATAATTACCAAGATTTTATAATCTTGTGCGAATACTAATTACAAAAATGACACAGGTTTGGAATAAAAGTCGAACATCTTTGGAATCGTCATTAATCCAGCTTGATAAGCCAACGAAGACAAGTTTTGTCACCATCGTTTCCTGCCGCTAGAGACAGATATTCACCGAATATTAACCAACTATCTCAGACTATCTACGCTCACCTTTACCGTTACCTTTGTTCAATTCCATTCGATAACCACAATGAATCTAGGACAAAATGATAATCTTCGATTCGAGGCTGCTCAAACCTGGGAACCGTTATCGATTCCTATGCGGAGCCCTACCTCATCATCCACGCTATCAATTCTATCCGCATCGTCGGGTTCGCAGGAGTCCTTAGTGAGGTCACACCGTGGCTCGTCAACAACACTGGCAACAGAACCACCTTCGCAGCAAAAGTCATCATCGTATGGCCTTGTGGATGAAACTGTCCTTGCCGAAAATCCACACATCAAAATGGAGCAATTTCGAGTCGATCGCCGAAAACTGGAAGGACTAATTGGAACCGGAACTGGCGTCGAGGATATCACTGCCGCCATTGCGTTCTTCGCAAAAATCATGAACAACACAAACACCGTCGTGGAGTGGCCACGTTACATGAAAGTGAACGGTAAGTATCAAAAGGATCCCATTGTGAAAGTCTATGGATTGCCTACCAACATCGCCTGGGCCAAGGGCATCATCTTGGAGTCGCTCTCCACCAGAGGACCTCTGCTCCGACTGAAGATCCACGTTTGCAAGCTTGACCATCCACACATCATTGGGCGACGAGGAAACAACATCAACGCCATCATGAAATCGAGCGACACTCGGATTCACTTTGCAGACCTTGATAAGGCGGATCAATCGAACAGTCACCATGTCGCCATCCTTGGAGCCTTTGGAAATCTGGAGAAGGCACGCGCCGATCTTCGGGCGGCAACACCGCTGATAATGAAGCTGAAAGTGCATCTCAAGAAGAATACGCTAAGACGTGGCTTGGTCGAGCACTTGGAGAAGTTGCAGAAAGCTCTCAACGTAGAGGTGACCACCATAAGAGCGAGCATGGATAAGATATATCTAATCACTGTGAAGGGCACGGAACAGCAGAGCCAAAACGTGAAGGTAGCAGTACAGAGCTTGATCACTACGTACCTCGGCAGCTACGAGGCGAATTCAGTGTACTTGGACTTCCTTATCGCCCCGGAAGTGCGAGCAGCCCTCAACGAGAATGCGCATGCTGTCCTCAATGCAATTCGCCGCAAGACCATGACAGACATCGACATCCTGCCGTCGGAAGAGAAGCAAATGTCCAAAGTGGTGGTGAAGGGCACCCTATACGGAATTCATGAGGCAAAGAAAGCCATTCTCGGCAACTATCCGGTTGAATTGATCTTGGATTTGAAAGACGAGCGCGACAAGGAGACCGTCACGAAGCTCTGCCGGAAGTACGGACTGGAATGCAGGATCAAGTCAAAGGAAGGAGGTCAGACATTCCGTGCCACCACAAAGACCAAAGAGCAATTTGTTCACCGAATGTATGCAGTTTACGATGAGTTTCTCGATGCTCAGAATGCTATGGTGGCCAAAGAAAGCCACCAAGTCAACCAGGAACATGCCAGTGAAGTTTGGACTCCGGGGAACATTGCGGACAATGGCAGAACGTTCGATGTGCCGCAACCGATTGCACCAACTTACGAAGGGATTTGTGCACCGAGGCTTTCACCTGATCCAAGCGATTATAGCGACGACTGGGTGGTAATGCACGGATCCAGTGATGAATTCAGCCCAGAGGATCTAGAAGTGGCGTCGTACATGGCGATTCCACATTGTCCATCGCCACCGCCACTTATCGCCGATCCAATGCACGTTCCGGCACCGGCTTTCAATCGCGCACCAGGTGCTGAGAGACGAAGAAGGCATTGAGTGAAATTAAGAGAGAGTGAGAGAGAGAGAGCATTTTGACACATTCTGTATTCAGAATAATTTCCCTTTATTTCCTAATTTCCCTAAATTTAATAAAGTACCCTTTTGACTGCATTTTAGATTTGTTTGTTTTGTGTGTGTCAGAGTTGACTTTTGTGCGGTGACATGGTGCGGTGCAAAATCTTTCTTATACAGACTCCACAGTATATATTATATTGTCAGATATACAACTTACGTATCTACTTTTTAAAGCAAATGTTTGACTGCTCAACTTTCGATCTCTGTACTTATGGTTTCGTTTATATTTTGTTTCTAATTTCGGTATGTCTGCCACGTTCTCCACACATTTACGAGTATTAAACGATTTTTTTTAACTATATGCACTTCTTTTACCAAGGAATGTTGGAATAAGACAATTTGTTGTTGGAGAACACTGAGGGCTCTCACATGAATTTGGGACAAAAGTGAGTTGATAAGTTAAGTGGAGGTCAGGAGTGTCAATCTACAAATCTTTTAAAAATAATTTAAGGTTTGATTTCCAGCTTTTTATTTTTTAACAATGCTAAGCTCAAAATGAAAAAGATTTTACTCCAAGTTTATAAGCTTTATAACTTTGAAAGCCAATAGTGTCTAACACTTTAGCGCGATTGTTTTTGATGTTATTGGCCAAAATGATAAAGAATCAATGTGAATTTTCAAATCTTAAAACATTTATTTTAAAGAGTTAATTACTAATTTTTTGAAAAAAAGTAAATATTTCAAGATGTCGTCAATTTATGTTTTTCGAACATTTAATTTCTAGTGATGCCAACAAAGTGTGAGTAGAGTCGCACATGTACCTCTTTAGAACCTAAACGTGAAACACTTAAGCACTGTGTCTGTCTTAAGAAATTGGCGACTAGATACAATATCATTAAGTGGTATTGAAATTTAGTGGTCACCAAAATTATATCCCAACAAGGCCAATGTTTCACGCGCTGTCATTGAAATTAGAGCTCACCGGTACCAATAATTCTCCCAGCCCATAAACCACACCAAACCGTTGTTTTCAATGGATGTAAGGCAAGTCTTGGTACTCTTCGTGTTGCTTATCAGCCTATGTACGGCAATGTTGCTTATATACGCAACCATTGAGCCAAAAACTGGGTTTCATCACACGCAGAAAATATGACGCAAGTTCAAGTCGCTTGGGTTAAATTCATAATTCACACACTTGTTAAATTATGCACGCGTTTAGGGTCAGATCCTCACGTAAAACAAACCAAGTTTTCGAATATGCTAAGCCAAGAGACGCTGCTGAGGACGACGACGAATCAATTCCTCACGGTTTCTGTGTACATTCTCTGCTACACCTGCCATTGTTTCTTCAGTAGGTGATGGATGTCGTCTAATCGGTCAATTATAATCCGCTAATGTAATTTGCGACTCAAATTTGCAAAATAGTATTGGCATATCGTCCTCAGTAGGACGATTATGCGCAACAAAAATTCCTCGGATAGCACGAAAGAATTTCTCACAGAATGCCTATTTTCGTAATACAGCTGAACAATTTGTAGACGCTGTTGTGGTGTGAGTCTTTTCATGGTGACTGGTCAAAGGATACTAAATAAGAATGTCAAAACAGTTTGATGGGATTCACGAGTGAGCTACCAAAAAAAGCCTATTAACCATCATATATTACGATGAATCACCTGAATCAGCCTTGTGAGAGAAGTAAGTCTGTTGGGCCCAAAAAAGCTGACTGTTTACTTGGGAGCCGAGATAGACGAAGTCCTTCAGTACCTCGAAGTTATAGCTTCCTATGGTGACGTTCTGACCAAGTCGCCGATGTTGTGCGTCCTTCATCAACACCAATATATACTTTTTATTTTCATCTCTTGGGTTCCTCCCAAGAGGAGGGAGGAACCCACAAGATCAGCATTAGTGCGACGATTTGGTCAATGGTACATTTCCCCGGCCTGAAACCTCACAAATAACGACTGATAGGGATCAGGTTGCTGACGAATGAATTGAGGCGCTCATACAAAACGGAAGTAAAGATCTTATATGCGATGCTAAAAAGACTTATCCCTCGATTGGCTAGCTGGTTAGTCGGCTGGATGACTAGTTGGCTTGCGAGCCGCCTTATTGTAAAATGAATAGGTTCCTAAATGCCTGTCTGACTGGATTGATGCTTTGGTGTTTCAATGGTTTCTCATTTTGTTACTCAATACATAGTAACAATATTTTATGACCTTTCTAGAGGACAACCATTTACTAAACTAGACAGGCAACCACGAGGGACGTACGCATTTACTATCAATACCAACCATTCATCAGCCTCATTTGTAGCATACGAACAATTATGAAACAAAACAACTTCAATAATTCCAAGGAATCCTTTTAAATTAATTTGATTTTCAATTTATAAGTTGCACGAACATCTGTCAGCTGGACTCTTGACTCCTGTTCTTACACGAAAACGTCGTTTCAAATCAAAAGCGAAAGGTACTCAATGTTGAAAGTGCTTTCCTTGCACAGAATTCACGTTTTTTTTGTCAATCTTAACTGCTCTCCACCCCGTCAAGGACTCTTCAACCACCTCGATGAACGAAAAAGCACTTGGATAGAGAAACGGCAGCACTACCCAATTACGATGTCAAGCTCATTTAACGCAAACGACCTATTGTCTTCGAATTTAATGAGGACGAACCTATTAAGGGAAAAAAGAAAATCGGAGCAAAGTCTTGGCAAACAGGAGGTGAAGCGCAGCGCTGAGCAGTGCCAGGCAAAGTGCAAGGAACAACTTAAACAGCTTTCATTACGGTATTCATTATGATGATGAGCACGAATGGATTGGTCCTTAATTGCCCCGCATATAAGTTTGCCCTTAATAAAACTTTACCTGAAATTGAATTTCTTGAATGGCCGTGATCCTTTGTTAAAAGAAAAAACAAACATTATTTCAGTTAAAAGCCGGTAATGGTGTGGAATGAGATCCATCTCATGGTCAATTTGAGTTTTAGAATGAAAAACCAATTGGCTCTTAAAATAAAATCCGCTGAAAGTCATAAGTTCATCGAAATTGCACATGACTTGTCAGTCAAAAATTTATACACTATATCGAATATATTTTGTATCATATACATCTGTCTTCATTTCTTCTTCTTGTTGCCGTTGGGTTTCTGAAATTTACTTTCTGTTATTGTCTTCGGTCATTTGTCTTCAGTCATTTGCCATCTATCATTCGCCTTCTGTCAATTGCTTTTTGTTTTTTGTCGTTTGTCATTTCTATTCTGTCATTTGCCTTCTGTCATTTGCATTTTGTCAGTTGGCCCTTTTTCATGTTGACTTCTGTCATTTGCCTTTTGCTAGTTCCCCTATTTTTCTTTTGGGATGCGCCCAAGGATATGGCATTCTTCCGAAGATACTAGCAGCCCGATATGGATGCATCCACGATTCGCAACCCGAGAAAGTCGATTGCAGGAAAACGCCTACGTACTGATTCCGATTCACAGCACTCACCCAGCAAAACTGCTGTTACGCTTTATTCTGGAGGGAAACCCTTTCCGCTTAGGCCTGTCATAGTTTTAAATGCACTTTCACAGCACTGCCTTTCCCCTCTTTTATCATTTAGCCTTCTGTCATTTGACTTCTGTCATTTGGACTTCTATAGTTTGCATTCTGTCACTTGTTATTCGTTTTCAATCACCTACCGTATGTCAGTCACTGCGTTCCATTATCTGCCCTTTTTATTCCGCCATTATCATCTGCCTCTTGTACTTCTTTCCGCCTACTATGTTCTGTTAACTTAAGTCATATAGCTGGCATCATCTGTCTGCTTGATGTTTTCCTTCTTCTCTCATTCGGTTTTTGCCTCTTACTTGTTTTCACCAACCTCCTATCCTTGTACTCCCTATTTACCGTCTTTGATGTTACGTGTCTTGTCCCCTTACCACCATTTTATCTCAATCAATCTTTTTCCCTTTAATGCAATTTGCCTCAGCTAAAAATAACTCCATTTGTAGTCAAGGACAAGTGTCATACACTCGGTGAGGACTGCATTAATATTCCATTCCGTACAGCTTCCGTAATGACAACTGTGACAAATCTACCATACCGTTTCAATTTGAATAAATTTCACCAATTTCCGTGGTACACTGTATGCCACCAGACAGGTTGTTTCTTTCTTCTGACATTCGTTTCGGAAGTATGTATGCCCCACAGACTGCCATTGACATATCACGTTCGCTGCTTTCAATATTTCCTGGACATGCGTCAATTTAAGATGACAGATGCTTTTTACCTACGCTCACATGACGTGAATTTAATCACAGAGCACGTAGGTTTGCGCAAACATTCCTTCAATGCCAATCCCCCCCCCCTCCCACCGCAAAAAAAAGAAAACGAACATAACCTCAAATCGTTTGACAGTGAATTCAATTTCACAAACTGACAAGTTAATGCAGTTGACAATCCTACGACCCTACTCAAAAAATTATTGACGATGCGAATTAACAAAGGACACTGAGTACACAAACTCATTTCGGTTATTTACTCGTCCTGCCTGCGAGAGGGTGACATTTTCTGAAATGGACTGAATTAATTTGAGAACCATAACTTTTCAGGACGTTTCGCCCCATTTACATCAAATTGCTGGGGAAAGAGTTGTTAATGCTGCCCCGCATCAATTAATGCGATGTCGTCGGTGGCATAGTACACAGTCATTATAAATCCACAAGTGGGTCTTGTATCAGTCATGCGTGCGGCAGTGGCGGACGGCCAATTTATCGGGTGAACTTTCAATTAATATCGTAATAAAATTTAACGCGCTTCCCTTTGATGGTATCAGTGGAAGTGATTATGGGATACAATTAATTGAGTTATTGCCGTGTGTCAGTGCGGACGGACATCTAGTAATGGGGACACACATGAAGTCGGATGTGATTAAGTTTGAACGAAGGATTTTATTTGTTATTTGCTTTTAAAGATGACTGGTAAATCGTTATTTTTTCACGGGTTTAATGGTTCTTATGGTCGTCAAGGGATTATTGATGACTTAAAGGACACAAAGGTGTATGATTGTCAAAGGCTTCTTCAATTAATTGACAAAGTACGGCAATGTAACAGTTATACGCAGAAGTCGCTAAATTTTAAAGCAACAAATTGTACAAGAATTCTCGGAAAGCTGTCTGACCTTGTAAATTAAGTTGGAAGGGTTTGAGATGGGTATATTAAAAAACCCAATGTGAAGAATATCTGAAATGCTCCAAATTCCGAAAAAAAAAAATATTTATTCTGAAAACGAAACTCCGAAAAATGTTACATGTCAAAAGAGTATTAACCATGCTGATCCACTGATTGATTGAATGACACTACAGCCCACAAGGAACCAATGCCTAACGTATTTAGCAATTCTTCGTGTTGCACTTGCTTTTGCTCTTCCACGAGTAGAGGGTACCTACAGTCTTTTGCCGATTCCGTAAGGCGAGGTTTGAGAATCTTTTCATAGACAATTAGCACTCTATAATTGTTGGCAGCAACACGAAGGAGGTATTGCTGTGAAAAATGCGAGTTCCGTCCGATAATCGAACCTGGGACCGTGTGAGTCATAGAATAAAAATTAAAGGAACATGACAAATGCTATAGACATAGCTAAAGCACGCACTTGTCTTATAAAGGTTGATTTACTAAAAGCTATAGGAACGTTTTTTCAAAAAAAAAAAAAACACATAAAATTCAGAAAAATGCATGAAATCTTTATTTGAATCGATAGTATGGTCCACATAATTTAATGTTTGAAGATTATTTCATGCAAATGTCGACCTTGACTGCGCCTCAAATGGTCCATCCGCTTAGTCCAATTTTGGCATACTCTTTCCAACTTTTCGGCCGCGTTAAATAAAGGCGTTAAATCGTACGATCAGGCGGCCAATTGACAGGTCTCGAACGTGAAATAAAATGTTCACCGAACTCGCCTCTCTGGACTTATTCCATTGTTGCGCGTGCTGTGTGGCATGTGGCAACGTCTTGTTGAAACAACATGTCATGCAAGTCAAGCTCTTGCATTTTGGGCAAAAAGTTGTATATCATCTCACGGTAGCGCTCACCATTCACAGTTACGTTACGATTCGCAACATCTTTGAAGAAGTAAGGTCCAGTGATGCAACCAGTCCATAAACCGCACCAAACTGTGACTTATTCTGGAGGCATTGGTAGCTCTTGCAATGCTTCAGGCTAATATTCACTCCAAAATCGACAATTCTGCTTCTTTACGTACCCATTGAGCCTAAAATGAGCATCGTCGCTGAACACAATTTTTCGGTAAAAAAGTGGATCTGAACTTTCTTAGCAGAGCACGCATTTTTATAATAAAATTCAATAATTTACAAGCGAGCGTTGTTCGTTTGTAAGGCGATTCATGGTTAAATTATAGACCAAACTGAAGATGTTGGACAGTGAAACAAGACACGAAACGTGCGTCAGCTGTTTAAACCAGTGTTGCCAAAAAGATAATGCTAAAAAGATAATAGCTAAATTAAATTATAATTGATTAATTTGTTAAAGAATGTATTTGTAAGAAGCGTCTGTGAAATTTAATACATTCAGCGGAATTAAATTAAAAACGCCCAGACATAAATGTGTTTGTTTATGAAAATTGTTTACAGAAAGGAATGTACAAAACTCTGTTTTTAGATATCTTTATAAGTACTCGCGGATGTTGATGCTAATATTCCTAATATTTAAATGTAAAATATCGATCCATTATCGATTGTCAGGATAAATACACAAATTTTGATATTTCGCGAATTTATTAGTTCATTTTTTCGAAGGTACAAAAGTGCTGCCAACTCGAAAAGCTACTATTTAAAAAATAAATATGGCATAGAACTATTTGGTGGAATTTTTTCTAACTTACGCTTAACTAACTAAATCAGCCATTTCTTACCTTTAAACTTTCCAAAAGAAATCACCTACCACTGACGATTTATTGATGTAAAGTTTTTTGCAAAGTTTGCAAAATGTGATTTTTCGAAAAATATTAGAATTCGGAACAGCCCTTTATCCCTATTTACGTCTCTACGGTGAAATTGTTTCCACCTCTTTAAAAGCTCACATCTTTAAATAAATCCCTAGTTTAATGGAAAAGAGGAAATGGAATCAATTACAGTGAACATCTGCGGCAATCCGTCACAAAAGCCTCATTCAAATATATCTCTGAGAATTTCTGAACATATTCCATTCCACTTTGCTTTTTATTCATGCCTCACGCATGGCAAAGTAGGGGGACTTCAGAGAGAAAAGGCAAAGCGACATACAAAGAGTTTCCATAAATTACAGTCCTGTTCTCCTCTTTCCAGGGCACATTCTACATGCCTTCAGTCCCTTCGGCACAGATATTGTCCCAGTCTCTCCACTGGTCTCTGTGAATGCACACTTATCGCCCGACATTGGCCACAGTCGATGTAATTTTTTAAATTATTGCATTCCGAGCTATCCACATATCTCGTGCTCCATTAATAGCGCGCCTCATATCGCAGCTTAATTCAGGTCTCGCGGGCTTCGTGGCACACATTAGCACACAAAAATTCACGGGAATGCAAAACATCAGCTTTAAGTGCTCCATAGAAGAATTTAAAGATTCTGAATGCAAGGTGGGCACATCCGATATGGAATGTGAGCAATATTGTTCCAATTGCCGACACAGATTCAGCCACATGAATTCTCTTGCTTCCCGTCAGTTCCCGAATCCCTTGATTTTACTGGCGACAGCTTGAGCGACGTACCCCTTCACAGAAAAAAACATCCATTAACCCTAAAATGAAATCGGGATTGCTGAAATCGATAAATAAATAAACAAACAACAGTCAAGCCCCCAGGGTTGCCCGTCGTCGGTGTAAGCAGTTCGCCACTAAATAGGTCGCTCCGCATGCCCCATAAATTGCGAAATGTTATGGCGAATCTGTTGAAATTGAACTTTCCACAAGAACCGTTCGCCTCGCTGCTGTGGGGTTGCCTCTAGGCCATGTCGAAGGGCATTCAAAGTGGAAACCACTCCTCTACCGTCGGTGCGAGAGCCCAACAAAAACTATCATTCACACAACACCAGCTGGAGCCACCGCCACCAGAAAATCCTCCACCCGGAGATGGTGGAGGAGGAGAAACGAGGACACAAGCGGCGCGGTGTTTTAGAAGTAAGTTTCTGTTTTCCGTTAAGTTAAGCACAAATACAGGTAATCATGCAGATTTCCGCGAATCGGTGAGCCCCGTTTGAAGTGCAGCACTGTCACGGCACTTTGCGTGGGGGTTGGTCTGAACGGTAGGATTTTCTGGAATCGATTTTATGTCGTTCACTGGGTGATATCGGAGCACCTGTTGATCCTTTGTTCAGCTGGGCGCCCTAAGACCCTGTCATAGCGTGTGTCCTGACAGTGACACTATCACGTTCACGTTGTTATGATTTCCAATCTAAAGTTTGCAGCTGATTTCGGATCCTTTCAGTCGGGCGTCTGCAAGAATGGAATTACAATTGACAGGATGCTGCCACAGATGTTTGTGTTTTCTTTTTTCACAAAAACTTCTTTTTGTTGGCTGTGATCTGGGGGGCTGACACAGCAGGCGGTAAGACTGCACATCGTTGAACGTAATCCTTATGAAGTGAGCTCCTGAGGATGACGATGTATGAAATAAAAACACATACTCAATGGCTTTGATGTCAAGTAAAAAACTGGATAGACTTTCCCATCTCTTGCGTGGGAGACAGGGCGAGAGAGACCGGAATCTTTTTGGCTATCGAATGAAAACAAGTTAATCCTTTCTGCAGCTGAAATGACAGTTGTCTACAGAGTGCGAGGTGGTATTGGATTCAAAATTGCAAAAGAGGATACTTCTGTGAGTGACTAACTTCCCCCCATCAATGACAAGCAATTCCTTCAGCTTCCATTGCTCACACTGAAACATCACCCATCTCATTGACTCATAACTCTGGTGGCATTTGCATCACACACGCCCTTGGGGAGTTATGATTCAGCTGGCGACAAGTTTATGCGTCCCAACCACAAGTGCAGGCATAATTAACTCGCAACCCATTTCGGTTGACGTCCTCCGTGCAACCGTTTGCAATTTCTGCATCGCTCGCACAACCGACTGACGTCTTTATGAGATCCGCAGGTACTTCGCAAAGACAAACGGCCAATCATTCAATTACCCTCGATGCATATGCGAAAATGGGCACTTCAAGGTGATTTACGAGCGCTGAGTCCCTTGAAGTCGGCCGCAGGTGAAGACGTCGCGCGGCCATTCACTGTCGTTACCGAAGACATAAAGTGGACCCCTGCAGCTAATGACGTTATTATAGGTGTTGTGACATGCACAAGTGTTGTAAAAGAAGGGGTCAGTGGTTTCTTCTTTCTTTTTTATAGCTTTTCTGAAGGTAGCCTTGGTTAACAAATGAGAGTGAAATTAATGGGTTATGACGAGAAGTCGTGGTTTATTGGGGTTGGATGTTGGTTGCGCTCACGAGTGAGTAGGGTCTTGTTAAGTTATGTTAGATAAGGTATCGTGGATTTTGATATGGGACATAAATCACGACTCGTTCCACGGCTGCTTCATGGGAATGTAACATAGAGTGCTTTTAGACCGTTAAAACGAAGCGCTGAAGTTCAAGTGAAAGCGAAATAGTTAAAAGACGACTTTAAAGTTAATTTCTAAAACAATTCAACATTGTAGCACTCGTGGTTTTCCTTTACAGCTCAGACATCGTTCAATTTGCATGGTGAGCTGATCTTCTTTCGGGCGCCATTTTGAAAACATTCATATCCATGTCTTTCTGTCAGGGTACTTTTTAACTGAATGCAATCCGCGAAGAAAGTAACTGTTAAGCTGAAAGCGTTGAATCACTTTCAATTATTGAATCGCCGTGGTTAAATGCGTCGACTTACACGCTGAAGGACCCAGGTTCGATTCCCGGTCTGAACACCTCGCATTTTTCATGGCACCACCTATTCTGAGTTGCTGACAATACTCAAAGAGTTCCAAGCGTCTAAATTTGCCAGCACACAAGGCAATGCTGCATCGAACAACAAGAGCTGTTCGTGAGCTCTACGAACAGAGAAGAAGGGAAGAGAATCGGTTTCTTAGAAGGAAAAAGAGAGATGAAATGCGCGCGGTCGAAGAGACGTGTTATAGCAGGAATGATGTCCAAAAGCCCTACCGATAGGTGAAAAAGCTATCTGGTCGATATAGGTCTCGAACCGAAGCCTGCCGGGACCAAAATGGCAAGTAGCTTACCTCGACGGCATTGACGTGATTGGACGAACATAGTGAGCCGTTGATGGGGCGTTTGTTGGCATTGAAGCGGAAGCGACTAACATGGATTTGGCGATAAATGAGGGCAAGACGAAGTATGTGCTGTCATTAAAGAAGCAAACAGAACAGGAAGGACGGCAGAAACACGGACTTCGTCTACCTCGGCTCCGCGGTAAATAGCGACAACAACACCAGTACCGAAATCAAACGCAGAATCACTCTTGCCAATCGTTGGTTCTTTGGGCTCAAGAGACAATTGAGTTATAGAGCCTCTCTCGGAAGACTAAACTGGCTCTGTACAACAGCTTGGTCATCCCAGACCTCCGTTACGGTGCAGAAACTTGGACGCTAGTGTTCTTGAAGGGAAAATTTTGCGATTTCCAGTTCCAGTCCAGTTTGACTTGATGGCGTGTGTAGGAGAAGGTTCAACGACGAACTTTATAGGCTGTACCGCGACATGCGCCTTGTCAAGAGTTTTCGGATACAACGCTTAAGAAGGCTAGTCCATGTAGAGCGTATGGACACCACTGCTACGGCCCGAAAAGTTTTCAAATCCGAGCCATTGGGACAACGTAACAGATGACGAACTAGGTTGAGATGGTGCACACAAGTGGAGAGGGACCTCAACCAATTTAGAGTGCGCAACTGGAGGCATTATGGTTAAGGCCCAGGTCCATCCCGGACTTGTGAAGATTTCAAACGCATTTCCCTTCAACTGCTAGATGCTCCCCTCTCCGAAGCATTCTGTCAAATATGAATTAACCTAAAAAGACTGTTAGAATTGTTTCCTCCCATGCCGGAAGGATATTAAGACACAATTTCAAATTTCCCTGCATAACTTTTGTATGCAAAACATCACACACGCATGCACGTGTCCCTCTGTCACTCCATTAGCTTCCTCACTCAGACGAAGTCGGTCTGCGTCACCATAAAAGACTTAGTGCGGGGCTGGTTGAATTAAATTACCATCACCATCAGCATAAGCATCAGCATCAGCATAAGCATAAGCATAAGAATTACCACTAACAACGCACCACAATTTCATTCAGTTAGCTCGGCAGGAACTGTGGCCCAAAACTTTAAGATAACATAAACAATTTTGAAGAAATTACCCGGCACAGTTGCCCCCCAGATTTGCATAAACATTCTGTCCCCATTGAAGGGGGGATGGATGCTATCCAGACAAAGTCAATTAGTAGAATAAAATCTAATTGAACCGTTGGGTTCCTGATATGATGCTTCAGTTTGACTGTGCTCCGTCCCTTGTTTGTGGGATCTGTTGAGTGGCTTGTCTTCCGATGGGTGCCTTGTTGTTGCACTGCTGGAGAGACCATGTGGCATATGTATGCTGACATCCAATCAAGAGCTTCATGTTTCGCATTTGCCTTGCGGCAGTAGAATCAATTCACCACACTCGACGAACAAATCTTTGAGATATGTGTGGCGTATCTATGCAAGGGATCCTGGTGGGTGAGGACAAGTGGATTGGGTGGATTCTATGCAGCTGACGGCACCGCAGATAATTACCCAAGATGCTGGATGAGTTACTGGCTGAGTCGTCCTTGATGGCTTAGTCAACTGTGGAAAGGATCTGAAGTGGAGACAGAGAGTGATTGGATGAGAGGAAACCGCACGCCGACGGTATGCATACTGTCATGGAGTACCGTGTGGGTTCTGCAAAACAACTATTAGATGTTGTAAATCATCAACGTATGCATTCGGGTGTGGATGGTGTAGGGTTGAAATGAACACGAAGCCGAGTGGCATGGATGCATCAGTGGGAGAAGAAGTGCAGACCGAGCTTCCCGACCTGGTAACTCTGTGACGTAAGGGGAAGTATTCTGTTAACAGTTGTTCTTATAGGTGAACGTTGCTCCTTCGAAATCTGTCGAAAACGATACATTTAAGTGATAGTGATGTTAAGTTAACGTCTAGGAAACAAACTTCTTATTCCACCCTCCCCAAACCATCCTTCATAGGATTTTCTGCTACCAGTTTAAATGAGATTTTCATTCACAACAAATTGACAGCGCTTCCGCAGCCAACGCAATCAGTTGGAACTCCATTCAAATTAGATTACGAAACTTCACACATGTCCATTTGTTGTTCGTTCTCCCCCCTTCGCTAATTGTGAATCTTATAAGTATGCATTTGTGAATACCGCAGAGCATTTTCGCTGAGTATCAACCGAATAATCTGGACATGAATCACACTACATGTGAAAACTTCGCTTCGCCAACTTTGGCATTTCGGCAGAATTTTGAAAACTTTTCCCTTGCCGCCGAAGAATCAGTTGGAATCAGCAAGCGAAAATCGCTTCCTACATCCAAATCCCCACTCACAACAGAACGTGTCCTGTGAAAAGAATTCTCTCACATTAGAAACGTTTTTGACACAACGTCGCCTTTGTGAGGGACGTGCGAGAGCAGTTTGAACATTCCACATATCGAGTAACAACTCTGAAAGTGTTTCCGAGGGGGCACGTGCGTGCAAAAGTTTCACCATTCAGTTGAATTGTGAGGGCGATATGCTTGTCCTTTCTGTAAGTTCACGCGAAAATAGACAAAAGGGGTTTCGCAGATGGTTCAAAGTGCCATTTGAACAATGAACCGGAGGTCATCCTATGAGATGATGCAGATATGAGTGAAGTTAAGTAGAGGCAACTTAGAAATTGTTTCAATAACTTTTTATGGAAGTTTGCAAGAAGCAGTTTTTGGTAATTCACAAAAACTTAATTGGCTTTAAATAAAAGCTTAAACATTTTTTCTCATACAAGGTATTTACATCTTTTTGTAATAAACTAGTAAACTTATAAAACTAGAAAACTAGAAAACTTAGATCAAAGGTGTCATTTTTTATGCAACATGTATAAATTGTCGGTAACGTAGTAAAATTGAGCCCAAAAGAGCGTGCTAGAAAGACCCCTTTCATTCGCAATGATCAAGGCTTTGTATGGAGCTTATGCCGCACATCCCTTTAATTCTCCTAGTGTCCCTGCAAGGAATATTAACTTTTATTTAAGACCAATTTTTGATGCTGTATTTTAAAAAAAAGTCCAATTGCTCAATTTCAAAGGATGAGGAAGTGTTACAAATGATTTAAGCTTTGGTATAAGATAATATTAATTTAGGCAGTCTCTTTGAAAAATAACTTTCTTTGACAAATACCTTAATTTATTCTTAGCAGTCAATTTTACCTTTGCATGGAAATCGTCAGTAAGATAGAAGTGAAAGTTGGTGGAAATTGGGGTAAATCACTTTAAGATTCAGTGAAAGTGAAAATTATTTGCTACCTTTCCTCATTTGAGGATTCTTATCGAGCAAACTTGAAAATTGGGGAATGAAGCCAATCCTAACAGTCTTTAACATACTTTGGTATATTTCTCAACAAATAGAAATAGAACTCGCGCGGACAAAAATCCTTAAATGAACCTAATAATGAAAAATGTTGTAATCTCTGTTAAAATTTAAATTCCTGTGTACAAGCAGTCACCAAAGTGAATTTTTTTAAAAGCTTCAAAAAACAGATTTGGTGAGGAGACTTAAAAGACGACTTCAGTGGAAGATAACTTTGCTGGTGTTGTTCAGCAGACGAAATCAGTTTAAGACTTCGGTGGACCTTATGAATGTCTTGTGTCGAGCTACAGGAAAAATAATTTCATGAAGTTCAGTCAGGAAAAGTCTCGTCAGCACTGGAGCTGGATGTCCCAAAATGAAAACCTATTACTCTGAGCTCAAGCATCTTAATTTGGAACAATGTTATTTTTGCAGACGAATCAACGTTTAGGCTGAATATTGTAGATGGTACGATTTTCTTCAAAGAGAACCAATGGAACGGCTAAGCTCTGAATGCATCTTACGTATGCCCCAGAATCTAAAGATGTAATGGACTGGCGATGCTTCTCTGGAGATGAAAAAAGTTAGTAGGAAGTTTCCTTGAACTGAAAGTCATTGCAGGAGTTTACATCCGGGCTCTAGAAAATGCATAAGATACCTCTGCGTTGGAGACGCAGATTGCGAATTTGTTTTCAACATGACTGTGCTCCTTACCAAAGAGCCAAAATTGCAGTATAAACTTTTTCCTTTTTTCTTAGTATAATACTAATACTAAGCTTCAAATAAACTATCATTTTAATATTATTCTTTATATTTCATATTTGTTACGTTTAAAATCACTTTGAAGTGATTTTAAGATTGAAGAAGATCTCAAAATTTAAGGTTGGAAGGAATTTTTGAATCTGAAACACTATTCCTGCTTCCACGGGGAAAAGCTAATTGTGCCAACGTCTAGGCTAAATGCAGCTTTAATAAAACCAAAAGTAGGTCCAACATGTTATCAACTAGTCAGAGAATGTGTCTGAGAAAAACAAACAACCAAAATACTTCAACAAATAAACAGTTTTTATAAAACCCCAATTTTTCGGGCAAACACCTTTTTACTCCCTTGACAACAAAATAATAATGCAATATAATTTCTTTTTTTTTATTCGACGGAGTTATGATCCGAATTTTGGGGTTCATACCTCTCTCACTTGGCTGAATTCCTTCTGGTCCGCCTGTCGGATTCGACGATTCTATCTCCAAAAAAATTAACAGGCCTCCCTGTCTCGGATCACTTTGTCACTGAAGCCGATTAAATGCTGTTATTTTAGATTTATGTGATGCAGGAGTTTTTTAGTCCTGCCTTCGCTGGGATGTGCTGCGTTTTTTTTTTGACGTGAAGGCTTCCTAAGATCTTTGGATTTCATATATTATAGAGCTTTTTTACTCCCGCTGTACTAAACATAGAATTACTAAATATGTAGATATTTTACTGGAATATGTTTTCAGAATGCCTTTGTACCGAGAGTAACATTTAAACACACAATCCTACGCCACAGACACTTTTCGCTTTTTCTATAACGTACTTCAAATCTGAATTTTTAAATACTCCTTCGTTCATACACATTAAATCTAGCATAAGCATCAATATTCTTCTCCTCTATGCCATACTTATAACGGATGCCGATATTTAAGTTGACAACCCTTTTTTAACTGGTGGCCAATTTTCTAAAGAAAAAATTGTTCAATGTATTGAATTAATGCACCATAGCTCTATTAATAAACGGATATATTCCACCTCTCCTTCTCTCTCCAACCAACCCATTGATCACCGTTGAGACCCCGTTGAATGCGGGGGGTCACTTGACGAATCAGCTTTTCGATCACGGAACGAATGATGTGTTTCATTCTCAGGAGGCTCAAAATGAAAGTTCCCACACTATTTGATATTGATAACTTCCACTTAGCAACCACAACACACAACAAAAGGAACTTCTCAAGATACCTAACACCCCGTACCTCAGACCAGTCAGCCCCGTCACTGTCGTGTTGCAATGAAACGGAGTAAAATAGTTTCACAACAATTCATCCACAAAGTCGGAAGGTGGTGGGGAGAATTTAATCCTTCGTAATCCCAGGGCGCTTAGGAGCAAAGAAGTGCACCAAAGTGAAGGACGAGCTGTATATATGTAGATGTGTGCTTGTGTGTGTGGGGCAAAAGTTTGGGAAAACAAATACCGAGACTAAAAAGGATTTGTGTGTCTCTTTTGGTGTTTCTTGTGTTATTGCTTACCAAACACGTATGGTGTGAAGGTAGGGTGGTGAGGGGACAAGGATAACACTTTACGGTTGCTTCCTGTGCATCGTCAGGTGTAGAGAGGTGTTTGGAAGAAGTTGTTGTTTGGTCCATTGCTTCAGTGGGGTGAAGAATTCTGAAGGACGGGAGGGATATGTGTGGTTTTTTGAGTAAGAGCAAAGATGCTTCCTTGCAGGGGGTTAGCTGTGTAGGTGAAGAAATTGTACATTTTGAGAAATTGTCATGTTCTCTGGTCACTGACATTGTCTCTATTGTTGTTGGAAATGTTGTTATGCTTGCTACTGTGGCTTTGTTCCTCTGTTGATTGTTGACCTTGGACTAATTCCTACAAAAGATATTCTCTAGACTTTCCCAACCTTTAAACTGTCAGCAATTGTTTTCTTCAACGGCTTTAATAAAAAATATTTACGTTAAAAAATTGATTTCGGGGGGAATAGCAACAAACAGAAAATACGAGACTTTTATTAAAGCAAAGTGTTCAGTAACATGCTTTAAGAAAGGCACTTACATTTTATATTATGTTTTGGTTTAGAACTTTAAGTTGGCAACTCTATTTTAAATGGCTGCCATTTTGTTGTCAACTTGGCAAGTGATTTATTTTTACGAGTAGTTTCGTTTGACATTTCATTTGAATAGACTGACGCCGGAACAAGCCTTCCAAATTGTGCAAATTTATTTTGAAAATTATGATTCCGTTAGAAATACGAATCGTGGACTGTCAATTTTTTGTTTAGCAGTGAAGCTTACTTTTGGTTGAATTTATACGTCAATAGACTAAGCTGAACTACTTAGAGTAATGATAATGCTCATGTGCCTGTGAGACAACGTTGCATCCACAAAACGATGCTGGCCCGAACTTTACATTATGATTACAGACTTTGTCGTTCATCAATTCAAAAATGAACGTAACGTAATGAACAGGTGGTTTCAACAAGATGACGTAACATGTCAACAAGCCCATACCACAGTTGACATTTTGAACGAAACGTTTCGTAACCGCACAGTTTCACGTTACGGACCCATCATTTGGCTTGCAAGATTAAACGCCGCTCAAATATTTTGTGTGAGGATATGTGATGTCGCTAGTCCAAGTCCGAATCGATTAGCTACTTGGAGGAGAACATTCGCTGCGTCATTGCCGGTCTACAGCCACAAAAGTTGGAAAAAGTTATTGAAAGTTGGACCAGAAAAAAAATGCGCTCTGTAAAAAATATTTTTTTTAAATAAACACTTGGTTCTTGAAGAAAATAACGAATTAACGCTTTACCTAAAAAAATCAACATTTTTATGTACAATTTTACAAATAAATTTTATAAAGGCAAAAGTGCTCGTCCTTATTGACACTCTGAAAAGCAGCAGTTGTACGTAAGAGCTGCTTTTAGCGGCTTCCTTAAGCCTCACACATTTCTTGTTCAATGAGAATCAGTAAAATCCATTAAAATGTGTCAATAAAATCGAATTTGTATCATTTTAAAATGTTTTGGCCTTTTCCGAAAATAACTATCCTCATTTCCTTATTAAGGTCGCATGGCAACACTTTTTCTCTTATATCCATGTAAAATTACATGATAGTTTGTATCATCTCTTCTCTGTCGTCTCTCATGAGATATTCAAATCCAGGCACGATTCTCTTTTATGCGCATGGCTTAAAGTGAAAATCTCTTAGCCATTGTTGACGGAGTTAACTGGTTGACAGCAGTGTTTGGCAACATTTTCAGTCGCAAAGTTGTCTCCACTAATGGTGGTTGAACGACGTGCGTAAGTCAGCGGTGTGACGATGAGGAAAGCACTTCTTAAACGGAAATCAATTGACTGATGTAAACAATCCTCAGCCATATAGACGAGTGATTAGACTGCGTGGCGTGTGATGAGTGGAGAATGTTAATTGCTCGTCAGGTGGTGTCTATTGCTTTTGATGTTGTTGCGGCCGTTGCTTTAAATGGTTTCCCAATTTAAGGGCTAATAAATGGAAAGAGAGGAATTTAAGTGGGGTGAGGGTGTTTTGCTGCTCTGTCATTAAGAAAATGTTTATTGTATGGGCTTCAAGGATATGTAGGGAACGATGTCTGTGGATGAACATTTTTAGAATTTTATTGAGACCTTAAGCAAGTAGACTTCGTTGCGGCTTCTACCACATTAACAGTTAGAGTCTGTCATCTGATTCGGTTGAGGACGAGTTTTCCCTGGGCTTGGCAGCATAATATGGTTTGGAGAAGTACTTACATTCTTATCGGGTCGGCGATCCATCGTGGCTTTCCATCGCGATCCTCTGCTCGCTGCTTCACAGTCATCAAGACCAAGAGGACTTATGTCCGCGATGACCTTATTTCGGAGATTAAGTCCTCCACTCCTTTGCGAAACAGGAAGATCGGATTCGAAGACACTATTTTCTGTCATGCGTTCGATGTGACTGAGCCAGTGCAGTCTATGGATTCTTGCCTTCAGGACCACGTCCTCACGATTAAGTCCTCCTCCTTTTTCATCTTCCTTGCAAACAAGACAAATTATTTGACGTAGAGTTTTTCTTTTGAAGGCATCAGGAGTCAGCTCTGCAGTTTGATTTGTCGTCCAGTTTACGGCTCTATATACCAGGACTGGTAGAGTATTTTGTAGAGCATACTCTTGGTCTTTCAAGTCAGAAGTTTTGGACCTAGTTGTGTCGGCAGAGCAAAGTAGCACCGATCGATTCTAGGATGTCTAGGGATTTAGTAGGATCCCCTCCACATTATTTTCTTCAATTCTAGGCATGAAAAAAGTGGTTGTCATTTCACAATACCGAACACCATTGACTGTTTGCGCTTGACCGACTCATTTTCATAAAAAAAGGTCCAATGATTCCTTCTGTCCAAAATCCACACCACACAGTGACACGTTGAGGATGCATTTGCTTCTCGCGAATCACTCGACGATTTTCTTAGCCCCAAATGCGACAATTCTGCCTATTGACGAAGCCATCAAGATGGAAATGGGCCTCGTCACTAAAGATGACTTTATCGACATGACAATGAGAATGCGTTGTTCATTCGTGTAGCGCTCCATTTTTATTAACCTTATACCTTCTACTAACAAACAATAATAATTGTTAATGTGTCAAACAGTGCCAATTTGAATGACGCGAAATTTAAATCTTGCGTTCTTGTTAGGACACCCGTATATAAAATACGACAATTTTTGCATACATTTCCTTCCTTCTTTCAATTCTTTTTCCAGTGACTATATAGTCCAGAGTGGATCTGTGCCTCAACTAACCTATCTCTTGGCTTAGTACGGTGTTTTACTAACTACCTCCAATTTCATACACCAACTTGCTTGAGGTTCTTCTTAGCTTGTGTGCGGACAATTCTGTTGCGATTTTCCAATGGCTAGGATTTAAGACCTTACTTGAGTCACACATCATGGCGTACAAATCGTAAACCTTGTATCCGTAAACGTTTGACGCCATATAGCCTGTACATCGTTTAGATGCCTTTAACGTAAAGAGGACCAAAATTCGCTAGAGGAACCTCTTGTTTCCGACAATCAAGGTGTTATACAAAACCAGATTGGTTTGCGAGAGGTTTTGTATTTGTTTCTATTTCTTAATAGATCCTGGTGCCCGAAAGACACCAATTGGCAAACGGTTTTATTCCTATAATCAGCTTCTGTACAAACATAACGGACGGCTTCAACGATTTCCATAATTTTATCAAAGTTTTTGACCATTGGCCTACCGGATCGTGGTTCATTTTTAACCTCAAAATTATCGGAACTGAATTGGAGCTTTTGAAAGAAATTGAAGAAAAAGTGACTCAGTTATTCGTCCTCATCAGCTTCCGTGCCCTGTCCTATTTACAGTTTAAGGTATCGGTGGAAACCACGGAGAAGCTGTATTAATATCGAACACATGCCACATTGCTCCCTCATGCTCAAAATCCTCTCAGGGTCCATAAACCATCTTAAACCGCTCAAGTTCCCTTGAACCAGCACCTGTCACATAAAGAATTGTCATAATGAGTGAGAGCTCTCATATCGCCCATCTCACCTCCAGCAAATTAGATGCCTGACCATTGTTTGAACATAAAATCAATCAAACCCCGGGCTTATATTTCACCTGTCTTCTGCAATTCAAACGTCATCCACTCAAAGGACTGACACGCTGATGACTCCATCACCGTATTAGTGTCAATAATCTGGCCGTTCAGCTAGCCTAGTGGGTGTGAATACTCGATGCAACTGAATGGCATTTTCTATGTCGAGCCGCTGCCGCCATGTCTGAGAGAGTTCATTAATCAATCACGGGTCTGTCTCCCGCAAGCATCTGTGTGTGCTTGTGACTGTGAACGCTGCACAATTTTATTGGGGATACAACGAGCGAGTGCCTAAATGCCAATCGGTTGCAGATGCACTGGCAGTGGAAGCAGAGGATTTGTGCTTCTCCTATCTAGGGCATCGTGCATACGAATGCAGTGCCAGCAACTGGAAGGCCTTCAAATTGACGACAGACTAGACTGCTTTCACTTTTTTTCCGAGACTGGCGGAATTTTTTGATCGACAAGCAAAAAATTCTGTGCGATAATCTGTTGAGTGTATTCCGTTGATTGAAAGCGCATCATAGCGATTTGAGGTTATGGGTAATCACCTCGCAACAAAATTTAACCTTCGTCATTACAATCAAACAAAGTCATTCGTCGGGCGCCATTTAAGCTTTAATCATTTTCTAAAACACAATTAGAAAGACACAACTGATTCTCATACGCCTGGCCATCAAAACCATCCACTCCTCAAATCCATAAAGAATGCATTTACGGGCATGTCATGCGCTTCTTCCCCTGAGCACCACTAAAAAGGAATAAACCTCCTCCAATCTGCTTTTGATTAATCTTTCAGTGAGTAACGTCCGACAAGCTGCGACTGCATTCTTCTCGGATGCACGCTAAAGGATTTAGCGACTTAGGGACTTATGAGATTTTCCACTGACACAGTTCAAAGGACGAAATGTGCACACATTTCCATACCGGAGCTGACTGCACCGACCGCAAGGATGTGAACGGAAGGAGTCAGTTCCTCGGATAAAGTATGTATCCCTTTAGATTTCTTATTCGGCGTATCTATGCTTACATATGAATTTTCTGTAGAAAAGAAAGATTTATTACTACCAGATGGAAATTGAAGATGATTCCCTGTTTGAATGGGCGCTTGTAATGGAAAGTTACTTGGAAGATTCTATTTTGAGAGATTTTCCATTTTTGGTATGAACTGAAAATACTTGTGAGATGTATTCAAGATTGTCAAGCGAGATTTGCTCGTAGTGCTGGGACGAGGGAGCTTCATCCAGCCATACGTTTGTTGCCACAATGCACCAAATTACATAATTCAGCGGTAACTCCATCGTTTACTTTCCTGAAGATTTTTTCCTTTAGCAGCACACCACCACAATCCATCATCCATTATATGAATTACCTCCCAATTTTTTCCACGTTACGCATTTTCAGAGAAAGCCCCGATTCCGTTGCATGAGCATGCGATATCCTTTGTCTTTCCGACAGCGTTCGCCTTAAGCCTTCCTACGAGCTCGACTGCCTTCCGGCATTTTCCATTTCCGCCTTCATTCGCTGAATTCCAAATATGATCTCACATGCACACATATATCTTGCATCCATATCAATAATTAACGAATTCGTACGCACTGGCAGTGGACCGTTAATCATCCTTTAACGAGCCATGTCTCATCGTCTGACACAGCCTGCGGCCGTGTTCACATATTCGTACGTCTGATATCGTTTCGCAGTCGAATTCACGTCGGAGATTTTTTCCACTCCCCCAACCACACCCCGCGTATATGATGAAGATAATGTCCTTCGAAAGCAGCGTGGTGGCCCGATACATTTATCGTGACACACTTTGCGGACATTTTTTTGCTCATAGACACAGTCGAAGGCCGCTTTTACCACCTCAGCCACTGGAGTCTTCATCGTGGCAACGAATGTTCTTTCCACTCTCTGTTTATCCATGCATCGTGACGCCGGCAAGTTGAGCGGAGCATAGCTTTAAGATTTCGCCTGATATCCGTGTCGTTCCATCGTGAATAACAATGCACTCATCTAACGGGAAAAATGAGGAAAATTTACAGAGAACGACCGCGGAACAAGCAATTTCCTTGCACCTCGGTTTCCTCGGTGCGCACAAGGACGGCACAGCATGAACTGGAGCTGCGGATATCACGGGATTCACGTAAAAGATTAACGACAAATTGCTGGGAATCCAGAACTTTTGATTCATGCCCTGGGCCGTGATCGTAGCGAGTCCTTTAATTAAACCAGCCCGCCACCAGCCCGCCACCAGCCCGCCACCAGCCGCAGATTCTCGTTAACAGACGCTTGTTGTAGTGCCGCCGTGTGCAGGCGGTAAACCTGTCGCTGATGGAACGAATTACACCTCGCAAATAACTTTCTAGTCTCGCACGACGTGGGTGGCCCCCACATTTCCGGTTAAATTCACGTGTCAGCTCACACCAGGTGAAGGTGGATGCGAACGGTGGGTGACCTGTTTTCATGCAAATGGATGTTGCAGCCACGATTTGGGACGTTCATGAAATTTATGCAGATTGCATCCACTGCTCCTCCGTCAGTCAAGAGTGGCATCGATTTTCTGGGCGGGCGCACGCCACCCCGCACACTGATGATCTTCAGCAACGTGACCTAGGGCTCATATCACCCATTTTTCCGACTCCAAGGGCTTATGCTCTGCCAGCAAACAGTCTCATAACCATCACCGACAGCCATCACTTAAAGGATCAACTTGCTTCAGCACTTTGGACTATTTATGGCTGTTCGTGACAGGGGTTGGGCGGCGCGGCGCCCCTAAGCTCACCGTGCGTGTTGTAGGCGCCATCAATTTGATGGGTGAGCCTGTGAATTACCTCGGATTCCGTGATGTGCCAGCAAATTGCCGGTCAGATGGGGCAGCTGTCTTCAATTACATTCAATCAGATTTGCTGCCAATCAGGATCCGATTGTAATTTCCCGAAAGTGTCTTCCTCCATTAGACAGGGCATTCCTTGCATAAAATGTCATTCCTTCCCCCTCCGGCATAAACAGAGATTGGATCTGACATAGACAACGACGGTAAATGTGCCAACGAAGGTGCACAGCTGGGTATTGTCTTCATTTCGCGAAGATTCGCAGTGGTTTTCCTTTCACCAAGCCAAGTTTGGCTTGGCGGCCAGCGGATGCATCGTGCTGTGGAATGCCACGAAAACCACGTCAACGTAACTGTGCACAACTGGTCGGATGGGAAAATTCACTTGTTTTGCTTGATTGCATCTGCCACTTAGCGGTACTTTGTGTGGAAGTTGAGCGGAAAATGAGAATTATGTGATTGGCGGGGAATTCCGTTAAATTGGAATGACATTTCGCAATAGTCTCTCACTTTTTTGACGCCAAATTGATTCGGGATAGTCGCGTTTTAAACTAGTTTCCGAAATTTGTTGTAAAGCAGCTTACTTGGAATTCACTTTTCAAGCACCAAAAACTGTTTGCACTTATTACTTAACGATTTGTTGGTTATTGATTATAGCGACCACTCACGAAAGATGACATTTTGGCCGTAAGTTATCGGAATGATGTATTTTGTGTACATACAGGGTGGTCCATCTAGGAGTTTCACACAATTGGGAATTTATGACACTGCTCGACTGGCTCGACACAAGGGTAAGTGGATCATAACGGACATTAAAGAAATCAAAAGACAATCAACTGTCAATTGATGAGGGAAATTGGGATTCTATACTCTCCGTATGCAATCATTTCAAGGTTGGTACGCCTCAATTGAAATCATTCGTTATCGAATGCACTTGCCAAAAGCATTGGAGGGAGTCTGTGCGAATTGATCCCAGTTTAGCAGTGATCTTCATCTCAGTGAGTTATGATTGTTAGTGAGGTGACATCGATTGTGTTCTCTAATTGATTCTGTTAGGCGATAGATATATTTGGAGACTCTTAAACCCACGCATTCTCGTGATGTTTTGAGGTTTGTGAGACATATGGAGTGCACTCTTTTTACTCCAGTGTCTTTCGAACAGAAATTTCCGCAATGAAGAAAGCCTCGTGCATTGTGTAACTGACTTGGATTTGTTTGCGGCCTTGAAGACCTAGAAATCTCTATTTGTTTACTTCAAGTTAGTCAAAGATTCCATTAATGAGGTTAAGGGATCGAAGCGCCCCAAATTCTTCCTCCTCTCTGCTCTGGATATTCCGGTATTAATGGAAGTGAATAGGCAGATGAACTGGTTCATGTTCAGTCATTATGTTATCCATCTGCCCATAATCACAGTCAAAAGGTTCAGTGAAGATGTACCTGTTTCATTAGCCCGTCAAAAAACGACCAAAACAGAACCAAATCCCTTATAATAAACGACAGGAAAAGTATACGCATTATAACAGATCTTTTCTAGGATCCATACACGATCGGCGCGAAGGCGACCATCCGCTGAACAATTTCTATAGGACTTCTGGCAAACTATTTTCAATCATAGGTTATTTTGACACTGACAAGTGCTTTCCGCTCGAAATTTTGAACAACTGGGAGAAATGATGAAAACTTATTTTCAACGTGAGTGCTGGGGAATTTTTTAGAAATAAAAAAGTGCCACCGCTGTGTGCAACTTTATGCAAAAAATTTGGCTGGCTGTTACTGGACAACACTTGTGAAAGTGGCTGTTTTGTCTGAGAGTCTGAAACTTAATTCACGAACATCAACTCGACATCGGTCTCAAGAGCTGAATGTTTCACGCACTAGCCCGAGGAGATTTCTGAACGAAGCTCTCGGATTGTTCGAATGGAAGATCCAATTGACTTGAGAAAGGGCGTGATTATCAGCATTGCTATCGATTCGCAGTTTAGTTTTTTGAATAGTTTAAATTCGACACAGATTTTGGGGTAAAAAAGATATCTTCTTCACTTTAATTTCGTCCCCTACGTTAAGCCACAAAATTGTTAAAACTGGCTTGAAAAACCCGCACGTTATTATCGAGAAGCCTACGAACTGAAAGAAGCAATTCAATGAAGATGGCTGGAATCGAAACAACAGAAAAGGTATTGTGTTCCATTGTCACAAAGCCAAACCATAAACTTTTTTGATGGCGCAGCACAACGTTCGCAGAACTTAGCTGGGAAGTTTTGATGTACCCAGTATGTAGTCCAGACCTTCCACCTTAGGCTTATTATTTGTTTGGATCTATGCTGAGTTCACCTATGGATGCAGTTTTGTATTCGGTAGAGGCCTGTTTAACGCGCCTGCATGAGTGTTTCGCTGAGTTTTCAGGTTGTACACAGATTAAGGAGTGTCTTAGCCCCAAAAAATGTTTAAACTTTTCTTATTCAAACTTGCATATAATTACTTACATTTATAAAGCTTGTTGCAAATACAATATAAATAATGATTCAACGTGAGGTTTGATCTTCAATAGACTTTATTGGACAGATCACGCGTAACTCCTCTCAAACTTTTTTTTTCGTTTTTGTTCAGTATCGTCCGGCAAGTCACCATGGGAAGACTCACACTACAATGGCGTCTCCAACTTGTTCAATTGTATTACGAAAATCAGTGAAATGTTTTTCTTGTGAATCGATGAACTTACAGTGCGCATAGCCTACTTAAGACACTATTGCCAATTCGCACATTGGGTTTACTCTAGTCTCGGTTAAGTTCAGTCCAAGTTTAATCCTGTCCCAGTATAGTCCAGCTCAAAGTTTAGTCCAGTCCCTGTTAAGTGGCTGAAACTCGACCGACTAGACCACATCCAGTATGTATTGGAGAGATTTTAGCAGCTGTAGGTGAAGGTGTACGCGAACATTGTGACGAATTGATTCGTCGTCTCAGCATCTTTGCCATGTTAATGGACTACAAGGTATGTTCAAAAAATAAGGTGAGTTTTTAACTCACCTCACCCCCTCAGATATAATACACTTGTCGTTTTCCCAATCCTCGAAGCCGTTTTGATATGCACTTTTTGGTACGCTTTTAAGCTCTCTCAGCGATTCGGTTTGTATCTCCTAAATCGCCGCAAAACGCTTTCCTTTACCTTTAATCTTGGGAACAGGAAAAAGTGGGAGAGGACCTAATGTGGTGATTATGGTGGCTGAGGCATGATTACGGTGTTGCTCATGCGACATTTTTTTTTGGTCAAAGTTCAGCAATTTTGGAACGAACTTCGCTGCCACACGTTCTTGACCAAAATTTTCGATAGAATTGCATGGAATGGGCCAACCAATATACTTCGTCTTCATCTTCAGCAACTTCTCTAATAGGATTCGATGATTCTTCATAACAATTTTCTTCACTTTTCTAACATTTTTATCGGTGTGTGATGTGCTGGGGCGTCCAGGGCTAGCGTCGTCATTCACATCTACATGATGTTCTTTGACAAGCTTTAGACTATTTTCTCAGAATATATGTTAAGTTTCTGGTCTTTTTTATACGTAAGATACCAGTCGCTAAGCTCCAACGATGTTTACATTATATCATTTTCAAAAGTAAGTGTAATGAATTTTTGGCTTAGTTTCCAATTTATGTGCTTTCTGTTTACATTAAAAATCAGATCTAACGACGAATCACGCTCTTAAGAAAAGTGTTTAATCCTTGTGAGTTTTCTTACCACTAAGCCCAAAACTCCTTGAGGTGTACTACTAATCAAGAAGTTGCCTCATCAACAACCACTGGTGCAGTGCTCGCTATAGTTGCATACATTATGGACAAAGCGGTATAATGAAAAAATGAACCAATTCAGGGACGCCACATTGAACATACTTGACAGAACATAACCTCTCGTTACTTTGTCTGTCTCCATCAAATTTCGACGACCTTGTAGCCGAAAACTTACAAATATTGGTGCATTGAAAATCTGCCAACATCGCACTTTCAAAATCCGTGTTTAATTATTCCAGTGAAGTGCGTTTTCCTTTTCTATTCGCCTTTTGGCCTCTTCATCTCACGACCCCTTACAGCCCACGGGAAAATGCCATTCTTAGAATAATTCCCGCCGCTCACAGTGAAAGTCTTCATCTCATCATCCACCGCACAACAAGGCCCCTCATGTTTCACCATAATTGTGACAAAATGTTTCAAAGTATCTTCAGTGCTCCCTCTCGCCGGCACTCTTTAAGAATTTATTTGACATAAATACAACGCACACTAATGCCGCCCCCATCGCCGGCACCCATACGAGCGAATGCCGCCCACAAATGTGTGCCGCTGAGTGGTTTCGAGGACACCCTCGCCACCGCTGCCGTCGGGGATGTTCGACAAATTCACCAATTTGTTCAGTTGACGCCGGGAGGGCAGGCAGTGCAAGAAAAAACGCTAAATAAAATGACGAGACTGAGTGGTGCGAGTTACACAACTAATAAGGCCCTTTAGAACAGAAAATCAATATCGCGATGCTAAGTGGGAGCTATTAATTCACTTATGAAGAGTACTGCGGTTTTTTTTCTCTGCAAGGGTTGTGCCAACCCTATCTGGCTGCGAAGTGACGTCGCTTGCTGGTTTTATTCAATTTGTGCTGTTTTCAGGGGACGTATGGGCTATGCGACGGGGTAACTACATATGACAGCATTATACAGGCTTGGAGGCTTCCAGTCCTTTAAATGATTGCAAGTCCTTGTTGGACTCTAGGGTAAGTTATGCTCACTTTCAAATTGTAGTTAGTTCGTGGTTATGGTCGTTTCCATGTTTTTATTCCGTTTCCTGACATGTTCAAGTTCATCTTCATGTTCATGTTCATGTTTATGTTCATGTTCATGTTCATGTTCATGTTCACGTTCACGTTCATGTTCATGTTCATGTTCATGTTCATGTTCATGTTCATGTTCATGTCCATGTTCATGTTCATGTTCATGTTCATGTTCATGTTCATGTTCATGTTCATGTTCATGTTCATGTTCATGTTCATGTTCATGTTCATGTTCATGTTCATGTTCATGTTCATGTTCATGTTCATGTTCATGTTCATGTTCATGTTCATGTTCATGTTCATGTTCATGTTCATGTTCATGTTCAGGTTCATGTTCACGTTCACGTTCATGTTCATGTTCATGTTCATGTTCATGTTCATGTTCATGTTCATGTTCATGTTCATGTTCATGTTCATGTTCATGTTCATGTTCATGTTCATGTTCATGTTCATGTTCATGTTCATGTTCATGTTCATGTTCATGTTCATGTTCATGTTCATGTTCATGTTCATGTTCATGTTCATGTTCATGTTCATGTTCATGTTCATGTTCATGTTCATGTTCATGTTCATGTTCATGTTCATGTTCATGTTCATGTTCATGTTCATGTTCATGTTCATGTTCATGTTCATGTTCATGTTCATGTTCATGTTCATGTTCATGTTTATGTTCATGTTCATGTTCATGTTCATGTTCATGTTCATGTTCATGTTCATGTTCATGTTCATGTTCATGTTCATGTTCATGTTCATGTTCATGTTCATGTTCATGTTCATGTTCAAGTTCATGTTCATGTTCATGTTCATGTTCATGTTCATGTTCATGTTCATGTTCATGTTCACGCTTACAAAGTATTGTGGATATGCATACACGAGAGCGATCATTCCTTATCCATCCATTCCATTATTATTATCTCTCACCCAATGCCACAAGAGTTGTACCGTTATTAGTAACAATTTGCATCCCCTCGGAAGCAAACGTCGGTTTCGAGACCTCAACAAAGTCAACTCAGAGTCAGAAACCATGTTCAGAAACCATCTCCGACCACAAGCCTTGTCGTCTTTGTGGCTCCAGCAACCTACACAAAACGTTTTCCTCCCAATTGACAGCATCAGTCATGACCCCCGTTGACTGCAGTGGTTTTCATCAGCAGACCGCATCACACATTCGCATTCGAGCAGAATGATTAGCCGAGAGCACTTAGAGTACGTCTGCCCTGTAGCGCGGTGATTCCCGCACAAGAACCGGTCTCCCTCTTTGCTTGCGATTAATTATATCACTGACACAATACCGACCATGTCATTAGGTCCCCATGAAGTGGATACCTCTGGAGTGGTTTGCTGCCGACTCTCTGCAGCGGAGTGTGGCGTGCGGCCTGGTGTGTGTTTGTGTGTCCTTTCGAGAATAGTACTGCCCCGACCTAGTTTCCGGCGACAAGGTACATCAACACAGTAACCCAATGAAGGGAGACGAATGCGTCGTCACTGTTCGGACGGGGAATTAACATACTCAAGGAAATTAGTAAACGCTTTGCACAGCAGTAGCTCGGGCGTACTGTCTGTTGCGTCCCACGGAAGTTAAGTGGAAGGAAGATTGAATGGGATTGGAGGCCTGGCATGAAGTGCAGATTGAAGAGTGTGGAGATCTTGTTGTTTACCGAAGTCAGGGGATAATTCAGTGCAGTTCTTTGATGAATAGAGTGAGGGAGTGTAAACTGAAGAGAGAGTGACAGGAATTAGGTGTCCTGTGATTTAGTTGAAGGGTGCAATTTTTATTTCGACAAAAGGATAGTTTTGAATTGGGGAATGAATGCTTCATGTATGTATATAACAAATTGTTTTGGTAAATTTTCTGCGTGCGATGTTTGGTCTTGTTTGCGTTGACGGCTACTAGAGGAGAATATTCAACGATGAACTTTATAGGGTGTACGGCGCCATGCGCCTGTTCATGCGTCTTCGAATACAACGCTTAAGGTGGCTAGGTCATGTAGAGGGATCCCACAGTTTCGGCCTGAAAAGTTACCAAGTCCGAGCCATTGGGACAACGCAATAGAGGACGACCTAGGTTGAGATAATTCACTCAAGTGGAGAAGGACTTCAAGCAACTTTGAGTGGGCATCTGGAGCAATCTGGAGAGAGATCGTGCCAGCTGTAAGGGCACGAACTGTAGCACCAGTAAAAGAAAATCAAGAACACTAGGAAAAGGGATATTCATTGCAAGGCTTGATTTTCGATACGTTTTTCTCGAAAGGTGTCCCGTTGCACCAATCAAACTGCTTTGTAATTTTTGTTCAGTATCGTTTGGCAAGTCATCATTAAATGACACATACAGCAACAAGGTCACCAAATAGTCCAGCTGTATTAATTATTTATTTCGGCCTAAATGAAGAAGTTGGGGAAGCATTAATTGTGGCTTAAATAAACTGCTTTAAAGTAAAAATAATTAGGGGGCAACTACAGCCCCAATTTACTCGTGTTGTGAGTGCTACTGTTCATTCACGAGTAGAGTGGACCTAAGGTTTTGTAAGATTTTCATTAAGTCTACGAGTATTTCTAACAAATCCAAAGAAGTAGCGCCGTGAAAAAATTCGTTTTGTGAAGTCCAGGCGATTCTTGGACCTTCGGCGTTGAGTCGACCCACTACACTGCTGCGACCACAAACGACTGCTTCAATCTAGTTAAATTCCTTGGTTTCGTTTTGTACACCCCTTGCGGGCTATAACCCCACAAAAGTAGTTGAGATGCCTTGAGGGCCAATCAAAAGCAGAGTTTCTAAATATTTATTTATTTGAGACTTTTATTTGGAGCTCCACCACAACCACGCTGGCTATGTTCGCAGTTGCTGGAAGCAAGTGCTGTTGAAACGGATGCACCTTCTTCAACTTATTCATCATCTTTAAATAAAGTTCGCCCTTGACGTTATTTTCTTAAAATAGTAGGGTCCAACAACGAACCTTGTTGAAACTGCGAGCCACACAGTGATTCGTTCTGGGTGCTGTTCCGTCCCATAAAATACGATACGACGATTTGGTTTGGATCAAAATTGACGTTATCACACATAAAGAAGCAATTAGTCAAGTTCTTTTCTTCTTTGGCCATTTAAATAATTTGTTTGTCAAAATTTGAGCTCTATACGAAAACAAGCTTAAGTCATCATGACCGTTCGAGCTTCGATTTGAGCCTTTAGGATTTGAGTCGAAGCGTTTGGATGTGGCAGAATGAGCGATGCTATAGCATTGATTGTGTCTTGAATCCGAAGAATTTTATCGATTATCTTCGTTTAATTGTGTTTAATTCAGCAAACATGTTTACCAACTTCAAAGTGGCTCATTTACACGTACCGCCAGACTCCCGCCTTAGTTCTCTTTGGACGAAAACAAGGGACTGCATAGTACTGGAACTATCCAAATCCTCTTTTCTTTTTTTTATCTTAAGCATTAATTCCAATAAATCTTATAGTAACACGCGAAATAACAAAGAAACATAAATTGACCGATTTAACACAGAAAAAAAAACATTGCGTTTTAGTTTTGTAGCACGATTCGTGCGCCACCCAGTTTTTTAAGCTCCAGTTCTTAAGCCTTAAGGAGAAGAACTTAAGGAAATTTACAACAAAAGGGTTTATGACTTCGTGTCTTTTGTTGAATCAAGTGCTCCGTAAACTTCAAGTTGTAATCCTCAATCAGGCTCCATGTACATCCATCGCACAATCAATCGGACGGAAGTACTTATTCAAAAGCCATCGCTTTCTTCCCTGAAAACATTTCAGTTCACGGGGAAATCATTTCTTCTGTGGGGCCATCCCCTTTTACCCATTCACGAATAAACACAATTCTATGTGGGTCGTCCCCCCACTAAGAGGCGATAGATGTGGTTTTATGTCGAAATGTCAAAGCGACCTTTTTTCGCTTTCCCACGTGCTCCATTTTGCCAGTACTCCCTCTGGTCTACCTCCACTTAACTGTGAAGGGACGAACGTCTTCGAGAAGCGATTCCGAATGAGTGCGTCGCCATTGTGCGGGCCACTGTGTCACTGTCTACGGCACTGTACAGTGAACACTGCCATCGACGAGTGTCATTGTAGAGACGATTGCTTGTGTCCTTTAAGGGCTCGGTCATACTCAATTCGTTCAAAACTGATTCTATTGTCAGTGCCTGGGCCAGGTACAAAGAAACCCAGTCTAATTATATCGTCTCTCACTTATATTTACGCACATTGTCGTTTTTTTTTTGCTCAAACATAGATGTCAGTGTCAGAGCTGTTGGAGTTTATGGATTGTGGGAAAAGTATATTCACAGAAAAAGTGGAGAGGTCCTGTGTCACAGGTTACCTATTCACTTACAGTTTCCTTCAAATGTCATCTGGGATCGGAAAAAAGGTAAATGTCTTCTCCTTGTCCCTTTGCCTAGTTCCCTTTACTCTGGGATGTTATCCACAACGAAGTTCAGAGCGCACCGCCACGATGTTGACATTGTTTTGTTTTCTGTGACGCGCAAAGGTAGCTTAGGAGACCCGGAGAAACATAGACGTACTCTCGGTCCCAAATCAAACTTAACTTCATTACAATTAAAAATGCCATTACCCAGAGCGCCACAACCTCTCCAGAACCTATCCAAACAAACCTTCAGAAGGGACATTTTTACATCCCTTCCTCCCACAACAACCCCCACCAACCGTCGGAATCTATTTTTAGTTTCAACAAATCAATACGACAGGATGCGTCGTCTCTCGTGTGAGCATGCCGCAGCAGGTGACGTTTCACATCGCGTTGCGATTTTTTTTTTCCTAATCAAAAGTGAAAATTAAAATGAATTTTGGTTGGGAAATTGAGAGCGGCACACATCCCTTTTGTCCTTGTTGCGCTGCTTAATGATTCCACCCGTTGGGGGGGGGGGGGGACTGGAATTTGAATCCGTAACGAGGTCAGCAGGTGATTGTTGCCGATGACGGTGCAAAATTGTTGACATGTGATGTGATGTGCGCGCCGTCATCATCCTGTCATCGGAACCGATATGGTCGAATGGTTCAGTGGGTCCAAAAAAGGGGGACGGGGCTTTAAGATACTTGATTCTCTCGATTCTGATTAGAGCTTTGTTCAACGTGCGATTTAGCTCACGAGGTTATTTGGGTTCAATGAGATGCATCCGGCGTGGACTTTGATGTGCAATGATGTCGTGTTGAAACTATGATACGTGGATGGGTTTCGAAAATGGGATTTCACTGTAATTCGCGATTTCTATGAAATGCTAATGATTTGCAGCGAACTTTATTTATTGAGATCTCACACGACGATTGTTGGCGATATGCCCCGGAATTGGTAGCGCAACTTATGTATGCAGGATCTGTTTCATTTTAATAGAAGTTTGTGAAATTTTGACTATGCAATTCAAAGCCATAAGTTATCCTCTAGAGAGCACCTGAACATTCTGGCATACATGGAAATGAAGATGCAGTAGAATTAGCACGAAATGCTCCTAGCTCAAGCACAGAATCCGCTTTTAATGTAATTCATCCTCACATTAGCTCAGCCAAAAGAATTAATTGAAAAGGTATCAATGTCATTAGCAAGACAACAGTGACAGCGACGGTCCCGCAGGTCACGGCTTAAGTACGGCACAACTGACGCAAGAAAACACCATATTATTATAGTCGATGCTTTAAAATATAGCCCAACTAACTTCTCTCTCTACATTATTCACTGATATTCAATCATTTCCCGTAACCCGAACTATGACCTACCCTATACTACTCGCGCCATGACTTCAACCAACAGTTCAGGGGCTTATTACCCTAACGAAATCTACCCTGAAAGGGTGCTTCTAAAAGGCTTAATTCCACCTGATGCTTTTCTCTAGTTGGACGCGAAAGGACTGATACAGTATAGGGAGGGCTGCCTTCGCGTCTTCCAAGTCACGCAAACAGTAGAAAGACGATTCCAATAAGAGCCGGACTTCGCGAGCATCTCCTCCAGTTCAGTAGACCTATTTCTGACAAGGACTAGCTTTTCTACTTATGCTGCCGAGGTGAGTTGCCGAATTTGTTTTCTCCTGATAAGTCGCCATTTTATGGAGCAATCAACAAACAAAATTATCGAGTTAACTTCCCATAGAAGTTCTTCGAAACCTAACACCTTCGGGTGGTCACAAAATGGTGATGGTTTGGACCGCCATCGTATTTTGGACCTACTTACTTAAGGTGGCGCTACAGTCCGGAGTGGACCTGGGCCTAAACCAATAAGCGTCTTCAGCCAGCTCGATCTTTAGCTAGCTGTCTCCCGTTTCGCACGCATAGTTGGTTGAGATCGCCACCTGAGTCATAGCCTTCCTCTACTGCGCCGTCCCTCGGGGGTGCATTCGAAGACTTTTCGGGCCGGATCATTGGATTCCATCCGCTCTACATGACCAAGTCATCTCAATCATTGGATCTTCAGTCTTCTGGCCAAGTCGATGTCGCTGAATAGACGACGGGACCGAAGATCACACGAAGAACCAAGAGCAGCTTTATCCACTTTTGACAAAGTCCATGCCTCCGCGCCATGTAGCAGGACTAGGACGATTTAAGTCTTGTAAAGCGTTACCTTGGTTGTTGGAGAGAGGGCTTTGTTTACCAATTGCTTTCTTAGCCCAAAGAAGCAGCGATTGGCAAGAGTAATTTTTCATTTAATTTCGCGCTGGTTTTATTATTTAAATTGATAGCTCTGCCTAGGCAGTCAAAGTTTTTGAATACCTCAAAGTTAGATCTGTCTGCTGTGACGTTCTGACCGAGAAGTCGGTGCTGGGTGTCCTTTCTCGTTGACAGCATATACTTGGTCTTACCCTCGTTTACCGCTAAACCCATCTTCGCAGTCTCTGTGTCAATATCGTCGGTGTCGGCAAATGCGAGTAGTTGGACGGACATTTGAAAGATTGTTCCTCTGGTGTTGGCGTTCGAATTTTGAACAATTCTTTCAAGAACGATGTTGAAAAAGTCGCATGACAGCGCGTCGCCTTGTCTGAATCTTTTTTTAGTAGTTGTCGCAATTTAAAGGGGTCTCCTTGTCTCCTTTTTTTGTTTTTTGACTGTGGCGTCAAAATTAATGCGACCGTATACCGTGAAAATATTTAAGAGGCAGTAATAAAGTCTTGGGCAAACAAATATTTCCGTCGGTGACCGTAAACATTTCAACAAGACTCAGCAGCGTCTCTTAAAGTGTGCGTCAACCAAAATTCCGCACTTCACTTCTTCGACACAATGGATTGCAAATTTTTCGGATGAAAATCCGTTGGATTTCTCTGTCTGGGGTATTTTAAAGGCTTGAAACTTAACATTACCAATGTTTGGACGACCCTAAGAAAGCAATTCACCGGGAATGGGCATTGTCGTCAAAATAACGAGATTTTCAGACCGGAAATCAAATCTGGGATCGTTGACGTGTGAGTCGATTCACTTATCCACTACGTCACGGTGGTAACAACAGCAGGATTACATATTTGAGGTAGTTTTCAATAGGGATCATCGAGGATACCACATGAGCCCTCCGCTCGATCAGATCAGCGCTACCTGAAAGCGGGTAGCCACACATTGGGTTTAAAAAGTCTTGCTCTTAGTCTTCATAACCTTGTTGAAACAATCCTTTCCTACGCACTCCCTTTTGTGTAAATATATTAATGCCGATACTCAAACAAGCGGAGAATGCAATAAGGCTTGTTTTTAATCTTAACAACACCCTTATCGCCCCAAACTGAACCGAAAGTTCAACATTTCCTCTCAGCTCAACTCTCATCAATTCAATTATGTCGTGTTTTCCTACTCCAGTCTGCTTGGTGACAGCGAAAAGCAAATATTGTGACATGGGCTTGCTCAGAGGTCTCACTCTACAAGTGACAAAATCAATCTTCATCTCAAAGTCGTCTCAAAATTAGCAAACAACAAACATGCCACTCGCACGTATCCCATGCTCGCAACATTGTCGACATCTCCACCAGGACGAAAAGACGGCACTGCCATTCGCAGTGACATGGTTCTAATTTATTTGCTCTCAAAGGACATTGTTTGCGTATGCGAATAATTACAACGCCCGATGTCGTCGGCATTACCGTTAATACGTTTGATTAACGCTCTGGTTCCTCTCTATAATCACAGAAGACAAGATTAAACACACGCTTATTTGTCCCGCAAAGAAATGCTCAGCCTTAGGCGGCTGGAAGGCAGATCTAATTCGATTTGTGCATTGTGTGGTTTTATTTGAGTTGCAACCCCTTTGGACTGCCGGACATGACCACTCTGGCAATCGTCGTGCCAAAGATCCTTGCATTCATGAGAACGATAAAGGAACTATGAAGAGTGGATTCTTTCCACCGCCTCAGGGGCTGTATCGTTATGTGCGGTTCATCCCTATATTTCATTCAATTGCGTTCAAGTAGAAGATATGCCTTTTTTTTTTCTCGTCTACAGTGAGTTTAAAGCACAAGTTCCTTGTTCGTCATAGAAATCTGGCGCACCTTAACTGATGTTAAGGAGCAGTTGGGATGGGGCGTGAAGGAGGCTGTCAAAGGGTCCATCCCCGGACCAGCTGGTGACAAGTGTCTTTTACGATCCCAAATAAAACATGTCCGCAGCCTTGCTTTAAGTGATTCGCGCTAGCAAGGACATCGTCACGTTGAATGCGTGATGACTACAATGACAGTGGGAGGGGGATATGTCATTGTTTGTTTCGTGGATTTGGACAAGGAATTAAGGTCTTGTAGACAGCGGTTCGTAATGCATCATGCTAATGGATCTATGGCTTTAAAAGAAGGATGGGATTTATGAGGGACTTTTTGTGGAACTCATTCCGTTCCGGAATGTCAGCATTGAGTGTGTCCTAGGATTCAGGTCGACGAAAGTGCGCCTTTACAGCCTGCCCGTTACTTTTGAAATCCCCACCCCTAGCACAGTGAATAATTACTTTGACAAGCACTCAGTAACCACAATTGTAAACTCTCTCTCTCTCGCCCATCGAATATACATAAATCACTTTTAAATTGATCACCCTAGGCCTTCGCAGTAAACCCTCAAAAACCATAATTGCCTGTCACACTTGACGGTCCATCAATCAAAACACTCCGTCACAGGATGATTGAAGATAAAATGAAAATCGCCCGTAATCGAAACTCACCGAGAGCAAACTGAAACGCTCACCCACGTCGGGGCTTCATTAAATTCTGCCTGTAGCGACTGCAACTTCTGATGACTTTAATATTTCTGTCGAGAATCCATCTCTCACTCTCTCTGGACACGGTGTCCAAGGAGAGTCGTTGTGGTAACAAACGATGAGAAGTATTCGTACGAAAATGGAAAAGTATCTCAGAAGTTTCATAAGACGACAAGAGGAGTATCCTCGGCTGGAGTGGACAGGATTTTATTTCCTCCTTGCTTCATTGCCACTCATCTTCAATTCAATCAATGAATGAAAACTAGGAGGAGGACTTGAGGGCACAAGTTGATTTACTAGGAAGAGGAATTAATGCTTTCCGGACAACAGAATCGAAATGTTATTTTGTTGCCACTCTCCACTCCCGATAATCCTGAGACTTCAAAATTGAACATGTTTTTCTGGGGCATGTGGACCGGCGAACAAGGGCAGAGTTCACAAATTGATAAAAAGCAATCTGTGAAAGCTACAGCTTAATGAAATGTCCTAAGAGGCATCTCTTCGGTTTGTTTGCCATGTGATTAGGAAGAAATCAGAAAGCAATTACGATTCTTTTTTTTTGATTTTGAATCCCTACACGCTCACACACCAGTTTTGATTGCCGACCGGAAGCAGTTTTGATCGAATTGATGCACAGGGTTGAAATAAAATTACTTTCTAGTGATGCATTGAAGTGGCAATTGGGAAATTTTGGATGTTGGAAAGGCACACAAAAAATTTGAGTGAGTATGCACATATGATAAGGATGTGTCCTTTTAAGTTCTTGGAATTGAAAACTCACGGACTTGGATGGGCATTAGCAATGAAAGTAGGCAATCGGTAATTGACTTGTTCCGAAGTACGGAGAATCCCTTAACGACATCAGCCAACAGAGGATTGTCTCCAACCAAATTTCACTTTCTTCTCAACTTAGCCATGAAATCCTTTTTTCTGCAAATCAAGTGGTGAATACACAAAAAAAATTAATGAAGTTACATAATCCATTCTCAAGGCGACTTACAGTGAAGAACGCCTCATTCTTGAAACAAAATGTCGAGAACAATGAACTGACCAAGGAACCACATTGAGAGACTGAAAAAACAAGGATTACCATCATCAAAGTACATTTTGCGCCCCAGAGTGCAAAACTGAGAGTCTATAAGTTTACAGCTTCCATTCGGCGATTTTTTCTTCATCGTTGCTCTTTTCCGTTCCTCATTCAAACAAAGTTTCCTTTCCAGAGCTGTATTTGGTAATTTTGTTGTTTTTCTCTTTTAATTTGGACCCCCTTCGTGTCGTGTCTGCACACAAAATCTTTCACAGCAAGCAACACAAGATTGCAACATGCACAAAACCAACGCATCCTCCACTCTGCTGTCAACAATGAATCACCAGCCATTCCATCCCAGTTGGAGAAAAATTATTCTGCAAAGTTTGATTTTTTTCATTAACTTCTTGGTGATCCCACCACATAACCACCACGACTATCGCTGCCTGCAATATCCTCTAATGAAATAAAATGATATAACGAACGGCAACTGCTTCTGATTCAGTCGCTTATTCACTTTAAGTTAGGCAAGGACTTTCTCGGTGGCGTTATGGAAACTTCTTCGCGAGTAAAGTCCGAAATTTATTCCCAGGAAGGCGATATCCCGCACGACGTCCTTCCGCTCGTCCTGCAAATGCACAAAGCTGGCAGCAATATGCCCGAATGAGAGGAAAATGAGTGCAAACCGAATGACTGCGGGGAGAAATGGAAATTTATTCAAAGCATGGAGGAGTGGGGGTTGAAGCCTTGTAGAAGGTCTTCAGCTGAAACTGGAGATAAATATAAACCAGCAGGGCGGAGGCGGATAAGGGAGTTCTTCGTTTCGAAAGAACAATAATGAATTTTTGAGGTTAGATTGGGATTCGCCAGTGAAAGGATGCCGCTGGCGGAATAGTTGACGCGGGGCCTTGACGTTTGAAGATTTCGTGCTTAAACTTGTTCATTCTTTGGTCATTTGATTTTGGGTCATTAATGGGGTGCAATTTAAAACAGAAAAGCGTTCGTTGAATCAATTGATTTTTTTTGATACATCAGCGTAAATTTAATGCTAAGATCAGAATTGCATTTCGAAGTTCTGAGAGAGTTGCAGCTAAATTTGGAGATTTAAGATCTCAAAATGTCAAAGTGGCGTTAACCTTGGAATGCCCTGAAACCCTGAGATGCCAAAATCCCTAAATGCGCCTAATACCGAAGGGGCCAATTGCCAAAAATTCCCAACATCCCGATAAGCCAAGATCCCGAATTGCCTAAAACTCTATAAACCTAAATCAGGAAATATCAATGTTCTGAACTGCCAAAATCTTAAAATGACCGAAGTCTTGAAATGTCCGAAGCCTCGACAAATGAAAAATACATTAAATGCCGAAATGGCAAGAACTTTGAAGGCTTGAATTGCGAAATGCCGACAAATCAAAATTCCAAAATACTCCAAAACACAATAAACAAAAATCGCGAAATGCACAAAAATCCAAAAATGCCAAAAGCACCAAAATCTCTAAATGCTTAAGCCCCTGTGAGCCAAAAATGACCAGAATACGAAAATGCCAGATTCAATCTCGAAAAGCCCAAAATATCGATAATTCCAAATCTCGGAATATCTAAAATCCCGAAATGTTCACAACCCTGATATGTAAGAAAGGCCAAAATACCGATAAGGTCAAATCCCGAATTGTCCAACAGCCCAATGAGTCGAAATTCGAAATTGTCTAAAGAGCAATATATTCAAAACGCCTAAAATCAAGATATGCCTAAATGCGGGCAGGTCAAAATTCCAAACTGTTCAAGACAACGATGAGTTTAATAGCTAAGACATTCTCGAATTCATGCAAATCATGTCTAAGATCCGATAAGCCCAAAATACCTAAGACACTAAAATGCCATAAATCTTAAAAAGCCCACAATACCAATAAGCCAAAATCCCAAAATGCCAAGAGCCACAAAATGTCAAGAAAGCTCTGTAATGCTGAAAGTCCTGATATGTCCAAAATGCAGAAGTGATAACATCTCCAAATGCCCTCTGATTAGCTCAAAATGAGCCAATAAGCCAAAAAAGTACCGAAATGTCAAAAATCTCAATAAGCCAAAATGCAGAAATCACTGAAATCTTAAAATGCCCAAGACCTCGATATGCCAGAAATTTCAAAATCGCCAAAACCCCGATGGCTAAAATCCCGAAATGCCTAAAATCCGGAAAAGCCCAAAATACTGACATGCCCAAAATCAAGTCTGAGATCCCAAACAAATTAATCGGGAAACAAAATTTGAAAAAAAAATCCATTTCATGACTTGGAGCAGGAGCTCGGATTTTAAGAGAAGGACATCGGATCTTAAATTTAGGCATTTCAGGATCTTGGGCATTTCGGAATTTTATTTTTCGGGATTTTGCCAGGATCTTCCCCGCTCGCATATGTAGTGTAAGTTCATGCACTTCGTATGAACATCATCCTTCTGCCGTCATTCTTTCCTCTCCCATCCCAAATTCGAGACGTATGAGTGAACATTTCAACCAATTACTCCACAAATTCACTTAAATCTCGGCAAAATTTCTCAGTGAATGTTCACCCACCCGTCTCCAGGCCGTATTGATTTCCCCTTTGGCATTCCTCCAAGAGTTTCAGGGCGCCACACGCGAGCTACAGCGAATTCGAAATTCCCATCAATTAATTGCAATCAATCGAAGTGTTAATAATGTAATTCGGAGGAATCCTTTAGCCTCCCGCAAACCCAAAGAGAACTTATTAAAATCGACGGCGCGCCAGGCAGGAAGGAAATGCCGAGAGCAATCGAGGCAATTTGCCACCCGCCCTCGGAATAATTGCGAGTGCCGGAGAAGGTGAACACCATCTTCAGATGTAACCTCATGTGCATTTGTCGTCCTTTGTTCCCGTTTTCTCTATTTTTACTTGTTTTCCACCGAAATGAGTTCACATAATGGAAAAGAAGAAGAGAGCAGATAACGACCGCGAGCATTGTGTTGGGCGAACGTCAAACAAAAGGACACGCCGCTGCGTTTGGTCGAGCGAATCTCAGATGGGAGAAGGATAGCGTCGAATGCATACGGTGAGCGCATTCAGTGAGTGGAAAAAATGCGACAACGAGGGGGACAATGGTGATGATAAGGGTAACGACAACAAGGACGACGCACGATGAAGAAGAAGTCAGTTTGGGAGCGCTCAAGGATAAGGAATTTATTTTTTAACTCCCCTCAGTGGAATGAAAGTGTCACTGTGGAGTGTTGTAAATTTTTGAAGGTTGATTGCTGCGGGGCAGCACACAGTGGGAAAATTAAGCAAAAAAATATTTTTGATTGGGGTAAATTGGAAAAAATGTCAAGACATTAGAATTTTGGAAATGTAATGTCTGCTTTCAGTGATATAGATGTCTCAAGAGGTGTGCAGAAATCTAAGAAAATATAAAATCAAGCAAAGTTTTGGCATTTTTGTTCCACATACACACTTTTCAAAATTATGTTTCCAATTTCCTTGCATTTAATGTAGACCTATGTGTTTAAGTGTGTGTTCCAAAATTTGTTCATTTATTCCAAGGAAGAGAACCTAAAGATTTTTGAAAAAGCTAAACTCCATTTTGTCCCACTGTGCGACGATGCGGTGGAATCCATTGTCGGGTTCAAGTTCATGAAGTTTTGCTCGAGAAGCGAGTGAACGCGTGTTTTTTTTTTTTAATTAAATTCCCCTTCATCTCAAGGATGAGTGCCACAGGGCAGTGGTGTGGATGTAAATTGTGTTATCTTTGTAAACTGTTCGCTTTAGTTTGGGATTCCGTGAGGAAAATATGCGCGATTCGTGGTGAAGTTTGGCGACGGGTTCGCGTGGTTGTGATGTGACGATGAGTTTGAGGGAATGGATTCTGGATGGGACTTGAAGTTGAAAAGTTTTTTGTGAGTTTCTGCTCTGTTTGTCTGAGGGATACATTCTTTAATTATCTTTTGTAATGTCTGTGTTATCTGAAAAGTGGAAGATGTGATTTAGAGCTTGTGGGGATGGGCAGGGAGGTTTCCCAGACGAATGGATTTTGTCAAATTTAAAACGTATTCTAAAAGGAAGAGAGGTTTTTCAACAGGGGTTGACAAAAATTGTATGTTTGTCTGTCTATTGAAAAAATGTGAAGAGAATTCTTCAATCCCACCTTGTTTCTGAATGCAATCTCAGCAGCTCGCCTGCATGACCACAATAAACAAATCAAAATAAACCACCTCTCCTCCTCTTCAACATCATTTAACCGCCTAATCAAGCGTCGCAACCTGACCGCAGCAATTTCCCAAAGCCCCTCTTAATCTAATTGAAAGCCTCTAAAGGACCCCGAAAATCATTTACTTTGTCACGTCATGATCCACGGGGACGGCTGGCTGGCGGTGGCTTGTGCAGAATTAATGAGATTCAGGTGTGCTGCAGCGAGTAAATGCCTCAATTGTGTGCACAATACGAGGACTCCCCTCGCGCGGTTTCATGTGCCACCAGAGCCGCAAATGCACGTGGGAGCTATAATATCATTTAACGGCCACCAAGTGCTTCATTATCCGTGCACCGCCACCGCCATCGCCGTCGTGTCGACTAGGAGCGAGCGCATTTCTATTATTAACAGTTTCACGGGGACAAGTGAACATCCACTGAGGACGAGCACATGGGGGGGGGGGGGGGGCTTTAATTTGTGGTGGAAATTGGCACTAGGGACTTTGTAGGTGGCCATCGGGTGCATGTGAGAGAGGGTGGGTCTGCTTTTTATGTTTTTTTTGGCTCGGGAAAGTGGATATGCGAGATTTATTATGTCATTGCGTGGATATCGAGTGCCGAATATTTTCAATGTGTACGTGGTCGGGGTTGAAAGGAAGATGAGTGTAAAAGGACATTAGGTTTCTTAGTTGATTGTACAGGGACTGATTTCACGAAATAGTATGTATCTAGAAACACAACCTTACACTAAGATCTTTGCAAATGCTGTGCTGTGCATACAACAGAAGCAGATGTCGAGGACCAAGAAATGGAAAACATTGTCGGAACGCTTCATTCGCATGTCTGCTCGGTTTGTTCATTCATTCAATTGCAAAGTTTCATCAGGACTTGTTGCACGTCCTGGAGCACACACAGAGAGCTATACAAATTGGTTTTCTGTTTTCTTGACATGGCACTGAAATATGTTCTCTCGTTGTCACAAAGTAAACACTCGAAGGGGTTTTCAAGAGGCAACTAGATGAATTCTTGTGGAAATTCTCGCAGCTTGATGAATGAATTGGGCTGGATTACGTTGAAGTGAGCAGCTTACACATAAATTGAATTGGAAACAGTGTTGTTAAAGTGAGCTTAGGATGTACATATGTATGTGTAGGAGCAGAGGAAAATAATTGAATTGTTTAGTATCGAATTTGGAGTACTGGTTGATTTTATTGGACGTCAATTTAAAACGTTGCTACTAGTTATCCTTGTTTGCAACATCCACTTTTTGGATTCAAAAGGACTCACCTGCCTTTTCGGAAAATATTCAAATTACAATACAAGATGGTCTCCTGGGCTGTTCTATTCTAGATCAAACCTTAATCTGCTACAATGCAACATTCTTCCATTTAAATCCTCTGATCTAAGAAGACCATTTCACATGAATGTTTGAAAGCATTTTCTTAATCAAGAGAGTTAAAATTAATTTTGCATTCAGTAGATTCCGAGATCTCCAGGCGACTCCGTCTTGGATCTGCTTTAATATGTCTGGTCATTATTTGCCGGTTTATCGATTTTCTCTCCATGATCCGTGTCCGATTGACCCTGACTGTCCACACACTGCAATGTCAACATTATGTCCATTCCCGGTTTAAGTAGAGTGTAGCCTCTCTAACTCCACTCTCGTTGTTGTATCTCCAACAGCCATTCGTTCGTTATCCATTCGAGCCAGAAGACCTTCAAGATTCATCTCAAGCACTTATTGACGAGGACCTGAAGCTTGCGAGCAATGATAAAAGTTGTCTTCCATCGGTATAGCAGTAGGAATTTCGCGTAGGAATTGTATATTCAGTGAGGTGGAAAGTTAACCTGCAGACATTGCCAAGGAAAGCAGGCTTTGTTGATCGGTGACAAGGCTTCCGTTTCCTCAACTGCAACACTACACAAAGTACTACCGAGGAAGCGAAATAAGTTAAAATAAGATAAGTTGAAAAAAAAATGTCGATTTTCATAAATGTCGATTTTACTGTGCAATACAGAAATGAAAAATGTCGCAAAAAATTTTACAGCCAAACTAAAATGTCGACTTTCAAATAAGTCGTTTGCTGAAATGTCGATTTGAAAAATTGGATGTCGGTCAAGATGTCGACAACTTGTTTGTTTTTGGAAATATGAGCTACTTAATAAAATGAAACATATAAGCAAAAGGTGTTTAAAAAGAAAATTTATTAGTATGTATTCAAAATTGTATTATACAAAAAAAAAAAAAAGAAAATAATCCACAACCTCAATATTTTTTAGAAATAAGTTTTACTGCGAACAAAAACAAAGAAAACGACAGTTGCTTTTAACATATGATAATGTTAACAGGCCGGCCTGTTAAAAGCAACTGTCGGCTTTGTGGAATCGACTTTTTCTTTTTTCGACATATTTTGAATCGATATTTTATTTTATCGACTTTTAAGAATGACGACATTTTTAGATGTCGACATTTTGGCAATCAATTTTTTGTAATCGGCCTTTTGAAAAGCCGTTAATCGTACCCAACCCGAAATTTGATGACATTCTCAATTGGACTTACGCTTTGTAAGAAAGTGTGCCTCGCACCTACGATGTGCCAACTTGGCCTCTTGCTCTGGAGTTTCTCTGTAAAAGACCATTGAGTTGAGTCGTTGCTGAAGCGGTGTAGTACATGGCCAAGGACGATGTTAAACAACAGGATGAATCATATGCAACCTTGCCTTACACCACTGGTGCTGACAAATTAGGCACTGTCTTTACCCTTGACGTGCACCATGCGCTGGATGAGCTAGATAATGGATATTCTCAGATATGGGATATACCGTCGGACCACGTAGACGGCTTATCAAGACAAGGCTCTCGAATTCCCGAATAACGGTTCTATACAGCAGTCTTGTCAATGAACATCCGAAGCGTGTTGATGTTCTTCACACATGCGCGGTTGGGTCGTAAATGAGCTTGCTCACAGATTGGGCGGATTTCGCTCAAACCGAGCCTTGAGTTGCCTAGCATTTCTGCCGTTTTTTCTGTTCTTTTATGATAACTCCCATGACGTTTTTTCAACGCTGCAAGTATTACGGTAACGAGTTATGTTTCGAGACACAAATGGTTTTTTCACTATGAGTCACTGAAGGGCTCAAACGATAACAACATACTTATCCAACCAAATATGAAGCAATCACGTTATCACGTTTGAATTTCAGCGAGGATTGGGATTTCAACAATGAAAACAATAAAATCTATCATGTGTCAACCTTGAGCTCATTGCTGTGAACGGTGTGAAAATTATAGCACTCTGAAGTTAGTTGCAGTTCCAAATCGACTTTCGAAGTTTTGAGTGCGCCCGTAATTGGTTTCAATGATTAACAACCGTTTGCACTGTGGTACACATTTGGATTGATTGTATCAAATACTTATGAAAAAAAACAAACGAGACCATTTTGGTGCGAGTAGAAGTAGTGAGGTGGTTGTATACTATTGAGGCCGTGTGTCATCACAGCTGATGTCAACTTCCTAACTCTCTGCAGCCTATTTAGATTTATACTAAATCGTTTATGAATTCCTAAACCTTTCGTGAACCACCCCGTACCGAGTCTGTTGTGATTCATTCGTGAAACACATTCTACTCATCGCCCAAAAGGCCTGAAATTATTCATGACAGGGAAAATGTTTTCTTTTCAAAGTTTCCCACAATCATCACTGCAGCTCATATTTCATTCCTCTCATTTCCGAATCGTCTAATCCAAATTCCCCCCAAGAAAAAAAAAACAAGGTAAACAAAAAGTGTTCCAACTGACAATCGGTTCATCGCTTACAAAACAAGCAGGTACGTGCTTCAGATTAAAACAGATTATCCCCCGTGTACATCCGCACACAGTAATGGTGTGTTTTCAATTTATTGAGTGCCTTCCCGATACGTTTTACGACCTCAAACAAAGTGCTGCACAAGACCGCCGGAAGACTGCGCCACAGAAGTTGCATGCCACAGAGCGAAGAAGTCAACTCGGCACCGGCAATTGAAGTAGTTAAGCGCATGGAAAGTATCTTTAAAATCGATTTTGTATAACTTTGTGCACAGAGTCCCCGGGGGAGTGTGCATGTAATCCACACGAGATGTTGGGTACGTAATGTATGCGTTGCACATGCACACACCTACGAAGGTACACGAGTTCAATTGACGAGATGGCTCACCCAAATTGACACGGTGTCGTGTTCTCATTTTTTTTTTTTTTGGAAAAAATGGAATGAAAGAAGAACGAGGGAACTGGGCTGGCTGGTATGTGATAGAATTCATCAATCTTCTTTGATTTATGGCGAAGTTAGGTCAGTGTGTCATGTGGATGGGTCGCGTACGGTCGGTTTGCTGCTACATGTCAATCTTCTCCCCTAAAAGGTCACAGAACGTCTGGTTGGCTTAATCTATTTTTGATTGTCTAATGCAACGAAGGAAGAGGGTTAGTGAGATGATTAGTTTTTACTTTAAGCTGCTTTATATTTTCGCGCAAAACATTTAATTTTAAGCAGATTTTAGATGGATTCGACTGGAAATTTATGGTTTGTGTTTTTTTGTGATCTAAGCTGCTCAACCTTATGTGCAAAGCGACTTAATTTTAATAAGATATTCGTTTTTTTGGAAAGTTCTTAGTGGCATATACTTTTTTTTTTGTTTCTTAAAATGAAACCTTTCTAATTTTCGTGTGTATACGCGTTCTATGGTCAACCTTTTTGTATCTCCTAAACTTAAAAAAATGTCGGATTTTTCAAATGATTGGACTACAGCCAGACCTTGCGAAACACCGAAATATGAGCTGCATTTATTTATATAGCGCACTGTACGTCAGTCTAAATATAAGGAATTGTATTTATGGAAACATATCGGTTTTGTCGTTTTAAGGTTTCGTTCCCAAAACACGAAGTATCTTAGATTCTAGATTTTAAATGAATTGAATTTCCCTCCTTGTCTTTAAGAAGTTAAAGGAATTAATGACTTGTCATAATGTAAGCACCAGTAGAAAAGCCATTCTTTGTCAAAAGCTTGGTCTGTCGCCGGCATAATAAGCTCCACGGAACCGTGACTGCGAGGGAATTTCACCTCCTATTGGAGCTGCTTTTCTACTGAGGGATAATCTTTTCTCTCCATTTTATAATTTCCAAGAGCTCTTGAAGTTCTCGCTCTTTGCATTTATGGTTTGCCACTTTTTGAATTTTCAGTAGGTTTCTAGACTATGCCATTCTGAGATAAGTTGTTCAGAATTGAATCAAATGAATTTTAAAACTTTTTGTAATTCTGGACTACAAGGTTTTGAAATTTTCGAGTTTCTGGTTTCGTTTCTTATAGGCTATCGAGTCCTCAAGTTTCTACGATTCTTAAATTTTACAATATTGCAGATTTCAAACTTAAGGCTTTTAAACATTGCAGATGAAAGGTTTCCGATTTTCCGATTTTGGCCTTTCAAAAATCGCCTTCAGAGCACCTAGTGGGTCATGTTTTCGAATAAAATGTTGGACGTGCGAAAGCTGTCTGCGTGTTGGGTGCTGCCTAACTTTAAACGCTGCTTCAATGCATTTCTGTCTGTGTCGTTTCGTAATCGTGGACGAAACGCGGATCCACTGGTACATATCGAAGACGAAACAAAGTCGAAACAGTAATTTTCACGCGGCAGACCAAGTTTGCCGAAGAAGGCGAAGACTGTCCTATTGGCCAAAAAGTGATGACCACTATTTTTCATTTCAGAAGATGTAATCTCGAGCGACAACCTGGACAAAGGCAAAATGGTCACAAGGATTCTCCGAATCGACGTTTAATTACAGGAAAACCGTTCCCATTAGGGGAAGGAGAAAATGTCCTTACCCCATGACAATGTTCCGCCGCACAACTAGGCCAAATTCCTCAAATTAAGCTACGAACTGCCGGACAACGATCACACTGTTCTTCTTCATCTTTTCGCTTTCAAACTTGTAAAATTTAAAAAATTTACGGGCACAAATTTGAGTCGGATGAGGAGATAATCCCTGTCCCGGAATACTCTTCTTCAGAAAATGTATTTTTCACAGGCTTGTTCAAGTGTATCGGGCTAAAGGGAGACTATGTTGAAAGATAAATCGCCGTTTTTTCAAAATTATTTATTTCACCGCCCTCGTATGTCATTTTCCTAAAAATTCCCGCTAAAAACCAAGCAAAATAAATTTGAAATTTGTTTACGCATTAATCCTCCCTCTACACCCAGAGACGAGAAGTGCCCCCATCAACCCCCTCGCTTCGGCACTTAGAATCTCATAAAAATCTTGTTCAGTGTCACATAAAGCATTATTAGCCGAACTAATGGGCGTGAGACATTTTTCAGATTCGTATCGCCAATAAACATAAATCACAGACGCGCTCACTTCACACTAAAGCGCCGTCTTCGCCCCGCTATTAGAGCCCGCAAACGACCATAATACTCGATATGAGTCTCAGTGAATATGCAAATAAATCAGGACGAGTGACGACATTAAGGATAATTCTCAATTCGAGAATTGCAGGCACATAAAATATGCAAACACTTATCCAGGGGTCGTCGGGGGCATTTAGATAATTTACTGATCCCTCTTCGGGTAGTTAAGCGCTGCTATGGTGGGGCCATAAATTTGTGATATTCTGAGAAGCATCCTTCCTACAAATCTCCACCGATGCTAGACATTAGTTTTCTTCAGGATGTACGACCTTGTTGAAGACTGATGAATGCTGTGTTTGATTTAGGCGACGCAGTGAAGGGGATGCCGAGCAATGACTCGAAGTTTGATTGAAATGACAGCAGCACGACGACTTGAATGTGGCAAATGTTGTTACCTACGAAAGATGTAAACGAATTTAAGAACTTCCCTCACAGACAATGTTCTTTACCAGAAAGATTCCACTTTTACCCTTTTCAAGACCTCCCAACATCGAAAGTGCATCCCCCGTCAAAGGACTGTCCTATTTCGTGTCTGAATGCCACCACAACTCGCAGCTAATCTGACCAAAGCGCCGCAGAAGTAAAACCCCCCCAAGACTTTCTCGAGCATGAAACTCCTCACATATGGGAGAAGGGGAGAGGAAGAAGTGAAAGAAATTTACCTAAACGACACAAACTCCCACGCCGTCGTGCACAAAGTTGTCGGAGCCCCGCCACTGCCTGGGGCATCCAACTGCAAGTGAATATGTGTGTAATGTGCGCCGGGGTAGATGGCAAATTTGCCATGAAATTTAATTTCTTATGGCAACGAGCGTCTCCCTGCTAGGATGCTGTGTGTAACTCGTGCGTGATAATGCCGCACAATGCCGCTGCTGAGTCGAAGAAGAGCTGTCGTCTCGCTTGTCTCTTCGCCCCTTCACCAGCTCTCCCGGTTTCCATTACCAGCACTCACAGCTATTAGTATCCTAGCCTTGTGCAGATCCTCCGCCCTGCACGTCCCTTTGTACTTCCCGAGCGGAAGGCGGAAAAGCAAAGCTCATTTTTTCCACCCGAACCTCGTGTGTGTACACTGAGAGGCGTCGGAAATGAAGAAAAAAGAAAATCGTGTGTTTTAGAAGATAAATTGGATCTTATCTTAAGCCGCCATCAACCATTAACAGAGGCGGTGGTGGCGCGGAGGAGACGTGGTCTAAATTTGATGAAATACTACATCAAAAAATTGTCCCGTAAATTTAATGAATTTCTGCAAAAGATTCCGGGCCAATATCCCAGGGGATGGCCGACCTCAAATCAATTTACGAAATTAAGGTGGGTTCAGCTTCACCCGTGCTTAGGTCATGACCCGATTGGGACTGATTAGAAGTGATTCCATGTGACGTGTGAGACAGGGGGCTTTTTGTTTTTTTGTTCGGATTTTGCTTGTTCGACGTGACGTGGATTACGAACCCTGTTGAATTAAAATAGAAATTGAATTCTTTGGAAGACATTTAGGGGACGCGTTGGTGTCGACTTTTGATTTGCGAAAGACTGAGACTTTTTTTTTTACGTAATGTAACGTGTTTTGGACTTGTGTTGGGTTGGGTTGGGTACCCATACCGAAAAACGCGCTGACGGAAACATTTTCCACTTTCCCCACTCTTCAGTCCTTGTTTTACAGTCGGCACCAGCAAAAGTTGGAAAAGATTTCATTATGTTGGGTTTTCGAAAATTTGGGTCTTTTCAATATTTTGAGCTTTTTGAGATTTCGGGTAAATTATTTTGATTTTGTTTTTTCATTAACCTAAACTTCTAAAAAGTTTTAATTTTCGGTGTGAAGAATTTTCAGAATTTGGGTTATTTGGGGTTTATAACTTTTCGCAGTTTTTTGTGTGCTTTTCACATTTTAAACCAAAAACTTGAACACTGACCTAAAAACTTCTTGTTACTTTTCATTTTTTTTTGGGACGTTAATCATTTTGTGATCGCGTATTGTTTGAACGTTATTGATTCAAATTGAGGCCGTTCTCAACACGCGTCCATTGTGTCAAATCTCTGATAATACTTTGAATCCACTAACGCCTGCTCATTTCGTTTTAGGAGAATCTTAAGCTGCTGTACCTGAACCGTTATTGGAAGTAAACCCCAATCGTCTTTCTTGTTGGCAGCAAATCTTGAACATTTTTGCATTTCCAACGAACAAACAAAACAAACAATTTTTAGAGAATTTAAATTTTTTATAATATGTGAAATATCAGGTAAATACTCATCATGGATTCGATGGCATACATACATTCGATGGTTCATATTTTTAATAACTTTGAGGTTCAATGTCGTTAATGTGCGGAATCACCCCTTCCATTATCTCCATCATCTTGAATTGTTCTCGGCCTATTGACGTATATTTTTTTTATATATCCTCAATGAGATAAGTTCAACGGTGTCAAATAATATGATCGTGGCTGTCAATTAACATCGCCATGACGTGGTAAAACACAGCTGTTGAATTTCTGAAGCCAAAGAGCCATTGTTTCGTTAGCTGTGTGGCAAGTGGCATCATCCTGTTGGAAGCACATATCATTTAGGTCAATATCCTTGATTTCTGGCTATAACAAAACCATTATTATCTTGCGAAAGGTTGGCCGACCTCATGTTCCAAGAAGTACGGCCCGATGACGCCACGGGATTCCCATCTGCCCAAATGCGACAATTCTGGATGTTAATGAATCCACTAAGTTTTGAAACCGTGTCACGTCAAAATCCCGAAGCTCCCGAAATGCATTTTTATTTGAAAGCCTACATTTGTAAAAGGCCTCAACACTCTAAACGCGCTGCTTAATTGTAAATTTGTCTAAGTTTTTGTGTTGGGCAAAATACTTGAGCTTAAAGTGTGACTCACAATTAACATCGTCCTTTATATTTGGTCGCCGTGGCGTATTGGTAAGTACGTCAACCGCCACGTAGAAAGTCTAAGTTCGATTTCTGGATGGTACACCTACTATTTTTTCACGTTATCACCTCTTTCTAGTTGCTGACAATACTCAAAGAGTGTTGAAAAGCTTTCCAAAATCTCGCCGTTCGGAGTCGGCAAAAAACTGCATGTCTCTTCTACTCGCGAGAGAACAGTAGCCCGCACAACACGAGTAGTTGTTGTAGAATCTAGGCTCTGGTCCCTTGTGGGCTGTAATGCCACTCAATTATTATTATATCCTTTATATTTTCGAGAGTTAAGTTTGTTGAATTTTGGGCATTCCGGTTATTCTTGATATTTGGCATTCGATAAAACTAGATTAGACTCACATTACCGTCGATTTTTTGTTTTGTTTCCACGATTTTCGATATTTCAATATTTTAGGGTTTTTTATTTATAATTATAATTTTGTATTTCTGAATCTGGGTTTCCACTTGCACTCGCAAAGTCTGGAAGATCCACTTTTGATTTATCTTTTGGAATAACAAATTATGTACACAAACCAGTCTTGGTTTACGCGCGCTCTGCGAGACATTGCCGAGTCTTGTTGAAATTTCCACGGTCTCCGACCAAAATGATTGTTTACCCACGGCTTCAATACTGCCTCTTAGACAGCTTCACGGTATACGGTTAATTTTGACGCCACGGTCCAAAAATACCGTCAAAGAGCGACCATCGGCGGTTATAGCGGTCTAAACCATCACCATCGGTGCTGCCTGCTTTTGGGTGTCAATCGGAAGGTGTAAATTTTGTAAGGACCTCTCTGGCAAGTACGGTCTGTCATTTCGTTTGCTGTCATATTGCTCGATAGCAAATGGCGAAAAAAAACCAATTCGGCAACTCACCACTTTCGTGCGAGCGTAGCAATTCCTTCGCTCTTTCGACTCGAACTTTTTTTGTTGGTTTGTAAGTTCGTGTGCTTTTCGGAACTCCAATTTCTTAAGCCCCAACTCACTTTTCAATATATATTGCATCCGTTCCAATGACATGTTGAGCTCACGAGACATTTTTCTTACACTTAAACGCGGATTTGGCTAAAATTGAGCCTTCAATTTCCGAACCACTTCGGCTGATGTTGCTGTTTTTCTACAATCACCTCCATGGCGTGTAACTGGAAAAGGACGAAACTTCGGAAGAAATATGATTGGACTGTTCAGGACTCCAATGTGTAAGGAGACATTTTTTCAGCAGACGCGTGGTATCAAGTCCCTTCTCGACTGTTTTGGTCTTTGTTGTAGAAATAAGACCTTTTTTTCGACAAAGGATGAAATCTTTCCATTTGTAGAATCTAATGGTCGCCAAAAGTGTGGTTGGTGGTTGATAAGTAGTAACTAGTGAGTGGTTAGTTGACTTATTGCCAGCCAATCTCTGTCAGAGGAACTGCTTAGTTGTGCCTTCATAACAAAGATTTCATTTCTTTCATATCTAAGTAATTTTATGCGTCCGCTCTTTTCTCTTTTCTTTATAGTTCAGTATAGTAAAGAGTAGAGCAAGTGTGTCGCGTGGTTTGAAAACTAGTTTTATATTGTCGCAACGATTTGAAAAAATTTACCCGTTTTTGGCTCTTAATGTTGGAACACAAACCATGCTCCTATTCATGAAGTCTGCACAATATTCCAGTTCCTGTGGTGACATATAACCCACCTAGCCAAATTCCAAGGAATAACTATCGCTCAGCAGAATTTCACTTACTATCCATTCATTATTATGGTGGAACTTCCCGTCACTGAGAAGAAATACTTTATTGACCTAAATTGACGCAAGGTTCATCAAAGTGCGTTTTGACGGGCTTAATTTAATTGTATTCTGGAAACTTGTAAGGGAATTCTAACTCGGTCACATTTAGAATACTCCCTCCCCTCTCTTTCATTAATTAAGCGATGCGCCCTTTAGGAGTTAGCCCAACTTGAGATAAAATAGATCTATACAAATTGCAATGTCGTAGCCATAGCGGCTAGGAATAAGCCCTACACCTCAGAAAGTGGGCATAAACCACGCTTGTAGCAGAAAATTGAAGAAGTAGTTATGTTTGCTCTGGCTATTGGTTCAAAAAATCTAAATTTAAATCACTTTGTCATCCGCCACAACCGCATTTGGACATTGTTCCCCGAAAGTGTCGTTGAAGACACCTCGTTTCCTTCACGGTTACTCTAGATTGAAATACAATCGGGTGCGCGTCTTTAAATTCCGTTTGTGCGAAATTGAAACAGATGTCCTTACAAGGGCCAACGAGTACATCCCGAAAAGCGGCAACCTGCCTCCGCAACACGTTCCGCCTATGACTCCTGTCGGATATTTACATAAATTTGAAAAGGATAAACAACATATGTTCCGGAGCTCCCCACTCGGTTTGGATAGGATATTTAAATTTTGTAATTTGCCTCTTCAACCGTCGACCACCCACTCAAATACAAACACACACATACACACACGACTCTTCAGCTGAAGTACTCGTCTTCAATTGAAAAACGAATCCACTTGTCGGCGGTTGTTGTGCCTTCAATAATGCTTCCTTACAAGTTGCAACATTGAGTTAGGCCTCGGTTCCTCCTTGTACGAGTCGTAGGCGCTACCCCCTTCTCAGTGGATTCATCAGCCAACGAAGGGTTATGATATTGTCTCGGATGAAAGCCCTTAACGATGAACTCATCCCTGCTACTGAAGTTCCCGATGGATATATTCAAAAGTTTTCCCCTTGACATTTTCAAGACTGTTGCCGGTGGTGTTGCACATTGTTCTTGAGTGTCGAGGGGCACCACGAGGAGTCATCATCATCAATCGATGAGCTCGAGTCGGTTCGCATAATGATGGAATAATTCAAGAGAACATATTTCAAGGACAAATAATGTTTGGAACAGAATTTCTACAACAATGTGGATTTTGGAACACGTTCGTTCTGTGTAACGTTCCAAAGCTTCAAAGATTGCTTTTGTTGTGTCAGTTAGGACGTGATTTATTTTTAAAAAAGGAACACGGCTTTGGCGAGTGCAGCTCAAGCTAGATAACAATTTAAATCTAATTTGAAACAATGCCATGAAGTTAAATCTCTCAGTCTGAGACTCAACTACTCCACCTGGGGAGCACCACCAGTCACCCCAATAAATCGTTGACATATCATCCTTTAACAAATGGCCGCCTGCCAACGACGCATCACATTCAAGGGTGCTTCAGCAAGTGCTCAGCATATGCACGCCTCTCCCTAAAAGCATGCCGGTTGGCGTTCTTATGAGAAGATGTTGCAAGAGCACATTTGCGAGGACATCCTCAGTGGCACAAAAAAAAAAAAAAACACAGATATTCACCCAACGTCTGGTAGTGATCCTTCAGACATTCTTCAGAAATGGGAATACCTTCATCATCCGGGCAAAAATTGTGCAGCAATGCACAAGCAAAATAAAGCGAAAGAAAAACACACACTACACAATATCAAGGACAATGCCAGCCCTGTTCAGGATAACATCACATTGTTTTGCTGCCTCAAGGCAGTTTAAACATTACAGTTCAGACTGTATTCGGACTTTTCACTCCGTTTGTTTTTCTACTTCTCCTCCGTTGCTTGTTTGCCGAGGAACAATGAGAAAATATCTGAAAGGCAATTGTTGCTAGAGTTGTTCAGGTGGGCGGGGGCTAAGACATGTTACACAGTAAACAGAAATACTGCATGGACTGTTTATTTAAATGACGTAGGCCAGAGTTTGCGGTGCTGGATATGAAATTGTATGGTTGAGGGATTCCTTGTTGTACTTTCATCTGTTTTAGGTGTGAGTGAAGAAGAGTGTTGGTCTTAGTTTGAATTTGATTTAGTTTTATAGTGACCACAGACGTTAGATAGAAGAATGTTGTCGATTGTACTTGCACATATAATGTGACATTTGTGGAGTTAGTCAAACTGGTTTACACGTTTACTGTCCTTTTCGCACGCATTTGTGAAATGTACTGTAAGTTAACTGTCGTTCATCCAGTGCCTAAAAGTCAATGCAAAAACGGCTGCATTTAGCTCGTGACAAACGAAGCCAATTGATTTAGTGGAAAAAATGAGAATTCGAATATTTTGCACATGTCACGTCTCAATTTGACAACACGTGAAATTTTTTAAAGTTTTAAAGTTGCTCAAAATAAGGCGACATGGTCTTTTTTTTTTAAAATCCTAAAATCAGGATTACCAGTAGAGGAAAGAACTGAGGGAGGCTATGATCCCAGTGGAAGCTATCTCTTTGTTGCTGTATCATCGTTGAAGTACATACATACATATGTATTTACTCGTCGGTTCAAAATGTTGGTGGATGTTAAACACAACCTTGACACAGGCTAGAGAAAAGGAATTTTATCAAGTTCAGTAAGGAAATGGCTCGTGAAAACTGAACCTAAAGCGATCCATCCAATGCTGAAGCCGAATTTTCCAAAAACAAAAAAAAACTATTAGTTTGGGCTTGGAAGACTTTGAATTGGGCAAGTGGAACAATGCTTTTTTAGAAGAATCAAAATTTAAGATGCATGTTGGAGATGGTAGGATTCTTGCCCGATTCGAACGAAAGAAACGATTGAGCTCTGAGTGCATCTTACGGATGCCTAAAACTGTGACTGTAATGATCTGGGGATGCTTCTCTGAAATATGAAAAAGATAGACTTGTCTCCCTCGGAACGAAAGTCACTGCAGAAGTTTACCTTCAGGTTCTAGAAAATACGCTACAGCCCTCAGTGCTGTAGGTTTTTGGTGACACTTACAGATTTATTGTAAATTTTAACAATGCTCCGTGGCGTTGTGGTAAGTGCATCGACCGTCACACAGAAAGTCTAGGTTCGATGCCCGGACGGGACATCTCGCATTTTTTCACGGCACCACCTCTTTCGAGATGCTGACAACACTCAAAGAGTATCAATTGTCTATGAAAAGCTTCTCAAATCTCGCCGTTCGGAGTCGGCAAAAAACTGTCTCACAAACTTGTACTTGTGAGAGAACAGAAGCACGCACAACACGAGTGGCTGTAGTAGAAGCTATGTAGGCCCTGGTCCCTTGTGGGCTATAGTGCCACCCAATTATTATTATTATTATAAACAATGCTCCCTATCATACAGGTGAAATTGGGGATTTTTGCAGCGGATCGGAATACTATGCAAAGCCACGTGGACCCATTCAATTATGAATGGAAAACCGTGGGGTTTAAGTGTCATGCTCTGCATATGGTTAGACCAGGCGGGTTTGGTGTACTATATGCCGCTGAGACTAGGAGAAACCATTGATGGAAAACGTTTGAGCCGTGCATTGCATGAAAAACGTCCAGAAACGACGGAAAGGCATGCCAAGGTGATTTTGCAACATCATAACGCTCGGCCCCAAGTGGCTGCAGCGATCAAAAACCACCTGGAAACGCTAAAATGGGAGGTCTTACTCTACTCGCTGTATTCTGCAGACCTTGCTTCTTCCGACTACTGGTTTTTACGATATATTCAAAACGATTTGAGCTGTTACCGGTTCGGGTCTTTTGAAGAAATTGAAGAAACGCTTAATGATTGGAACGATGCCAGAGAGGACTCATTTTGTAGAGATGAGAACGTCTGAGCTGGCCCATGCGGAAGGTGCAACTTTGGGACTCGTTCGTGAGGAGCGACTGATAACTCGCGGATAATACGACTAACGTTGGCTTCCAAAGCGTCAATCGTAGCCCACATATTCCTTAAGTTCTGATACTTAACATACCTAAGCGGCCAATTTAAGGTATCCATTAAGTCAGAAAAAGGTTTCATCCGTCAAGTCAAGCTTCTGAGAGTGGCAAAAGCTTCGAGAATCCACATAACACAGTCATGCTCTGGTAATCCTGTGAATTGTTGATTGCACTGCTGCATCTCAACATTCATAAAATGACCAGTAGATCTGTTAGAAGTCCCTTCAATTGGGAATTGAAGTAAATGACATTTACGTGATTGCGCGAACTTAGTGTTTGTTGTCGTAGAAACGGAGGCGATCTAACTGCTTTTCCTGATAAAAGGGGGAAAGAGAGAGTATGCACTACATTGACAGAACGTTATAATATAACTTTAGGGTAGTCAAGACTTTGCTTCAGAATGCCGACGAAGTATATAGGAGCGCTATCAGGATCTTAGTCCTCTCGAGAGTAAAGTTTTTCGAGTGAGTTTTGGTTTTGTATGTGTTGATAGGACTTGGAGGAAAAAAAAACTATTGTCTAAGTTGCTAAGCCAAATCTCTAATCGGAAGAGTTATTGAATCTGAGCAATTGACACAACGAAGTAGAAGATGTCTTTGTCCACGGTGCTGCAAGTTAGTGAGGGCGGACTTCAACCAACTTTGTGTGCGAAATAGAAGGCAACTGACTGAAAAACTGTGATTGGTGAAGGACATATTACTTGAGGCAAATGTCGCACGGCTTGTAGCACCAGGCAAAGAACAAAAATCACTACAGACCAAGAAGAACCAGGGCGTAGCTATTACTAACACCTTGCAAAATCGAAGACCTTTAGAGGGCGAACATTAAGTCTTGAATTTTAAGATTTTTTCTGCAAATCGTCATGCAATTTTCGGTGCGAATATCAATCACAATTCTTAAAAGATATATCTTCTTGTATACGAAGTAGAATGCCCTCAAATGGAGCCCATCTGGCCATGTCTAGGTCTTTCTGTTACACTTAGAATGCAAACTATTCTCAGACATACATTTCTTTCCTTTTTATTTTTGCCTAAGCAAGCATGTGCATCCATTTTGGGCGAATTTTTTCGTTGATTGTCGATGTGATGTCGAGGCGTTTTTAATATGCCCTGAACAATTTTTATGAATTATTTCTCTCATAGGAACACAAAACTCTCTTATAACCCGACACTCGGCATTGCACAAAATTCCTCTAACGAACTGCTTCGTTATCCTGCAGCCATACGGGAGTTCTTCCATGTACCTTCCTCCTGCTAAGCTCCCAAAAGTCTTTCATCACATAAGCCGCTCCGCACTTTGTTCCAAATGAACTATCTGTCAAAGTCACCGCAACGTGAACCAGAAGTCAGATCTCCCGGACAAACCACAAGCTCCTTATCCACATGAGGGACCACCTCATGAAGTGTATCTGCACTCAACCCTACATGCGGTGTAAAAGGCTTTCAAGCTTCCTGCAAATCAGAACGAGTTCAGCTGGAAAGTTTTTCGTGATATCTCCCTTTTAATTGTCGTCCTGCGGCTGTGGTCCATCACAGCCACACACAAGCGCCTGACAGAGCCACAGAGGAGGTGCGCAAGTTTTTCTCATCTAATGGTCCATCTGGGGGGACCATATGCAAAGTTTTCGATTCACAGACACAAAGCTACACAAGATGTACGGAATGACTGAAGCAATGAAGCGAAATCCATTCTGCCTGGAAGAGTAATAAGCGAGAAAGTTTTTCAATTTATCCCGTACACAAAACACAGGGCACCGGGAGTTGTATCTCCTACATGGACCGGCAGGGGGCGGCAATCTTCAATCAATCCGGGATGCAAAGATGCGGGCAAGTGGGAGGTGGAAATCAGGCGAAGCTGCTCAAGTTTCGGCAACGAAGTATCGGTGCATGCAGTTGTATCTCTCAAATGCAGAGAATTTTTATTGAAAAAGTTGACTTTGTAGTTCACAGAGCAGCACTCGCTTCGCATTTGTCGATTATTATTCATTCCAGGTCCACTCGGATATCCTAGACTGTTCGAAAAAAACGGAAAACAAGCGAAACACTCGCTGCAACTGATGTGCAAACGAGTCCCAGCTTGTGTTTGTTAATTTTGTTCGTTAAATCGATTGCCTGCTTGTGATGTCGACTGGATGAACTTTACGGATGGATGCGGCACAAAGAGTCCTGCTTGTGCAGTCCTTCTCGCACGTACTCACCGGGGGGCGGGTTCTGTGATTGGGTGCGCTCTTCTTTTCGTCACCCCGACTCTGAGGTGAACATGAAGTAGCAGTAACCGCTTGTTTGCACACGAACTTGTGAACGACACTGGGTCCTTTGAGCAGGATGAAGGTGTCACATCTGGATGCTGGATGACATCAGCTCAGCGCCTGTCACGAGGTGAACTCAAGCGATATCATTAACTGGATGAAGGAAAACAGCGTCATGTTATTCTTTCCCGCATAGCAGTGAATTGACAGTTTGAATGGAGCTTGTGGTCCTTAAGTTCCTCCTTCTTGTGGACTCCTTGTGTTCTTTGGAGGAAAATGGAGTTGGAGTATGTGGAAGGTGTGTTTAAGGAAGAATTTAAAAAAAAAAACCGAATGAAGAAGTGTTCGATATCGAATAAATCGTCACATAGATTTCGTGACGCTGGCTAATACAAAAATCAAAACAAGTCCGACTGATTGTATGTTTCAAGTTTATATTTGAAAAAGAAGTGGTTACGGGTTTTCGAAAATATTATCTGCATCGTCACATGATAATCGTGACGTTTCATTGACAAAAAAAAATTGCACAAATTTCTTATTTTATGCTTTACAGTCCCAGATGTCTTTGAATCGGAAGAAGAAAAACTGGTTCTTGTGAAATGCACATCGTCACATTAATTTCGTGACGCTGTAAGAAAATTAAAGTTTCTCATCGCAGATATTATGTTGATTCTCTTTTCGGTATACATAAGTCAATTGAAGCTCACAAAAAAATTTAGGATTCCAGAAACAATTTGCACTAGCGTCACATTATTTTCGTGACAACGCATCGAAATGTCTCATTTTGTGTCTTTTTCTCCCCCGAAGTAAATTTTTGGTTAAATTTTATGAAACATAAGAAATTATTAATTATTGGTAAACTAAATTGTATGGGCCGTCACATAAATTTATGTGACGTTGACTAAAGTGCAATGCTGCTCAAGTTATTTTTAAAGTTAGTTTCTTGTTCTCATAGTTTCACTAAAGTAAGATTTAGCTAATAACTGAGAAGTTTCTGAAATTACTTCTAGAATCGTCACAAAATTTTCGTGACGTCACATGAAGAACTTGTATTTTATGTGTCGGGAGTCAACATCTGAGTAGACTCACATAAAAAATTAAGATTTGTGAAATTACTTTCCAAATCGTCACATAAATTTCGTGACTGTGGCTCATTCTAAAAGTTTCTAAAGTCAAACCGCAGCTTAAACTTTCCGCCATAGGTAATCAGCTAACTAGATTTATATGAAACATGAGGATCAGAGTTCTCATTCTCTTTCCTTGTTTCGAAAGTAACAATTCATTTCAACATTTCAGTTCGAAACACTGAATCCTGCATACGAACACCTCATTACTCTTGTTTTTCACAAAGTTTCCCACTCAACTGCATTACAAAATGCAACAAAGTGTGAATACACTCACTTCTCGCACAATATACAATCCCTTCTCATTTCAAAAAATCCAATCTGCATTATTTCTCCTCGTTTTCGCAGAAAGAACTCCCTTAAACCGCTTTCAGAATTTTGTTCCACATCACAAATTAACACCTCCATTGCAGGAGGGAAGGATACGTACATCCGACGCAAACTTTTTGCCCAGTCACCACCAGCTCACCTCACATTACCAACAGCATCCCAGACCGCAGCGTACAACTTAATCCTTGTTATCCTATTCGGGTTATTGTGTACCTTCCCGTTTTTGTAATTCTCCCCCGCAGAAAAACGAGGAATCCTTTTCCAGATAACTTCATCTGAAAAGTTCCCCACCCCACCACAGAACGTCCACCTCGATGTGCCGTCATTCTGGGAAACTTTCATAAACCGTGTGTGAAAATGGATTTTTCCAACTTCATCGGAAATCGGTTACGGGATGAAAAAGGATTCTTCGTTCATCGTCTTCGTGCATTGTTGGCGAGTTATTGACAGAAACGGTGAGAAAGCATTATCATTGGGAACCGCTTAAAGCGTAGCACCAAGAGCTGCCTCTAATGAAATGCGTGTTTTTGTTTATTGTTGCCAAAGGGGATTTAGACTGGGAAGAGAGTGCAGGGGCTGATGTCCTTAATCGAAATCTTTTGTTTGAAATTTATTGCGCAGCAGGAAGTGTGACGAGAAGACCATGACCGTGCACGAAAACACGCAGGTGGACAAATAAAGGAAGTGTGTCCTGGATTCTATTGAAAGAAAATCAGTCGCCTGTGGTGACGCAAAATTAAGGGTGGGGAGGTGTTCTTTGTTTGGATTCGGTGAACACGTTGAAAGGGATAATGGCATAGATTAAGTTTCACTCGTCTTGTGACGGTCGCCATGTGAATTGAGTACAAAATCATCAAGTATGGAACATTCGGTGGAACTGAAAAATGTTTTCCGTCTTATAAAATTCACATATTTTTTGTGACGCGATGAAACGAAAATATCAACCGAAAGTGATGGCCTTGTTAATTGGTTTTGTATCAATATAAATCTCTTTTGTTTGGGCCCATAATTTGGTTTGCCGTTTGGATTGTATTTATGAGACGTCACAAACTTTTGTGACGCAATAACGTACACATGCATGCTTTGTATAATCATTTCATTTTATCTTTAATTTCGTATTAATAGTAGCTCCCAATTGTTGGTATATTACACTTCATGATCTTGGCCCTGTATCATAATCATCATTGGCGTGACGTGACGTTTTCAAAATTTAAAACTTCATTGGATTGATTTGCGTCATTGATTGATTGTAACACCTCGAATATACGACGCACGTAATCTTAGAGTGAAATATGTGTATTGAAAAAAATCCCTCCATTGTGGATCAAAGAATTTGTCACGTTTCGTCACGTTGTGTGTGGTGAATGTATTTCCAAAATATTTTGCTTTATCGCATGGTTGATGCCATCAATATAAGGACTTTAACTGTGTGTATTCTCTTAAGTTTTTCATATCGTCACACTTTTTTCGTGACGTTATATCCAAACGCGAATATAAATTCTACAGAACAGGAACCAGCTCCGTACACAAAAATAATGTCTGAATATACATCTATGTCATACAAAATACAACTCCATGACCGTCACATTATTTTTTGTGACGCTTCGCCTAATAGATGACGCCAAGAAATATTGCAAAACATTTGCAAATCAATCTTTTTTGATCACAAATTCCAAAGCAAACACATAATATGCCGTCACATTTTTTTTCGTGACACTTTGTAGGAGGTACTGCAAGAAGCGCTCCAAACATTCCGCTTCTCTTTATTTCATGTTGAAATGGTTTGTCTGTTTCCATGTTTCACGAAAAATAAATCGCCAACCCTCGAGCTTCCTAGGTAATCCCCGTTAACGCCAATATTTCATTCACTCTTGCGTCTGAATCCGAGCATTCTTTATACTGTCGCCAAGCTACAGTAACACTTTCAAGGAAATAGTTCAAGACTCCGCCGATGCCTTGCGAAAAGTATCGAAAAACGACATTCAAACTTTTCCCACAATTGCAGAAGAAATCAATAAAAGTCCTCCATAGAGCATGCACTCTCTGCAAATAAACAGCTGCACAGCGGTGTGGTGCCAGGACGCAACCGGAAGCATCCCCAAACATGAACCGCCACCACCACCCTCGAATGACAATTTTCGTTGAAATTCACGAAACATCCATCGGAGCGTTCACCCATCGCAACGCCACTTGAATCCGAGTTTGAAGGACTCTTGTCGAGCCAAACATGTCAGCAGCTGTACTCCTCCAACACCGCCACCGCCACCGCCGCCGCCGCGCCGTCGCCACGCCTTTCATCAACTCTGGAAAAACCGAGGCGATGACTTGAAATTATGTCACCCGTTGTTCCCTCCGGGACCCATCATCCACTTATGCATGCCGAACTGAAGATTTTTTTGTGCTCACCAATTTTGCATGAAGCTCCCCCGTCACATTGCACTCGAATGCATGCAATCATTCGAAACGATTCACACGAGTGGTTGAACTTGAAAACTGCAATAATCCATTGAGGGAGCTTGATGCAGCGTATGTGCGTGTGTGTGTTCGTGTGTGGGCGTGGGGGTGGGCATGCAAGGATTACAGATATTGATGGAGGTGAATGCAGCTTCAGAACATTGCCCATGATCCCGGTGGATGTGTTTCGATGGATGCCGGAGCACAAGATGCAGTTCAATTATAAAATGTCATGCGACTAAACTGGGAGCGGATAGGGAACACAAGTGCCTGCTGGATTACGATTCCTGTCAGGGAACAAGGGTTAACAACTGCGAAGAGCAGTGGAGGCGGTTCAAACAGATCTTAAGAAACTTCGGGGAATGGATGGTAATGGAATTTCCATTCGATTACCCAGAAACGGGCAACATGTTCTCCACAGGAACTGTGAGGTTCGTTTGTGGCACAACGCAATGAACGCATTGGTATCATTTGGCAATCGTCCTGTTAGTCTATTGAATATTTGGTGCACAAGCAGTGTCCATCCTGTAACACACAGAAGGAAGGGACATAACCCAACAAAAAGAAGTCGACCAAAAGGACAAGAATTAAGAGTTGTCCTTGAATTATACTTATCTGCCCAATGTCCATTGAAATGTTTCACAGGGAGAATGAGATCAAAACATAAAGAACATCCTTACCGCACTTAAGTCTAAATGCGTAAAAAAGCCATATCCTGGCAAATCGCAGAACCCGCTACCAATCGCAGAAGCGTAAACCGAATTGATGTGAATGACAGATGCAATTGCCGACATTTTCATTTTTAATTAAAACGCATCAGCGCCCCTCTTCTCTGTCTTCCTCGATAGGAAATGACTTTAATCGTTGAACTCTGAACACGGAGTGAGTTTTAATTCTCTCATTCCACTGAATCATTTGTGGTAAGGGTATAATTATGGTGAAATCCTTTTTTGATAATTTTAACGATCAATGAACCGCTTAAATTCACGTCAGTTAATCGCGTTTCATAGCTGCTTTCGCTACCGTCAGATGCATTTTCTGCCTTTATGGTTTTGCAGTGTGGCGACACTGAAAGGGTCACTTAATCACGAATAATTGAATGGGAGCGGTCATAATTCCCATTCTCCCTAGTGGGTGAAGCGGGGGACTTTACCAAATGGATGAAAATCTCTTAAAAGACTTTTAAAATTTTCAATTAGTAACATTTCATTCAACATTCATCCGCTAAAGGGACTTCGCCTGCAAACCATTAATGGTTTCAGAAATTTGTCGGTCAAGCGTGAAAATAATTCGGAATTATGATAGATAGAGGAAACGAGGATAAAACGAAAAATATGCCGTCGACAAAGAACCGATCCGCCGAACATCTTCTTCTTCTGTTACTGACGCTACAGTCCGAGGTGGACCTGTACCTCAACCAACATGCTCCTCCATCTAGCACGATCTCTCGCCAGCTGCCTCCAATGGCGCACTCCAAGTTGGTTGACTCCACAAATGACACTTTGATAGATTATCGACACAGAATCACCCTCGGCAACCGCTATTACTTCGATCTATCGTAACAGCTATCGTTGGAACTCCTAATTCGAAGGACCAAGTTAATGTCCTACAAGACGCTTATCTGAGTGCAAAAGGCGGATTAGGAAGAAGTTGTTTTGCTTAGATACAAACAGCTACATATGCGGTCCAAAGATCAGCGGCCAGTTTTCTATTAATTTTTTTGAAAGTGCGCAAAACCAGTCAACAGTTGTTTTGGAGATTCGGGTACGACCAAGTTCCTCGAGGTAGAGTGTTCTGCAGAAGTCATAAACTGCAGCAGTTGTGTTCGCGTGAAAAGTATCAAATCAACACCTTTCAATGTGGACATTAGACATCGCCAAGAGTGCGTTTTGTCATCTCTCCTTTAGATATTTGGATTGCAGTCAGGGTGAAAAACGATTCTGACAATTCTTAAAATTTCAAAATACACATGAATCGCACACTGACGACCCGTTCAAGCCTCACCTCATCATTTATCAATAATCGGATCAAATGTGTCCCCTGAAACAAAGCACACACACAATCCTTTCCACACAACGCAAACACTTGTTAATTGGTTGATTGTTCATCGCACTTTTTAGGAGGTCTCTGGGGCGGTAAATTTCCCCTTCCTTCCAGCATTCACAGCTGTAATCGGTTTACAGCGACCCACGTCGACAAATGACAACTAAATTAATTTCCAGAAATTGAATTATTCCTGTTGTATTCAAATTAATTTACAAATGTCGAGTGTTTCAAAATCATAAATTATGTACAGGGTGGTCGAGAGTGTGTGCCTGGCGAACAGGTACTGTTGCACTGCTTAATTTGACATTTCGTTGAAAGGGTCTTTCAACGTGTCAATTGACTTTCAACACGGTTTCTGTTGGGTTTTGAAGACATCCCCATCGGAATTGAATTAAAAATAACATAAAATTAAATAACATTGGACAATTATTTAATGAAACCAAAAGGCAAATGCTGTTGAGTCGATTATAAGTTATGCGTTCATGGTGACCCAGAGAAAATTAATTTTTATGAAATTATCGGTCCGTTTTTCGAGTTAAAAATCTATAGAAAAAATACATACAGGGACTACTCTTTCCCATCTCTCTGGTAATGTTCGAATATCATCTCTAAAAAATGAGACCTCTATGACATCGACCCAATAATTGAGCCATTCTTCGATTTTTTTCAGAAGACTCGAACCGGCGACCCCCCAAATCTTTAAGAATCTGTCGAAAAAGCCAGTAGTCGGAAGGAGCAAGGTCTGAGAAATATCGTGGGAGAGATAAGACCTACAATTTCAGTGTTTTCAGATTGTTTATACTCGTTTTCTTTGCTTTTGAAAAAATTCAAATTTCTTTAACTGAACTGAAATTGTTTGATAAGTCACGCCCAACGATTCTGCGAGTTCACTTTGGATTTGGCACGGATATTGATCAAATAGGCATTTTTCTTCGACACTAAAACGACCACTTTTCAAACGTAAAAATCACTCTCTGCATGATTTTTTTAACTTTTACAATGTTTGTGTCTAAAACAGACGCTGGCGCGCGAAAATGATTGCTGACTAATGTCATGCCTTTCCAATGAAGTAGGTAATCGATTGAAACATCAACCACAACTTGCAGGTAGTACCATCTTTTAAAAACCGAGAAAATTAATTTGTTCTCTCAAATAGTTCGTTCCACCATCGACATGATACTGAGGGAATTTCCTTTTCAAGTGGCATTAAGATCCAGGCTGAATATGGGCTTTGACTAACATACCTCTTCAGCTAGCATGCTCCATCACTAGCTGGCACCAATTTCGCACCCCCAATGGGTGGAGGTCCTTCTTCACTTGTGGGCTCCACCTCCGATGAGGAAGTCCCTTGGTGCGTTGTTCAAATGGACAGACAGATCGGAGTATTGTTGCCCAAGTGTTCTTCATGACATAGCCATAGATGTTACCTTTAAAAACATATAAAATATAAACTAAGCAAGTGCGAGTTTTACTCCCACATAGATGGTTTCGTCCTTTTTTTTTTTAAATTAATTTTTGTGTATTATGGTTTATTATTATTGGTAAGAAAAAATATTCCCATTAACTTTTAAACATCATTCAACTGCCTACCTCGGCTGTGTTCACAGTAGCGCGATCTGTAATACCAGTTTCTTAAGACATTGTTGACGGTTTAAGGTTTTACTTCACGAATTGAATGATTTTCGCAATAAATGCCTGAAGCACTTGCGCATTGTTGGTGTAATGTCGGTCCCCAAAAAGTAAGCATAAATAATGGAAATTGGAACTCCGAGACGGCTAGCTGACATAGCCATGGCACTCACTTCGAAAATAACATTTCAATATTACCCCACTTATTTCATTGCACGAAGGTATGTCTTTATTTTGAGCAGGAAACAGCTGTCAAATCAACCGATGTTTGATTAAACTAATGGACCCTCTTTTAGATTTACATCGCTCTAAAAGTTCAAGACTTACGGGAAGTGCGGCAGACACGACAGTTGTCGTTGTAGTTTTGTAAATGAAACCCTAATAACGTCAAAGCAAATAATGGGTTGCATATCTCGCGTGTTGTCCTCTTCTTTGGTTTGTAAAACTTGTAGCTCTCATACACTCTGGAAAGATATCGACTTATATTCCTTGTATCTTATTGTGTTGCGACTTCATATCATCCCCGCTTTTTTAAATTTTCGCTTGAATGAACAAAACAGAAGTGTTGAAGGAAGCACAGACTATCAAAACCGACCCATCGAATGACACAATTTGAATACCTGATTTATGATTTGATGATTGATTTGATTGATGCTTGAATTTCATACTGAAATGGTTTGGTTCTTCTGAAAAAACAACTGACATAGCTTCAATGAGAAAAATCAAATTGATAACAGAACAGAAACACCCTGTAGTCACATCAAGTTCATTTTTCAGCATTATCTTCCACTGCCAAAGCTTTTGACAAGTGAACGTGTACTCCCTTGAATCTCCTCAATCTCCAGCCTCAAACTATTCCATCCTTGACACAGACTGAATGCAGTTAAGTCCACTAATCCCGTAACCTCAATCTATTTTCCAGGTTACTGTCATAACTCACAATGAGTGCATTTCATTGTCGGGCTTGAACAGAATATTTTCATAAACTCCCCCCTATAGCCCGGGCAACATCGGTGGGGGGCACCGCACCTACTTTTGCCACAAGCTAAGGCTCCCCCCCCTGCATGCCAAAGTAGTGGAGGGGACATAAATTATCGTACGCATTCATAAGGGCGGACTTGCATTGCATAAATACGACTGACAAAACATTTTTCCATGGAAACACAAATTCCTTTGCGCCACAAAAAGGTCTCCCTTGCTAGCAGTGTTCCTGTTTGCGAAAAAGGAGCGCAGGGAGCAATACTTCTGCTGCATTGCCGTTGGCTGAGGGGAAAGCGCACAAAACACTGAGCACAGGGCCGTTGTGGTGAGCGTTACACTCATAGATCTTCGACTGGGGGGACGGATAAATTCTGCTTCTAACTACAGAGGAGATGAAGGAAAAAAAGTCCTGGGAACGGACGGAGAGTTGAAATAGTAGCCTCGCAGGCTTTAAATTTAAATTTGCCTTCGGAAGCGATGGGAGGAGCAGTTCAAAGTTGCTCTGTGGACAACATTTGACATTGATATAGGCACTTGTGTTGTTTGAGTATCGTCTGCAGTTTGCATTCGGAGGGGGAGGGATTTGCTGCAAAATGCTGCTGGCATCAGAGAGCTTAGACCATGTTTCTAAACTTTCTGAAAATGACAAGACGTATCAACATCTGCCAGGATGTTTAAAATTAACAGAGGAATGTTAAGTTTTCTTCATCGTTATGCCTCACAATTCAATGACATTCAAAAAGTGGGTGCTCAACATGAAATGTGGAATGCCCAACACGGAGAAAGAATACGCCCGAATCTGTTTATTTTTAATCGAACTCTTCACGGAACACTATTCAGTTGCAACTGAACTATGGCGCAGAGAAAACAGAACGAAGTGGTACAGCAAATCCGAAATCTTACTTAGAAATCACTTTTGTGCAACTTTAGATTATCCACAGTGCTTCATACAGTGATCTTCTTCTAAACTAACATGCCTCTCCAGCCAACACCATCTTTCGCCAGCTGCCGTCAGTTGCGCACTCCAAGTTGGCTGAGGTCCTTCTCCACTTGTGTGCGCCACCTTAGCCCAGGCCGTCCTCTGTTGCGTTGTCCCAATGGCTCAGATTCGAAGACTTTTCGAGCCGGAGCAGTGGTGTCTATACGTTCTACATGACCTAGCGATGTATTCGAAGACGCTTGACTAGGCGCATGTCGCTGTACAGCCCATAGAGTTCCTCTTTGAATCTTCTCCTCCAGATGCCATCAACGCAAACAGGACCAAAAATCGCACGCAAAACTTTTCTCTCGAAAAGACTAAGGGCTTCCTCATCCACTGTTAGTAGGTTCCGCACCATAGAGTAGGAATGGGATGATCAAGCTTAGTCCTTCGAGAGATGGCTTTACCACCCAACTGCCTTTTGAGCCCAAAGAAACAGCGATTGGCAAGAGTGATTCTGCGTTTGATTTCGGTACTGGTGTTTTCATCCCTGTTTACCGCGGAGCCGAGGTAGACGAAGTCCTTGACTACCTCGAAGTTTCTGCTGCCTAGTGTGTCCTTCCTTGATAACAGCATGTACTTCGTTTTTCCCTCATTTACCATCAGACCCATTTTATCCGCTTCCGCTTCAATGCCAGCAAACGCGTCATTGACGGCTCGCTGTGTTAGACCAATCACGTCAATGTCGTCGGCGTAAGCGTGAGTGTCGATTTGCAATTCTTGTGTCTTTTCCAGGATCTGTCGTAGTGTGAAGATTTGGTCGATGGTTGACTTCCCTGGCCTGAAACCACACTAACAAGGACCTATCAGGTTGTCGACGAACGGTTTCAGGCGTTCACACAATAGAGAGTCATAGAGTCATACATTCCTCAATTTTGGAGGACACGCTGTCCTTTGTTATACATGACATACTCTTTCATACTTTCATTCAAGAAGCTGATTAGAGATTGCATTCAAGTCTACCGGTATTGCAAAGTGTCTCAGAACATTTCTCAACGGAACCGATGAAAAGCGTTGTTAAGGACACTACTGTTCCCAGTTAAGCTCAAATCGAAGTCCAAGTTGAGATCCAAATGCATGTTTTATTCTTGTGCAGCCCTGAAGAAGAATAAGTTCAGACTGAAGTTATAACCAAGCCCAAGTCGAAGTCCGAATCAAAGTTCAGATCTAAATAAAAAAAAAAACGGAAGCCTGATCAAATTCGGTTATAGGAAGGACTGCCTTATCAGTCTACTGTGAGTGTGTATTAGTGGCATCAATCCTCAAACATCAAAATAAGCCTGAAAAATCAGAAAACTTGTAAACTTCACATGATCGACCGGCAGAGAGGATAATGAATAACGCGTCCGAATGGCGGACCCAAAATTTGTCCCCTAAGTAATGAACTGGTAACAGCGCTGAAAGTAACTCGGAAGTAATTCCAAGCCAAGTTTTTATAAAAGAGTCTACACCGAGAAAGCAAAGCACAATTCGACATGTTCGGAAAAAAGAATGAAAAAATTGAACCCCCTGCTTGGGGCACTGGAAAGCTCCGATGGTTGAGACTGTGTCGTACGAGGCAATCGTCTTCTTTGATATTTAATCAGTACTTGTCAGCAGACAGCTCTGAAATGTCATACCTCTGGTAATCGATCCACGCTGGAGGGGAAGAAATAAAAAGAACTGTGCCGTGGTAACAACTGAAATAGGGATGCATTTTACTCTGCGAACTGATTGCGTATTGTAGGATGTTTCGAGAAACTTAACGTACCGAAGAGCATTCTACAGAATTGGGACCGATGTATTTCAATTCATTTTGGCTTAGCATTTAAAAACGTAATCGTAATACTGGTCGCCGTGGCGTAGTGGGTAAGTGCGTCGACCGCCACGCAGAAAGTCTAGGTTCGATTCCCGGACGGAACACCTTGCATTTTTTTACGGCACCACCTTTTTCGATTTGCTGACAACACTCAAAGAGTATCAATTGTCTATGAAAAGCTTCTCAAATCTCGCCGTTCGGAGTCGGCATTAAACTATAGGTCCCCTCGCGACAGAACAGTAGAACGCACAACAAGTGTAGTTGTTGTAGAAGCTAGTATCTGGTCCCTTGTGGGGGACCTTAATTTGCTGGCTTACGCGAATAAAATTGTTGGATGAACACGGCGAGCCGTTAGTGAAACACGGACGTCACCTACCTCTGTGACAGAACGTCATAATGGACAGCAGAAACCTTAGGGTATTCAAGCGCATTTCGTCTACCTCGGCTCTGCGGTAGATAAAGATAACAACATCAATACTGAAATAAAGCAGCTTTCCCAAGACGCAAGTGAACAAAATAGTTTTATCTTGGAAGACTTAGCCGGTTTTATATTGTACCGTCGCCATCCCTGTCCTGCTCTATGGCGCAAGAGTAACGAATGAGGAAGCACTAGGATTTTTCAGGAGCTTTTGGTCTTGTTTCCGTAAATGACATCTGGAAGAAGAACGGCATGCGGACGGCACCTGCCGATTTTACGCTTCAGGTGGGTAGGTCATGTAGAGCGAATGGATAGCATTGTTCCGGCTAGGAGAGTCTCTGTATCCGACCAAAAAAATGGAACAACCTCGTCTGCCATGATGTACACAAGTGGAAAAGTGTCACAGGCAATTTTGGGTGCGAGTCTGAAAGCTGCTGGTGAGGAGCAGTGTTAGCTGTAGAGGCATATTGGTTACGAGCACAAGTCCATCAGGGAGTGTAGTGGCCTATTATTCATTGGCATTACTTTTTGCAGTGTTTCTTCCTATTGTACGACGATGAGAGGAAATTGTATAAACTCATAGAGGGCGTGTCACAAGGATCAGTGTTAAGTCCTTTATTGTAAAATTGTATGTATGAAATTTTTATGGGGATTCCCAGTATACATGGATGCCTCCTTTATTAACATCCAGTAGGACGAAAAAGCGCACACCTTAAAGCCGCCAGAAAATAAATAAAGTTAGCCGGAAAGATATCAGACACAACCTATAACTGTCAGCCCATTCGTACCTATCAAAGGTTTCCGCCTCTCCAAGCAAAAAACAACTCAAGTCAAAGTCTAGCAGCAGATCTAATTCCAGATCAACGTCCTGCCTGTTTTCATTCACAAATTTACGTAGAACCCGATGGACGGCTCATAAATCCGAACAATAACCGCAAAAGGGACAAAGCAACGTTATCCCACGTCTCCCTGCTCAGCAGGGAAGTTCGCATTCCTCAGAATGGCAAACAAAAGCCGCACCTCCAAGTAAATCATGAATCATTCCCTTTCATCAATCAGGTCCTGTGGCGTACCGCATAGTGTTCGGAAAGGCAGATCCACTCCACCCACGCTGTCGGGTGTAAATATTTCAAGAGATTACAGTCAAGAGCAGGTCCTCCCACCTTAAAAAGGTCCGTTGGTGTTGGTGTGACCGGTGATGGACAAACTGTGTCGAACTTTAACGAAGCCAACGTCGACATGTGGGCCCTTCATTGAAAGGGATCCGTGCAAAGATTTGTGTTCATTTGCTCGACACTGAGCCGGATCCTGTCGGATGATTAGGCTTCTTTCGCAATGTCTCCTTCAATCGCCCCTCCTGCGTCAATGGTCTTCTGTGTTGGTATGGCGGCCATTTTTCGGAGTGAGGTTTCTTTTTACCACTGCGGTGATGGGACGAGGTGAATGGACTCTGCGTCAATGTAATCAGAGCCAAGGTGGAAGTGAGTCATCGAAGAGGGTTAATTGAAGGATACCATGGCTCCAGCTGAAAAGTGACACAAAAAGAAACCAAACAAACAGGGCTCCCCCAGGAGCTACCGTCGACGGGTGAATAGGTGGTGGGTGCCCCCTAATGGCAATCAATTTTAAAAGTGGCTTGATGGAGGTGTGTCCTTGATGCTTTCAGCTCTTTGAAGCGTACCTGCTTCCGTTCACATGGACTTTCTGAAAATAAACTCCCTCTCTAGAGCGGGGGGAAGTTGAAACGACTTTTTTTCTGCTGATTTACAGGAAATGAAAGTCGTTTCCTGCTGTAAGGCATTTAAAGTATTTCACTGGGGCTTTATTATGAAGGTTTGTGACGTGTGACGTTTGATGAAAGTGGGAGAGGTTTTTATAGGAGTTTGGAATGTGGTAATAGTTGGGTGTAAAAAAATGCCTGTTTAAGCGTTTTTTTTCCTACTTTAAGGTAGAAGTCAACGCAACGCAACGCAATGCCAAATGTAGTCTTACGAGAGGGAAAGAATGTTGTTTGTCAAATCAAACTGTATAGTAGTGACAAGCTAATTTTGCCTTTCTTAGGTGATTATTGAAGCGATAGTAACGTTGCCCAATGATGAGGCTTGTGTTGCTCCAATGCTACATTCGTTCATTGGCTTATGTCGCGACAGTTAGGTCATGACCATTACCAAATTTTGAATAATCTACGTTTTGGCTGGTTTACAGGAAGAATAGAAATTCAGTCGTTTGCACAGAACGGAAATAATTAAGTTAATTTTAAGCAACAATTTCTCCATTTTAGGCCACTTTCTTTTTTGAACAAAACTCAAACCGTTTGAGACCAGAGCATTTGCAATGTGTTCGAATAAGTTTGGCAACAAATTGTCGTCAGGTGGCTCTAAAATGTAATATCTCTGGTATTATATATGTATTACTTCTGGCAACTCTGGAGCTTGTGCAAAAAGCGATATCCTAAGCTCAGAAATTACTAGAATAGAATTTATTTATGTTTCAAAATAAGCGCAAGATCATTCGGAGCTTTTTTAAAAGGTGATTCATCGTGAGATTTGATTTATAAATTTTGATGTGAGCTTAAAACTGTCACGATCGGCTAAAAGAGGAACTGATGGCATTTGCTTTTTCAAAAATGGAATTTTGTATCTCAACCACGACAACGTCTCAAGTGGTCAATTCGAAAGGTTAAATATTGGGCGGCTCGTTCGAGCAAACCGACTGATATCTTGCGGATAACACGAGTTATATTGGCTTTCAAAGTGTCAATCGTAGCTACTTTATTCCTGAAAGTTAGAGACTTTACACAACTTCACAGAAAGGAGTCCAAAGATGTGATGCCGCACGATATAATCTGCCAGGTACCGAAATGATTTCTCAACAAATAGTTTGTTTCATGCGCTGCATGGCTCGTAGTAACACCTTCTTGAAATCAGAGCAAGACCATGTGGTTGAAGTTTAGGAAGCACGTGGTCCGTTAACAAAGCATTATAATGGTTACCATTGACGGTAATATTTAAATATGCCTCTTTTTAGAGGAAATATTAATCAATGATTCCTCCAGTTCATAAACTACAGCATACGTTGGTTTTAATGGATGTAATGGTAAGTCCTGATACTCTTCAGGTTGCTTATCAGCTTAAATACGGTAATGTTGTTTATTAACATAACCAGTGAGCCAGAAATTTACTTCGTTACTAAATAAAAACTCCGAATTTTCATTGAGTGGTTCTAGAGCCCATTCACTGAAAGTACTAGGCAAATTCAAGTCGCCGGTTTTCAATTATTTGCACAAATTGTATTTTTAGGGCTTAATTTTCACGTAAAATACGCCAAGTCAAGCTGCTGAGAACGACGACGAATCGACTCGTCACGGATTTCGCGCACACAGCAGCCGCTCTAGTGCTTTCACGTCGCGTCTTTCTGGATGTGGTCTAACCGATCGAGTATCATCCACTAATGTAAACTGGAACTCAACTTTGTTGATAGTATTCGCAATAGTAGTTAAGGTACCGTAAATAAGTTTCTCGAGTCGCACGAAAACCATTTCTCACAGAACGCTGATTATCGTAATACAGTTAAACAATTTCTAGACACTGTTGTCGTGGAAGTCTTTCCATGATGACTTGCCAAACGACGCTGATCAAAAATTACAATCAGGTGGGATGGAGTCAAGTGCGATCTGCAAAAAAAAAAACCTTTGAAAATCAAACCTCACAATGAATCACCCGTGTAATAATCTTCCGAATAACCATTTCAAGAGTAATACTCAGGTTTTTGGCCTCCTTTGCGAATGATATTTCAGCCGAGTTTAGGAAACTGGCAAGTCAAAAAATTTTCCTGTAACTGAAATTCACATGGACGGATTTAGTTTTGTTTAGAGCGATGAACAAACAACTTGTCTTACTTTGTTAAGAGCTATCTGCAATTTTGCAGTCAATTTTTCGATAGTTTCACCAACTGCTAGGATCGTTGTATCATCAGTAAACGTCCGTCTCGTCTACTTTCGGTATGTGGGGAGAATATAAAATATAAAAAGAAATGGCCCAAGAATACTTCCTTGTGGTACGCCAGCGCAAATTGATTCAAGTTCCGACTGATCGTTTGCGAGGCATTATATCAGAACATCATATAGGCAAGAAGGGGGAATTTATCGTAGCGTAAACTTTAAGGCATCACGCCGTAGGAATACGCTTGAGCATTTAACTTTTCTTTCAAGAGCATTTTCGATTACATTGGTAATTCAATTGATGATCGGGGCTTATCCTCTCAAGACTTTGCCTGTGACCGGTGTAAAGAAATTGGTCTTCGTTTGACTGCTTTCCTGATTTTAAGACCATAATGATTTGCGCCACTTTTCCTTGGCTCGGCATGTTTTTTAATATCAGCAACATTTTGTAAAAGTATAATTGAAGTTCCTTACGTAGATTGATGAGAGCTTCTACGGTGATTCTTTGCCTTTAACTCCATAACCCCTAGTTTTAATTCTCTAAGCGTTACATCTACAAGTGCTGAGTCATCAGAGATCGGTTCTATTGCATTGGGGTCGACGCAAGTTCCTGTAGTTGGTAGGTTTTCTCTAAATGCGCAGCAAAAAAATCCGCTTTCTCCTTGGGTTCCCACTTGCGCACTTGTAAGAAATGAATATATTTTTGTAGCAACCAACAGTGACTTACCCAACTTAGTTTAGTTGTTGCCCCATCGTGGTCCCAACGTCAACCATGCAATCTAGAAAAATTTTATTGCATGCTAGACCAATCTCCTGCGCTGCCCCTTCACCGATTCAACAACGCCACGATTTCTACACCTGCACACGATGAATCTTTGTAAAATCGTATTTAACGATCTCCTCATGAAATCACCCAATGCCCAGATGGGTGCAGCTTCCAATGAATTTCCCAAAACTGCTTCGACCTCGCGGCAAATTTTCATGCTTGCGGAACACACACAACCTATCGCCACACGACTGCATTCCCAATCAATGCACCATTCGGTGGACTCGCCATTCCGTTCCTCCATTCGTGTCACAGAAAAAAATACAGCTATGTGGCTACACACCCGTACAGTGAACGCTTAAAAATATTGCCGCCAATTCGAATGTCCATTGTCCGCATTCGTGAACAGAACCAGACCCCTCACGGAGGGCCTCGTCGAAATGAAAACTCAACGCCAAGGCCTTTCGTCTTCTGATCACCGATTTAGATTTATCACTCTCATCAGTGTTTTATGGCCAAAACTCTGGACTGATGGCGATGTAGGCACCCGGCTCGTCGCGTGAATGGGTGTGAATTGCCCTCCTGAGCGGCACGCATTCATAATGCGGCTCATTAACGGTCCACCAGCAATCAATTATTTGACCACAATCTGTTGCATACTCATTGGCTAGGGCCAGGTTATGTTTTGCAATGAATCCAAGAGCTCTTGGCAGGGGGACATCAATCAATTCTGGATTAGCTTGGGACTGAGATGGCAGGTGGCCACTCGTGATTGGTGAGCTATGACGAGTCAATGTCGTCGGCAGCACTTGGGCTTGGCTCGTCTGTGGGCCAAGTTCATGCTCGCCGTTGGCCATCAATGGCATTGAGAAGGTAATTTGTTATCAAATGACACCTGTTGAGAGGGAGAAAGAGACAACAAAATGGTCACGAAGATGTTTCTCTTCTGTGGTGTCCAAAGATGCAGTCTAAACCTCTCTCCCATGAGCAACCATATTTCCGAAACCTATTTTCTCTATCCTGGCCAGGTATTGGTGTCCATTTTGTATCGGTGCTTCGAGTTTATGACCTCGTCCCGTCCCCGTTTTCTTACAAAAGACTTGGTTGTTCGGAAATGAGTTCATGTCGCCTTCCCTTCTGCTTCAGGTGCTGCCACACCGTCCGCCACATTATAGCAGCAGAAACACTGCTCCCTGACTGAAGAGGATATTTAATTTCCACGCGAGCAGTGAAGGTGGTCTGCAATCTTGCAAAGTGCCTCCGGATAAAAGCTATTCTGACGAATTTCCTCTGTTGGTGTTTGTTTCAACATTTTTTCTCTCGCGGAAGGTCTTCCAAGTTGGCGAAAATGAACACAGGGCGGTGGAAATTGTTTGTTTCTTCATTCACTCTCCACGCAAAACGGGATGAAACGGCCGGGAAAGGCAAGACGACCACCGAAGGGCAGGAGCGGAGTGAAATGAGAGTCGTTAGAGTTGCCAATAAAGGCAATAAACCCAGCAGTCAAGAACGAGCTTAACGATGTTTAAGCCCTGCTGCGCGTCCGGAGGGATGAGCTGACAACTTGTGACGAGGCGATTGACTTAAGACAAATGGCTGTGGCTGTGGACTGGTGTTCTTCTCGCGCAATGATCCGCTCTGATGGGGCGATGGTTTCGACCGGAATGATTGTGTTATCCTTGTTATGGACATTTGCTTGAATGGGCAGCGTTAAGCTCATTCAATTTTGATTTGAATTTCTCTGTGGGTGAGCCATTCGGAAGGAGATTGGTGAACATTCGAAAAGATTTAAGGTCTCTTGTAGGGTCAAGGTGAATGGAGGAAGAGAAGTGACACTGTTTTTTGGTTTTTCAACTTTCTCACAAATTGGCACACAAGCCACTTTTCAGATTTTCGAAAAATATGTGTAGAAAGTAACTTCTTGAAGTGGCTGCCGGAAATTAGTCATGGCCAATGTGTCCACTTTTGGCACGATTTTTGGCCTTGAGGAGGCTGAAGAACGTCATCGCATCCAGCCCGTCAGCGCAAGCACACCGCTTTGTGAGACGGTGTCGAATCTGGTTAAAATTGCCGACAATACAAATTTTTCTACTGCATTCCGCCGAATCTCACGATATTTCGGCAAGGCACCAAGTACTCGAGGGGATTAGGAAAATGTTGGAGACCACAAAATGCAACGTACTTAAGCTCTAAAAAAAACACAAAAAGAAAAACAACGAAATGTCTCAAAATTTCCAAAATAACCCCACTCCAACTCGCGTCCCCAGACTCTGAATCAAAGTTCACTGCATTCCCTTGGCACTCATGTGCTTAAAGTTTTCGCAGTAAAACCTTGTCATCACAGTTCGCAGTTTGAATGCATTTCCTTGTTAAAATCTGCCAACGCAAAGAAACCCTTGTCTTCTTGTGACGGCGAAACAGGCAAGTGTGCATGCTGTGTGCCGTCCTTGCAATTTACCCAATTACAGCTGCTGGCAGCAGACGCAAAGCAACGGGTTCCTTCTCAAATTCACTGCACAGTGTGTGATGAGATTATAAGCCAACTTCTAACACTTCTTCAAACTTTTAATGGGTGGTGTACCTTTTAGTTTAATGTTTTCTCTTCGCATTACCCTTTCCATCTGCCGCGAGGGGGTGCGCTCCTCCAGATGCTGTGAAATGGTGTTTATAACGTAATATTTCAGAATTTCAAAAGAGCTCTCTTCACTGCCTGTGAAAAATGTCTGATATGAAATATGAAATGTTTCTTAGCTCAGGGACTGTGCTTGATAGCGGTAACAGTATAGTTATCAAGTGAAGTAAAAAGACGTCGAACACTTTGATGGCTTTACTGATTGCCACTGGGCTAAGGTGTATATATATGTAGGTATTTAAATTTATAGCTGCAAGGGATGAGGTACTCCAAGGATCAATTTTAAGAACAATTTTACAAACAAAATGCCCAAAGTTTGTTATAAAGTATCACTTCAGACGAAAATATGTCACACACAAATTCATCTCGTGGTTTCAAATTAGACAACTGCCGATTTCAGATGTCACTTAAAGTCTCAAAATAATAGCTGAATAGTTGACACATACGATGATTGATTTTTAAGCTATCCAAAAAAGCGTTAAGACTCTTCAAACTTACTACAAAAGTGTGGATTCCAACGTTTTGTGTTTGTGTTGTTTCTTTAGTCGAACGATGTGAGTGGTCAATTGTTCTGCGAAGAAGCCATTACAGATGCAGATGTGAAAAACAAAGGGGGGAAGCCAGGAGGAAAGTCGCACCCAGAAATTCAATTCAACGAATATAAATATCAAATTAAATTAGACCGTATTCAAAAGATGGCGCTACCTGCAACTTGTAGTGGACATTGGAAGCGATGCAAATTTGTGCAAAATCAAAATTCGACTCAAAAAATTGTTTGAAGTCAATCAAAAAAACATGTTTAGTTAAGAAATTCGGATTTATTCAAAGCGAGGAGCATATACTGGTCAATAGTCATGCTCTGCATATTGTGGGATCTGACGGGTGTAGTGTACTATAAGCTGCTCAAACCAGGCAAAATCTTTAATGGTAAACACCAAAAGGCATTATAAGGTGATTGTGCAACATGATAACGCTCGGTCTCAAGTCCAAGCGATCAAAAACTACCTGGGCACGCTTAAATGGAAGGTCTTACTCCACCCGCCGTATTCTCCAGACATTGCAACTACTGGCTTTTTCAATGGATTCAAAACGATTTGACCGGTCACCGGTTCGGGTCTTGTGAAGAAATCGAAGAATATTTCAATGATTGGATCGATGCCAGAAAGGACGCATTTTTTAGAGAAGATATTCGAAAATTACCAGGGAAATGGGAAAAAGTAGTCGCTTCCTAAGGAAATCTTCTTCTTCTTCTTCTTATGGCGCTACAGTCCGGGGTGGACCTGGGCCTCAACCAACATGCCTCTCCAGCCAGCACGATCTTTCGCCAGCTGCCGCGAGTTGCGCACTCCAAGTTGGTTGAGGTCCTTCTTCACTTGTGTGCGCCACCTTATCCTTGGCCGTCCTCTGTTGCGTTGTCCCAATGGCTCAGATTCGAAGACTTTTCGGGCCGGAGCAGTGGTGTCCATACGCTCTACATGGCCTAGCCATCTTAAGCGTTGTATCCGTAGACGCCTGACTAGGCTCATGCCGCTGTACAGCACATACAGTTCGTGGTTGAATCTTCTCCTCCAGATGCCATCAACGCAAACAGGACCAAAAATCGCACGCAGAACTTTTCTCTCGAAGAGACCAAGGGCATCCTCATCCGCTTTTAGTAGTGTCCAAGTTTCCGCGCCATACAGTAGGACTGGGATGATCAAGGTGTTATATAAAGCAAGCTTAGTCTTTCAATTGCCTCTTGAGCCCAAAGAAACAACGATTGGGAAGAGTGATTCTGCGTTTGATTTCGGTACTGGTGTTATTGTCCCTGTTTACTGCGGAGCCGAGATAGACGAAGTCCTTAACTACCTCGAAGTTTCTGCTGCCTAGTGTGACGCTCTGTCCGAGACGCCGATGTTGTGTGTCCCCGAAGGACATCAGTACAACAAAATATTATACATACCAAATAAGTATTAAAAATGTGCACAACAAAGCTATATTATTAAACACCAACATTACTCAAGTTATGGTCATTCGAAATTAATGCAAACGGGGGTATGCTACGAATTTCCCCGAAGCCAAAATTTGGATGAAATTGTGTTTCCCTCCTAAAGGCAAAGTACATGCTTTGTAAAGAGATCAAATTTGTATCAAAAATGCATGGCTGTGTGTGTTTTACTAATTTATCGAAAACGAAAAATGAATTTCCACATATTTACCCACTATGCCACGACAGCAACTCAAGTAACTTCTTCTTTTTGGAAAAGGCGGACAGTCTGCCAGGGTTTGGCGACAAGTGACCATCTACTCGATGTGGAACAAACATTTCACACTGGAATAGCAGAAACTCTTGGAGATGATGGTGCTTGATACCTTACCCACGCCACCATTAAGTTTCTCTAAAGACCTCCATCACCGATCACCTGAAGGCAACCACCCCCACCGCTCACCAACCAAAATAAATTGCTTTTAAAAAAATCGTTGCTTTCCCATCAGAAAGCTACGTTATATCAGCTTCCTGTCACAGATGTCATTTTCCCAATTCCGTCATGTGTCAGTGAGTTTCTCAATTCGATCTTCTCCATTCGATTTGACATGCAGATGAAGAGGAGCTCCTTCACCGGTGCCTGGCCGCAAGGTCGTGCACGAAACCGATCAAGTCCGTCACGGGGCTAATTTGTGTGCGCTTTCCCCCCATCAACAGTCGACGAGACAGATCACGATAATTACATGATCTCTGTGCGAAAAAAAAAACACTTGACTGCAGTTCGAGGCGTAATAAGCCGGCTGGCAGTATTTCCAACAATGGCAAGTGAGAGTGAAGTGCTTGCGGACTTCGTGTGAAAGGTTGGATGTGGCCGCGGCAGCGGCAGCGACGGCGGAAGTTGGATGAGCTGAGGCAACAAGTTCCACTGACTGCCAGAGTCGTCGTCTGGTTCAGAGGGGAAGTAAAAGTTGAATTTATTGTTCGGAGCGAGCCAGTTACGTCAGACGATCGTGACGGGGGCAGCGAATTGGGACGTCAGAGAAATGATTTATGAGCAGTGATGCTTCGAGTAGCTGATGCGGAGATGGGCAAAGATGGAGGCGGATTATGATTTTCTTGGACCGAGACGGGATAGTTTGTCATCGTTAAGTATTTCTGAATGATTAGCCAAGCGTGTGGAAGAAAGAATCTAATGCTTAATCTAACAATATCAGACTATCTTTCTTTGCGGTCACGTAAGACAAATTGCTCTTGTTACTGTCAGGACAGTATGGTGAGGACTTGACTGATAAGTCTCCGTGCCGGCGATAACACCCTCATCCCACATCCATCTGTTTTTCTTTTCTTAGTTTTGAAACAGACCCGTACGGACCAAATTTGAAGAATACGATGGTTGAGACAGAAGTTCGGAGCCTATTGCCGTGGTGTCGGGGGAGATGTGACCCGGTCCTTTGTGATGGTGGTGATCCTCCCGCTTTTTGTGATCGCAGGATGGTGATCATCCTTCTTCGCTGTCTTTGGAGCACGATATCTGGTTTATGTCCACTATTTTGACTGTTTTTTGGTCTCTTATCTGTAGCAGTGGATCCATGTTTTATCGACGGTGACCAGAAATGTAAAAAAATCCTTCAGATCGCGCTTAAATCCCATCATCTGTAGTGGTATTACGTTTGCCTTTGATGTACGAAGTGACCAAAGGTGACACCCATTGCGCCCAGGCAGCTTTTTCATGTGGAAGAAGTGGATCCTTGTGCTATTCTGAGTTACGTCCTGTCTCATTTATTGAAATTTAATCGTCGTACTGTCAAAATGGAATTGTTGATTTTTGTCGCATATCCTGTGTGGCAGCCTAATTCGGGGCACTTGTGCGTGTATTATTATTAAAACGCACAGGAGCCCGGAAATGGACAAACAAAATTGATGCTGATACAATCCAAACTATATCAGGGCATGGGTTCTTCAGAAATAATTAATCTCAATAGAGGGAAACCACAATTTATTAGCACAACACTAATAAGACCTCATGACTATACTCCTTGTGTAGTTGTCATTATAATCATTTTGAAAGCTTTAAAATTGGAACATTCTATCGATTCTCTGCACCCTATCACACATCGTATCACGTGTTTCGTCTGCAATATGCACACTGTTTCAGCTGTCCACCTAAAATTCCGTTAACACTTTCCACCTCTGTAGATTCAAGTCCATTCCACAACTGTCACACTAAATGTCAGAAACCCATTCAGTGCAACACAGACTTTAATCAAAATCTTAATTGGACTTCCAATAAATGTGCCTCCACACACACCCTACCCCAATGGACGCACAAGTGAAATCCATTTCGATGTCAAAGCCATTTTCCGTGATGAATCCGTCAAACCCTCACCTCATCGAGGTGCCGCTCAAAAGAAACCCTTACCAGCATGATGATGAGCGAATGTACATGAACACCTGCCAGTACCGCCACCCATGACAGTTGACGGCGTTATTGCCGCCGCCGCATCTTCGATCATCATTCAGTGCTGCCACTGCGCGGCGGCGGCGGTCGGTCATGCTGAAAAATTGAAAAACTTTGTCCATTACCCGCGGTACGGCGAAAAACGACGAGTTATGAGCCAGCAGTGAAAATGCCACTTTTCGGTGCTTCATTGGGAATTCTGGTCCTGTCAGCAGACAGAAGCGAGCGAAGAATTGTGTTCAAACTTTTCCTTCTGCTGGTGAATGGCCTCGCATCCCTTGCAGGTCTTTTGCATTTCGAGAAATTTTTATTTATCCCTGTTGATTTACACCGTTAGAAACTGGATTGCCGCAGACGTGACGGATTTATGGCAATTTAATTCGGTTATCCAAAGGATACCGTGGTGACCTGGTGGCTTAGCAGGTTCAAGGTTGTCTCCAACTTTCTCCCGCATTGATGACGGTGACAATTCACCGTTCACGGTCTGGTGAGCGTATTCTTAATGTGAGGGCAGATCTGTGATAGCTTCCATCGGCTCTTAATGCGGAGCAAACGAACCGAGGCGACCACATTACTGGGGCGGCTTCGAATCTGAACATTTTCGATTCCAGTTGCCGGCAATGTGCTAATAAAAGCAAATGGAAGGGAATCTTTCTGTGGGGAGTAGAGATTTTTTGTTACACTTGCACAAATTAGGTGTGGCATTGGCTGGGTTGATGGAGGAGGCCTGTCCTTTGAGTCACCCGAATGTCACGACCGAGCGACGCGGGGAACTCAGTGGAGCGGCAACTATTTGAATGTTCTGATGGCTTGGTGCGGTCAATGAATTTTGAAGACGGTTGACAGTTGATTGGTAATCGTTGCAAAATTATGATCAGAAAGGACTTTCGGTTATTTTTCGTGACTTATAACTATACCTGATACAACTTGGGAACATAAAACTTCTTGTGTATCCAACTCATAAATGGGTATAATTAATGGGCAAAAAGTGATATACACAAACAAACAAAATAACCAACGTTTTTAGAAACGAAACCCTAAAAAAGTGAGTCATATTCTAATTGCAAAAACGTTCCTCCAACGAAATTCATTCACCGATCAAGGAAAAGGCCAAAAAGTTTGCGCATTTAAAGAGAGAGAATTTGCGACTTCAAATCTGACGTTGCCCAATGTCCAGCAATGTGTACAGCCATCAGCCAGCGCAATGGGGAAACTCAGCTAAAACTGTCGCACTCTCATAGTGAAACCACGACAAATGCTTCCCATTTCACATCTGCTCCTAATAAAATGGCTTCCCCATCTAACCACCAATAGCTTGCAATTTACTTCGCCTGCGACTGCAGCCATTTTCACAAAAGCGATAATCACGCCAGATTTTGTGACCGAAATTTCACCGTTAAAGCCAGCCAGCCCCACCGTGGTGGCATTGGAAGTTTTGCACATGCGGCAGACGGGAAAAGTTTTCGGCAGCAGCCACCGGCTTGAGTGCTTTCGGCTGATAATTGAATTCCATTCAATCCCAGAGGAGCAGTGCTACGCTCCGATTCCCATTTAATTGCTTTGGAAGTGCAATTATCCCGACCGCTGATTTTGGAATTGTATCTTCCGGGTTTGAGTAGATATTGAACAGGTTTTGCCACCCCCTCTCTCGGGGGTGGGTTCAATGAATGAAGGACCGATTGACAGTCCTGATGTGACAGCCAGGGACGTGAATATCCTCGGAGTGCTTGGGAGGACGCACTGAAGACTCTCTGGTGCGACTTTGAATCGGTCGCTCGATGAGGAGAGACGATAACTTTGGGAGCAAAAATATTCACTCCGGTCCTGGATCAAATTCTTCGATTGACTTTTCACATGTGTGCCCTCTTTGTGCTCACACCAATCCCAAGTTTTTTGACCGTCAGAGGGGGTCGCCACTATCAAGTCGCAACCGAAATCCCTCAGATTTCAATTTCCAAAGAGACCATTCATCTGTTTGAGTGGTGAAAGGCGATGCAGAGACGCTGATTGTGGTTTCTTTTCATCGACGGATGAGATTAAAACGAACGTCACCGTAACGTGGTCAGGTTACGGGTGGGAAGAGTTTTTCACGATGTCAGACACGAGTTCATTTGAGCTCAGCTGCCAGGATATGTGCACGCACAAGGCGATATAAAGCCTTTCACGGAGTACACAAGGCACCCCAGTGTCGCTTAATTAAATTTACTGTCACCAGACAGGAGCAGGAGACACTCGGGTAATGGGCAAATAATTATCATTCAATCATGTCAAGGATACGCGAGGCGAGGTTGTGTAGCACACATGTTTACATGTTAATTTATATCCACGCAACGGCTGCAAAAGGCTCCCCGCTGTGACAGTACTTGGAGCTGAAGCGCTTTAATTATGTCGGAGATACCTTGAAATTCAGGATAATTGTTTGGGGTCATTTCAGTCATTTCCTAATGGCTCAACTGTGGTAAAATTGAAACTCCTCGATGAAGTAGACAGTGTTCCATCACATAAACCTCTGGATGTTCCAAATATCCCCTCAAACACTGCATCCACCACAACCTTTCATTAGTCCGTGACGTCCTCAATTAGAAGAGTTTCCTCTCAAAAAGGACTTCACTTGCATAACTTTGTAGTCGAACTCGATTTCAACTTCTGCCACCCTTCCTGCCGCCTCTCACACAACTCCACGTACCAGTTTCAGGCCAACTTCGTCCGACAAAAGCGAACTCCTCTCTGCACTCAGCCCCCAGCTGGGAAGGCTGTGCCGACAATTACCGCATTGCCCCACAGAAACGAATTCACACGGCAGACCGAAAACCTCACCAGTTCAGTGTGAGTGGGAAACGGTCGGCGACTGACAGTGCCGCCGATGCGGGCCCCTGTCCGCAAATTTTCAAACGCTCCTCCGCAGACGTTTAATTAGTCTCTCCACTCCCTGCCACACTTTCGTTCATACGTCATCAGTTCAGTCGGTTCGATGCTCATTTCGCAGTCGACTGCCGGTAATGCACCCTGAGCACGTGCCTAATGGACAACGCTTGATGACTGTGTTCGCATGCCTCGCTTAAGGAACGTCATCGTCGCACTACGTTGCTCAACCCTGACGGATCATCGGTTAATGTACTGTAAACCGGTCGAGAGTAAATTTACTCTCGAGACAAATTGCTCCTGGGACCTGTTCTATTTACGGGGGAGTGGACTGCCAGTCGTCGACAGCCATATCAAGTGCAGGACACGCGGGATGTCTCATTAAAATTGCAGATTTCGCTCAATATCACTTGACGGAGCACCTTCTATTGTGAGCCCAGGCAAAAGGAAATGTCCAAGGACGAAATATGAAATTCATTTCGTGACGCAGAAGCCCCACTCCTGCAAAGACACACCAAGTGGCGATTCGCATTCGTTTCACTTATTCAAATGGAAGTCCGGCAGACTTGAAAGGGAATATCTAAGCGACGAAAATTTTCCGTTTTACGACGGACGTCACTAAGTGGGTGGTGGGGGGAATGTCATAATTTCATGTAACTGGACATGGTCTGATGGAGTTGGGTGGAGCTCTTTATGCAGGCGACTGACTGGAACTATTTTTGCATCGCAAAAATCTTTGCTGCAAAGGAGGAGGAGGCGGCTCAAATGGAGGGGAAAGGGCACTTGAACGTCTTCGGACGTGAATTCGTTGTCTCGTTAATGACGTCAAACTTTTAATTGTATGAAAAGCCCTTCTACGCGACACTCTTAACCACTTTTCTGCGAAATTTCTTTCACTTCAAGATGTTTCGGGCGTATGTCTCGACTTTGCAATATCTCAGAGACACGGGTGCGAATAAATTGAGATTTCGGGGAATTGCACATGAACCGAAGGAAGAGCACTACACCCGCTTCAATCACAGAATAATCAGATGCTAGTGGATTGGAGGAAAACAATTGCTTGGTGGAAATTTTGGCCTGATCGGCGACATTGGTGAAATATCCTTCCTTGCAATGACGTATACGTCGAACGTGCATTTAGTTGGCGGACATCAAAATCATTTCTTCTAAACTTAAAATTTTTTTACCTCTGAAAGTTCTCTAGAGAAACCTTCGATTGCTGGGAATGTCATAAGTGATTTTGTTTTGAAGTATTGAAAGACAGCTTCCTCAGGTTTTATGTTTTATGACTTTGGGCCTAAAAACAGAGTAGCCCTGGTGGTCTGTGCATACTTAGAATTGCCTATCGCTAAGCCAGCATATGTTACAATAACCAGAAGTATGAAATGCTTGGGATTAAGAATCTGGAAGGAAACTCCCTCTCAAATGAATAAGTCATCGGTCTTGAAGAGTTGGGAGATGGCAAAGGAGGGGTTTCACTGATTCTATTTCTTCTACGGTCCTGTAGCGCCTAAGAAAATCGTTCGCCGTTTATGTTACATGAGAGAACATCTGGATATGACGGATAGTTTCGCTACCACTGTTCGCAGACATCTGTTGAACCAATCTTTTGACTGATCTTATTGGAGAATGGATGACACTGTCGGCCGCTCCTGGACTTGAGCTTAAGCCATTCTGTGCCAATTTTGTGGGTCTTCCGAGCTCTTGTTTGACAAGCTTGAAGCTAATGAGATGGAATTTTAATGCCTTCCACTTGACAGTCTGTACAAATGAGGACTTTTTTTTTGTCAGGAAGGACCATTTGTTGCACAATCTGCGACAAAGATTTTTATCGTGAAAGACACCGGAAGGTTGGTGTTTTTGTGTTCGTTTATGTAACCACCGAGAGACAAATGTGTTTCATCAGTGAAATCATTTTTTTTTTTAGAAAAATCGGTGTTTATTGTCTGTTGTTTCAAAGCCCAGAAAGCGCATTTACGGCGTTTTGTGAACTTCTAGGGATGGAGATGCCAATCTAAATACGCCTAAGTGAGGTGTACAACTGCGAGTGTCGGGAAATCGATAAATTTCCACCATCAACAACACTTGAACATACAGCAGCATTACTTTCGACTGACTGTATATTACGATGTTGCAAAGGCCCTTGTAGGTCGCCGTGGCGTAGTGGTTAAGTGCGTCGACCCGCACGCAGAAGGTCTCGGTTCAATTTCCTGGTTTCCTCTTTCGAGTTGCTGACAACACTCAAAGAGTCCATGAAAAGCTTCTCAAATCCCGCCGTTCGGAGTCGGCAAAAAACTGTAGGTCCCTTCAACTCGTGACAGAACAGTAGCAAGCACAACACGAGTAGTTGTTGTAGAAGCTAGGCCCTGGTTCCTTGTGGTTTGTAGTGGCACTCAATTATTTATTCATCAGCAATGCTTCCTTTATCCTCAAGTTTCTTCACAATGCTACAGATTGCTTCTGAATTCGGTCGATTATGACGACCATAATCATCGCAAGATGCACGAATAGTGTTTACGTTTGAAGCACCATGTTTTAAGAATGTTTGAATAATTTTAATGCGTTGTTTGATTCCTAAAAAATCCATTATCGTAAATGCAAAATATTCAGCTAATATTGTGACACTTAAAGTGACGGCTGAGTGTGGCCGGTGCCAAATGTCAGCACTTCCAACTTCAAACCACGAAATGAATAACGTCGTTCCACATTTCCAGGTTCGATAGAGGACCGTACTACTTGTGAGCCACCTCTTTTCAGTTCGCTGACAACACTAAAAGATTTGCTATTCCCCATTACTTGAGACTAGACAAAAGTTCGTATAACACGAGTATTTACTGGGTTGTGGGCTGTAGTATCAATCATTTGATTTCCGTGGATTGAATGGAAACTAAGAACAAAATATAGATCAGGTTGAAGCGAAAGAAGCTGTTCAAATTATACTGAATATAAAGTATTCTTGCAATAAAATTACCTTCTATTGTACTTCTTGACTTAAACGGGCCAGCGACTGATGAGAAGTTTCATACTGAGCTGAGTCTTCTATCCTTGATACCAGGTACGCTGCTTTCAATTATGAAGATCAAGATGTCTGCCCTTAGCGATGATTTAGTTTGAACGTTTGGTCTTCCTGTTCTTCGCAGCCTAGAAGCCATCTTAGCTGAAGGATTGCTGTCTATTTGCTCGGTGTGACTCATTCGGTGTACTTGACCGCAGTTTGCTTTCGTGACTACACACACATCTTGCTAGAACTGATGAGGTTCGTGGTTATGCCTTGCATCTAATTGAAAACAAACGGACATTTAAAAACACCCTTTTATGGGCTTCGAACTTTGGGGCTGTGAAACTTTGTTGCCAAACAATATCAATCTTATGGTGATGCCTTCAAACTGAAAATTTGATTCGTGCTCTTGACAATTAGCCGAATTCGCTCAATAAATTCTAAATTGTAACAAATTTCAATTCTCTCTCCATTCTTACATCCGTACAATGGTCAAACAAATCGCCAAAATTAGCAGGATAGGGTGTCAGCTTTGAGAAACATAAAAAAATAACTTCTCAAACAACATTCTTCCAGGCAATTACCGACCTAATAAAATCCGCATCTGTCCGAAAATCCTATCTCCCATCGTAAATTCGCCGCCAAACTGACCTTGACGTCAGGCGGCAACCTTTCCCGAAAATCGATTAACCGTTTCCCGGTGGAAAAATGTGTTTATCCCAATTTTGATTGCGTTTACAACCTTCGCAAATGCCATCCGAAATGCGATCACACGCCACAGATGGGCTGAGCGGGTGTACGTGCGCGAGGAGTGTACCTGAAGAAATGTGTCACCAGGTTCTGAAATGAATTTGGAATTGTTTTACGAATCGTAAAATGTTCCCGCGTCGGCGGAGGCGGTTGAAGGTCACAATTCCCCGCGGAGTGTATCGTCTTGCGACTAGGCCGGAGGATTACAGATGTGGAAAAACGCTTTGTCGGTAGTCCCCCTACTGAAAGATGCCGAAATGTAGAACCGAACTCCTCCGTGGGGGAGCAGCATAGTTCAGCAACGGTAATTATAATTTTTAATGATGTCATTAAAGCAGAGAAAGAGACATCTGTTGGTTGGTGATCGTAAATCTTTGTAATGTTTCATTTAATGGTTCTCCCCTCGAATGATAATTGTGGCGCTGAAGAGGCGCAGCTAGATGTTAAGTTCTGGCCATCACCTGTTTGTCTAGAATTGGCGGCACAAATGGCATTGTGTCAATTGATAATTTGTGGCGCTAAGCGGTGGCTTCTTCCATTTTATCGCTTGAGGAACTTAATTTGTTCTGTCGACGTGGGGGCACCATTTAACTAGATGATGATGGTTGCGCTACAAGTGATTCTTGAATCACCCTTAAAGGAAAATCTACATTTTGGACGAAGGAAGAAGACGAGAGTCGATTGAGAATGCGATGCAATCAAGAAATTCATGAATTTCCTCTTCCTCGATGAGTGAAAAAAAGCCAGTTGTCGACGGTACGGTTGTACGTGCATTTCCTGTAACTGTGTCTAACGATTTTCGAATGCACATTCGTTCCTCTGCATCCTGACATCCTTTCGGGAAGATTTCACTTAAAATAAACTGCCACGAGCAGGGAATGGAATGTAGGGTGAAGCGCTTATACCCATACAGCTTGTTCATTTCAACGGTAGTCATTAAAATTTGATTCTTCTTCTTGTAGTGACTTGTCCATCCAAGGAATACTTAGAAGGGGATTGTTAAGGAAATCAAATTTCACGTTTAAACAGAATCCGAAGTGAGTGTGAAAATGTAAATCATTCGCTATAGTTGCTGATTTGAGTGTGACAGTTGATGGTGGTATGAAGTGTTGCCAAAGGAGACGGACAGAGTTGTGAAGTTGCCATAATAAATGCCCAAAATTAGGAAAGAGGCCAAAATCCAAAAAAAGACAAAATCCTGAAATCATGAAACTTGACTATTCTGTAAAAAATTATTTGAGAGATGGTGGCATTAAGCACCTACCGCCAGCATTTCAAGCTTCTGTCGGGATTTATTTTTTTAAGAGATTTTGGCTTTTCGGGATTTTGGCCTTCACGAATCTTGGATTTTTAGGAGTTCTGTCCGTCACTTTCCTATCTCCATCAACTGTCACATTTAGTTCAGGGACAATAGGGAATGATTTGTATTTTCATTCATAAACTTCGAAATGTGTTTAAACATAAGTTTTGACCCCCACAAGTTTTCAAGTGCCTTGTTTGTGTCATTTTTTAAGTTGAACTTCATTGTTCTTTGCCTTCCCAAATCATATTTTCAAAATCCCAATTCCAGTACTCCTCCTCCATTTAACAAAACTACAAAATATAATCTTCTAAGAAACTGTCTCTACTTAAGAGCCAAATAAAATTTCAATGCACTTGGCAACTCTGCTAAGCCCAGTACCACACACCGCTACAGTTGATTTGCAACGGTTAAATTAATTTTGTAAAACAGAAGAAAAAAACAACAACGTACAGAATGCACCCTTTACCAGCGTGCTGGGAATGTGAAAGAACGATCCAGCTAGGGGGGATAGCAGATCCAGTGAAAGACTGATTACAGCATTCGGTTGTGAAATTCATTCCGGATTCGGGGAGAAGCCATTCAACCGTGCTATTAATGCATCGCTGCTAGAGGAACGAATTACTGGGACACCAAGAGAGACACTGTCCCATGAAAAATGTATCCAACGGGCTTCCCAAAAAAATGGGGGGGAATTGACAAAAGCGGAGCGGTGATTTAAATGCACAGATGCTTGCAAAATGTATCGGAATAAAAGGGATTTAAAGACCGAAGGGGTTTTGTAGGTGGGAAAAAATGCATTGAAGAGGCGAATCCCATTTAGGCGAAATTGGCAAATTCGATGCTTTTGCGCACACTTTGAGTACCTGGATGGGAATGTGTGTGTTTGCTGTGTTGGGTGTGTTTCCAGAAATTGCTTGTGAGTTTTTGCGGTTTACAATGATTTGACGCATTTTTGTCTGCAAGGTTTCCACCGAAGGACATTTTTATTAAGCATTTCCACCAATGGACATTTTCAGCCATGTTTCTCGATTTCTATTCAACAGAAAGAAGCGAGAGTTATGGAAGAAACGAAATGCGATCTCACGTAATCAATTCATTTTTGAATGATGCTCTTTGGGGATAAGCATCTATTGGAGAATCTCAAAAGGATACCCATTTTAAAGGTTTTAATTTTGTAGTATTTTGAAAGGAAACCTAAAAATTGTCGATGTGTGACACGAGCTGCATTTTCTACATTCACATCGGTGCACACATGATTCAGGATGAGTTGAGATTTTGGAAACCCAAATCAAAAAAGTTAAAAATGAGATATAAATCAAAAAGTCTTTCTACTTCATATATTCTTCCATCCACTTCAAAGTAAGTTCCAAAGTAGTAGCAATGCACTTTTTCGAACATTCGAAATAATTAAAATATGCACCAATGCCCTCGTCCTAAACTGCGTTATGGAATAGTTTTAGAACAGTTTCAAAAAACCAGAACATTTTCTTTCTATTAAGGTAAGGACGAGTATCGTAAAAAGTAATGAATATTTTGCCGCAAAATTTGACAAATATTTTAGTGATAACTGATAAATGAACAATTTTGTTCAAATATCCCGATAACTTTTTGCTTACAGTTAAAATTTGGAATATCGAATGTTATATTTCCCAACAGCAGTCAATACGAGCAAGCTTACTATTCAATTACCTTGTCAAATGCGAGTTTCACTAGCACATGGATGGTTTCGTTTGTTGTACGGAAACGAATACAAATCTATCGTCACAAGGATAGACAGCTAAAGTCCTTTCTATAATTTTTCTAACACAGAGAGGGGGAATGAAATTCTGCTAGTCAAGCGACACCAAAATTTAAAATATTTTTCATAGTTTTTGGATCGATTGATATCCAAGACTATGCACGAAATTGCATAAAATTCTGTAACACTATGCACGAAATTGCATAAAATTCTGTAACACTATAGCAGCGACTTTAGCTTTTGTGCTTGTGACTAATCTAATCTGACACTACATAAGTACATACACGTGCCTAAATCACACCCTAAAAGTTCGATCCACTGAAAGCTAACAGTGTGTGTGGTAAATGTCAGTTTATGGGCTGAAATTAATGTGTGAGACTTCACCCATATACAGCTTGATCCGATGATCATTGTTGAAATTTAATTTTGCGGAATGCCTATACCAGCCTGATTTTAGAAGAATAAATAATATAATAATAATATTCAATTATTATTATTTTATTTATTGTGGCAAAAAGTTACAAAATTAAGTGTGTATCATACATTATTAGAGATGCGGTCATGCTACCTTACTACTAAAATATTAATATAACTTCTTAAATAATATATCACAGATGTTATTTGAAGGAAAAGCCACTAAAAACCTTCATTAATAGAACTATTCAATGAACGTACTAACTTTCGTTAATATCTTCAAGGAGTTCTTCAAAACTGCATTCTTGGATTTTCAAAGCCTTAAACTATTTCCGTTGAAGTTTCCCTTCGACAATTTTCGCTTGTGCCTTCCGTGTAAACGAGTCCACCTCATGGTTTACGGGGGCAACCCCTAAGAAGAAGACGGATATCGACATTTTGGAAACGAAACCCTTAAAAAACGTTTAAAAACGTGATATTAATAATAATTGAGTAGCACTACATCCCACAAAGGCCCGTGTTCGGCGTGATACTATTCTGTCACGAGTTGAAGGGGACCTACAGTTTTTTGCCGACTCCGAATTGCGGGATTTGAGAAGATTTTCATAGACAATGGATACTCTTTGTGTGTTGTCAGCAACTCGAAAGAGATGGTGCCGTGAAAAAATTCGAGGTGTCCCGTCCAGGCATCGAACCTAGATTTTCTGCGTGGCGGTCGACGCACTTACCCACTACGCCACGGTGTGATATCAGCAACAAATTAAAGTGAAATTGATAATGCATAAGAAAGAGTTATAACTTTGGTTTGTTGGCAGTTAGTTTCTTTTTTGAGTGGGGTTCGACTAAGGGCCTCAATCGATAAGTCCTACTATTGTGGTTTCTCTCTAGCTGCCTCCAATTGCACCCAGGAAGTTGTTTGAGGTTCTTTTCTCATTGTGCGCGCCACTTTAAACCCAATTTGCAAATTCAGAGCTTCTCCAAGTCGGAGCTGTGTTGTTCATGTGCTTGATATGGCCAGTCATTTTAAGCGTTGTATTCGTCGACTTAAAGTTTAGTGTTCAATCTTCTCCCAAGTTGCCCAATTTTTGGGCTTGTTTTTGGGTGGAGGAGGATACCGATGAGCAAAGTCTTGCTAACTATTTCGAGAAAGGCCTCTACTGCTGGCTTGCCTCTTGATCCAAAAAGAACAGATGAATGGCAGGAGTGTTTCTACATTTGATTTCAGAAATGCTGTTGTTTTCCGTAACTACTGCGCAGCCGAGGAATGTAGACACATTTTTTGACTACCTCAGAGTTTTTGTTTGCCATTGTAAATTTCTGTTGAAGATGTCTATGTTTTGCGTCCTTCCGTGATGATCTTCCTCAGTTGCTTTCCGACACATTTAGGTTTCTACCTTCTCTTTGGGGGAAGGCGCCTCATTGACAGCTCGTTATTTTCACCCAATATAATCAATATCGACAATATCAGCGAATGATAGCAGCTGAAGGGGCGTTGTACCGCTGTCATTCAAAATATCCGGCAAGAAAAATTTGCGTACCAGGCTATATCTACTCTATCTCTACTGGGCAAGCATGTGAAGGAAATCCAGAAATCCTCTTTTTTGAGGAGCACGTATGCGCCCTTCCTGCTGGGTCGCTGTTAGATATGAAACAGTTTTTGAATTCGGGTGCTAATTTCAATCATATTAATTTTTTCCGAATTTTCAGATCTTATATTTTCCGAAATTTTCGAACACATTTTGAAATTCTGTTTGTTTCCCTCTGAATGGGCTGTATGGCGGCATTTGTCTGGTCAAGCGCCTACGGGTACTAGGTCATGTAGAGAGGATGGATGTACCTACTTCGGTCCGAATTTTTTTTGAATTTGGGCCAATTGGACAATTTCGTTTGAGATGACACACACAAGTGGAGAAGTACCTTAACCAATTTGGGCTGCGAAATCAGAGCTGGCAAAAGACCGTGCTAGCTGGAGAGGCATCTTGGTTGAGGCCCAAGTTGCACGTACAGAGAGTATTTTTTTTTCGAGAAAAGTTACATTCTGAATTCATGTCAAAACCAAAACTCTGTTTATTGCCTTCAAGGTCTCAACTGTTGTTGCTAAACGAAATGAATGGCTTAAACTGATCTTCTGACTAAATCCGTTTTTATTACACGCCGCCAAACAGCGCGTCTTGCTCAATGCCTTCTTTAAAATTCAAAACGCATTCAAGACGATCGGCTATCAGTCGCGTGGCTGTTTTAAATAATATCGTGTTCAAATAGACTCAGGGTTGACCGAGTTTTTTGCATGGCTGAAATTATGTTGGACAGATAGTTGAATGAAATGTTCGTGTTCAATTTGATTTGATGAATTTTTAGAGAACATGCGTAAGCCGCACGGTTTGATTTTTTCGAGGTAAACTCTGAAATGTTGGGACAGAGCATGGGATTGATGACCCCCTTTCTCGATGCACAATCAGCAGCAGATGTGTTATATGTGGACATTAGAACTTCTCTTCCTTTCAGAAATGATCAGACTCATACTCAGACTGAATGGACGAATATTATTACTTAATTCAGGCGAGAATTGTTTCAGATTGGGGGAGTTCAGGATAATAACGTAATGGAAGGTGATAACTTTTATCGAAATCCGATTGTTGTCGGGCTGGTTTTGTAGAAATGTCTGATCATTATTATCTCCATCTCCAAATATGTTGTTCCCAACCTTGTTAGCACTCTGTAGAGCCTTTGGTCACTTCGAATGAAATTTACCGGCAACAGGATTTCGAATTCCTGCTTCCATTGTTTGTTGAAACAACTCCATTGAGACATGCATAATTGTGGCATTTCTGTTGAATTTCTCCGTTGATGGAAATCAAATCAGCCCTTTGAGGAAACAAATTCTTCTTTAAGGATGCACTCTTGTTTCTGACAAAGGAATGTGGTCCATGCTTCGACTGCACAAGTCCACAAGTCAGAAAAGGCAATTGAGAAATGTAAAGGAACCAAATTGACATTCTTTGCCATAATCTTCAAACAATATCACTCCCCCTCACACACTGAAATTCGATTTTGTCCTTATCCAAGATGCCACATCAGAAAGCAGAAAGCAGCACCCCCAAAATACTCCCACTCTCCCCAGGTTTTGGTCTCGATTCCCGACAAACTAATTTCATTTAACAAGTGACCTGCAACTAATCGCCAAAGAACCGATTTAAGCGCACAAACTTCCGCAAGAAAGCGCAAATGTTAATGGCTCCTTGGAGGGGAGAACGAACAATGTTTGCTTTCTCGTTGGCGACTTTCACACCAGTTTACCGTCCCACACAAAGAGATGTTGGCCCACGTCAGAAACATACAAGTCCACCGCCTGAAATGACTTCCAGGACAAACAGTCCGTCAGAGCTTTGCAAACGGGCCGGAATTTGCACACTCGTTAGAAAAACGGAAAATGAGCAAACAAGTGCAACTAATTTAAGCCCGACAAAGTCCCACTTGTTTACCTCGCCCCGTGACCTTATTCCGCTTCTATCCAGGTTTGTCGTCACCTCGCAGAGCATTGCACTCCCAGGGTCGCCACGACGGAATCATGACCGGAAGTCATTGTGTTTGTGTTCGACACTGTTTATGTTTCGCGTGAGAGCGCATATCTCAGTCTGATTCTGCATCTCACAGCGGAATTCCCATCAGCAGGCCTATGTTGCAAACCGCCCGCTTTTGTGCACCGAATCGCACGCCCGACCAATTGTCTCGAGCATAAAAACACACGTCGTGCATATCGCAAGCGCGTCCGTAATTACGTGTCTCTTAACCCAGTTCGGCAGCCGGGCTGGCTGAAGTGACTAATCACGCGAGCGCACACGTAACGCGCCTCTTAACCGCTCTGGCACCCATCCTCCGCTCATACACAGCTCATTTCGGATGGTAATTGTTTTTGAACAATTACATCCCCCGCTCCGCTGCTGCGGACGCGGATTGTGTCCAAGTGGCTGCTGTCCAGTCAAGTGTGTGATAGCCGGCGGCGGCGGCGGGGGCCTTGGAGTCCCTCAGAGTTGTGTAAGAAGCGAATCTTCTGCGGATTTCTTGCGGACTCATCGCCATGAGCTCTGCGCCTGGATGGAGATGTGCGCCAAAGTCCGCCGCCGCAGTCTTGCGTCGGTTGCGCGGAGATGACTTTCGCGGGTTCATTCGTCAATTAAGCCAACAGCGCCGCAATGGGCTAAGCGCCGATAATTGCGCGCGCTGGATGTGAGGTGCACCTCGACAGGTACTTGTGTGTGGTAATAAGTGCGTTATGGATGGAGGGTTCATTACGAGCTCGTTCCGACCTTTTTGCAGCCTCTTTGCGATACGGCAAGAGGATGAAATTGAATGTGGATCGGTAATCGATCGCTTGTAGTGTGCAAAATGAACAGTGGGATGGTCTGGCCGGAGGCAAGCAGTTGGGGGCGGTAGTCAGAAATTAATTTGCAATTTATAAGAAGAATGGGAGCTGGGTCGTGACTCACGAGCTGTCGTAAATTGCCTTTTAAATGGCAAATGATGGGGCAAATTGGAAACACTGTTAGTCTCGCTTTCTGATTATGTTTGAGTTTAATGTGTTTGATTGGACAAACATTTCACTTGAAAGCAAAGAATCCCGACTTTGGATATGACTCGTATGACTCGCCTCTGATGTGATATATTCTTTTTCTTTGTGTGCGCTAGTTTGTAATAGATGAGGGATGGATTAGTGCAACACAAGAATTGTGAATATTTTGCAGGACCTTCGTGGTTTGGTTTTCACAATCAACATTTTCTTACTATCTAATCAGGGTGGTGACCTAAGGAGTGTCCGAGCTTGAGATATCGCCGCCCTCCATAGTTGACGGTTCTTGGCACGCGGGTGGCATTCATCAAGACTGACACCAAGTCTTATTTCGGTGATAACTTGGTCCTTATGCCGGAGATGTTGTCTTCCTCTCCTTCTCGAACCACGAGGCTCTCATTCGAAGACCGTCCTTTTGCTTGAGCTAATATTTGCTCATTTTTACCTTTCGGACTACATCTACGTCTTGGGACAGCCCATAGAGTTTTCGGTTTTCTTCTACTCCATTCGCCTCACTCGCAGACAGAACCATTTATCCAATGTTGAATTTTCCTTTCAAATGCTCCAAGAATCAGCTCTGTAGTTTTGCCTATCCCCCAGCTTTCGGCTCCATATAGCAGGACGGGTAGAATAAGTGTTTTGGAGATTCTAATTTTTTTCATTTAGTGGCTCTGAGCCCAGTTGTTTCAACAGATCGAAGCAACACCGGTTGCCAAGGACGAAGAAGATCATTAGGATGCCATTCGTGGTGTTCACGTCTATTGCGAGGTAGACAAGCTCCTTTACTTAAGACTAGTGAAATGTTCCATATCGGGATAATATCGGTGTTATTTGTGCACCCCATAGGTTGAATTCCCTTGTAGAAGATAGTGCATTCCGTGTTAACAGCAGTCCGCGGCACTATTTCCTCTAGAACTAGATAGAAGATATCCCATGACAACGCGTCTCCTTGCAGAAATCCGGTGAAAGTTTCATTGGCTCGCTAGTTCTTGATCCGAACTAAGGCGTGCGTGGCGTATATGTTAGCGTGAATCAGTTTTCCGAGGATCCCGAATTCCTCCATCTCGTTGTATAGCTCAACACGACAAATGATGTCGTATGCGTTTTTAAAATCGATGAGAGGGTAGTCCGCATCAATTTGAATATGTTATGGCTTTAGTGGCAGAATGTGGACTTTTGTCAATTTGCTGAGCCACGAAGCGAACTGGTAAGTAACTATGAGGTCGGAGCAAATGGCTTGCTTTAGGGAGGACATTAAGGAAAAGACAAAATCGATTTAAGAATTTATGTTCAGTTATAGCAAATTTTTATTGTTGGAACATTAAATTTTCAGTGCGGCTAATGTTTCAACCCCTTTGCGCACACTTACATGCTGTTGGCCTAGGACTGGCAGCGCTGCGTGTTCACACCCATCGGGTATAAATAAATAACGGTTTACTCAATAAGTCCCGGAACATGTTGAGTGATCTGTAAAATAAATAAATTAGGTGTCACTAGAAGCCACAAGGCAGCAATGTCTAACATGTTCAAACAACTACTCGCGTTGCAAGTGCTATTGTCTTCTCACATGTAGAGGGAACCTACAGTTTAATTCCGCATCCCCCCTGTGCAATTTGAGAAGAATTCCACAGCCAATCAGAACTCTTTAAATGTCATCAGAAAGCGAAAGGGATGGGGTAGTGAAAAAGGAAAGTGAGATGTTCATTTCGAGTGTAAGATGGAGCAAGCTTCATTGCCTACCGCGGTGTATGGTGCGGGTAGAAGGAGCATGTTAGATTTTAAACATTTACAGAAAAAAAGCCCTTAAGTGGGGACTTACTTCGAATTCTGAATTCATTCCCAAAAGAAAACATTCCTAGAGTTATGTAAAGTAGGCCTCGGTCACAGTAATAACTTCCTTATTGGACTAAAATTTCTGTATGGCGAGAATTTGTTTCAAGTTTGAAAGCAAAACGAAACCGAACGGGACATCATACTACGTTGGATGGTGCAGCAGTTCGTAGCCCAATTTGACCAATTTGGACGATGGCCACCAACGTAGGTGTTTGCCTGTGTATTCTTATGGTGGAATAGCGCTTCTTTCTTTCACCAAATGTGGCCGTTTTTTCTGCAACTCAGCCTCAAATCTGTCCAATAATTCGGCATATTTGAGCCCTAATCACTTTGATCTTTCCAGCAAATATTCCAGTCTTCGTATTCTTCCTTGACTTTAGTCCACTGTTTTGATTGTTCCTTAGTCTCTGGTGTATGAACCGATATAGAAACGTCTTCCGATTGTGATTTAATAGCATCAAACACTACTTACGGATGTGCTTGTTGTCAAAAGTGAGTAAACTCCGTTGCCGTTGCGCAAACAACTTTCTCATGCCCAATATTTTACAAATGCAAACGCAATCTTCTGAAATGCCTTATGTGTATGTATCTAACACAACTTCAGTCGGTCGGCTTTCAATAAAACATCGTGAATTTTTGTCACGTTATCCTCCGTAGCAGTCGTTTTCAGCGCACCAGGATGTTGCTCATAAAGAACAGATGATGAAACACGGTAAATTTTTGACTGTCACAATCGAAGGCGAAAATGCGAAACCTTGATTGCTCTTTGATCTCGTTGCAAGAAAACGTTCCTTTGCAAAAGCAAAAATTGAAAAACCGGGAGGTATTGAGTATTTTCTAAAATCCGCAGACACACTCGCTTAAAAAACAAAACTACGAGTCCGATTTGGCTAAAGTTTTGACAGTAGCCGTCTACGAGAATGTGCTATACGCCATCAGTCTAAGTACTTATTGAACCGCCCTCAGCAAATGTGTGTAGTCATATTAAAATTGAAGATTCTTTGCTTGGATTCTGTGACGCTACTTGGGTTGTCGTTTGGTTATGTTGAGTGATGTTGAAGAAAAGCAAAATAAAAACGAAACCGTTTATTTGCGAGTGAAACTTACACATTCCCAACTCATATGTAACTTTGTTTGCAGGCATTTTTCATTCATTCATAGTTGAATTGATTTCATTTTGAGTAAGCCCCTAGTTATTTCTAACTTCAAGTAAGAGAACATGAAAGTGTTTGCAACAGCAAAGTTTGAGCTGTTCTCCTTGCAGGTGTTAAAGCACAATGAACTCTTGAGGTTCTTATGCACTTCTAAGTCATTGCGTGTCAGATGCCAATTGTGCAGTCATCAGATTTTCTTTTAGCTATTGTGGGGAGTCTCTTCTTTCATGCTTTTGCTTGATGTAAAGTTTCACACCTCTATTGATTTCGACACAAATGGCTGAAAAATTGTCTTCAAATCCTTTTAAAATTATACCATTAAAACAAACAGTCAGCAATATACACCACTGGACAATCGACAGTAATTCTTTTTCGATCCCATTGATCTAACCAATTCGTAATTCCAGCCGCCAATAAAGTCAAAGACTTCCTGAAGACTGAACATCTTATGGGGCAATAAATTGAAAAGGAGAAAGCCTTCAATTCGACGTCAATTTGACCCATTCAGCCATTGGAAGGCAATAAACTGTGTGAGATGCTCAAACGTACCAACTACAGGCATCCTGAAAACATAGACACGAATCCAATCTACATAATAAATAAAGATTCTCCTCACAGACTGAAATCCTTTCGCTGCCGCTGACAAGCGAACTCGGTCAAACGAATTTATTTATTTAATTCTCTGTCCACAGCTCAGCCTCCCCCTTGCCATGATTCAAGTGAAATAAAAGTCGACAGGAGAAGATGTCTCCTTTGCCAGGCTCCGTCGACCCCAGTGAACTTACGGCGGAGCGGCGGCGACGACCAAGCGTGTGCAAGCATCTCAATCGAATCGCCCAACAAACAGCAGAATCAACTCATGCACCACCCCCTGGACTGTGAGTCAACAGACCAACCCTGACACGACCTTATGCCGCATTCCCAATAAAGCCGTCATGGTAAACTGCCCCCTTGGCGGTGCACTTACTCTCGTCAAACATGCAGTGGACACGATACTGCAACAAAAACAAGCAAAAAACACCCCAACATCGCGCAGGTCTGTCATTCTGACAGACACTGCTCCACTCTCTGTTTACAAGTTTTCCAGAGAAAGCATTTCTCTCCCAGCCACCCCTAACGACCACGACATTCACTTGGCACAGGCACTTTCTTTAAGGTTGTCTGTCGACACTCTCTTCCTCTCTCTCGCTCGTATTTTCTCTTCTTGCGGAAAAATCTCAGAAGGGGTGTGAAAATGTGTGCTCCTTGAGAAGTTTCCTTTTCAGAGTCAGTCTGCGGCCTGTCAAACGTTGCCTGCGCCCGTTTTACTCCGTCTCCGTGTCGTCGTTGCTGTCGTGTCACTTTTTCTTTCATTTTCCATTTTCAGTTTTGTTGTCGCATTTTATACGTCGTCCGAAGTGCAATTCGTAGTCCGTAATTGAAGCCGTAGCCGTGTAGTCGTAGTTTTAGTTTATAGGCGAGCAACAAAAGCAATAACACACGACATAACCTCAACAACTTGTTCGACAATGACAATAAAAAATCGCCCGTAACCTCACTATTTTCGTGTGTCGTTTGTTATTTTGTTTTTGCAAGCGTCTGTGACATTTATTGCGGCCAGTGAGGGGGGTTTTAAAAGCGAAACTTTGTGCTGTGCAGTGAGTTTGATTTGTTTTTGTGGAAAAATCGAAAAAGATTTAAACAAAATCTGACGGAATTGAAGGTTGGGGTGGGGTGGAAAGGTTTAATGGGGTTTTTGACAGTTCTCTCTTTTTTTCGAAAATTACTCTCTTCCGAGTGTACTTTCTCTTTTTGTTGTGGGTGGTGAGAGAGGAGGAAAAGTGTCGGAGACTATGACGAAATGGTTTGTGGGTGAAAATGATTGCACCACTAATCATTTGATAATTGTTGCGTTCATTATTTAACGGTACTCTGATGGGGGTTCAATTTTTTGGGTTAATTGATGGATTAGTGGTGTGAGAGAGTGACCAGAACTTTGACATTTGTCAAACAAATATCATCGAAACTTTAGACTTTCAGACTTGTCTGTGTCGTCTAACTTAAAAAAGACTTATTGAGCCTTGTCAACAACTCGGAAGAGATGATGCCGTGAAAAATGCGAGGGGTTCAGTCTGGGAATCGAACCTGGAATCTTCGGCGTATGAGCCGCAGCACTTATCCACAACGCCACGGGCACCACCCATAGCCAGATAAAAGCACTTAGAACGTTGATTTAGCGTTAATACCTCGATAGGTAGGGCGGAAATACACTTGCCGGAGTAAGACATTTCTCTATTGAGGGCCCAGCCCACTAGACACTTTCTGAAGGCATTTTAATAATAATAAATAAATTAATAAATTGTTTTGAGCTGCAGGCCACGTGAGTATAACTTCTTCAGTAACTAATCGTGCTGCGCTTTCAATTTGTTCCCCCCGAGTGGAGGGGACTTTCAATTTAATACCGATTTCGAACACCAGAATTTGCGAAACTTTTTATAGACAGAAATATTGTCTGGGTGCTGTCAGCAACTTTTGAGAGATGAAGTCGTCAACAACGGCTCGAACCAAGACCTGCTATGCAGGACTACACTCCATCTCGGTTGCATCAAACAGCGATGTTTTTTAGAGACTACAAGTTTTGGAGCAGTTTATACAATCGCATTCCGTATCTCCAACCATCTTCTAACGAAATGAGTCTTAGGACGCCACCTTTCGCACAAGCTATAGCGTTGCCAGATGCAAGTTATATTACCAGACAATTTGCTGGAAAACTCAATCAGAACGAGTGCGATGAATTGCTTAAATTCAGATTAAACCTTATGCTTCGAAATTGGCAAATTCTCCCAAATTTCTATTCAATTGTTAAAGTTTTCTGTGTCAATATCGAGTCTCGTCACTTTTGAAAATAGAAAAATCAATTGAGACTTTTCAATAAAAGCACACTTCCGACACATTTTCACATAAAACACCCACTTCCACGCCACACATTTACGTCAAATCACACCCACGCCCCAGATCGAATAAAAGCCGGGTTGGTCATTAAATGAAAATCAATTTTGTTATGACAGCGAAATCAGGCGCCACGTCGAAGCTAATCAACATCTGCCATCAAAAAAGTTGGCAGAAGTCTGTCGGCATGCTGCGAGCACTTGTATCCGCACTCAACACGAGCTGCCCGATTAACAGCATTCGCACAGGTGGATGACGTCGTAATAACTCATGAGTGTGCCTAAGAATTGGGATCTAAAAATATGCATTCTTAGCACACTGTTCTTTTCTAATTGCACCTCGGAGTGGCGCAATTCACAAATTATGCGTTACGTTGGCATGCATGTGTTGAGATGTTTTACTATTCAATTGTACTTTGCGCAATTAACTCTCGACAACACATACGATCTAAATGTAAGGCCCGAACATGAAATGACTGACAGTTGTCAGTTTTTTTCAGTCATGTTGTTTTAATTCCAATGTGTAACGTTGTATCAAGAAACGTAACCCTTAAAAAGTAGATATATTCGTTTTACCGTCCATCTTCCTGACACACCCTCCTTATGTTTCACATTTGCAAAATGATTCACGTAAATTTCGGGATTAGATTTCAAGCACTGTTGGGATACAAAAGCTAAGGATTTGTGGACGAAAAGGCGATGGCCCCCGTACGCTTAAAGTTGGGTAAAAAACAGTCCTCGACACTTGATTATTCTCACTTAAAATTTGAACCTAAATCACTAAAGGAAAAACATTTGTCGACGATGTGTAAATAGTCGGACAATGAGAAACTTTTGAAAATTAAACAAATTGATTGGAATTATGGAATTTTTAATTTTCTTTTTCTATTTTAACCACGACATTTAATAATGCTCGTCTATGCAATCGGAAGAAAAAAATAATGTGTTCATTATTTTTATTTCTAACTTACTGGATAACTCTAAGATTCACAAGGGACCAGGGCTTAGATTCTTCAGCAACTACTGGTGTTATTGTTCTCTGATGAGTTAAAGGGACCCACAGGCTATTGCCGACTTCGACCGGCGAAATGTGAGACGCCCTAAAGAGAATGCTAGTGACCTTTAAGTATTGTCAGACTTCCGGAAGATGTTGTGCCGCAAAATAACGAGAGGTGTTCAGACGCGGAAACGAATCTACACAACCTCCTGTCTACTTTCTTACGAGCGATAAACATTTTTAAATGACTTATTCAAATTTTCTTTCCTTATCAAAATAGACATTTCATACATTTTGTTTTCCTAACGTAACTTTCCGCGACACGCGGAATGCCAATACAAAACTTCCATATTGTTGCTTGAAAATCACTATATCACATGTCCTCACAAAACCAAAAGCCGTCTGATAGGACACCTCCAGTTTTTTTAAATCTTGAAATTATATTAAACATCTTAAGGCCCCATTGACCTAAAGTTATTATTCTTTATTTTATCCTTAAGCTTATGTGAATCCAGCAGAATTCCAATCTGCATATGATGCTTGTGTCGCGAAAAAAAGTTGAACTGTTCTTTGATCTGTACGCTAAATGAAATCCAACTCTATCCTTTATTTGACAAGCAAGTGCAGTGAAAAATTTTAAGCTTCGCGTTAAATATGTCAGCGGTCTCGATTTGCTCTGATTTTTGCGGTACGACGTTTTCGATTTCAGGCATAATTTTTTGATTGTTTCGAAAATGTTTGACTGTGTCTCGATTTAGAAACATTTTTTATAAAAATCTTCCAATTATACTGAAAGTACTTTTTTTGTGTGTTAAAAAAAATATTCATCAGAACTTTACAAATACATCACTCCTAGTATTGTGCGTAAGAAATGCCTCCTTTTTCCCATCTTTCTTTTAATTTTCAAAAAATGGGTCCTCTCTGGCCGCGATATAACCATTAAGTCATTCTTTAATTTCTTTAAAAGATTCAAGCCGATGACCCCTCAAATCGTTGTCTTTCCATCGACAAAGGCAGTAGTCAGAAGGAACGAGGTCTTGTGAATACGGCGGGTGGAGTAAGACCTCCCATTCAGCGTTTCCAGTCAGTTTAACGTTATCATGTTTCAAAAACGCCTTGTCATGCTTTTGATCGTCTCTGTCCTTTTTTCACGCAATGAACGGCTTAAACGCATTACTTGTCGACGATAACATTTCCCATAAATGGTTTCTCCTGGTTTTAGCAGCCCATACACCACAGCCGTCTGATCAAACCATGTGCAGAGCATTACCCATGAACAGTGGATGTTTTTCTTTGGCGTCGATGTATCCCGTAGTCTATTTTATTCTTAGGCTTATCATAGTACATATATCCAATTTGACCGTGGTCGCCGTGGCGTAGTTGGTAAGGTCACAGAAGGTCTAGGTTCGATTCCCGGACGGGACACCTCGCTTTTTTTTACTGCATCACCTCTTTCGAGTTGTTGACAACATTCAAAGTGTGTCAATTGTCTATGAAAAGCTTCTCAAAACCTCGCCGTTCGGAGTCGGCAAAAAACTGTAGGTCCTTTCTACTCGTGAGACAACAGTAGCACACAGAACACGAGTAGTTGTTGTAGAAGCTAGGTACCTTGTGGGCTGTAGTGCCACTCAATTATTCACTTTTCACCTCTAGTCACGATCCGGTGCAAGAATCTTTTCTTTTGATGTGTTTCAAGAGGCACTTCCGAAGTGAAAAACCGCTTTCCCAAATCTCACGGTTATAATTCGTACGTATTATGAAAAAAACGCAAATTTCTCTAGCCAAACAAAAATTGTTTACTGAATCACGTTCAACAATTCTGCGAGTTTACTTGTGCGTTTGTTATAGGTCTTGATTCTGTAAAGCCTCCAATTCCTTATTTTAAAACTTCTTGCGCTGGCTAAGATGCTCTTTGTCTTCGACGCTTAAATCACCACTTTTGAAACATTAAAACCGCTTTCTGAATAATTTATCAGTCGATGTGCACCACCTGCACGTTTTGTTCTATTCAAAAGAAAATCAAAACTTGCACATGTACAAATGCCGCACGTTTCAAATGAAGTAGGTAATTGCTGGCAAGATCAGTCATAACTTGCAGGTGGCGCCATCTTTTGAAAATGAAATTAATTTGCACCCCAATATGCACACAAAACTCACGCCCAAAACAAGCAGAACAATTTTAGTACAAATTCCTTTCAATCTAATACATTTTTCGAGCAGAAATAATGCATTTTAGCAGAAGCAAATTTTATTTTTTAACTCCAAACAGTTAAGAAGTTGCTTCAATTTAAAATTTTATTCATCAGACAAATGTTAGGATATGCTTAGTATACAACACGAAACCCTAAAAATGGTGAGCCAGGGTTACCGTCGGTTCCAAGACGGAACAATTTTTCAACTCAAGGAATGACTTAACCTATTTTCAGAGTGTGATAAATTAAGATTGAAAAAAAAAACGCTGAAACTGCACACCTCGCTTGCTTCCTTCTCCTTCTTCTAAGGTCCAAAGAAGTGCTTAGATCTTTGTCTCAATCCAACTTCTGTATGATACTTGACTTAAATAGTCAAACCCAACAATGAATTTGAAAAATACTTTAATTTCGTGTAGAAGAAACCTAAAAAAATCGTGCTCGTCGTCATACCTAATCCAAATCTTGACATTTTGTCCAAAAGTGTATCTCATTCCTAATCATAGAAAGTATCACGTGACTCCGCGAAAACCGTCAAATTCTTGCGCACTTTAGTCATATCTCTCGTCACTGCGAAAACGTTGCTTTTTGCAAACTGATAAAGCCCCGAACACGGTTCATTACCTAATCAATTAGTTTTTGTGTCGCCCCGACGTCTTGTCTCGCAAATTGTTTGCGAAATGTTATTCAAAAATTGACAAGGCACTAATTAACACATGGGCGGGACGGGCGCTCGTCCGAACATTGCAAGCTCATGCCGCAAAGGCACTTCAGCGGCACTTTCAACGAAATATCGAATTCGCTCGAGAGCCCTAGACGCCCCTTATTCCGATATCATGTCTTCGGGGTGGCATTCACCAGCCAATCTGACAGGCCACCCAAGGCGTTGACACAAGCTCAATCTGAAGATCATCTTCGTTCGGATGCAGTACATCTTGCCTCACTCACTCCATCCCAATTGGCAACACTAACTCGTTCTCTTTGTGAAATCACTCGCTCTTCGAAGTCGCAACCATTCCGAACCTTCAAACTCTCATGCGATATGCGAACTCTCTCTCATGTAAGCCCATCGGAGACTCTCTTTCGTTCTCAACGCCCCCCAATATGCGGGGAAAGCGCACTCCTCCCGCTGACCGGCCAGCCAGACAACACTCTCACAAACCCCCACAAATGGCATGGCGCTCGGCAACATTTTTTAGTTGCAAACTATCAGCCCGATCGAGCGGTTGGCGTTGGATAAGTTCGCTGAGTGAAGCGCTTGTTCGTTCGCCGGACTTTTTCAGTGCTTTGTGTCTTCTCTCACACACCGTGTGCGGTGGCGACAGGTAACAGCGCAGTGCGCGGCGTTCCTCTTGGTCTTTGTGGTCTGTCTAAACTCTTGCGGATCCGCGTGCCCTTCTTTTCCCACCCGAACTCACAACCGTCTGTCAGATTTTTGTTTACACTCGAGTAAGTTCGTCTCTCGAATCGGTGCTATTTCCGCGATTAGGAGTGGAGTGCAGCCTGCTGAGTCAAGGGCCCGTTACCTCCTCCCGCGTGCGAGGGTGCATTGAGTGCGCGTCATCGGCGTTATCGGTGAGCAGCAGAGCAGGCAGTGAAAAGTGAATTCGTTTCAGCGCCTCAATCTGGAAGCGGAAAGTGATTAGTGAGTGAATCTTCGTTCTTATCTCCGCGCGGCAAGCAAACATAAGTGCCCGTTTCGAAATGCGTCGAAACGTCAAACTGATTGTGTTCGTCACCGTCATCTGGATGTTCGCCATGGTTTACTATCTGCAATCAAACACTGGCAAGGTGAGTACGATCCTTATCTGTCAACGTCGCCGTCGTCGTCGTCGTCGTCGTCGGCGGCACAGGAATGTTGAGACGCTTATCTCAAATCTTGCATCGCTGACGAAGGGGGGATGTGGGGAGCATGGCGAACGGGGGAGCTGAGTAACATTAGATAACAAGGCGATTTGCGGATGCTTCGGCAACGATGATACGCAACTGAGCTGCTCAGGGGCGCATTATGATGGTTCATCAGACTTTTGGGGGCTCCGGCACCGGTTGCCAAGGATGCACGGACGGGTGGCTTTCATGTGTTTACCATTGGGATTGCGAAGGATGTGAAGGATGTGAAGGATGTGAAGGACCTCTGTGAAGAAGCTGACGACTGTGTTTTTTCTGTTTTTCTCTGTGGTCATCAACCCAAATCTCTCGCGTGAGTGTGTTTTGACGAAGGTCCTTTCCGCTCGGTTTGGTAGCATCATATCATTTCGATTGTTCGCAAGTGTGTGTAAGTGGTGAAGGTGGGTGGGGGTGGATATGAGCCATTTCTTGAATCTTGAGGCAGTACACAAGAGAAGGATCAAGATGCCGAAAGGAATTCGCTTGATTTCAGTGAGGGGTTAAAGAATCTCGAAAACATCTGCTTCATAAATATTTGAGACTGACGAAAATGGAATTATTTCATCCCTTATCCTTTTCATGCGTTAACAAGTGTCAAATTTGTAGATAAACTTCAGGATTGAAATCCGCGCGGGTCTGGAAGTTAGTTTGATTTCGATTGGAGTCATAATAGTGGCTTTCGTGGCACGCATACGCTCACCCATCAAAAGCAAAAAGGGCGACAGGGATCTCACCAAAAAATGCTCCATGTCCTGAATAGCTTCAGACGTCCAAAGTAACATAAAAAATATTGCAACGTTTGAGTCTGTCATATTCAAACGGCAGCGAAACGAGACATTCTTAGCTCAGGATGACGTCTAACACAAGGCGCGTATGATGAAGAAAAGTCTATTAAACCCGGTTTCAAAGTTGATATTTCTGTTCTAACAGGTTACAAAGACACTCTCTAATAAGAAGTCACCACTACAAGCGGGTTATAGGGACGATCTAGGCTCTTGGCGATTACTCTACACCGGGTGTCTAGACACAAGGATATAATCGGCAATGAGGTCGCTGGCGTTGTTGCGACATAATTGACTAGTATGGGTCCAACTCTGGCACTACAATGGATCAGAACCACCCCTAGATGATCTGCGGATGAAAGTTGACATGAATATCCATGAAATAGCAGCCACCACAACTTATTCCTTTGTGCCCCATCTAAGACATTGACGTCATCTGTCGCCTTTGCCCAATGGAATGGAACCTTTCCCTAAACTGTGTTGATAGACGCTGGACTAGGCGCATGCCAGCAATGAGTCTTAGAGTTCCTAGTTAAATATTCTTCTTTATATGCCATCAATGCAGACAGGAAAAAAAACTTCAAACGCTCTCGCAAAGACAAAGAGTTCCTCCATCCTCCATTAAAAACGTCCAGGTTTCTACGCTATAGAAAAGAAAAGGCATGATCAAGGTGTTGCTTTACGCCAGCCTGGTCTTTCAAAAGAGAGCTCTTTGCCTCAATTGCCCTCTGATCCCAAAGAACCAGTGACGGGCATTAAATTTTTCACCTCATTTCATCACCTTGATATTTGAAACAAAACTTATTCTTTCTAAGGCAAAGAAAATGGATAGACTAACCCTGGCGGAAAGGAAACTCCTTCTTCTTAAATTTTTGGGCATCACAATGGAACTCCGACGGCCTAAGTAAGACTCAGTCGCACCGCGTCTACCTATCTACCAAACAAGTCTGTCTTCAATGTAAATGTTTAGAAAAAGATTGGGGCAAAATAAAGAACTCAAGAATTGCCAACGTAGTTAGGTTGACCCAAAACTTTCACACTCCAAGGAGGCCTAGTTTTGGCCCCTAACAAACTTTGGAGTCAACTTACCGTCATTGTATCTTTAAAGGCTGTCTATGTCTGTCTTCGTCTGTCAAAATAAGCATTCTATAGCCACAGTTTGAGAGGTTCTGGACTTTCTAATTGAAAATTTGCACAGTTATTTTTATTTTAAGGAATGGGAAGGAATGAGTTGTAACCAAGAAAGGCTTCAAACTAATTGAAAGTAAAAGGGTTAAATTCTCCGCATTTGTAAGAGGGAGCTGGAATTGCAGTAGAACACATTAAGTAAAACATTCTCGATCGAACAAGCAGAGGAGCCACTAATATAAACCGCCACCTTTTGCAAAAAGGCATCAGTTTTTATACAGCTTTTTCAGCTTGACTATGGGCGCCCCCGCCGTCGTGAAAGATTTCGTCGAATCTTATGCGAAGAGGTTTAGATTCAAATCCTGAACTGGAAGTTCGTTCTCGCTTGTTGCTTTCAAAGTCACCATTGCCTCTCTAGAGTTTCTGACAGTCCACAGGGAGTCCTAATTGTCTTCTTAGGTTTCGCCATTTGGAGTAAATTCGTAAAGCTTGGAAAAGTGGTTGCCCCAACGTCGAGTACCAGACGGTAAATCGATCCCGCCAGTGTGGTCGAGAAATCGAAGTCGAAGACTAGCCGCTGGGAATGTTCTTACCGTGGAAACGTTAGTGGCATCAAATTCTGTACAGAAATCAACTAGTCAGTGACAGTAGTACTCTGTGAGTATTGTGAGCAATTGTAGGGGGTAGTGCCGTAAAATAGTGAGAGGTGTCCCGGGAATCGAACCTGGGACCTTTTCATGCGAGTAGACGCACTTACCCACTAAGCCACGCGCCGCGGCAATCACCTGCCTTCCATTATACACTTTACTTATTTGCTTTTCCTGATAGACTCCCTGACAGCTATATTCCACAGGAGACAGCCAACATTGAGATAGGGTACATATGTGGAGAAGACGCTTAACCAAACAAATGGACAAAGCTGACAAAAACCGTGTAAGCTGGAGGGCTTGTTGGTTAAGGCACTAGTCCACTCAGGACTTTAATGCAAAAGGAAGGAAATTATGCTCTATACTGTTGCTTTAAAGATTTTGAATGTAAATGGGACTTGAACGGCGCGTTGCAAGGATGCCACTGTATAATTGAGAGAATATGTGTTCAGCTGCAGTTCTTTAAGTCGCAGGCAAAGTGACATCAGTCTCTGTGTCAGTGGTTGAGTACGAAATAATTCAACCGGTGAACTCAAAGTTCTGTTTCGTTATCGTTCTCTAGATTTGGTAGAAAGGAAGTTTGTGCGAAACCCAGCGATAGGACTCGAAAGACTTCATTGATAAAAGGATCTCTAATGCGGACAGTTCGGCGACATTTGGGTTATTTCCCCATGGACAATGATCCTTCTTTAGTCGGACTCTATTTCTAAGAATTTCTCAACCAATATAACCTCATTCTGAGATCCAGCAGGTTCCTAAAGGTTGTCGGAAGATGGCTAGAGTTTCGGGCCAGGATCTGAAAAGAATCTCATATCTCTCATTTAAAGATCTTTAATTTGGATAAAAATTAGCGGGATGGGTTCTGCGGAATCAGAAAATGAATTAATGTCTTAGGAAGACCCACTCACAGTCGCTGAGCGATTCGCTGCATCCTCCCAGTTTCGGATTAGAAGAAATTGCGGAAAATTTTACTGAGCTCACCACAAATGGAACAACTTCGCTGGTGACTCCACAAAGAATTCAGTTCCTCTTGCCAAAGAATGGAAGTATTGAACACGTTATGCGTGAACATGAAAACTCCAGTGCTTGAAATTCATTGAAGACTTAAGACATTTCGTGAACGAAACACCTTCTCGCCATCTCTTTAAAGCCATAAAATTCCGTGTCACACCATTTGGTAGACGCGTACCTTCCAATTACTTATCGAAACTCATTTTCCAACATTTTCAAGGTATTCTAAATTAGTTGAAGAAAATCCCTCCCCAGTCTCGTCTTCCAAGAAGTCTTTTCAAATTGTCCTCATCCCTCTTAAAATTTTTTCTCCATTGAGGGCAAAACTGCAGACAACCTGACAGATGGCAAATGTCTTAATTTCGAAAATGACATCGTCTTTCACTCCGTCAAAGGCGGCAGTTGCCCTGGCGAAAGGTGCATAGTGACGGGGACGCGGAACGGGGTAAGCATAAATCCCGACCACGGTCACATAATTCAGTTGCAGAGTTGATTAATTAATGTGGTGTCCCCCTTAAGTATTTTTGAGGTTTAATGTTTCGCCATTAAGATATGCGGGCAATAAAAATGGTTTCCTATTTATTTTTATGGTTTGTACGTGCCCTTAACCCCAACGGGTGACGAGACTGTGTTGTACGTGAAGGGACGTGGAAGTGGGTCAGATGGGTTAGATGAGCTACCACGTCTAGCATGACTGACTTTGAAGTGGATTTAGTTTTGATGCTTTTGAAAATGAAGTCACCGTCGAAGAGGTGGAAATGTATGTTTGGAACAGGGGTGAGGTTTGAGGTTGTAAGTTACTTGTCGTCATTTGTCATGCTTTGTGCAATCGTTTTATGTTTTGTTTTATGACATCTTTTGTTAATGACCGTTGGTCAAGGGAGCAGTCTGTATTCGCCAATCAAAAGGGATGGATTCAACTTCTTTCAATCGCTGAACACATCCCTGGTGGGCGACATCCACCAGTGATTGCGCACACTTGCAGCAAAAAATTGGAGCAGACACACACTCTCGGCACTCAACGAGATCGTAAGTGAAACTTTGACTGCAGGGCCATTCAATCACAGACGACAGGAAGAGCTCTTCAGGAAACTTTCGAAAGTTAAGTTATGTCACTTCATTTGAATCGTCAAGTTGTCGCTTGCGGGCTGCGCGCAAAGAGACGTTCGATGACGGTGCCCTAGAGTGGTGAAGGTGCGCGGATGCAATCACTGTTGGCAGGATGAGGCGGATGAGTGTGTGATGGTTCTTGGATCGGAAAGTGTGGAGGCACGAGAGAAATTGAAGAGTCCCTGATGAATGAAGTGAACTTCAGTAGCCCCAATTGTGTCGGATCTGGTGGCTTTAAGGGTTTGTTTGTTGCCGTCAAGTTATCTGTCATTGCTTGTGTTTATCTTTTAATTGACAAGGAGTAGAGATTGGTGGAGTGGAGAAATATTTGAGTGAAGGTTGTTGTGAACTTACTAAAAGAAAGGTGCAATGGTGAGAGATTGGGGTGGTCTATAAGTTACATCATCATCCTCTGCAGTAACAATGGTCAATGACTGATATTGTTAAGGACCTAGAAAAGGCATGGTTTGTTTGGAAAATTTCGATGCATACAATGCACCATACATTCGACCTGTTACTGAAAAGTTGGTGAAATTTTCAACTGTTGTAGGAAGTGTTGGGAGATAGAGTAAGCAATAAACAGGAACCGTATGAACGAGCAGGCTACCCACAGAAGTTTGATTTGTGTGTGGCATGAGTGAAGGATAAACTATTCAATAGACCATCCGTGAAAAGGTACAATTTTTGACCATTTTTGAAACAATCAATTACGGCTCATGAAAAACGAGTATTCAATGAAGCAAAGTCAGTGCCCGATCTAAAAGATTTCAAAGTACGAATTGACGGGAAATTAGATTATGTTAAGGGTGTGGTCTGATTGGAGGGGAATTGCCTCGTGGAGCAACGGTCAATTCGATCATCTTCTGCGCACAACTCGAGTCCTTGAATTAGCCAATCATGAAAGATCGACTAAAATTAACCCCCAGAAAGGGATTTTTCTTGCATTATGGCAATGCTGGGCCACACAGGTTTGTAATGACCCGGAATAAATTAACGGAGCTCGGTTGGGAAGTTTTGATGCGTCCACCGTATAGCCAGAACCTTACGCCCTTTGGTTGCAGTTTATTTTGGTCTCTGGGAAATTTTCATGATAGTGAAAAGTCGGACAACGGAAGTGCCACTTCAAAACACTTGGCAAAATATTTTAGCAAGTTTATGTATATACTTACATCCTAGTACATACATGACTCCTATGTGGCGCATAAAGCCTCATAAAAAAATTCAATCAGTTTGATAACAGCGATTTAATCCCACGCCTCCGGGCCTTAATTGGCTCCCAAGGACGTCTAGAACTTTGTTGGTTTTAGCGGAGATCCTGTCGGGCGTTTTTATTGTTTGGTCGTCTTACTGTTTGGCCGATCCTGCAGTGTCTTACCTCATACGAAGTTTGTGATGCGAACGCATAATTCATACTCCAAGTAAACAGAATGCTTCGTAGACATAAAAAACACCTCAATCCGACATTTTATACTAAACGTTACTTTTCTGGATTTGCCGACTTTACGCGTGAGTTGAATATGCGCAGTTTACAAGTTAATTAGGTCTCCAAATTAGCCGCAATTGCTTTACGTGATTGGACATCCACATCCGCACCACTTCTGTACTGTGCTCCACAGAAAAGGACACTTCACGCTGTCAAAAGCGTTCTTAAAGTAAACGAACGCAGAACTCAAAGTTTATACGAACTATGTTTTTCAAGTCTGTACAGGAGCGATTTTCTCGAAAACCAAGTTGGATTACCCGAATTGCACTCCTTTGTTGTCAACAAATTTCAATCAAGAACGCTTTGCAAAACTTTTTTCATGGCAGTCTGTAAGTCAGTCATCAACACCACGTTTGCAAAATTTGATGATTTGCTACGATTTATCTTTTTCTTCTTTTATGACAGAAGAGTCTAGGGTGGAATGTCTAGACCTCCCTAGACAGGGGAATATTTCGTCAGATGGTTTCACTTGGGCAGACTAGTTTGTTGGGTTGCTTCTTCATTAGTATGCTCCATGGCCTAAGCATGGCTATCTCCTGTTTGTACAATGAGTCGTGTTCGCAGGCATTTCAAACCGGAGCCAATCATTCGCTCTGCTTGTCCTCCTTGTCAATAAACGTTTGACAAAGGTCATGCAACTTCTCACCCCTCGCGGCTCGTTGTGGGATGCTCAAGTCAAGATCGAAAACAGTACCAAATATCACACGCCTAACATGAACAACGTGTCATCCACACTCCAGTGTCACAAGTGACGAAGAAATTGAAGGACGGAGCTGCTTGTCGTGTGAAAATGGAAACCCGTATAGAGGATTCCTGATGTTCCTCTTCAAACTTTATCGCTTTACAAAGTAGCTCATGCATTGATCAAGTGCATCAAGTAATTTTCTCCACTCCACGACAATTACCACGCGTAGACACCCCTTTTAAAATTCCCCACGTAAAGAACGTCGAAAAAAATATTCTGAGCTTCTCGAAACTCCCTGTGAAAACTTTCAATTTCCAGCCGTTGAAAGGGAAATCACGGGCAGTCCACGCAATCAGTCAACCAACTCAAAATCCCAGTAAATACACTTCTCCTTCAAAGTGTTTGCTCTGAAAGCAACATTTGTGGAGCAACAGCTTGACTGCGTTGCTCTTGCTGCTTGCGTGACACGCAAGGATAAGTCAAACACTCAACTGCGCTTCGACAACCACACGAAACTCATCCAGATTGATCGCTTCCAAGTGCCATTGGTGCCATGACGACGACGACGACGTGACCGTTTGCTTGTTTTCATTAATTAAGTCTTTCCAAGCGTTGCGCATGCATTCAATCTCTGCCTCATCAAAGTCTTCACCTACATTCTTGTTTCAGTGCCTTTACAGCCAGTTCAAACACAAATCTCCAGAGGTGGAGTGTTGCCTGAAAGTGTGCCCTCACACATGTCTCTGAAGTTGTTGACTCAGACGACATCACTTGTGTTGCCTTGTTTACACTTAAAAGTAAAAGTTATGTGTCTCGCGGTTACATGGCTTATGACACAATTTACTCATCGAAATGCATCTCCGCGATTCTTTTCGGAACTACAAATCCAACAGAAAACCTCTCGAATGGAACGCAGTCCGTTGCGCCTATGATTTGAATGGGATTTGGGTTTTTGTTTGCCTTTGTGGGATGGTGGAGAACAGCATAGTGTGGCTGTGGATCGAAAACGGAAGTGGACGTGATTTACGGCGATCTCTGCTGTAGTCGATTGGGGTTTTGAGGAAAAATTTTGATTTTTTTCCGGTGGTATGCCTCAGGGGTGCCTGATATGAAGTGTTTGCATGACAAGAGGATGCAGATCGCACGTTGGTATTGTTTGGTGATGATTTATTGCAATCTTGGACGAACCAGCGCCAGTTGGGGGTACTGTTTTGAAAGAGGGAGGTTGTGTCTTGTGCTCCAGGTGCCCGTTATGTTGGTGGAACTATTCTTACAGAACCAAAAACGTTTTCTTGCGTATTATAATAAATTGGCCGGGAATGAGCATTTTCTGTGCTCTGTGACACATGCTGACCAGCGGCTATCGCTCAGGCCATCTCGATCTGAGTATAAGAGGATCCTGAGCTTAGACAGTTCATTGAGCTCATGAAAGAATCTTTCTTTTAACAAAGGAGATGGTCCACTTTTTTCACTTATTCCTCTTAGTCCCTACAACTCCAAGAGAAATCGCTCATCAGAAGGTTCATCTTTTTGGTCGTGCTTAAGCATAACATACTTAAATAGTGAGATATGACGAAGCTAGAGATGTTCACAGATATCTGTTCAATTCATCTTTCGGTTAAATGAGTGAATGAATGGCATTATGGGGCTTGAGTCTAACCCAATCCATGCCAGTTCATAGAATGAATTGGAATGACCAGGGACCCAGCAGAGTATAATTTTGTGACATCTTCGATGTTTAAGCTCCATTATGCAGTCTTTGAGAGACTCGGAGTCAATGCCTTCCGCTTGACTGTCTGTAGAGAAAAGGGATTTCCGTTTTCAAGTTTGAGAAACAAGTTATTAAACTCAGGTTTTTCGTAGTATAGTATTCCCAAGTCCCTTACGAATCAAAGATTCGAGTAGACTTAAATGTCTAGAATTTTCAAAATGCCAGAGAGCTGACTTGGCAGCAGAGTTCTTAAACTTATAAAGGTTGAAGGGACAGCTTCGTTTGCAGTTCCGCTTGTGGTGAGGATTTGCTTGCTAGATAAGCTCAAAAAAATGTATCGCATTGTAGTAAGGTCCACTAAATATGTTGAACGTTCGAAATAAGATTGCAACCGCACACTGGATCCACATAAGGATCGGTCGTCTTCTCCAATGATGATATACAATCATACACCAAAATTATGGAGTACAACACGCTCCCTTTTTGAGCAGGAAAGCAAGAGATATGAGGACAGACATTACAGAACATATGAGCTTAAGAGTGAATTTTTCTGTTGTTCGATCCAATTTTATTCGCAGTGCTGCCTTGATTGTAGCTACACCATGTAGAGTGTATAGACACCACTGTTCCAGTTCGAAAAGTTTGGAATCCATTGAACTGGGACAATGTAACAAAGAGCGGCCTAGGTTGAGATGGCCCTTACAATCGGAGGAGCCTCAACCAACTTGAAGTGCGTAACCGGAAACAGCTGATGAGAGATCGATGCCAGCAGGAGAGGGATGTTGATCGACGCCCAGGTTCATCCTGGACTGTAGCACTATGAAAGAAAATAGAAGAAGAAGATACCTTAAGTGCTGATTTGAAGATATCTTGTGTACCTGGTTGTGTAGAAAGTCTTTCTCTCCAGAACCTGTAGGGGAGGATTTAAATGTCTTGCAGCATAGAACAAATGTGGTCGCCGTGGCGTAGTGGTAAGTGCGTCGACCGCCGCGCAGAAAGTCTAGGTTCGATTCCCGGACGGGACACCTCGCATTTTTTCACGGCACCACCTCGGTCGAGTTGCTGACAACACTCAAAGAGTATCAATTTTCTATGGAAAGCTTCTCAAATCTCGCCGTTCGGAGTCGGCAAAAAACTGTAGGTCCCTTCTACTCGTTTGAGAACAGTGGAACGCACAACACGAGTAGTTGTTGTAGAAGCTCGGCCCTGGTCCCTTGTGGACTGTAGTACCACTCAATTATAGCATAGGACAATAATTACTCCTTCTTCTTCTGGATCTGTGTGCTTAAGGGTTCTTAAGAAGAAATCTTCAATAATGGACCTAGGTCTAGCTACTTCAGCGACCACTTTTGTTGCGCAAGATATTTTTTCTCTCACATATGCAGCGGGCCTGCAGGTTATTGCCGAATCTGAGCGGCGAAATCTTTTTAATAACCAACCAGTAATCTTTAAGTCTTGTTAGCAATTTGTCCAGGAATCGAATCTGCCACATACATATGTATGTATGTATAACAAAAATTAATCCCTGTACTTCCGATCTGTGTGTTAAGGTCGTTTTATTCCTAAAGCCTCCAGACAGCACTGGAGTTCACTTTGTTTACAGATGGATCTAGATTCTGCTTCAGTATATTCCGATCAGTGTTCACCGACCATCCCCACCCTCCCTCACGTGATAACTTTGCCTTCACTGTGGCTTTTCGTTTTTCAGAAATTAGTTTATTTCCACCTCTGGTGCATTAAACACTTGCTGTATGTGTGATAAAATGTCCAATTTCATTGGCAGAAAATATTTCAAAATGTCAGTTTTTTTGTAAACTTCATTTGTTTTCTCAGGTTGCCTGCACCAACATTTTTTTTTCTGCATTACGATGCTTACATGATCGCTTTACACTGATTCTAGAATTTTTAAGGGAACGACTAAGTACAAAATCTTCTTGATTTCTTCCTTTTTTAAATACTTTTATGGACTACTGGAAGTGGTACATTTTGATGATACAATGTCTGTTCGTCAAGAGTGCTGTTTCGTGCTTCAATCAGTGAGGTCTTCTGATTTTTTTTGAGAGTTTGTTTCATTTTTTCCTCTTCAACGTTCAGCAAAGTTAAAGAAGTTGTTGGATTTTCACCGCATCGTTCGAACGAAACTACAAACGACTCGGTGCTTGAAAACGAAACCTTAAAAATGTGTTCACAATAAAAAAGTAATTTGAACAATAAAACTGTAAACAAATAAGCGATTAAATAAAATTCTAAATCATCTTAATCGACACAATTTACTGCGATTTCAAAATCATTTATGTCACATCTACTCAATTTACGATCATCCGCATTCAAGGACTGTAAGTGTCAACCTCACTTCAAACCCGCTTTGAAAAAGTTGCAAATTTCATTCCGGTAATCGCATCACTTAAAGAGTAAAATTTTACAGTCAGGCGACATAAAATTGCTTGTCAGAAGCGCCAATTTTTTGGGAATTTATTGACAGTGTAGAATCGCAAGACCTGTTTGACTGATGGGACGTGCCACATTGTCTGACATTTGATAATTCCACAAATGAATGGTTGGGTGGAATGGAAAGCAAGTTTCGAACAGAAACCACATTCGACTGCTCATGTTTGTTTCGAATCCATTGTCGCTCGTTGATGACAGATGCTCCCTAACCGTCTAAAGTTTCCCATCCACATGATTTGCTCACATCCATTAAATACAGAACTCAAGCACCATCACAAGCTCTAGAAATAAATACAGCCGCACAGATTATCTATTCAATTTTGAATTTAACGCAAATTTTAGTTCCACACGCCAAATTCGTTCCCACTCAGCACTGAAATGCATTGCTGCCGCTCATGTGCCACTTGGCGCCATTGAAATCCGCTTGAGCATCACACCCCAGCTGCTTTGTTCTGATTCACTCCCGCCGCACCAATCGGCAATTATTCTAACCGCTGACTCTGAAAATGCATACTCTCCGATACATTTCTCGGCTTTCTATGCGATTATCGAGCGCAACCGTTTGTTAGAGTGCCGATAAGAAACTGCAGTTGAGCGATCCGGTCGGATGCGTAATGCATATCGCCCCGCGGCCGCTACCGTCAACGCGTCACGGCCAGATGCAATCGGAGCACACGAAAACACGGTGAAAATGATTAATGAATGCAAATCCAGTGAATCCGATCTGAATGCATGTACCGATTGTGCAGCGATACGGGTCCACGTTTGCAGCTGACACACACGCACGGGATGTCAGTGGATCGGAACCGATATCCGACGCGTTCACCGGAATGCAGTGCACATTGATTTCGCAACAAATTAAGCGATTTTCCCTAATTCATTCTGATCTCAGTATCTTTTCACGTGTGGCGGTTAATTGGTCGCGCGATACGTGCATGATTTGCGCTCTCTCCCTGCTCGCGCACCGCCACTGACGCCGGTCTGTTTATGTGTCGGCCAGTTAACTAAATGGACTTGGCACACCGCCTTTCACTGGCGACAATCGGTTTTCAGGTAACCACTGTGCCGTGCATCTGTTACACAATCCGACGCGACGGCGGCGCTTCGGTCGGTGGCGGTGGTGGCGACGAGGCGGAGTACTTCTTGGATACACGAAACGAAATCTAATCAAAACACCTTTCACTTTACGCTCGATTTTGACTGAATTGAATTCGAGGGGGATCCAGACGCCCGCCCGAATATGGAGACATGCCGCCACTGCCGTTGTCGTTTCTGCGCTCTGGGCGCCCCGAGGCGGTACGAATCGCTTTGATACTTTCAATATGCTGCTACCGCCGCGCCGCCGGCCAGAGAGAAGTGAAACAACAATTTACGGCGCATATGTTTGTTTAGTCCCTAGGCGGGGTGTTTGAGCGACAGCACATGAAAAAGGGTAATTGTCGTGTGAAAATCCCCCTCGTCACTGCAGAAAAAAAAAAGGAACATCCGTGTAGCCCCCGTTAGTCGAGTGTCAACAAAGCGGGTCGTGGGCGGGTGGGGCTGGGACGTGCATTTGTTTGCAAACCACAAACTGGATTTACATTTTTCATTTTCCACAGTGGAGGGGCGGAGATAATTACAAATTTTTTTTTCAGCTCGTTGTGTTCTTGCGGCTTTTCCGTGTCAAACGGGAGCAGCTCACAGGGGAAATCAAGCGCGATGGCAGCGGATATCAGCGGTGATGTTTTTCTGTTACATCTGGATGTTGAAGTCACTTCTAACGTGTATCTGTTATCATATGCGTGATGTGCTGAAGTCTAACTAACAATGATAAGACTCAATTTTTTAATTTTTGCAACAGGGAAATGTCATAAAGGACCGATAGAAATCGATAAGATAGATGGAGAGAGACAGAGAGTTAAAGCGAAATAGAGATAGAATGAGATAAAAGTTGTAATATTCCTTCAGGAAAGTAAATAATATCGATACTTTAGAAAATTTGGGAAAAGGTCAAATCAAAATTTTTAAAAGTTCAAAATAACGTCATTCAGCAATAAATAGCTGTCACAAATATTCGCACCACAAAAATGTATCATCTTTTCTCTACAGTCTTCTAAAGTTTACATTCCCGCAAGCCCCTCCAGCAAGCACGATCTTTGGACAGCTGTCTCCAGTTGCGCACAGCAAGTTCCTTGAGGTCCTTCTCCCCTTGTCTGCCAAGGTTCTTCTGGCTTTACAGTACCAAGACATCCTAAATGTTTGACTCGAAGACCCTTAACTAGACACATGCCTCTGTACAGCCCGTACAGCTCGTGGCTTAAACTTCTCCAGACTCCTTTATCGTAAACAGGACCAATGTTCGCACGCACAACTTTTCTCTCAAACGACCAAGGACTTCTTCATCCACTTTCAATGATGTCCATGCCTCTGTGCCATAGATAAAGAAGGGGATGGTCAAAGTGTTATACAAAGGCAACTTGGTGCTTCGAGAGATGGCTCTGTTACTCAATTGCGCCTTTAACCCAAAGAAGCAACGATTCACAAAAGTAATTCTGTGCTTGATCTCTGTACTGCCCCTGTTTACTCCGGAGTCGAGGTAGACGAAGTTTGTGAGTTATGCACGTTCTCTTCGAGAATGATGTTGAAGAAGTCACAGGACAGCGCATCGCCTTGTGTAAACCCTTTTTTGACATTGAAGGTTTCGAGTTCGTTACTGACCTTGATCCAATAGCGAGTGTTCTCCATCGTCATCCAACGTTAGCTGGCGAGTTTAGCAGAAATGTCAAAACTACACATGATGTTGTATAGCTCGCCGCTTTGCTAGCTGCCATATGTAACCTTGAAATCGACGAATAGGTGCTGGGTGTCGATCTGCATTTCTTGGCTCCAGTTCTCCAGGATCTGCCTTAGTGTGGAGATTTAGTCGATGGTGGACTTCCTTGATCTGAAGTCCCATTAATAAGGACCTTTCAGATCATTGACAATTGGTTGCAGGCGTTTACAAAAAAAGGTGTACAGTGTTAAAAATCCTCGATAGTTGTACCAATCGAAGGGGTCACCTTCGACATTGAGATACCACTCATTCCCTTAACTGATCTGCAAGGAGTTTTTGTCAAATGTATGTAAGTTGGGCATAAAGACAACCACCAATGTTTATGAGTCGCGAGTGGTTGGAGAGGGTCTGCTCTTGATACTGTCACCATCGGAAGTGACATCCCCTCGGGTAGACTGTGTCCTGCTTTAGGCGGAGGTCACCCTACTGAACCGAAAAAGAACCTTGTGGCTATGTGGGAAGTTTATGGAGCTTCGGGCGGAATATAACCAGTTAAACGCATTCTCTCATGATACATCACATTAGAGTGAAGAGCCCATAGATCAGATAGTTGGGAGAAGTCATAGCTCGTGTAATATGCTCTTGAATCAGCTTTAAAATGAAATTATCTGTATATCCTGATCAGGATTAGTTCGTTGTACAAGAACTTCTCGGAATAGAATTTCTTGTACTGGGACTTAGTTGTCGGATATAAGTGATGGCCCGATGGTATTGTTTTTCGAAACCCCATATAAATCGGGGAAGTAAGTTGAATCAAACTGCACACGATAATTGGCTGGATAAGAGCCATTGAGCGCATTCCCTTTACTCTGCTTTCAAGTTGGTATCAATCAAAATACCAATTTGTCACAGAAAAAGCTCTCTTAGCTTCTGTCAGAGCAATGCTTACTGCAATACAATATTTTACGCAGTTAACGGCTAGCTTTATGGGTCAACAGTGCCGAACTTTCTTCCGTTTTCCTTGATCCTTGGACAGCGGGGTTCGAACGAGAATAGTTTTCCACTTTCGGAAGTTAATCTTCAACGTTCAGTCTTAACAGAATTACTGAATTTTGTTCAAGTAACACAGCAATAAGTTTTTGATATATTCACACTCGACCTGGACGCTTGTAGATCAATAATCTACGCTATTAAGTGCGGCATGGAACCTACACAATTGTAAGTTAATGTCACGAAGAGGTCAGCGAACCAACTGCTCCCTGTATGCATTTTTATGTGAATTGTCATTCTTCACAACCAGCTTCCTAGTTGTGATCATATCATAGTTCATTGAAAACAATGTGTTACTTATGTCGCATCTGACCCCTTGAGGAAAAGGTTTTCTAACCACACGGTGTCGATCAGGCAGACACCTGTCCACCCGTTCTTTTGTTCTATTTCATTGAATCTAGGAGACGAATTTAGTCGCGGCATGTATGCTCTCATGCCCTGCCCTGAAGCACAATTGGTTGTACGGCACGATTTGCTTTTTCTGTCAGAGCTTAAATGAATCATACCAAGTCAAGTCACCATCTACGCAGACTATCCGAAAAACAAAACCTCCGATACAAAACAAAATACAGTCATTTAAAGTCCTTGAGGGAAAACTCCACTAAATCAATATTTGAATGAGTTTGAATTGACCCCCCCCCCCCCCCTCACCAGCTACCACGCAATCAATCGAGAACAACTATCCCACCAGCAATCATCTGAATGCATGTCAATTTCCACTCTGATTTAATACGAAACAAAATAATTCCCCCGACAACGGCGATCAATGCTTGCAACACACCCCAGTCAATAAACCAGCACTCAATCATCATTTGCAGGACTCTCCGCAGACAGTCCATTGGTTTTATGTTTCACTCCGGTGCTGAAATCGATTAAAATTCACTTAATTGCCAACGCCCATCCGCAGGACAATGATGAGCGGCCATCGAGGCTGAAATCAAATGGAATCCACTCGACGTCCGTCAGCCTGCGGCAAAACCTGTGTATTAATTTAACATTTTAATCGACGTAAGCACGAGCCAAACATGCACTCATCCCCCGCCCCGTGGACTCAGGGATCCTCGTGAAATGTTTCCGATTCCATTCTGACAGCGGCCGCGTGTCAGTTCGTCGGTCTTCATGAAGCCATCACCAGCTGGGCGCACGAGAGGAGCGAGTACACGCTGCCCGAGTGTAATTAAGTGCCTATTAACTAATTAACTGTTTGAATGATGGAATGGTCTTCTGCGTTGAATTTATGACGCAGGCACATTTTTTCTCATGTCGTCAGTGACCTGCGAACGGGAAAAAAAGCCATAAAGCAGACGCGCACGTCCCCCGGACGCCTCCGGCCATTGAAGAGATTCCTTATTCAAATCAAGCGCTCATTGAGGCATTCCCTCGATCCCGCACTCGCCGCAGAATTGGCACATGCCAGGAAATTTTTGAATAATTTCAGAGAAGCGGAAGGAACGGCGGTTCACAAATCCGTCAGATAATCTAATGCTTGCGGACAAGCCCATGAATAAGGGATCAGCGGCAGTGGGTGGAGGCCTTTTAGCGTCCCCTGGGAAATGGAAAAATTATGTAAAGCGGTGCCTTGTGCCGGGCTGCAGCGGCAGCAGCAGCTGCTGCTTCCGAGCACGCTTCAGTTACGCATTAACCTTAAATTTGGTCCGCGATTCTGAAAATGCAAATGCTGGATGAGTTTGTGTGTGCGTGCGCATTGAGGGGAATGTTGGTCAAGTTCAGTGAGAAATTAACAAGTCTGACAGCCTTTGTTCAGGTCTGACGTGACATCTAATTACGAGAGCTGGCTGCGGACGAAGGCGTGCTTTGTGGTCCATTTGACGTATCAATGACGCGGGACGTGGTGGGGTGATGTGCGGTTTGCTGGGCAGCATAATGCTAATTTGAGCAACGGTCGAGTGTGTGAGTGAACTGGTCTAACGATGATGGTGGGTGACAGCTGATCGTGGTCTTGCGGCTGGCAGCAACTATCTTCCGCCGGTATGGAATTTGATTTCGATGCCGAAGGCCTTCGGAAGTGGCTTGATAACGAGAATGACGTTGTGACCTTTGTGTCGCCGGTACGATGGGCGCTGAGGTTTTTGGTGTTTCTTTTTTTTTTTCTGTGAAATAGAGCGGAATGCTAGAGTGTGGCCTTTGCTTCTGCATTTGAATGAGTTTGTGCGTGATTTAAGAAACTTCGAGATGTCTGTGGGAAGTTGTGTCTGGCGTCTTTTATTTCGTGAGACAGATTGGGACAGCAGTGTGTGGAATTGTTCAAAAATCAATGAAGTGATGGGACTCAGTGTTTGTTTGAGAGGAGCATGAACATCATTGTCTCTGTGAACAGGCTGTACGGGCAGTGCATTCATGACTGACTGTGCACAATCACATTGAAGACTATCTGTACTCAGAGGGATGGAGATAGATAAATAGATTATCCAAGGAGATAGTCGTTGTAGGCATTAGAAAACGTCTAGCCTTAGTCTGACCTAGTGTTCACGATTTCAGTGGAGTGGGAAGTTTGATTTGAAGTGAATAATGAACGAATGAGTGATGTTTTGTATCATGGACAAATGTTCAATCTTAACGAAACTCTTGACATTATCCCGGTTGCTGTCCCTTGTTCTGACATTGAAGCAGATTGAAGGACATGTGTATGAGGAAGCCTTTATTGGCTTTTCGTAGAATGACAGGTTTGTAAGGGACCTCAATGTATGGTTGAGTTTTTTTCTTTTCCAACATCTCCATTAATTCCACAAAGTATAGAGTCATTCAGGCTGGTTTCAACTTAGTACCGCTGGCTTTTGGCATCTAGTAAACTTAGCTGTCATGTTAAGTATCACAATATTAGAGAAATATTTGCCATTTACGATAACGGATTGCTTTGTAATCGACAACTCCCTTAAAATTATTACAACTTTCTACAACCACTTTTAGCCCATTACGCTTATGATTATGGCCGTCATAATCGATGATTTACTCAAGCAATCGACTTTTTTTTAGTTTAAAAGGCATTTTTTATTATTTATCTAATGGTATTTTAAAACTAGGTATAAAACGCTTACTGGCTCTATGCGGGCGCTCTAAGCTGAACTATTGATATATTTGTTTTGTTTTTGCCTTTCGGCGTCATTGCTAGTTATTTTTTTTTTAATAAAAACTATTATTTATTTTGTAAAACTAACTCAAGCAATCGATGCGAAGTAACTTGTGGACAGTAGAAACATTACTGATGTTGAAAAACCTGTGCATCATCGAAATGAACGGTTAGTCGAAAATATTGTTGTCGTACGTGTGACTATTGCCGACAATTAGATTTCCTATTCGCAGTCGTTCACCTCAATATGGAAAATTTTCTCTTTATTTGTATCTCCATCCTTTAAAGGTGCAACTTATCCAACAATTGAAGCCTTCACAATACCATAGATACACTTCTTGGATTTTTGGAAAAAAAGAAGATACTTCGAACAACATTTTCTTCACCACCACCACCCACAAGTGACCTAAGAGGTGCTATTGCATCCAAATGGAAGTAACTATTTGGTGTACCTAATAGTCGAAAGGTGTCATTGGTATGTAGTTTTTCGAAGACACCAATGGATGGACGGTTGCAGTCCATTGGAAGCAAAATGGTCGAATAATAAACGATATGTTTTGGTCAACGTTTGAAGATCCTGATGACTTGGACGATAAGTGCGTTCAACAAGACCGCACAACAAGCCACACAAAATGGCCAATTATGGCTTTATCTAGTGAGAGGTTTCCTGGTCGTGTAATTTCAGTAAGATCAAGTGACTTGCTTTTTCTTTAAGGCTTTCCTTTCGAAACTGAAAAATTAATTATCCTTTATAACCTCATCAAACTCATTCGAAATTTCCTTTCCTAAAATCTCCTTTTTTTGTGTGCACTCCTTCTCCGTGATCTTTGACAACCTCGCAGACCGCATCTCCTATAACACAGGTCTCATGGACATGCCGTCTGATGCGGGTTGATCCATCTGCGTCGCTTATAGAAAGTCGACTTTCCCCGTGTCCAAGACTGACTCTGGCCAGAAACTGAACCAGAAAGGGAATGTATTCGGATTTTCACCCACGGCTCCTAGACGACGGAGGGATCTGGGGCTGGGGCTTTCGTGGAAGAAAGCATTGATCTTCTAGGCGGAAACGTTTGCAATCCTAATGACCACTAACTATATCGTGAAGAACTAGTGAAAGGGACGAAGTATCTGTGTATGCTGCGACAGCCAAGCTATTCTTAAGGTCTTATTCAACCCTTTAACCACTTCCAAGATAGTAAAGGAATGCAAGTCTTCCCTTAGTTTGGTCGGCAAACTGAATTCGCTAAGACTTGCCTGGGTCCCGGTACATCACGGGATCACAGGAAACGAGGTTGCCGATGAACAAGCTAGACTAGGCCCGAACCCACCTTGAAACTACCCGCTTCCTCGGCTAGGGCTTCCGTCGACGGTTGGATCTCCCAACAGCACAACCAGAGATGGCATGACTCTCCATGATGCATGCTGACCAAGTGTTTGCTTCCGAACGTCAGCAAGAAATGCGCTGCTTTTCTGTTATCTCTCGACAGAAAAGAGTGCAGAAAACTTGTACAAACGGAACACTTCATCTTCGCTAAGCACCTAAGTCTGTTTGAGCTTAGTGCTGACACCCTTTGCGACGCCTGTGCAAAAGGTAAAGACACTCCAGAGCACTTTTTCTGTCAATGTCCCGCCTTTGCTCGTATCAGGTTGGTGGCTGTTTGGCGCTGACGTGGTGGGTGCTGAAAACTTAAGTTCGTTATCACAGCAGTGCCTACTGGTCTTCTTCAGAAAACCAAGAAACTACAGTAGATGAAAGTTACTTCCTGGTAGAACAATGGACCAGTTTTTGAGTTTGAGCCCTCAAGCGCAATTTATTCCATTCTATAGCAAAAGAAAAAAGATCTCTGTGAACGCATAATGCAAACAATTTCTATTTTTGTGTTTCCGCACTGCACACACACCCATGCTCGTGGGGTTTTAAAAAAATTGGAGGTCAGAAAGACTGGATTGTCTGTGAATCCTACATCATATCAAGAGTGTATGGTCATGGCTTTGGCAAAGAATGTCAAAAGGACTTAAACCCATTTCCATCAATCTCTAAGATGAACATGGACCCTTCAATAATTTTGCAAATGTTCCGCTTGACATTTATCTTTTCCTTTGAAAGGGGCAACGATGGAATTTTTAGGCTTCCTTCCGAAATATTTGACCGAATTCATACTGGACGAAATTCACAATATTCCGAGGCACATTTAAAAAAAGTCTCAATGTCACCCAAGAAGCCATTCTGAACTGGTTTCTATCCATGGCGTCGTCTTCGTCTAATTGCGGTCACTGTGTGACACACGATCTAACAAGCCGGTGCTAATTTTCGCTGAAAAGTTCGTCGAACTGCGAAAAACAGTCTTGGGAATTCCGCATCAATAAATTAGTGGAAGTCTGAGAACATCTTCAGCGGGAAGGATTAAATTCATTGTAGCAAACTTGTCTGAAACTTCTGTCAAATTGTGGAACAGTGTGTCAAGAATGATATCAGAAGCACACACGTACGTCTCCAAATTACTCGTTAAAGGCCTTAGTGGGAAATGGTTAAGAGACTCTCTCACAAAATCCACGCGGCAGTACCTAGAAAAAACATAAGAAATGGGAATTGACACCCACCAGCTATTCGGCTATTTGAAGGTCGCACATAAAGACAAGCTCTACAATGTTTCGTTTTGGCATGTCTACCAAACTGGTAAGTTTGTGTAGGATGACGATGGAGAAGTGACGACACTGAATTAAACTTCACCTTCAATGTCAAGGAAAGGCGACGCAACTCAAATGTCAACAGCAGATGCTAGATCTTGCACAAATCCGCTCAACCGCTTGCTTACGCTGACGACATTGACGTGATTGGACGATCACAGCGATCTGACAATGAGGCGTTTGCTGCCATTGAAGGACAAGCGGCTAAAATGGGTCTTGTGGTAAATGAAGGAGAAATAAAGTGCATTCTGTCATCACGGAAGGACGCATAACGTCGACGTGTCGGACAGACAGGCAGAAACCTTGATGTAGTCGGCTCTGGAGTAAACTCAGGCAATGACACCAGTACCAAGTCAAGTGAAGAATCACTGTTGCCAATTGCAGCATCTTTGGACTCAGATGCCAACTCTCCAAACATCCAGCTGACGTTAACACTCCGACCATCCCTGTCCTGCTCCATGGCACAAAGACATGAACATCATTAAAAGTGAATGAAGAAGTCCTTGGTCGTTTTGAGAGAAAAGTTCTGCGTGCGAACATTGATCCTGCTTTTATCAATGAAGTCTGGAGGAGAATGTTAAGTTTAACGGGCTGTACGGAGACATGCCTCTAGTTAAGCGTCTTCGGATCAAACATTTAGGATATCTAGGTTCTGTAAATACCGAAGAATCTTCGATTCCAAACTATTGGGCACAGTAGCAGACGACGTCCTCGAACGGAGAGGCACACACAAGTGGAGAAGGACCACAAGCAAGTTAGTGTGTGACACTAGAGGCACCTGGAAAAAAATTGTGGTGGCTGGGGAGATTCGTTTTTTAAGACCCTCGTCCACCCCGGATTGAAGCGCCAAAGAAAGAAGAAAAAATACAAGCGACACGCTGACATGGGACATCATTCTTGGGAAGATCAGCTAATGGCTTACACGAAGGACATTGATGCTCTTAGGCGAGCACAGTAATCCGTCAATGAGGGGTTCCCTGGTGTAGAAATGGATGTGGAAAATGGATCCGACACCAGGACAAAGAATATGCTGTCGTCGAGAAGGGTACAATTCTTAACGCTTACAGCTTGCCAATCTGTCATAAGAAGTCAAAGTGTGTTGAATCCAGACATGCACCATACCCTTGTAGTTCTCCACACATGTCTTTCATCATAAGCAAAGTCCTTGATCGCCGCTTAAAATTTAGAATTCGTTATGCACTTGCAATGCAAAGCGATTCATCTACTGAAAGGGGTTACTTTTGATCAGTCTCTGTGCCCGTAAAACAAAGAACGAGTCTTTAAGTGAGCACATACCCAACGGCACCTGAATACGAATTTCCAGCAATTGACTGTGAATTGAAGGACAGCTTGCTTCTGAGAATTTTCGAATTACCAACTCCGATCGAATTTCTTGTTAAACAAACCAAGCCAATCAAACTTTTTTGTCTTCTAGTAAATGTTCGCCGCTGGCATGAGGTTCCATTGATAGTCTATCGCATTACCCGACTTTGCCTCCGTCTCGCACACGCACTTGCACTCGCACTCGCACTCAGTCTTTTTTTGTTTGAAAAAGAAAAAGTTTTCTTTTGTGAAAATTCCTGGAAACATGTGATCAAACGATTGAAACTCATTTGTGGCATACTTCTCCCATTTTTTTCTTTCATCTCTTGTTCGTCTTCACTTCGAATTGAAAACAACCGTGAAATCCAATTAGCGAGCGATTTTCATAGTGAATCAAAAGATTACGGCTTTGCGTTGAGAGTGAGTTGCGTGAGTGCTGTGGAATTGCATAGAAAATTGGTAAACATCGCAGAGACTGATGGTGAGAGGCTTTGTTGGGCATTTTTGTGGGTTATTCAGTAAAGTTGGTGTGGGCCGTTAACTGTTCACGGGTTAAGATGACTTTGTGGCTTTCGTTTGGCATGTAGTTACGCGCACTCTCCTAGAGATTATCTGAAACCATATTGAAGGCTATCGCGTGTTTTGTAAGCTTTTCATAATTTTCACTGTGAAATATTTTTCTGTGAAATTATCAGATATTCCACTTTCAAATCAAAGCTACGCAGGAGAGTTTCTTTCTGGGCGCCACTTTGATTAAATGATTGAGACAGCATTTGGTACTGTTAACCATGTGAGGGAGCCTATTTTAAGTGGATGAAATACCAGAAACTTTGTTCTTAGAGCCCCTGTCGCTGCTTCCATGCTAAACCTGTTTTTTTTCGTTGGGCGCCAGTTTGATAAACAAAACAAGACATAAGGCAATAATTTGAACTGTAGACAATGTGTATCTAGTTTCAGTGCCGACGTTAGATAGCGGCGATCAAATATTTATCAGCAGAAGAGAAAAGACCAACGGCAATTCCCGCTGATTAGATGCCAACACTTTAAGAGAGGTTTTCAAAAACAGTTAGGTCGTAGAAAGCTGCTGACTTTAGTTAGTTGAATATTCCTCTTAAGAATCTGTTTTTACAAGCTCTCATTGGTATATAAACGGCAATTTATACAAAGGGTTTTTTGTTGGGCGCCAATTTAATAACGAAGCATTCTAAAACCAATCTTCTGATCTAGAAACGAAGCACATCTTGCTCTGATAACGATATTTAAGAGGCGAAATAAAACTTTTACTCAGAGAAGCTAAATTCCAAACGGTCACCGGATCTGAAAAGATGTCCAAACTGTGTAGAAATATTTTCTCCCTTGCCGGAACAAGTTTCAAACAAATTTTCGAGCAGAAGATTGTACATACATGATCGTGGCTTAAATTTATGTAACAATTGTGTAATATACTATTTTCAGCCGGCTCTCATCAATGCTTTGACTCTTTTCCTCGGGCGCCATTTCAACATAAATGCCGAAATCTCCCTTTCTTTATCAGAACGTCACTTAGTATGAAAAAGAAAGTGCTTCATGCCATAAAATGTACCGAAAGACGCAATCGTTTCCACAAATTGAAAGCTTTGATTATCAAAAAATTTTAGTGACACTACGGCCCACAAGGGACAAAGTCCTAACTTCCTTAGCAACGACGAGGACTTGTGCGTGCTATTGGTCTATGAAAGGAGACTAACAGTTTTTTTCCAACTCCGAACGACGAAATTTAAAATATTTCTCATAATAACCACTCGGAAGAAGTGGTGCCAGGATCAAAAATTCGACTCCCAAATTGAACCTGGGATCTTAAGCCTATGAGTCGATGGACAAACCCACTTCCCACAAGTATAGGAGCCTGAATCTCTCACATCATGCAATTTGACAAATTCTCCCCAGACATTGCAGTTCATACAACCTACACCTTCCAACAAGACAAACGAGCAAGGTGCTCCTACCAACACCCACTCAACAGCCATCATCAATCAATCCATTTAGAACGTTTGTCGCGCAGAGAAAATCGCTTCTTTGAACGCCCCCGGCGAACTGTACAATCTCATAACCGACAGCACTCCCGACCCTGAACCCAGTTCAAATTGATAATCTATTCACCAGCACCAGCACCAGCCCAGCCTTTGAACGATGGTATGCCACTGCTGCGGCTGAAGGCAGGGCGTCTCTGCCATCATCTCTCGAGTGCATGCAAAGCGATTACGGCTGAGTACACAGAGTGGCGTCGAGTAATTAGCCTTCAGTCAACGAGCAGTATTCCATCATTTGCGTATATCATTATCGCAACCGACACTCGATAAATAACCCACCCCCGCCTGCGCTCCGTCCGCAGATCATTGGATTGCCAACGACTACGCGCTGCGCAGCAGAGGAGAAAAATTACATCCCTGCGAGTGCTCCACTTGGCATCTGGCCAGCGTTTAGGGTGTCAGCATGCATGTACGCAGTGTCCTCGTTAGGAATGCAGAGCTGCTCCTCCTAAATTCAAGGCTCCTGCAGTTTTTGAGCTCCGATGCCATTCTCTGGCTCTCCACTTGCATTCATGTTCGTAATTAACGCCCGTCCATTCGAACGGTCCGGACAGTACACTCGTCCGGTCGAGAGGGCTGCCACTGCCACTTAAGGCGGCCGATGCTCTGCGTAGAGGACCGGCAGAGCAATCGATGCCGAGTTCGGTGCCGCTTCACTTCGCATTGTCATCGAAAAAGTTTATCCATCCCTTCCCATCCATTACGGTGGGGACTCCAACTAGGGTAGGAAACTTTTATCCCATATCGGACGACTTGGACGATTCGGAGGAATCTCCACAGATGACTTCAAAAGTTGAAACTCCAACGCCTGCGGAAGGGGCCGAATCTTTTGGCAGCAGAAGAATCAATGTGCGGATGTATTCGACTGTGACGGAGAGTTGCAGAACACGGGGGGCATTTGTGCCCCCTGCCATTCGGTGTGCGGTACAAAGAGTGCCGTAACCGCTGCAACAGTAAGCTGCGCATCAATGACGATGCATCTGAAATCGTTTGGAGATTTCTTCATCCAGATATACATCACAAGCGGGCGCTCTTAGACATCATCTAACGGTGTGATGGCGGAAAGGAGGGGCGAATCGGCACTCAGAGGCGCTCCGAGACAAAGCAGAACGAGAAACTTGAGCTCAATTGTTGACAGAGAGAGACGGGAGAAGGGAGACTTCAAAATGGGTTCGCTACCAGCAGAAACGGGCGCACACACACGGGCCTGGCGTAAGCTCGGTTGAAGGTTTTTCGTTTTCTGTGCAATTTATTGCATCCACGTTCAATTTCATGAAAAATTGCAGTGACTCTTGTTATCTCGTGTTACCTGGCTTCTGCTGGTTGCCCGACACTGCTGCCACTCTAGGGCCGTGTGCCGTATGTCGTGTGACGTGCCACTGCTTTGGTGGTGGGTGGGTGGTTGGTGAGTCAGTGAAGGCGGAAATCTTGTGGTGCCGACGTGATGGATATCAAAGAGCGGTTTGGTTGGAATTTCGGTTATGCTGTGAATACGGAAGGAGGAGACGGCCTGGCATTGTGATGGCTGGAGTTCCTAGTTGCCGCACAGTTGCCGGTGGAGTTATGAGCACATGGGTTTGATAATAATCCAGCTGAGGGGGGAGATTTGGTTTTGAAAGCTTGTGAAGAGATTCTTTTTTTCTGCAGCTCTGGAGATGTGTTTTATGAGGGGGGAGGAGGGACGTGACGAACATGGGACTGAAGAGATTAGTCCTGTTTCGGAGGGGCTGGTCATGAATATTCGAGTCGTAAGTACTGGCCATTTGAGCTTCAGTTCCTTGCTACAGCATGCAATTACAATCAATGGGGGAATAGAATGTCGATTGTTGTTTTTGTATCAGAGGCACGGAATCAATTGCCTGTCGGAGGGATTGACGAAACAAGCTTAAAGCAATTCTCGACTACGGTTTTAGAACAGGGTAATCAAATCAAATCCGTTTTCATTGATTTTATTACGTTTATGGTAAATGGAAGGTTTTTCTTTGGGCGCCACTTTCAATTTTTCTCATTTTCATCAGAAACTTTTATTGTGTTTCAAGCATATTTCGAATATCCTGGTCAATGAAAGTACCGAGGAATAGGAAAGTAAGGGAGCAGGTACCGCTGCGTCAAGTAACAGAAACAAAAATGACGTACGTCTGATTACAGGCGTACTTATTGGTAGGAACGAAGCCTAGGCGCCTCATGAACTGACTCCTGTAGGGGTTGCCAAGACGAAGATGGGGAAGACAACGTCCTTTACTGCCTAGGAACCTGCTCATTTCTTGTAGCAATAAAAAGGACTTCTATATTACTTCTATAACAGGCTAGACGAGAGAGAGATCAGCAAATCCCTTAGGGAAACGCTGGCCAAGACATCATCGTTGTTGTGCAAAGTCAATCGTAAGCTCACAATTTAAAGCGTTAATAAAATGATACTCTGCCAGATGGTGAGTCAATTCAATAGTCTGATTGACGTTCAATTACGAACCGTTCACGGAGCGGCGCTTAAAAAATATCCCTGCAAACAAAACTGTCACTCACCTGCAGAATGTTAAATTGCATTTTTTTGACGTCCGCGCCTGAGTGGTGCTTTCAGTTGTGTCCGAATTTGTAGGTGACTGTTTTTCCTTTGAAATCCTCTCAGATCACATTTTGTGGCACACCACCATATCTGACACATTTTCAATTTACACACAACACACCCTGTCAGAAAATGGATTCACTGCAAACGGGTGTTGTCTTTCACATCATGCGGTCTCGTAAAAGATACTTCTAAGGACAACTGACCTCCTTGGAAGTCCTTCGATCCCAGATCTTTCAGTGTCAAGGAGAGGTCACGTGGCCTCTGACTGAAGCAGTTTGTCATCATCACCTTCTCCACGACGACGTCATGCTAATGCGAACAGTTTTCCACTATGACGACGACGACGACGCTGCTACCTTCGCTTCGGTGGTCTCGTTTCACTAAGCTATTTGCATGGAACTCGATACGATGTGGATGACTTCATTGGGGGTCGGTCTGCTGGGGCATGCTGCCAGTGCCATCGTCAATTCGTCGCTTGGAAAACGGATGGCACGCAGGGCCAAGTTGCGGTAAATGGCATGCGATTAGTGCTTCATGTGGAACGTCGATATTTGTGTGGCGACGCCGGTGCTGGTGACTGCCACGACAAAGTGGGACACAGTTCAGTTGAGTAGCAAAGCGGGTGGTAGTGGCGACGTATCTAAGCGATGATTGGATGGGTGGCTGATGGAAGTGGATCCAGAACATTTGATGCAATCAATTCAGGCGGGCAAGAGTTAAACGAGCGATGGGGTGGGAAAACGTGGTTTGCTGCTTGGAGGCCTGCAGGGGCGTCCTTTAGCCCTTTCGGACTATCAAAGAGGAGTGTACCTTGATATTTTGAATGGTGGTATGATAGCGTTGGGCAGGTACATATAAAGTGGGAGGTTGTATTTATTTCCTTCTCATACAAACAGATTCTATGGAATTCGTTCAAGAAAGCTGTTCTTCTTCTTGCAAGTCGGTTACAAGAAACTACCATTCTTATCGCATTTGACCCACAATACATTGTCTGGTAAGGCTCGCAACCAAGAAAACATTCAATTTTGAAGTTCAACGTTCACACGAGTGGACGTCTGCTCACTTAAGCAGAAACTTCACAAAACCAGACCAGCTTTACGCCCCCCAGATGGCAGCTTAGTCCAATGAGCCTCCAAGCAGAACTCGGCAGACAGTCGCAGACATACCCAGACGCTGAAAGTCGAATGCTGATACAATCCGTCGTCTGAACCTTAATTTGGAGCACAATTTCACATAGCCGTGCCGCAGCTTCGCACAGTAAACATCCAAGCAGAACACGGCAGACAGTCGCAGACACACTCAGACATTGCCAGACATTATCATTCCTCGAATGACATAAGAAAATGATAATTCGCAGATAGTTTGATTTTTGAAGAAGAAGAAGACAATATTCGCTCTCGAATTTTGAAAAATAAAATATTCAAGGGAAGGTTTTACGCTGTATTTTCTGCCCTTCCCAAACGTAGACACCCCATGCTGCACAGCCGCTGTCCGTAAATCTACACCGAAATCAGCTTCATCTACAAAACATGAAGTGACACATCACAAAGGTGTTGTGGTACAAAATATTTCACCCTTGACATCCCCCAAGATCGATAAGTCACCTAAGTTCTCCGGTAGCGTGCACTTTTATTGACAAAGACCAACTGCTGAGGGATGATCTCAAAATACGGACACACCGTTGACGACGACTGGGGATGGATGAAGACGAATGTGCCCCCCAAATCAATCCCAGGCGCACTTCAAATCTCCATAACGCCCCACTTGCACATCAAAACTTCATCTTCTCGCCTGGAGATAATGTCCATCGGAGGATATGCAGCGTGCAGTGTCAATGGTTTCTTCCTTCCGATCGATTGGGTGAGTGCCTCTAATCCCTCGAGCTGACTCATAAATTCCACCCCGCTCTTGACGCCGAGTTATGGGCTCGTGCAAATCGATTTGAGATTCCGGTTCGGTGAGTTATGCCAGCTTTATGGGTGCTGCCACCTCTCGCCAACGCTGCTCCTCCACCAATGTCCAGTGGTGGGCTTGCGGACATTCTCCAACTTCTCAAATTGGGTCAGGAATAAATTCATGCGATGGTGGTGCTAGAGACGATGACGACGACGTGGTGGCTGGACTTTGTTTTGCCCGACGACGGTAGTGGTGGTTGAGACAATTTTTTTTACGAGCACTCTTCCGGGCGGGGACTTTACATTTATTTTCGTGTCGTTATCGATAATGTGGGACCACCTTTGGGTTGCTTGAGATGGAGGATATTAAATCAGTGTCTTATGTCTCACATGTGCTGAAGTTTAGGTTTTTTTTAAGAGAAGTTTTGTGAGATGACGAAGTGAGTGGGATAGTCTTTTTTTGAGAGGATTATGAATGAGAAATCTCTGCGACTTGGGAGAAATGACATCCTTGGTGTGCCAGGGGGGTGATTATTATGACCGCTTCTTTATTTTTAGCAGGTACATAAGCACAGACACATCTGAGTTGAGGCCAAACATTATCTGTTCGCTATTTGGTGAAATTTAAAGGAATGAAGCGGACACTAACAGATACCAACAGACACTAACAGACACCCACAGACACTAACAGACACCAACAGACATATGCAGACTTCAGGATGCAACAAGAAATATTCTTAAAACGCTTTTTTCACAGAAGTTGTGGTGATAATAATTATTTTTCTAGCCACTTTTGGGCATGTATGGAAGACACAGACCTCTAGAGACAGCGGTAGGTAGTCACAGACACGAACAGACAACAACAAGAAGCTGTAAGCAATAAATGATGTCAAATATCAACTTTTATAGTGTTTTCATGTGTTGATTAGTCCAGAAAATAGAGCAAAATGGCTTCCTTGTGCTAAAAAGGTGTCATTCCTCAGGAGTGTGAGTTCACTCCTTTCTTTTTTGGTTGTTTTTAATTGACTTGGAAAGGGTTTGACGTTAGTGCTACCAAGGGAAAAACTCAATGGTGGTTGGGAATAGAGATGATGGAAAAAGACCAAGGACGAAAGACCAATGAACAAGGACCAAGGACCAAGTACCAAGAACCAAGGACCATGAACCAAAGACCAAGAACGACTGTAAAACACAAAAGATGTTTCCATCCAGAAAGTGGTTTCATTTTACAATCCCCAATGCAACCATTCGGAACAAACTTTCACCCAAACTACAACAGTCACTGCGGTTATTTTTTTTAATTAAAGAACACAACCAACCACCTCCCCATCATACACTTGCAGAAACCAAAAGCATCCCGCCTCAGAGCAATTCGGACTCACCAAGGGCCGCCGTGTATATTCACAATAACGCAGCTGACCGTGTCTCTGAACGGGCTTCCTCTGCAAGGACGAACAGTAACAAGCGACTAGATGGTAATTTTAGATAAAAACGTTCATCCTCCCCGTGGGGGCGGGAGGGAATAGAGTTAACTACACTATCCAGCGAACACCCGCAGGAGACACAGACAAACAGATCTCACGTCGCCCAACAAACAGACGCAAGTCACTCTCACTCTCGCCTGGTCGAGAGCTGCGACGATCAACAAACAAAAAATGAATCGCTGTAACAAAGGGAAACCCGTTGCATCCGTCCATCATCCCTCGGCCAGCTGTGACCGATGGCAGGAATTGACTTTTATCAGGTTTCCATTCCAAAACAGATGCGTATCCAGGCGAATCGAATTTAATGCGACGCGACGTGAATGGAAGGCCTTTAGTCTGCAGAGCGCTTTTAAATCTTGTCTAGTCCCGTTATTAATTTATGCATTTGTGCAGCGACCACTCGGCGGCCGTGTGTGCCGTAAGCCACAGACACACACCAGCCCACGCCACGACTGCCAATTGGGATGTGGAATGAAACAATAGCGCGACTGGATACGGGATACGCGCTCCGTCGTCGTCGTATAGTCGCAAGCAAGCCCCAAACGCGTGTTTCGCGGTGCTCTTTGCAGGTCGTACTCTTCTGCACCTCGTTGAACGGTGGAGCGGTGTCTGATTAGCATGCCAGGCTCTGTGGCCAAAGTACGGGCTCGATGCACTCTGTCTCTCTGGTTGGTCTCGGATCGGATCGATAGCGGGCTCGCCTCAGGCGGAGGGTCGCAGGCACGGACGGCAGGGTGGTGGCTCATGCAAATAGGGATTCATTTACGACTGCATGAGGTATCTGACCACAATCGTGCATGGATGGTATTTAAAGCGATGTTTCTTCCCTTTGTCTGCTCTCCGACGCCATCGCCGGCCTTCATGTAATTGAATGGTGTCTGCGGGAGGAGAGAGAGAGAGAGAGAGAGAGGAGAGAGCGCCAATGTACGGAAACGCCATTCCACTTCATTCATAGGTGGCGTGAATGCAAATTTGAATTCGTGCACACGGGAACGAGGTGCAAACGGCTTCGTTGCCCTGGGGGCCGATCTAATTAATCGGATACCAAAGCGACGGTGGCTGGATTAAAATTTTCAAATTTTCCCTCCAAATTTACTGGCAAAGAGGTTATCGTGAATCAATTTTAAAGTCAGCCAATGGCGGAGCACCTAAATTGTTTTAATAGCGATGGCGGAAGAATGCAAGAGTTTACTGCCTTTTCGAGGTGAATTTCAAATGAAGGCAGCTGCTGGGAATGTAATTAAAGTTTTGAATTTTCATTAAAACCCTGCATGCTAAGTGGTGAATGAAAGCTTGAATGGGGATTAGTAAGGGACTTAGTTTGCCGTGGTGTGGTACATCAGTGAAGGATCTTTTTTTTAAGGGGAACTTTGAATGTTTCATTTTGAATATTTTTAATGATTTCGGCTTCCTCGTAAGGGCATTAAATTTAATGAGATTTGTGAAACGAGATGGAGAGAGAGATGAAGAAATAAAGAGATTACAAGACTGCTAAAATATTAGCTTCAACTAAACCCAGCTATTCAGATTTTTAGCCTTATGGTAACATAGGTTCAAGACATTATTTCATCCTGAACTGAATCAAGGCATCATACCAAAAGCAGTCACACAGAAAGTAAGTGGCCGTCTTAAAAAAATAGAGGCCCTCAAATGTTAAACTATTCGTAGTGAGGGGATTATTTACCAATGCTTCGCTCTAAACGTGAAGGCTTAACATCCAATTGTGTTAAAGTCTTTTAAGAAGGCAAACGTTTTGCCACTGGCCTTAGGAAAGCCACCCTGGTTCTTTTAAACTGTGAGGCTAATCTTGTTATCCGCAGAAATTGCGGATGTGTTAAAACAGCATTTCCAACAACTGCTTATTGGGTCTGGCCAAGAGTAACCAAAAGGGGATCAAGAAATCCCAACTCCATTCGATGGAGTACTTCTTCAAAACTAAGTAGAGGGACACCTAGTTTTGAAGAAGATTGCTCAGCCATTAAAAGGGTTAAGGAATGACGAAGCTAGGGTTTGATGGATTACAATCGGAGTTACTTAAGACCGTTGATGATGTACTAGTACGGAGCATGCCCCAGATCCTCTGTGGAATTCGAGAGGAAAAAAGCATGCCCCATGACTCGAATATCTGTTCCGTATGCCCGATCTGAAAAAGGCGACCTCTTGCAATAACTCTAGACGTATAGCTCTGCATTCACGGTGATTGAAGAACAGACAAGACGAGCTGGTCTTAGGGTTGAAGACGGTTAAAGACGAAATCGAGGCAAGAACCGATTGGTCAGTTACCACCTCAGTAAAACTAAAATTTTGAGCTTCTTTCTACCTCGGGGTAGACAAATAAACAGTAGACATGTGTTTGTCTTCTTCGCAAACGTCAGCTTCATGAATGACATTCTACTGGAGATCCAACGTAGAATAGTCCTTGGCGAGCGATACTACTTCGGTTTGTCTTAAAAACTCCTGCCTCGACAAGGACAAAAATAAAGCTCTACAATCCTGATATATCTAGTCGAAAGCTGGGCGATACGGAGAGAGTCTTAGCTGAGTCTTAGTATCATCAAAAGAAAAAATCTACGTCGGATATATGATCCTGTCTACGAGAAAGGCGAATGGAGGAGAAGACATCACCGCGAACTCTACGAGCTGTACCAACATGGGGATGTAGTCGAAAAGGTAGAAATCCACGACAGACACATTGAGCTCATAACCACTAATGCTTCAGCAAGAGGGGTCTGCGAATGCAAGCCCATATTTCGGGAAGAAGATGAACACCCAAGCGCCGACATCAAATCCAAACCATCATGGACGTAAGAGAGCTGTGTCTCATAGACATTCTGACGACCGGGAATGAAGTTATGAAATAAACCACGTTATACAGTAGAGGATCAAACACAAAGCCTTGAGGTGCTCCCTTTCTATTTCGAAATAATCTGTCTCGGGTTATTGAAGTCGTCAAGAAGCCACATATCGGTAACTCCCGATCACTTCGGTGCATTCACTATGTCGAGACCTACCAAAATACAATTTTGCCAAGTTGTGTGCAGTCTTCAGGTCTTATATAACCACGATGCAGTACTTTAAACCGTTGTCTTCTTTATAGACTGCTTTCTTTGTCCAATCGGGATTTATCTATTGTATTCGCAACCTTTCTTTAAGCAGGCTGTACGTACCAAGGGCTTCCTTCGTGTGAATTAAAGCACTTGCCTACAAAAATGTTTGCCTACACAAAAAGACTGAATCATAAAAATGTATGATCATCAACAAACTCGCACATTTAAACCATCCAATAGACTTCAATTTTCACCGATCTTCACTGGTCCCACAAAATCTATGATTGCTTGAACGGGCTGTTTGTCTGCACTTGATCCATTCGTTTGTCGCAGATCTCCGAACCCTCCCTCTGACCTTGATGTTCACATTCAACTTTCATTATCGCAGCGTCGTTGATCTTTCCACGAGACAATCACGAAATTGCTTAGAAATTAGAAATCGACTAATGTCGATGTCGCACATCGTGCAGCTTTTGCAGTGGCAGCACAGTCAAAACTTAACATCAAGACGCAGTTAGAATTCGAAATGAGCTGGTGGCGCCTAATTTCCCAACAAGGCCTTTCACTTAACGACTTAACAAGCATCGTTGCATGATCCGTCCAGAGGACCACGGAATTTCGAAGTGAGATCAGCAAGCTTCCCGCGTATACATGGTCACTGGTCATTCGTAAGCACTGATGAATGAATTGGTGAGAGGACGTTCACCACATCACCAAACCAAATGACGACAAATTTGACCACCAACTGCGCTCAAATGTCGATCATCTCGATCGCGCCATTCTCACAGAAATTTTTGCACTTTCGTTGATCAGTCCCCGTCCCATTAAGTCTGAAATATTCATCGTTCACGCTCCGAAAACCGGTGAAAGTATCCGTTTAACTTTTGTTTTCATTCCGTTTTTGTGACGAAAACGATTTGCCTTTGTGGCTTCGCGTCGGTCTCCATCGATCGTCCGATCTACAAGGTCAACAGAATCTCATGGAAACCAGTTTACAAATGGAAACACACACACACTGCGAACTGGCGCCCACAACAGAAAACCAGAATCACTCCGTCGGCAACTCTAGCGATCCCTAGAAGACGCTACAAACTGGCCAGAGATTGGCTGAAGATCGGGAAGTTTGTCCGCGGAGCTGCAGTTCGCTTTGAATGCACGCTATACTTGCTGCACAGCGACGCGTAACCGCAGACGATGACAAACATGTACCTGATGGCGACGACATCAAGTTGAGTCTGAGACAAGTTTCTTGTGAAAGGAAAACCTTCTGCCGGCAGGTATGCGGTCGCCCTCACGACGAAGATACGCGTCTCATACGCTGCAATGATGGCACGATCGGTAGCTCAATTAGACTCTTAACCATCTCCGTCTGCGGAGTTACCTGGTCGATGAAAGTAAAAGTTTGCGCGCCAGATGCCAAAGTCATCCGCAGCTGCACGGAGAAGCGTGGCTTATGCCACAGCAAACGGCTTCTATCATTACCAGATCATGAGGAAGTCAATTACCACAAGATATTAAATTTGTTTTCATTCGCTTCGCGGAGTATCTCCGAAAGTGTCTGAAAGTATCTAATTCCCTTTGTTGCGCTCAGATATTCATCATGATTACGGACAGGAGGTAATTACCCGACCGGTGCGATGTGGCGTCGGTGCTCTCTGTGGGCGAACGTAATGGGTACTTAATGCATTGGGCTGGCACGTAGGAAGGAACGGCACTCCTGCCCGGTGGAAGTTTGAACATAAATTACGGGTCAGAGACCGCGAGCACCCCTTATACGTCCGAACGTTGCTGCATATCCCGGAGAAGTGGCCTTTATTCCAATTCACGAGGTTCTGCGACGTGTATGGACACCGATGAGTGGGTTGACGAATACATTTCTTTGTGGCGACGGCGAAGGTCTACCGGAGATCTCAATAAACCTGTTGGGCGTTGTTTTCTGGCGTCTTGATTTATGGACTCTGTCAATTTGTAATGACGAGTTTTTGTGCCTTGACCCACACAGAGTCGGCTATGGGACGACTTTCCAATCAAACCCTCTGGGGAGCGACACAAATCAATGGAAATAAAAATCAAACAAGGGACCAAATCAATTTGTTTACCAGAAATCTTCCCCACCGCTGCGGGCGTGAATTTCAATTCGATTGCATCCGAATGGCATTCCTTTATGGAATCGAGTGCAATTAGGAGATTTTAATCAATTCACAGGACAATCCAGCCCCGGAGGGGGATGTGCAGAGCTTAGGAAATGGCTTAATTGGACTTCTGGCAAATTGTTAATTTGTTTTGCTGTTCTGTGTGGATGCTGGACGGATAATTATTTCACAGTCGATTGATTGGACATATCCAGGATTTATCGTTGATTGCCTTTACGAATGCTGGGGTATTCCTGGGAAAAGCAATGATGTGTGGGTGGATATACCTGAAATGGAATTTGTCTTTAAGCACCGTCGCAGTTGTCATCTTTGAAGGAGGAGGCTTTTAATTTATACTCAGACCCAAAAACTAGTCCATTGCCCTACCTGGCAGAACCCTTCATTTTCTGAAACTTCGTGGTATTCCAGATGAAAATCAGTAGACGCTTCTGTGACATCAGACGCTCTTACCACATTCTCATCATATATACAGCCACTCACAAAAGTTAAGGCAGAGCCCTAATGACCTTAGGCGGGCAATTCACAGGAGAAATGTTCCTGTGTGTCATGAGAGTTCCAAACGGTTTTATTGCTAACTCGTAAGGCGAGGGATTACAGAAACATCTGTAGGTCCTTGCAGTCTACCCTGTGAAGAGATGACAAAAACCGCGCAGATTTCCTATAAATCTTACCACATGCTTGTCTACATTATGTAGAGTCATGCTGCCACGGGTTGTTCTTTTCAAAGGCCCAAAAGTCGCTGGAAGCCCAAGGACCAAGGACACCAAAAGTGATTTCGTGTCCTCCGTCGAGCTCCTCTGAGCCTTGTCTTGCAAGTAAATCGGCGACTTAATCTCTTGTGGTCCCGTGATGAACGGCGAATTCAAGCTACCGGTTACCGGTCAGAGACGACTTGCATTCTTGAACCGTCTTAGAAGCGGTTAAAGGATGGACTAAGGCTTAAAGCACAGATTGACTGTCGATACAGACACAACTACTTCTCCCCTTCTTCTTGGGAACCTGAAACGAAATTACCAAATGACACTTGCAATCTGTGGTCATCCATGAAAAAGCCGAAGTCGAAGTCTTAAGAACTGTTTTGATACATTAAATTTCTGAATGACATACCCAGTGAGCAGCGGCAGACCTTCTTCGGCATCTTCGGTTTTCAAACCATCCGTTTTTGAATGGGATTCTGGCCAGTACCACTTCTGAATGGGGTTTGCTTTGCGATAGGCCTTTCTTAAGAGATCACGCATGACTCCTATCAACCTGTTTTTTAATTTTTGTTCAGTATCATTAACCAAGTCATCGTGGAAGGACTCACACCATAACAGCGTCTCTAGCTGGTTCAGCTGTATTATGAAAGTCAGAGCCCTTTGAGAAATGTTTTGTGTGTTATTAGGTGCGCATAATCGCCCTTCTAAAAGAATTATTGCCAATACCATTTTCAAATCTTAGTTCCACTCTACATGAGTGGATGGTACTCGACCGGTTAGACCACATTCAGCACGTAGTGATGAGACTATAACAGATGTAGCACCGCGACGAATTAATTCAGTATCGTTCTCAGTGGTGTCCATCACGATGTCCTTCCTTAAGTTCAAACACTCGTTCTCAAAGGCTCTGGTTTCAATAAGACGGTGCTACAAAGCATACAGGTCGTGAAATGGACAAGTTGGAACATCATTTTGGTAAGCACTTAATTTCCCGTTTTGCTACAGTAACACGCCACCTAGATTCTCCGAAATTACACCTTTGGATTATTTTCTCTGAGGGTATGAAAAGTCTTAGGCCTTGATTGACACTTTGGAAGCCAACAATACTTGTGTTATCCACGAGGTACCAGTCGCTATGCTGGACGGAATTACCCTATATTCGATTTTCCGAATGGACCATTTTACACGTAGTCATGGTCAACATTTTCATGATATCATTGTCAAAACATAAATGCCATAAATTGATGTTTAAAGTAGCTGTAAAAACTTTAAGTTTGCTTTCAAATTCATGACTTTTATTTATAATGTAAGTCAAACCTCACGATGAATCACCCTTTAAGTAAGCCGCAGTTGTACTTGTACGAGGGCCCAGGGAAACTTCGTACACAACGTCGAGTTGAACCAAAGGCCACTTCTTGTAAGTCAGGAGATGGTCTTTAAAGTCCACCTAATGATGGGGGTATCAAATAAGGGGTTTGAAAGTGGTAAAGAAAGCAGAACGAGGTATACTAGGAAGCGGCATAGGGACGACAAGGCAGACTATTCTTCAAAGCCTACTGAAAGCAGCAGTTCCGTATCTTGTGGCCATATGGACCAGTTTCATGATACACATCAGGTTTTGCCGCCACAGGCTTCTGTTTCTTCTTATGGCTTAGCTATTAGGTGGGAAAAAACTAATACTCCTGCCACAGAATTTTCTGAAAAGAAAGCAACGATGTTAGAATGGACCTCTATTGTACACCACTTTAATTTAATTTTCAAATGTTGCCTCGCCTCCCTAAGTCATTTGAACTTCGCACAAAATGTATTTGGCCATCTTCGACAAGATGTAAGACTCCATATAGATGGCGCTTATGAACTTCAAACTGCTTTCAAAGTCCTGCGTCCTTTAACCTTAAAAGTTTCACTAAAGAAAAGGATTAAAACTGCCTCGTCTTGTAAAAAAAAAACTCAAGTAAAAGCATCAGTCCTAAATGGAAACCTTGTGGTACCTCACTTCCTTGCAGACGGAATGAAATGGCGCGCTATTTGGATAAGCCTCACCATCCTTCTTAGCAATGGATTCTCACCACAAGTTCATCACGCTAATCCAAATCCTTCAAAATGTATCCACTTGGCCAAACAATTGAAAATTCCTTCAATAAAATTCTCTTCAGATTTCATCCCCATCACCGACTGCCCACAAGTGTCAACTTGTCTAACCTCAAAACCATCTGTCGGTTGTGTTGATTTATCCCGTGTAAGTCAACCTCTTGGCGCTTAAGTCACCTGCTCAATTCTGAACACCACAAAATGGTTTACATTACAGAACCCTCTCGGTGTCCCACCCCTGGCAAGATTTCCAAAAAAACACTACCCCTTTTATAAGCTTTGAAGTCTTGTTTAACACATTCGTGGGGTATCCTGTTACATCTGAATGTGTAAGTAGGCACCGTACCCGACGGCGCTCAATCTGATAAAGCACTCATGCTTATTTCAAGTAAACAACTCCTCCGCCGCCACCACCTAAGTCCACCACCCTAATTACCATCCAACCATCCTGTGGTTACTCTTTCAACCTTTTTTTTTTCCACCCTTACAGTGTGGGAGGGAGTGTGGCTGTGTGTGTGAGTGTGGCATCGTTGTCATGTTGAAAAATTTTCCGTCATAAAGTTGTACTAACAGTTTTCCTAACAATGTAAGCCTTTGTACAAGCAGCAACACAAATACACACACACACACATACACGCTCACCGATTCCCCGGAGTCTCGTGCCGCAATAAACTGGGTCAGCTTTGGTACCGGATTGCGAAAGGGGCCAGTTGCCCCCCTTCGCACCATTTCCCATCTACACCCCTGTTTGTGTACACATCCCGCATGCACGAAGGAGCGCGTGTTTGTGTGAGTCTGTGACGCAGTGGATTACACTTGGGAACTAAGTTCACGGCACCTAATGACCTCGTCCGTCGGTGTGTACCGGTGATATAATTAATCGCAAACAAGTCAGAGATACTTTCCCCTCTGTGTTGGCTCAGCGTGGAGTGTATGCACGCCTCCTCATCCATCAAAGGGTTGGTGGTGCGAATGGTGGTGTGAATGTTATTTTGGGAACATAATGCGGGGGCTTACGCCAAAAACTACATTGGAACACGAAACTACTCACACTTGACGGAGCGAGCGACACCGACCACCGACGCCGGGACGATGACGACGACGACGACATCAAAGAGTACGCTTCCGTCAGGATGACGGCGGAGGGCAACACTCTCTCCGCCCGTATTGGGTTACAACGAAGTGTTCCTGGCTAATAAGCCGCACTAGTGCCAGCGTATGTTGTTGCGGCTGAGGCATTGGTGGCGGCGGAGGCGCCTGGATGCAGTAGACGTGAGCTGCTGGCGAATGAGTTTGTCCTGGTTTGAGTGTGAAAGTGATGTCGGCATTGTTGGCAACAAAACGAAGAAAGAATCTGATTGTGCGGACTGTGGAACGAAACGCGGTATACGTAGGCAAGGAGTGCGTCGTGTAAATCGCTTTTGTTTTATCGTCGAGTCTGTCTTTTGAGAAGAAGTTTTGTGGGTCATTTGAGATACCTAGATACTTTTGGTTGAGTTTTAAACGTTTCCTAATGCATGTCGTCTTTTGTTTCGTTGCAGGTAAGGACACTACAAGCATGAGTTGGGCCGCGTATGAGTGCAGACTGGACTGCTTTGGCTTGTGACGGCTAAGGAGAAGCTTTTAAAACGAAACTTTAATGGATTTTGGTAACGTTTATGAAGAGCGCAGAGAGATGTGTGAAAAGTTTTGAGTGTTCGGGGAAGTGGATGATAACAATCTGTGGATGAGTGTTTGCCTGAAAAAACGTTTGTTTTTGGAAGAAGTAGGCAAAATGGGCGCCAATTGTTTAGATCTTGAATGGTCTTGAAAAGAGGCTTGTGGCGGTGTTGTAGGGGAATGGCAGAGATGTGTGTGATAATCATCAACGGTCAGGATAAAACCCTCTCTCCAACTTGTTATATTCGGGGGACTTTCAGAATGAACGACATCTTCTTTTAAAGTTTGACGCGAAGGCTGTTGAGAGGCTCTGCTGATATCCGTTTAGTCAGAAAACGAAATACATACCCTTAGCTGATGTTAAAGCATGTACGAAGTTTCCCGTCTATTAGCAGCAACCCAATAGGACCGCCGTGGAGTAGTTGGTAAGTTCAGAGGATAAAGGGTCGATAACTGAACTAAACGTTCATTTCCCATTATTTCACGGGGCAACCCCTTTCGTTGTCAAAATCTTCTCAAATTTCTCCTTTCGGAGTCGACAATGAACTATCGGATGCCTCTTATATTGAGAGAACAATGTCACTCACAATACGACTAGCTGTAGAAGAAGCTAGGGTCTGGTCTTTTTCCTAGGCCTTTGAGTGTTTTTTTTATAACTTGCGCGTGGAATTTTGAGTACAATTAAGTAATGGTCACAGTGCGAGTCGCAAGTATAGAGGAAGGACGAAGAGGAAGTATCGATGCAGGTTCGTCTTTCATCCTAAGTGGATTGTAATGTGAAGGAAACAGCGAGCTGGGAAAGCATTCCATATTCGTACGGTGTGACTAGAAGTAAAGTCTCTTAACTAAAATATGTGATCGTTCCAACTCGGTGGTGACTTGATACAGATACCGAGAATGAAAACTTTTTCATGTGACCGATTGTTTTGAGTGATTGAATAGAATAGAAGATAATGGGGCGTAACTTATCTGGCACGTTACTTTATCTAAGGCTTCAAGGCTATCTTCAGAAAGCTAATAATTTCCTTAAATGAAATGTGGTGATAGTCAGCTCCAGATAGTGTGTCTAGTGTCTGCTTGTTATCAGATTTGGATACTCGACTAGTAAATGTTCGATGGTCTCCTCTGCTTGTCCATAGTGTCTGCATTTTTCGGATCTCCGTTGCTAATTGTGTAGGAAGTGGTCAGTAAGTATGCCACATAGCATCCTAAGGTCAGGCTTGTTTAGGTTTAAGGCCTCATTGGTTCGCCTGATGTCAGCCCTCATAAATTTCTTGGAGCATGTGAGTCCCACCTGATTGCTCCATATTTGGACGCGGCATTTTTTTGTCTATTTGTTAAAATGTTGATGCACGTCAGTTTAACTGAAACCATGAGGAGGAAAGGGCCAAGAAATTAAGTTTCAGCGACTTTCTTTGCTAGGGTACTTGCTTTTTCCCTTGGAATTTGCATATCCTGGCACTCATAGCACTGTTTACCTGTTTTCATCTGGCAGCTTAATGTGTACCTCACGACATTCCAGGTAGCCCCTTAACTGAATGTAAAGCTGCTCGGAGCTTTAATTTTTTTCAGTGAGAGGAGACAGCACTCATTTATTGATGCATTTAAGTCCACTCTATTGTTTTCGACCGATTTGATTGTCAACGTAGCTTTCCCCAGTTTACGGCCGAAGAGGAGGGATTTGAGCCAAGGAACGTTTGTAAAAAGTTGAAGGTACTATCATCAGGGAAGGTGTGGCATGAGCTAAAAGTAGCAGTCGATATTTCATTAAAAAAATGAGAAGAAGTGTCGGACACAAAACAAAACCCTGGGGAGCATCAGTATAAATATGGTGGATATATATGTATATACATAAACTGGCGCTACAGCCTACAAAGAACTAGAGTCTACCTTTATCAGCAACTGCTCGCTTTGCGCGTCTTATTGTCTCCTCATGAGAAAAGGGGAATAATAATTTTTTGCCGACTTCGAATGGCGAAATTTGTGAAGTTTTGGTCGCCGTGGCGTACTCGGTAAGTGCGTCAACTCACACGCCGAAGGTCCCAGGTTCTATTTCGGATCTGAACAGAGTCTCATGCCAGCCTCTCTCAAATGCCTTTAAAATATCAAGCGGAAGATTCTTACCGCCAATGTGAATGAATAAGTTCCACTCTTTGGTGAGATCAGATTACCAGCGGACTTATTGCTGCGAAAGCCGTGCTGTCGGTCATTAGCAAGCTTTCGAAATTCAAAATACTTCATACGGTTTCCATGACCTTAGAAAGAAGGGATGTAAGTCCAATCGGTCGGTTAAATGGTGGAGGTTCGCCTTTGGACGAGTGGACATATGCTGTTTTCCACTTACTTTGAAAAAGTTCTAACGGGTAGGACAAAAATCTTACGCAGTGCTACTGCCAGCGTCGAAGAATATCTCTTCAGAAGAAAAGATGCTACAACATCTGGTTCTGAAAGGGTGTACACGTTGAGATTCTTAAGAATTGATGCAACTATACAAGTGCAGAAATAGATATGTCCCACAGTAAATGAACGCCCTATAGTACAGGGAGACACAAAGTGCAGTCTGGTAGCGTTGAACTAGTTACAAAATGTGCAGCGAACAGATGAGCTGAAAACTGAGTTACCATTCTTAATGGTGGTCCAGCTAAAACTCACAATGATATTTGTGAATAAAACAGAAAGTTCTCACAGACAATTATGTGTGAGACAAAATATTTGCCAAGAGCTCGTCATGGCTTTGGGGGCATACCTCTAACCGACGGTCCATATTTTCAATAGCTCTGAGACATAATTCAGATTCATTGTCGTTAATTTGCCGAATTATCTCATCCTATACTGAACGTACACTTTTTCTTTTAAATATACCCCGTCCCAAGTTAAATAACATAATTGTGGCGGCCATTTAACATCGCCACGTATGTAACCTTTGGCTGTGTGGCAAGTGACACCATCCTCTTGGAAGCATATATCGTACAGGTCCACAACCTCAATTTCTCGCCACAAGAAGTCCGTCATTAATTCCCGATAGCGAACACTATTCACGGTAACTTCTTGGATACCCGGTAACTTTTAAGAAGTACGGCCCGATGACGCCGCTAGTCCATAAATCGAACCAAGCAGTCGCTCTCCGTAAATACGTCGGCTTTACAACAACAACCCGTAGATTCTCATTCGTTCAAATGCGGCAGTTCTGTTTGTCGACTGTTCCACTGCGTTGAAAGTATGCTTCGTCAAAATCACAACCTGCACGAAATGCATTTTTCTGTGAACGCCTATTCTCAAAACAAGCTTCAACAACCTTAACGCTCTGCTCTATTATGCACCTCTCCATAGTTGAGTTGCGTATGATAAACACTGAAACAGAGAAATGTCAGAATAGGTTCGGGTGCGACTCATAGTCATTATGCTTGGACCACTCCTTAAATGAGGGCAGGCATAAATGATGAGGCTGCATTTTAGATGTTTCTCACAAACGCCCAGAAGTGCCTCAACTTTTGGTCATAAGTGAACTTAACACGTCTGAACAGAGCATTGCAGTCATTTGTGGTCAGTTTGAACTATTTCCGGTTTTCCGCAGAGTGGTTGGCTTTGAAACTTCGGAAACTCAACTCTCTCAACCTAATCCTCCTCCTTGCAGCTCGCGTCATACCACGAGTTCCAGTTCCTCACACTGTCAAGAATGAATGATTTATTCTAAGGAAAATAATGTTTGTAAATGTACCAGTGGTATCCACATCAGTATCGAGGAAGCACATCAACCAGATAAAATTCCCAAAGAAGTTTGTTAAATCTGCTTCTCACAGTCTTTTTCGAAAAATGTTCTTTAACTGGCCAAGTTTGGGCTACAAGTTCCGAGAATCGTTCGTCAATCAACAAGGAGGAACAACTGATGTTGTAACAGTCATCAACACAATGATAAAACTTCTCGCACTGATTGCACTCTCACTGCCTCGCAGTGCGATGAAAACACTTTCGGGAAGTGGTAGCCTCAAGGACTGTGTTGATTTTCTTCTCCCCTCGAATAACACTCGACGGATATCAAACCCACTACCTCCCACGGCTCTCAAACTCAAACTTTTCAAAACGCCACATTAAACTTACCCCTTCCTTCAAAGCTCTGGGGAATGTTTGAAAAGCAATATAACCCAACCACGGACTCGCCACCCTCCCCCACGAAGGCGAGCGACCTTCAGAAACCACTTTAGATGAGCGATATCCCCGCAAATCCAGCCCGGGGATATCTGCTTAATATGCACCAAACACCGCCGTTCACGTTCAGGATAAGCACGACTACAACCGCTTCTCGTGCTTCGGGCCACCTCACAATCCACGGAAAAGGGTTCCCGCGAACTGCTCAAAATTAATTACAAACCGAAGGAGAGGCAAAAACTTTAATTGCTTTGCCCAGCGAAATGGTGTTTTTCGCAACTATTCCCAGCGACGACGCGACGGTGGGGCGATGATGGCGCCCCCCGCGTGACGTACGGTCGTTAATGGCAAAAACGGAATCTTGACCCTATGCGTAGCGAGGCACACAACCGCCATAAACCTGCACGCGCTGGTGAGCGGTGACCTTCGCGGCAACACCGGGTGACACCTAAACGAGTTTTGCAGTCGACCGCGGGAGGAGACGCCATGCATGGCTAGGCAACGCAAGATACTTGCTCTGCGATACGGATTTATTGCTTCCTGTGCGGTGTTTAACTTGTTTCGGAAGGAGCACTACTCCAAAGCAGCTCTCTGCGCGTCAGTCTATCGGCAAAAAGATACACACCACGATGCCGATGGCGCGCCGGGATGTGGCCGGGGAGGCCACATTCATATACGAGTATCGATCATTTGGTCGTCGTTGTGGTGCCGCTACCACCACCCAGTGGGCAGCGGGGATGGGAGGGGTATGCAAACCCAGGGAACTCATTTTAAGTGAATTAATGGCATCCATTGTGTGGTGTGTGTATCGCAATTCGATGCCAGTATCGAATTATCACGGAAGGATGAAGCGAGGGAGCCTTGTGCGGCAGGCGAAGCGGTAGTGGTTGGGCGTGCTGAAGTACAAAAGTGTTCGTGGAATGGCTGCGGTGGCAGCGGCGAAGGGCTATCGTTTTCCACTTGGTTTCGGTTGAGTACTCGGCAGTCATTTCAGTTTGCGGCAACTCCAGGAAACCAGGGAGATGGAGTGGGGGGGGGGGTTGAAGTCAATAAAAAGCAACTTATTCGGTTTCTGGAACAGGGCTGAATTGAGCCGAGCGTTATTAGCACCCCAATTCGTGGATTCTCTGATTTTCTTCGTATCGTTCGTTTCTTTTTTCTCCTTCTATTCATTTTGTAACTTTCGGTTGAATTTTGAACAAGACAGAGACGCAGGAAGAAAAGATACTTTGTGGCACGATGACAAGACAATCTACACAAGTATGCGCTTGTCTTATTGGGCGGGGGGACGTGGGGAAGTGGGGGTTTCCGTTGCAAATGGCTTTCAGCTCCCAGAAGCAGGCACTTCAGCGTCGAAAGGCAGCAGCTGAAGTTTGACAATGAATAGAGCGAACCCAGTGAATGTTGCCGCAGTGAAAGGATAAGCCAGACAATATGCCAAACGATGGCAACTTGCAGGCAGAACGGGCGCTGTGAGGAAGGGGATGGATTTGCTTGGGAAATCCTTTATTCGAATGACAGTTGACATTTGAGTTTGTTGAAGCAATGCACCAACGTCAAGGCAGTGTCACTCGCCTAGATCATGAGGATTATGAGGGAATCCCCGTTGGAATTTCAGGGGATTCCATCCTGTTTTTTGGAAAGTTTATTGGATCCCTAACAAAGCAAAAGTTTTCCGTATCGAAGGAGTGACTCAAAAATTCGTCACTACCCAGCACTTTATCGCATCGATTCTGAAGACGAACCCCAAACTTAGCCCCAAGGTGAAAAGGTGGAGAAAATAAATGAAGTCATCTTATGTCAGGTGCGCGCACGTCTGGCGACATGTGACAGATTTCACGCGCCATGCCAGCTCCACCACAACTAGATTTATGGGAGAGAAGCACATCAGGCGAACGGAAATTTGGGTTAAAGACTCCGTAGCCCAGTCCGCAGTCCATGCGCCCAGTCTTTTCGGCTTCATTTCGTATTCCAGGGATGTGTTCACAGAGAGAGAGAGAGAGAAGGAGGGAGTGGGGAACCTAAACCGCTTGCCGTTTTTCCTTGAGTTTGTCGCCGATTCAGCGTCTCCCTCGCTGGCTTTCGAATCGAATAGCCTTGGATCTGGGGAGGTCGCTTTATTTGTATGCACTCCCCGATTCTGCTCCAGTTCCCCGCCGATTCGCTATTCAGCTCGAATTCGCTTCTTGGTCGATTTCTGAAGACGATTTTTTTTTCTGATCGATTTTCAAAAGAAGCTTTCCCTCGTCGACGGGTGCCACCGTGCACCTCATCATCGTGGTCGTCTTTCACTGGCTTTTCCGCATTGTTTGACGTGCGATGTGGCTGCGGTCAATGGATTCGGTGGGCGATGTGATTAGCATTCAATTAGACGACGGCGACCACAGTTGACTGCGGAGCTCGACCGATGGGTTATTGCGGTACAATGATTAGAGACTCGAAAAGCGATGGTGCGGTGCGACGTAGTGGATGAGTTTTGTGGCGATTTCTGACTGTAACTCTCTCTCTCTCTCTTACTTACCCTACTTTGAACAGTTGTCGGGAATTCAAATTTGCCGCAGAACGACTTACTATCCCTGGGGTGGGGCGGGCGGCTGAGCAAATATTTGCGAAAGGAAGGGATGCTTAAGGAATTCGTTACAGAAGATGGGGCTGTATTGGCAAATAATCATTTGTTTTGAGATGTTTCGCCTTAATTTGATGGAACTCACAACGGACAGGTAAGCACGTGACCGAGTGTACCGTTTGGAAACGATGATTCGTCATTTTAACGATGCCTGAGAGGGAGCTCTGCACGAGAGAGGAATTCCAAAGAACAGACAAATGAAATTGACTCAGAGCGGAGGTGGGCAGACAAAATTGATTTCTATTTGTTGTCGGTTCGTGGAGGAAGGGGTGAGGAGATGAACGGGAGGTTTATAAATAATGGAATTCCTTGAGCTCTGAATTATTTTTGCTAATCGCTGTTTTCTTGGTTTCAAGAGGCGATTGGGCAATAGAGTCCTGTCTAACACACACACTGATCATTTCGGTGTAAACGCTATTGAAATCGAAAAAAACAGGAGGTGCCTGCTGCTGTTTCCGTCGATGCTATCTTAAAAAGAATATCTTATGACGGACTATACAGTCTTGGTGTACAATTCTTGATGAGTAAGTAGACACGACGCTACCAGGTCTCACTAAGAACTTTGTGCTCCATTCTGAGGCAGAGAAATTAGGGTTGAACGGGTTTTCTTTCCACCTAGGTCGTTGAACTGAGTTTAGTCCAGTGATTTTGTTGCTCTTAGAACCCTGTTCAAATAATTTAAAGTTCGATGTAACTTGGAGTTCACAAAATGGATGATTCATCGTGAGGTTTCACTTTGAAAGACCTTTTTTCACTGATCGCGCGTGACATCTATTAAACTGTCTTTTGATTTTTATTCAGTATCGCTTGGCAAGTCTTTACAGAGGGACTCACATCACAACAACGTCTCTAACTTGTTCAGCTGTATTAGGAAAATCAGCATTCTAAGAGAAATGTTTTTCGTATGATACGAGGAACTGAAGGCGAGCATAATAGACCTACTGAATTCATTATTGCCAATACAATACAAATCTGAGTCCCACTTTACGGGAGTAGATGATACCCGACCGGTAAGACAACATTCAGTGTGGAGACGATAGCAGCTGTAACTTAGAGTGTGACGAAGACCATAACGAATCGATTCGTCGTCATACTCAGCTGCTTGGCCATGTTAAGAGACTATGCGCATCCTGAATTTCAAGCACTTGGCCGCAATGAGCTCTGGTTTCAACAAGACGGCCCTACGAGCCATACAGCGCGGGAAATAATGGACTCGTTGAGAAATCATTTTGGTGAGCACTTAATTTCATGCTTTGCTACGCCTTTCACAGAGTGAAGCTCTTCAATGCATTCTGAGAGTGAACTCTTTAGCGCATTCTGTGTACATGCTATCGTCAGTTGCTGATACCCATGACGATATGGTACTCCAACTAACATTGAACGCGTCTTTCCACCAAGCCAAATGATACTCTCGTTTCACAGGTTGGTAGGGTGAGCAACAGAATATCTCTTGATTCTCGGATCTTCTGTCAACTCTCCTGCGCACATAAGCCAGAAGTCGTTTGAAATATTGTGGTGCAAGAGTTGCGTCTCTTACCTTTCCTACGTATACTCGTGCTGGTGTCCATATCGCATGTTGTGAGCCAAAAGCCTCGAGATCTTTGCGTGGTTCAGCACTAGCTCTGACTTTCTACATAGAAGATTATATCAGTGTTCTCCTGACTGTCAATAAAAATTATAACGCCAGCTAGTGGTATGTCCAGCATTGATAGCATTCAAGCCACTGTTTCCACTGAAAGGAACTCCTAACAAAAACACAGTTGTCTCGGATTATTTTCTCGCGCCTGCTCGAGTTGAGGCGTTCGATGCAACAATGTGAACCTGAGAGTCATGTTCGTTTCTCAATGCGCCCATAGAGAGACTACATTGAGAAGGTCCTTTACAATCCGACCGGACCGAAAGGTTGCAGTTGTTCTTCAGCTGATTAATGAAAAGCCTATCCAGGATACTTACATGTCTGGTGGAGTAACGCTAGTGATGAGTGATCAAGTTGAATATGAGCCTAAGGAGAAATGTTCGAGAAAGTGTTAAAAATTTACTTCAAAAGAATCGCATCCTGGGATCTTCCCGATATGGTCGTTTGGATGATTTGGTATTCCACACTTAATGGCAAAGTCAAAGCTTCATCGCGATTAAAAACGTTTATCAAAAACGCATCGCTGTGTATTTATTATTAAGCTTTACTTTCGAAACCGAAAAATGAATTAGCCTACATGTATCGCGTTGCCGAGTACAGGTCATGAACTTTCGTTGTTAAAAGGTTTCTCTCACGAAACCGACTGCATAAACATTCCCTACTAGTCAGTTTACCGCAAGTATCCCCAGACTTACGTGTTAACGGTCGCAAACCACTCAGTTATTGGCCAACAATTATGCAATCGATGTGGCAGCGCTAACCCTCGAAAAACCCATCAAACTGAAGCGACAAAAGTCCGAAATGTCTCTCTTCCTCATTGCATCTTTCAATTTTGGTGATAATTCCATTAGCGACCCCTCACCCCTCACCCATCACCTCCCGAACTCTGTGCAACACAAGCTCTACCAAAATTTACGAGCATTAAATTTTCACTGACAGTTGCTGTCAAACACAAAACCGATGTCGACACACCACTGTCAACCTCTTGAACGGCAGTCATTCCACCAGAGTGCATCGAAATCCACTCGACGTCACCTCCACACCCCACTTCAGTGCCGTGCTGACAAATCTCTACCACCAAGTGTCTCACTTCGACAACTCCCTCTAGCCGTCGCATCAGATGCGCGCCCAACGTCGGTGCTTGATTGCTTATGACGTGATGAATTGCAACTACTGTTCAGCTGGAAATGGGCTTCCAAGGGGAACGTGATCGGAACGAAATGCGCCACGGCCAATGAGGTGTAACAATGTAACGTCGCCATCGCCATCTCCATGTCCCGGTTAGCAAAGTGGCAAGTCAACGCTCGTTCAGGTGCCATCCATTTTGTCGTGCCGCGCTGATTTGAAATTCATGAAGTGTCCCACAAATAGGTTTCTCTTCGACGCCTCACCCGCAACCGAGGACGACTACATCGTCGCGGATGCAGTCAAGAGCATCTGGCTCACCCTCGGTGCAGTTGAGTTGCATGGGGAGCGCTCTATCCGAGGCATCTGCACTTCACTGCCGCTGTGCGCTTCATTAGTCTCGAAGAATCGCTTGCAGATCTTAATGGATGTATTCACTCCCCCGCTCTCGGGGCGCTTTCTTATTCCGCCTTGACATTTCTACAGAGTGCCGCGAAACGTCGAGCATCCGCATCTGCGTGGCAATGGCATTGTTGTTTGCGGTGAGGCGTCGTTCCGGGAGCGGTTATCCATCGATGCTATCCGGTCAATCCGGATCGTGGCCTTAAGCAGATTCCGCTACTCTTCCACGGTGGATAGCCATCAGAAACGATTTTGAACTTGACTCAGATGTAGACATTCCGGTTGCACAACGAACCTGTCTCCGGCTCTTTGGAGCACCGCTGCCGACACACGACAACTTCAATGACGATGACGACGCCACTCCAAGCCACACCACCGACTGTCTATTTTTGTAAAGAAAAAAAAAAACTAATTAATGCCAGCACGCGGCTCGGCCGAACGGAAATCACCGTCCAAACGAAGACGCCTCGTATTACTTTCATCTTCATCGACGTGGATGGTGTAACTCTTCATTAGAGAGCTACTGGTGGGCTGTGCGGCATTCCGACTCATTTCACATCGCGGACGTGTCTAATGAAAGTGAAAAGCGACGATTTGGAGCGTGTGCTTCTAGACGTTTTGCGGGCGGATGGCGCACTTTTGACAGATGTTATTCGGCTCGGCTTGGAATGTCGATGTGATTCACTTGAATTTTGTTTCAGAGATGATCTCGCTTTTCTCGTGATTGCCTCTACGACCGCCCACGGTTGGCGATGTGTGAAGAGATTGTCAAAAATACGGTTTCTGCGTACTGACTGGAAGATGAATCTATGCAAAACGAAGTCGTAAATCCGACGCGAGATGCTTCAAGTTCGCACTAAATGTGGAAGAGACATGATCAGGTTTTTGTGATTTTGGCATTCTGACGGCCTACATTGGGCCAGATTGTGGGTGAATTAAGTGCGTAAGAGCGTGCGGAGATCTTTTCTCTTATCACGATTCAGTTAAGAGTTTCGATTGATGGCTTAGTTAACGATGTTGATTTTGAAGAGATTGAATATAAGATAGGGTCCAATGCGATACATACATTTGAAGTTGATGATCGAGGACGGATTTAATGTTCTTGTAGATGGGCTGCGGTATTCAAAATAATCAGAAATGCTCAGAAATGTTGGGTGTCAAGAGCAGATACAGACGTCAAAACATTAGTTTCTGCCTAGTCTTACCTCCAAGCGGAGAACTCCTGTTGAGGTAGGGACTTGTCTCTGAGAGGCATCATACTGGCTACTGGCAAGAAAGGGATTCGCTCTTCCACTAAGACACTTCTTCTTCTTACGAAACAGACATTCGCGAAACAACTTCCTAGATGGAATCAACGGCTACACCTACAGTTCCATTCAGATCACTTGCAGTGCAGCGCCTTATAAAGGTTCTACGACACAATCGAAGCAGAGGTCTATAAGGATCGGGAAACTTGAAAAACGTTTCCTGAGTTGAGGACTAGCCCTGGGACTGCCAACTACGGAGCCACTACAAGCCTCGGTAGAGCATGATTTTATCGCAGATAACCAACAAAAATTCAAAGAGGACAACGAACTCTGAGTACACCCCGTGTAGGCGAACAACTAAGATGGCTTTAGTCAGGTATAAGGCGGATATCCAAGGAATTCAAGAGTAGCCATGATACGGGACTGGGAAAAGTTGAAAAAGAACCAAGACAGTGCACATTTGAAAGTAAAGGTTGATTGACAGAAGGCAAGAAGTCTAAGGCAAGCAAACTTCAGTTTAAGTACAGTCAATACATTTATGAATGCAGCTTGACTTCGTCCATATGACCCCCGAGGGCACATTTGCAGCAGTTGCTTCGATAGATCCAATTTTCAAGGACTCGGCCACTCATTTCGGACGAAAAGGCCGCTATTTTGCGTTCAATGTTGGGTCTGAGCTCTTAGCATAAACTTAAGCCAGCTCCACCAATGACTTAACCTACACCCCCCCACGTTCGGTTAATCTTTTTAAAAGAGGCATTCGGAAGACAGTTCAGCATCGAATCAGTATCGGTTGGCAAACGAATGCTCGGCATACTGTGAATCGCTTGAATTGCATTATCCTCAAAGACCCCTCCCGCGGGGGGTGAAAGAATCACAACATCAAGAAATTTCTCCTGCTTTGAGTAACGACTAAGGCCACAATCTGATTTCATGTGGCCCTGTAACGTTCTTTGTAAACTTTCCCTACCACCCTTGCCGACAAACCAATGGGATGTCATTAGCTCGTGAGTTCTCCGCGAGATAATAGGAATCATTTCTAAACCTGGCACCTCCTGGCAATAAAATCTCACCACAATGGCCACCTTCTGCTTCCCAATACCAGTTCACTTATTGGAAACAAAGATTCCACGGAAACGCCATTGAAATCCCTCTGCGAAAACCCTTAGCCATTCCTCCTTGGTCAGCAAAAACCTCCCGATGTTAACAGGTTACTACACACAGGACATAAATAAATACCCAATCCCTTTCACCTAATTTCGGCTCCAGGATAACTCAGGAAAGCCCATCGAGGATATTTATGATTGCCATCCGCATACCACGGCGCAGAAGATAGAACGCGCTCCGGGGAATTATTGTAACTAACGTTCCTCTCTAATGCCGGACATCATCAATTAAAGAGATAAACTTCGAAACTGCCCACACGGCCAGGTGGAGAACCGAAGCAGTGCCCACGGAGTAGGGGAAAAATTCAAGGCCCCCACCACCACCGCAGCTGTCCCAAATCGATGCTCGTAAATTATTAATGAGACCTCCGCGTGCACCGCCGGATGCTTAGACAGATTTCGTATGCCCAGAGTGCTTCGACGGTTCATTTTTCAATTGTGCAGGACTTTCGTAGGCAGCTCACTACCGTAAGCAGGGATTTGCTTTTAGCCATTTGCCATTGCGCTGCGTACGCGCTGCGGCTGTCGAAAGTCCTTGAGTCTCACCAACGGTGCTGTGGCACGAAATCGATATAAATCAGGATTTTCGGTTGACGCGTGAGGGGTCTTTGTGTGCACCCCTAGTGGTATACAATGCATTCTGCTTCTGCATGGCTTCGGAATGAATGGATGGAATTACCACCGTGACGGAGGAGGGGGTGTGGAAATGGAGCGCCTGGGCAGGTTTCGGTCACAGCAAGTTAACACTCGACAATGGAGAGGGGCGTTGTGGCGAGATCCTTTTACTGAAATCCGAGAGGAACCACCGAAATCGATGAAATGGCTGAAGTTATCTGGACAGAGCAACTGGAGATATCACAGATTGTGTTTATAGGGAAAGGAGGACATTTTGTAGATTTTCTGAAGAGAGGCGCTACCACAATTAATTGAGGCTGAGGTTCGTCGAGTGTGACACCGGGGGGAGGAAATAAGTTGTGTCTCGGGCTAAGGGTAGCGAAAGGTTTCAATTGAATTGTGGTTAGATGTGTTGTGACACCGGAAACTGGGGATTTAATAGGGAAACGCTCAGGATATGTATTTAAATAGACAGCTCTTCTTTTTTACGTTTTTTAAGGTTCTGTTTTTTCTTCAAATAAATTTAATAAATGACTGTTACACTCTCCATTGTGAATAGTTTCGTTACCGTACATTGCATGGCGGTACAGATTAGGGCACGACTCATGTTTGGATTTTTCAGGAGCCAACAAGACCTACACAGAAATTTTAGAAGTACACCTTGTTGAAAGAGGTGACACCGTAGATGATGGAGATGAACGTTGATGTCGAGCAATCGATCCCAGAATCACCAGAGTGAGAGTCGACGTACTTAACCACCACGTCACGGTGCCCACTTGTTGTTAACATACATATTCCAGCAAAACACCTTTTGCTTGTGTCTATTGATAACGAAACGAAACCACTGTGTGTGAGTTGCGGTTTTCCATTTTTCTTCCTTTGGGAGCCATCTGAAGAGGCGGCAGTGTCGGTTTCAATGGACTGAGTTATCTGGAGTTATCTCTGCCGACTTGTTTCTCTTCCAACCCTTCGACGATTCCCGGGGATTCCTTACGCCAAAAGATTTCCTCTTCTTTTGCTTTTTGCCAAGTGCCTCTTAGCTGTTTCGTTTGGAGGTATCCTAATCATTCTGGTCTCCGAGTCATGCCATTGGAGCGCTGTGCTAGGGGAATCGAAACCGACCTACTTAGCTCTACCAAGCAAACCCTAAAATGTCTGATCACTTCACTGGTAGTCACAAATTTCGAGGTTCTTAAACCGCACCAAAATAAGAGACGCCATCAGCTGTATCCCGGGATAACGCATGTAAGTGGCAACTATCAAAAATGGTTCCCATGGCACCCACACATCTGTTCGTCTGTTTTCAATCTTTTCGCAGAATTGCCCTTTCCTCGGTCCAACAACAACCAACAACAACCAACAACAACCAACAACTGCTTACACATCAAAATGCCATTTCTCCGAAATAAAAACTCAAAGTCAACTCAACCGTAACTGCGTCAGCAATCCTCGACACTTGACTGGTGACAAGGTCAGTCCAACTCCACCCGTTCAACTGTCACCCGTCCAATTCAAATTCAACAAACCGCATCGTTCGTCTGCGTATTAAAATTTAATAACCCGCAACTTCCGACACTGCTGCCGGCCAGATGCCGTCGATGCCAGGGGCATGATTCGAGGCCTAATCACCGACATTGGCGCCCATCATCAAATTCAATTCGACAGAAGCCATCCGTTAACCGCTGCTTTTCAAATCCATTACCGGGTGCACGCACACAAATATTCACCCGTTCCCCGGGCCGAGAGCAGCCGCCCCGGCAGTTTTCTCTAAACGCAAGGTGTTAACGTGCTAATTGCATTGCCGCGACCTTACGGCCTCCCTCCGAAACAGCTCTCGATTAAATAGCGATGATGGCAATTGGAGCCAATTATGGCGAGATGTGTGTCCATGTGTGGCCGAGTGTGCTGTGCGCGGGGCCTTATTGCGCGTCGATGATGTCAGACGAGTAATTTGTTTAATTGATTTCGTCTCAGTCGCCACGCGGCGAAGTGCATTTGTGAGTCGGGCCGGATTTGTGAATTGTTCCTTTGAATCGTCGGCAATGGGGCACATTCAAAGTGGGGGCATTTCCGGATCAATTTTCGATGAGATTTAGGAGGAGGATAATTATTTGATTATAGGCTCAAACGCTGCTATGTACATATTGCTACCGCAATTTGGGCGTGAAATCGTTTTGCTGCAATGTTGGGCAGATAATCCAAATAACGGTAAATTGATACGCAATTAAATTTGGGAAGTAAACTGCCAACCGTCGGTGAATTTGATTCTGGTGATGGACTGAAATGATTGTCAGAGAATTTAATCACGAGCTTATCGTACAGGGTTGCGCAAACGTAATTACTTTTTGTTCGGCTGATTTTTATTGTTCTTCGGTCGATAATTGGGACAATGAAAAGATGATTGATATGGTGCAGGCTTTTACTTACCTTTATAGTGGACTTGGCGTGAGTTTGAAAGTGTTCCCCCGAGAGGACCATCATGAAGTTTGAGAAAATGTTTGCCAAATCTAGAAGTAACCGTATTATCGAGATGTCTATGTTCAGATTGAAGACACACTGGCATCAGTAGCGTCGTCAATTCAGACTAATCCAGGTGTTTCGATTTGAAACTTATCGTCACAAATTGACGTAAACAAAGCTTGTCTTCGTATAAAGTCCACATTACAAGCAAGGTCAATCCTTTGGAGTAGCCTATTCTCTATTCGTCTGAAATTTATCAAAGAAATTACTGAAATGGATAAAAAAGACAATAACTTGAAAAAGTCCTCGTCAAAGTCTGATGACGCCCGTTTTAATCAAAATGACCACGTAAACTCTCGAAATTGACCGACTTTGAGGGAATCTATTTTAGAAATAGACACTCCATGATGCAGTCCATCATCCAGAAAGAGTCACTGTGTAATGGGCCGTTTCAACAAGATGTATTGCGGGATCATACATCTTTGAAAAAAACAATGTAACAGTATTTGTCAATAGAAACCCTTATTTAAGGACGTTAACGTAGTTTTTCTAACTCAGAACTGTGTCGAAGACGTATCCATTTCACCAGCATTTGATTTCACCAAATTGGAGGAACTACACAGAGCTCCAAAATAAAGTCGCAAACAAATTAATATCCAAAATCTTCACTTTGGACTGACCTCCTAAAGTCACTTGCCCTGACTGCACGAAAGGCTTATTTTTTGGATCATGCCAAGGTGTTCAAAACAAAATGAAAACAAATAATTTGGTCGATTTCAAGCCGTCATTTTTAACTGGTTTTGTATATGCGGGGATAAGCATGAAGGTTGTTAACGGTTGATCATCTTCGAAATACGGTTTCATTATCATTACAAGATAATAAATATGAAAAATTTAGCAGAATTTTACCCTCACCCTATAATAAACACCGGCGAGTATGAAAGCGTTTCGTTTGAACTCTTTTTCAAGGTTGTTTGAATTCTTATTCTGATTTAGTTTTGAACACCACTTGAAATAAACGAAAGCCCTTAACCGTTTAAAACTTTGAAAACCACTAAAATGTCGATGGTATATTGTAGGAACATGGTGCCACCTTATGCAAGTGTCGAGCACTTAATCTCCAACTGTCAGAAAGCATGAACAATTGTCAAACGTTTCCAGTTATGATCATCTCACTTGCTTCCGTAGAAGTTCCAAATCTGTCAGTTTTCGACATTACTAAAAAATCAAGGAACTCAACAAATTCACTTTAGCCTCCCCAATGTCATTGCTCTCCAAAAGAATGACCATACAAATCTGCACACCTTCATACTGTCTCTGCAACGACGCACATAGTCTTCACAGCCACTTTCAATCGACCCTGTTAAAATTCGCACCCTTTTAGTGGTCAATCATTTGCCAAAATCTTCAAAAAACCCAAATTCGACCTCGAATTCCCCACGGAACCAACACCACCGCCCCCATCTCCTGCTTGCACTTGAAGAACGTGATTATCTTGTTTGTCATAATCATATTTCAACCGTTTCTAATCCCGTTAGCGTCTGTCTAATCGATTTCCCACCAAAGCGGCATCATTCACATTTGCATAACCTCCACCGCTGCCGCCGCATCTCTGTTTCGCTATAAATGTCATTCAACGGCTGACATTTATGAATCCGAAGCTGGTTTGCTCTTCGCTTCCCCTTGACACATCTTTCCGATTACCAAACTCATTCGATAACTCCATTCCCCTCCTCGCTCCCGCGCCATCGTGCCGTGCTGTCAGAGTGAAAAGGTTAAAACAAATACGCTCCCATAAAGCAAAACTCCAGCAACATCTGCCCGCATCGGTGAAGTTCAGTCGAATCATCGTTGGTCACCGGATGAGATAGAATCGGATTTTGTGGCACAAACGTCGTCGTTGCTGCTGCGGCTGTAAAATGGCATCTCTCTCTCTTGGGGCAACAGAGCGGTTGCCTTGAACCGAACGGAACCCCATTTCGGAACGTTTGACGGCTTCGATGTTTACTCAACCTCAACTCGGATTCGAATGTTCGCCAATTAGCAGACGGTTACCATCTGCCGTCCGCCGACTTTCGGTTTTGAAATCTCCTCCGCGGCGCAGTGGGTTGCGGAGGTCGGTGAGAGCATAAACCACTTACAGCACGTGTCCGTGGGACTAGCTGTCAGTTTAGTTTACGACTGAGGCAGAAGAACACATGATGTAACAGGGGACTTGCGAATCGTTCTCGATCCAGCGGCGTGTAATAAGCCGCAGCTTCTGCGAGTGCACAGGAAGCGTGGATTTATTTGCGCAAGCAGTTTGTGTTTGCTTTCGAAAGATCGGGCCGACCTGGGAAATGGAGTTTACTGCCGGCCGGTGTGTCTGACGGGTTGCGCGGGGAGATACACACTGTAAAGGGAATTGAAGTTTATTGTGGGATGCGTGTGTGGCTCGTAAATTTAACACTCCTTAACATGTTACACCACACGGCCCAGCTGTCATTTTTGATGAGCAGCGGGCGCTAAATGACAGCGATGGTGGATAAATGACGTGCAAAACATTTAATGGTGAGTTGCTGGCATCCTTTTTCTTACGATTGCCTGTTTAGAGGGGCGCTTCCCTGGAAAGTTTTGACATTTGTCAGAAATAATTTCGTTTGCCATTGTGAATGACCCCGCTTGTCCAATGCGGACTTGACATTCTACAGTTTGTTTTGGGCAAAGTGTCAAGAGTCATGTATTTAGTCTCTTTTGCCGGATAACCATGAACGGATACTGTGGTCGAAAACACGTGTAAATGATGCTTGGTTTTGACAGTTATAAATGAAGAACATTGGGCTCATCTTGGAAGATAGAAAAATTCCAAAAAATTACAGTTCCATCAAGTGTGACAAATTCGCACAAGTTGTTGACACTTTAATCCTCCCCCTGAACGCATCCGTCGACCACTTGCCACTTAATTTGTGTCATGATCCCAATTAACATCGACTTACGCAAACTGGAAATAGTCTTAACTCGCCCACTAGGAACGCTCCACAAAGTCTCCATTCACTCTTCCGAAATGAAATTCGCACCACAAAACGTGCCCCTATTTAAGCTGCTCATTGTCATCGGTCACAAGTTTGCGCTACTCGAGCGGATTCAATGGCAAATTTACCGAAAAACGGTTGCCGGCATAATCCGCTGTCATCGCTGAGGTGGAAGGGAATTGTCACCACCGCTGCCGTAGTCGCGTAAAGAAAGTGACGCGTTAACTAGCAGTGCCGACGGCACAGCTCCCTCCATCAACGGCAAGTTCACGGTCAATTGATTCTGTTTACAGGGCGATTAGAATGTGTGACACATTCTGATGTTTCACTGTCATTGTAGGCGCTGGTCGCCGCTGGTGGGGTGGACGCTATCCGGATGCCCACCTTAATGAATTGAAGATAATTATGGGAATAAAATCGTTTTACGCAAGTTAATTGCTATTTAACACCACGTTAGGCGCATGATTGTAGTCAACGGTAATTTTGGGATGGTGCACCAGCGTGTTACGGAAGCAAATTCTATTCGAGTGACGAGAGCAGACTGAAATGGCAGAATTAAATTAACACATTCCGTGATGTATGTTCATTGCTGAACGCATCCCTCTTTCAGTTATCGAACGCCAGATTAGGTGTGAAGTGATGTGAGCGCCGTCGGGTTGTTTGTTTTAGTTTGTGGGACGGATTTAGAGTCGTCGCAATTTGGTAATGTTTGGATACATTCTCCAAGCAATGTGTGACTACGAAGAATTAAGGTCTTCCCATTTGAACTTGAGTCAATGGCACACAGTTCACTAAAGTCAACATTGGCGTTGCGGTGGCATTCGAAAATCAAAGAATGTTTACAAATCGGTGATGGCAACTTCAAAGGATTCGTCATTCTCGTTGGTGGAAGTCCTCTTATCAGTGAGACACTGTCTTAGTTGAAGTCGCGAAAGAAGCAAAGCATACTCGTCACCACGAAGACGACAGGGTGGTGATTTTTTGAAATAATATTAATCTGTGACTTTGCTGAACTAAGTTTCAGGGACGCAGGAAGCATTTGAACGGACTTTTACAGGCTCTCTAATTCTGATTTTTAAACTCTTGTGTAATCTTACGTCGCCTTGTCTAGGCAAACTTGTTCCATTCAAAATGGACCATCGAGAGGAGAAATAAGAATGCCGAAAGTTGACGTGGCTCCTTATAGCTCGTTATAATGCAGGAATTGGTAACGGGTGTCGATCTGCATTTCTGGATTCGTTTCAATGATCTGCTTCTTTCTGAAGATTCTGTAGGCACCGCTGATATTTGTTTTTCAGATGTCGTGCCTCTTGTGTTGGCCAGTAAGTTCTGTACGAACTCCTCAAGGGTGATGTTGAAAAAGTCGCAAGACAGTTCGTAGCCTTGTCTAAACCATCTTTAACATTGGCCATCTCGGTGAGTTCGGTGCCGACGTTGACGGAGGAGCGATTGTTGTCCATCGTCATCCTGCACAATTTGATGACATCAGAACTACCAGAACTGCCAAAACTAGACATGGCATTGTATACATCATTTCTATGCACACTGTCATATGAGGGCTTGAAATCGACGAATGGGTGGTGAGTGTTGATTTGCACCTCTTGGGTCTTCTCTAGGATCTACCGTAGTGCGAAGATTTTGTCAGTGATGGACTTCCCTGGCCTAAAACCGCACCAATAAGGGTCTATTGGGTTGTTGACTAATTGTTTTAGGCGCTCACGGTAAACGACGGAAAATATCTTTTATGCAAGTCGCCCCTCGCGTAGTAATCCCTCGGTAGTTGGCGCAGTTGAAGAGGTCTCTTTTTTTTTGGTACCCGGGCCTTAAGGGGGTTTTAAATGAAACGAATGTGAGAGATGTCACAGCGATGTGCGATCTCAAGAAAACAATCCTATACCTCATTGCAATGTTTTCGAATTTTAAAATGAAATCATACACTGATGACTACCATTTACCCTTTCTGAATAGTGCGTTGACCGACGCGCAGTAAGTCTGGGTTCGATTTCCGGCCGGGACACGCCGCATTTTTTCACGGCACTACCTCTTTCGAGTTGCTGACGACACTCAGAGTATCAATTGTCTATGAAAAGCTTCTCAAATCTCGCCGTTCGGATTCGGCAAAAAACTGTAGGTCCCTTCTACTCGTTAGAGAACAGTAGCACGCACAGGCCTGCTAGGCCTTGGTCCGTTGTGGGCTGTATTATTATTATTATTATTTATGGCCAATGACGGCTATATTTTCTGAGCCAGGTGACAGGAAAAATTTAAATTGAAAGTTCCCAACGAAACAACATTTCTTGTTGTACAAACTGTAGAGGTACTATGGGGCCTTTCTGCTCTCTAACGGTCCTTCAAAAACAAAAAAGTCTTAAACCACATATTAACTTCATTTCAAAAGATCTCTCGATTGATCTTTCCTTAGCTGAGTTTGGAAACAATTGAAAATTTTGCCCTAACTTTATCTAAACGAGAGCCACCCCAAATAGACTCCAAAATTCTAATAAACGGGTAATTTCACAAAAAGAGACGCTTCATAAGTTCAGGAAATACAAAGAGTGTGACAGGCATGACAAACGGAGAAGGTTGAGATTCCCTGCCCAAGAGGATCTCTAATGTCATCAAAGGTTTATGATTAGTCGTGTCGCCAACGTACCAAATTTCACGGAGTGCTCCCAACTCTCCAGATTTAACAGAGTTTATGATCCATCCATTAAGAAAATTAAATTCCCAACAAAGTGTCGTCCTTCAGAGGTCACTGAATTCAGGAACATTCACATAAAGCAACAGACCGCACCTTCACGCAACGCCGCTCAAAAAGTGCGTGTATGTGTGGCGCAAAAATCGATTTCCGGATTTCCATTACGTCCAATTGAGGACCCAATTAAAAGTGAATTGCCCCACAGTGCGCAACATCTACGCCCAGCCTTAAGTGCGTACATAAAGTCGACCGTTTTATGGCAGGGACTAGCTCTACACTTTTCGATGAGTTCGTTAAATTTCGACTGACCCAGGGTCGTTATCGAAACTGCGAATTTTAGTGTGTGTGTCCTTTTCACATGTGTGTGTGGCGCTCGCGTGTGTGCCCACAGCAGCCACCAATTAGCCAGTTACGAGTGTGGCAGCATTTAATCATGCCCACAACCAACTAACGTCGGTTAAATGAGAAAAGTTAACTGGAGGCGATGGGGACTGCCTGACTTCAACATTAGGCACATTTAACTTTTCTTGACCAACATTTTGCGACCAAGGGTTATGAAATGAATTTAATGAATGTGAGTACACGCAGTAATGAGTGGCGTATAAAGGCAAATGGTTCGTTGGAAGTGTAATACGCGTCGTTGGAGTCCTCTTCTGGAATGCGGACCCTCGTTTCCGTGATGCGAGTTGTTTGTGGGAATCTCTGTCGTTAAAACAGATAAATGGTCAACTTTCTGGGAATAAGTTTTAACCATCGAAAGGAGGGAGGGGGGGGTGACATGGAATGGGAGGCCGAGAACTATATTTACGACACCTACAACCTGATGATGGATGGTTGTATTACGTGCCGATCTTGCGGTCAGATGAGTTGAGGTCAATGAACTAAATAGTTGCCGAGGTAATTAGCAGATTAAAGGGTTTCAATTTAATAACTAGCCAGATGAGTGGTGACGAGTAAGTTTTCTGTGAAAAGTGACTTCTGTCTGGGCTACAAGGGCTTACTTATTTCTTAGACCAGTGTCCGGTCTAATGTCACATGTAATATTTTGTCATTCAGATGCAAATCTGACCATGTTAAATGCAGGAACCTGGTCGCAGGCATGATTTATTTGAAGATTCATAGCAGACCTATCGCTTGGCACGATTCTTGTTCGAGATTTCCTATGATTTCAGGAGTCATTCATTGTCTACCTCTGAAGGTTATCAGAGACATTTAATTCTCACCCGAGCACATAATTTTCTTGAATGATCTGAGTCTGATGAATGCCAGTCTCCCATCGCTAATGTTTCCTGTCACTGTGCTTCTAATCCCCAAGACCAAGTACACTTCTTGTTTAAACCATTGCCTCGGTCTCTCTCTCCTTGTCAAACCTAGAGGCTGACATTTAAAGACCCTCTTAGCTGGCGTATTGCTGTTCATTTGCTCGATGGCCCAGAGTCGCCACGTAATGGCTGATTCTTTGCCTTTGTGACTACAGTCATATTTTAGCACAGCTAATAGAGTTCCCTGCTTCCCTGGTGTTTTATCTCCTAGATTCACCATTCTTGTAGACATGACCATGCATTCGACGCAAAGCATTTTCTTTCGAAGAATCAACAATCTTCTCTATTAGTCAGCTCTCCTCCTTGAGCTACAGTTCGAGGTGGACCTGGGCCTCCACCAAAATGCTGGCACACCCAGCTGCCAGCTGCGATCTTTCGCCAGCTACCTCCAGTTGAGCACTTTAAGTTGGTTAAGGTCCTCCTCCAATTGTGTGCGCTATCTCCACCCTCTATTGCGTTGTCTCAATGGATGGAATTCGAAGACTTTTGGGGCCAGGGCAGTGGTGCGCATATCCATATGCCGAAGACGCTTATCCAGGCGCATGCCGCCGTACAGTTTCCTCCAGACGCCATCAACGCAAACAGGGCCACTTGGTCAGCTTATTGGTTATTATTTAGCCTCAAATGCTAATGTTGCTAGTATAAGCCTCTTGTAGAGCATTTTCGTAGTCCATCGGGCAAGAGTTATTGCCTCTAGCTTTCTTGGAAAACAGAAATAATATGGCTTACCACTGATCTTGCAATGGATCTGCACTAAGGTTACAGGTGGTCTTAACGAGGACCCCGAGATCGGTGTTTCGGAAATGCAACCTTTTCCATATAAACCTCTTCAAGCTAAGATCCTTCCGTTTATTGCCGGCACTTAGATGTTACCTCAAACATCTCAATCTCAAACAGTAAGCCACAAGTTGCAAACTAAAGATGTATCGACAGCAAAATAATGTCTTGGATTATGTCCTACCCTCCAACCACCCTCGTCACTCGAAAATATATTCACCCACCCTCACTCGGAAACCTCCACAAACATACCCAAATCCGTCCGCTTTCTAAAATCCATTTCCAACAATTTATTGACACATTTCTCCTTGTTTACGAAAATCACCCGGAACACTTTCCTCAAAACTGAGCAATCGCAAACAGTTAATGTCCTGAGGACATTTTCGAAACTCTGCGCAGTAAAGAGAACCTGGGAAGCACCATCAGGCGTCTACCCTCCACGCAGATTATACAGCCTCTTGTCCACAAGAATGTCTGCTGCTGACATTCTCAGATAACGAAGCACAACCTCCTGCCTGCCAACGCAGCCCACTTCTCCCACGCTTGTCTCTGTCTCAAAATGAACTCCAATTTGTCTGCGCGTTGATCTTGAGTGAATTCAAAGTCCATAAAGGACCACATTTAGCCACCATCACTCCAGGGCTTTCTTCTAATTGCATTCAACTTACTCCCCAAGAGCAGCTTTTCATGCCACTCTCTCAGCCAGCAAAACATAAACAACAACAAAAACAACAACAGCATCAACACCAGTAATAGCAAAGTTCAACAATTCATCTTCTTTTGACTTTCTTCTCGTTTCAGGTGGAGAATCGTGCTCTGCGGCTACGTGAAGTGGCAACAGCGCTTCAGTACCAGGACGAGATCCTACCGTCGGCAACGGCACCACCACAGCAACGTAATTACGCTGCCGATAAGCCACAGCAACAACAGCAGCAGCAGCACATATTTCACCGCCAACAGAATGCCATCGCTTCCGGCGGTGGCATTAGAAGTGGCTCCGCAGGGCGGGCCGAACATGCGCCACCACGTGTCGGTGGCCTGGGACTGAACGGACTGATGCCAGACGAGACTTCGCCATCAGGCGGTGGCGGTGGAGTGGGCGGTGGCACCGAATGGGAGTACTTTGACGAGGTCGGTTATATTCGCGGGGGCGCTCTGCGGGTTGGAGAAGACCCATATATCAGGAATCGCTTTAATCAGGAAGCCAGTGACGCATTGCCCAGCAACCGGGAGGTGCCCGACACCAGGCATCCCATGTGAGTATTGCCAAGATGTGAATCGTTTCTTGCTTGGGGTTGAGGGAGAGGAAGTGGGTCGCGTGATTGATTTGCGCCGATTTGGGAGGAGACAAAATTAATCCTAGGCAAAGCATTCCCGGTGTGGGGGAAGGTGGGAAGGTGACGCCAGAGAGCATTTTCACTTTATGAATCTCCAGCGAGTGATTGCAGGAAGCCGGGTGAACGCTTTGCGCTTGGAATGGCATTTTCATCTGCTCGCTTGATGAGCTGTGCCGGGGAATGCGTGTGTGTGTGCCTAAATTTTTAATCAAGGGCATACCTGAAGGGTGATTCAATCGAGCGGCATGTGAAAAAGCGAATGTGTGTCGTACTGCCGATACATAAAAAAGGAGACATCGGGGAGGCTCATAAACTAGATACGCACCCACTCAGAGCTATTCGACTTTTACGGGCATCCTGTATGGGGAACGGGTAGCATGGGTGACGCGCGCTCATTTGGTGTAGCACACACACAGCATGCAGCGGTGGCTGCACGCTGCCGGTGGCTAAATGAAATTCCCAGGAAATTTTTTGTTACTTCTCAATTTCCCTCGCAGATGGTGGCACTATCAGGTGCTGTAAAATTTTTGATCGGCTCCATTGATACGAAATGATAGAGCTCGTAAATCTTGGCAAAAGAGAGTCCATTCAATAGGGTATATGGCATCCTTATGGCTGGACAATTTTATGTCAAGAATGAGGGAATGGGAGGCTGTTAAGTGGGTAATTTGACGGTAATCAAGTACGGTGATGGGCTTTTGAGAAAATTGCGGGATTTTCGAAAAGAGTTAGAGAGGAAGACCAGATTTAATCCGAACTGTGGGGCCGTATAAAATGTGGATTTCAGGAGGACTTCTTTCTTCTCATCACGATGTATGTACCCTACAAAAGGGGGTATATACTTCACTTGTGATTTCATTGCAATTTCTTCTTTTGTACAGAATTTTTGGGACGATTGTGTGGACTACAAGGGGAGCAAAAAAAGACAATGATTTAGAGGAGGTCCATGAATAAATAATTTTTTGTTTTACAATATATTCGTTTGAAAAATAATATCTTCCCAATACTGCACGTATCTTATTTGTGGCTAAGACATGGGGCAGATCTCCTCCTCCTACCTACACGCAAAAAACTTCATCGAAATCCACTTAACATTAAATGTTGTAAAGGGGACTTTTCGCTGATAAGTGTTGAGTGGTGGTTGGGAAATAATTTCATAAAATTTCGGATGAAATGACTGGCATCTTTATGTGGAAAATATCTTCACGATTTAAAAGTGAAATTATTTCCCACATAAACACAGTGATCACCAGTCCCGAATGAATCAGAAATTTTCCTGTTTCTTCTACGAATAAACATTTTCCGAGGAACCAAGTTCGAGGGAGAAAATAATTTTTTTAAGGTTTCGTTTTACAGAACGAAACCTTTACTCGGTTTTTTTCATTTTCATGAAATTTTGGATACGAATGCACTGCACTTGGAGATCATTGTGTGCCCCTATTTCGGGTCATAATTGGGAGTGTTCCTTCAGCATGTAACAGCAATTAAAAGATCTTTTGAAACGATTTTTGTGTTTAAAGTGGCAACTTTTAGTTTTGGTTAAGAATCATGAAGGTGTAAAAGCCGAAAGATGTCCAAAAATCTGAAAAAATCACAAAAACTTGTGTTCGATGGAAACATTCAATTAGAATTGTTTTGGGCATTCTGGACCAAACTGTTTAGCGGTAATTTGATGGTAACGACATGGGTATTTCAAAATTTCGAAAATGCAATTTAAGAAAGCCTCACGAGTGCATTCAAAAATTGTAACCATCGGCACAGGCATTCATTGGAAAATTTCATTTTGGAAAATTTTGGAAATAGTTTAGAAAATGATTTTCTTCTGCTTTGGCAAATATATACATACGTAACTCTGTGTCACAGTTGTTTGACGGAATAAGCGGTGTCATTGTGCTCTACGGATTCAATCTATTATGTACTGGCTCCAGTGGATTTTGACTTAATTTTTATCAGAATCGATGTTTACCAGCTACTTCCTCGGACGGTAAGGCCTAGACTTCGCCTAGTCACTAGGTATGGATGTCTCCTTCTTTACAACTTCCAAGCGTGTCTATTTTTTTCTTGGGAAACACTGCACTGGATCGCTCAGACTCGAAAACTTGTCGTTTGTACTACCAAATAGTAACTTACATTTAATGTAATTTCTTGGTCTTCCGAAGGAAAACCAGCAAGCCCTTCAATGATAGAGAGCTTAGGTCTTAAGCTCCCACCACGTCAGTGCCAAACAGTCACCTTTAATGCGATTCCCTCAAGTTGGCGACGGCTTGGCAGATCCAGAGTGTGATGGTTGGATCAAGTTTCTTAACGCCCCTGATTGGGCTTGAAAATAGATCCTGATGAGTCATAGCCGATGGCGGAGGATTGAGCTACCTGGTGGTCCCCCTTGTCAAATATTGCCATAGCGATCCCTTCATAGGAACATGCGAGATAATAAATCAATAGTCCCTCCGCTAGTAGTAGTAATAATTGAGTGCCACTATAGCCCATAAGGGACCAGGGTCTAGCTTCTGCATTAACTAATCCTATTGTGTGTGCTATTGTTCTCTCACGAGAACGTACAGTTTCTTGCCGACTCCGAATGGCGAGATTTGAGAAGCTTTTCAAATACAATAAGCACTCTTGTTGTCAGCAGAGGTTGTTCCATGAAAAATTCAAGATGCTCAGACCGAAAATCGAAATTGGACCTTCGGCGTGTGTGTCGACGCATTTACTTCACGACCCTCCGATAGTTTCTTCTAATTATAGATGTTGGCGATATTTGTTTTTGACTATCGATAAACTATCGATGTTTAAGCAACACTACTTTGTGTTGTGTACCTTTTCATGCCACAGTATGGACTCTTGCTTGCTTTCTGGTTTATAATTGTGAACCCAAGTCTTGGTCCCTTTAACAATTTGCCAAAAAATATCTCCCGATACCCCGGAAGAAGTACAACTCCCTACACCACGGGATTCGCATTTTTTAAGTCACTTGCAGCATTCGTGACATCCGTCTTGCACAGTCTTTTAAAAGGTTAAGGTGCTCATGAAGGCTATTGTGTGTGGTATGCCATCATGGCATCATTTGGGCGTTCAAATCAACTAAAAGTTTTTCGACTTTTTAAATGTTTTCATCCCTACGAGCAAGTGGGCAGTCTGATCAGGTGTCATTTTGAATGCTCTTTCTACCTCTTTTAATCTCAATTAACCACTTATACACAGTTGATGGCGCAGAACCTCGAGAAATAGCCACCATCTCTTCATGAATCACTTTTTGAATTTTTCCGTGTTTTGTAATAAATACCATCCCAGCGTGGTTCTCAACTTTCACCATTATCATCTCATTCGCGATTTTGATTGCGTTTCACGTGTACACAAAAAGACACAAAGTGCACAATGTAGAATGTGCTCAGCAGTTTCATCTTCCTCAAGACAGTGTCTGAACACAGTCTTAGGAAAGAGACCTATTTGAAGCACGTTATGTGTCAGACCTAACCTAACTAAGCTAATCTTCTGAATCTTGACAAAAAAAGATAATTTTTTTCAAAGGTCTAATAATTTTATTCGCTCCAGTCCCTATTCCAATGTAAAATTGAATTCGTAACCATTTGTCGAGCACCATGTTAAAACTTAATACATACTTAAATTAGTTTCATGAAATAACAAACGAAACCTTTTGTGGTCGAGTGTAACTCGCACTTGCCCAGTTTATGTTCAAACATTTTCAATTTAGCTTCCAAACTTTGCCTACTGTTAATGATTGATTTATTAAAAGAGTAGAAAGATAGATGGCTTGGGGTATGCACTTAGTCCTGTGCAGGATCCATTCTGTTGCTACTCCAATCTTCGTTGGGATGAAACAATAACTAATTAGAGTCGATTAAAAGGTTCAACAAATCGGCGAGAGGAGTGGTCCTGAAGTGTAGGCCCGCGTCACAAAATCGCTGAACAGTTTCTAGTTGTCCCGCGTCCACACAACTCTGTGGAAATCATGCGAGGGAACACCCAGCCTACTAGCACTCTCGCCAATCAGACAGTGTCCAATTAATATTCCCATAAGTTGCCTTTTATCATATCCTTTAACAGTAGCAGTCTCTCAAACAGCGTTTAGGGTCAAGGAAAAACCAGATTTCTTTCAAAACGCGACAGAGGTAAGGTAAGAGTCTATGTTCACAAATTAGTCAACTCCCTCTATAATAACTTCACATTCAAATAAAAAGCTTCATCATCAATTCCAAGTCTTTCAACACTAAAACCCAACAATTTCATTCAACCCTACACGCACTGTTATACTCCGTCATGACGTGATGATTTCCTGAAACTCATTGACGCACCTTCTCTTTCAAGAACCAACAAACTACGTCCGTTTCCTTGGCGACAAATCGGATCACACCAACCCAGACATGTGCGCGTCTATCCGAGGACAGGGCTCCACAGCTACATTGTATCCCTCCAAATGCCTTTATCCGTTTTCAAGGAAATAAAAGGATTTATCGCCTATTCAACTGCCATTCGCTTTTGAGTTGCTTCATCATGGTCACCGCAAGTCTTCTCAATACCGAGCGCACACAACGGCAAGGAGGCCGACTTCTATTCAACAGCTGAACGCATCCTCCTCCTCCGTGATCATTAAAAATTAAATGCATAGCAAAATGCCACCCACCAGGCACTCGCTCCATCGCCGCAACCGCCTGCCGTCGCATCGGTCGCCGCCTCGACCACACATCCTTTCCACGTTCTCCTTCGAATGGCACAAAATACTGTCGTCATCGGTGGGGAGAGAGTCCTTGGGACGACATGCGGGCGGCTGCTGCATGGAGTTTTGTTTTAATGACTGCTGTCATATTTCTGTCACAAATGCGGGCGAGTGGGTGGTCGACACGGCGACTTAGTGCGCGGCTGGCGGAGGGAAATGGATGGAAGAATCGCTGAAAAGAGAAAAAGGGAAACGAAATGAAAATCATCCGCTAAGTCGTGTCTGTGTCATCGCCAGACGTTGTCGCTGGCTGGAGTTTAGCGTTAGAATGGAATCCTTCACTTGAATGACAGTAGGGGGTGGCTGCGACGCCTGATGTGACGACGCAGCGGTCGCAAAGCTGCGCTATTCCATTAGAAATTGTTTTGTTATGTTTTCGCGGGTTTTGTTTTTATTTTTTCATTTTCGTTTTTCTCCTTGGATTATTTTTTGATGAGTTTGGTGAAGACTTGCAAAGTTGTTGGAGGGTTATGGACACGGTTAGTTGGCTGGCACTTATGACGCAACTGGGATGCGGTGTGGAACTAAAAGAAGCACTCAATCGACCACGGTTGGCTGCAATTATAATTAATTGACCTATAGTAAGTTTGTTGAGGAGATTCGATATTTTACCGCAAGTTGCAACAGATTTGTGAATGACTGCAGCTCTAACACGGAGAGAAGTTGCCACACACAACTCATGATAGATCAAGCTTTTCTGTACAAGCCAACCCGACGAATGCCCTTTACGTCAACCAGTTCACTAAGCGCACTTGATTACTTCAAATGGCGCCCAACGTGGGCCATTATCCAACGCCCTCACCGGTTAAATCCTCGATTAAGTAAAATTCCATCTGTTTTCGGAGTTAAGTTACGACTGGATCAGAACACAATCTCAAAAGAAATCCTCTTAGGTTCACGAAAATTGAACTCCTAATTGGAGCGACACCGAGTTCGTTCAAGGACAAGGCCACTCAATGAATAAATTCTTTGCCAAATCTGCCCCCTAAACACTTAATCCTCCCCCAAGTTGTTGAGTCTTCCATCAGTGAACACAAGTTATTGCTCCGTGAAAGCGGACACGCTCACCGCACCCCACATTCCTTCTCAGATTCCAGCAGGACTAATCTCATTATCACGCCATTAACGCACAAAACATTCCCTTTGTCCGAATACCTCACTCCCACAGCCTCCTGCCACAGGCCTAACTAGATCCATTTGTTCTCCAGAAATCCCATTAAAGGTTTCCCATGGCCTACCCCGGAACATCCTTCTTTGGTTTTCGCACAGAACCCGAGGTTTTTTTTTTGTTTGTCAGATTGTTGTTGGATATCCTTGCTGGACGTCGGCGATTCATTGAGTTATGGGAAAATTTGATTTACACAACGGTATCCCCGTGAGGCGACGCACAAAAACACCGCCAATGTAATTAATCGATTCCATAGAGAGCGTTGTTTGCACAAAGCAGGACATCGACAGCGACGTCACGACTGATTTGTGAGCTTTTGCGCAAGCACCCCTATTCCCACAAGCAATCAGGTGTAATCTGGAAAACGTGAGTTCATCTCAAATTAAATTACACACTCAAATGTGGCTCGGTGTTGATTACGATGAAGAAAAGGTACCCCCGCCCCATCCACAAATCACACACACGCATCTTCGATTCCTTGACACTTCAATCTTCGCCTTAATTCCGCCATCGAATTTCCCCAGCAAACGTCCCATCCGGTGGCCCCAACTGAACCCAACCCTGGAAATTTCATGATTAAACGGCACGTTTCTTCAATGGCATGCCACTCTCCGGTTCGATATGGCCAAACAAAACGATATCCCTGTGGACACACTCCTCTGCCGTCCGGGTAATCCTCTCAAGAATGGATTCGCATATTTTTTTGCTTTTATTTGTGAAGTGTGCACCCTCGCCGCTGCTGCTCGCCACCCCCATCGGTTTGAGGAGATTTTCCAGGATAATTTCAATTCATGAGTATCGGCATCTAGAAAATTTTTGTTGACATTGTCCTATCCGGTCCGGTGTGCCCTCGTGGCCAACGCCGCCAACGAAAGGATACTCGGTAATCGGATGTTTTACGAGTGACTGGCGTTGTGCTGAGAAAATGATTAAATGGAAGAGCAGTCAAGGACGAAATCCATGGTTATGATGTGTCTAATCTCAAACAGCGTGTATCGACTGGAATCGAGTTCGAACAGGATTTGCTAATTTTTGGGCCGGAAATTGCATCAATTTTGTGGTGGTCCTGTGGATCAAAGAATTGTAACGGTGGATACGGTATGGGACGTTTCGTATGATCAAAAGTTATGAGTGCTCAAAATAATTTTGGAGACTCCGGCACTTAGAACAATTTTTGTTTGATTCAGCTCGGGGGTGCGCTGTAGAATGGAGGTTCTTTCATTTGTTATTCTATCAAAGTGTGGGATTATGTGGCGGAGGTGTACTGTGCCGATGGCTGGTACGTGTGAATGGGGAGAGAGCTCCTGTGTGCACACCCAAAGGACAGTTTATTGAATAGCTCAAGGCGATGTGGGTGTTTTCGGGATCGAGAGTCAGAAATCTGCTGGTTGTTTAATATTTTTGTGTATCTTAAACTCAAACGGAACTTTTACCACCACAATGATTGAAGCACAAACGATCCGGTTGAAACGATAAAAACCATGGCGTTGCGTCTCTTGAAAAGTGGGTAGTCAGTTATACTCACGTATAAATGGTTTCGTTTTTTTTTCTTTTTTGAAAAACACGAACATGTACTTAAGTAAAATTCACTGAATAAGTTTCTGACTGGAATTTGTTGAAGTTGACCGGACCAAATTAAATCGAGAGATGAACATTCGAGTGTATATTTGAGTTTGAAGAGAAACTCCGACACGACTTTTTCTAATTTAGAAAATCAACAGATTGGCCAACAGATGAAGCTCTTCTGTTCTTCTAACTTCTTTATTGATGAAGTTTTGTCAGGACATTTTGTAAAAATAGAGGAGAGTTTTGAGCTATTTTCACACCACTCACACCCACTTCTGACTACAAGCGATCAGATGGAAATTGGAAAGTGCCCCGAAATTAACAATCAAACAGACTAATTGTTTGGAAAAGAATATTTCAACATATGAAGGTGGCTTCCCAGTTCATAAAGTGGGATTAGTAAGGCTCCTCTTCCGGTATAGACTTCAATTCTGACTTCGTCATCAGTTGTCGTTTCAGTTCATAGTCGTCATCAATTCATGTTGACGGCTGTGCCTCGTCTTCAATTTTATTTCGAACATTTTGCAACAGAAATAATTTCTCATTTTCTATAGAGCTTACGAGTTCTTGTAAATGGGGCTTCTGCAAAATTTTAAACGTTGCGGCAGCGAAAATTTGTGTATAGTTTAAGATGTTATTCAAAGCGAAAAGTTTATGTAAAATTTGGCAAATACGTCAGTGAGACAGGGTTCTACATGATCAATTGCCTTTATGACTTTATATCAAGGAGAACCATTTTACTGAGATTCGTAAGCAACGCAAGACTAGACTAGCCTCAGTTGCCCAACGTAGATCACGTTTAAGAACCAATCACTTCACCTCAGTTTGGAACGAGGCCTTTCGAACACCTCTGCCGTTCTATGGGCAGCACGCTGTTACAATACAACTCCACACTGGAGCCTGGAAAGTGTCCATAAGTACCTGGTCTGAATCATGGAGTTAGGCAGTCAGTAAGGTGCACTTACCTCGGCTCTGCGATTTTGAGTATCAAACTGCAGATACCACGACACTCCCACAAGGAGGTTTATCGCACGGAACAAGTTGCACATTGGTGTAGACCTTATCTGGGAGACTTGAAAGATATATGCCCCTATTATCAATGGTTTCGCCTACATTAAGCAGCCTTAAGCATGACCTTTAAAGCAGCAGCTTTAACATGACCTGAAATATGATCTCTTTGTCGTCCATTTAGACGATGATGAAACGGGTTCACAAGACTCTGCATAATATTGTTTTCTTCTTGGGATTATCGTAGTATGTCCACTTCTCACCTCCAGTCACGATGAGGTACCAAGTTCTGAGGAGAAAAGTCCAATTTCAACATCTCTCGGTTTTAACTCGAATAAATCCAATTTCTTTAACAGACCGAAAACTGTTTGCTGAGTCACTCCCAACGATTCTACGAGTTTACTCTGCACTTGACAGGCATCTTGATCCAGTAAAGCCTCCAATTCCTCATCTTTAGAGTTTTTGATCTGGCCAAGACGCTCTTTGTCTTCAACGCTAACAGCACGGCATTTGAAGCATTGAAACCACTCTCTACACGATTTAAAGGGTGTCCCAACAAGACCGCAAGATTTAAATTTTAAATAAAACGCAGATGTTTAAAGAAAATCGTGAATTCTTTATCACATCGTAAAGTAGACAGGATGAGGTTATGTGTGGAATAACACATCGGCCAGATGGCCGCCGCGGTTTTACTGGCACATACGCGATCTTTTAATGAAATTTTCAATGACCGTTTTGCATAAATGCTGTGGTATTTTATTAATGCAGCGTCCAATTTCCTCTTTTAAGGCTTGAGTCATCGTCGGCTTATTCGCATAAACCATCGACTTCAAAAAACCCCAAAGAAAATTCTAGGCACGAAAAAATTGGTTATCATTTCACGATACCGAACTCCATTGATTGTTTGCGCTTGACCTAACTCATTTTCATAAAAAAAGGTCCAATGATTCCTCCAGCCCAAAATCCACAGCACTCAGTGACACGTTGAGGATGCATTTGCTTCTCGTGAATCACTCGACGATTTTCCTCGACCTAAATTGCGACAACTCTGCCTATTGACGAAGCCATCAAGATGGAAATGGGCCTCGTCACTAAAGATGATTTTATCGGCAAAATCAGCATTTTCATGTTGTCTCTCCAATACCCATGAACTCCCTTCGCTGTGAATGGTCAGCTGGCTTCAGTTTCAGAGTCAATTGAACTTTGTATGCATGAAGATGAAAATCTTTCGTCAAAATTCGCTGCATAGTGGATTTGGAAACACCAATTTGCTGAGCTCGGTGTCGAATTGAGGTGGATGGAGTTTGAGCGACATCACCACGTACTGCTGCGATATTTTCGGGCGATCGACCTGGTCGAAGGCACATTGTTGTCTTTACATCATTTACAGACCCAGTTTCAGCAAATTTTTCCATTAATCGCTTAACAGTCGACTCTTTTGGAGCATTGTTGTAACCCCAAATTGATCGCAATTTGCGAACTGTAGCCGCAAAGCTTTCGCCATTTTGTTAAAGCAATTGTTCATTCGTGTAGCGCTCCATTTTTATTAACCTTATACCTTCTACTAACAAACAATAATAATTTTTCAAATGTCAAACAATGACAATTCGAATGGCGCCAAATTTAAATCTTGCGTTCTTGTTGGAAGACCCTTTATTTCTCAAGCAGATGCACCACAAAATTCTACGATAGGCTTCAACTGCATTTTTCTTCTAATTAAAAAAGAAAATCAAGACTTTCTGCAAATGCTCAATTTTTAAGACAAATCCGGACATTTTCGAGAAGGCAAAAAACAATGTTGTTGTCTAAAACAGACGATGGTGTACTATAATTATTGCTGACAAATGTCACGTCTTTTAAATGAAGTAGGTAATCGCTGCGAAGAACAACAACGAGTTGCAGGTGGCATCATCTTTTGAAAACGGACCGAATTGATTTGCACCTCAATACTTAAATTGAAATGCCACTATCCTTCAAATAAAGTAAATTTTTGATCAATTTAAAGGTGTCATCTTTCTTTTATTCCATTTCAAAGTTCTATACCTCTGAAAGAACACCCCTTACAAGTCTCTTTCCGCCTGCGAGTACAGCGAAGAAAATTTATTCAGCACGACGAAATGTAATCAAGTGGGCGTAATTCTGAAGACCACGCATCTCCCAATCCACAGCGGCTCATTTCATGATGTGTGTGGCCATGTCGTCGAATCGATTCGGCAGTAAATTAATGTCTTCGTGGGAAGTGTGCCTTGTCCTGACACATATCGTTCGAATCAATGCCATCAATATATCCACAGAAATAATTACCCGCCCATTGTCTGCAACCAGAATTATGTCATCCAAGACTTAATGGCTAATTATGTGGAAATGGAGTGGCTGTAGATTTGCCGTTTTGAAAGACAGTCTGTAAAGCAACACAAACGTCACTCGTTAAAAAAACCCGAAAACTTTTCAGCAAAACACCCAAAAGAACCTTGACACTATCCGGCGACCTCATATTCCGCAAAACTACCCCCTGCCACCACTCTACGCCATCAGTTATGGGTCAAATCTCAAATTATTGAACAACTTCCTCATGCCCCGGTCTAAGTTTTGGTCATAAAATCAAATGACACCAACTGTGTCCAACATAAAAGGAGAACAGGACACGGGTGGAGGAGGAAAAAAAGGCAAATCGCTCGATAAATCCTTGCACGCAAATAAATCCATGGCAGTGTAAAATTGGAAAGTAAAAACGGATTGAATCATCGTTCCCCATGGGACGTCCCACCATGTGGAGCTCAGCCTCGATCTGGGTGTGTGCAAGCCTGTCGATAGAATTTATTTCGGGTCTCCCAGCATGGTCACCAGCAGGAGCGGGTCCCAATTTCATCCAAACTTCATGTGTGTGCGAGTTTGTTTACGATGCATGACCGTCATTGACAGTTAAAATGTTCATTCATTTCTCATCCCAATGCGCAAATGGGACTGTGGTGGATGAGGAGCGGGGGGGAATCTAATTCACATTTGGGACCAACGACGAATCGTTCGCACTTAAGACGCCTTCTGTTGCCGTTGCCGCTGCTGGTGCTGGAGGCAGTCAAGTGGTGCAAGGAAAAGGATAACATCACCAACCCCGCCCCCTCCCCACTCGGTGAATGGCAAAGACCATAATTTTCAACGCAATTAGCTTGAGAGGAAAGTGCTGGCACGTGGAATCGCCACAAACTCCTTCGGAGACGCGCAGAGTTGAGGATTTTCATAAAAAGCTTTCCTCGAGTGCGCTTTTAGTCGTCATAATGCTTTTATTATCCTTTAAGTGAACCTTTTCGTTTGTAGCCACTTTCAGGTGGCTTTGAAGGGGTTGGGGGATGCACAGGGGCCACAGTGCCAGGGTGAGGGAGGAACGATAAGTTTCCAGGACGGTTGGCGCTTTTTGTCCTCGGGAAACAATTAGACGACATTTTTTGTTTGGTCTTTGTTTTCCTTATTTCCACCTTACTCCTCTAAGTCTTCACAGAACTTGTGTCCTGTCTGCGGGGCGTTGTTGGTAATTCCATTGCCATTGTGGATGAATGCGTGAGATAACTACTGCAGCCGTTGGGGAGGAGAATATTCAATTTATGAATCGTCCTGATTCGGAAGGATTGAATAGACCTCTTGATGTAGTCCTCTTCAGTTCTCCAACGCAGTATTCCTTTCCATCTGTCGATATCAAACGCAGTTTATCTACCCTTACCAACATTCACTCCGAAATCCTTTGAAGTCCTCAAGCAATAAGTACAAAATCAAATTTCTATATCCTTTGGCCATTCTCCCTTTCGCTCCTTCATCCCCTCCACTCATCCTAATTCCATTAAGCTAACAACGGAATTTTAATTCAAAGGAATTCTATGCCGCCAGAGAGACAAGTTATCACTTCACCATTGTCCTTGACAAATCAAACTGAGAAACCTTGAGAAACTCCTTTTGCTTTCCCTTTGCAGGTGCCGTAAAAAAACCTGGCGAAAGGACCTTCCAGAGACTAGTGTGATCATAACCTTCCACAACGAAGCGCGTTCGACACTCCTGCGGACCATTGTGAGGTGAGTCCTACGCCGGGCGCCATTCCGCATCCCATTTGACATTTTTTTTCGCCGTTTCAGTGTCCTGAATCGCAGTCCTGAGCATTTGATCAAGGAGATCGTTCTCGTCGACGACTTTAGTGACCATCGTAAGTTGAGAGACATCCATCCACTCCCCGTCGCCTACCCCTCAAAATATATTTTCTCTTCTAGCTGAGGATGGCCTGGAGTTGGCCAAAATTGACAAAGTTCGGATCTTGCGCAACGATAAGCGTGAAGGTCTCGTGCGTTCACGGGTCCGTGGTGCCGATGCCGCCGTCGCTGAGGTCCTCACCTTCCTTGACAGCCACGTAGAGTGCAACGAGAACTGGCTGGAGCCACTGCTCGAGCGGGTCGCGGAGAACCCCACTCGAGTGGTGTGCCCCGTCATCGACGTCATCAGCATGGACAACTTCCAGTACATCGGTGCGTCGGCCGATCTGCGGGGAGGGTTCGACTGGAATCTGATCTTCAAGTGGGAGTACCTTAGTGCGTCGGAACGCGCTGAACGGCAGAACGATCCAACGGCAGCCATCCGAACGCCCATGATCGCCGGCGGCCTGTTTGTTATCAACAAAGCCTACTTCAACAAACTGGGCAAGTACGACATGAAGATGGACGTGTGGGGCGGTGAGAACCTTGAGATATCCTTCCGTGTGTGGCAGTGTGGCGGCAGTCTGGAAATCATTCCGTGCAGCCGAGTGGGTCATGTCTTCCGCAAACGTCATCCGTACACTTTCCCTGGCGGCAGTGGCAATGTCTTCGCCAGGAACACGCGCCGCGCCGCCGAGGTGTGGATGGACGACTACAAGCAGTACTACTACAACGCCGTCCCCCTGGCAAAGAACATTCCCTTCGGCAAGTAAGTACAACTCTTGGTCCTTGCCGCACATTCACACGACTAACCGAACTTCCCACCCCATAGCATCGCCGATAGACTGGAGCTAAAGGAGAAATTGCAGTGCAAGCCTTTCAAGTGGTACTTGGAGCATGTGTACCCGGACCTCCAAGTGCCGGACACCCAGCAGTACGGTCAGCTGCGGCAAGGACCCTACTGCCTGGACACCCTGGGCCACCTCATCGACGGCACAGTCGGTAAGTCGCTTCGCAAACAAACACGGCCGTCCCTACGAATGCTTTCCGCTCTCAATCACAGGCATCTACCAATGTCACAACACCGGCGGCAATCAGGAGTGGACCCTAACGAAGCGCGGCCAAATCAAACACCATGACCTGTGCTTGACGCTGGTTAACTTCGCCCGTGGCTCCCAAGTGGTGATGAAGCTGTGCGACGAGTCCGAGAATCAAATGTGGACACTCCGAGACGGCGGCCTCATCAAGCACTCGAAAATGAACATCTGTCTGGACTCAAGGGATGTCCACGAGCTTGACGGCATCTCGGCGGAACGCTGCAATTCCGCCCTCGACACTCAGCGGTGGGCGTTTGTGACCAAATTCGCGTGAGCTACCGACGTTGACTGACGATCTCCGACATCCTCCTCCCGTTCTGAAGGATAGACGTCTCTGTGTAGGAAGGACGACGCTTGACGCTGATGGCGACAACACTAGCATCGCGGATGTCCTGTGTCGTCCTGTTTTCGTGTTAATGTGTTATCCTAGTTTATTTGTATTTGTTTTATTTTTGTTTCTTTTCGATTTTATGTGCCTGCGTGCGTGCGTGTATGGATGGGTGCGAGTGTGTGTGTGTGTGTGTATGATTGCATCTGTGTGTGAGAAAGCGCGCTCCCCTTGATTGCCTGACAGGATATTGAATTTCAGTTTTATTTCCTTGTTTTGTCCCGTTAATGACCCATCAAGGACGTGACATGAGCCAGTTTAACTGCTCACAAGGAGGAGACCGTGACGTGGCAATGGGGTGAGTGAATGAAAGTGAAAAAGTTTTTCGTTTGCCTTAAAGCTCCTGTTTTGGGCGTCGTCGTCGTCGTCGTCTTTTTATTTTTCAATTCTCTTCCTCTTTTGAATTGAGTCCTGCTCTGGAATGGGTGGGGTGAGGGAGGAAAACTTTTCCTCACTCCCTTGGAAGCGACCCCAAAGGAGGGCGACTGTGCGGGGACAGGTTGTTATTTATTTTCGAAGTTGTTTGTTTTCTTTATTTGTCCGGTACTTAGTCGCTGTGAAATGCAAGATTTGATCAGATTCCGAAAGCGATGCGGATGTGACTTCACGTTTGCTTTTTTTTTTTTTTTTGTTGGGTTGCTTCAACCTGTCGTTGTTCGTATTACCTGTCCCGCCGCCCCATCCACCTGCACAGGGGTACTTAAGGAGGTCGATATATATGTAACTCTTGTAAATAGTCAGTATTTATGTAAAAAAAAAAGCAAAACAAATAAAGCAGAAGCGGTGGGAGGTGGATGAAAGTGGAAAGGGAAGAAGCATCTGCAGGGCAGACTGTTTCTCAAAGAAGAGCTGAAAACTGGGTGAGTGGCTTTGATTTGTTCAACACAATCAGTTGAAGTAAGTGCGCTCCAAATGATCGAACAAGAGGCCAGGGACTTCACTGCAGATGGAACGGTAGTTGTTGAAGGATTCTGATGGATCTAAAGAGTCCTTAAGTCGAATTTACAATATCAGCCACTGCATTAAGCCAGTGAGAGGCGGCTCCCTACATCTTCTTTCTCTGTTGGAAAAATTCTACTTCTCATTAGATGTCAGTCAGATTTAGCGTTCCCCGAAATCCTGAACATTCGCATTATCCTTGAAACGTTTCACATTCACGGCTATAGACACTGTTAGAGTTAAATCAAATCTGAAATTAAAACATTGTCCTACGTGTGTAGAGTCAGCTCTTAGGTCTGAATTCAGGCTTAACATCAATCCACTTTTCGCATTTTGATTCAGTCTACAAGCCGAAATCATCCATTTAGGTTTGCGTCTAGCCCATGAAATAACATAAGACTGAGCCAAAGTCTGGGCGCACGATAAAGCCGCAGTTTTTTTTTCTTCGTTAAAGCCTAAACTTGAGCCATAGAACCGCCTAACAATGATATTCTATCTAAAGCTTAGTTTCGACGCCGCATACTTGAATTATAGTCATAAGGTGAGTCTTACTCCGAGGCTGAGTTTCTGTTCAAGCTGAGTCTGAGATTAAAGCTTATTCAGAATCTCAATCTAAAGATGAAACTGATCCAAATGCTAAGACTGTGTTTAAGAATGAGACTAACTCCAAGGTCGATTCTCAATTCTTGGGTCGTCTCAATTCAAGGCTTACTCATGGGCAAATAGTACCAATCTCAGTCCGAAATTGAGACTCTGAGGCCGAGTCTAAATCCTTAGGCTGAGACTAGGTCTCAGTTCAATGAATACTCTTGGCCAAATAGTTTAGCTTATTCGGAATTTCTTAAAAGTTGGGACTCAGTCTACTCAGACTGAATCTAAGACCTTAGAGAAGAAGTTGGTACTCAGTGTACTCGAGCTGAATCCAAGACCTACGTTGAGTTTCAATCCAAATGTTTGACTATTACACTGGTAGACTGATTCTTACTCCACCGCTGAGTCTAAGTGGCAGACAGAGCCTTCAAACAAAGGCCTCAGAGCGTTTCTGAATGCTAATGGACTCTCATGCTTAGGTCATAGGCAGTGTTGAGTCGAGACTAAGTTTTGTCCAAGATTGAGTTTTAATCGGATGCTGTCCCGCATAATACAGACCGTGTCCTAAAAGCGTTAATTCAACCCACTTGACAAATTTCTTCACATATCCTAATTGAGATAGGTGTCGACTTATTGTCAACTTACAATATACGAAGGCGAAGTCTATAAACAAAATTTCGCCTTATTACAGGTCCGACTCGTGATTTCAAGGCGATGCTTAGGTCGCTTTAAAGTCTAAATCAGAGTCTGAGTTTCACTTTGAATCCGGGGCTGAATCTCAGTTCGGGAAAAACTCTAAGGTCAATGTCTATTTAGTTGGAATCTCACCCTTAAGCTAAGACTGAGCCTGAATTCAAGGAAAATGCAGAGTCTCAGTCCCAAATCTATGCCCAAGGCCCAGCCTCAGCTTTAGCTTTTGTTGGAGTCTTAATCAAGCTTTAATTCGCAGCTAAGTCCTTGCCCGCAACAGAGTCTAAGGTTCATGGTAAGTTACGCTCCTAAACTGAAACTTAGTCCGAAGCTAAGTCTCAATCGGAGGTAGAGTCTTCTGTTGACATCTTTTTTCCGTTGCAAGAGTCTTGGTTTATGGGAGATGAAGTTTATTCATCTAACCATAAGCATATCGTCAGCAGTCTCACTTATACTTCACTGCAAATTAGGGTTTTAAAAACAAACGTTCTAAAGGATTTTTTAAGTATCCTATGATCTTAGCTATTCCCCAAAAATCTCTCAGAATTCCCTTTCAAACATTAAAATCTTTTTGACCACTTTCATCCACCTCAGCCGGATTGAAATCTTAGCTGTCATTACATAAAACTCCTTGCATTCATTCATCAAGAAAAGAAAAACAAAAAAATTGCAATCAGCTCAAGTTAAAATCCAAGCTGAAACTTAGAAAACAAAAAATAAAAACAGCTTAATTTTGTTTGAAAAAAAACGAAGAATTAGGTAAATTAAAAAAAATACGAAAAAAACAATTCCAGAATATCCTTAAGTAAAACTATTGTTAATTAAATAGAGTAAACAATTAGAATGAATATTTATATATATACATATGTATCTAGTTATTGTATCTTGCTACAAAAAAAAATCTAACTTCTTCATCAAAATAATTATCTATACATATTTAAAAAAAAAAAATACAAACAAAAAATTAATAAATGTTATAAGGTAAGACTCTTGTTATAACGGTAGGAAACCGTTTTTCAAATGACTTTCTTTTGGTTTTCCTTTTTATTTAAAAATGAATGAATTTATTTTTTTTTTTTCAAAGTTTTCTATTTTTCTATGAACTTTTTATTTTCAAATGTGTAAAGTTAATCTCAACAAAATGTGTTCCTTGAATAGACAAATGAAAAAAAAAAAACGATGCAGCAGCAGAGAATAAAAACTCTTGACTTTTTGTATTTTTACACTTTTTCGTTTTCGTATTTTTTTTTGTAAACATGATTTTTTTTGTTTTAAATGTAAGAATATAGAAATGATTATAATTATGGTCGTAAGAATGTTTATATGTATGTATATGAACAACAAAAAAAGAATAATAATTTTTCTGTAAATTATACAAATGAATAAAAAATATATTTACATTTTTTGGTAAAAAAATCTCCAAGCGTTTTATTGCTTTCCTGTTTCCAGCGTGCCGTTTTGAATGCATTCACGGTATTCGAAGGGCAGACGAAACATATTGGTCTTAGAGTTGTTGAGGAAACACATTATATGTATATTTTCTGTTTCTTAGGGTGGCACCATAATCTGGTGTAGACCTTAGCCTCAAACAACATGACACGATTTCTTTTTTTAAATGGGTTCAACTGCTTACACTAATTTGGTTCAAACTATGGGCGCCATATCTACGGCATCCTCTGTGGCGCTGTCCAAATGGCTTGGACTTGAGCATTGTTTCGACCGGAATATGTTTTTTGATGCAGTTTGCATGGCGCAGCCATCTTATGCATTGCATACGTTGTTACTGGAATAGACGCATGCCGCCGTACAGCCTAAAAAGGTCGTCGACAAATCACCTTCTCTAGATGTTATCCACTTGAAAAGAAACAAAAATCGGTGGCGACAATTTCCCCAGCTTTTAATAGTGCCAATGCTCCCACGCCATAGAGCAGAATTGGATGATCAAAGCGTGCGATCTTCCTCTTTAATCTTTCCCTGTCTTGTTTGCCCCTAAAGACCAATAAAACAGCGACTACTCGTATAAGAAGTGATTCGTCCACTAGATTTCGGTAAATTGCTGGCTAAGACGATGAAGTTCTCGACGGGGAGTGCCGCAATTTTTGGCATTTCACATTTCTCCTTACCCCGGAACATTAAATAGCAATCGGAAATCGTTTCCAAAAAGAAAAGAAAATGAGTATAATGTTTCCTATCCAGCCTTCTAACTAGAATTTTAGTTACAGAGCAATTAAGCTCCGAATTTGAAAAGAAATGTACCTCCCTGTTATATTCTTTAAAATTGTTTCAATAATTTCAAGGGAAACGTTAAATGAAAACAGTTTTGGTCACTCTGGGTTGCTAAATCCAGTTTTGATCTTATTAGCCAAAAACGATTAAATTAAAAAAATCTTACAACACAGAATAACTTTAAGGACATTAAGGAGAATTCAATTTCAATATAAATGTATATTCGTTGAAGAAGGTTTCAATATCGCAGATAAGTCTATTGCGCACATTAAATTTGAACCGAGTTAAATGTGAAATACATACTTACCCACTGTTGGCTTAGGATAGATGGCGCTAGATTGATGCGATGTCGGCACCAATCAAAGTGAAGATATATTCGTATATATACATGAATGATGTCATATATCCACTTATCAACATCTACGTCAGTTTCATTTCACATATTTCTACTCAAATTACGTAAACGAAAATCAAACGAAACCATCTTTATGTGAGTGAGTTATACTCTTGCTTATATCGTGTTCTTTTTCACTGAATATTGGGAAACCAGAATATACTGACACAGCGACTCTTAACTGAGTTTATTTAAAAATTACTCACAAAATTTATGATCAAGTGTTTTTGGCACTTCCTTCGTCGTTTATTCACAACTTTTATACTGAAAGACGATACATTTTGAGTAAAGTATAAGTTACACATGAGTAAAATGAATTTTTTAAGGCAATACTGAAATACCGATTTCGTACTCTCATGAAGAGACATGTCAAAAAACTACAACCGCTATAAGCGCAAATTTCATCCGCGTAGGCCAACAGCTCAACTGACTTTTGGAAGAGCACGCCTTAAGTGTTGACTTGTTCGCTTTGCACAATTTTCTCAAGAAAGACGTTGAAGATGTGACATGACAGCTCGTCTTCTTGTTTAAACCCTATTTTGACATATAATCAGTTTCAGTAAGTTCAATACCAACCTCGGCAGGGCAGCGAAAGTTTTCCAAGCTGACGAGCTTAGTAGTTACGTCAAAGGTAGTCATCGAACTGTCAAGCTCGTCTTATGCACGTTGTTACACGCGACGGTAAAGTCGACGAATAGGATGGATGTCAATCCGCACTTCTTTGATCTTTTCCAGGAAAACACACTCATAAAGACCTGTCAGATTGAAGAAGTGATCTTGTTTTCGAACGGGACGAATCTCTTGGTGGCTGCCGTAGTCAAAGGGGTATGATTTCTTGTGAACCTGACAAACGACATTGGGATTCCACTCATCGGGTAAACGTTTCAATGATCACATCTTACAGATGCTTACAGATGAGTTGCTTCATGGGATGAATCACATAGCTTCCGGCTGCATTAAGTTGTTGTACTAATAGTTAGAAAGTTCAGTCTTGCCTTTGTTCGGTGGGACAGAATTTTCATCCATCTTCATTTAAATTGAGTAAAAAATTCTACCTAACAGTGTGTGGTGTCGTTCTGAGTTTTTTGAATTGATTGGGACTCTGGTACAAGTTGTCCGTTGTAGTAGACTACCGGATATCATTTCCGCATTCCGAACAACACTCGCTGTTTAATGCAACATTGCATTGTAGGCCTCCTATTTGGCTGCATGAGCCTGGCCGTCCACACCATGAACAGATGTATTAACTTTTTCTTTAGGGCGTCCTTAAACCGAGCATATCACTCGAGGGTTGTATTATTTGCTCCTTAAGGGTGGTTTCTTCACACACTTTACAGCATATCACAAAATGTATGTTTCCTAGTTGCAGTGTCTATAACTCAGACTCTTAAACGTTCAAGGAAATAACCGGAACCGACTATTTCCCCACCCTCAGAAAATCCAATCCTAATTGCTTCAGTTCATTGTATATTTCCTGTCGATTTATATTCACCAAGGACTTTTCATCTCATCACATCTTGCTGGGAACCGCTTTCCTCCTCAGCAACAGATACCCGATTTAGGTGAATTAAGTGAATCAAGTGAATCCAGTCAGGTCCACAGGATCCTAAATCAATTACGAAAGCAAATGCAATTATGGCCATACATCCCGAAGGAGGCCCACAGTTGCCAGTCGGCTGCCTGATGAAAATTTATGAGACTTCCTTGAGAAGGAGAACCCAGTCGCGTACACCACACCCGACCGCAGCGCCACAGGTCACAAAACATCCTGTTCGCTGATAGATAAATTATATTCAACTCGTTTTAGCCTTTAGCCCTCGGTGCTTGTTCTAATCCCTTGCAGATCCGTTTTCATCCACTTTAATGCGGACGCAAATTAAGCTCAAATCTTCCGCCTCCGACGAGCGTCGCAATCACGGCGAACCCGACAGTGGTGGTGGTGGTTGTTTCGTCCTGACAGTAAATAGTTATAAATCAACTTTTCTGCTGGAAAAGCCCACTCGATGGCTGCTTTTAGGGACGGACTTAAGTCCCTTGTAATGCTCCTGATTAAGCGAACGGGAGTGTAGCGCGCACACAAATGAAAATAAAAATCCCGAACGGGGGCGGACGGCGAACAAAGCATTCCTGTCAGCTACCTCATCGCGCTCCGTTGGCCGCCGCCAGCCTCTTCTCAGAACGATGGAGACTCTCGAGGATAATCGTGATTGATGGAGGAGAATTTGTTGCAATTTTTTCCGTTATTTTGTTGAAGTTATTTTTGTCGGTTTGCTGCCCACTCTTCGTCCTTTTTTTTTGCTCAGTTTTTGTTTGCTCATACCTCAGTCGGCTGTGAGCGACGCGCCTGTCTTTGGGCTGGTCTCTGTCTTTGGCAGTGCAACAGAACCGCGGGATGAACACGAGGAAAGGGAATAGATGAACGAGTTGTTGAACTTTCGAGTGGTCGTGTTGACTGTCAAATCGGAAGTAGAGCAAAGGATTAATGTCGGGTATTTAGCGAGAGCACACTGCCCTCCAGCTCATCACTCCACTTCAGCGCATGGAAGTGCTTTCAGAGCACGCTCCTGTGGAATGGGAGGACGTAGGGCGATGATGAATATTGCCCTGTCTGTGGCGCTTTTAAAAAATAAATTAAACCTCTCGGCGTGTTAATCGTCAGCAGTATCACTGGGCGTATACGTAACATTTTTTTTTCAGCCCGTGTCGGCGGTGGAGGCTTTTCTGCGAATCAAAAAATGACAGTCGGGGCTGATTTATTTCAACAAAACAAAGTTAATCCGCGTCGAGGGCGTATGGCTTGTGGAACGCCTGTGGACAAGGTGGGACTGATGAACGAGATGGAATTTTTACACGACGCTGAAGGTGCCTGTGTCGATTTCAGGAATGGGAATGGATGTTTCTCATTCTCAATATGAATGACAATTTTCATGAACCCTGATCGACTGTTCGAATTGAAAAATGACGCAGATGCTCGAAACGATTCAAGAGCTTCCCCTGAGTAAACTGGCTCTGGGGAGGAAAAAATTAAATGCGTGTCGTGACCAGTGGACAGATCTTCATATTCGAGGCATATTTTCATCAATCACCCTTGCATTATAAGGAGGAAAGATTTAAGATTATGACATATGACCAATGAACGTCGAACCTGGACATGAAAATCCTTATCCTCACAAGGAACTGTATCAAGCAAATAATAAAACGGGATTGGATAGGACATAGCAAACACCTCGCGTTACAATTTATTATCACCCAATGAGAACAAAATTTTAGAAGTAAAAGTATCCTCAGGCGTAAGAAAGGGTATGGAGAGGTAGATGAAGAGGTGAGTAGTGCTTGACTTCAAGGGTAGAGGTAAAAGTTTTTTGCATCAGTGTCAAAAATCTCAGTTTTAGAAGAACCATAAAGTCTATGATTTTAACGGCCAAAGCTAAAGTGTAACCGAACTTGGCAAGCAGAGACGAAATTTCATTTACGTAGACGATATCTTTTGAAGACGGAAACAAGAAATAAGACCAAGAAAGGCTTCCTCTGTGGAAAATTAATAATTTTCAAAGAGTTTACCTTTTGAGTGACTGAAATACTATCGAGTTTATGCTTACACGGAGTAGAAGTGAATAATGTAGTTTGGAAGAACTTCGGTAGCCTTACTAAAAAATGGGTCATATTGCCGCACAATGTTATGTAGACCATCATACTCTTAAATTTAACCTGATTTGCAGAACACATGGGAATCTCCGGCTGTAGCTATAAACAGTTTAGGATTTCATAGACATTTCGTACTTCATACCTGTTCATTCCTGTCACCCACCCTTTCTCTTAGTTCTTTCAGATCAAGTCATTTAGTTCTTATTCAATTTCTTGTGTAAGTTCTTGAAAAAAAAACCCTATTCAAATGTTTTTTTCAATTCCTGGTCCAAGTCCTTGTCTATGTTTCCGCCGAATTCCGTACCAAGTGCCTTTCACAATTCTCTGCCGAAATTTTTGTCTAGTTCCTTATTTAAATCAATTTCAAAAAAATTTTTTCGATATCCTTATCCAAGTCCAAATTCTTGGATGAGTCCCTATCCAAGTTAGTTGCCAAGTTTTTGTCCAATATAATGTCAAATCCTTGTGAAAGTTCTTGTCCAAATTCTTGTTCAAATTCATGTCCAAATTCATGTCCAAATTCTTGTCCCAATTCTTGCCCGAATTCTTGACCACGGTTTTGTTGAGATCTTTTTTCAAGTTGTTGTCCAACTTCTTGACCAACTCCTTATCCAAGCTGTTGTCCAAGTTTTGTTCCAAGTCTTTGTCCAAATCACTTGTTGAAGTCCTTGTCCAAGTCCAATTTCGTACCCAAATCTTTGTCTTGTTCAGCTTCTTGCTCAAGTCCGCTCCATATTCTTTGTCAAATTTCTTGTCTAAGTTTCTGCCTTCATTTTAGTTCAATTCGTTATCCAAGTTCTTATCGAACTCTTTGTCCAAGTCACTGTGTACTTCCTTGCAAAGGTCCTTTTCGAAGTCGTTCTCTAAGATCTTTGCCAAGTTTTAGCCAAGTCCTTGTGCAAGTCTATACTTAGTACTTTACAGATATCCTTGTCCGAGTCCATGCCCAACTCCATGCCCTAGTCCATGTCCAAGTCCATGCCCAAGTCCATGCCCAAATCCATGCCCAAGTCCATGCCAAGTCCATGCCCAAGTGCTTGTCCAAGTCCATGCCCAAGTCAATGCCCAAGTCCATGCCCAAGTCCATGCCCAAGTCCATGCCCAAGTCCATGCCCAAGTCCATGCCCAAGTCCATGCCCAAATCCATGCCCAAGTCCATGCCCAAGTCCTTGTCCAAGTCCATACCCAAGTCCAGTTCTTAGTTGATGACCACCGCTAGGTACCCCCGCACACACACTCTCAATCCCTACCTCAACATCCAGCATAAAATTCAACAACCGCCACCTGACATTGGGACGACTTTTCATAAACCAATCCTTCATTCTATGGCCATACTGGAGCCATGGACAAATGCCTCCATTTCTTCATGAAATGCCAATATTTCAATCCTAAACTGGACATTTACTTCTATTCCTTTTCAGGCTTCCTTTCTATCGTGGTCCTGAGAACTCCTAAAAAGAATCAATTGCATCAAAAAACAAATGTTGCCATCTGAAGTCGGTACTAAACTGTTAGTCCCCTCCACTCCCGATAGAATAATAATTTACACTATCCATATCATCCCCCAAATGTCCCCAGTCTCCATGAATATCCATTTCTCCATTTACCACCTTTCGTCTTAACTGTCTTACACTGTCTGTCATTTGGTTTCTGATTCCGGCCTGCCCTTTGACTCCCATAATCTAAAGTTTCCCTTCGATCCCATCTCCTACTTCCCAGAGGCGCACAGACTTACACCCATAACTCACAGCTAAATCTCTATTCGCTGCCATAACCAAGCATCCATTAAGTGCATCCTGCAGTAGCGACCTGATACTTACGCATAATAATGCCGCCGCCGCCACACAACCAAATGCTCTAAACACGGGTCATCGATGTCCCGCAGCCGTCGTCGCCCACTAGAGTGGTTCCTGGGTGCGCCACCACATTCGTCGCATGCCATACGAGGGAACTGTAATTTAATGTGTCCCTCACCGCCATGCGAAATGTTGAAAGATAAATTCCTCTTAAAGCACTCGCTATGCATGCATCCATCCATTACCACCTCCACCACCACGGCAGCCACCGCCACAGCTGCAGGGAGCCCAAAACTAACCGACGAACGAGTCCTGCTCCAGAACCGCTCCAGACCAGCCAAAAGGCAATATAACGCACCAGACATGTGACAAGACAAGAATATCTCCTGTTAGCTCCATCCGCCGGCCCTGCTAACCGAGCGAGAGCCTGCACAATACAATTATGTGCGAGTTCGAGAGCTGGAACTGCCAGTGTAGGACGTATCCGGGCAGAAAGGTTCCTGGCTCCGAGCCAAGTACTCGGCAAACGACTGCCGTGCCAGTGAGTGTGTGAGACGTCCTTCGCCTCGCCGCAAAAGTCATCGTCCGTTAATTCGTCCCGCGTCGTCGACTGCATTTGCATCCTAAGAGCAGCATTTAGAGCACTCACACATGGCCCGTGTTTATCATAACCGCATTAGGTAGCTTCGGGGCGGGTGTGTGCTTATTTTGGAATCAATTAAGGTACTGACAACATTTTCCCGACTCCTCGAGGATCTGCATCTAACAGTGGCAGGTTCATTCAATCGACCCGCCCCGACAGCCCGCAGAGCACACACTCCATGCCGTTGGTCGAACTTCATCGGCGTTAATTGCGAGCCTCATCCAACGGCCGTCCATCTGGGACTCCGTCCAGACTCCGAAGTTCATCCGGCTTTGGCAATCAATTTTCATAAAGGATTCATTGAATGCACCCGAGGCCAAATGGAGCGGGCGTTTTAATAAAATTTCAAATTAATTATTCGCCAGACGGGGGGAAGGACGGAGTTCACATTCTAAACAGGAAAAGCGACAAATTTTGCAGCTTAATGCGCTGGCCGGCCGCATTTGTGATGAAAATTGATTGGAAAACCGGATTAGTGACGGCGACTGTCGATGGGATTACGTTGAGCTGCGTGTACACTGGGGGTAGGCAGTGGCCAGTGTGACATTTTGCGCGTCGCATCAAGCTGGGCTAAGCCCACGGGAGAGCGGGAGTTTGCTTTCAGTTAGCGTAAGGGTTTCGAGCTGAATTACGTGTGAACAATGATTCGGCGGTTTTTCGGTCACGATCTGACACAGTAATTCGGGGAGAGAATGGGACCACAGACTGAGCTGAGCATTTGGACACGACATTCCTGGTAAACAACGCGATGAATGTGGGGCTATAGGGTGACGAGCTCGTACGAGCTCTGGGTAATGGGCAGATTTTCGGATTGAGTGTTGGCTGAATGTTTATTTTATTCAAGTTTATGACATTTCTGCGGAATATTGTTTCTCTCTCTTTGTTTGAAGGATTCCAGCTTCCAGCAAAAATACATTTCATAATTCCTAGATTCGGTTAATCATCATTGAATTTCTATCTTCAACTCTTTATCCCTTATCGATTGTAAGCCCTCAAATGGTGACTTCTACACTTCATTTTAAGCTGTCAAATTTCGACTGTTTTTCGACTATTCTTCGACTATCCATCTTCGATAGTTCATCCCCGACTTCTCATTTTTTACGGCCGATTTTTTTCTGTCCACTTTTGACTGTCAATCTTTGACTGTCCATCATCGACTGACCACCTCAAATTTTCTATCTTTGACTCTTTGACTGTCCATTCTTCGTGTGCCAACCTTCGAGATGGACCTTCGATTGTCCATCTCTGAAAGTGTCCATCTTTAAATGCCCATCTTTGACTGTCCATCTTTGATTGTCCATCTTTGAATACCCCTCTTTGACTGTCCACCTTTGACTGTCAATCTTTGAATGTCCATCTTTGACTGTCAATCTTTGACTGTCCACCTTTGACTGTCAATCTTTGACTGTCCATCATCGACTGACCACCTCAAATTTTCTATCTTTGACTCTTTGACTGTCCATTCTTCGTGTGCCAACCTTCGAGATGGACCTTCGATTGTCCATCTCTGAAAGTGTCCATCTTTAAATGCCCATCTTTGACTGTCCATCTTTGATTGTCCATCTTTGAATACCCCTCTTTGACTGTCCACCTTTGACTGTCAATCTTTGAATGTCCATCTTTGACAATCCACATTTGTCTGTTTATTATCTGATAGCTTGCCAGTTGTTCGCAGTTCATAGTCCTGGGTGAATTTCAAAAGCTCTCCACCACCCACTGGCCACGTGCATCCTTCCTTACTCATTGTGACACTGTCATCGCAATCATCATCAATTTCACTGCGGTATCATGACACGACCCATATCATTCGCAATCCACACACACCCCGGAACAACAAGCCAAACAATTATGTTCTAACGATTCCGCATCTGTTTGGCCACAAGCTCCGGAATATCAAACGCGCCAACTCATTACACTTTCATTCGTTTATTTACAAAAGTCCGGTCTGTCCATTAGACACGGACATTCCCGACAATCACCGTGCGCCATCGCTTTCGGTTCAGTGAACCGTGAGCGTGCACACATCGCCCCCGTCTCGCATCCGCCACCAGCACGATCATTAAAACCCAATTTCGAACGGTATAAATATGCGACCGAATAAAACCGTCATTGTCATCGCCGTCGTAACCAGGAGCCGCCAGCATAGTGCCGCTAAATATTAAACCAAATTAAATACCGTGCGCCGCACAACAACCGGGGGACTGGGAGTCGTCTGGAAGTTGCTCCCAATGTTGGGCGGGCGGGGGCTTTAATAAATCGCGAACTGTATTCCTCTCAATTATTCATTCGCGACCATGGCAGCCTTCAAGCCGCACTCCACCTCCGCCCAGGCCGCCTTCCGTTGAGAGGAGTGCAGAGCAACCGACCAACCGACCAACCGACTGACCAACGTCCGGAATTCCACTCCATGCGATGATAAATAAAAATGTCCCCAAAATGAATTCCTTTCCTCGCTGCTAACTGAAACGAATGTCCCGTTTGCTTCTTTTTTTTTTGTTCCTGTGTGTGCCCACCACACACGACCCATGGCACAGCGTCGCCGGAACTAATTGCCAATGCCAATTGCTCTGCTGCCGGGTGACAGTGTTACGCAAGCCGACTCACTTACCACCCGGACAAACTCGTGAAGTGCCGTTATTTGTAGCGGCTTATACGTTTTTATTTTATTTTATGTTTTTTTTTTCGAGCAAACGGAGCTCGTCCGGTTGTCCTGCGACAGGGTCCCCGATTTTACGTGCGTGTGGAGCGGCGGCGATTTTAACAACTTTTGCAACCGTTACAGTGACCTCGGCTGTCGCATACATTAAAGCAAACCAGAAGAATCCTGCAGAGAGGTGGGAATGTGAGGAAACGAAGTCACACACTGCTGCTATGTCCGGGGTTCCATTTCGCGAGCGCTATTCGCACGTTTTTGCAGCGCGCGATTACTTCCGGACCGTGGAATGTGCTTTTATCGCTTATGTCATAATCGCCAACGCAGAGCACGGCACTGCGATGACGACGAAGCGTGTGTGCAGTATTTTTGAATTAAATTTTCGGAACTGACATCGGTGACAATTGTGCGGGTAAATACGTGCTCGACGCTTATAAGTGGGAGCAGAGCAGATGTGCTGTGAGGATGTTGCGATGCCGTGGGCGTTCTTGGCGGACTAACGCTGTGCGATGGGTCCGGTTTACTGCCTGACTGGATGGCAGGTGTCGGTCTGAGAGGTGTGTGATGCTTCGGGGGAGATCTGAAATGGACCGACTGGGCGATATATTTTGACACCTGCGTGAGGGATGGATTAATGAAACTCAGGACAAGGTGACACCGTTGGCGGTATTGTTTTTGGGGTGCTGCCATATATCGTGGGCAATTGAGAAGTGGAACCCTTTTCGAAAAACTCCTTGTTTATCCCTGTCCTGCTCTATGGAGCAGAAGTCTGAACAATTTCAAGAGCAGATGAAGGAGAAAGAACGGAGACTGCACCAACTATCGAGGGATTTGTCTCCTTAACATCGCGTACAAGATCCTCTCTGCCGTATTGTGTGAACACCTGAAACCGTTCGTTAACGACCTGATAGGTCCTTATCAGTGTGGTTTCAGGCCAGGGAAGTCCACCATCGACCAAATCTTCACACTACGGCAGATCCTGGAAAAGACCCAAGAAGTGTAAATCGACACTCACCACCTATTCGTGGATTTCAAGGCCGCATATGAGAGTGTGCATACAGAGGAGCTATACAGTGCCATGTCTAGTTTTGGCATTCCTACCAAACTCGTCGGATTGTTTTGGATGACGATGGAGAACTCTCGCTGCTCCGTCAAGGTCGGGAACGAACTCACCGAGACCTTCAAGACGACGCACTGTCATGTGACTTTTTTAACATCATCCTTGAGAAAATCGTGCGTAACTCACAATTCAATTGCTAGCTTACGCCGACGACATTGACGTGATTCGACGAACACAGCGAGCCGTCAATAAGGCGTTTGCTGGCATTGAAGCAGGTGCCGCCAAAATGGGTCTAGTGGTAAATGAGGGAAAAACGACATGCTGTCATCAAGGAAGAACACACAACATCGACGTCTCGGACAAAGTGTTACACTAGGCAGCAGAAACTAAGGTAGTCAAGGACTGCGCCTACCTCGGCTCCGCGGTAAACAGGGACAACAACATCAGTACCGAAATTAAACAAAGAATCACTCTTGCGAATCGCTGTTTCTTTGGGCTCAAGAGGCAATTGAGTAATAAAGCCCTCTCTCGAAGGACTAAGCTTGCTTTATATAACACCTTGATCATCCCAGTCCTACTTTTCGCACTGGACAACTTCACGTACGAAATTGGAGACAGCTGGCTAGACATCGAGAGGCTTGTAAGTTGAGGCCCAAATCCACAACGCATATCATATCAAGACAAGGAAGAAGCAAAAACTTGTGCTATCTATACTTTAATGTTTTCATACTTTCAGGGCCTCTACGCATTTCCAGATAGAAAATTCTTACATGCTTCCTTGCAATCGCATCCTGGCGTGTCATTTTACAATTTAACGTTTTCTTTACAGCACGATGGTTCAATTTTTCAAACTTAGCTTAGAGTTGTGTGCTGTTTCAAAGAAATAAAATGGTTGATCCGGGAATCACCAAGCAACTAGATCCTGCAACACCCATACGTCCTGTGTCTTCTATTGTACCTTCCCGCAGTGCAGAAGACTTACGGTTTAATTCTGATTCTGAACGGCAAATCTTTAAATAAACTCTACCTAGGCAATTAATACCAAATGAAGGTTGCAGCTCGAGTTATACGACTTGAGACTTAACATCCCCCCTTAGAAATCGACGCACTTCGAGACTCTTCGAGACTATGTACCTAAGAATGACGTCTAAAAGGACAGTTTGGGATCACTTATCGCTGACTCTTTCGTTCCTGCCTTGTGGTTGCGCCTCAAACTCTGAAAACTCTGAAAAGCTTTTTTACGCCCCAGTTTCTAAGCAGTCTTCACACGTCACTTAGTACTGATAGCTTTGCAGTCTCGTCTTTGAAAATACTGATGCAATCCGATTTGTACATCCCATGCTGTCACAGATATCTAGTATCTGAAAATGAAACAAATTTTCAATTTATAAACCAACACAAACTCCATTCGTCCCCTGCCTGCCTATGACTATACCGATGCACTTATCTTTGTGCTGCCCTTCCCATTGGAATTATTGCAAATCCAATTTCGTATCTCAATTTCATTCACTGCCTTGCAATAGATAAATTCCACAAAATCCATAACGCAATCATCTTCAAACGACCGTCCCTCCGAAACCTAACCTCAACTGTAGCCATCCCCATATTGGCAGCTAATGCCGGACATATTTTCGAAAATGCTTCTGCTGTTCACACAGGCCACAGGAGGAGGCAGCAGTCCTTTTTGTGATTAACCCCACCCTCGCTTCGGGTGGCCAATTTGATTTAAATTAACATTTCGCCCATCAGGACTTTGGCGAAAAGGCCTTTGGCAACGCGAGACCCATCGTCGTTCGCAACCGACGGCGGCGGCGATACCGAAACCTAATGAAAGATGAGAAGAAAAATTAAAGACCTACAGTTCACACCTCGGGGTGCGATGAATCCTTCGGATCGAAGTCCCTTTTTTTGTGGGGAGGGGGGGGGGGGGGGTGAAACACGGCCTGGATACGGGTGGCAGATGCTCGTGGGTCTACCTGTGGATGCTGATGATATTAATGGAAACGGATTAGCTTTGAAAACGGCGGGTGAAGAGAGCGCGCCGACTGCGAGGCGTTTAATTACGTTGCTAGGTCGCACGACACGACCCAAGGGATTACGCTTTAATTGTGATTGCTGGGGCTCATTAGGAGATTAGGAAAATGCCTCCTCTAGGCATGAACAAATTGGAATCTATGAACACCGGACGCCTGGACACAGTTAATGGCTGTTGAATTTTTCACTTGAATGCCTGAAGGGAATGTATTATGGTGGTTCTTTGATATTTGAAGGGATGGGGACTGGTGGGGCTGTGGAGAACAAAGAGAGATAGATATTTGCTGTTAGGACGTGGAGTTCATATTGCACGTGCTTCATTGACATTGATAGAGTGATATTTTCGTTAATAAAACAATAAAAAAACACTTTTGTATGGTTTTTAGTGTTTGACGGCCGTAATATCTCCAAAGAATATACTCTGATTGAAAATGGCGCCCGACGGTGAAGGGGAAAAAAAAACTTTGTACATCACAATGGGTAGTGCTGTGTCAAGCCTATAATTAAAATTTTGTAGCGTAGATAAAGTGATGTGAAAGACTGTCTGTCAGTCCAGAGTAAGATAGCGTGTTGATCCTTTGAGCGTTTTTTTTTTCAAAAAGGGCCATTGTTTGGAAAATTCGTTGTTGCTGGACTACCTTGCGTCAATTAAGTTCCAATAGTAAAATCTTACACCAAACCTGCAATCTACTACTGAAATTCTTAACATTTTTTATAGAAAATGGCGCCCAAAAACGGACATCATGAATAATAGTTTCTTATAATTTTAACATAAAATACATGAGTTGCCTAGTAAACAACTGTCAAGAGCTATTATTTAAATTGATTCTTAACTTGGCCCTATTGGTAAGAAAAGAAACGCGAGTTCCTTAAATCCTGTTTTAAAAGTCGCGGCTACCGCGGCCTAACTGAAAAATGTGACCAACAAGAAACAGTTTGTTGTGGCGTGGATGTAATCACTTTAATTTATGCGTTATAGGGTACCAGCAAACAGATGTTAGGAGCAGGGACCAAATTTTTCTTTAAGGACATGATTCAATGGTTAAAAAATATCGCATATGTACTTATCTCTGATTTTTGTAGCAGTCTTGGCTTAAGTCAAGCTCTAAGAGTTATTGTACCAAAGCGTCAAGACCTTTTAGTCGTTCCAACGAACGTTAAGGCAGGCGCCCAACAGTGAACTTTAAAAGCTGTCATTTTGCAGCAGCTTGTTGTCGAGGCAATGAGATTGATTTACCTATAGATACCTGGCGGTTAAAGGCCGACAACAACAAAACTATAAACATTTAGAAACAGGATGGTGTCAACGGTTTCATTATTTGTGCAATGAAATTATTGAATTGTATCAAAACATACCTCTGTGACTTAGTACTCGAAAACTTCTCTACAACAAGGACACTATAAAATTGACAAAAGTTCACAATGTGTGCAACTTAAACTGGCGCCCAACGAGGAACGACATGACATCAGCATTGAGTTTAATATCGTTAACCACGAGTTGATCCTTGATTCCTTCCACTTGCAATGAATACGAAAGAATTTCCTTCGAACGTTGTCGGAATAAAAACTTAAAGCATCGCATCATGAACGTGAATATAAAAGGCCTCTGCCATCGTTTAAACTAAATTACCGCCCTTTTCCTTCCTCCTTGTGTCAATTACGAATTGATTTACATCTCAATCCATTTGCATCCCTTCCCATCGGCTGTCGCCTGCCCATGAAACACAACCATCCGCGCACAAAGAGCTCATCCATAAAAGCCCTTCACTCGGTTACCCACCCACCCGTCCCTTTCGCCGCAACTTGTCTCACGGTCTTCCCAAGAGTCAATAAACAAATGCAGGCTCGTATTTCAGTCATAACACGATCGCGCTGCTCCGAGGCCCAGACGCGTCCTTACTTTTACGGCGAATATTAAACACTTTTACAACTTTCGAATCCACGCACACACGTCATCCCATCACTCCGCACTTCGATCCATCACAAACCAACTCTCGCGCTCGCTGATGGCAAAATGAGATTAAGGATCCTGCCCTCGTCCGTCCATCCATCCGTCACGCTAACGCTCCTGCTTGCGCTTACCAACCAATTACCCATAAAAGCTGGCTCGCGCGTCCTCACAGCTTTTAACACCTTTTAATCAATTTTTTCGGCTTCCCGCAAGCGGTGCAGTGCTTCTGCTTCCCCACTCCGTCACACTCACATGGCGGGTACTTGGAGGAGTTTTTGTGTAAAGTTCAAAGTTGAACCGAATGTTTAATTTTTTTTTTTTGCTTCTGTTTCCCTCTCCTTAATATGCCATCGGTATCGATTGACAGGCGTACTCCTTGAAGCGGAATGAATTTATTATGCTCCATTACATTCCATACACATTCGATAACAGGAGGTGTGGGGAAAGGAGGCTTCCGATGGGTGGGCCACGGGTGGCAACCCACCAAGTTAATCGAGTAGCAACCCCAACTCATGGCAGCCATAATAATAAATTGAAAAACTCTTAACCGAGCATCGAAGTGAAGGATAGAGAGCGATGACGATGGCGGCACGGCAAAGCACCTGTTCTCCGGCGATGGGGTTTCGCATAGGAATATGAACTTAGCACGCCACCCACCCCGCTACCCGCAGAGAGTGCGAATCAAAGCCTTGGCTTTGATTGATGTTTCCAAAAAGGAGCGCTCATAGAGCATCCGCTTCCCACTTGTGTTCCTGCTTAAGTACACACCAGCTGACACGTAGTCAGGTTGCTGTCATCATTAAGATTGAAAAACTTGAAGTCAACCGCCGACGTCGATGTCGACGCCGCCGCCAGCACACTTTGCCGGCTGAAAGTGGATCAGATGGCGCCCGCCACCGAGGTTGATCCCTTTTTCAGTGACCCTGAGGCTGTGATGAGAGTTTGCAAATTTGACAACGTAACAAACTCACACACACAACCAAGGGGGCAGTGTGGCCCCCTCGTCCTTGGATATATTGTTTCCAGTTTGTTATCACACGGTTCGCTTTGTAATCGATAGCTTCTGCCTGAGCTCCCATTTTCGGTGCGGGGCCTAATTGAAAGCTCGTTGTTGATGTTGTCAGTCAAAGGGAATTTAGAATTCAATAAACCACCGTAAGCTGTTTATCCTTTGTTTGTCAAAAAGGAACTTCTTGCCTTGGGGATGGGCGCGGTGCGTGGTGGAATCTATTGTCATAATTCTGAAGGAAGCTGCTGCGTTATTGGGCGGGTTCTATGTAGATCTAAGACGTTAAGGTATTCTCTGTGATAGTGGGGACTTGTTCATTGTTCTCTGTGACAAAGTTTTCTTGTGTATGTGTGAATTAGGGGCTTATGGAGTGCTTCGTGGGAGGAGGGTGTTACTTTTGTTTACATTTAGGAACGGGTTAGCAGATTTTGAAAGTATTTCAAAAACAAGCAACTGGTTACATTTGATGGTTGGATTCGGATACAGAAATGTGCGCGTCTGAGAAACAATTCACAATTCGTCGCGCAGGTGGAAGAGACCATTAATGTACGCCCTGAAGGCGAGTGAACACAGTGAAGGTCTCTAATGAGTATTTAAAAATAATTTCCACGTGAGCGACTTTCTGTGAATTACGCTCGCCGCCTTTATTACTAAAACGCTTCCTAATTTTTAATGTGGTCTCGGTGGCGTAGTGGGTAAGTGCGTCGACCCACCCGCAGAAGGTTTAGGTTCAATTCCCGGACGGGACACCTCGCATTTTTTCACGGCACCTTCTTCGAGTTGCTGACAACACACAAAGAATATCAATTGTCTATGAAAAAGCTTCTCAAATCTCGCCGTTCGGAGTCGGCAAGAAACTGTAGGTCCCTTCTACTCGTGAGAGAACTGTGGCACGCACAACACGAGTAGTTGTTGTAGAAGCTAGGCCCTAGTTCCTTGTGAGCTATAGTGCAACACAATTATTATTATTATTCTCAATTTTGAATGTCCTAACCAAGCTTTTCATGTTGCAAACTTATCATTTACTTTATTAATTTATTTTGATGCGAAACTTTAAGGTTGGGGAACATTTTTGGGTGACTCCAGGAGCATAAAATTTTATCGAAAAACGAATTTGAACATGCTTTTATGTATATCGACAATCGACAGCTCTTTCGAAAATGTTTTAAGCTAGCTCTCCAGTTTTTCGATTCGAAATACCTTTACAGAGATGTAAAGCTCCAAAGCCTTGCATTTTAAATAAAACGCATATATTTAAAAAAAAAAATCGTGAATTCTTTATTATTTCGTTAAGTAGACAGGATGAGGATATGTGTTGAATAACACATCGGCCAGATGGCCGCCGCGGCTTTGCTCGCACATAATTTAATGAAATTTTCAATGACCGTTTTGCATAAATGCTGCGGCATTTTATTAATGCAGCGTTTAATTTCCTCTTTTAAGGCTTGAGTCGTCGTCGGCTTATTCGCATAAATGATCGACTTCAAAAAGCCCCAAAGGAAAATGTGTTAAATCGCACGATCTAGGCGGCCAATTCTGGTTTCCAAAAAGCGAAATAACACGATCGGGAAATGACAGGTGCAGCAATTGTATTGTTTCTCTGACTGTATGAGATGTGGCGCCGTCTTTTTGAAACCGCATCACCTCCACATTCATTTCTTCAATTCTAGGCACGAAAAAATTGGTTATCATTTCACAATACCGAACACCATTGACTGTTTGCGCTTGACCTGACTCATTTTGATAAAAAAATGGTACAATTATTCCTCCAGCCCAAAACCCACACCACACAGTGACACGTTGAGGATACATTTGCTTCTCGTGAATCACTCGAGGATTTTCCTCGCCCCAAATTGCGACAATTCTGCCTATTGACGAAGCCATCAAGATGGAAATAGGCCTCGTCACTAAAGATGATTTTATCCGCAAAATCAGCATTTTCATGTTGTCTCTCCAATACCCAATTAACGAACTCCCTTCGCTGTGCATGGTCAGCTGGCTTCAGTTCCTGAGTCAAGTCATGAAGATGCAAATCTTTCGTCAAAATTCGCTGCATAGTGGATTCGGAAACACCAATTTGCGAAGCTCGGTGTCGAATTGAGGTGGATGGAGTTTGAGCGACATCGCCACGTACTGCTGTGATATTTCGATCGACCTGCTCAAAGGAGCGATGTTGTCTTTACATCAGTTACAGACCCAGTTTCAGCAAATTTTTCCATTAATCGCTTAACAGTCGACTCTTTTGGAGCATTTTTGTAACCCCAAATTGATCGCAATTTGCGAACTGTAGCCGCAAAGCTTTCGCCATTTTGGTAAAACAATTTCACAATGAGAATGCGTTGTTGATTCGTGTAGCGCTCCATTTTTATTAACCTTATACCTTCTACTAACAAACAATAACAATTGTTTAAATGTCAAACAATGATAATTCGAATGGCGCCAAATTAAAAACTTGCGTTCTTATTGGGACACACTTTACATACTGTATAAATTCAAGAATTGTGGTATTTCGGAGATTTAAGATTTGTTGACATTGCACATAAGGTTTTCACCGCAGCTCATAAATCGATTCGAATTTTCAAACATTTTATACCACTAGACGCTACAGTCGATAACGGACCAAGGTCTAGATTCTTCAGTAATTACTTGTGTTGTGCGTGCTGTTTTTCTCCAATAGAAGAGGTGATTTTCAAGCTTTATATTGACAATTACTTCTCTTGGAGTGTTGTAAGTAACTCCGCTTTGAAAAAATTAGAGATGTTCCAATCCACGACATGGCACCTTCGGCGTCATGTCGAATGCAGTTACCCACTACACCAAGGCGGCCACATGATATGTTATATTTTCAGAAATATAAATTTCGTCTGGCAATACTTTAGCTTGTGTTACAAATTTTTATCAAAAACTCATTCGTTTCTCTCTCGTTTAACAATGAGTAAATATTCACAATAACATCGTCATATTTTGCTTTTCTAGGAAAGTATCTACACAGCTGAAAAATCCCGTAATCATTGTTTTAGCAGTGATCACTCAATAGTTTGTTTGCACTGCTTAGCAATTTGTTCAAAGAAAAAGAGATAAAAGAATTCCTCAAGGGAACACACAGGCCTAGACAATAAGGGTACACAGGAAAATACCTATTTGGCTTTGATAGGATTCTCGAGACCCACATAGCATTGATCCCTCTCGAGGACTAAGTACAGTGCAGCAACTCTGCTCAAACTTTTTATTAAATTGTTTTATATTCAGGCCTTCATCCTGTAGGATCATTGATTTTCTCAGTTTCGAAAGTAAGGCTTAATGAAACAATCACGGCTAAACATTATTTATGAAATCATACATGTTTTATAAAGTTTTTTGCTTGCCATTCAATGCAAGAAACAATATTATTACAATGGCCCCTCGGAGGACTGACAGCATGGGACTTTTTCGAAGTACGTTTCTAACCATTTTCTCATACATTTCAGGTAATATTTCGGCCTAGGATGGAGTGGTGTTGGTTTGTAATGCACCTGGGGTTTGGGGTTTTAATTTAATGCTCATAAATTTGGCAGAGTTTGTGTTGCGCACAGTTCGAGGATTCGAAAGGTTTGGGTTGCTAATTCCATTAGCACCACAAGAATTGAAAGATACAACAAGGAAGAGAGACACTTTTGGCATTTGCCACTCCTTAGTTCTTTGTAAGGAGTGGACATTGCTATTAAGTATGCAAATTTACATCATTTAAATGGCCTAGCCACATGCTGTGCTTTTGAAGTTTTTCTTCTCTAAACATTCGAATATTATAGACAAAATCTTGGATCCAACTTAAGTAACTTTGGTTTTCATTACTTGTAATTCCTGGATAATTCAGGTGAAGATGGTATTTGTGGTAGCTCCAGAGATCTAACAATGACAAGCCGCATGGTCTTGGTGTTCAATTGACGTCACCAAAACATACAATTAAGAGACAAGGAAATTTTTCACTCAATGACGCCCTAATTAGTCGCTTTGTGTGGCTTGTTGCTCCGTCTACCTGGAACCATAGAGCACATCAGACAGTCACTTTGTATAGATGCAACGGATGCACTTTTTCAAGAGAAACGGCCCTCATCACTGTTTCAAAACACAAAAAACTAAAACTAAGACGAATGATCAGCATTCATCATTTGCTCCGTTAGTTGATGGAGAGGCAAATCTAAATGGAAAGTACACCGTAGTGAGGTGTGTGACACATTCAATTCAATCAGCACTGGCACTTTCAGCAGCAATATTGTCGACTGACTATGTATTACTATGGTGCATAGGTCCTACGACTTCAATAACATCACTCTCTTCAAATTTCTTCACAATTTTACCGATTTTTTGAGTATTCCCTGAATAATGACGATCATACGAGTAGTCATTTTGTAATGCGCGAAAGAGTTCTTACTTTGAGTCACTACTTTCGTTCTTATTATCTAGACAAAATGGCAAATATTTGGCTTATATTGTGAAATTTGAAATTGCAGCTGAGTTCAGCAAGTGAAAAATTCCAAAGCTACCAACTTGAAACCACAAAATGAATTACCATTTATTTATCTCGTTTTCGCTCAAATTTAACTTTCACACTGGCATCACTTTGGACGTAGAATTATCAACTCTGTCGCAAACTTCGTTTTTTTTTTAATTTGACAAAAGTCTGTATCCATTGTTTACTGGAAAAGCTTTTTCGAAATCTATCGGCAATTGTCCCACGATCAGAAGAAGGTGATGATCTCGCTTCGTTCCCACATGCTTTCCCCAACTCTCCTTCGCCGCTTGATCGCGTCTAAACATTTCTTGGTGACCCCTCAACCATAATTCCCCCAAAACCAATTGCGGCAGTATTCAATAAAATTTGTGCAACAACCCTGCCCCTGGGGATCGCGGCAAGGCCACCGCTCTCTCTTTACTATGCCCGCCTGTCACTTTTCAACAGAGAAACCACTTTGACAGACGCCCATGACAAATGATTGTCATTTGCCAGCTTCCGGTTTGTGTTTCCTTCTATTTCTCATTTCGCGCCTCACCGACTTGACATCCCCATCTGCCGGCCCCGACCGAACCGGGTAATTGAAGATAAACTGCCGATAAGAATCATAATCCTTGTGCTGGCATATTCATCAATTTTCTGCCGCATATCCCTGTATCTGCCAAGTCATCAATCAAATCTTAATCGATACGAAAGAACCCCCATGGTCCTCCCCTTCTATCCTTCGCACAGACGTAACTTATCTCAATCGGCAGAAGGACATAATTGTCCCCATCACATAGGATATCCATTCAAGAGCATGTGAAACTTGCTATTCTTTCTCCCCCATCTCAGTGGGCTTAACCGCCTTCGCCGTTCTCTTGCAAACAAGGTCTTAATCCTTTTTCCATATTGCTCTGTCCCAGTTACTCAGTGTGTCCTAAGCACACACACCACACACACACACACGCCATGCCACCCCCCTAGCAGTAATCTTCATAATCATCGTTCTTGTTAGACGAAGGACTGGGTATGCAACCACATGTGAACTTATTAAAAAGGACATTCACTTCCTTCCGCTTAAGTGTCTCGCCAGCAGCCTGGCTGTGGGGTGAGGGGCAATCGGAGTAAGGACACAGAGAGAGGAAGCGAATATATCTTATGCTCCATCAGAGCGAACTGATATCGAATACTTTTCAACTGAGTGACGACTCCGAAGTGTGGACTGCGAAGGCACGTCCTGTGAAGTGCCGTCACATGCCGAAGGGTGTCTAATTTGAGTTCAAATTTTCCGCATAAGCGCTTGCATCTTTCTCTCCATCTCAATCTCTACCAATTGCGGGCAGACGGCGAAAGGACTCTCAGAAATGATTGATCTCCTGGAAAGCAGCAAAGGACGTTGTACCGAGGATTGGAAAAAAATGTGCAGCGCACATTTATTGCAGAAATCACTCAGGAGGTGGGTCTCACTTGTGGTCCCTCAACCGTGTCAAGGTGGATGTATCCTTTTCCCACTTGAACTGCGTTTCTGTGATAGGACTGATCTGTGGGTGGATTCAACGCGGAAAGGGATCCCTGTCGTTGGATTGTGGTTGTTCGTGGTAATGAAGAGCCTTTTGGCTAGTGCAGTCCTTCAGGGTTGTTCGCTTTAATTTTTTCTGTGCTCCACCCTCACGGCCTCCTAATAGTCGACAGCGGCAGCGCCAGGTCCTGAAATAGTTTGCTCTTAGTAACCCTTTAGCAGCTGAGAGGGAGATGAAAGGCTGCGGTGGCGTTGGGTGCGGCGACCGACATGAAGGACTTGCACAGAGTACTTACGGAATAAAATTTAATGGATAGAGTGTGCATCCTTAGAATAAATAAATTGTTATGTATTTTAACCAGTTAACGCGAATTGAAGCAGGCGCTGGGGTCGTTGAACGGCTGGGTGGGTTTTCAATTACAGGTGGATGCACATAGTTCACGGGATTTCAGTTTCACAAACCGCCGTAAGGACGCAGCAAATGATAGCTGCGCCCTTGAAATGAATCACAAGGGGTGCTGACGTGAGTTAAATTACTTGCTGTAATTAATTTCCTCTCCAGAAGCAGGAAACCCCCTCGAGCACTCAATAGACATCCACGGTGTTCAAGGAAATTCTAAACTTTGGAGAAGGGGTCATTTTTCAGAGAGAAAACAGCGTCCAACAAATTGAGAATACTTTTTCAAGAAGAAGAAGAATATACGATCCTGCACAAATGGATGCTGCATTCTCTCTAGCATATTTGAAGGTGAGACGGTGAAAGAGAGTGTTTTTCATGAAAGAAAGGAATATTTAGTCATAAGTGGTGTTTCAAAGGTTCATCAGATTTAAAGTGGGCAGTGAAAACGAAGCTGTTTGGTATAAATGGCGGCAATATGTGAGATGTCACAAAAGTTTTCCAAGAACTCGTGTTCTCTGTGAGGGAATAGTAACTCTCACAAGTAAATAGGATACTGAATGCTGCTCACTTACCGAGACTTTTGATGTCAAAAACGGTTTTATACAATCCACGTCGCTGTAATGTGACCTTTTCAACATCATTTTTGTCAATCTCAATCTCTAACGCAGTTCACAACATACGCGGACGGCATTGATTTCTCTCGTAGTACACAGGGAACCTTTAATGAAGCGTGTTTTGGTATTGCAGTGGCGGCGTTTAAAATGGGTTAAGTAGGCAGCGACGGCAATACAAAGTGCACGTTGTCTCCAAATGAGGGCGCACAACATCAACAACTTGGCCAGAGCGTCACATTGGGCAGCTATAGCTTCCAGGTAGTGAAGGGCTTGATTTACATCGGCTCCCACGTGAACAGTACGAACAACATCTGTACCGAGTTAAAACGCAGAATAACTCTTGCCAATCGCTGTTTCTTTGGGGTCATGAGGCATTCCAGTAGAAGAGCCATCTCTCAAAGGAACAAGCTAACATTATATGTTGTGTGAACGCACTCTTTCACTAATCCTCAAACTGTCATTGTGAATTTATTCAGTAAAGTCAACATTTTCATCTTGGTAGAGTGCACAAACGAGCGACATCTGCAAATTATTAAAATTTTCTACCGAAAGTCAGAGCCGGTGACTGCAAGTTTGAGAGCGTTAACTCCAATTTTCGGTCGTAATTCTCGCCTAGTAGACAGCCTATAATCAGTTAAGTGCAAAAAGACATATTCTTTGTCTGATGTCCCCCTGTCAGTGAGACAACGGGTTAGTTTACGTGTCGTTCACCGTCACCAGTCAATTCCACGGTGTTCCCAAGAAATGGACTTCGCTCCAACCACATTATGGCAGATTTTGCGTAAGGATCTTGGTTTACACCGCTACAAGATCAAGCTGACGCAAGAACTGAAACCGTTTGAAGGGACGTACGTTCTCCGATTGAGTTCTGGTAAAGATGCGTCAAGATGATGAATTTCATCGTAAAATCATCTTCAATGCCGAAGCTCATTTTTGGCTCATTGGGTTTGTCAATATTCATTATTGCTCTGGTAAAAATCCACAAAAAGTAACTGTTTGGTGATCGTCACTGCATGCCGCCGGCGTTATTGGGCCATTTTTTTTTCGTCGGCGATAACGATCATCACGTTATGATCAGCGAACGATCAGCGTTATCCGAGCACGGTTGCCGATTATTTTTGGTCTGAATTGGAAGGTTGGACGACATGTGTTTTCAACAGGATGGTTCCACAAGCCACACAGCACTCATTACAATCAAATTTTTGAAGAGTAAGTATGCCGATCGTGTCATCTCAAGAAATGGGCCAGTAAATTTGCCGTCCCGTTCGTGCGATTTAACGTCGCTTTACTATTTTCTGTGAGCTTGTTTTATGCTAAAAACTCAATCTTAAGAGCTGATGAAGAATGTCTTATCGAGGGCAAATAAAAATACCCCAGGCCAAAGAGTCTTCAACTCCGAAGCAGTGAAATAACGCAATAGACGACGCCTGCAGATCCGGTTGTCCACACAAGTAGAGAAGATCTCAACCCACTTGGCGCTCGAAATTGAAGACTGCCGGCTTTTTGGTGGAGGACCGGTTCCACCCCCAACTGTTAATAATAATAACTGAGTGCTAGCTTCTACAACAACTACTCGTGTTGTGCGTGCTACTGTTCTCTCACTAGTAGAAGGGTCCTACAGTTTTTTGCCGACTCTGAACGGCGAGATTTGAGAAGCTTTTCATAGACAGTTGATACTCTTTGAATGTTGTCAGCAACTCAAAAAAATAAGTGTCGTGAAAAAATGCAAGGATCGAACCTAGACTCTCTGCGTGGCGGTTGACACACTTACCTACTACGACACGGCGACCACTACCCCCAACTTTTGGCTAATATAAAAAAAACAAGAAACATACGTACAAAGAAATTAAATGAAGCCTGATGGGAAGAAGGATTCATTTTTCATCAGTTGCTCGAAGTCAGGACATACATGTTTGTACTTCGATTTGACCTCGTTAAGCTCATTTGGGCCACATCGCCATCAATTTCCTTTACGCTTGTCAATTTCTTTCACGTGTGTTAACAATTGTACGAATTTTTCGGAGATTGCGCCTCTTGTGTCCGCGAGTTAGTCCTCTCGAGAATGATGCCGAAAAGCGCTTGCCTAAAATATTTTTTTGACATTGAAGATGAGTTCGGTACCGACCTTGACGAAGCAGCAAGAATTGTGCTCCACAAGCAGTCTCCCTTCAACCTTCTTTAAAGGTGAATCTTAACTTTCAAAGAAGAAAGTCGTTATTTCAAATAAAAATGGTGGATGTAATTAAAAATTAAGCGACACCTCTCTGTGAACTGATTCTTCATCATGACACCTAGTTACCGCGTAAATTCAGTTACAAAGACGTAAGAAAACCTTCAAGGGGTGTAACTTTGAAAGCAACTTTCTGGGATACGATGCAGCCATACCCAACGGTGCCTTGCAAACACATTGACATTCTCTTCCTTTGCATTGCGCACACCAAAACGAAACTTTTATTAAACATTACTCTAACCATGGCAACCATTAGAATTACTCGTATTTACGCTTTCAAGGAGCTTCTCATCCATCAAGGACTCCTCATCCTGCACTCAATGTGTGTGCTCGTGGAGACAAGTCCTTAGTCTTCTTTTAATTAAACCCGCAGCGATTGAGTGTGAGAGGAGAGAACATTTTACGACGCCAGTGAACGCAGACAAACAATGACTTCTCTCTTGAGCTTCACCACCAATTAATTCTTGGTGTGGAACTTCCGAGAGCCGTGCCTCGTCCATTATCGGCAAGACAAACATTCCCGGTGGCAAGTGTGGTGTTTGCCAAAAAAAAAAAAAAATAATTTGCGTGATAACTTACAACTTACGGATGTAATTGGGTCGCTGGACAACAACAGGTGACGCCCCGTTATGAATAGTTTGGTTCGGTCTCTGACCATGATAGTTTCCTGCTGCTTCAATGAAAGGCAGGACCGTTGGGAAAGTTTCCTCGTTAGAGAGCAGCAAATGTCCGAAATGGTGCTGATGAGAAGTTTCATTCCCCTCTCCCACGCCTTCGTGATTCCCGCAAATCCTTTTCTTGTGCCGTGCCTGCAGCGGTGGAATCACTCCTTAAGTGGTTTCGAATGAACGGGGCGGCATGGCAGCTGGAAAGCCAGAGGGTGTGAGCGTGAAAGTGATTTCCTTAAGTGCCTCGCCTTATTAAACGCTTAACCTTGTTTGCGTTTGATTGCTCAGTCCAAGCGCTGCTGTTTGCTGTTGGGTACTCCTTCGCCTCTGCAGCCTTTAATCCGAATCGTCGACACTTGTCCTTGATGGGGTTACACAGCGCTCATTGGGTCAGGGTGTGTGCGTGCCGGAAGCTACGGTTCTGGGTGCGCAGACAATCAATTCGTTACGTTAAACGTTTCCTCTGCCCTTCCGCCGGCGGCATTTGCACTTGCCTGCCTCCGTCCTACTGCCTGCCGGCACTTTATTTCTTTTCCTGTGTCCTCGGTGAGCTGGCTGAGACAAGATTACCCTAGAAGGACACAGAGTTGAATACTAATCAGGCACGTCGATGCGGATGGCTGTAGCTTTTGTTTTTCAGCTTCCAGGTCTGTTTTCTTTATTTCGGGGCGGACTTTGAGTGGCAGTCGAAATCGAAAGCGCCCAACTGCTCCTGGTGCGGCTGAAACGAAAAAAACGAGCCAAGGGTTAAGTTGTCAAACCGGGTTTTTGCCTGCCACGGGTGATGGGCGTTAAGAGCGTTCCGGAAATGGGAATATCTCTTTGAGTGGCTTTTGCCGGGCGATAGTTTTGCTGTTTTCAATTTGTTTCGTACGTGCGCTGATTGGTGGCATGCTTTGAATTTTTAATCGAGCATCCCTCGGCCGATACAAAGGATGCCAATAGATGGGTGGGGAATTTTTTTTCTGTGCGAGACTGAAATTTGCGTTTTACTGCCGGAATCGATGTCTACGAAGTATGTTTGCATGGGAATGCGGAACTTATATCCACGACCCAATTCCGGGAAGGATATTGCTCAATTTTTGTGCGCTTAAGGGTTCAAATTGACGATGTTCAAAGGCTTTTATTTGGTTTTTTATAAGATGTGTTGCTTCCGAAAGGATTTCTAGTCGCTGACTTTGCGCTTATACTCGTATGTACTTTCAATTTTCCTTTACTTTTGACTTATGAGGATCGAATATTAAGCTTAGTACTTTTTTGTATCAAGCAAGGAACCCTTTAAAAGAACTTGCCAAGCGCGAGTCAGTCTGGGATATTAAAGGTTTCGTTTTTGTTCATAAATGATACAAGAAATCCTGGAACATGTCGAACTGAAACATACAACGCTTGCCTTAAGTATTTTTCAAAAGGCAAGCTCAAACTTTCTTTCAATAGGAACCGTAAATGGCATATTTTGTTTTTGCAGTTAGTTAACTGGCAAACCATCATGAAGGAGTACATCCTTGAATAACGTTTTCAAATTATTCAAATTATTACTGCGTTCAGTCCCCGCAACATTAAGAGCATTACGACTACTTTTTCGACGCCATCATTTCTGGCTGAATAATTTTGTCAATAAGCGCAATATCTGGTATTGGACAGAAAACAATTCACGCGTGCTCCACGAGGCACCATTACATCTCGAAAAAATCACTGCTTGGCGTGGATTACATTCCGGGAGTGTCATTGGACCATTTCTTTTTCGTTGATGATGCTAATCGCAACGTTATTGTGAATGGAAACCGGTATTGCACCATGTTAAGTGATAATTTTAGGCCTCTATTGCAGAGTGTAGATTTGACCAATGTGTGGTTTTAACAGGACAGCGCCACAAGTTTCTCATCATATGTTCAGTAGATTTACTGAAGAGAAATTTTAGCGAACGCGTTATTTTAAGAAACTGACCCGTCACATGGGGGTTCGTAGAGTTATTGGTCCATATGAACAAGCCGGCAACAATAGATGAGTTCGGAGACAATATTGAAAGTGAAGTAGATGGAGTTTCGGCGAATTAATGCGAAAAAGTGGTTACAAATTGTGTTCAACGAATGGCAAACGGGGTTATGTGGAGGAACTCTACAAATAATTGCTGCTAAATTGTCTTGTGCTCATAACCAACTTTGTTTGATATCCAAAGCTGTTTTTTTTTTCAAAGTTGAAGGGTCATCCTTGAAATTACTGTACATCACAGGCTCTAGTCGGGTTCATGGTGAGCCATGAGGTGTATTTTTTTCTCTTTAAAGTAGTATTTAAAAAAAACACTAATTAGGACAGAAAAAACAAAAGATACTCGTAGAATGCTGAACAATACGTATTCGATGACATAGATTCGCGATCGTTCATTCCAAAGAACAGTTGAACATCTGAGACATAGATGGTGCTCACTGAATGGATTCGTTCAATGAGTACTTTCTCTATAACAGCCTACAAATCGTTGGTTATTTTGACACTGAAAAACGTTAACCCCATCGAAATTTTGACAGAAACCAGACCTCCAGAACAAAATGAGGACCTTTCTGTTGAACAACTTTGGGAAATATTGAAAAATTATTTCTGACGTTCGCGCTGCGTAGCCCAAGCCGTGCGTTTTTACTGAAATTGAAGACATGGATTTGGACAACATCTCGTTCATGTGGAATGATATGTCACGTGATGCCTACGCCACAAACGATTGTGTGCCCACTGAATTTCCAAATCAGGGTATAAGCCGTCTTGACGTCGCCAATTTGCCGTGCGGGAGTTGCGATTGGACCCCTTTGGACATGCGATTCAAGCGCTTAAAGATAATATCATTTTAGTTATTCGTAATCTACAGTCCGAAACTATCAACAAGATCTTTACGCGTTGGGAGTTACGTTATACGCTACTGCGGGATCAGACGAGGCAGCTCCTTTAAGGACGTTGTTTTCGGTATTTTTTTCAATAATTTTGCTTTTCTATAACTATTTGGGTCGACCTGGACATACACATAAAGGTGCATACCTACCCTTGGACACACATCAGTTTTTTAGTGCATCACTGCACACCTGTACATGCAAACTCGCACCATTTCCACGTCTACCCATCAAGAACGAGCGATCATCATTCCAACTGTGTGTAAGTGCCATCTTCGTTCAATGTTTGGAAATTAAATGAATCTTCGTTCAATGTTTGGAAATTAAATGAATTTGGGCGATACCACTGCAGCAAGTGTCGATTTATAAGCACTAGACAAATAACAGCTAAACTATTTTGGCCAGAATACTCGACAGAATTATCATATAAAGTTTCTATCGCTTTCAACATTTGGCCAGTTTTTTTTCAAATTCTTTGGTAAATTGTTTTAAAAATTGGAGGCGCATCAAAAATATTCGAACTTTAACGCCGTATAAATCTGTAAGGGTCGTTCAAGGCCGAAAGTCGTGAACCCAAACTTGGCTTCATTTTAGAAGATCTATCAATTGATATACCACATTCTGGAGTGCGCCAAAAAGTACAATATTTCAGCCGACTTACCAACCCAATCAGATGCTCATGAACGGGAAAGTGTCAAACGCCAGCATTTTATAAAAATTCGCTTTTTAAGTCCAAGAGATGTAGACAATATGACAGTCATGACGCAACGAATCAAACCAGACATTTCCGTCCTAAATTACAGAAATACATTCAAAACTCAATCATCAACCGGTAATCCATTCCATAAACGAAAACAGAATGTCACCATTGCAAATGTTTTGATAAATGTCACATGTCACTGTCACGATGACACTTGTTACGTTCGCAAACATTGACAGATCACAAAAACGATTCATCATCCCGCACTCCTATGCATATCAATCGTCGGCAACAACCATGATGAATGGCTAAATTCACACATTGCTACTGCTCCTGTCTGTCAAATGGTTCAATTTTCTTCTAAAACGGGCGGGCGCTTCAAGTTCACCGACTGACGTCGTCGTTTGATTGATTTCGAAACGGGCAAACGAGACTATTTTGAATTTTCGTTTTCATTCACTCCCAAGACTGAGACAATGAACTGAGAGTTGCGAAGATGGAGAACGAATTGCCTCCCAAGTAGTAGGCATGTCAGCCAATCCATCGTATCGCACCCATTTCGAAGTCATCCCGAGAATTGATTGCAGTTTCTAGACGTGTTTGCAGACTTTTTCCTCGGCGAACAGGAAACGAAAACCATTATTCACCGTACGCATAGAAACTGAGAGCATGCGGAGACGAGAAAACGATATAAAAAAACGTAGTTCGTAAACGACAATGCATATGGGAGCAGCTCAGCGCGAAGATAACGGTAGTGCAAGCAGCTTTATCGGGGAAATCTGTCTTGAACAGTCGGTTACTCCCGAACACAGCGATTCGCACACACAAAAACCGGATGAGGTTCTTGGGGGGGTGGAATGTTCAGGAAGTGAAACAGTGAAAAGGAACAACGGTGTATGAGCAGAAAAAATATTTCAAGTTCTCGCCTTCAAGAAACTGCTCTCAGTCCCACTGTGCAGGGAGCAGGTGTTTTTTCTTCTTCGATGACAGCAGATAGGTACACCACTCCAGCACTTCCGATAGAATGAGAGTCAGAAACATGAACGAGGTGCCTGGCAGTTGTGCGATATACTCTGCAATACCAGGCATAAAGGCGGATCCTTTGGACAATTATTTATTGCAGAAACCGACGCCGAAGCTGGGTGTTGGCTGTGAACAAAGTAAGCTCACAATAATTGGTATTTTGGTAAAGCTACGTAGCTGCCTTTGTCCATCCCCAAGGCCGGAGGGATGTACTCCGAATCGAATGTCAGACAAAGAGAGAGGAAGAGTTTCATCAACGATTCGCAAAGTTTTAGCTTTGATGGAATCGAATTCTCTTTCCGCTTTCACCCAACAGTGACAGAACGACATGAGTTACGGACGAATTTTTCATTGGACCAGTTCCTCCAGCGCCATTACACAGATGTACACCTTTATAATCGGGAACAAACTGAACGCCATTATGAACACACCCCATCGACAGCGGTATTTACAACGCGATTCAACAGTCAACGTTGCAGCAGGAAGCGGCTCGGACTCGGTAGTGGCCCGTTTCGCATCAATAAGCCTTGATGTTGGCTAATGGCTTCTCCCTATCCCACATGGAAGGTATGTTCAGCACAAATTCTCCAGAATTCATGGCACCTCGGTAAATCAGCGCGGAAATTATTGTTGGCCCACAAAGCAGCAATTTGAGGTTGGAACCGTTCAGATTTATGCCACATGGAGGGAAGGCTGATTGTGTGAATGTGTGTCTGTGTGAGTACGCCACATCCGAAGCAATATTTCCCTTCCTGCATGCGGTTTCGAACTCACATATCGAACCTACGGCGATGCACGAAGGACAAACGATGGTCTGTTGGCTGCTGTTGGTTGCCCTGTTGGTCGGCCGAATGAAGTGTCCATGTTTTCTCGCCAAAGTTAAAATCATTGCAAATGAAGTTGACTTTCGGCGGAACCCCAGCGCCAGCGTCGTCGTCGTCATCGCAGGCAAGCGTTTAGCATTTTCACAAACTACATTCAGTTCTCATATGCAACTTCAGAGTAGTGAAGGGGAAATGAAACTACAGGATACACTTCCACTTGAAGTTAAATTGAGTTCAAAGTTAGACCAACAAAATGGTAATTAACCACTTTGACCGCAGACCGAAGAGGCTGCGAGAGAGGGCTCAGCACATCCTTTCGTTCCCAAGGAAGTGCATGCCGGAGTTCCGTTGCACTCTGGGACGGAGTGAGTCCCTGGTAACTTTTTAATAACCGGTTAAACTTGCATTAGAGATGATTTTGCAATTTCGAGCTGACGATGGAATGATAAGTTGTGAGCGATATCCTGTGAAAAGGATGTGACTGAAAGTTTCTGCGCCCACAGAAGGGTTTAGGGAAATGTGAACTTTTTAATAAGCGATTCCGGAATTGCTGTATTTTACGGGTAGCACCCTTCCTGTTTGCAGTTTCTATCATGTGGTGGGGGGGGGAAGTTGAAGGGATTTCAATTTTTTTTTTTTTTAATTTAATGCGGAGTTCGTCAAGAGGAAACGAAAGTTGAGGATATTTTTTAGTTCTCTGTGAAATCATTGCTTGAGAGGATCTGAGAGCTTTCTACCGGGGGGTGTCAGTACTTTGTAACTGTAAACTTCATTGCTATTGGGCTACACCACATGAAATTTCTGATTTTGTCTTAGTCGGAAGGCAGAAGTTCGCAAGTGAACATCTGTTTTGAGATGTGCATTTTTTGTTAAAATAAGCTAGTGCATATGCTTGACGTGTGAGAGTTTTAAGTATTTCTTAAAATGCCGTTATAAAGTAGGTGCTTACTAAAAAAACAATTAGCACGATAACTCTGGACTGTTGTTCATCGTGAGGTTTGATTTATAACGTAAGATAAAACTTATAATTTTGAAAACTGATTAAAAATTTCAATTATTGGGTAATAGAAAAATTCATGGCAATTTTTGTTATTTTAATGTTGTTGTTGGTCTAAGGAGGCTCATGCAGACTGTCCAATTTTGTATGACACGTTCGAGCATACTGACTGGTACCTCGTGGACGACAAAAATGATGTCGGCTTAAAAAGCCAAAATCGTAGCTGGCTTATTCCTGAAGACCTGTAGCTTTACAGATCCCCAGAGAAAATATTCCAAATGTATGAGATCGTATGATCCAGGAGCCCAAATTACCGTTATTAAACGTGAAGTTAAGTGCTCAACAAATTGATTTCCCAACAAATCCATCGTTTCAGGTGCTCTATGGCGGGTAGGGCCGTGAAGCAGAGCTGACTTAATTCATGTGCTTGAATTTCAAGAAGCACATAATCGATTAACACGACCAAGCTGCTTAGAACGACGAATGATCGATCCGTTACAGTCTTCGTCACACTCTCAGCTGTAGCTGCTGTATATTCTTCACAACGTATTGGATGGGGTCCAACTGTTCGAGTATCATTTACTTAGGTGAACTGTGATTCAAATTTAGGTCGGTTAAATGCACCGTAAGTTCCTCGAATCACATGAAAACCAACCACAACACGCTGATTTTCTTAATACATCTGAACAATTTAGAGACGCTTTTGTGGCGTGAGTCTATTCATGATGACTTGCCAAACGATACCGAACAAAAATGACTAAGAAGTTTGATAGGAGTTACGCTTGATCTGTCGAAAAAAACTCTATTGAAAATGAAACCTCACGATGAATGAACCGATACCTCTGGCAAGTATTACACTTTCGTCCAACTACGTTTCTTCTTTGGTATTTCTTTTTGCTTTCACAATATCTCTTAATAAGGCAGGGACATGGGTCGGTGCACACAGGGCAACGTCGTTGATAGCACTCAACCTATTGAGCTGCCAACACTATCTGGGCCAGTGCACAAGTCAAGTTGACATACAATTGCCTCTTGGCGCCCTCCAGCAACCATCACAAGAACCGTTGTAAGCGAACGCCTCATAACAATTCTTACCAAGGCTTTTATAGGGAATATCAGCTTGATTTGCGCCCACGTCCCGACTGAGAAGACAATAGCAAGGACGACTTCTACGGTCTTCTTGAAGGAACATAAGATCAATGCTCCAGTCGTGACCACAAGATCATCTTGGGTAATGCAGCGTTTGCTAGAATTAAAATGAAAACAATAAAATTTGTCTGACGGTAAACGAGGGCAAAATGAGGTAAATGCTGTCGTCAAAGAAGAATCGACGTCTCGGATAGACCGTCACAATAGGAATGCGTTGTGATGCTGTGGGCCCTTTCGTGATGACATCATGTACTGCTTGCCGTGATCATCTTATCACATAAATGTCGTCCTCGTGAGCATAAGAATAATGTGTAAGAAGTTAAGAAGACCGCGCGTCTTATGCCCTTCTTGACATAAAAAGTCTCGGTGAGTTTGTTACAGACCCTGATGGAGCAGCAAGTGTTCTTCATCATCATCCTGCACAGCCTTATGAGTTTGACAAAACTAGACATGTACGAGTATAGTTCGTCTCTATGCACGCTGTCACATGTAGCCTTGAAATCATTGAATAGATGGTGTGTGCCGATCTGCATGTCCTGGGTTTTTTCCAGGATCTGCCAAATTGTTCGATCAAATCATTGAGGATTGGTTACAGGCATTCACACAAAGGATAGGACCTCGATGTTAAGGATCTTAAAGACTAATCCCTCGATAGTTGGCGCACGGATGACGCTGAGATTCCACTCATCTTACAAACGAGATGGTGCATGCGTCCAACCAGCTCATCTCGAACTTCTTTCAAAAGTTCCACGGAAAGTCGGTCCGCTCCAGCAGCTTTATTCAACTTCATTACAATGCAAACGCCGTGTTATTAAGTTTAGTACGTTAACTATGAAACTGATGAATGGTTTCGGTCGTTGGATACTTACAAGTTCGGATTTCTTTTCTGAAGGGCTGAAAGGATGTTTCGCACAAAAAACACTTGTTTTTCAACTGAGTCTTGCTCACAAATAAAGTGCCTAGAGGATGCATAGAAATAGAGTTTCTCTTTCCAACACTCATATCCAATCCTTGAAGGATGAAGAATCCAAGGTATCCTTCCAAACAGCGTTCAAGGGTGCGTTATTCATCCTCAGAATTCACGTGTTCCTCAAAATGGATAGCTGAAAAGTCTGAATGGGTTTTCATCTGGCACTTCATTCCAAAATCCCCTAAAACCAATGAACGGTGCAACGGTACAAAACAAACATCCCTTCACTTGCCCGCACGGAAAACACACTCGAATATATTCCTTCATCGTACCGACGGTACAGCACAACACTACTTCGCTGACTTCGACAAACCTTGAAGCAGCACAGTAATTCCATTTTCAAGCTGCAGCTGGTCGGAGAACGTTTTTGTTTCTGAACCATTTCCGCTCCGATTGCACTTCCTAAAAACTCAACACGCAAGTACGAGTACGTGGACTCTGGCCGGTCCATTCACCAGGTGCAACGATTCGAAACTTCATTCAGTTCGGTTTCGTCGATATCCTTGCTGTGATCGGCCATAAATATCTCACGTGTCTGTATTAACGCCATGCTCCGACAAGGGAACTCCTTGTTCTCTCCCCACCTTTCGCACAAAATCAAATAGTCGAAGTTAGTACACACACATCTCCAATCGTACCCGCACCCCACATTCGCTGAAAATGGCTCCAAAGTGGGTGGCTTTTAATTTCCCCGACATAGCGCCAAAAATGGTGCTTCTCTCGTTCTTCCTTGACAAGCACACCGAGGACGGGAGTTGTTTATGTGATAGCGGATCGCGCGAAATGATATGGGGGCGGGGAGAACCCATTATTCACCCACTCCCGCAGACACATGTGGAAGTGGAGCTGGTAGCCGTGTTCGGTGGGTGGCTACCGACTCCGATTGTCGGGCACATAAAAACCGATGCATTACAGATGCGATAACTAGGAGGCGGCGGCAGTGATGGTGTCTTGCGGAATGGTGGAGTTAACGTCGGAACGCTGTTCTTCCCCTCGGTGATGGTATAAGTCGCATCCTTTTTTATGCGATTTCATAACACCGAGGGCGGGTCGCATAACAACCAAGACGTCAGCGACGATGGGAGATTTCTTTTCAGCGAACGCGTATTCTTGGTCTTGACAGCGCAATAATACAGTTAAGTTGCTGAATGCTTGCCGTGGAATGGATGTACCACCCAATTGGGAGCGGTTATTGCGATAGCAAACATCCGGACGGTATCCTTGTGCCTCGCAGAACAAACTGGATGCCAGCAAAAGGAGGAAAGTGCGGACGCTTATGTTGATTGTTGCGGAAATGAAACCATTTTGAGAATGGATCTGTTTCGCTGAGTACCTGATGAGTTGACGGTTGTTCTGCAGCGAAATTGGAATGCTCCCCGGGAACATCCGACCCAGACACGTGACACTGAAATGTGTAGACATGCGGAAGATGCACATGAAGTTAAGTGAAGTTTTTTTTTCACTAATTGGGTCCCCGCTTGAATTTCCGAGTAAAATTGCAGCCAATCTTTCAAGGTGATTGAATGTTGTTGCTTAATTGTTTGCATGGTTGAAAGTTGAAAATGGTCTTTTCGGAGTTAACGCAGTTTTAAGGAGAAATGAAATGTGAAGGGAACATAAATACCGGGTGTAATGAAAAGCGATAAGTTATGACTTAAGTACTCTGTATCTGCCTTCGTTTTTGTTTCGTTGATTTATATTACAACCTCGTCGTTATAAAGCTGACAGCTACTGCTAAAAAAGCTTCATTGACAATTTTACATTTGGTTGATTTAGTTTCGTTTGCGCAACTTCCAAAAATGAACTCTTGCGCAATTTCAGTTTTGTCAACTCCATTTCTGAGGTTAAAGATGAATCACACTCCAGAAGGACAACTGTCAAAATGTTAATAAATATACGAGTAAATCGTTGAAGCCAACCGCCATGTTATATTTCACAGGAACTGAACAAAAAAAATGAATAAAGCCGGATACAAACAAAAACTCATAGAAAATTTTCATATACCTAATGTCTATCTGTCAATCGCTACTGAATCGCAACAAAAACATGCCCTTTTTGAAGGGGATAAAAACTGTTGATAAAAAATGGATCACTTACGAGAATATCAAGTGAAAACGAATGACAATGGCCGGCGCAAACGGTGCCCAAGCCAGAATTTACCACCAGGAAAGGTTTGTTCTATGATTGGAGAGATTAACAGAAATATCCTGATTTGCAAGTGCACTCTCAAAACGCACGAAAAGTTTAAGGTCTTGAAAGGATTGACTCCTAGGCAAACATTTGCACATGGCAATGATCACTTCACCACAGCGATGTGAAAGATTGATGTCATACACCTCGTGAAAGCGGGAAGATACCTGTCGTTGATTAACAATATCGTTAAGACGTTTGACAATTGAACGTTGGCGGCCTTTAAATATGTATACACTATTCGCTTGGTTCACACATACATACTAGGTATTAAACTACTTTTTTTTTTATTTCAAAGCGCAAAGGCGTGAGGCTCGTCGTCGAAAACATTTTTCTATATGACAGCTCGCACGACACTCAACCATGTTGATCTGTAAAAACAGAAGTCAAATTTAAGACGTAATTACCAATTTAAATGCCGAAGATACTGTTATAATGACAGGGTGGCAGAGGTTAATAGCACAAGAAAAAAAATCATGATTTCCAACTGAACAAAATGTCAAATTCTACAAATTTCGCAATTCACAATTCGCAGTTTGCCGCTCATAGCCCATAGGCCAAATTAATGTTTCTAGCGAGATACAAAAAAAACCTCGGCTTTTCGGGATTTTGTCCCGAAACCGAAAAAATTTCCGTTCGTCAGTCAAAATGTACGACCACATCAGTGACATGTGCTCATCCTCGAGCACAAACAATCATAAATTAAATTTCCATCACTGCCTGTGTTTCTTTCGCACATTCGCCGTGAAAATCCTGTAATATTGGCACAAAGCATTTTTCAATTTCAATATGTGGATGGTGCGTTTTGACATGTTTTTGTATTTAAGAAAGAAAATGGTCTCCCATCTCTAGTAAAAACTAGAATACACTATAGAAAAAACTAGTTGAAATATGAGGCTGAGATGAAACGTCAAACTGATCGGAGAAGGTTCCACAATGCTTGATGATCACTTAATCATTATCGGTACCCAATTTTAAGCAAAAACTAATCTGGAAGTCTATCTTTCATCGACAAGTAGCGTATATATAGATGATTTTTAAATAACATAAAAGTACACGGATAATCATATAACGAATATTATGCGAATATTTGTTAAATCTCAAAAACCGTCTATGGGTGTTTAAATTTCTTAAATAATTGAAATCAATTTCGTACAGCGGTTCACTTGCAGTACCAAACAATATCATCACACACCCTATCTCAGACATTTGACAACACATCTGTCAAAACAAAAAAAAAATTCTTGTGTCATAAGTCGGGGTGTTGGGAAGTTCGTGTTGTGTGTTTCTTTTTTCAATTCTCACTGAATTCTCACACTTCACCACTGATGGCTTTGTAGGCCAACGTCGCAGTTAAAATTGGCAGTTTTTAGCAAAAATTTCAGTTAAAATGTATTAAACAATACAGCAGTCCGAGTTTCCCAAACAAGTGTACGTTAGCAAAACGTAATGGGTCAAACAAAGAGTCAGTTCACCGACGAGGAACTTCAAGATTACGAGGCAAGTACCACTCAATGATAGACAATGCCTCTTAGACATTCCATCAGTCGACCTTTGTTTTGCAAGAAAAATTCATAGAACATATTCATGACCATTATTTGCCATTTTAGGATTTAACCTTCTTCTCGAAGAAAGAAATTCTCTTGTGAGTATTCATTCAGTCATAACAAATATTCTTCGACGCTCACTTTTCTTCGTTTTCCCCGTTTCCCCTCGTAGGGCACACAAAAAATTCAAATCGCTCGCCCCAGAGAAGGTTGGCCACAATAAAAATGCGAAATTGTCCAAAACCAAGATCCTGGAGTATCCGGAGTTGCGTGTGAATCCATTCGGTGATCGCATCTGCAAAGTGTTCAGCTCAAGCAACGATGGCGATTGCACCTTTGAAGACTTCCTGGACATGATGTCGGTGTTCAGCGATGCATGCCCCAAATCGCTGAAAGCGGAATACGCTTTTCGTATATTCGGTAAGGTGGAACGATTGTGAACGGGGAGAACCACCTCCCTTAGCCACAAGCCATCAATTAATCTGTGTTGATTGTTTTCGCTTTAAATTGTCGGATACGCTGGAAAGTTTGTGGAATGTTTGTTTGCAACTTAGCGATGTGTATCTAATTTCGTTTTGATGTTTAATCAGTGCGTGATACGTTTATTAAGTGAATTTGTGGTTCTTTTGGGTTGCGGTAGCTAATTCTTAAATTTCATCGGTTTCTTATTCAGCACTGCGCAGTGGACACTGATCATGTGCCCCACAAACTCGAACGGATAAGGCACGTCAATTGAATGTGATTTAGTGATCTGACCAAGCGGCGGATGTGATGGAATTGAAAACGTTGCTCAAACTACTCCCACTATCTATTAGCGAAATTTGTGATGGTGTAAAGGAGGATGTGTGCCCTCACCGCAAATTGTTACGTCTGTGGATTTGTTTAAGATGAATGATTGTGCAACCGATTGTGTTAAGTGATAAGCTGCCCTCTGAACTTGTGCGAGATTAGACATTTTTTTTGCATCGGGAGAATTTTACTTATCTATGTCCACATATTTTGTTCTCTTGTTCAAGGCGGATATTGTTGAAACAATCTCAACATAGCTGCGGAGGAGGTCGTTGCTCTTAATGATATGTTATCGGTTCTTCGTAGTTTCCGCCTCTTTTCCACTGAAAATTGTTTGACTTTTCACGATGACATTGCAGATAATCAGAAATTATACAAGAGCTGTGAAAGGTCGTTGTTAACTGAGTTGCTTGGATACATTGACAAATGGGTCTTAATGGCGAGGTAATGGATTGCAATGTCTTTACGAACGGTAATCCACCAAACTCTGATGCAATAGAAAATAGGAAAAAATATGCAAGCATTTATCTTCGCAGTCAATTGTTTAGTCGGTATTCCCGTTCTTGTCTCCAGCTGTGCCTCAAACAATAAACTGTCAGTTCCATGTACGCTGATCCCTCAGCGCTGGTATGTGTCACTTTAATCATTCGTCAGTTTGAATGTCGTTTCCACAAGTCACCCTGAATTCTGTTAATTTCAACTTGTCATGTCACAATTGAATTAGTGTTGTTCCCACAGATCTCATATCCAATTAGCGATAATTACAGGCAATTCCCTCTGCGTTTTGATGTGTACAGAACTATCGCAAATTTAGCGCCAAGTCAATTTGGTCAAGACACACGTGCTGGATGTACCTTAAAGCTGTTTCATGTGGGAGATATGCAAGCAAAAAGTGAACTAACAGCGAACTCATTCGATCACAACCTAATGTCAATGCCAATGACCGTCAGATCAAATGGCCGGAAATCCGTTGAAAGCATTGACTAGCACTAGCGTGCCAAGTGAATCGAGACGACACACATGTCTTTTGTGATGATCGGATGTGATTCATGCTGTGTGGACGATATCAAATTATCAGCAAGTGGAATCATTACTTGAATTGATTCGCGACAGGCGCTGCTCCGTTTGCGCTGAACGATGTTTTTGTGCTGCTTGGGATGTAATGAGCGATGTCATAACAGATCGTTAATTTTTTCGCAATGCCTTGTTGCCTCCAGAGCATTATTCTAATTTAAGATTAGACATGAATTGCGAGAGTGGAGAAATGCCGGAGAGTTATTCCTTATCACCACCCCTCATCTCAAATTCTCTGATGCATTTATATCGACTGATGAATGAGGGGGGTATTGCATATGAAATTCCTCTTCAAGCGCTCTAATTTAAGCGGACGCCCAATTTTGTACATCAACGCTCACTGCTTATCTATTTAGTACATGAATTGTGATAGTTGCCGCAGGCATTGCTATTCATCTTCTGAATGCTGTAATGGAGTTTTATGGTTTCCAATAATTCAAAGAAAGCGGATGTCCACAGCAGTACCAGAGAATGCTTAATTTGACAACAATGGGCCCTCTTCGCGTGGCACTCCAGTCCGAAATTGAATCCATCTGACACATCTGTCTTGCTACTAGCTTTCAGTGGTGAATACTCTTAACCTGTTAAGCTACAATTTTGTTTAATTGGGAACGTTTACTGCAGCCATTCTCTTAACGGCTCAGATTCAAAGACTCTTCTCCAAGGCGTTTCTCTGTTAAACGTTAGAAACAAAGCCACCCGACAAAGGTGTCCGCAAAGTTTGAAATGGAATCGTTTCTACAAGAGTCTACAATTCTTTTTTGAAGAGACCAAAGACTTCACGTATCTTTTCTGCAACTGGGACGACCAATCAGCTGTAATTAATCAACGTGACATCTCACTCTACAATTTTATTCCCCATCAAGCCTAAGGACAATAAAAGCGCTTGGTAAATGTGTCATCAGCCCTGATTCTGATGTCGTTTCTTGGTGAAGAACCAAGATAGACAAAATTTTTTTTTTGCGTGGATTATTTGTCATCCTTAAGTCTTCGAATCTGAGCCATTGGGACAACGCAACAGAGGACGGCCCAGGATAAGGTGGCGCACACAAGTGGAGAAGGACCTCAACCAACTTGGAGTGCGCAACTAGCGGCAGCTGGCGAAAGATCGTGCTGGCTGGAGAGGCATGTTGGTTGAGGCCCAGGTCCACCCCGGACTGTAGCGCCACAAGAAGAAGAAGAAGAAGAAGTGATCGGACTTAAGTCACAGCACGGGCCGATGGTGGTATAGAGGAAGATAGGAAGAGGGAATACCTGTGCACATTCGTTTGAAATGCCTGTAGATTGTAATATTGGGTTGCAAAAAACAGTCCATATTCGTGTGGTGTGGCTAAAGAACGAGTCTCTAAACTTAACTGAACGTGCGAAGAAGGGGTTTAAGGTTGAACGGTTAGGCATTCCTAGATTGGCATGTATTGTGGGTGCATGCTTAAAGGGGAGCAATGCAGCTGGCTAATTCATTTGAGCATTTATTGTTGAAATGGCGATAAAGGAGTGACAAAGCCGCATTACGTGGACGTTCTAGCGAGTCAATTGAATTCCCATAATTATTATTCATAATCAGTTTTGTCGCTCGTTATTGAATTTCATCCAGCAGGGGGGTCTTGGGAGCTCCAGACGAGTAGTTTGCCCAAGCTTTGGACGGAGGTTCTTGCAAAACATGGTTTTGGGTGTCCTTAATGATGCTCTGTCCATGACGGTAATTTCGTGTGTCCCTCCTTGATGATAAAGTCTCTTGTCATGGTGCACTACCTAACCAATTTCCAAATTCTTCTTCAGACCCAGAAATCTCAACATTGCTGTCCATCACTAGAAGACGTACCGATTTCCAAAAAACCTCTGAAACTTAAATTTCATCAAGTCTGGCTTGGAATGGCTTCTGAACTCGCCAATTACATATTCGCCTTATTAACCACCACAGTCGGACCACACACTAATTTGTGAGGCATCATCATACAAGAATCTTTATTCCTTGGACCCTTTGCCAGTACATTAGGACAAGTTTCTTATGAATCAGTCTAGTCGTTTATAAAGGACCTGCGATGAAGCACAGTTGTCATTTTTGTCGGTCCTCGGCACAGTGCGTCAATTCGTTAAGACCAAGTTGTCAGGTGTTGTGCTTGCATCACCTCCTCTAAAGGTGATTCGGAGATCCTTGTCAAGATTTCGCCTCTAAGACCGTCATCGAAAATCATCTAAGACTTTTGTCCTCTGGGCTATTTTCACACCTTGGTGCCATTCGGTACAGAGGAGGTATAGAGAATGACTTTGGTCAATATCTTCGATCCAAGAAGCGATTTAAGAATGTTTCCGCTACACATTAGTTCACATAGAACAAACCATTTATAAGCTCACAGCGTCTTCGTCTCTTAAACTTATTCAAACGCTTACTTCTAAGGATTTTGTTTCCACAAGCAAAAACATGTTATCCCATACTTACTTTATCTACATTCCACAGATTTCGATGGCGACGACATGCTGGGCGTATCGGATCTAAAGCAAGTCATCGAACGCCTAACCGGCCCAAACAATCTCAATGACAGTGATATTAAGCAACTCATACAAAACGTTCTTGCCGAGGCTGATCTAGACGATGACGGAGCTCTGTCATACCCCGAGTTCGAGCATGTAATCGATAAAGCCTCCGATTTCAGCAAGTGAGTAACAGACTCTCCAATTTATGAGTGCTCTCAAATTGATTGTGCTCTTTCCAATTACAGCTCATTTCGAATAAGACTTTAAACTATGGAGAGGCTCCCGAATAATCATTCGCTAATTATCGAATGAGTATTTTTTACACTCACATATATACGCAAACTCATGATGTGCATAAGAACATCTCCTATTCATTCGAATACCTACTCCATTGCCTGTCTCTCTGAATGTAGTGTGTCCATATTATTGTATCCTCTGGCATCTCTCTTTACACACATACGACTTCATATACGATAATTATTTATTTAGTAGCATTTTAGTTGTACGGTTAAATCTTGTCACAAAACTTTTACACATATACAAGCAAACGTTGTATTTTTGAGTAGACTTATTTATACTTTGTATCTTATTTATACGATATTTCAACTCTACGAAATAAAAATGCTACACAACACAGCCATTTTTGATTTAGGACAACAACAAAGCAAAAAACACAAACAAATGACTTTCTTTGTACGATTAATGTATTTATTGGTAGAGATAATAAAATATTAGCAAGTGAACAGAGTTCTTTTTCTCCGCCCTCCGCCAGATTATGGCTGCAGGTAGCCGGGTAGTTTCATGCGCATAAACAGCCAGGTTGTGAAGAACGAGACGAGTATGAAGACGAATCCCATGGACGTGATGAGAATTCGATTGAGATTCTTGCCGGGAGTGTGAGTTTGATCCATGATTATGAAGCCCAAGCCGCCGATTGTGAAGAGAAAACTGCTTGCTAGACCTTCCATAATGTACTGACCATTGACGCGGTATGGCATGAACGCGACAGGTCTCGAATGGCCGTGCTCATCAACTGTTGCTCCAACACTTGGCGGTTCAACTATCACATCGTAAATTATACCTGAAGAGGGAGGAGGACGAATCGTAATTATTTGAGCACAAAAATTCAAATAAGAATTTACCTCCGGTAACTAGGAAATACGAGAGTAGGATTATCGAGAACATTGTCATGGGCGAGGGCTTTTTAAACCATGTTGGACGGCGAACTTTTATGTTCGGCGGTACGAGGACGTAAAATGGTAAACTATAAATTGTTTCTAACATGATTTCAGTTAACTTTTGAGCTTGATTTTTATTGAATTAAAGGAATTTTAATTTACACGGACGTGATCAACAAAACATTTGCCGGCCGGTAGTTTTCTCTCTCATATCTGACCTGACGTGGGTTATGCTTGTCAAATTGACACATTAGACATGGGTAAGTCAATCTTTTTCAATGAATCGGTAAGAAATGACTCAATCGCTTACGACTGAACGACTACTTGTTAACTGAGGGAAGTTAATTTGACATACAGTGCTGCCAATTTAGATATAGATTTTTCGAAAAAAAAGTTGCTACAGATATAACATTTGCAGCTGGCTGTTCACTTATTCAGATATAAATCAGGCACACTTGTTTATTTAAGATAGATATTGAAGTAGTGCATATTTCATGCGTATTTGGTCCGTTTTTTGACATGTCTGTAGCTTATTCACAGCTGATTCGAAGATGGATGATGGATGAGAACACTCCTGAGACTTGAATTTTTGTGACAGAAGGAGAACTTACAAACGAAAGTGTATAAATGATTATTGATAAGCCTTCATTACCATCCCAAAACTGCATCGTTCTAATCCTTTTTATCGCTATAACAATATAATAGGCTACTATATCGGAATCGCCTTTTAAGTGGCTGACTCCCAAATCGAGAGTCTTTTTATGTTCTTTTAAGAACATGACATGCACACACTAAAAACAACGTTATCTAATCTCAATGTATTAAATTTATTTTTGATATAATTTCTTTGCTTGGCAGCACTTTACATCCAATGTTATTATTTAGAGGGCGGTGTTCGGTGTTTTATTTCACGGTTAGGGCATAAAAATGTTTTAAAATTTGATTTTGACGTTGGGCTTAGATACTAATGGTGGCGATTAATCAGGAAATTAGAAAATAATGTGCCACACAGCGTGAAGTTACAAGCGATCTGAACACGTTTTCTATTCATCGACAATTTCTTTCCTTACGATATTTGCATAAGCATTCTGCCCACTCTATCGAAAAAATTGGCATGTTTACCTTCCATATCGGTAAATTTCTTTAAAATAAAACCGAAAAATCAACAGCAAGGATTGTTTAATTCTTTTAGTTTTGCACTGTCTGACAAAACATATTTTACTACAACTTCTACCAAACTGAACACACCTCACGTCACAACTGTCAAAATTCAAACATACGGAAATGTCAATTTTTTTTTTGCACTCCCAAACAACACGTCAGACATTTGTACTCTTTCAGAATTTTCCGAAGGGTTGTTCGTCGTTTTGCTTCAATTTTCCGGGTGTTTGCCTTATTTTAGCAATCATTTTCTTTGTCGAAATGTTAATTTAAATACAACTAAACCTTATTTCATTTAATTTTCGAAACGTGTTTGCCTTAGTTCATGCACAAAATGCGTATCAATTTGCAACTAACATACTGGTGTTTAATTTCGATAACAATAATCTCAAGGTAAGCCCCCTCAACCAGCAGCAAAAAAGGAACGAAAACCGATCGTAACACAAAAAAAAAAAAAAAACTTTCAACACAGTTCCAATGCCGCAAAAATAGAATTGAGAATGCAAATAAATATTCAAATAAATGTTTTCATATTAATGAATGTTTCGATTTCCTTTTATTTTTTTCGCTCACAGTGGCTTTTTGTTTTTGGTTGTCGCATCGGAATCAAACGCTCGGAATATTGGCGCTGTCACGGAAAATGCTGCTGCAATTGCCGCAAATGTGCCTGTTGGAGGTGGAGCAGAAGCGACTGTTGCAAGTCCGCCTGATGATGGTGGTGGTGGTGGTGATGATGGTGTTGTTGGTGTCAACTACAAACATGTTAATGCCGCTGCACAGAGAATCGTTAAGGTCAAGAAAGAGAAGAGTGCGTCGCGTGTGCGGTCTAAAGACGTTATTTCATCGTTACCATCGGTAAATGTTGAAGTGCCGTCATCTTCAATGTCTGCAGCAGCTGCTAGTGAGAGGGGTACTGCGGCAGCGGTCCCCTCTTCTGCCGGAAAATATACGAGTGAAGAAAATGGAAATCTATTAGTTAGTGATGGTAGTGTGTTAAGTGCCGATGCCGATGTTGTGCCAATTAGTGGGGGTAATGTTATACAAGTAGAAACACCACAAATGCGTGTGATAGATGTGGACGCGAGCGGCACCGAAGGGGACGTTCCTGGGAATAAGATGCCAATTGGAGCGGCAATTGATGCAACGAGGTAAGTGCATTTTTGATTTATTTGCAACATATCAGATATTCCGTGGTGAGTGATTGCGGCGAGCGCCCGTGCACGACCTACGACAATGCAATACGAAATATACGGTTCTGTGCTTCCTTTCGATGTGCGGCTGCTTTTTCAGTTTGAATTTCTCGCAGAAACAGGTGCCAACTGTCTATTCCCTTATCTGGCAACAGATGAGCAACTTTTGCTGCGAGCACATTCCTTGTAAGTCTCTCTAAGAAACGTCTATGGCATTCTTCTGCCGGAGGTATTTACTTTCGCTGCAACGGCAGTTTGTGTATACATTGTGTTCCCCGCCGAGTGCAGTGGCGAACAACTGCCGTCCACTTGTTCTGATTCGAGTCGGATTTTGCGACAAATATGAGTCAGTATCGACAGGTGGATTTCTTGGAAAATAAATTCTATTTCTAGCGCACTCTGTGCGGGTTTCTTTCGCTCTAAACTTTCTTCGGCTCAGCGAACACGTTTGATCGAGTGGCTGTCAATTCGGTGTACATATCCTTTCTCCTCAGATGCAATTTATTTGTTCATTGGTTGCCGCAACAGGCTCGTTGTGCAATATGTATGCATTGCTGAGAAAATTGACAAGGTTTCTTCGTGTTAACATCGCACGCAGATACCATCACCTCAAGCGTCTTCGTTTGCAATGGGTATATACTTCCTTATTAGGGGGAATCGTGTTTTAAAAAAAAAAACAACGACATGGAAGACGAACTCATGTGATCCGCTGTCTTATTCAAATGACTGACCGTTATGCCCCACAGCTTGCGAAGAACGCCGATACGCATATCAAATCTAGCCAAAAATAGTTTGCCTTCCTATTCGGCGACAAAAATTCAATGAATTCTGGTTGATTGCTTGCACGAATTACCCTCGTTGCCGTGTGCGGCAAAAGTAAAAGTGCTTCGCAACCGGCACACCATTGTCGTGCTTTGATGAATATCGCACTTTAATGCGGCTTTGGTGGCGAACGAATGAAAACGCCTGCAGCGGCCATTGAATTGGCAAATTGCGACAATTGGCGCATTAATTCAATTGCATTGCATTTTTTTGCCCAATAAGTTCAAGGTTATGTACCATAGCGATGCGCAGACAGTTATCCCTGCCTATTGGCTATTACGAAATTTGTTCTCACACAGCTGTCTATGACAACAAATTGTTTTCGCTGTTTGTTCGCGAATGCCAGATGATTAAGGGGAAACTGCGGTGAGTTGGCAAATGATTGTTCGGTTGACGCGTGTGTGGGTGTTTCATAATTTATTTGGAACGAAATACCTAGGAAACGGAGCGCGAATGTTGTCGTGGAATTTATGGTCTTGACGGGAAACAAACAAAGAGCGCGAACACACGGTTTAAATTGGACAGACAGTAGAAGCCATTAACATGAAGCTGCAGACAGCGGTTGAGTTCGTTGGAAGTTGTGAGAACAAGTCTCGTAAGGGGAATACCAATCAATTGGTTGCTATAAGAGATGTTCCAATTCTTAATGATAGAAAGTGATCAGAAGACCATAAATATCTAGATCTACAAAATCTCGGGAAGACTTAACTTTATCAAGGTCTAATTGAGACCCTTACGTGGAAAATAATTATCCTACAGAACAGAAAACAGAGAATTCAAATAAAGGGATGGCATGAGTTGGTCCTAAACTCTGCGTTTGAACAACGTAGACTGCGAAATGCGCCTGACACGGAATCATCTTCTTTACATAACATTTGAATTTCAACACAAAAACACGCCGCATTTCATCCACCACTCAATTTGACATTACATGCGTCATCTTAATCTAGCTTGTCACTTTCCAAAATCCATGTCAACTCCCCGGACAAGTGAATGATAATGAGAATGAATCACTTAGGGTGTCACATCTGTCAAACCCTTTCTCCAATCACACATAACCGATGGAAGAAAGTAAACTTGTTTCCTTATCTGTTGACTCCGCTTCTGTGGCGGCATGTAGAGAACAACTGCCAGAAATCGACATTCAAGGTCAAGTCACGCCGGAATTGATTGCTTTTGGAGAACCAATAAATTCCACTTTTATTTCCCCAAGCAAATGTGTTCTGGCTTTGTTCTAGATTCAGTTTGCTATTCACAGTGCGTCATTGACCCTGAATGGGAGGGTACGCGTCGCTAAGTTCTTTTGGGTCATGAATGAACAACAAACGGAAGCAGAGCGGGGCACATGTGCAGTGTGTTCGGTGTTATCAAGTGAAACTTGTGACTTCTGATTGCGCGATAAGTATGAGGAAATACTTGGTTTTGTAGTGAAGATTTGGAAGACTTTTGAGATTGCCACTGGCCGAGTTCATGTGGGAGTTAAAAGAGTGTGTTCACCATCAATGCGGCAAAATAAAATGTCGGAAGTGCGAATCGGCGAATCTACAAAATGACAAATTGTGAATTTATTTTGCTCTTCATCGTTTCTTTCCTTTCTTGATCAATTCCTTAAGTGCTAAAATAGCTTAATCACTTTTCCACCTTACTTAGCACGAGGAAAAACTTGATTTTCAGGACAACAAAAAGCTTTCCTAACCTTGGACACACGACATTAGAACAGTGTTTTCTTTTGGAGTGAGCGTTTGATGACGCGCTGCGATTTTAGTCTCTTGTCGTCATTTCAGAACAAATCGTGCAGCGTCTCTAAAACTTTCCTTTGTTCTTTACAAAGCGGACAATTTATTTCAAAATTACAAAGCGTTTGCCACTACTGGATGTATATACAATAAATGTGCAAATGTGTCATTTCTTTTCTTTTACACCCTGTGTTGTGTGTCTCGTGGAATCAAATAAACACACTTAAGAATTGCCAGTTGTGGCAATTAAGCCCTTTGATTCATTCAATTTGTTTTTGGGGGAACAATGTTCCACTCCATATACGAGAGATGCTACTCTTGCAGCGATCAGTAGCGAATCAGAAAGAACGAATGGACATGAGACAAAATTAGTGCGCCCTTGCCAGCAGGCGATAGACCATGCTGGCTGGAGAGACATGTTGGTTGAGGCCCAGGTTTACCCCGGACTGTAGCGCCACAAGAAGAAGAAGAATTTTGTATCGTACTTTTGTAAAATTCGTTTTTTGAAGAAGTCGCATATAAACAAGCACATGTTGGGAGTACAAATTAATTCGGCCCGTTTGTTTTGCGTTCACTTTTTTTATTGAAAAAACGTAAAAAGTACTTCGCACAAAGCATGTATTGTCTTTCAGAAGAGACTCCTTTTTCCCATCTCTCTGGTAATTTTCGAATACCATTCAAAATAATTAGTTATCTTAGGTATCGATCGATATCATTGAATAATTCGTTAATTTCGATCGATATCATTGAACAATACTTTGATTTCTTTAAAATATCCGACCTGGTGACCTCCCACATCGTTTTGCATCTGTCGAAGAAGCCAGTAGTCGGAAAACGCAAGGGCTGGAGAATACCACGGGTGGAGTAAGATCTCCCATTTCTGGGTTTCCATTAAGTGGCTTTAACCTCGTGGCATTTTGCAAAATCATCTCTTGTGTGCAAAATCTTAGAAACGGACGTACTCTGTTGTGTTTGAGAAAAAACTCGGACTCTAATACTCTTCGGGCTGAATTTGTGTTTCCTATACGCTCAACATGACCTAGTATAGTCCAAAGACTTAAATGATACGATACGAAAACCTAATTAGTTACGTCAAAATTTCGGCGCCAAAGAGCAGGGTAGCTCTGCTAAATGTGTTTTACAGAGCCAGCTTGTTTTTTTTTCGCGAGGGCTCTATTGCTCGTTCCTTCTTGAGCTCACAGAAACATCGATTGGTCAGAGCGATTAGACGCTTGATTTCTGTATTGGTACTGTACTGGTGGTCTTTTTCTCCCTATTGTGACGCTCTCTCCATATCGTGCGGCTCTCCGTAATGACAGCATATTCTTTGTTAGCAGTCGTTTCTCGTCAGACGAATTTTGGTCGTCTCAGTTTAAATACCAGCAAACACATCATTGACAGCTCGCTGTGTTCGTTCAATCTCGTCATTCGCGTACGCCAGTAGCTCTTGTTGACTATTGAGTTTCGCATGATCTTTTCGAGAACGATGTTGAAAAAAGACATGACAGCGCGTTGCCTTTAACCCTCTTTTGAAATCCATGGCCTCGGTTAGTTTGCCAAGACATAGACAAACTCGAATAACTTTTCGCAGCAGCTCCCCTGGGCCGTAATTGGTCTTATGTTTTAATAGTTACGTTATGTTTTAAAAAATTGACCTTATGTCGCTCTGTAAATGCGAAAAAGGGCCGAGTGTCAAAATTTGGCTTTATGCCTCTTTGAAAAAAAACGACATTAAGCAAAATGCTACAATTTTGTGCTTTCACATTAGGTGTGTGCCAGTACTTAAAACAAACAATACAAAACAATGTTAAACAACACCAACCAATCCAAAGTCTGTTCCCGTACGCCGAAAAAATGGGTTTTACGTCAAATGAGCGCTCTCCTGAGAGAGTAAAATATTTCCCCACCCTGCCCCTCTTAACCCAAGAATTTTTGTGGGTAGGTTGTTGGTTTTCTGTCAATCAATTGCAATCATTGTGCTGACGCTTCAAACTTTACCGAAAGGCCTTCGAACAGAGATCTTTTGAATTCCTTTTGAGAGTAGAGTGGAACAATCGTTTCCAAATAAACCCTTACGCACGATCTTTTTGATTCAAGTAAAGGCACAATTGCGAGCTACAATCTTTCTGCAATGCCCGGCTCGTTAATAATTAATTTTATTATTATACGTCGGTTGTCATTTTCTAAAATAATCTTTAAGCAGTATTTTGTAAAATCTTCCATTCTTTTCACAACACTCTAAGACTCACATAATCCAAACAAATGTATACTACTTTTCAGATTTGACATTTCATAAATGACATAATTCACACATATGTTTCCGTACCCTGCCTCTTTTTTATCCCCACTCCTTCACAAATGACAGACTTCAGAATTTGGTACAGGAAGTACTGGAACACACCTATGATGGCACGACACCACGCAAGAGTTTTCCGTCGTTATGCTATACGATCTAACAAATTGGGTAGGGTACTATGTCAAATCTAGACGCGGCACTATTTCCATTCGTTCGTGGAATTCTAAAACTTGCAAAATCTAAAACGTCTGAAAATCTGAAATCATCATGAGTACTGTCTCTGGGAATCATTTAATCGTGTAACGAGGACTCGTTATTTTTGATTGCCGTTGACTTTATCTTGATCTTTGTTTATTGCTTGTCACGTCAACAACGAAGTGTCTGATGAGATTGGCTTATCTGGCACGTTCATACATTCCAGCCTGATATGAAATATTTCAATTGGCGCCGTTCGCTTCTCAATAAGGTCTAAGCTGTTCTAAGTGGAATTCTCGACTATGGTCTGACAATAAGAATCCTTGATCTTGACCTTCACATTTTTTTTCTTATCAAAACTGCTTCATGATTTGTACTCTTAGAAAAACTCATTTCTTGGGAGAGTATTCTTTAACAGACACAAACACATCTGTGCATCATGCCCTCTAGCAACTCGTGCCGCATGACTTTCTTAGCGCTCCATCCATCAGAGTGCGCCCACAACCTTACACATGCACGAGTGAGAAACGCCGGCATTCCTAATGAGACTCTCGTTATCTCAACACCCAATCAACCTTTACACCGAAAAGGTCTCGCATTTCTATCAAAAGGCCACATACCCAAAAGGTATGCGAAAAATCCATCAACTTCGCCGATGGTCGGGGGCACAGCGGACAAAATTCCAGGAAACACCAGCCTCCACGGCGACTCTGATTGCGGCGGCATCAGCGCCAAAGCGAAGATAAACAAACTTAATTGCATCTACAGACCGCCCCGCCAAACTACCACTCAGCGCCGTCGCAGCGAACACAGCAAAGGCTAATTTCTGGAACCAGCCGACAAATGTTTTCGTGTTCCCACAGCAGCCGGCGAAAAGAAATTGCGCCCCAAAACATCCAAACACCGCTACACGAGTTGACTCTCGCGGCGCACTGCGGCATTTTGCCGCACGATCTCTACGAGTAAACACAAGTTCGCGTCACCTGATCGCAGGTCAGGACATTAATTGATCCCCAATCGATCGTAAATATGAAAAGTCTCAATCGGCAACCTGGAACGGTTTGACTCGACCTCCCTCCGCGGCCAGACGGACCCGGAGCCGACGAAAGCCGACTGGACCCATACACAGTGCGCACGCGGCCTTTAATTGATCGTGAGAAACGTTTTTCCTTTCTAAGCGCACCTTCCAAATGAGCTGCAAACTGCGCACAGCACATCCACCAAACAGACGGGGACCGAAAATTGAATAATTTAACGATGCGCACATTTTAGAATGCCGGGGCAGCTGCCCAGTGGCGCGCTGTGTGTGCGCAACTCTCCGTCCGGGCGCCCGCGCGACCGCTTCCGCCCCGGCTCTCATCCGTGCCGAAAGTGAAAGTACAAATCATTTTCAGTCTGGAGCAGGCCCAGACGACCGCACTGCAGCAGCACACATCATTTGTTTCTCCCCCCGTTTGACCGCGGCCAACGAAGCCAAAGTCGCAGACATCATCCGTCCCAGCGCTCAATCGAAGGTCTGCCCCGTCTTGAAGACCAAATCCGAAAACTGGTCTTCACCGCCGCTCGGCCAGGCACTCACTCGGCCGCCGCACTCCCTCCGAGAAAGATATGGCCGCACGATAATAAACATTGTTCAGACAATTTATCAAGTTGAGGAGCTGCGCGAGTGTGTTTTCCATTGTGGAATGGATGGAAACGCTCCGTGCATCTGGAGGAATGTGTTTCCCTGGGAAAAAGTGAATGTGTGCTGCTCAAACTGGCATTGTTTTGCGAAAGTAAAGAGAGTTTCGGCTGCAAATCGAGGCGGCTTAGCCAGAGCGTGTGTGCGCCGCCGAAGGCTTCTGTTTGGCACCGCCAACATACACACATGCGGGCCAGGCAACCGGCAACCGGCTGTGAGCGTGGGAGATGCTATTCCTTATGCGCGCAGTTAGCTAATTGCCTTAATAGCAGCTGGCTAAACCGACGTGTTCTGCTGTGGCAGCTGTAGCCACTCAGCAAGCCGGCTCACCAGCGCCGACCGTCAGAAACTTCGTTAATCAAATTCAAAGGCCACGGGGACTGTAATTAATCCTTTCGCCCATTAAGTCAGTGTCCTTTTGCACCGTTCTCCCGCGCGCGATAGTAGTGCACGTCGCTTGATTTCACTTTTCCTCCCGCGCTCCGCGCAAACAAACAAATTTTCACTTTTCACAAACGCCGAACGCAAGGCGCGAATGCGCACCGAAACAAGGAAACTCACCGTTATAATCTGTTTATTTATCGCCGCCGCCATTAATTCCTTTGGCGCTAGCCCCCGTGATATATGGCGACCACGCAAAGGTCATTCATTTGCGCATTGGTCTCGGGTATTTATGGTCCGTCCATTTGGGTGACAAACAGCCTACAGCATCCGCACGAAATTGAAGTTGTCCCGTCGTCGCAATCGTCGCGCTGTTGCAGTCACAGTCGCACTAGCACAAGAAAACCCATTCCAGGCAACCGCGAGTGGGTGAGTTCCTTCATTGTGCATTCGCCACCAGCGTCGATCATTTATGAAATGAAATTGAAAGAGACTCGCTTCGTCTCGGTATGTCGAAGTGATTGCAATCCGGCCCACTGCCTCGCTTGCGGGGGGGAGAGTGGCGGAAACTCGAAAGAAAGATTTTCATTCATAAACTCTCATTAAAAGTATCTACGAATTAACTGCTTTTGCGTGGGCGTTCCCCTCAATCAGGGGCGTCTCGCACTGATTTTTCGAGTTCAATTACCAGACGAAGGCGGTCGTGGAACGCTGGCGTCGCGTGCAAGTCGCCGTGATTGTGCTGCAGGACTTCCGGATTAAGGGAAAATTGCGAGCTTATGGCACGCGGTAGCTAATGACGCAACTGTGATGTCCTTTGTTCCCTATCTGCCAAGCGTTGCACCGCTGCTCGCAAGGTAATTACGGGTGACAAGTATTTTTATTGAGACGTGTTCGGCGGTGTGTGTGTGTGTGTTGCGGGATGTAGGCGCTTTTGAAAAGGAATGTCAGAGTTTGCAAAGTTATCCGCGGTTGACCCAGTTTTATGTTGGTGACAAAATGTTAAGACACTCACGATTGGCTTGATCGTAAAGCAGCACAGCAGTTTTGGCCACTTGCTGGTGGAATTTATGGCGTTATGTAAGCTGTGGTGAGCTCGGAGCTCGGGTTAAGTGAGGTTAATGTGACAAAACTGCACTGAATAACCTCCTGGTGTGTTGTGATAACGGCTGAGTTATGGGAACATACGCCTCCGGCGGACGGTGGGCAGCTGAGAATAAATATGTGGCGTTGACTTGAGGTTAAGGTTGATAGACTTGGCTACAAATTATTGCGTACGATGATTAGAAAAGTGTGTTCAGAAGCTTTTTGGTGTGTGCTTAATTCTTTGACCGAATATATTTTTTAAGTGTGTGAATGAAAACAAATTTCTTAATTCACAGCCGTTCGTACACGCATACTGAAATAAGCTAATCAAGAAAAAATTTGCGTACAATGATCCAAATATTTCCAGAATCCGCAACAAAATACCAGAAAGCGGCCATATTTGTTGACATTTTTGGATAAACCTTGCCGTCACCTCACGTCTTAGAGACGTTCCATGTTCCGCCTCGTTAAAGATTTTCATTTTGGTGTGAATTACCATATGAAGTTGAGCGGGGGACTCATCACAGTGCTTCTCCCCAAGGAGTGTCATGTTATGGTGTTCACATAGTGACCGAATAAGTTAACGCTGGGATCAGAGCCAGCGACGTGAACCACTGAACTTTAAAGGCGCCTCTTAAGGCAACTGGTAAGCGTATGTGCAGAGGTGTTCTGCCAGATTTAATGTTGATGAACTTTTAAAGCAACAAAATGGCAATTTAGCTGAACCAAGCTAAGCCAAGCGACAGACATTTCATTTTCAAAGACAAGAAAAATACTGATGAGGGATCTTCTTCTTCTACCTGTGGCGCTACAGTCCGTGGTGGACCTGGGCCTCAACCAACATGCCTCTCCAGCCAGCACGATCTTTCGCCAGTTGCGCACTCCAAGTTGGTTGATGTCATTCTCCACTTGAGTGCGTCACCTTATCCCAGGCCGTCCTCTGTTACGCTCTCCCAATGGCTCAGATTCGGAGACTTTTCGGACCGGAGCAGTGGTGTCCATACGCTCTACATGGCCTAGCCATATTAAGCGATGAGGGATTTGCAAGCATTAAAACATTCCAATGCTAAGGGAGATGCAACTAAAGGTTTTTCCAACAAGGACTTGGCTTGAATTAAACGCAAACCGTTTGAGATATTTCAAAAACTTTACTATCGGCATGAAGTACAATCGAAGCATTTATAAATGTAATTCGACTTCATTCATATGGCCATCGTGGGCAGGTTTACAGCGGTCGATTTGTTGAACCCAATTTTCAACGACTCAGCCACACATTTCGGTTCAAATGGCCGCTATTTCACGTTCAATGTTGGCTATGAGCTCTTTCAAAGTCGTCAGCTTATAGGCATTAACTAATGACTCAACGTAGGCCCACAGAAAATAATCAAGCCGCGAATAAATTGCACGAACGAGGCAACTAGGTTGGTTGCGCTCGACCATTTCTTGAGATGACACGCGCTTCAATAAATCGATTGTAACGAGTGCTGTGTGGCTTTTTGCACCATCTTGTTGACATCACATGTCGTCCAAGTCCATACCTTCCAAAAATAATCGGTAATTATGGCCTGATAACGCTGACCATTCACAGTAAGGCGACGATCGTTATCGCCGACGGAAAAATATGGTCCAATAACGCGGGCGGCATGCAAACCGCACTAAACAGTTACTTTTTGTGGATGAAGTGCTGATTCATAAATCACATGTGGAGTTTAACCCGACTCATATTTTGCTTATTGATATAGTCAAAAATGAGCCTCGGCACTGAAGATGATTTTACGAAAAATATTATCGTCTTGGCGCATCTTCTCCGGAACTCAAACGGAGTACGTACGTCTCTTCAAATGGTTCATCGGCTTCAATTCTTGAGTCAGCTTGATCTCGTATAGGTGTGACCATAATGCGGTCTGAGCGATGCCCATTTCTTGAGAACGCCGTGTAATCGACTGATTTCGATCGTTTGCTACCGACGCCTGAGCTTCGACATTTCGACCAACACGTTGTATCACTGACACGGCAACATCAAACAAAGAATATGTAGACTCAATTTTTTTTACACTTAACATAAGAAGTTATTGGCTGTCTACTAGGCGAGAATTATGAGCGAACATTGGAGTTCACTCTCTTAAAGTTTAAGTCACCGGCTCTAAATTTCAATAGAACATTTTTATAATTTGCAGACGTCGCTCGTTTGTGTACTCTACCAAGATGGAAATGTTGATTTTGCTGGATAAATTGACAGTTACAGTTTGATGACAAGGGAAAGAGTGCGTTGACAAATCACATTCAACGTCTTTAAGCCCTTAATGGAATGCCCTTTAGAATTTCTTGGAAGAGATGTACGACATTAATGCCCCTATGACTCTTTTGCAAACTAATACGAGGTCCGTTAAAAAATAAGGTGAACTTTAATTTTTCTCAATTATTCTATTTTGTCCCCCTCAGATATAATACACTAGTGCCTGCGTTTTTTCCAATCGTAGAAGCAGTTCTGATATGCACTTTTTGGTACGCCTCTAGGCTCTCTCAGCGATTCGGTTTGTATCTCCTCAATCGTCGCAAAACGCCGTCCTTTCGTGGGTCTATTCAATCTTGGGAACAGGAATAAAAATAAGCAGGTGGCTAAATCTGGTGCATACGGTGGCTAAGGCATGATTACGGTGCTGTTTTGCTAACGACAAAATGCAGCAATTTTGGCACGAACTTCGTTGCTACACGCCCAAAATTTCCGAAAGAAATGCATTCCGACGTCTTCGGCAAATTCTTTAACATTGATTCTTCCATTTTCAATAACGATTTTCTTCACTTTCTCAACACTTTTGTCGGTTGTTGATGCGCTGGGGCGTCCATGGCGAGCGTCATCAGTCACATCTTCTCGACCTTCTTTGAAAAGCTTGTAATGATAATAATAATAATAGAGTGGCATTGCAGCCCACAAGGGACCACGGCCTAGCTTCTACAACAACTACTCGTGTTGTGCGTGCTACTGTTCTCTCACGACTAGAAGGGACCTACAGTTTTTTGCCGACTCCGAATTGCGAGATTTGAGCAGCTTTTCGTAGACAGTTGATGCTCTTTGAGTATTGTCAGCAACTCGAAAGAGGTGGTGCCGTGAAAAAATGCGAGGTGTCCCGTCCGGTAATAGAAACTAGACCTACTGCGTGTGGGTCACGCCACGGCAACCACCTGTAAACATTTTCTTTACTCAGAGTACACTCACCGTATACCACTGTCAACATTTCAAGTGCTCTAAAACATTTAATTTCATTTTTCACATAAGATTGAATGCAAATTATTTTATCCATTTTTTTCAACAGCTTGAAATCGCGCAACTAACTTTTATGCGTCTCACAAACAAAATAAATCTGCTATAGAGCTGAACCTGTAAACATATATTCGAGACGAATGTACCAACATACAAAATAAAAAAGGTCGATAATCGAATGTACATAGCGCGAGATTCGACTTATTTTTTGAACAGACCTCGTGCGTCTCATTCCGAGGAAAAAGAGTACTAAGTCTCATACAACGCACTACAGCACACAAAAACTAGGACTTTAGTGGAAAACTTTGTCTCTTCCCAGATGAAATACTATCTACATCTGAAGAAGTAATCCGTTCCCATTCCATGTCCTTATATCTTAAATTGTTGTCTTCTGTCGTTAAAGAAGTTACCGCCTCTGAGAACTTAAGAACAAACGTAATCAAAGGCTTATCCTTAACTCTGGAGCATCCGCAAGGGGCTACTTCAACCCAGTTGGAGTCTATAGATTCTGTCGAGGAGTCGTCCACATTGGGCACCAAAATGTGATGAGCGATAGCAAGCAAACATCGAAACCGTGGAAATCGTTGACTCCCACCAACCGGTGAGAGATATCTGGACGTGATGTGTGGCAAATGTGTCCAAACTGATGTGCATTTGCTAGCCCGAGTAATTCCCACGGCAGCGCAGCCGTTGATTTCTCCCCAACGATCGCCAACAGCAGTCCTCTTATCTCCAATCGCGCTCCGCTCAATTTTTAGCTTTCTAAACGAACACAGCCGCCTGGCGAACATTTCGTGTGGGTTTAGTTCTCGCGTCAGGCTCGAACTCTGGGTTGTTCACCTCCCCCGCTGCTCAGCCGAATTCCACAGCACGTTTGACAACGGTTCTGGTTTCGAACAAAAACTCGGTCGCCTGTCGTCTACATCATGAGAACTCAATTAGTACAATATTTCGACACCTGCGTGTACCAGTTGCGGCCTCGGCACATATTTTCTTCTCACCTCGGCTCGGAGAATTCAATTAGCTGCTGGGCCGGCTTCGCGCAGGCACGAGGCGCGAGGAACCCAATCCCTATCCGCGTACATAAATCATTCATTCACAAATGCCCTGCCGTACCTTTGGCATTTGGATTGTTCCCCGGCCGGCGCTCGATCGGGCGGATCGTGCAGATTGTTGCCACAAACCCTCCCCCCCGGTCCAGCGTGCACACTACCCACTTGCACTTTTCTCTATTTGCAGTGGTGGTGGTGGTGGTGGTTGGTTGTGACTGATTGTCGCCTCTCCTCAGCCCCCATGCACCGCCTATAGAAACAGCGAATGAATAACGACAATCCACTGCGGCGTGGTGCTATTAATGAATTGCCAGTAAACCAGTAGACACCTTCAGCCTGTGTGTGTTACCAGATACTGGATGCACGCACACAGACGTGATCCAAACGTGGCCTGGAACACGAACCGATGGGGAAGGGAGCCGGCCCACCACATTTAGCCATTCCAGTGTCTGACGTCTCTGCCGTGTCTAACGCGCTGCGCGTGCGCACAAGCTCTCTCGTCTAGCGCCCGGCCAGAGGCACGACTTCTCTTGAAACCTATCATGTCAGTCCCACTTTTTTGCCGATCGAAACCGGCAAACCGGCTCCGGTCGACATCAGTCGACTGCAGCTCGACAATTGTCTCGCGTTTCGAAGGTGGTAACGAGTAGGTACCTCGGAAGAATTAATTTTTCGATCGATGCCCCGCCGCCGGTGTCTCGCCTTGCATCGTCCACCCGCAGCAGTATTTGATGAAATATCGCATCTAGCGTGTAACATATGGTCTGGTCTGCCCCGGTGCGGCTGAAGCGTCACCCCTCACCGCGGGGCAGCCGGCTTTCTTTCGGTCCGACAATTGCCCGGAATGCAATTGCGTCCTACACTTGAAGTGCAGTGGAACGCGAATGCGAACGACGTCTACGACAGAGATAGCGACAACCGCAGCGACAGCAGCTACCACGAAGTTGGCGATGGCGTGTGATGGGGCGATGTGAACGGTGGCGCTGGGTGATGGAAGGAAGGGTTTCCGAGAGCTGGTCGGTTGGCGTTCGGCGTCTCCCCTCACTTGCTGTGTGCCTCGCGCTCGTGCTATATTTAATTTTTTTTTTATTTGCAAATCATTTAATGCCACTCTCCTCAGTTGACGTTGAGATTTGCTCACGGTCTGACGTCGTCGTCGGTCGCAATATGGAAACGGAGTTGTGCCACTGAAGTTGGCTCGCGCATCGCGTGACGTTTTTGTATCGTGCCCGATTTGGATGCGGGAATCCTCCTAAAGTGCAATGCGTGCGTGTTTACACGTAAGGATCAAGTGATTTCGAGTCTAGGTGCGTGGAAAGTCGGCCAAAAGAAAGCGTCCGCTCCCGCCGCCGCCGCTGCCGTAGCTGAGTATCGATCGCATTTACGTGCGTATTTTCGCGGTCAAGATCGCGTTTGGACCTGAATCGACTTAATCGCGGTGCGTCGGATGAGGAAGGATGTGAGAAGGCGGTTACTACTACCCTATGTGGTTGGCGGCAAATGTGGAAGCTTGATTTGAATTCCGTTCACGCAGCAAAACGGTGATAATCACGACACTTGTTGCTTGTAGCGACAGCAAGTGTACGCGCCGCCTATGTGTGATGAATGTCGCAAGTCGTTCGCCGCTCGTAATTGCGATTAGTGTCATTGTCGTTTGGACACAAAATGAAAAAAAAAACTTTGTGGATGATTGTTTGGTTTGGATTTTGCGCATTTTTTTTTTTTGCTTTGTGACGACATGTGTATACGATCGGGTAGAGAAACAGTTTTTTTTTGGCAACGAATGATCTCGCATTCGCGGGTGAACTTGTTTTGAAGCAGTTTTTTGTTGATCGAGAGATTCGAGATGTCATTGTTTACTTGTTTTGATTCGAATAGATTTTTTTTTTGTCGGAGTGGTTGTTGAATGTTCATCTGCGCAGACTCGCGCATAGGATTGGGCTTTCATCCGCGTTGAGAGCGTAGCTTTAGGCGATAAGTAGAAAATTGCGATAATTAATTTGTTTATGAAAAGATATGAGAATCATTCAAGCATGTGCTGAAAATATTTAAGCCTCACTCGAGTCTGAGCTTTGACAGGAGGAAGCAATTATAACTGGTCGGCTTTTCATGAAATTCTAGAAATTGAACAATTGCTTTGATTAGAAGCAATTTCTTTGTAAATCCTCGCGGATGTGGGGTGTTTTCGAAAAATGTTTAAAGAGGAATACTTTACACCGAGGCTTCTTCACGGTACACTTTAAAGCCATTTAATGTTTGAATTTCTTGGGCGTTGAGACAGTAAATTAGTTGAATACAAAAGGTCCTTGGATTGATGTAAAATTTGTGTGTTTTCAAGAAGATTCTAATGAGTTTCACAGGGTGAGGAGGAGGGTTCCCGTGCTGTGGAATCATTTATTCCTAAGTCCTTCATTTTTTGCACAGTGCTAGTGATGGATACAATCACAGTATGTTGCTTTACTTAGTTCAGTGTCTTCGTAAACATTTTAAAGCTCGATGTGCTGCAGACTATTATATTCAAATGAAAAAAAAAATAATGCTTATCGGAAATTACGTTTATTCATTTATTGCCTAAAAATATAAGTAAAATCACGTGATCCTGATCATTTTATGGCGTTTTGGAATTGTCAAAATCGAACAGGAGCAATGTATTGATAAACAATACATGGCTGCAAAGAGAGCTTTATGCGGTCGCCGTGGCGTAGTGGATAAGTGCGTCGACTCACACGCCGAAAGTCCCAATTTTGATTTCCGAACACTTCGCATTTTTCACGGCACCAGCTTTTTCGAGTTGCTGACAACACGCAAAAAAATCTCGCAGTTCGGAGTTGGTGGACTTTTTTCTTGTAAGGGAACAATAACACGCACTACGCGAGTTGTTGCTGGAGAAGCTCGGCTCTGGTCCTTTGTGGGTTGTAGTGCCAGTCAAAGAGCTTCATACGATTCTCTTATAGTCACTTATAGTGATTCTTGTCCACTTATTTTTAATACAAGACAACCCACACCATGATGCATCCTCTACTTTAAACGCAAAAAGAGCGCCATGCTCTGCATCAGGACCAAATAAATTAAACTTTGATTTATCACTTAAATTTTTTTTTTCGCAAAATGGCAATCCCTGAACTCAGCTGAACTCAAATATATGTATAGTATATATTTTTTGACATTAGAAGACTGTGCTGTTGTCCGTAACGAAGTAAGTCCTTATCGCAAGCTCTTTTACTATTGGTTTGCTGATTATTATTATGCCTTGTAATTGCTTAGCATTATCACGAACATTCGTATAAATTTTAAATATATTTTTTTTGACATTGATAGGATTATTTCTGCACAAATAGTTTCGCAATTTAATCGATTTTTAAACGAATTTATCTTTAGAGAGGGGGAACATTTTTATATCTGCTGGATTTTCTTTTCGTTTTTCTTTAAGTTGATAGACAATGATGTAATACATTCTAAAGAAGTTATGCGAAGAAATTGCAATAAAACGCTACCATTGCAAATTAACGCCCACTCGACAAATATGTATGTTGTCACTGCTGTTTCGCCATTATGGTCATAGACAAAATTTCATGTGTCTCAACTAGTGAGGCTGTACTGTAATTACAGAAAGACAGCAAGCAAGAGTTAACTTTAATAAAAGTACGATGTACTCCGACTTTCATGAGAGCCTTCCAATTAGTTATATTTCTTTCATCGTAAAGCCAAGCTTACGCTTCTTCTGTATAAGGACTCGTTTATGGTTTCTTGTGGTGTAAGGCTTTTTCCATATTATTCGAAAGGATTGAAGCACACATATTAGTAGTTCGAAAAATGTTGATTATGTTACGTTTTTACTTCTGAACAATGTACGATAGTTTATTGTTTTTCGGAGAAAACTTTCACAAAATTAAGGCTCCTATGCTTTGTTGGATTAGATTTTAATTAATTTTTATTAGTTTACATGCTAGACAAAAACACTTAAAGCTACCTTACCAGTATAATCCAATGATTTTAATCGAAACTTACTGACTCTTCACGAGTACTCTAAGCTAATCTATGTTCTTTATTTTACGCATTTCGACCTCTTGTGTTTTTGAAATTTATTGCTTAAAACTATGTACATTTTTTTTCCTCCAAGAAAATTTGGGAAAAACTTGGATTTCTGGTGCCTATGAATGATCAATGAGTTGAGTATCTTAAAGATTCTTCTAAATGAATTAAAATTAACTACCCGTCAATAGATTCGTATTATGAAATTTTTCCACCATTTACAACTTGTCTGCTGACTTAATATTTCAATATTCAAACAAGTTCCACATTTTCAAATTTCTGGTTTAAATCTCATCAATATTGAAGAAACCACTTTGACGTAGAATTTTTTTAAACTCCTACTCAAGCTGCACTTATTTTCCACTAAAAAATATAGGAAGTGCAGAATAAGTTGTTTTTCTTGTGTATCCATTACCTCCTTTAATATAGATCCATTTACAATCTAAAGAGATATTCAATTCATAAATTCAAAAGTAAATTCCTTTATTTTCTCAAATTGTCCCTTTGGAATACTGAAAAGTACTTATTTGCACCGATTACTAGTCGATTTGTGGGTATTTCGTTTACACACTACTTCAACGCTTCACATTACTCTGCCCTTAATCACGTAGAAAGAGTGAAAGTGTTGCCTTGTAAGTTGATTGTCCAGGAAAGTCCCCGAAATGGAAATACGTTTGAATGTATAGTCATCGATATAAAAGAAAATTTTCATTAACCACCGTTATTGGGACACCATGTAAACTGTCCAAAAAAAAACAACTTATAGTTTCGGTGAGTTCTATTTTTATGGAGGAGATACTCGCGATAAATATATTTCCCTATTATTAACATAACACTCATAAATAATCGTGGATGAAACTTTGATTTGTATCCAAACAATGAACATATTTATGAATGTTATCGAAAAACAGTTGTAATCTTGTTGTCCAATGCAAGCTGTTTTAAGGCCGAAAGTGCGAAGCGCTAACGGTATTTCCTTATACCTTATTCTGTTTTTACACGGTTTTAAGGAGAATATTACATTACAAAAGATCAGTACAGTTTTAGAAAGCTCCGCAAGAAAAAAAAAACTATTGTTTCAATAATGTTCGGAAGGCTTACATTTTCTCCAGTATGTGGTGTCTTATTTGGTAAAATATTCTCTGAATAAGATAAGTATGTTAACAATTCCTTAATTATATACTTAAGAAAGATTGTTTTCCTATTTTGTAAGCGCGCAACATCTATAAAGTTGACTCTCTTAAGCATAAGTCAAGCCTTATTTTTGACTTCGTAGAATGCGTTTTTAACTTTAGCACGCTGTTTAGAGTTCAGAAAAATAATTTTTGGAATACCATGACGGTTAGAGGTAGATGGAAAAATTGTTTTTCTATCTCATTCCCCGGAAAAGTGTTTTTTTTTTCGAATTTCGCAGTTCGAAGTCGGCAATAAACTGTTTGTCCCCTCTACACATGAGGTTCATAAGGAAAGCACAATGAGAGTAGTTGCTGAAGATGCTCGGTTATGATTCCTTTTGGACTATAGAGCTAACCAATTTATTTAAATTACATTATTGGCAAAAGTTCGGTTACTGTTTATATTAATAATTTGATGAATGCCCAGTTTCCTCGCAAAGCCCCCACTGCTTATGTGCTGATCCTAGTCAATTTTTTTCCCTGATTTCAGTATTTGGACATTTTCAGTAATATATCGACCATAACGGTCTGTAGTTTTATACTCACCTCGCGACAACGCTGTTGCCCACGTTCCTTGGCACTGTAAGTAGGATATACATATGTACATACTTGTGTCATTTGTTTCCAATTGGAATTGTAACGTCGAGCGTAGACATTTCTTAGATCGTAATACCGTAAGTCCGACTAAGGGACCTACTCTCTACTCAGTTGAAAAACATTCCTTTTATTCTATTCTCAGCTTTTTATATATTTTGAGAGCCGTGGCGAAGCAATATTTAAATAATTCTGCTGCAAAATGTTTTCCAGCATATGAGCATTTTTAAACGCCGAATCCAATTTGAAAAATTGAAAAAATCGTGCGTTGAGACACAAATTCTCGTAAAATCCATGAAAAACAAACCAAAGTCTCTCGAAACCCGGTCACGCGTATTCGCTGTTCCGATTTGGCGTTTTCCATCAAAATCCTTATATCAAAGCAACAACCTCTACGCTGTTAGCAGCATTGTCTCCATAAACTTTCCAAATTTTTTCAACAGCCTTTTCTACTAGAGAGGACTTTCTCAAAATGCAGAAATATTCTTGATATCGGTGATCAAATGTAACATTCACTCCAGTCTCCTTAAAAGTCAAATTTCCCCATTCCCATTCGAACATTAGCATTAATTTCTACCTCATAGATTTATTGCGTTCGCGACACCTAAAAACTAAAATCATGCATCCTTTCAATGAAGCCTCATAAAATTTTTACGCTTCGTAAAAGTTTCACCTTTTCGCATGCTGCGCCAGCCATAATCGCGTCACTGCAATTGGATAAGGCGTCGTATATGTCCGCACGATGCCGATCCTTTCAATTTACAACACCCAGTTGCTGCGGCGTCACTGTCCACCGCTCTGACATCTCATTTTCTATTTTACTAGCGCCTTCGTCTGTCGCTGTGTTTGTCTTGGAAGTTGATTACTTCTGTCGGCGGGACTGCGTCAGTGCGACTGCCAACATGAGCTTTGAGTGATTGATTATCTCCGCAGACCTATTGGTCCATCGTTTGTGTGGGGTGTGCAGGAGGATTTCTGCGGCGGAGGAGCTGTTGCTTCCTTTTCAGACTTTCTTTTGAATTTCGTTTGAATTAATGAGTGAACGTGTGGTGGACACAACGGGTGGCTTGTGGCAATTTGAGTTGTTTGTTGTTGGAGGTGTTTGTGTGTATGCCTTGTAACGGTTGTTTTATGGTCTGCGGGAAGTGAGAAAGTCTACTTTAAAATAGTTCCTTGCTTGTAAATCAACGAAAATTTATTGAAGCTGTCGTTTAGCGGCTGAGTGCCGGCCAAGAAGAAACAAGGTAATGAAATGAAGAATTCCTTGCGTGGCTGAAAAACCATCTCAACAGAGTTTCAACAACCTACATGATCCGAGTAAGGCGTATATTTTGCATCAAAATTTCAGATGCAGCCCTATTAATCATAACCACTGACCGCGTCCGCCCTCTAGATACGCCGAACTTACAAACCTCTCCCGATCATGCATGTCATTACAGAAGTTTACGATGCCTTCACCCAGTTTCCTTTACAGCTCACTCGTGGCACACGGCTTTATGGTTTGTTTTGCAAATTGACTTTGCTATCCGGACTTTCTCCAGTACGCGCGTGTGCCGGCGATCCATTTTGCGAAACGTTCTATTTTGATGCAAGGTCCTCACACAAAATGCCATTACCAGCTTGTGGTGTTCGAACGAACACTTTGAGGAAATGTTTTGTCTATACACTGCGGAATAAAGTTGTAAATTGAGGTTAAGCTAATCTTAAGCCTAACTATAGGCATCAATTTATTGCTCACCGTCTAATACGTTGATGTGGCTCACCGACTAAAATGTTGATGTGGCTCACCGTCTAATACGTTGATGTTTAACGTCGTATAGTGTTTTCGATTTACAGCTCTAGTCTTGAGAGAGCACACATAAACTTATTGATTACCGCCAAGATCATTCTTTCCCTTCGGATAGCCTACGCAAAACTACGTGATTTCTCCTGTTCATGTTGCTTTCGAATTGGAATTGATTTACCTTCCAGCTTAAGCTGCCAGTCAATGTGTTTCACTGACTTGTTTACATTTCTCTTGGAATGCGTTAGAGTTGGTCTTGGAGCAGTTCAGGCATTTTGCGAAAGACTTTAATCGATTTACTGCGTTCGAGTGATCACATCTGCAGAATGATACATGCCCAAAACCAAACGATGTTCATTCAGCTTGAAGGCATTTGAACTTTCTAAAAAAAAAGTTTCCATACCATACGCAGTGTTTTTGGCGATTCGCTTGACATCCCGTCCAGGTAATTGTGGCTCGAGCAATGAAACTTAAACATGCTTGAAGGTTGATGACATTTTCGGCATCGAAAAATATTCACAGACTTTGCTCTCTTGTGTAGACAAGGTCGATAAGTCGGCAAGGTAGTCTACTGAATTATTTCGCAGAACTAAAGTTGGAAACAGAAATTGTTCTGTTTTGTGTTTTTTTGTTTTTGGAGTTTCCGGGATTATTTGATTTTGAATATGGAATACGGGCTTGTGATTTATGTGTCTTTTAAAATACAAGAGCAATCAACTTGAAACTCAGACAAAATCCAAATGAGTTTATAACTGCGGGCAGGTTCCTTTTTTAGTTGTCTTGTTACATAAATCATTTGCTGATCGAATTTATTTGACAGCTGATGTTTTGCAGCTCTTTGAATGTTGCATTTATTACCCAGTGGTCGCCATGGCATAGTGGGTAAATGCGTCGACCCACAGGCAGTAGGTTTAGGTTTGATTCCCGGACGGGATACCACCTCTTTCCAGTTGCTGACAACACTCAAACAGTATCAATTGTCTACGAAAAGCTTCTCAAATCTCGCAGTTCGGAATCGGCAAAAAATTGTAGGTCCCTTTTACTCGTGAGAGAGCAGTAGCACGCACAACACGAGTGGTTGTTGTAGAAGCTAGGCCCTGGTCCCTTGTGGGATGTAGTGCTACTCAATTATTATTTATTACACAGCTAGCTCACAGACAGGGCTCTAATAGGGTGTGTAAAATAAGTAAAGATGTCCGTCGATAATGTAGATCTCCTATGATGTGAATTTCTCCAAATAATTAACTTTCAAAACTTGACCTTGTCGTCTCTATAATTTGAATCTGTTTTGTGAGACACTGTGTATCTACATTTTTCCATTTCATTTCATTCCATTTTTCCAGTTCTCCATTATCATTTCTGCGCTCAAAGTTCCCGTTCCGTACATCATAGAGTACTGGTCCCACCCCCACCGGTCGTAATGGAACACCTTCAACATCACTTTCACTACCAATTTCATATTTTTTTTCTCACCCAGTCCAATTTGATTCGCATCCACATAAACACTGCCACACACTTGAATCCCTGTGACTAAATTGTTTTCCATTAATGAACTGTCAATGACACTTGAGACTCTCCAAGCAATTGTCTCCGGTCGACAGTGATGGAACTTACGTAAAACAATTGCACCAGCCCTACGGCCGTCAGAGGAAACATTATGCCGCGATATTTGTGTTTCCTTACAGCCATTTGCTTGCACAAAGATCATGCCCAATCTAAATTATGTTCAGACTGCGATAGCACTTTGACTCGCCTGTCATAATTCAGATCTCCCAAAAACAAAAAAAAAACAACACAAAACTCTTGAAGCTTACAGCTCTTTGCTGTCATTTTGAGTGCATGCAAACCAGTTGAATTTAAACTTTAAATGGACACGTGCATGTCTGTGTGTTTGCTTGTGTGTGGGGGGATTTGAGTGAGGGACGGCTCGCCGCCGACCAAACCACCGCCACCATCATTGTCACTTTTACTTTCATCGCCGCATAAAAAGTCAAAAGGTACTCAGCAATTTATGCGCTTGGCAAGTCAATATTTTTTCTTACGTTCGCCTGTTTGACTATCATTATGTCAATGTTTTGAGAGCGCCGCATTATTTGATGGAGTGTTCTTTTATTTTCATTTGTCGCCTGTCGATTGACAGGCTTTTCCGACAAGTCAAATGTCAGGCGATGGTGGCGGTGGCGATGGCGATGGTTGTTTGACATCGTCCGCTGATCTGTTTGTTTTAAAATATCAGCTTATGTTGCTTTGTGATACCGCGGCTGATGGAAATTACGAAAATCGATTAATCTGTTTGAATTGTTTCATTTATGACACATGAATGACAAATTGCCGGTCTGAGTTGAAAGTCGGGAAACATGTTTAGTCACCCAGCTGGCCATGTTTGTTTGGAGCCTATTTAGCAATGGTTTGTGAAAGTATATGCTTTTTAAGGTTATGCACGATAAGGATCTGATCTGCTGCAGGCATGTTGAAATCGTTTTTGGAGAGGGAACTAAATTTCTTCAGACGAACTAAATTTCTTGACACGCCATCCTTGACTATTGAATTAGAACATCCTACTCATGACACGTGATATTTGCTTTCAAGGAACCTATCGACGTTGTTTTGATCCTAGTGATTGTCGACGATTGTAGAATATCCAGGAAAACGTTCCCAACACTATATCTACAAATCTAACGCCCGTAATGAGCTAAGGCCTATTGGGAGTCCCTCTCAACGATTTCAGGCCAGTGACACAAGAATTCGTTTCCTAAACCTATTACCCCCTTTGGGCGTTATGGCACAACATTCGATCGATACAAAGTTGCAAAAATCTTGCATAACTCTGCTCTGTACCGATTGCCTTTGTTCGCACTAAGTCTCGATAAATCTAAAGTTACAAAACACTTGCATTCCGAACCAATGGGATACACTTAACGTTTCTCTACGTCCACTGCAATGACTTATGAATCGATGTTTGCTCAGATGAATGCCCCCAATGCAGACGCGAATGCACTTACTCCAGCACCAATGACTCACAACGACCACACAAGCTCTTGTTCAAACACATAGTCCTGCGGGCTGCAGGCAGTCTCTAGGCTCAATCACCTGAATCATGAAGCTGAAGGTTTCACACACATCCTCCAAAAACCGCCTTATACCATGCCACCGCTCTTCGCATCCTCTGGCAAGTAGAAGTAAACCATTTTCTCTTCAGCCATGCGCTACTGACCCGCACCACATCATCTATAAGTGCACACACAAATAAATGTTGTGCTGTTTGTTCAACGAAATTTGCTTATGTCACCCGAGGCAGTACTCAAACACGCTTCGGTGACAACCACAGCACGTCCGCGGGCCAAAAGGAAAAGCCGCTTCAATGCGTGCCACTTAAACTGGTTCTGATCGGTTTAACTTGACCAGATCTGTGTCCGCGTCTCAGCGGGAGTGCAAATACTTCTCCGTTGACCAGCTTCCTGTTCATTGTGCAATGTCCACGCTCAAAAATCCGAACCATTTCCACCCAATGTAAGTCTCCAGAATTAGAACGTTCATTTCGTGCCCAACCACAAGCCGCAGCCTCAATCTGCGACACTCCTTCAGCGACACTTAATCCATTGAACTAATTAAATCTCGATACATTCCGCGTTGCTCTTGCATAAGCCCCCGCCGGGAACCGCTGAGCGCGCCGTATCACTTCCACTTGCAACCAGTGGCAGACCAAGTTCGAAGAAACACCCGAACACAATCGACGTCTCGTTGTTTGCGTTCATTCCTAATCTGCGTTCATTCATTGTTTTTGCGAGCTTGTGCCCTTCCTTCTCGGGTGCATCTCGGGTTTCGTTATGCAATCTGTGTCAGTCTTCTCCGTCGTCTTCGTCGCCGTTCGTGCTTGCGTCACACTTCACTTCTAAGCCGGGTGCTCGAAGTGTAATCCATATCTCCTCCGTCGAAGGCGTCATTCGCCATTCGATGCGGCTGCCACTGGCAGGCCATGCACACACGAACATCCCCAACATGTGCTTGTGGGAAAACAATTGCGGAACCCATCGATAAACAGTATTCGCCTAGGGTGGTGCTAATGTTCATTGTTTGTCGATATTATAAACAAGAGACTGCCATCAGTTTGCTGCTGCATTTCGTTTAATTGCTACAATTCTGTGCCACATCGCACTGGCTGGTGTGTCACATTCGCAGGCGGCGACTGTTAATATTTGGATTGGCGCCAACTCACTCGCAAATATTATGTCACATGCATGCAGTGCACACGTACCGATGTTTGTGTATCGATATCGCCAAAAGGGTTATCGAACTGTCAACCGTGTCTGCAATTGGATTGCTGAATTACACATGTGAAAACTGAAGCGATTAAACGGTAACAAGTCCGTTTATCAATCAAAATCCGTCGACCCGCGAAAGCAGATTACGCTTTCTTCTACCCCCACCTGTCACTGACAGATGTCTGCCGCAAATACGAGTACAAAACGGACAATGCAAAAATGTAATCGAAGCAAAACACTGTTGTTTCGAACAACGACGCAGAAGCCCGAATTTCGTGGCGTGTCAGATGTGACAGGCGTCATAATTCAATACGCTAATGCGAGGAGGAGTGCTTATAGTAATGCGTTATTGAATTGCCGACAAGAGACGTTCGTGAAATTCGGAATTGACTTTCGTCTGCGCATTTGTGGGAGTGTCGCATTTGGAATTGCAAACGAAAGGTTAAAAAAGGTGATTTTCATGGAGAAAATCCGATTGCTGATTTGCTGTTCAGTTGTTTTTCCTTTTTTTTTTGTTAGCTAAACATTTTTTAGACTGTTGTATGTTATATCATTCAACGAAAATAAAAAACGGTCAAATACAGGAAAACCTTTGACGTGGAGTTACTTCTATCATCTCTGTTATTTAGGACAATTTTTAGGGGTTTTCACATCAATCGCGGCGTTGGTTGAAAATACACGCCTAACTGAATCATCTGGATAATAAGGATCATCGTCGCATCCCTTTTCTTGCGACAGTGTTGATTGTGAATTTGAGCTCAATTTTCGACAAAAATCGTATGCTTCCTGACATCTCGCTTGTGCATCGATATACAATATTCCGTGTGTGAGTTTAGGATGAGAAGAGTTTGTATAAAAAATTAGAAAAAGAAACTACTAAAGAAATTGAGAGTAAAGAAAAAGAAAGAGACGAAGAAAGAAGGTTGGTTATGGCAGAAGTGTTTTCAGCGCATGGATTTGTATTGGGCCTAATGTCTCTTTACATCTGTGTGTTGGTCCGCCGTTTTTATGATAATAACTTAGCTCTGAAATGTTATAACAGATCTCTCAATTAATCCGGGGACATATAAGGGAGCCACTGACAATTGTTCATATTATTTTTTTTTAGTGGCGCCCTCTATATATCCCAGGACTTATTTGGTGAAGTGTTTTATTCTTTTGGTAATACTAATTGCATTTGACAATATTATAACGTGTTTCACACACCCTTTAGTACAAGTTCAAAACTTCATTCATTCGCACTTTTTCAAAAATTATTTTTTACTTTAATAACTGAGTTAAAAAAAACTTCTCTAAAAGCTTGGCCTTTAACATTTCTGTTAAAGGAAGACCTGAGGATGAATGTCGTCCAATCGATGAAGCATAACCTTAGTGTTTGATAAAAACAGAACCATTTTAACAGTTCAATGTATTCCCAAGTTTCGTTTTACTGACTAAATTGCATTCTGCAATTAAGTGGTTTGTTGAAGGATAAGTTTCGATTGGCAACTTCTGGTGTTCACTGGGTTGCGTCATCTTATGTTTTCATGTCAGGAAGAGTTATAAATGTTCAAAATCTTTCTATGGAATCAACAGATTATTATAATCTTCAATCAATCTTCAAAAAGTTTTTAAAACTTTTTAATTTTATTAAACTAAGTGCTGCGGATCACAGTGCTGCGTAAGTCCATTGCTTTCGAATACAAAATAAATTTCACATACTTTTAAAGGGTGGTCGCCGTGGCGTAGTGGTAAGTGCATCGACCACGGCGCAGAAAGTCTGGGTTCGATTCCCGGACGGGACACCTAGCATTTTTTTCACGGCACCACCTCTTTCGAGTTGCTGACAACACTCAAAGAGTATTAATTGTCTATGGAAAGCTTCTCAGCTCGCTGTTCGGAATCGGCAAAAAACTGTAGGTCCCTTCTACTCGTGAAGAACAGTAGCATGCACAACACGAGTAGTTGTTGTAGAAGCTAGGCCCTGGTCCGTTATGGGCTGTAGTGCCACTCAATTATTATTATTATACTTTTAAAGGTCTGTATTTAAGGAAAACAACAAAAAAATTATGAAAACGCAATAAATATTTCTTAAGTTATAATTTCCCAAAGATTCTCAATGGGGTTTAAATCGCGCGACTGCGGTAGCCAATCCGTAACAGTGACATTTTAGTCAATGAGCCACGATTGACCAACTTTGATGTGTGTTTTGGGTCATTAGCCTGCTGGAAGACCCAATGCAACGGCATTTCCCATTCTGTATATGGCAGCATAGTATCTTTTAGGATGTTCTTATATCCGTGTTCGTCCATTATACCAAATATGCGATGCAATGGGCCCAAACCATCACATTAGCTGCACCATGTTTAAAAGTTTGTCGCTTGCCAAGTTGTCTTCTAGCGTACGAAATTCCATCGCTAGACATAATATTAAATTTTGATTCACCACTAAAAAGGACTTAGTTCCACTTCTGAATGTCCCAACACAGATGTTCTTTTGCAAAATGAACCCGCTTTTTCTGATTTCGGATCGAAATCAATGGTTTTTTAGCAGGTCGAAAAGTGTCCAAATTAGCTTCGATCAACCGACGAGATATTGTTCTAGCACTAGCTGTTAGCTGGAACTCTTGAACAAATTTCGGCGCAGATATGAAGGGATTTTTTTATTCACTTTTCGTGCCAATAAACTGTCCATTCGGGAGCTTGTTTTACGTGGTCAACCGCCACGATGCACAACAGTTTCTTCTTTTGTTTGCTTATATCGTTCAATAATTCAGGAAACCGACGATTTATGAATTGAATGTTATAGCTATTTCCTTTTGTGAAATGCCTCATGTGAAATCGTCCACAACGCGCTGTCTTAACGCATTACCAAACTTAGTAGGTGCCATTGTTGAAATTTGCGAGAATACGCGAGGTCTGGTGTGAGTGAGCTTGCAGGTGGCGAGCTTCTTACAAGTGATCAATACAATATTACTCAGAAATAATGGGAAACAACTGCGATGCAACGATAAATATGCTGTTGAGCGTTGCAGTCACTTTAGTTGCAATTGTTTTGTCGCGAGACAGTTTTAAGTTCCTAAGCATAATGTGTCATAACTTTAATATAAATATTTATTGGATTTTCATGATTTTTTTGTTGCTTTCCTTAAATACAGACCTTAAAAAGTATGTGAAGTTTATTTTGTATTCGGACAAAAAGTATAATGGATTTTATGAAATTTTCTAGTTTCTGTTCGAGTTGCAAATGTTTTGTCCGATACTGTATATGCTCCTATATTATACAAATGACAAACGTTTTCTACTACTCACTGTTTCACCAAACCATCTTCAATTTGTCGATAAATGTTTTGACAGTTCGCTTAGGAATTAAGAGAATTTTTTTATATTAAGTTGAGATTTGAAAAGGTAAATAAACCAACTGATGACAGACGACTGTTTCAAAGCAAATCTTACATACATATACATGTAGTTGGAGAGCAGTGACTTTTATCAGACATAAATGCAATATATGTTTATAGAAAAAAAAAAACAGATTCATTCCGATTCATTCCAATGAGATGGCGTACAATCAAAATTATCCTATGCCTTCGTAAGATTTGATAAAGTTTTGATGATACTCTAATACAAGTTTTCGACAATTTTTTCACAAGTAAGCCAATCTGACTTTTGACTGCTCTTTAAATTGTTTATATTTTTTTTTAGTAAATGAAAAATAAAAGAGTAGCTCTTAAACAATTCTTCTACATTAAATGCAATACATTGTAAAACATTTTAACTATTTTTAACTTACTTTTCTGTACTATTAACATTTCGCGATATTTAATTAGTTTATTTATATCGCCTTATATTTTTATTGCGGCGACAATTATCAACTTCTATTTTTACGCAATCTTGACCGTTGAGGGAAGAACGTTTACAGGGTTTTCCTATCGGGCCAGATTCTGGTGGCATGCGCAACTGATAATCTCAATATATTCAGTTCCAATCCGATTCCATCACACACCAATTCTTTTCCATAAAAATTTCTGAAAAATAATTTAATTCCACCCCATAAGTTCAGATCTCTCATTAAAAATCTTTCTATCACCATTTTATCTGAAAGCAGTTCAATTCAATCAGCCGCCTTGTCAAACGGCAGACAAATACGATTTTATCTGAAAACTGTGTCACATTGAAGGCAAAAGCTGTGCGCTGAAAATTCTCGAATTTGTGCTTGTTTCAGCTGGTAATTACATTAAAATTGTATCTGTAAGGGATCTCAACTTGCAGGTAGTGTATCTGCGGTATCACCAACCGTGATCTTTACGTTTCACGTATCACCATGGAAAAACTAAGTTAAAATGAAAAAAAAAAATGCAAAGCAAATTTCAAACGAAATTGGAAGTTCATCAGTGTCGGTGGGCGGTCCGGGGACGCGTGTCGTTGCTGCCTTATCATTATCACAGCACTGACGTGTTATTTTAGAGACGGTTTTGCATGAATTTACTGCGCTTAGCTAACGTGTTGTAACTTAACTTTTGTGCGTACGGAACGTCGGTGGTTTTCCTATTGATTGCAGCGACTGTGTGGGAGAACTGAGTGCGTCAGTTAAGTACGAGTTTTCGTGTCTTTATTTAGGTTGTTGCTGGATGTAGGCTCGGGTGTTTGTTTTGAATTTTGATGATTTGAACTGAAGACAGACAGTGTGTGTTACAGTGTGACAATTAAATGCTAATACAAATGATATACATTGTCAAGTACCTGTGGTGTGAGGTGAAGAAAGGACAGAATTTCACTTTGTTCCTGTTGTTCTTTTGGGTATTATGGTTTTCCCAAATACTCAGCATTTCAACTATGTTCATGTGGTAAGTTCAAGTGTGAAAACTGTAAAATGAAAGTATTAGGCGAAGGCTACATTTCGTAACTATGGCCAGGGTTGCCACTTGTTGATAAGTTTATTTTCAGAGGGTAAGTGAATTAAGCATCGAAAAAGAAAAGTGTGATTATCCTGTTATATCTGTCAAATTTTGGGGAAGCTTTCAAACATTTTTTTATTTTTTGCAAAAAAGAAAACAATCTATGCATTATACACTTGGCATGAGTAAACAAAAAAAATGTTTTTCTGATCCAAAATTTTTAGTCAATGAACTATTGGTAGGTATATGATAAAATTCCGGATGGCACAAATTTATTTATGTTACTACCTCCGGCAAAAAAAAAACAAAACAAAATGCGGAAGAGGTAGGATTATTTTTGAGTGACGCACAGGGATTTGACATATCTGACGGAAATTTAAAAATAACCCAAAGAAAAATTTTAGAGTTAAAATTAGTGGCATGGGAAATTCATTTGTTCTCTCATGGAGCCCTAATTCGAACAGAAACAGGTATTTGCCTAAGCGCATAAGATTTAATAAACTTTAGTAGTTGATTATATTTGCAGTACAGTGTGTATTGCATTTTTTGTATTTTGCAAAATAAACTAAACGCTACAAAGCAGAGAATTCCGAAATATATTATATCGGCCACGGTATGTACAGTATTGCGATTTCGGTCAGATGTGGTTATTTATATGATTAGAAGCGATTTGTGCTGGTTCGTTTGTTAGGTGTAAGGTGGCATCCACGTGTATAGTCTGATCGGTTTATGAATAACACATTAATGTAGAAGAGGAAACCAAATCAAAAATAATTTTAAGCTGATTACGTTAGTGATCAGTAGCAGTAACTGAATTCTGCTTGTGGCATAATGAGAAAAAAATCAGGAACCACTTACAGGTATTAAAAATTAATCACTTGAAATTCAACCACGTCATTGCGGTGTATAATTTCTTGTTTATTTTGATATAAAATACTTTCGCATTGACTGTTACTTGACATATGCCGTGTCAGAAGTCGATATCAAAAGGACCTACTGTGAATGAGTATTTTCAACTTAAATTGAATTACGTTTAAGAATTTCGCAGATTTATACAATCTGGTTGAACTCTTTGTTCACCTTCTATGCACCGTTACCGTTAAAAGTGACATTTAGAGAATTCACATAATTTACCCTATTTTAAGAATTTGTGAATAGTTTACGTTGCGCAACGAATTCTGTGCCATAGTGTAACAAATTACACGTCTCATATTTATTTTATTTTCACTTGAAAACTACATTCATGCCGATTCCAGTTCTGTGTAACATATTCAATTCTATTCTTGCAAAGGCATTACGAATGGCAAAAAGGTTGTGAAAAAGACAAAGTTAAAGTTACGTTGGACTGGAGGTCATATCCATTCGTATTTATGATCGAAATTTATAGGAAGCTTACGTCAAACATCTCTGATTTTACTGCTTCTCTGCAAATGCCTAAAAGGATGATTTAAGTAAATCTAGCTTTCATTTACGGTCGAAATCTCTTTTCGCGGCAGCTCGCGAGAGGCCGTGTCATCTGGAGAGGCATGTTGAATTAGGCAATTCGCAACATGGACTTCAGTGTTATCTTTATAGAAAAGGACACAAATAATTAGTGTCATTTAGTTTCATCAATTCTTATTAAATGCTTGCCAATTCCGTTTAAAATTATCTAAACTGATTTTTTTTCAAAGAATGTCACTATTGTTGCGATTTGTGGACACACACAGTTGGAATAAGGGGTGATGAGGGTAAATGTCCACACGTATGATGTGGCGGATAAGAATTTGATGTTTAGGCAATGCTAAGGTTGTGCATATCGGGTGATTCATGGTGAGGTTTAATTTTCAATGGGTTTTTTCAGCAGCTAACGCCTGTTTTATCATTTTTATTCAGAATCGTTTGGCAAGTCACCATAGAAAAGCGTCCGCAAATTGTTCACTTGGATAACGAAAATCAGCGTTCTGTGTAAAATATTTTCCGTGCAGATCTTACGGAGCACATTATCGACCTTTTGAAACCACTATTGCCAATTTCATTCGCAAATTTAAGTCCCAGTTTACATTGGTGGATACTCTAAGGGTTAGACCACATCTGAGCAGAGGCTCGTTGTTCTTAGTAGCTTGATCATGTTCCTTAAATTTAAGCACATGGTCTCCGTGAGCTCTACTTTCAACAAGACGGATCTGCGGGCCACACAGCGCATGAAACAATGTATGTGCTTGTTGAAAATCATTTTAGTGAGCACCCGTTGAAAAAAAACTTACCGCCTAGATTGGATCGCTATCACATCTCGGTATATTTCTCTAGGAATATGTAAAGTCTAAGGTTATCAGATATTAAGTCAGCTAAGATTGGAAGACAACATTACTCATGTTATCAGCGAGATACTCTTCGCTATGGTCGAACAAGTTGGACCTTCCCAATGGACCTCCTCGGACGTAGTCCTTTTCACTTTTAAGATATAATTTCCAAAAAGGAAATGCCATGATATGTTCTTTTAACCAATAATAAACATTTCAAGTTCACATTCAAATTTATGTGTTTCATTTTACATTGAAAATCAAACCCTACGATGAAGCCCCCCTTACATGCAAGTAAGCGATTGTTGCTTGTGTCATAGATTTGCCTGTTTTCATTTGAATGGGAAAACAAACATATTCCACTTGAACATTTATGAAGTATGTACAAACTGATTGCTTGTATCAAATCAAAAACGAAACCTTTTGTGATCGAGTGTAATTCGTCCTTGATCAGTTGCCTTATTTTGTATCGCTTTTGAATTGGAATTCGGTTGCGGAAATGTAATCTGAAATTCAAATTGAATTTTGTATCCGTTGCGGATTTGGTTTCAATGATGCCAAGTTTCCGCAAGTTTAAGTGTCAAATGAAAAAAAAAAAGTTGCAAAAATTTCAATATTTTTCTTTAATTACAGTTAATGGCATTATTATTTAAAATAATAAAAGAGAAAAGAAAAGTATGTTGGGTTTCGATTTATTGATTGAGAACATGTGCAAATTAGTACACACGCTAACTTAGTGTGTCTGCTGAAAGCAAGCGCTGTCCTGTCTACATTTTTGGTTTTGTTGTTGTTGTAACAGCTAGACCCTAGTCCCTTGTGAGATATAGTGCCACTCAGTTATAATTATTATATTATTTCATTCCACGAGGAAAGGTTTCCGATACAAAATAACCCCCCAGTTTATTTTGCTGCTATGTCACCACAGACTTCTAACTGAATGATTACTTACTCGTTTCTTTGTTTGTTTTGTTTTGTTACGACATTAACTTTGTGTGCGGGGCAAAGATAAAGACAGGAATTAAAACATTTTATAAGCCTCAATGTCAAGTAATAAGATGTGCAAGTGCTCTTAAGAGTGCGTCAACAACTAGAACAGATTTTGTTCAGCAACTTTTAGTCATCGCCATTATCTATATCAAACAGATGAAATGTCGCCTCTTGAAGAATTAACCTTTCTCTATAGTTATACCCAGTAGAATAACAATTATTTAAATAACTCTCGTAAAGGTTATCACGAATAGGCACAAACGTCAATTTTTATTTCCACTTAAGCTGATAGCTTGTGCGAAGCGACGAACCGTACTCCTTTTTATGTCTCCCCTTATTGTATTGTTGAGGAGCGGAATGAATGGGGCAATATCTGCTTATACTAAGCTGATCACGCACAGCTTCGTCAATCCAATCAAAAGACAGCGATAACTGTTCAAATTGAATCAGAGATAGATGTGTGTCAATTAAACATCGGTTGAACTACAATCTTAAACCGACGAGCCCCTTTTCTTTATCCCACGGTCTTTCAATCGAAAAAATTATAGGAAAAGCATCCGCTGAAGGTTAAGATGAAGCCGATCAATCAGTCAATCGTTTGGCAGAAAGCTATCTCCACTTGATGTGAATGGACTTGGATATGCTTACGCAACCACGCTCTTCATCGGAGCACAATCTTGTGATCTTACGTGTTAGTGAATAATTATCTTTACGAACGGCACGTGTTTATGCAAAAATCTACTTCCATAAATGTGGTGTGAAGAAGAAAGCGTGTAAACGTAAATCACTTAATCTGCGATGGTGATAAATGAGACCCAATCAGTAACAAGGTTACGATTTGTTCACACATCCGATTAGCCTCAATTAGGGTAAATGACTTGATAAGCGCAACCGTCATAGGTTTGTAGCTACGCGCCGCAAATTGTTATCTGCATGCAGGGTGAATGCAGTTCTAGTGATGGACAGTTCATGAACTTCCATGCGTCATTCGTTCCATTCCTTATCATCAAAAACTTATGAACTATCAATTCCGGCAACTAATTATGGATTTCTTTGTTCTTACAGTTTACCAGACATTTCATCAGAGAACCCCGCCGTGATAACTCTAAATGAAATAACGTCAACAGATCTACCCCTGCCCGCGATCATTGAGCAAAGACCACTCGATCCAATGGTCATCTCAAAGGCGAACGCGAATACCATCAACAAGACTCGAGATGAAGACGATGCTATACCAACTGAAGACAATCAGAAAGGTAAGACCATGAATTGTGTGCCCACATTGCGACTAACCCTTTCCATCCTCACAGATGATCAAATTGAGAAAATAAACGATTCAGGAGGATCCATACCTCCTCAGCCGCCTGATAATGCGGAAGCTGTAGACATCACAGCTGGCAACCACATTCCATCGTCAACGAAAGCATCCACCAACGCGACGGGTACACCCGAGGTGAATTTGACTGCCGAAGAAGTGCCGATCCCAGTGTTCTCCGAGTGGGCGCAAAAGCAAATGGAAGCTGCAGAGAAACAACAACTCGAGCAGGATGTTGTGAATTCCTCCACACAAAAGAAGAATCTTACAACAGGTTCGAAGCAGCCGCCGAGTAAATTGCGCACAAAAAACTACGCCTCGCCCGATTGCGGGGCAAAAATAATCGCCTCCAATTCCGACGCTCAGAACACCGGGGCCGTGCTCACCTCATCCAAGGATGAATACATGCTGAGTCCGTGTACAAATCGCATTTGGTTCGTTGTAGAACTTTGTGAAGCTATACAGGCCGAGACAATCGATTTGGCTAATTTCGAACTGTTCTCGTCGTCGCCTAAGAATTTCACAGTTGCGGTGAGTAATCGCTTCCCCACCCGTGACTGGTCGAATGTGGGTCGCTTCGTGGCCGAAGACAAACGTACGATACAGAGTTTCGATCTGCATCCGCATCTGTTTGGGAAATTCGTTCGAGCGGATATCCACTCCCACTACAACTCCGAACACTTCTGCCCGGTCTCGTTGTTTCGCGTGTATGGCACTTCAGAGTTTGAAGCTTTTGAAACGGAAGATCGTGCCGTCGATGACTTGGATGAGTACGACGATGAGATCGCGTTTGATCAAGCACATCAAAAGAACGAGAATAATTTATTCAAGTCTGCCAGCGATGCAGTGCTTTCGATTGTGAAGAAGGCTGCCGAGGTCTTGGTTAAGACAAACTCGAACCGAACGACGATAGAGAGCAAAAGTGAGCCCGGCTGCTTCACACCTTCAACGGGGGACTTCGTATGTGCCCAGTGCAAGGATACATCGCTCGCGGCTAAAGTCAATTATGCACTCTCGTGCAGACACCCACAACTGATAAATCTACTCTCAATCGAGCGGTTGAGGAACGATATTCTGACATCGCAGATATGTGCCAAAAGATTTAGTCTTAACCTTGATAGCCATTTAGATTGTAAGAGTAGCACGAGTGGGATCGACGTGAAGAGCAGTTACTTTCTCAGTCTGCTGCCGGATGACTATTTGGGAGCACTTTGTCAGATGCTGGCTGACAAGGAGAAAAAATCTCTAAACGACTCAATGTCAGACGTTGGATCGGAGGCGGAAGACCAAAATGGGGAGATATCTCTAAACCTAACAATAGACAAGGGAAATGGCGGGGCCTTTGGGACTCTGGAGAAACTTCCCGACATATCGGAGGAGGTTAGGAAGAAACCGAAAGTTGACGTGGATACGGCTGAGGAGGTGCAAGTGCAAATACCACCACCTCCGCGAAGAGACGAAGATGTGATGTCGTCTACTGTGAGAACTGAGGCACCTCCTGCCCATACAGAGCCACCGGACATAAATATTTACAACTTACCAGACGTTGACAATGGGAATGTTGCGACAACAGAAACGTCGACAGCTGAAGTGGTGTCCACCGAGGAGACAAAAACCGATGAATCAACTGCGGACGCGACCAAAGTGGAGGCCGAAATTCTTGCCAGAGGAACAGCCAGTTCGAGTGCTGTTGAAACAGACGCTGCGTCGTGGGACAATCTGGACTCTTTGTTGTCTGAAGGTGTTGCAACTGGAACTGTTAATACCTTGGGCGGTGGAAGCCATGGTAGTCAGCAGAAAATTCCCAGCGGTGGTCCGCACACAGAGAGTGTCTTCATAAGACTAAATAATCGAATTAAAGTAAGTGGATTTTATCTTTTACCAACTTGTGTGTGTGTCTTATGATTCTGAGTCAAGTTCTGCAGAAGAGAAGGACATTGTTGAAGATTGCGTCTTCTTCGGAATCAATTCTTCTCTCGATTGTTATAATATTCTCCCGACGATAACGCCGAATGATGAGATATCGGAATATTCCAAAGTTTCCTCGCCTATAGATACCTAAGCAATCGATTATCGCAGGGTGTTCTTTCATTTCACGAATTAATCATCATAAAAATTATTTACAGCATTCCATTTGAGTTCATTTTTATACGTTTCGACACAACCTCCAAATTGTATGCAAAACATGTGCAATTATCACTCCTTCACACGCTAGAGCTCTTCAAATAACTTTATTTCCTTTTTTCATGCTATGCCACCACTCCCCGGAAGTGCTGCATCACAGTGCAAAGTGCTTCCGGCACTAAACTGTTCCACATATACCGGTCATTGGTCTAAAGTCCTAATCAAACTTAATTCAGATTCAGTTGCGAAAATTGTTTCGACGAGGAGCTACGACTTCAAATTATACTGATTTGCAATAGAAATTCGAGAACTAGTTAGTGCAGTGCCATGTCCATCACTGCAACATAAACACTCGCAAGCAACCACGTTTCCATGTGGCTAAGGCGCATTCAAATCCGCTGCAACCTCATTCAGTGTCGATAAACTACACCCCTAATCCACGTAAGGCTATCGAGCAAGGCGTTCTGCAAGGGAAAATCCTTGAGTTGTTACTCACGTGAAGGATAGTCTAGATTCTCGTACGGAAATGGGCTCCAATTTTTCGTTGATTTACACGAGGAAAGTCTGAAGGAAAATCAATTCGCTTGTACGTCAATGTCGGAAGACGCCCTTGTTGGTGGTGTACGGTGGTGGCTATGCTGCGCCTCTATTTTTATTTCGAATTTGCGTGAGAAACTCATCGACATCTGATAAGAGAGTGGGCACGGTAGCAACCACCAGCGACTATCGACTAAACAGTCGCTTTCCCTTCTTTCCCTTATTTCTTTGTGCGCACCTATCTTTGTCTTTTGTCCAGTTTCATTACAACTACTGTCTATTTCTTCGCAGGCACTGGAGCGCAACATGTCGCTGTCGGGTCAGTATTTGGAGGAACTCAGTCGGCGGTATAAGAAGCAGGTAGAGGAGCTGCAGTTGTCATTGACGAAAACCGTACGCGCGTTGGAGGAACAAAACCATCGACACCACGAACAGGAGCGTGTACTTCTCGAACAGAATGCAATGCTTAAGGATGAACTGGACGAAGTTTCGTTGCAAGTGCACGCCTGTATTGTGCTCATTATATTCGTGGGAGCCTTCATGATACTGCTGACAGTGTTGGGTGTGGTTTTCTACCGCTCCATGACAAGGAATCTCAGAGTGAACGGCAGGCAGGCAGAGAAGAGAAAAGCCATTCAGAAAAAATTGAACCGACGCAAGTCGTTCGATGATTTTTCTGACGCATCAACCGGAAAGCAGAAAGTGCGGCGCCCAAGTGAGGAAGCGATGCTGATTCTGAAAGACTGCGTAGCAGAGAACTCAGCTCCCGAAAGTGAAGTGCCCAATTCCAAAGTGAGACAGCGGAAAATCTCAGTGTTCTACGGGAGAAAGGCGAATCGAAAAGGTGAGAAGCGCTCATGGCCAGAAGTTAGTTCGCCAGGAGAATTCGTGCCTGGAGTGGAGGACCTTCCACCAGCCGATCCGATGTCTGCATCTGCCCTCGAGGACGAGGAATACGACAACTTCAACGCTAGTGAGTCTGATTCAATCTGTACAGGCGAGCTGCCATCGCCGAACGCCCCGAAATCGTCCACACGCAAGCTTACCAGCATCTTCAACGGCAAAAGCAAGAAGTTGAAAAAGACCACCGCAAACTATAAGCGCCAGGAATCAGCTCCAGCAGACATCTGCAACACTCGTGTTAGCCCAACAGAAACCTTCGATGAGAAGGTGATTCTTGACGAAGATGACATCGAGAACTTTCTCCCAGGAGCGGATTTGGCCTACAATGAGTTCATGCCAGAGGGACCATCAGGATACCAGATTACTGACACCAACAAGCCGGAGGAACCGAGGAAGAATGGCAAGAAATCCAGAAGATTATCATCACCAGCATTTTTCAAGTCAGCATTCAGCAAAAGCAGCAAAAAATCACCACCACACGAATCGACTAGCTGGGAGTGGTACCGCTCCAAGAAGTCATCATCATCAATCGCATCTAGTCAGCATCAGCCGATCGACGGCAAGGCGTCGAACAAAGTAAACGGCTTCAGCAACACACAGCCATCACCGGCGTCATCGCTTTCTGAGATATTACCAAACAGCGGTCAGGGCAGCAGCGACAATTCGTTTCGGATCCTCGAGGAGGCCATCAACACATCCACGATTGCAACATCATCGAGCAGTAACGGTAATAGTGGGGGTGGTAGCAACAGCGGCAGTAGTGCTGGCAGTGGTAGAAGCTCGAAAAAGAATCGCAGTTTCAATAGAATATTCAAAAAGGTATTCTAAAGTCGCGAAGTAGTAGTGACAGTGAAGCGTGCCCTCACTGCGTCCGACCGCAGAGTATAGTTGTTTTATTAGAGCTGAAAGACTTAGAAATGTTTCGTTTTTAGATTACATTTAGTTGATGAGATACTGCTGTTCGTGTATGCTATTCAAAATTGACTGAAATCGAAAAGAAAAAGGCTGAATGAATGAATTGAGAGATGATTGCAGTTAGTCTTTATTTTCACGATGTTTGTACGGTGGTTTGGTTGTATATATGTACGTCGTCTATGGGTTGTCCCAAATGTGCTTATGAATCTCATTCTGTCATCGTGTGTGATTGAATGCGTTTTAGAGGTCATTTGTTTCTTTGTGGTACCGACTTTGTCGAGTTGACATCATTCTTGTCCTTCTGTTTTTGAGGGTATACAAGTCGACGTGTGCTCCGCCCAAGGTTTGCTTGCATTATTATTTAACCATCTGTGTTTATCAACGTTTCCACTATGTCTGGGAATTTAACTTGCATTTAAACGATTTCTTTGAACGTGTCTCCTATTCTCATTGAAATTGCAGAAAACTAAATGAGGCTATAGATTGTTTACATTTTTTGAAGGTCGACGTTTTGGGTATCAACGTTACATAACGGTTCTTCAGAATGTAGAATTTATATTTTGATATTTTTGTGAAAACTTTAAGGAATCTTATTAGTCTCACTTTTTGGTGTTTTGTTGTTATGTCCGTGAATGGAACCTCTAGCAGGATGTCAGATGTTACTTTTTTCTTGAGACGTGGTGTCGTTTACACATGTGTTTTCAGTTTCTGTTGGTTGACATCTAGAGTTCTGTTGATTTATAGCAGTGTTCCTTTTATATACGTATCCTAAAAAAAAACTATAAAATGTGGTTTGGTCGAGTTTAAATAAAGATTCATTGAAAACTCAGTCGTGAGCAAATGTTGCCTTTCTGCATATCGGGCACATTTTGTTTAACAACTGATACCGTTTCTGGAAAAATATTGTCAATAAAACTGTCAACTGAAACTAAGGGAGGTCTAAGTTTCCGAGAACGTGTTGCTTTGTCCAATCGACGGCCATTTGCGTGGACAACACATCTCCTCAAATCATTGTTATCTCCACAACTGACCAGAACAGTCTATAACCAAACTCAAAGAACACCTCTCTTGTAAACTCTTGAGTCTTCTAAATGGCTATATTTTTTTTATCGTATTACAATTGGACATCCAGACGTGTTGTGCCCACAACGATGTGGTGGTCGTTACTCGCCATTGTGGTGGGAAAGAAAGAGAGCTAATGCACTTCACGAAAATTGAATTTTCTACTTCGGCTGTACAGTTCCTTTCTCAATACGTTCCGATTTAATTACTATTTTTTTTGTCAAGTTGGAAGATTGCCTACGTCTCAAAAAGTTGTTCATTCCCTTATTTTTTTTCTACAGTCCGTTCAAAACTTTAAAAGACACGACAAATGTTTTAATTTCTTCCACAAAACAGAGTGGAAAAGTGACCGCGATTTGCTTAGACGCTCAGTGTTGTGGGCACAACCCAACTGAGCTGGAACCTGTGCGCGATCCACCCTACGACGATGACGTTTCACACTTGTCACGTAATAGCTCATCCAAGAACGTTATTCTATTTGAGATGTTTTTGTTAAGATGTCACTTCTTACTTTAAGAGTTTGTCTTTATGTTCGAGAGAACAGTTTCTTTGTATGAATAACCCTGCGTCACTCAGTTTACTTTCTCAACCCTCCCCTACTACAAGTCTATGGTCCCTTCCACTTATGAAGAAGGACATTAAGGATTCATTTACGCATCTCCAACTTCAGATAATAGCAATTTTCATTGTGTAAGTCGACTCTATGCGTAGCCATCCACGCACACACGTTGGGCGCCAATTCAGTTTCATAATAAAATTATTCCGAAACGAAAGACACATGGCTTGTTAGCTTCAAAAAGACAGGAGATCTCATGGTCTCAAACCTGGGACTCACTTTCATAAACTCGATATTGTAAATGTAAAAGATCGTATCCTAAAATTTAAATTGGCGCCCGACGTAGGATTCACTTTCATAAACTCGATATTGCTGCAGAGCTTAGGTCTGACCTTGTAAATGTAAAAGATCTTATCCTAAAATTTAAATTGGCGCCCGACGTGGGATTCACTTTCATAAACTCGATTTTGCTGCATGTTGTGTATGTTGTTTTTTTGTTTAATGCGGTCATATACCGCTTAGACGAAGTTCGCTGCCAGTTGATGATGATGAAGATTAAGAACATGGAAAGGTGGTAGAAATCTACACAATCGATCGTTCCTTTGCCTCTTTTGCCCCCACACTTCCCAGCAAATAGAACTTGCCCATTTCGTATAACCGTAATCAAACATCACATGAAAATAAAGACTACAGAATTGAGGAGTAAGAAAAAAAGAAAACAAACGCATTCAATATTTCGACTAGCTTCTATCAACTCTAGCCTAACTTTAGGTTAAGTTTAACGTCATTCCTGTTTTGCTATATTTCTTTGCCATTCATACACAATTAGAGCATAGAACTTTCATCAACATCGCCTTTCGCCCGTCATTCGTGTGAAGAGTCTGTGAACAAAGTGAACAAAGACAAACCACAGCCATTCTGCCATAGCACTTGAAGTCTATTTAATACTGTTACGATATTTATTTTTTGTTGCATTGTTTGCTAATTAGTTTTTGTTTTCATTGTTTAGACACATCCCCATGTACATTTGTTAATATTTCGCACCAAAAAAAAAACCACACAAAATTTTGTTAAAAATTTGATAAACAAAAAATTTAAGAAGAGCGTTCCTTTGGGGAAACATGCGATTTGAAAAAGTTTTTCTTTTCTCTTCCACTCAACATTTTAGATAAACAAGAGAAGTGTTTTAGGGAACTGAAACGTCTCTGACAAATGTGATTGATTTTTTGTTTTTGTTTCCTAAACAAATGCCATGGCACCCCGTCGCGCTCCCATGCAAAAAACTGAACAAATCGCAAAAAGAATGAGAATCCTCGAGGAAAAGTGAGAAGAGATGAAAACAAAATCATACTTTATTGAATAGTTAGTTAAGTCTAGACTAGTTAATTATTAACGCAACTGTTAATTGTTAGTTTTAAACCGACAAACACACACCACACATATGTGAAACAAACATGAGAATTTGTTACAAGAACGGAGCAGCATAGCTGAGAGATGATTTCTAATTTCTTTTTGTACGTTTAGCTGAGTCTACTTGTGTACGTATGTTTGTATGTTAAGTATCATGCAATTTATTAAATTTGAGGTTTATTGTAATATACACACACACACACCATGTATACCATTTATTTATTACTCTAGTTTAGTGTAGGGTCTAATTTAATGATTTTTATTTCATTCGTTTAAGTTATCATTTTTTACGCAAGATCTGTTGTTTTCTTTTTTTTTTTGTGAAAATAAAACCGAGAAAAAATATGCGTTGTGTTTAAATTTATATAATATGATCCACAGCATTGCAAGTACTGAACTGATTGTATGCTTTCTTGAAAAGGGTCTCATTTAGAAGGTGAGTAAATTCTTTGAGTTGCACTTATTCGAACTTGAACTTAACTGCAGTGCTGTACTTGGGAGCATTGTGGTTGATAACTCTTTTTACAAAAATAAGAACGAAAATAAGAAAACAAAATTACCGCCAGCTTGTCGATCAGTGGAAATAATGCTATTATAAGGAAGCGCCGTTTGTGGCATTAAACAGATTATGGTGATGGACGCCAACCACTATTGCTATTAAATAATTTAATGTATGATTTACTGCAGAAACCAATAAGGAAGGAGATGGTTCTGATCCTTCTTTGTTTGAATCTCAGGAGTGACACATGTGTGAAAGTCTGTCCAGACGTGTTGTGCCCAGAACACTTGGCGTTTACACATGTGACTACTCACAGCCACTTTTCAATTTCGTTTTGCGGAACGATTACGAATTGAAACGTTTATATCATTTATTATGGTTTCAAATTTCGAGCTAACGGTGTTTATTTATTTATTTGTTCTTAAGATAAAGGGTGATTTTTTTGCTATTATCTTTTTGGCAACAGTGGTTTAAACAGCTGACGCATTTTTCGTGTTTTGTTTCACTGTCAAATATCTTCAGTTTGGTCTATAATTTAACCATGAATCGTCTTACAAACGAACAACGCTTGCAAATTATTGAATTTTATTATCAAAATGCGTGCTCTGTTAAGAAAGTTTATGGCGCGCTTCTTCCATTTTATGGTCAGTTCATTTTTGGCTCAATGGGTACGTAAATAAGCACAATTGTTGATTTTGGAGTGAATATCAGCCAGAAGCATTGCAAGAGCTACCAATGCATCCAGAAAAAGTCGCAGTTTGGTGCGGTTTATGGGCTGGTGGCATCATTGGACCGTACTTCTTCAAAGATTATGCGAATCGTAAAGTAACTGTGAATGGTGAGGAGTACCGTGAGATGATATCCACCTTTTTTTGCTCAAAATGCAAGAGCTTTACTTTCATGCCAAGTGGTTTCAACAAGACGGTGCCACATGCAACACAGCACGCGCAACAATGGACTTAATGAGAGGCGAGTTCGGTGAACATTTTATTTCACGTTCCGGACCGGTCAATTGGCCGCCTAGATCGTGTGATTTAACGCCTTTAGACAATCTTTTGTGGGGCTATGTTAAAGCTCATGTCTATACAGACAAGCCCGCTTCAATTGACGAATTGGAAGACAACATTGAAGCATTTATTCGTGAGATACCGTTCGAAATGTTGTAAAGAATATGCCAAAATTCTACTAAGCGGATGGACCATTTGAGACGCAGTTAAGGTCAACATTTGCATGAAATAATTGTCAAACGTTAAATTATATGGACCGTACTATCGATTCAAATAAAGATTTCATGCATTTTTCTGAATGTTATGTGAGTTTTTTTTTGTTTGAAAAACTTTCCTATTGTTTTTTTTAAAAAAACACCCTTTACAACCCAAAAATTAAATTTTTTTCCCGAATTTTAAAGATGTTAAGAAACAGTAATTGATGAGAAAACTCAATACTGTGGTAAAGTTTACCCAGTCTTTGTCTGCGTCGGCAAACGTGAACATTTCGTAAATCAATTGGTCTCTGCATCGCAAGAAGAACCGTATTTTTAGCTGTTTTTTTTTCCTCAAAACTTTTCAAATTTTACGAATATATCTTACTGGTGTAATCAAAATTTGTAATTGGGAATAATCTGTAATAAGGTGTAAATAGTTAAATGACTTTAATACCCTTTATCTTTAAGTTTCGCTCACGCACGTGTAAAAATAAACACTGCAGTTTACTTTCCATAAAGGCGAAAATGCAAATTAGGCGGCCCGCTGAAAATGTGAATTGTGCTTATGGTCCTGATGCTGTAACAGCCAACCATGCGCAATTTTGGTATCGTCGATTCTGTTCCGGTGACTTTCACGTCAAAAATGAACCATACTTCTACAATTACATCGTCTGAAGGAAGCAATCGCTCAGAAGCCCCCGGCTTTAGCCAATAGAAGAGGAATTTTGTTTTATGAGTATAACGCCAGCCACGAACTTCGATAGTTACTCGTCAGAAGCTCCGGAAGTTCGGTTGAGAGGTTGTTATGCATCCATCATATGGTACGTACTTTGCACCAAGTGATTACTACCTGGACATGTCTATAGTGAACGATTTTGCTGGTGAAAAATTCGCTTCAAGAGAGGTGTACGAAAATCGGTTGCTACAGTCTTTTGATTATAAGATCCAGGGTTTCTAGGAGAGAGTTTTAATGAGTTTTAATGGCAGACAGCTATCAGACAAAATGGCGCATATTTGACGTAGATCGGGTCATTGTAAAACCTTCCATTTCATTAGATATTTGGCCGAATAGAAAAAGAAGAGGTATTCAGACAACGCATACTTTCAGAATATATGTATACATCTCTAATTGTCCCATTTTGTCCATACTACAAATCTTTTCTCGAGGGGAAGAGAAATGCGATCTCAATGCTCTTCACATCAGAAAAAAGGAACAATAAAAAAATACATTTAAAAACTAAAACTAAAAATCAATGCTCTTCACAACTGAGAAACTTTTCGAGAAATGTCATCTCAGCGGGCGGTAAGGAACTATACGTAGACATAAAAGGGGATTTTCATGGTAAATTCGATTTTGTCTGGCTACAAACATTCACAACTCAATTGGCTTGACAAAGTCTGTCACTTCGCTTAGTTAGATATTTCCCGGTACAAAACCGCCAACAATTTTGTTTCGTATTGAGATACTAGATCTTTTTATCAAAAAGGCTTAACGTCCCATTCTTAGAGGACTTTAGGTTAGTTGAGCAGGATACGGCTCAATCATAGTAAATATACGTCATCAGCGAATTGTTTAAAGGAAAAATGTTCTAGACTCAATACAGACGTTTGATGGTACAAATTCAGGGCTTATAATGACAAAAACCGTCTGTTGTTGGAAAAAAAACTGTCGGGTACGATTGGCGTACTTGGGATGAACATTTGCAGGCTTGTGCAAGTTCAACGAGTTGGCATGGTCGGTAATTCGCAAAATGAATGTCAGAGTGTGGCCAAACGATTTTGTTTACACAGCGAGTATTCAACGTATTCCTTACCTTGGTGTCTTACATAAAGCGAGATTACCTTAGAAATGGAACAATTGTTAAAGATGAGAGTCTCATCATTTGTTTCCTGCGTTTCCCGGCGCTTGAAAGACTGTGTTGTTTCTGTCCATTGCATCAAAAAAGGAGAGGGTCCATTACAGCATATAGAACAGGAGTCCAATTGAGAAAGCACCACATCTTTAATTCGAGCTCAGATCTTTAACCTCTCAAACTCATGTTTTATTTATAAAATTTAAATACAATCTACAACACTTTTATTGATCACACCTAAATATGGATGTAGGTACTGGTACTGGGCACTGACTTTTGGCACACACACACACACTGTCGCCTACAGTTTCAATTCGTGAAGGAACTCAGTGACATCGACCATGTCATCCGAACAAAAGGCAGATCGTTTCGCTATCGAATTGAGCGCTCGTCCTGAACTGCCAAGGATTTTCTTCCAGTCTGTGATGCTCTTTAGTTTCTCATCATTTGTGCAGTAAATCACTTCATTGATGTCCTCGTCGAGCTTAAAGCAGCAGCAGGAGGTGAAGATTTTTCTCAAATCGCTCACCGCTTGATCACGAAGTTGATCGTCACGACAGACTAAATTGAGGATGAACATTCCCTTTGGACCGATGACGTGCTTAAGATTTTCGAGGACTTGTTGTTCGAGGAAGCTTTTTGGCGGACAACTCATGCCGAGGGTTAAGTCTTTGCTGTCAACATCGAATAGGACGGCATCAAATTTTATTTCTGCGGAAAAAAAGAATTAGAGATATATGGGTGGGTGCGGGTAGGCGGAGACAAACATACCCTCTTCCTTGCATCTGTTGATGAAGGCAAGACCATCGTCTATGACTACATGCAGTCGCTTGTCCTGCTTCAGTTCAAAGTATTGCTCTGCAACTTCCAACATGATCGGGTCGATTTCCACAGCAGTCACTCGAACATTTCTACAAGTCAGGATGGGAATTTCATGAGAGTGGCCACTTTGGGGGGAGAGATTGATCTGATTTACTTAAATGCGGCACGAATGAACGTGCATAGGCCTCCTCCGCCCAGTCCCACGACGAGAACATTCTTTGTGGCGTCGTCGTTGCTTGCAGTGGCCATTTGTACACCGACCGTCATGTACAAGTGATGCTGACAAGCCATGTATCCCACGTCGATCTTCCTGCGTGCTTTTTTGTTTTTCGACTTAACTGGAGGCGGGAATCAAATCAAAACTTGAAATCTAAGCAACGCTACTTTACTTACTTGTCTTCACCAAAGCCTCAGACTGTACAACATTCTGATTGGACAAGAATATCAACCGCCTAAATACCTTGCCGCCCTGACCTTCGACTTCTTCAATGCGAAAGTCTCCCGAGATTTGTGAGAATCCACTGACCAGAGTTTCCCGCTTGCCAACATCTTTTCCCAAGGATAAGTATGGAATCTAGGAGGATTGTCTTGGTTCAGACAAAATGTGAAGAGAAACCTTTCCGCCTTACCTTATTCACAAGACCCTTTGGAGCCAAATTCTTCACACTTTCATTCAGTTCAGCTTCAACTGATTCCCATGAGTCGTACACTTGATCCCGATGCATTGTGACGATGGCTAGACGATTGTACCTCGCGTTCTCAATAAGTTTCTTTCGCCCTTGTTGTGTGGAGAAAAGCCATTCAATTTCTCTGGAAATTCACACAATTTGCTCATGTTTTCGATGTCAATGTGAGACCGCAACTTACCTTCCTTGAGGCACAATAAACGCGGCGTACTTTCCATTCGCCTTGGACGGTGGCTGGTCTACAATGTGAATTGTATAGCGCGGTGTGGTCTCCCCAGGTTGCAGTAAGTCCATTGTGACCTCGTTCATACCTGAATTTATTAAAAGAATGCAATAAGGGAGAATCAACCATAACCTCTGTATTTCTACCTTCAATTGTATTTCGCGACAAGCCATTGAAAACCATTGCTGCCTTCTGTGTGGCAGATACCGCTTCGATTACATCGTCGGCACTTGAAACCCGCTGCATTTTGGCACCAGCCATACAGATCTCTAGAATCTACGGGAAACATTCAAGCATACGGAGGCAATTCGAAATGTGAATGAATGGCTTACAGGTTGCGGTAGGACTTTGAATTTTGTGGCGACCACAGCAAACACCGGCATGGACAGGGTATCTGATTCACTTTCCTCTGCGCACTGGTCAGTCTCGAAACAACGAACAACTCGCAGCATACACGAGTTCTTCGGGAAATAGTCAAGAAGAAATTTAAGAATATGCTCCTGGAGCAGAGAAATGCAGATATATCGACCGCCATTCCTAAAATACAAGAAAAATTGATTCAAAGCATGAGGGGGTCTAAATACTGTCAGTTACCTTAACGTTCGAACAATTTCATTGAAATACTTCAAAACCGTGGACTGAACTTCTTCTGAGTTGTCTGTCATCAGAGCATCCAGAGTTCCCTTGTCAAATGTGACTGAAAATGTTTCATCGTCGAACTTCATCTGTGTAGCATCCATCTGAATGAATTTCATGTCTCCGCGCTGCTTCTCATTGAGTTCGATCATCTTCCTTATCGCCACTGGAGAGATATCAATGTTTGTAATGTCTCTGCAACAATCACATCAATTAGAAACCATATCCAACTAGGACAATTGAATGCACTCACTTGAATCCTGAATCGTACATGTCCATGCTAAGCCGAGAGTTACCACAGCCAACCATTAGGATTTTGTCCTGATACTTGACGTACTTGTGAATTTGAACTATGAGATGTAGGTATTCTCCATACCTGTGATCAGAAAATCTTTGAGACTCGACTTAAGGGTTGGAATGTACACAAACTAACCATTCGAAGGCCTTGGTACCGCGCTTTTTGAAGAACGTATTCCAGTATTCAGTTTGATTGAATTCATGATGTGATTTTGGTAGAAGATTCATTGCGTGTGCTTTGTTATTGAGATTTAATATGTATATTTCTTTCTTTATTTAAATATATATTTCTTGCACTGATTACTTTTGTAAGAGGTTAAGAAAAACAGATGTGCAAACATTCAACATCGAAGTGACAGCGCTTAAGGGAGTGTTGTCAAAATTGACAAGCAACAAGTCGTGTTGTTTCTGATCGGTTCACAATGGTGTACATAAGCGTTCAGAGGGTTAGTATTTTTTCGGAACGGAATTAACTCTTATACGATATTGATGTTATATGGTGAGCTATTGTATTGCTTTTTTTTCTTTTAGAAAACTAAAGCTTAAATTAAGTTTTATTTGGAATTTAAATCTTATAAAAAAAATTGTATTATAAGGAGAACATCCAGTAGCTTAAATAAAACCACCGCAATTATGACAATTGACATAATTACTGTAAATTTTTTAGGCAATTAAGGATCATTACCCTCATTCCGTCCGCCAAAAAACCATTTATTTTGATTATTCCCATCAATGTTAATAATCAACTGGATGACCTCTTCCTGTCCTTTTGGTTTCCCACGACGACCGAAGTTTATTTACCCACTGCCATCAACAGACAACGATGTCTTGTCTCTGCCTAGGACCAAAACGTGCTGGAAAAACTCATCTCTTGAAGGCTTTACAGGATCCCAACAGTGTGGATTTCACAACATATTCTATGCCAACTGTAGGCACAAGCATTTACACCATAAAATTCCCACCCAAGCCAGTTAACAGTGAAACGATTGTAACGTCAAAAAAGAAGAAGAACATCAAGACATCCATTGACGTGATCGAGATTGGAGGAGGAATGGCACCGCTTTGGCATAGATTCTTCAAGGATGTCAAGAAGATAATTTACGTCGTGGATACCTCAAATTTGTGTCAAATATCTGCTGCAGGTAATCTGACAGTTTTTGTGAAGGGATTTTCTAATTGACCTTGCATACTTTAGGTGTCCTTTTGTATTCGATTCTCGCTGAGCCCAAGTTAAAGGACACAAAGTTCCTACTTGTGCTAACGAAAATGGACTATGCTTACCGTCAGATGCGCAACGAAGCTTTATTGATGTTACAGATGTCAAAATTGCAAAAGGAAATCACTCAGAGTTTAAAAATTGTTGAAGCGAGCTCTGTCTCTAGAAGTGGTTTGGACAAGATTTACGAATGGCTAGAAAAGAGTTGAGTGATAGTTATGTTGCATTTCTTTTGAATAAATAAGTGCTTCAGTCACACTGCCTGTGAAATTAGATCTGTTTAATTTTTCTGGGATGTGAAAAGGCAATGTCAAATTTGTCGTCCATTATTTAAATAACTGAAATCGAATCGAAATGGCAATGGAATTGAATACTTTATCTGCATCGTTTGGTGGTAGAATCTGAACTCGAGTTACTCGTGCAATTTGTGCAAAAACGTATTTATTCAATTTAACAATACAACAAAATGATTTCTACAAATTCTAGTAAGCTCCTTAAAGTTTGTAGTGAGTCTTCATGAACTTCAAATTGCTCTCAACTTCGTCCGAATCAACAAGAACTTCCTTTGCCGCTGACAGATATGACTTTGCCTTCGATAGATCTCCACTATGCGCTGACAGCACTGCTAAATTATTTAGTGCGGCACCATTTGTCGCATCAGACGTCAAGCAAAGCCTCAGACAGCGACGTGCCAAGTTAAAGTCCCCGGTAGTCTAAAAAGAAACGAAACACTTGTGAAAACTTGAATGATTTCCCAGAAAAACGAAATTGACGCATACACCAAATTGAAAAGACTGACACGTGTGAATGACACATGGTATATCGGGTCAGCTTTAACGCTCAACATTCAAATGTCATGTGGCATTGCTTCTTATCTCAACGTCACCTCAATCTCGTCTCGTTTGCCTTTAGAACAGAATAACAGTATTCCGGTTGACATTTGACAATGACTAAGGCAATTATCAGCTACCGGGTGACAGTGGGAGAAACAAGACACCCACAGAGAGGAAGAGGTGTACATGATGAAATTTTCTTGAAATTCTTTTGGGGTGATTCAACCCGCTGTTGTTCGTTCGTAACATCGGAAAGTTAATATGGAATTCATGAAGCATGGAATTAATTGGGGTTCATGTATAATTAATTGCGCCTGGATAAACAGTTCGGCCAGGGGACAAGAGCTTCTATCCGTCTCGTCTCGTTTTATCTTATCACAGTCTGTTTGCTGACCATATCGAATTATCGTTTGTTTTGCTGCTGGCTGATAGGCGCTTAGTTGGGGTTCGGCACGACCCTTTACTTTTGCCACAAAATTATCGAACGATTACTATCGAGAAATTCTCTAACGATAGCATTCAGTGAAAGGCATGCGTTAATTGGTTGTGATATAATTGCTGGAATGTTTTGAGTGGAAATCTTTGCGATTTTGACTGATTGACTAAATTGGTGAAAAGGATTTTTGTTCATGTTCATTCCGCTAATTGATAACAATTGATTTGGTAATTTTCTACTATTGCGACTTGCCTTTTCAGAAAGACGGTTTTTTAGTCTTGTTTCTGTTTCTATTTTAGTTTGAGTATTAATGGGCATTTGCAGTTACTGGCCCAACAAATTGAAAATGTTTTCCAAGTAAGAAACCGACATGATCTAAGCCTTTAATGAAAGCTAATATTATTTGCAATGTTCCATCACTCTAAGCTTCTGTTTTTCATTTTTAGAAACGTTTAAAATAGAAAAACTTGATTGTAGTAGATGAATTGCAAGAAATTGTAACAATTAGGAAGAAATGGGCTCGTTTAAATTATCCAAAATGACGGACTTACGTGAAACTTCACTATTATTTGCATTTTGCTAGATTTTGGGATAATCATTTCAAATGCTTAATATGAGGAAATGTTACAAATAATTATAGCTTTTATTCAAAACACAAAATCGTTCCGTTCGAAACTATTTAACTTTCGATTTTTTTAAAGCCACAATAGTAAGAAATTTACTATTTTGAAACGATTGTTTCTAGTTTTGCGCTTTTATTGTTGTTTCTCCAACAATTGCTTTACCTCCGACGCCTGTAAGCCCCACCTACAAATAGTCTCTCAAACTGTATCCTCTCTCACGCAAAATTCCCCTCGAAAAATCCTCTATAAAAAAGCGAACATCCATCAAACAGTTATTATTAGTTTTTGTCTATTTGTTAGTGAAGACTAGTGTTTGTTACAATTTATTATTTTTCTGTGAAAAAGTAAAAAAAAACATTATGCCACCATCAAAATCAACATCAAACAGTTCAATGAAAAAAATCGGTAAAGCTCCGAAAAATTTGGACAAAAGTGACAAGAAGAAGAGAAAGAAGCGAAAGGAGAGCTACGGCATTTACATATACAAAGTGCTGAAGCAAGTCCATCCCGACACGGGGATATCATCGAAAGCCATGAGCATCATGAACAGCTTTGTGAATGACATCTTCGAGAGGCTTGCTGCTGAGGCATCACGTCTATCGCAGTACAATAAGCGTTCGACCATAACGAGTCGAGAGATTCAAACAGCCGTACGCCTCTTGTTACCGGGTGAACTTGCCAAGCATGCGGTTAGTGAGGGCACCAAGGCTGTCACTAAGTACACCAGCTCTAAGTAATTGTTCGATTTTTTTCTTGTTTGGCGAAGAAAAGGCCCTTATGAGGGCCGACAATTTTGTCGATATTGAGAGATATTTCATCGAATTTTGTTGTTCTTTTAGTTTTGCATTAAGAAATGGTTTGAGTAACGGTATTTTCGCAGTTATATAGCTGATCATGAGAAAAACTCGTATTAATCGATTTTTACTGTTATATCGATTGCTTCAGTGTCATAATCAAATGCGTGTTTTATACAAAGTTGTGTAGTCTGTATTTTATTTGAAATCAAATTTTAGCAAATAAGTAGATAAAGAAAATAAAAAAGATGATGACTATGATCAAATTTGAGCAAATAAGTATTTTGAAATACCACTGCGCGGGTTGGTGCAGTGGTATACACATTTGGCCGCTGCTCTTGGGTATCTTGTTGTTGAAGTTTTCGAACTGACTGACAGCGCTACGCGTTATAATAAACGATAGTCGACATTTAATCTGCTTTAATAAGGAACGAATGAGAGTTGAATAAACTACTGGCTGATATCACGACAATTTGCCGAAACTCTGCTGTCTAAAAGAAGTTCAGTTTTACATCAAGTGGTTGTTGGTAACGCGGAAGAACCTCAAGTGCTTTATTGTTGGTTACGAAAAAATGTTCTGTGTCTGTGTCATTTTCTTATGTTTTTAAACATAGTATGGCTTATGGCTTCTGTGTAATTATTTTGAATTGCTGTATCGAAAACCTTTTGAAAAATAAAAAAAATTTATTTTGTATATTTACACTTCGCTTTCGAAGAACGAAATTAATACCAACTCAATCACAAGGATTTTGTATTTCGAAAACAGATATGAAATAATGCAGATATTCATTCTATTTCAAAACTTATATTTTTTATCGCATCGTTTGCATTTCACCTTGAGTTTAAGCGAAACATTTTGAAAATGTATGTCTTTATACAACTTAGTCCTTTATAGGTAAAATTCGATCATTGACTATGCAAAAGAAGAAGAAAACGCAAACTTGGTTGCTTTTACGGATATGCAAACAGCATTCATCCGCTTGCTGTGGTCGCCGTGGCGCAGTGGTAAGCGCATCGACTGCGGCGCAGAAAGTCTGGGTTCGATTCCCGGACGGGGACACCTAGCATTTTTTCACGGCACCACCTCTTTCGAGTTGCTGGCAACACTCAAAGAGTATTACTTGTCTATGGAAAGCTTCTCAAATCTCGCCGTTCGGAATCGGCAAAAAACTGTAGGTCCCTTCTACTCGTGAAGAACAATAGCATGCACAATACGTGTACTTGTTGTAGAAGCTAGGCCCTGGTCCGTTATGGGCTGTAGTGCCACTCAATTATTATTATTATTATTCATCCGCTTGCTGTGTAAACTAAAACTCAACTGGCTTTGAATAAAGTTAACAGACGAATTCGATTTGAATTTGATAAAAACGTTTGCTATGCTAAGTAACTATTTGATCTAGGCATAGTTCATACAATGAAATACGAAAATGAAAATACAAATAAATCTAATCCATATTTCTCTTGAAAGAAAATCTTATCACAGAAAATATTCGAGACCATTCGCAATTTGATAATACTCCACTTTCGGAAATTATTGGTAGAAACTTGGTATTATACGAATCGACTTTCGTATTGAATTTGATTTTTTTAATCCTAAATCAAAAGTAAATTAAAATAAGGCTCCTGGGTGAAATTGCTATTGACGCCTGGTTGTAAAAATTGCCTTATCTGTGATTTCAGTTGAATCTAGAAATAACTTTGTGGTTCTTCATAGAAAATGAAACAAAAAAATAACTAAGGGTTCTTGAAAAAGTTCGCCTATGAACCCATGTAAGCATTACATTCCATGGAACAAAACATTTTGGACTCCCAGCTTCATTTGAATGCATTATCTTATTGTTAACAAAACACTTAGTCCATTCGAACACCAGTTTTTATTACACAAAGCTACATAAAGTTTTTTCTTGTACGAATCCTGTTCTGAGGGCTCCAGAGAGTAAAGGTTTGACTATAATGCAAGAAGAAACATGAGAAAGAGTCAAATTTTAACGAAATGCTACGTCATGTTCACCGAAAACACCGATATAGCTATAATGAACATATGCGCGCAAATCAATCTGTCAGAAATTCTTCAGTCGACCAAATAGTGCTATTGGAACAATTAGAACTCACGCTTAAAGTAGTTTGTGTTCTTAAAAAACTTAAAGATTTGTTATTCAAAGGAAAAAACGTAGCTGCTGTGTTCAGCAAATAAATAGGGACCACAAGAGAAATGATTTCTTTAAAGTAACATTCCTAAAAATAAAGGAACATGATAGAGACCAATTCTTCATTTATGCTCGGATGAGTCCGTCTATATTTTCCTTGATTTCTTATTTGTTTGTGTCCCATCTGTCAAATTCGCATGTGCACCTGCGATCCAGAGCGCACTAGCTCATGCTTAATGAAACAGTTGTATTGACATTTGCTAAATGGAATTTTTACAATCATTCGTCGATTAAAATTATAATTAAGCTCATAGAGGTAAGTGTATTTGCTTACTCACCCATGCGCATTCGACACTTGCTCATGCGCATTATAGTTAACCCTTAAGCCTCCCTCCCTGGGAGGATTTACCTTTCAAAATAGTACAGTAGGAAATTGGAGCAATCTACCTATTCTTTGTTCTGATCAGTAAAACCCACTAGCTAGGGCCGCAAAATAAACAGTAAAACATTGTTCACTTCGGTAACATGACATAAGCTCAAATTTTAGATTTGAAGTTGTATCGCTTTCTCAAAGGAACACAAGGTGCCAATTTGTCTTATGTCGCTTTGGACTGTAGATCTGATTTTGGGTACCTTATTTCTATCATCCATTAAACATTTTGAGAAATTTATAGGTGGACTGATGAAAAGTTGAATTGGCATGAGGGTGCATGATGTCTCTCCCGTCTAGTTTGCAGATAGATTTTGGGGTTATTGCAGTATTGAAAACATTCAACAATAGACTGTTCCTTAAATCTGTCCAATCTTTTAAATCATTTTGTCACAATAACAACTCAAAGTATGTGTTGAGTGATGAGTTGTTTTCTTGAAGACCCCGTCTGTCATTGGTTGACACTCATAATGACATAATCCTGATAAATTTCATTCTAACTTGGATAATTTGCACTTAAATTTAATAATCATTTATGCATCACTGAGAGCATGTTTGATTTTTCAGAATAACTCAGTTACCGCCCGCGTGTGACGTGTGCGTGCAGCCACTACTGTCATTCTGGTTAAACACATGCAATTGACATCATGATCCAATCGTTCTGAACTTGATGAAATAGACTGTCTCCGTAATTAGACTAATACAAGGCTTTAAGACTGATAATTATATGTCTGGCAGAACAGTGATGTAAGCGCTTAAATCGACGTCGGCTTTCACGGATGACAAGCCGCATGTTTGAATCTGGTCAGATTTTTCTTCTTATTTGTAAGTGAAATTGGAAGAAAAATAATTTCAGGAAATGCCACAAGTTCTTGAAGCGCTACATCATTTTTATACGAACTGTGGCAGGCTGTATAGTTATCTTTGTGGATGACTGTATAAAATGGCGGGAGACTGATTTAAGAGTCCCCCCACGGATTTATTTACCTATTCATTTAACCTATTCATCCGAATAATGAATGTCAGTCAATGCTGATAATTTCGAAAAATCATTGCTGCAGGCAACGAAATGGCGGCAGAATGTTCCAATAAACTTGATTTCTTTCTCCTCTAAGTAGAAGAGAAATTTCGGACGGACACAGGGGAACAGTTTGGTTCGGAGCATGCTTCTGTTCATAGCGCATGCCCAATACACAAAAATGTAAGATTTATTGATTGTGCCCTTCACAAAGTCAAGTGGGTCAAGGAGGTTTTCAGGCGATAAGGAAGAACACAACAATTACAATTCTCAAAGATCCCAAGATCCCAAGGGCCCAAGGACTTGATGATTCCGATACCTATTTCAAATTTTCGGTTTTTTGGAATTTCCGAATTCTGGGTATGTTGGGGCTTATGTTTGTGTTCGCCATTTTGAATTTCGAGATTATGTCGTCAACCTAGTAGGACTACCTGCCATCATGGAATATTTTCTACTGCATCGTTAGAAAGATTGAGTACAACTTATAGCCCCCAGTAAACGATCGCCTAAAGTCTGTGCAAATTTCACTTGCATAAACTACGGGATCATATATTTCGTGGTTTTAAGTTGGTATCACTGGCGTTTAACTCCTGCGAAACTTAGCTATCATTCGCAGTGTCACAATATTAATTGAATAACTAACAGTTATGCTATCCATTTTCAATCAAGCATCGTGTTACAAATATTAAAACTTCCAACAAAAGTGGTGATTAAAATGAAGCCACTTTACGTGGCATTATGCGATTAATATGGTCGCCATCATCGATCGACTACGTAAGCAGTCGGTAAAATTTTAAAGGAATTTTAACAAACTGGATGTGTCACTGATGCATTAGGTCTGTGCGTCATCATGACATGATTGATTAGCCAGTTTTAGCCATGATGGAATAACATTGCCAAAAAAATGTGGTAATGATTTACATTTTGACTTTTTCGAAAGTCAAACAAAGTAATTTTTTACCTCCACGGACTATTTTGCGCTTAGATTTTACAGACGACCCAAATAAATAAAAATCTAGTACTCACAATTGCCACAAAACTCAAGTTGTACCAAATGTCAGATCGTTGCTCTGCAGTTGTTGCCAACATCAGTGCGCGCTGAAAGCACGGCAAGACTAAGTCGATCTGTCCCCCGTACAGACAGCAGAGTCCAATGTTGCAATAGAGCTCAGCATTGTGGGCTCCCATTGACAAAATTCGTCTGCAAAAGAAATAGGAATTCAACAATCATGACAATCAACAAATTAATTTACCGATAAAACATCAGCGCCATCTCTGGGTTGTTGTCATAAAAGTAATTCACCGCTATGCTGGCCAATGCCTCAACATTTATTGGATTCAATTTGGAAATCACACGATAAACCTGCAAGGACTCCTCTGCCTTCTCCACCACCTCATACAATCGCGCCTGCTCGGTCAGCAAAGCGATGTCATAGGGACTTTTCTCCAGGGCGGAATTGATGACCTGAATCGCCATCTCTGGCTGATCCAGTTTCTGGTACATTTTCGACAGTAGAAGCTGCGTATCGGGATGAGGCAGATTGCTGAGTGAACGAAAGAGATGGGACTCAGCCTTTCGGGGATGGTTGAGAACGATAAGACAGCGTCCTCGTTGCTGATCCCACCACCAATCGACATTTTGACGTTGCGTATCGGCCACTGCTTCACAGAGGCTTAGCGCCTTTGCGGGATCGCCTTCGTGGTAGAAGAGGAACTGAAAGAGTGCCTTTATTATGTTCAGTCGTTCAGCGTAGATTGTTGGATTCATGCGCGAAGCTTGGTACAGAGCTGATGTTCCATCACCCAGACTGAAGACGGCGGCTGATGTGACGCGGATACGTCGCGCTGTCCCACATCGGGACGATGGACGTCCACCAAGGGATGAACCTGGTCGGACTGTGGAGGTCCCTGGACGGGCCTACGAGTGCTGATTTAAAAAAAATTCCAAGTAAGGGGATGCCTAAAGACTCACCACTCCCGAAGTTGGTCGTGAGCCCATCTGAGTCGACGGACGCATACTACTGCCAACCATCAAGCTGCTTCCTGGCCGTGGAACAAAGGCGGTCTTCAGTGATGTTCCTGGTCTTGCGGCAGTCGCAATTCTTTCGAATTCTACTTCCTCGTTTTCTGCATGGACGATGTACGAGTAGTGCAGGAATCAGTTTATGTCAGGAATCCACTCACCAGCACCAATATCGTCGTTTGTTTCCAGATCGTCAATGAAAATCCTCTGAGTGAGGGCCCGCATCTTCAATTGCCAGATGCCCTCCATCATCCACGTAGGCATTGGTGGCTTCTTGTTCTCATTACTGCTACTGGTGCTGCTGCGGCTGGCAATGCTCTTGTTGTCATCGTCCTCGTTGCTAAACACCGGCACGTTGTTTTCGTGCCCCATTTGCAGGATTCCATTGCACACCTCGACGCACTTTTCATAGGATTTTCGACGAAATAAAGAGACGGCTTTAAAGTATTGAAACTCCATTTAGATTAAGCCGCGGATTTTATGTGAGTTGACTAGACTAATGATGTGCGATAGCAATTCTGACAGAAACATAAGGCAGTTGCCATAACATTGGATTACCACAACAGACGCAGAGAACAGCCTGTTGGCGTGCGCGGGGATTCCTACATGGACTAAATGCAATGAAGTCGAAAGAAGTAGTTCAGTCAAGGAAAATTAATTGAAAGGATTACTGTTTGCATCAGACGTCGTTTTCAAAACTATGTACATATTTACGTTAACATGGAATAAAGATATTTTTCCCATCCAATCTACCAGTTCGCGATTTGGTTGCCCTGCTGGAGTGAGTTCAGTGTCCTGATAGTTAATCAAAAACAGCAAAAAAATGGGAACCAATATGCTCGTCACTAATCTTTATAGAAGAGGAGAAGGTTAAGTGAAATGTTCCTGTTGAAGATATGAAAATATGGGAGTGTGACAGACAGAATGGACAGACGGACACACCGATTTTACAAAAGTTTCGTTTTCGAACGGAGCTGCAAACAATTATTCAAGTCTACTGCTGTGAAAACCAAATCAACTGGTTAAACAATTCATGGCTTCACCGGCATTTAGCAGCATTTTCAAGGAAATGTTCATCAAACGATAACACAAAACGTGGTAGAATTCACTGTTATTCACTTCTCATACGCACGTTAAAATTTGCAGCAGAAATCGGCACAGCCCATCAATTATGAAGCAAATAGCGCGTTGCCGTGTGTAATTAGATTGTCATTTGAAATAAGTTGGGAAATTAAAAGAGCAAAGGAGGACATTAAAAAGCCTCGTAAATCAATAGATATAGCACGTAACATTTAATTGAAAATATAAAAACAACTAAGCTGGGCTTTGGAATTGCAAATCAGTTTAGTACGTGTATGCGACCAGTTTCGGATAAAGGTTACACGTTTAATGGTCAGTCCACTAATATCTTCTTTTTCATGCTCTGATGGGGTTAACGGGAAAGTCTAGAATAGCGTTAATTCAGACAATAAACTTCTGTATATGAATTAAAATGTTTAAGGGCTTGATTTCTGCAAATTTCGTGTTTTGCGCTTACTACACGTCTGCATGGGCAATTGTTGATAGCAAGCCAATTTTATAGCAACACAAAAAGGAAACAGAAATCAGAAACCTTGATCAATGTGGATGTAGGATGTAGGTGTTGCTATCAAGGCACTTAGCGCAATTAAAAATAAGGGATAACTATAAATTCTTGATGAATACAAATACTGGGGTGTTAAAATGACCTTTCAAAACCAATTTTTTCACATTAAATATTATAGATCCAAAAAATATAGCCTTTGTACTCCACGAGAACGACAGACAGCTTGCTATAAAGCATACACCACACGAGTATCTTGTTGAAAAAGTCTCAGTCTCAGTCTCAGTCTCAGTCTCAGTCTCAGTCTCAGTCTCAGTCTCAGTCTCAGTCTCAGTCTCAGTCTCAGTCTCAGTCTCAGTCTCAGTCTCAGTCTCAGTCTCAGTCTCAGTCTCAGTCTCAGTCTCAGTCTCAGTCTCAGTCTCAGTCTCAGTCTCAGTCTCAGTCTCAGTCTCAGTCTCAGTCTCAGTCTCAGTCTCAGTCTCAGTCTCAGTCTCAGTCTCAGTCTCAGTCTCAGTCTCAGTCTCAGTCTCAGTCTCAGTCTCAGTCTCAGTCTCAGTCTCAGTCTCAGTCTCAGTCTCAGTCTCAGTCTCAGTCTCAGTCTCAGTCTCAGTCTCAGTCTCAGTCTCAGTCTCAGTCTCAGTCTCAGTCTCAGTCTCAGTCTCAGTCTCAGTCTCAGTCTCAGTCTCAGTCTCAGTCTCAGTCTCAGTCTCAGTCTCAGTCTCAGTCTCAGTCTCAGTCTCAGTCTCAGTCTCAGTCTCAGTCTCAGTCTCAGTCTCAGTCTCAGTCTCAGTCTCAGTCTCAGTCTCAGTCTCAGTCTCAGTCTCAGTCTCAGTCTCAGTCTCAGTCTCAGTCTCAGTCTCAGTCTCAGTCTCAGTCTCAGTCTCAGTCTCAGTCTCAGTCTCAGTCTCAGTCTCAGTCTCAGTCTCAGTCTCAGTCTCAGTCTCAGTCTCAGTCTCAGTCTCAGTTTCAGTCTCAGTCTCATTTAGAACCCCGTGTCATAGCACCACCAATTGACGTCCTACCATACGTGCCTGCCTTTCAACATCCCACACGAATTTAATCGTAATTCCAGTCCTAATAGAATGTCGAATACCTGCAACTTCAGCGTCATCTTACATTGAAACTATTGATAAGTGCTCCTAGACACCTCTCTCGCGGTCTCCTATCCACGTAATTCCTTTGAATTCTCCATAGCCACTCCCGTCCTGCGAATCGAATCGCCGCCAAAAACTGCAATTCAATGCAAATCCCACAACCAGTCTAATCTCTGTTGCGCCAAAATTTCTTCTTCTCTCTTCCATGCCTCGCCATCCTACCACCAGTTCTGCACCGGCGGCGACGGGCACCCGCATAGAAACAGAGAATTCCCTCGAAGAAAACCTGCAGTTTCTGCGTCCAGCCACTTAGGTTTCGCTTATATCCCCTTGAATAGATAAGCCACTCACGGCGGCGGTGGCCACACCATTCAGCGGTGCTCGTCCTCGCGCCCAGCCTCATGACTATCGTTGTCGCAGCAACTCCTCAAATGGCGTCCCAACAAAATGGAATGTGTGTCCACCACAGCGCATTAAAGGCGCGCAATCCAAAGATAGGCCAAAACGAAAGTACTCAGAATCTTTCTTTCGCCGAGGCGCTTACAGGTCGCCAGCTCCGCAGCCAGAGAGCGAGAGAGGGATTCACTGGGTGGGAGGAATGTGGGCCCACTTATCGCGTATTCCACAATCAATTAACCGGTTTGACTTTGAAGAGTAGGTCTATAAACGAGGCGAGCGACCGCCTTGTGTGTGAGTGACCCGGCTTGGATCGCTCCCGTATCTCCTGCCGCTCTCCATTATCTCAGTTATTGAGGTCTTTTGTGGTCCATTCTTTGTGTAATTGTGTTTTGTTCGGACATTTAAAAATAATCTGGAACTGGAGCCGGGAAGGGGCGTCCTATTCTCTAGCCATGCGAACAATTTGATGGGGCTTCAGCTGGCGAACGAGGAGTTCCACGATCACGGACGATGATGAAAGCCGATGATGACGGCAGGCACAACGACAAAGCCAACGATGATCATGACGGTGATGATGACGATAATGATCGTGTCCAGGTTGCGCTGTATGCCATTCTGTTTTGGCCAAAGTGCTGCTGATGTTGATGGAAGTGGAAGCATGAAAGCGTAATCTGAGTTCGAGTATGAATTGGAATTTTAAGAGTGTTTTGTTTGCAGATACTCGTTGTGCTTGCTCTCGTGCCTTTTGTGCTCGGAGTTCCTTTCTTTTGGCGAGAGACGAAACACAATAACTTCTACTGACGGCTGTGGCGCGGTGTGTCGTGAGTCTGAGTCGTTGATCGGTGAATGTTTGGACTTCGGGGCAACTTGAGTTTAGTTCTTTTTGTTCACCGTAGAACAGTGATGCCTTTGCTTAGTTGAATAACTTTCAGTGTTTCGCAGATAGTTCGTTTGGAATGACTTGTGGAATTTGGCTTTTGACCGAATTCCTCGAACCCTGGCCGATTCATTGAAAAGCGATTTGCAGACAGCCAGTGGGTCGATGGAATTCGTACTCTCAACTGGTTGAAATGAAAGAAGAATGTTCGAAGGCATGTCCTTTGTGCACCGTGAGGGATCAATACAATTAATGTCCAGTTCGAAACATGACTTAAAACATCACGTAATGTCGTAACTACCACTTAGTAGTCTTTTCTCAATGCCCAATCGACGTAATTGTTGCTACATCTCTCTCCAAAGACCTCAAGATTTAGATCTTTACACAAAATTAACTAAAAACTTCTCAGAAAGCGTGCCCGTTGTCAGCGCCCCGAGCAGCAACTCACGAATTCTGTTGTATAACAAACCCGTTTGCGGTCGTCTCACCTTTTGCCTCAAGTGAACTTCTGGAGCCTCCCCCAACTCCCACTATTATACAAATTTCGAAATCTGAGCCCAATAAAAATTCCAACTGCAGGCCGAGGAAGAACGTGCGCGTGTCAGAATCAAGCATTCAAGTTGCTTCCGACGTCAGCGGCACCCACCACTTTTTTCGGAGACAAGTCTAAAGGCTGCCTTAAGCCGGAAATCCGCTTCGAAATTGCCTTCTTCAAGCTGTTGTGTGCGTGCGCGCGCCGTGTATTACGAAATTCATCACTTGACCTCACCAAGAGGCACACGCCGCCGTCGTCGTCGCCGCCACCGTTGCCCGTCAGAGTCATTGTCGCCATCGCAGCCGCTGCTACCGCCCACGGACACATCAGAATCGAGTCAGTGTGCATGCATTTTGTGGGCTACTTCACAGGTGCTCTCCCTCTGGCAGCCACTCGTTCGGACGCACGGGTTGAGGTCAGCCCAGAGGGTCTATGCAGGCATTTGTCGGACGGTCGTGATAAGTTTAATGACCAATCGCGCGCGCGGAGGTGGAATTAGCTGTCCAATTTGGGACCTGTCCCGTTTGCGGGTCATTAACTGATTAGGGTGACGTTCGGAATGAGATGCGAGGGAAAAGCTGGGCTTTTGTTCGTTTTCGGCACCAAACTTGACACGCGACATCGGACATTCCACGAAAATTTGGTTGTTTTTTGTTGTGTTGCCTAAAATGGGGACATTTTTTCGGTTTGGTTTTTTTTTCGGAAATTTGGACAGATTTTAGGGCGAGGCTGTGTTTACATGCGATTTTGGAATACAACTGCCTCGTTTGACGGGGTTGACAAGTGGAGGCAATGCCCGTAAATGGATCGGAAGACACGAATGTGGGATGACGAAGGAATGCCGAAACTCGACCTGAGTGACTTTTAAGGCCAATCTCATTAAGTTTTAGCTGTTCGCGTGGATCGTAGTCATCAGCATTCATCAAGAAGTGAATTTATTTTTCGGCGGATTATAACCGAATACGGAGGTGGACACCATTTCTGTATGTTTCGATTTTTTAATTAAGTCATTTAAGTCGAGGGAAGATCAGAATTCATGCAAATTTTGACTGATTTCGCAGAATTTCTCGCAATTTTACCAAAAAATAATTCTGGCAATAAATTACACGAATTTTCTGTTTTTTCTAATTCGGATCTTGGAAAGAAAGTTAATTTGATGTCTTTCGGGTGAGATTACAGAGTTCAAAAGGACGAGTTGTCCGTATATTTTAACCTTTACCAACGTTTGTAATCAAGAAGCCTGTACGCATTGAAAATATTGCGAAATGATCAAACTGCAATCGTGATCGCATAAGCTGCTGCTGTCACTAGGGTGCAGCCCCGACTTATAACATCAATGCCATCTTGAGATTGACACTGGGCAAGAAAAATGTGAACCAGACGGTATTGAAATGCCTTTTTGAAATATCATCAGACAACAGAAACTTCAACATCAGGAAGCATGAAAAAGACACGCAAGAGAATGATCAAAAGAAGAAGTACTACTTACCCTTATGTTGAATCTAATTCCAGACAAGATTCAAATGATACTTACAAATCATGGCATCAGATGGAAGGCATATGCTGATGACTCAGTTAACATCCAGATTGGGGGATAGAAGAAACGATAAACCTATCTAAAGAATGACTAATATCAAACAAAACCCTTATAAATCCCTTTACTTGAAAAGGTAAAGTGGAACGGCTAAGACCGATATGTCTGTCAGACTAAACCCTGAGTCCAACAAGAGAAGTAATAAATCTAGAAGTCTGCAGTCTTGGAGAAGAATATTTAACCACAAACTGTATGGGCTGTACAGCGACATAGGCTTAGGCAGCCTAAAATGGCTAGGCCATGTACAGCGCATCGACAATTCTGCTCCAGCCCGAAAAGTCTTGAAATTAATAGAGGATGCCCACAGACCCGACGACGCACACAAGTGGAGAAGGACCTCAACAAATTTGGTGTCGCGAATTGGGAGGAGCTGAGAGACTTATTGGTTGCGACCTAGATCCACCCTCGGGCTGTAGCGCCGTACGAGGGGGAAGAATCAGATAGTTTGCCGCTGCAGAAAAACTTTGAGAAGAACTTTCTTTTGTATTTATCATGTTTAAACAGCATTGCTAGCCCGTGCCTACAGTGAAAAAGTATCAACTTCAGCCAGTATATAACTTCTCTCATCATGTATCGATCCAAAATAAGAATCCATTGTATATGAAAAATGCATTTTCCCAAGGAAAAGCTTTTTTCCACAGAGATTACAAGCCCATTGTTCACGTGATGTCTATCGAATGCCAAAGCCGTGCATGATATCCATACGTGCCCCAACAATGAATCTTCCTTAAAAACTCCAACCACGCCAGACAGTAAAATTTAAATAATTTCCCGACATTCCCCGCCCGGTCGGGACTCTGTGATCATTTCGGTCCTCCTATCAAAAAACAATTATTTCCGACCATCGCCGACTGGGAGACCTTCCTAGGAATGCCATCAAACGAAAGGCTAATTATAGATCTTTCTCACCGAAAGATACGCTTTCCTTTGTCTCTCCTCCATTCAAGAGATAAGAGGGTCAATAAAAATTTGTAGCCGAGGTATTTTGTTAGAGCCTAATTACACACCGCCACCGACACGATTAAAAGCGGCCTTCGCAGAGCCGCTGTCCAGTGTCTTGTTTCCCCGCTTGGACCCGTAATAGATTCGTTTCCTTTTTGCCCTCGGCTCCTGCCTTTGACTCCTCTGGCGTAATCTGCACTCTTTTGGGTAACCCTCCGCGCAGCTCCGCGGGTAATGATGGATTTTTTTTCCCAGAGACACGACTTGAATCAACATTTGTGGGATTGATTAGTACCTCCGCGTGGATCTGTCTGTCGTCGTCCTCGTCTGGTAACTGATAGCGGAAGCTGGAACCACATGCATCGGAATGTTAATTGCTTTTGTTTTTGGAATGAAATTGGTGGGAGATTGCCTTACCTTCGACGGGGGCTGCTGAGGCAGGACACGGCGAGACGATAAGTGGAGGAATTTATGACTGATCGCGGGAACATCTGTTGCCGGGGATCAAAGAGTTACTCGTTTATGAGGGCAATTCGAGAAAAGGAGCCAGCTACTGCAGGTGGGAAGTGTGTGATTGAGACTTGGGAATTCAGCGATTGATAGGAATCGAGTTACGGCCTATCATGAGGTAAGAATCACCGTCTTATGACTTTCAGTGAGAAAAATTCAAGGAACATGGGGTTTATCAATGAAACTCTATTGAAGCGTTGTTACATTCGATGTGCGGTCTTGTCAATGGAAGGAATCAGTATTGTGGGAAATTTTTAACTTAGGATTGTGTATATTCTTCTTTAAGAAAGCGTCAGAAACTTGAGAATGAAACAAAAGTTTTGGAATCAATGGCTACCTGAGTTTCTAGTTTCTATCAACTCTACATACAAAAACAGGAAGAAGCTTTTTTCTGCAGGGGAGCGCCACTTAGTTCCTATCCCTGTGTTGTTTTTTTTTGTAAATCGAATGATTCATCATGAGGTTTGATTTTCAATAGGCTTTTTTTTGGCAAATCGCGAGTGAATCCTTGCACACTGTTTTGTCATTTTTGTTTAGTTTCGTTTGGCAAGTCGTCACGGAAAGACTTGAATGTTCAGCTGTTTGTTTTTCGTTCAATTTGACGAACTTAAGGTGCGCGTGAGCGACTTACTAAAACCACTATTGCCAATAGCATTTGCAAATTTGAGTCTCAGTTTACATTAGATGAAACACAACCGGTTTAACTACATCCAAAACGTAGTGAAGAGACTATAGCAGCAGTAGGTGACAGTGTACTCGAAGACTAAAATCAAATCAGAATGTTTTCGTCAATTATGTATATCGCGCCATGTTAACGAACTGTATGCTTCCTTAAATTCAAGCACATGATCTCGGTTGGCTCTACTTTCAACAAGACGGCGATACGAACCATACAGCAAATAAAACAATGGACTTGTTGAGAAATCATTTTGGTGAATACTTAATTTCACGTTTTGCTACGATAAACTGACGGCCTAGACTTTCCTGTAGCACACGTTTCGACTATTTTCTCAGAGGATATGTAATGTCTCAGATTTTCAAGAATAAGCCAACTAGGATTAATGCTATGGAAGCCAAAATCACTCGTCATATCGGCGAGATACCTGTCGCAATGGTGGAAAAAGTCGCTCAAAATTGGACCTTTCGAATGGACCACTTCAGACGATGTCGTAGCCAACATTTAAATTATATCAGTTTCAAAAAATAAATGCCAATGAATCATCAAATAAGAAGGTATGAAAGATGTGTGTCTGGCGAAGGATTTAAATGAAGGCACTTTGTATGGTAATCGGCACTCAATCAACCACGTCATCTACTTCTGTGTACTGCAACAATTCACTTTAGCATTTTCCGCACCCCATATCAGGAGAGTTGGTACATATTTTTTATGTAAGTTGAATAACTCATGGATTCGACTTCCCAACTTATGGGCATGCACTTTCACAAGTTTATACACAAATTCCTTAGATGACCTGACCTGGCCTTAAGTGTCTGAAACCGCTCTAGAAAGTTGGCACGACATCGGTCCTTCACGGTCCCCCCACAAAATGACAAAAGTGGTATGCGACGATAACGCAAATAAGATTTTAATATCTGCGAACATTATTCCAGCGTAAAGCGCCTTGTTTTCGTTCTGCGGAGAATGATGATACAAGATACTAGATACGAGCGGAAACCAAACAAAATTTCAAATCGCAAACCCCTGGATGGGTCATCCTGTGTCTAAGGACCTAAAAGGACACGAAACGTGTTCGTATGAAGCCGATTCTCTCTTCTGATTAATCAGTAAAAAGAGTTAACGCTAAGAAAGTCCTATCCCTGTGTGTGAAATGTAAAGTCTTAGTTCATTAAATTACGTACGGTTACATCAGACATGCCAAATTTTTAGTGCCTCTGCCAAATTAATTTAACTGAATCCAAGCACGGTCGATGTTGACTGTCAGTAAGCTTTGATTTCATTGTATAGACTCTGTCGTTGCTCAGAATTTGGAAAAGCCATTTCTATAGATTGTAAAACGGCGATGTGGAACCATATGCGAGTTCAAAACAGCAAACTTCGTGAGTGACATTAAAGGAAACTGGCAAGCCAGCGTTAAGGCAAGGAAACATGTTTGTTAAGGCACAGGTCGACTGCGGACACTTAGGAGAGGGGTGCAAATAAGAGATCTCACCAAAGACAGAAGATAAAACAGTTCCAAAATCAAATTCTCTTTTGCTTGGCAGAAGAGTGCCTCTAATTACAAAAGAACTTGCCCTCTCCGTACTTGTACAGATCTTGCGTTCTTTTGGCATTCGGAACCACATTTACCGGGGACCAAAACCATTTATGAGATATACGAAGTCAGATATCGTCGCATTCTCCCGCTCCGCTTGATTGGCGCCATTAAGCCTCCTTAATCTTTCTACCTTCCTCTATTATTTCATTTGGATTTGGAAATATATACATTGTCGTAAATTCCCAAATTAAATGCCTTGACCTACTTTACAAGCTGTAAAATCACTTCAACAAAGACTACCCAATAACCTTACAACTTGAAGGAGCTGAGAGAATAGATTCTCTTCTTAATTAACGAAACCTTTGGAAGCGCTTCCTCGGCGTCTTTAAATTGCGGAAGCCATATTCGCTCAGAAGGAATAATTAAACTTCCACAGTAGCCGCTGTAGTAAATTTCAGTAATTTATCTAGAATTGATTTTATGCAGCGATTAAAACGCCAGCTACCCGTAAAAGGAAGACATTTAGTTTGGCAATAAAAGTTTAGTTATTTCTTCTTTTCAATTTAACGGTTACAACGGTTTAGAGAATGAATTGTTAATGCCGATGAAGTGTGTTAGTTTTTTGACGTTCAATTCAAATGAATGCTCCAGTCAAGTTGGCTTCCAACCGATAACGGCTGACATTTGTTTTGTTTTAAATTCTTTCCCTCAAAATGCTGAATTTTCATTTCACCCGAATTGTTTTTCGTTTAATTTTGAACTGAAATCCTTGTCAGTTTGTGTGCAAAATTGAAGAACCCGCCCAAAATATTTTGTTGTTTTTGCTTTTGTTTTGTTTTCAGAAACACGCATTCCACAACATTCTGCACGCCTCCAAGGTGAAGGAAATTATTCCAATAAGCATCTGCTACCTCAGCACTCGCGGCTATGGATGCAGCGTGCAGCCTCCTCCTGCCAGATGGTCAAGGAATCACGCGAATCGCACAAAAACTCAAAAAAATAAAACATCAGCGCAGCGTTCAGCGAAATGCAGCACAAACGCACAAACAAAATACTTCTCGGCCCCCTTCCGTTGTTCTTTGGTCAATCCTGGTCTTCCCTCGCCGAGAGACAAGCGATAAGTCCAGTCCAACGAAAAACGAAGCGAAAAAAATTGGACAATAAAACCAAAAAAGAAAAAAACTGAACCGAGAAAAAGTTGAGAGAGAAAAGAAAAAAGGGAAGCGAACGAGGAAAAATCCCAAAAGAAAACATAAAAAAGGAATTCCAAGCACCTTACCGCATTCCCGCATAATCCAAGAGTGCTCCGGTCTCCGATCTCCGATCTTCGGTCTCTGGTCTCTGGTCTCCGCTGGTCTGCGCTGGTCCCCGGTGTGTGCAGTGTTTGGTGTCTCCCTCCGAAAAAGTTGCCAGAGCCGGTTGTTATTAACTGCTGCTGCTGGTCTTTTCGGAGGGCGGCACTGTGGCAGCAGCGGGATCAGTTTGTTCTTCGTCGGTCCCGGAATGCGTCTATTTTTCGTTTTTCAAGGCGGTTCACTCCTCGCGGAACTGGGCGGCGCGGTTGCCGCGGGGGCCATCGGGGACCGCTTTATACTTTTGATTTTCCACAGGCATTGGACGGGTCGGCCGGCAGAAGGTTCTTCTGCTGCTCCGTGGAAGTTGGAATGCAACGGCAACGACGATGTTGACGACGATGACGGGGAGTTCGTATACGGTCGCAGCGAGGCGAGGTGCGGCAGGATGAGGGATGGAGTTGCTTATCGGCCCAAGGTGGAATCATTCAGAGTTTCGTTTCGCATCTTCGCTTTGGATATTCGTCCTTTGGGACAGGTACATACATATGCACGCCCCTCGAGTGTGCCCGCTCGTACATGTGTACCGCCGTCCGAGGGCCCTGCACATTCCTTGATAGGTGTGGTATGTATGTGCGCTCGCGTGTATATCACTCCTGGCCGGGCCGCAGAAAACAGGAATCATGAAAGGCATTCAGGTTGAGCGCCTTGGAATGCCATACGCAAGATTGCATCAGAAAAATGCGCTTACTGGTGTGTGTGCGTGCTCATACAGCCCCGGTCGTCCTATCTGATTGTGGTATGTGCAACTTAAGTGGGGTTTGTTCAAATACCCGGGATGCTGGAGCGAATTCGGGGTTGAAGGACTCTGCAACCATTAATCTTTCGTGTCCTGCGGTCACAATAGATGCGTTTCTCATTATTTTTGACAGATTGTCGACCTTTAACGCACACACTCTTGCGCCGGCTGCGTGGACGAAACTGAAGTGAGGCCCGCAAGACGAACATCACTCGAAGGGTTACACCTGGCCCCTGTGGAATGTTATTGTTTCATTTTTTGTCGTTTTTCGAGGGGAAGTTTGAGATGCGCCGCGCTGGGAAGAGGGGGTGCGATAGATAAATGGAATAATCCGAGATAATCCGCCTGAGTTGCATCTCGTTCTCGGAGTATCGTCGTCTAATTCGGTTTAAGTGGTGCTTTCTGGTCATGGGCGAGTATTCAGGAGATCGCCTATAAAATTCACTCTGACACGTGGAATTTATCGAAATAGGATGGGTTTTGGCCAATGGACAGTTTGCGCTGTGGAGGTGTGTCAATGCACTTTTGTTGCTATGTACGTAATGGCATGTGTGTCCTTGGTAAATTTAAACTAAAGATGAGGATGGATGATTTGACGAGAATTCAGTGGAGTTACGGCATTCATTGAGAAATTCTTTTACCCTTTGTGAAGGTTGTGCGCCTGGCAACCTACCATTGACATAATCCTGATACGTTCCTGCATTGAAGAGCCATAATGCCAAGAAATGATGTACATCATTCCTTGCCTAGTTCTGTCCGAAATTGAACTCATATTTGACTAAAATAAATGCCAACGAAAATCATCAGATGTTGGTTTAAAAAAAAAACAATTTCGAAATGATAACGTTAATGCCCCGAATCGGTCTTGGAATGCGTAGAGATTTCAAGAGAAATGCATTAAAAGAACTGTTTTTGAAGACATCGTGAAGTCATTCACCCAAAATGTGGGTTTCTTCGAGCGGTGGTCACTTCGCAGAGCAGCAACCACTTAACCGTCGTCAATAAAAGTTTACTGAACTTTAATCACCACATAATGGATTAACCGACATTCCATCAAGTCTATCCGTAGATTTAAACATACCCGTTGTGTTTAAACTTATTTTGAATTTGCTTTGTTTGATGCCGAACTGGGGCGTTAGTATGTACATACCTGCTGTGGATTTATCCCTTGGTATGTTTGTTTGTCAGGGCTGCAAGCCTGATTTTTAGCAATAGTTAGCTAAAACAAGGAAATGTATTGCAAATTATTTGAGATTTAATTTAAATTTGTAATCATATCTTCTTAGAAAAAATCAGAAGACATTTCTATTAGTTTACTGGCCGTCGTGGCATTGGGCAAATGCTTCGATTCGTTGACTGTTCATCTTGACATCATCTCTTCTGAGTTCCTGATTCAAACATTTCTCAAATCTCACAGTTTGGAGTTGGCAATGAGCTGTATATTTCCTAGGCATAAAAGCACATACAAATAGTTGCTAAAGAATCTAGGCACTGGCTTCTTGAGGTCTCAAGGATTTCAGTCCTTTATTCTATTAGTTTGAGAAACAATCAGATTGAGTCGTATTTCTGATGAATATCGATACAAGGTTCATATGAACGTAAAGGGTAATTCATCATGAAGTGTAATTACTAATGTAAAATGAAGTACATGAATTTGAAAGTGAATATATATATATACATATATATATATATATGACATATACTTTTTGAAAATGATATCTTGTAATTGTGGTGGTTCATTCGAAAGTTCCAATTTTGAGCGACTTTTTCATACATAGCCAATTTCGCGAATATGACGTAGTTGGCTTATTCCTGAAAACGTATATATCCTTAGAAAAACTAGTCAAAGGTGTCGTTTCGCAAAACGTGAAATTAAATGCTCACCAAAATGATTTCGCATCAAGTTTCATTCGCTGATCTTATTAAATAATAATAATAATTGATTGGCACTACAGCCAATAACGGACCAGGGCCTAGCTTCTACAACAACTACTCGTGTTGTGCATGCTATTGTTCTTCACGAGTAGAAGGGACCTACAGTTTTTTGCCGATTCCGAACGGCGAGATTTGAGAAGCTTTCCATAGACAATTAATACTCTTTGAGTGTTGTCAGCAACTCGAAAGAGGTGGTGCCTTGAAAAAATGCTAGGTGTCCCGCCGGGAATCGAACCCAGACTTTCTGCGCCGCAGTCGATGCACTTACCACTGCGCCACGGCGACCACTGATCTTATTAAAACCAGAGCTTATTAAAACCAGAGCTTGCTAAGGAAACATTTAGTCTGTTAACATGTTTTGATAAATGTTACCATTGAGTTCTGATTTCCTTCATTTTTGAATAAATATGAACCAAAGATTCCCCCAGCCCATAAGTCACACCATACCTTTTATTTTTAAAGGATGTTGTTATTTTTAAGGATGTGCTCGGCACTATTCCGGTAGCTCTTCAGCTCAAATACGGCAATCTTATTTATTAACATTACCATCGACCCAGAAATGGTTTTCATCGCTGAACAAAATTTTACGAAAAACCACCGGATTTTCATTGAGTTTTTCTAGAGCCCACTCTCTGTTGACAAGACGCACGTTCATCTCTCGTGGTTTTGATTCTGACACAAGTTAACCGCTCTTAGGCTTTGAACTTGTCGCATATGCCAAGCCAAACTGCTGCAAACAACAACGAATCAATTCGTCTCAGTTTTCGTATGGACTCTCAGTTACAGCTCTGCACATTGTGGAAGTTCTTCACAACGTGACAGCTCTTCATGCTGGAAATGGTTTAACCTAACTTGGGGCCATAAAACGAGTAGTTTTTGTAGAAGCAGATCGATTATGTGCACCGTAAGTTCCTCCAACGTAAAAAACATTTCTCACAGAACGCTTTCGCAACAGAGCTGAATAAGTCTTTCTATGATGACTTGACAAACGATATTGAACAAAAATAACAAAGCAGTTTGATAGGAGTCACGCATGATCTGTCAATAATGTTTATTGAAAATCAAACTTCACGATAAATCACCTGATAATACATGATCTTCAAAGGCAACATTGCTAATTGATTCCATTGACGGTAAGAGTTGCAAAAGACGATTACTAACCATTGTCTCTGGACGGAGATGTTATTTGATCCTTCATGCTTACTACAAAAATGGACCTATGTAATCTTAGTTAAAAGCAAATTAAGTAATTATGCTCTGAAATAATTCCTAGATCATAAAATATTTTTCAGGATTTTCGATGTTGCTATAAATTTGTTTGAAGTGAAGTGAACACACCAAGCGTTAGAATCCTTTTCCTCCATCAAAAGTCTTTTTCCAACATTACATTACATTTCGAACATGATGAATGTGATGCAAATAAGTTCCACAAGTGAACAGAGCTTAATCAACAACCACAAGTGCTGTGCATGTACATATGTCACGTGTGAAGGTGACTTAGAGTTTCATACCGTATCATAGCGTATTCATATCATTTCATTTGAGGAATTTAATAAAATAAGTTAAAACAAACGCTTCCCAATTTTTTGCCTTGAATAGCTACATACTACGAAATTTTAAATCCTACATGCACCCGTGTTATGGAAAATTCGATATATCAGATGCAAGCTGAGAAACCACTGGAACGATGTTATCTTTCATACCTTCTAAAAGAGAGAATTGCTTTCAAACGGAAAAGAATGTATCCCAAATAAAGTGTTTTTTTTTCTAACTTCTTAACACAAGCGTTGCTTGTTAATTAAAACCATAGAATAACTGGACAGAGCCAAAATAGACAAACCGAAAAGGCGTGCGAATTTCCACATTGAGATTGGAATTCATTCTTCCTAGTGCTGCCAAATTTACTTACGTGGAACTATTCACTTAATCAATCAAAATTTTAATTTTACGTTAAACTGACAATCTCTTGGATTAGAATTTGACACTGCCATGCTTTCGAAATTAAAAAAAGAATCTGTTTGACGATTGCATAGCTAGGTTAGATAGGTATTGAGAATTCCCCGGACTCACTTGAACCACATACAGTAAGCCAAAATTAACTTAAGGTGCCTAGAAGTTTATTCAATGAACAACATAGATCTAGCGAATGAAAACCGACGATCATACAGGTATTTTGAATCCTTCTTTTTATATAATTGTCAAGTAAAATACGTCTTGAAACTTGGGATCATACATTCCTTCTCACAATGTTCTAGTCTCTCAAAAAATAACTAATAGACGGCCCTAAGCAATTTATGCTTTATATATTATGAACAATAACATAATTCGATGTACTCAACTAACTCCGCTTATTTATTTTGTCGGTTTAAGGAAAAATGTAGACATCTATTGCTTAAATGAAACCATGTTTGTTTAGCTCAAATTCACTTCTTATTTAGCCAGGGATTGGCAACCATCTTAATAGTTAAAATTAGTTGTTATAGCTGTTTTCTTGACTTGAATGTACAATTCTCATATCCCCCACTATAGATGCATTTTTTCAGTCTTTTTCCATTTCAAGTAAGTCGTCGATTTTCGCAAAAAGCGAAGAACAAATCTCAGATACAATAAATCGCCAACACTTTAAATAAATTCTTGACACACTTTCAAACACTCCCAGGGGTTATAAGTCTCTCAGCTTCAAGCCTTGAAACTCCTGTAAAACACTGCACAGCCGAGGGCAAAACATTTTGACCCTAATAGCACGCGATCGTTTTATATTCCCTGCCAACCCATTTAACAGTACATTTCGGCCGCAACTCCCCCCCAAAACAAAAAAAAAAAGAAAACCAACCAATCGTCATACATTATCCGACACGTCGAACGATCACAGACGAAAAAACCGCATAATATCCAATTTATTATTCAAATATTCATTCGGATTTATAGACACATGCTGGCCTGATCGCATTCCAGAGCGGCACACTCACCCGCGCCACCACGCACCTTTTTGTGTCGGCGCGGCGTTGTCGTCGTCTTCGTCTTCGTTGCCGTCGTCGTTGTTAGCCGCCGATCGCGCTCCAAAAACGATCGAAAATCACGCAAGATTCAGTGGCAGTCAGGCAAGCTGGCAATTCGTTCGAGCTCTCGGCACACAGAGAGCCTCACGAAAAAGGAAAAAAACAAAAAACAAAAAAAACGCAACTCTTGAGCCGCACAACCGTCAGAGCCCCCCAAGTCACAATGGCCAACTATTTCTTGTGTTTGTTCAGTGATTAGGTCGCTTTATCGTGCCATGGTGGTGGCGTGGTGGTGATTCCTATCTTTTGGCATTTCCTTGAGTAAACATATCTCGACGAACGTGTATCTGTGTGGATGAGCGCACACAAAACTCCGCGGAAAGCGTGCGACGCAAGAACGCCCAATAGAGTTAACATGCAAACATTTATTAGCCGCAGAAATATGATCTGCATCTACGTCAGAGAACATTCCGCGAATCAAGGCTGAACAGGCTCCGCTTCCACACGCCGCCGCCGCCCCGATGCTCCACCAAAACGCTGACTTATCTGCGAATTTCGATCGGGTTTTCCATGGTTTTGGTTATGGATTATGGATTTCTTATGGAAAACTCTGAGTTGGCGGTAATTTTTTCTGGTTGTTTTTTGGTTCACCTAGGCTAAGGTTGATTGAAATTGAAAATAATGATGACACACGGCTGTGTTCGGCTCTTTAGACAGATGGGGCCCGTGAAGGTTTCTGGGCGCGCCATTTGAAGCGGAGTCATCGTGGAAAAAATGCGGAACAACAATCACTGGTTTTAATTCGAAGGAAAACAAATGTCCCAGGAACGGACGACGTTTTGCAAACACAATGGATGGCGAGTTTGGTATTTTTTTTTTCATATGAATTTGCAATTGTAATACACGATTGGCGACTTTTGTTAATCTAGTGAATTTTAATCGATTTAAAGTTTGATTTGCAAGCTCAGTGAACGGCGTTGTGTATGAAGAATGAAGTGTGTTTTATTCATACCGTGGTGGGTTTGGATAGTGGCGAGAGTTCGAAATCGTTTGGCAAGGAAACACCGAGTTCGATTTTAGTACATTCAGATTGATCTTAAATTGTGTACTATATATTTTGATGATGAAAACAGTGCAAACAATAAGAGGTTACACCGTTCATTTCTGGGCTTTCATTAGGTATTTTTAAGTCACATTTTTGTTCACCTTTTCTAATACTATTTCAACAAAAATAACTGTTAGAATTTAAGTAATTGCAGAACTGAAAGCCAAAGAAATTATCCTTTTGTTGAAAATTAAGCAAAATCCTGCTGTGGGCAAAATGAAAAAATAAGTCTCCACGTTTGTTTTATAAATTTTTGAAAAATATAATTTTCTTTATTTTACACATATTGGTCGTTATTATCAATGATCTTTTACCACTTTTCGTGTAGCGTCGTAAATCCATTGGTGTAGAACTTCTTTGGTTTATCAGCCAAAACTTGACCGACTGAATTTTCGCTGCTCTTAATTTGGCCAATTTTTAATCAACTCTCTCTCTCTCTCTCTGCAAAGACACCGAAACAAATGATAATCAGAGGATACAAGGTTGGGTCTTTACGGTGAATGCATCAAAAACTCCCAACTCCCAGTTCCGTCATTTTGACCGTTTCACTAAGTTCTTGCTCATTTTAGACAATTCCCTTTCAATCCTACTAAGCCTTCAACATAACTTTGCTTACCGTTAATCCAGGCCTTGAAGTCATTGGTCGATACAGCCTTTGATATTGTTTGCTTCCATTGGATATTTTGAATTTCATCCAGTTTTTTATCATCCCTAATGATTCGCTTCTGCTCCTTAAAGGCGGAATTACTTGTACCAATCGCTGCTTCTTTAAGCTCAAGAGGCAATGAAGTCTTTTGAAACTCCAAGCTAACTTTAACACTCTAACCATCCCCGCTTTGCTCTATGGCGCAGAAACATTGACTCTATTGAAAGTGAGTATGTCCTTCGTCGCTTTGAGAGAAAAGTTATACGTGCGATCTTTGGTCCGGTTTGCGTGAATGGCACCCGGAGTCGAATTTCTCATCTTCAAATTTTTGGGCTGACCAAAACGCTCTTTGTCTTCGACGCTAAGATCACCACTTTTGAAGCGTTGAAACCATTCTTTGTGTGATTTATCGGTCGGATCAGATTCACCATAAGCTTCTACAAGCACTCGATGGACTTTACTTTTCTTCCCTTCAGTTAGCGCAAATGCTGTTTCAGTCAAGTTCGGAGATTTTCGAAAGGGCCAAAAACAAAAGTTTTGTTTGTATACGTGTGTGTATCAGGCATGCGACCCATGAACGGTCGGTCTGAGCTGTAGCTGCCTCCCATTCTTCATGGTGTTTTTGTCTAAAACACATTAATTATTGCTGACAAATTTCCAATGAAGTAGGTAATCGCTTGCAAGATTAGCCACAACTTGCAAGTGGCGCCATCTTTTGAAAACGGATTAATTTGTTCTTGCAAATATTTGAAGTTAATTTAGTCAATGAAAGGCTTCACTTTACTTAATAAAGTGTACATTAAAAAAGTTTCCTTTGGAAAATCTGCTACAATCCTGCCAAACGACCAAATGGGAAACAATATTTTCGCATTCACATGTTTTCGTGAAAATGAGTGAATGTCGATAAAGTAGCATAAAGTAACGGGTATTGTTGAAACCCCAACTTATCCGCACTCCAATTCAAACATTGTGTCGCATTGTGCCACATTCTTTCTTCTTGTATTTAAATCGTCAATGTATGGAAAAATAAGTTTTGGCCGCTGCACCCATTGAGACCGGTGAATAGCGGCCTTTCTGCAAGAGGTTCGTTAGAATGGTATGCTAGCGGACTTTACTCATGGTCTCCATCGTAGTACAGTGCGCAGAGATGAGAATGCTATGATCGAGAGTGTGCGAATAAATTTACGAACATAAACTCGCCACCGATCTCAAAAGTTTAACTTTTCACGCATTAGCCTGAGGAGAATTCTGCATAGGGATTATCCGCTTACAGGGTCCAATTGAGTAAGAGCAACCTTCAGCTTTGGTACCACTTCATAGCTTGATCCTTAGAGCACCTTCAATTGGAAAACAAGTTTTGCTGAACAATCAACTTTTCAGACCAGACGCGCTTTTATCTCGTCGGTTACGTTAAAAGTGGATCCACAGAGTGACAGTTTGGTGCGGATTGGGGAGTGCAGGCATAACTAGACTATTTTGACTATTGTATAACAACATAGCACATCAGGGCTTAGTCTGGATGATCTCCGGTTGAACGGATATCTCTAACCGTATAAAAATGGAGACAGATAAAGATTGGTGTTTTCCATGTTTGGTTGAAGTCACATCTAACGTCCGTTTGTGATACAATATCAGATTCCCCATCTGTTGATGTAAGGTGACAAACACTCCCCGATTTCATTTGAATCTCAGTTACAAATAATGAGCGTGCAGGAGTTGGATGGCCAATCTCCTTTCAAAGTGCAGTCTGTTTTCTAACACCAAAGCCTCTAAAAAGTGTATTCTTAACCCCAAAAGATTCGTTTTTCCCTGCAGACTACTGCCCATTGTCGGACTTTGTGTGACTTCTAACTAGACCTATTTGTGTAATCGTCCCACACAATGCCGAATGCAGGGATTTCACATACATATGAATGTACATACATATGTAAAAAAAAGGCAAACAATAAATTGCAAGAAAATGTGACAATGTTCAAATTTCCAGCATAGTTGCGTCAAATATCCGCACTTCGCGCTAACTGACGTTGATGTGAATCCATCTGTGAAGATCTCCTCTCCAGTATTCCCTGTGCGTTCTCCTTGGATCGCGTACCCAAACCTCTGGGCTTCCCCAGGCATCATCGGCCAAACAACGAACAAAACGACAACGAGAAAGAAGTGCCTTTAACTGAGCACACGAAAAAAAAGCGAAGTAATTTTGAGCCGGCTGAAGGCCATCACACACATCACCACAATCACCAGCAACCGCCAACTAGCTGCAGCGTCCAAAAGGAACAGCAACAAAACACAAAATCTGGCTGCCATGTGAGCTGCAACGAAATTCACGTACTCGCCAGAGTTCCCTCTGCTGCCACTGTGCAGCGCTACCGAGTACGAGTCCGATTGCAATGTGAATGCGCTTCCAGGCCGTGCGTCGTCGACCCTTCTCAGATCTTGCGCAGAGAGGACAACAGAATTTGGGCAAAAAAAAAAATTATGTTTTTCTTTTCATATTTTTCTGTCGTTCCGCGGCTGCCGTTCGTTCAGAACAGCTCCCCGCGCTCCATGCGCCGAAGGAAGCCACTAATACTTGGGCGTGCATCCTATCTGTGAGCTCGAGAGGAATGTCAAAACAATAACGACAAGCCGCCGCTGCGGGAACATGTTTTTGCGCTCATGTTGTTTATACTCTCGATGGATTTTAGAAATTCCTGACATTGCTGCGCACCGAGATGCGTGGAGCTGACTGACTGGCGGAGCGGATTATCAGATCGAAGTTCGGGAACGACAAAACCAAGGAATGTGAACGGGAATCCGGTATGTTATGGATTCGATGACATGGGGTCACAGGGAAGTTCATCTCTTTTTTAACTCGCCGGTTTAAGACGTTCCCTGGCTTACACGGAGTGTAATGGATGGTTTGAGATTACTCTTTGAGGTCAGTGATATGGAATTTGATGAGAAATTAAGGCCACCTCCGAGATGGATGAGGGATTGGGTTAGGTAATGGATTGAATAAGAGGAGGTATTCAATCCCTGTAATTCGCTTGTTTGACTTAAAGTTTCGAAGATAGAACAAATTCTAGGCAATCTTATTCGTCCTTCTACAACCTCATTTAAGATGTGGGGAATGACAGCTAAATCATTAAATTGGGTGGCGCAACAGTTCGGCAGAAACCAGAGCTTCTTGAAGAATTACGTTGAATGAATTGTTTTCTCGCAAATCATCATCATAATTCAAGACGATACCCTGAGCAATGGATATTCGTCTGAATTTGTCGACATTATACATGTGACAATTGTGCGAAACTTACAAGGCACCATTTGAGGACTATCTCCTCGAAGGTCGTTCAGTTGCTGGCTTCCATAAACGCGTTTGCTGTCTAAGCAATGGGAGCAGCCAATACCGATCAGCGCGAAATGACACACAATGTCACTGACAGAGTATCGCCATTTGATCACTTTATGGTGGAAAATAAATCTTGGAGGACTTTTAAGAAGTTCTTTTGAAGAGAATTTGGATGGAAAATAATTTCAAAAAATTTGCTTCCACTTCAAGTAGGGAAATACTGCATAAGCAGGGATTTGACCAAGAAATAGACGGAGTCAAACCATCTGACTGAACACATAATAAGTTAGTGAGACTACATTCCACACAGGATCAGGGCGTAGCTTCTTCGGCAACTACTCGTGTTGCTGTTCTCTTACGAAAGGAGTTACAGTTTATTGCCGAAACCGAATGACTAGATTTGAGAAGTTTTCCTAAAGCAATTAGTACCGTTTGAGTGTTGTTGGCAACTCCAAAGAGATGGCACCGTAAAAAATGCGAGGTCTTCAGTCCGGTTATCAAACCTGGGACCTTTGGCATGTGAGTCGACGCACTTACCTATGCCGCCATGGCGACCACGTAACTAGACATACGAAAGCTGAACGTTTCAAATTAGAGATATGCGACACTAGACAGAGCAGAATGATCTATCTAAATGCTAAGATGAAACGCCACAATATAAATGGGTGATTCATCGTGAGGTTTGATTTTGAATAGGTTTTTTTTTTGATCACGATTGACTCCAATCAAACTGCTATGTGATTTTTGTTCAGTTTCACTTGGCATCATCATGGAAAGACTAACAGAACAACAGCGACTCTAAATTGTTGTTCAGCTATATTGCAAAAATCAGCGTTCTGTAAAGAAAATGTTTTTTGTACGATTTGAGGAACCTGCCGTGTGCATTCCCCAATTTGCGTCCCAGTTTACATTAGTGGATGAGATTGGATTGGTTAGACTTCATCCAGCACGCAGTGAAGAGACTATATCTGCTGTAGCTGACAGTGTACGCGAAAACTAAAATGAGGTAAATCAGAACGTTACCGTGAATGATAACCGTTGCTGCGACATTTAAACATACTACCTGCTTTCTGAAGTATGGTTTCTGTAAGATTTGGTTTCAATGAGACGGCGCTACGAGCCACACACCGGTACCTCCTTTCCCTCTCTTAATCTAGAGCTTCGGCCCGTGCTGTAACTTAATTCCGGTTACATAAGGGTACTAGACAATCCCTTTAGCGCTCGCCAAATATAAAAAGGAATACAGCGCATGAAACAATGGACTTGTTGAAAAATAATTTTTATGAGCATGTGTTGCTACGGAAAATTGGCCACCCTAATCATTCACCTTTGGACTATTTACTCTGGTGATATATAAAGCTTCAGATCTTCAAGAATAAGACAGCTACTATTGATGCTGTTCTCGTGTTATCCAAAAGAAGGAGTGGCGCAAAACCTTCTGAATGAAACCACCTTACTCATGGCCAATATTTAAATTTTATTTTCAATTTTATGATTTTCAAAATGTAATATCACACGGATCCGTTTTACTGAGAATGGTAGGTAACGAATGCCGACTTACACGATTTCTAACTTGGCCAATGTTTGAGCTTCTGTGAAAAAATTCCCGTTGTTGTCGCCGTGGCGTAGTGGGTAAGTGCGTCGACCCACACGCAGAAGGTCTAGGTTCGATTCCCGGACAGGATACCTCGCATTTTTTCACGGCACCACCACTTTCGAGTTGCTGACAACACTTAAAGAGTATCAATTGTCTATGAAAAGTTTCTCAATTTTTGTCGTTCGGAGTCGGTAAAAAACTGTAGGTCCTTCTACTCATGAGAACGCACGAGTAGTTGTTGTAGAAACTAGGCCCTGGTCCCTTGTGGGATATATGTGTCATTCAAAAGCGCTCAACATTAGTTCAAAGCGAGGTCTATCTAACACGTGTGCTATTCTATGGGTCACAGTTACAGATTGCAATGCAACTCCACTCTGAGCCAGGAAAGTTACCACAACCGCCTATTCTGAATCAATGGGTTAAGCGTGGTACACTTACCTTAGCTCAGACCGCGATATAAGGTCTTAAACCACGGACAAGACGACACCCTCATAGGGGGCCTGACACACTGTCAGGCTGAAACTAGTTGCAGGGATTCGTAACATCCCGTGGCACCATAAAATAGCCCCTGTTGGAACTGTCATTACTAGTCAGATTCCCTCAACACCTAGTTCTGATAGTCAAACCAAATGGTCCTTGAATCCTTCAGTGACACTAATTATAGCGTTACGGATGTGATTTTGAATCACGTGATTCATAAATCCCGTCACATCATCTGTGAGCCATTTAAGCAATGCAAGAAAGATCGCCTTCGCTTACGAGGCGATTTCAATTTACTTAAGTTATGGCAACAGTTGGCGAAAAAAACCGCGAAAGCTGGAGGCCGGACTGTAAATCTACGCTTAAGAAAATGAAAACAATGAAGGAAGAGTTACCAAAATTGATAAACAAAAAAACTGTTGTAATCAATCACCTTAAAAGCAGGCCACACTCATCGTTGGTGACTCAGAACGAATTGATGAAACCCGTTTGAATAGTTTTGAAGAAGCTTTCATCATCTAATTCCCACTTTTATCGGTCTTTGATTATGCTAATAGGAAGCACAAATGACCGTCCGGTTAGACAGTGACATAGCAAAATTTTCCGTCGATAAAGCACAGAAAATCTATACTAATGGAATGCTTAATTTGTAACCAAAAAAGGGGAAATTCCATTTCTAGTAACTCCTTTATTCGGGAATGGCCAAGATCCCGAAAAGTCAAAATACTGAAATGCCTAAAATCTCGAAAGACAATGGTATTTTAGGCTTTAGGAATTTTGGGCAATTAGTGATTCTGGGTATCGTTCCCAACCCTTAAGGTTCACCTTAAGGCCTTAAGAATAGGTGTACATGATTAAAGCGGCAAAATTTGAATCTATCGTCAACCCTTCTCTCATAGAAAACTACAATGCAAACATTTACTGCGCACAACAAAATGCTAAAACAAAAAAAAACTGCTTGCCACTTTGTCAAAATTTGTGCGCAAACCCTTAAGTCGACGTGTTAATGTGACTTTTTCCTGTGAAACACACAGGAAGAGAACTCAATGAACGTCCGCATTCAGCATTCATCTCTGATTAAGTCATCACTTTAACGACCACTGTTACCAACATAAAAAGGGGTCATGAACATCGTTACCGACTCTTAAACTAAGAAACCAATTCGCATTCCAACGGCGATGCCACCTTCGACTTTTTCCTTCCCCCGGAAAGCAACAAACGCTTTATTGCCTCATCCACGCCTCAGCCATCGCATTCCTTCCGAAGCTCATTCTCCCGCCACAGACTGATATTCTCCAGCTCATTACTCATGGGCAAACAATTTTCAGTCGAAAAGATCCATCAAATCCCACATCGTCTAGCGATCACTTAGAAGAGACATGCTAACTACATTCGCGTCGACATTAACCACGTCTTCATGGTTCACTCCACCGCCGAGTGAATTGAGTAACTCCTCGCCTCCACTTGGTGAGTTCACGTTACGGCGGAACGACGAGGATTTCGAGTCATCACGTTCATGAACAGAAGTCATTTCGAGTCGAGGCCCTTGCTATAAGACAAAGACCCACCTCCCACACTGACGTCTGCGACGAATCGTATTTCCCACAGGAAATCCCCAAAGCGCATCCCATTCCCCGCCTCACACACACATACCGGAGGTGACCTATCCCAACCCCGCATTCCGACGCGATTCCCTGAATTGTAAACGCGGGGAGGGGGAAGAGAAGAACCTCATCATCATCTCGAATTCATTAGACAAACATTTATCTTTCATCTAAGTACTAGGGAAAATGTTTGACGCTGATCGCGCACCGAATGCCCCCCGATTGTGCCGCCGTTCCCATGGCCATGTGCGCGCTTCCTCGAAATTCCTACAGAGGCTTCACTCCACCGCCGACGCCTGTGCGTAAGATGGTAGCTCACTCTCAACGACCGTCGCGACGGTGTGCCTTCTCGGCCAGACAGAGCGTCACCAACAACGCGCAGCATTGTCACCATGCCCTCGCGTGTGTTATCTGGAGTTTCGGGTTCGACCACGACCCTTTCTTCTCCCGTTCCCCCAAGCCCCCAAAGGGTGCACCCATCCGGGCTTGTGTTTGCCTTTCTCGTTCCAAATAGATATATCGACGCATATCTTATCGCATCGACAACGCCACAGCTGGAGAGCGTGACTTTCTCCTCCTCGAATCGGATCTTTTGTTCGGGATTCCATTGAACCCGCGCCGCATTCCTGAACCGATTAGGGACACAGTTTGCCAACCAACTGAATGATTTCGCTGAATTCTACTGAGCGGTCTTCTGCTGTTCCAATTAGCGGGTTACATCGTTATTCACCCGGCTGACGGTGGTGGCGGCGCGCGGTCGCAAATCAAAATTAAAGTCTTCCCGTTAATTAATTGCCTAATCAAGTCCGATTCTGAAGACGAGTGAGCCATCGTCGTCGCTGCCGGAGCAAAGGTGAAGAAACTGATGGAGTTTCCTAACAAGGAAATCAGCGCAACTGAGTGCTGGCCGATCGCATTGCGCGATACGAGGACTGGTCGGGGGTTCTGGGAATTTGTAGCAGAATCAGAAAGAAAGACGTAAAACAGTGAATCATTGACAGCGGCCGGCGGCGGCGTCGCAAACAGAAAGCTGTGACTTATTCTGGAGCGAGCACATGTCTTCCATTTGAATACAAAACGATGGGTTTTTGCGCGCGCTGGGATTGGAGATTAGTTACGCAATTCTCTAGTGGATCGCAACGTGTCTGCGCTTCAGGTGCGATTTGGGGTCATTGGATGCCGCCAAGGAACTTGAATTCGCTGGAAAATGCTTCCCGTTAGGTGTCCGAGTGGTTGTTCGCCGTAAATGACAGTCTCATCTTCAGGTGACATGCTGTCTGAGCGACAAGTCAAATCGGTGATTGAAGGGATGTAGGCAAATTGCCAACAGACGGTGGGTTATCTCTGTCAATTCCGTGTGACATTTCAAAGGAAATTGCTTGAGTGTGGCAACGACTCTTGGTCTGCATCAAACTTGACCCAAGATTTGACAGCGTGCCAAGGTTGTCATTCAATCGCAAATCGCCTCCATTCCCAAGCGAACTCAACTAAAAGATGAAACGAACATTTAGCGTCACAACACACACTCTGAAGCGTCCATCAGATTAATCTTCTCCCTCTTAAATGTCAACTTGACACTGACAAGTTGACAAGTTGAAGTTCGCAACGCGTCAGTTAATCCGCTCGGCAAGTTCACCGAGCCAAATGTCAAAACAAAACCAATTTTCGACACAGCTTCGGAATGTGTGCGTGCGGCTGTTGTGTGCACGTCCCAAAAGAAGGAGCATCAACATCAGGTCGTGCCGCGATAAGCCAATAAGTGTGGTCAAGTTTCGATGTTTGCTGTTGCTGGTGTCTTCATTTGTTGCCTTGTCTTTCTTTTTTTGTTTTTGGCAACAACACTTATGGCTCTATAGCCGCAGCTATGAGGCACGCAAAACGCACGCGCGCCCTCGTCACAAATCGCTTTCTGAGCCGCCGCAATGTGCCACCGCCTGTTCGGTGCCACTGCTGGATTGCATAATTGAAGTCGTTTGTATGCTAGGCTATTTCGGAACTCTCCCTACGGCTGACTGTACAGAGGCAACGAAGGCAATGAGCGCATGAATACCTAAGCGCGCGAATATTGCGATCGATTGTATTGAGGTGGGAATTACAATGATTGACACAGAGAGCACCGACACTACGGCTGTGGATGGCTGCGATTTTGTTTTGTGACAGTGTTGTTGGCAGGTTTTGATCGACGTGCGGTAATCTGTGAAAGGGGGAGGGACAGATTTTCCTTGTAAAAGAAAAAATTTCCTGTCTTCGGAATACAATGATGGATGATGTTTGACGTATGTATGATACAAAAGGAAGTTCACATCAAATGTCTGAAACTTCAAATTTACAATCATTTGAAAAGTGCGGACAAAGGTTGTCAATGTAAACTTTGAACACGTTAAATTTCCAGTTAAGAGCAAACTTTACAAGAAAGCCTAACTTGAAATTTCAAGTTCAGTCTGTCCAACTTTGAATAGTTAACAGAAATGAAATAATCTTATTGTGATTTTGAAGAGTGTTCCTTAATCTCTTGTCTGTCGCCTAAGCCAGCATTCATGTCAAGCCTCGTTGCGCCTTCCTTATAGCATAACAAGCATAAGTCACATTCCTATCAGTCATGAGAAAAAAATATTGGAAAATCTTTAAACCTTTAAAAAGTTAAAACTGTTTTCTTCTGATTCCTAGGTTGGCGCTACTCACTGGGGCTGACTTAAAACTCAGCCAACACATCTCCTCTGTAGGCACGTTCTTGCACAATCTGTTTCTGATTTGGTGCATTAAGTTGATTGAAATCCTTTTCCACTTGTGCGACATCTTTGACGAGGACGTATTCTGGCTCCTAAGGAAAATATCTGTGGAAATATTTGTATATGGATATAATTGGTCTTCCAGCTGGAGGTGTGTTTTTCATACGTTATTCATGGCTTAGTTGTCTTAAGCGTTGTTCCTGTTGACGCTTGACTTGGCATATGCCGTGAATATTGGTGGCATGTATAAAAATGGGAAAATTACTAAAAATCGCACGCAGAGCTCTCATTATCCGCGATTCTGCGCCGTAGATTAGAAAAGGGATGATCAACGTTTTGAATAAAGGAAGCTTAGTCTTTTGCGCGATGACTTTGCTACTTAATTGCCACATGAGCTCAAAGAAAAAGCGACTTGCAAGAGTTCACTGTTATCCCTACTTTCCGCGGAGCTAAGTTGGACGAAGTTTTTTAGTTTAGATATTGCTGTGTTGGGCGCGAGAGCCGGTGGTCAAGTAAAGGGTGATTTTTTAAAAGCTATAGGAAAGTTTTCCAAAAGAAAAACACATAAAATTCAGAAAAATGCATGAAAGCGATAGTACGGTTCATATAATTTAATGTTTGAAGATTATTTCATGCAAATGTTGACCTTGACTGCGTCTCAAATGGTCCATCCGCTTAGTCCAATTTTGGCATACTATTTCCAACATTTCATCCGGTATCTCACGAATAAATGCTTCAATGTTGTCTTCCAATGCGTCAATTGAAGCGGGCTTGTCTGTATTGACATAGGCTTTAACATAGCCCCACAAAAAATAGTCTAAAGGCGATCTAGGCGGCAAATTGACCGGTCCGGAACGTGAAATAAAATGTTCACCGAACTCGCCTCTCAATAAGTCCATTGTTGGGCGTGGTGTGTGTCATGTGCCCCCGTCTTGTTGAAACCACACGTCATGCAAGTCAAGCCCTTGCATTTTGGGCAAAAAAAAAGGTGGATATCATCCCACGGTAGCGCTCACCATTCACAGTTACGTTACGATTCGCATCATCTTTGAAGAAGTACGGTCCAATGGTGCCACCAGCCCCTAAACCGCACCAAACTGTGACTTTTTCAATACTTCTGGCTCATATTCACTCCAAAATCGACAATTCTGCTTATTTACGTTTTGGCTTATTACATTGAGCCAAAAATGAACTGACCATAAAATGGAAGAAGCGCGCGATGATCTTTCTTAACAGAGCACGAATTTTGATATAAAATTCAATAATTTGCAAGCGTTGTTCGCTTGTAAGACGATTCATGGTTAAATTATAGACCAAACTGAAGATGTTTGACAGTGAAACAAAACACGAAACATGCGTCAGCTGTTTAAGCCACTGTTGCCAAAAGAATAATAGCTAAATAATCACCCTTTAGGATCTCTTAGGGGCTATGGTTTTAGGAGAAAGGATAGTAGTGGTCTCTACTGTTGTAAACTTTTTTCAAGCAACGATTAAATGGCTGAAGGCCATGTGATGTGACACAAATTCATATCTACAAGCATGTCCTTCTGCGGCGCTCACAGTGAGACCCAAGATCATATGGGTTCATGGTACTATGCAAAGCGTCATAAGGTCATGTTTCTTAAGAACACGAAGCCATTTGTAAGAAAACCTATGAAGGCTACTGAGACTGGAAAATCGGCCACAGCTAACATAAGGAAGTTGCCAGATTAGACGCATTTATTGTTGCGTCCACTCCAAATCCCATTTAAGAACAAATTTTCCTTTAACTTTTACAAACCTAGGGGTTGCAGAAGACCCACTCATTCAGTACCCTCTCTGTTGTCTATTTAGAAACAATTAAAAACTTAAAAGTGGGTTAAGGCCACAAGGCTCAAGGTCTTTTGCTGCTCCTACAAGGTGACATAAGATTGAGGCGAAATTCGGCCTTATGTCGAATTTCGAAAGTGTCATGGCATCGTTAAGTACACCTATTTTAGCTTGTTAAAACAACGTTTACGGAAGGCTTAGTTTATATTGTGTATTCTGGGAATTGTGACGTTCGTAAATGTCAAGAAGATAAACTTGTCACCACATGAAAATTTGAGAACATCTGCCAACAATTTTAAATGTTTTTCCACTTACGGTTGTCGATGCTGATTGAGTCATTATTCAATTATCACCTTTAAAAATGGTCGATAGCTTCTTTACAACCCAACCGAGCTTGGTTTTGTAAATATCGGTTATGCCGACGATGTACTCGTTTCAAGCAAATAATTAATACTGCAAACGGGTGCAATATGGTCTCCAAAAAATGTTTGACTGATGTGTCAGAGAGGGTCTATTTATTAACCCAGCTAAGACTATCTAACCTGGTAACTATCATTGGGACAAACATTGGCTTTCAAGATGAAGAATTATCAATCATTCACTTTGATTGTAAAATCAACTGAAACTCCAACATTAAGGGAAAATCACAAAAGCGAATAAGCTACTGTAGAACTGTTTCCGCTTATACGATAAAGACTGAGGACTGAGCCCAAGGACCATTCACTGGTATCTTGCGTCTCCTTCACATATGGAGATTGTGGCCAAATGTGGTGACAGTATACTGTCGATCTTGATGTCCAACTCTCGATATTGGAAATGTGCCTATGCGTCCATCTTCCTTTTGTGGACACTTGTCACCTGATATCATTGTTACGGAAACTCTCCGTTATTAGTTCAATATGATTTTGGTCTTCTCCCGGTTCAAAGTCTACGTGCGGTAGATCCTTTTAATCCGTGAACATGTCAGCAGATAACACTTCCGCTAGGACGGACGCTCTGTCGTCTAAAATAGTTTTAATTCTTCTGTTTGTTATCTTGCACAATAGTCCAAACGCGAGAGCTCCAGTTCAAATTGGAGCAGCTTACACACACACACAGCTGCACGAAGTCTTTATGTATTGATTTGGCGGGACCATCTTTCCTGGATTGCCTATGTCAGATTTGTGGTCAAATATTCTCTGCTACGGGAAGTGCTTAGTCTTACTTGCGTAGCAAAGATTGCTGCTTTCACCATCCTTGCTTTTACACTTACATATTTCTATAAGCGCGGTTCAGTTCCTGAAAAAGTGATCCAAACGTCAATGGCTGTCGAAACGTTGGGAAATCCAACAGCATAACTGCGTTTCACTAAAAAGCAATGGAATTACCGAAAAGCCAAAATAAAGGAATTTTTTACAATCAAATCAATCAATCAAGGACAATCAGCATTCACCAAAAAACAAAGACCGCGATAAAAGGATATTATAAGGATATACAATACATAAGTGTGAGTATTCATTTCCTTTGTTTGGTGAACCACTGATTGCGGAGGGTGGACATTTAAGACTCACGCGAAATTGGTTACGTTCCAAAAACAATTGACACAGACTTTAAATATTTGCAAGCCAAAGAAAAGAGCTAAAGTTTATTTTCAGATGTATGCAAGTGTGTGTGACTTACCTAAGAATAAAGTTAAGTGTCAGCGAAGGGCTCATTTAAAAGCCAATTTAATTCTACAAAAGAAGTGTAAATGTCAACTTTTAGAATGAACCACTATTTCTTCTACTTCGTAAAACTCAAACTATTCGCATAATCATGCGGCCTTTACAAATGAAAACGCTTTCCAACATCCAGCAGACGTCATCAGTCAGTTACGGTCTGCCATGCGTTGACTGAACATCTTCGTCTTGTTCGCTTGACCTGGACGATGTGGTCATTCACCCTAAAACTTTTTTTTTCGTTGTTAATTAAAACCACTCCCATTCAGGTTAAAAATTCAAATTTTTCGATCACTTTCAATGCTTGCGTAACAGTGCCTGGCGCCTGGACCATTCCAACGCTATATCTTTTGTGACTTAAAACTTTCCACCCCCATCGTATCGCAGAGAGGCCGAAGAGCCCGCAGCAGCTTCCAGCACTGACGGCGTGCCAAAAGCAGGCTAAATACAATTCATAGTCCGCATATCCATTCCATTAACCGTTTTCGCCGAGCGACCCAACATGCGTTGACGTATGTGCCGAGGGATATCTACACGTATCCACACGTTCGTATCCAAGTATCTATCGCGAGCATTCAGCACCGGTCGTCGTCGCTGTCGACGGTGTCGTTGCTCGGTGTCGCTGGAGTCGCTGTCGTCGTCAGTGGAATTGGGTGCCTATCTTGGGTTAGATACGAGTCTATTTACAAAATGGGATTGGCCAATTGTGAAATGTGTTCTTTTGAAATTTCAATGAAAGTATAATGTTACGAGCGTTGTTGTTGTTCTCGTTTGTTTCTCTTCTCTTCGAATTTGAATGTCGACTGATTGCGCTGCGCTCGCTGGTGTGAAGATATTATTCCGTCCGCGGGTCTGAAAAGGGGACTTTTCCTCATTGGCGGCCTGTGAGTCTCAAATTGCTGTTCCGTTCGATTTCGATCGTCGACAGCGTTCGGAATCGTTTGAATAATGGAACAAAACGTCAGGTCACCCCTGCCCGAGCCGCAGAGCTGACTAATCGTAATGAGAGATAGTGTGGCCCAGTCACAAGCACCGCCACCGTCGTCGGTCACAGCCCGGCATGGCGGCATCGAAGAATTCGCCAAGCGTTCACTATTGGGTTAGGTTTTCTGAAGACGTGGGCAGAATTCTCGAGTGAATGACTCGCCGAGGTATGTGGGACCGGACCGGTTTGACGGTGTAGCCCTTAGCGGATACATTTGAGTGGGCCGGTTTTTTTCGCTTTGTTGTTGTTGAATCTTTTGTTGGTCTTTTGGAGGAATTCCTTTTGATTTGTCATGTCGAAGCGGAAGGGTTTGGTGGTAAGCGAACAATTGCTCGGAACTGATTCAATTCGGTGTGGATTTGGAGCTGTTCGGCGTGTCATTGTTTGAATAGCTTATCGGGAGTGGCAAAGAGTGCTTTTATCTCGTGATTGTGTGACCAAGGTCGCTTGGGTCGGACGCGTGCATCTGACTCAAGCACGGAGACTGCAAACAAGAGATAGGAGAGCGGGATTATTATGTCACGCGTAGTCTGGAGCCGCCACGCAGAACGGATGTCTTCAAAAAATGAATGCACGCGCAGATGAGTTGCTTGTTGTTTTTCTTATTTTCTTAAATTTAGCGCAAAACGATGACTCTAGATGTGAAAAATTTAACTTTATCAGTGCGGAGCACGAAGAAAGCTTCATCATTGAGATTAACTCGTTATTTTCAGTCGAAACTGGGCTAGCAGTAACAGCAGACAAGGCCATCAACTGGTTTCGGCGTCTGTCAGAGTAGGTTTTTACACATTTTTGATTTATTGCCCAGTCGTCGAAGGCAGAGTGGTAGCGGCAGTGCCCGGCCCAGATGCGGAAGTGAAGTGTGCAACTTAAGCGCAATCAGAGACAGAGTCAAGATTGAATTTGAAGTTGGATTTGGATGGCGATAAATGTTTAGAACCCGAAATAGGGGTTGATGTACCAATCCAGAAATTGGTTTGCACTTTCCAAATTTTGATGTATGTACATACGAAATTGAGTTAGGGGTCGGAATTAAAAGAAGATTTTAAGTTGTTCTTGAGAACAAGGTTTGAACAAGCTGCAGATTTAAAAAAAAAATCAGTTTTGGTTCAAAATTCAAGTGAAGAAACAATATTACAACAACGATTTGACAATGAGCCAAATTGTATTCGTATTGGAATCCGAAGGAACACTTAAAGATTATGAAGAGGGGACCTAAGCTAGGATCAAAGCAGAAAAGGCTTCTGGACATTGGAAGTAGATATGCGTGTAGAAGGAAAATTTTTGAAGAATTTCTATCGATTCAGGATGAGGCTTGCTTGAAGTTGAAGGTTTTGATCAAGAAATGAATTCGCGATACGGTACCACAGCATTAAAACATCCAAGCAACATTAAATCGCTCGCTCTTGGAGGCCAATTCACGGGTCTGTAATGTGAAACTATGTGACATGAGCTGTCTGACATATTGCGCCGTTTTGTGGAAACCATTGCTCCTACACTCCGTGGTTGTTCAAGAGATGAATGAATAAGTCAGGAATCATGGCTCTATAGTGGTCATAATGTTCTATAACGTTCTGGCCAATATCGTTTTTAAAGAATTACGGGCCAATTATTCCACCAAACCATAAAGCCCACCGAACAAGTAACGGACTGTACGCAGAACTGATGACCTGGTTGGGCGCATGCACCAGCTCATCTGTAAGATATGGTCGGAGGAAAGCATGCCCGATGAGTGGAATCTTAGCGTCGTCTATCCGGTCCACAAGAAAGCAGACCCCTTCGACTTCGCCAACTATCGAGGGATTAGTCTCCTTAACATCGCATGCAAGATCCTCTCTACCGTATTGTGTGAACGCCTGAAACCGTTCGTCAAAAACCTGATAGGTCCTTATCAGTGTGGTTTCAGGCCAGGGAAGTCCACCAGCGACCAAATCTTCACACTACGGCAGATCCTGAAAAAAACCCAAGAAGTGTAAATCGACATTCACCACCGTCGATTTCGCCGACGACATTGACGTGATTGGACGAACACAGCGAGCCGTCAATGATGCGTTTGCTGGCATTGAAGCGGAAGCGGATAAAATGGGCATGGTGGTAAATGAGGGAAAAACGAAGTACATGCTGTCATCAAGGAAGGACACAAAGCATCGGTGTCTCGAACAGAGCGCCACACTAGGCAGCAGAAACTTCGAGGACGTCGTCTAAATCGGCACCGCGGTAAATAGGAACAACAACACCAGTACCGAAATCAAACGCAGAATCACTGTTTCTTTGGGCTCAAGAGCCAATTAAGTAATAGAGCCCAGGCTTAGGTGGCGCACACAAGTGGAGAAGGACCTCAACCAACTTGGAGTACGCAACTGGCGGCAGCTGGCGAAAGACCGTGCTGGCTGGAGAAGCATGTTGTTTGAGGCCCAGGTCCACCCCGGACTGTAGCGCCACAAATAGAAGAAGAAGAACGGTTATTCATCATACACATGATATACATGATCAGCACACCAAATACGGTAGTTTTGTTTATTAACGTTTCCATTTAACCAAGAAAGAGCTTCATTGCTAAACAAAATATGCTTATAAAAATTTTGATGAACGTCAGTCTCGTTTTACATAATTTGGAAGCGTTTTTTAGGCGTAAGTCTGAACCAAACATAACTTAAGATATGTATATCACTTGACAGGTGCTGAAATGGCCGCCAGTTAAAAATATGTTGTCAGCTTAAAATGACCCGTTAAGTACTTGAGCAGATTTTTTAGGTATGTTGAAGCCAGATCTTTTCATTTTCATTTCTCTTTATTCACAGTTGGGATGAAATAATGTTGAAAACTCTGAAAATAGATAAAAAGTGCGAGAACTACAAAACAGACATTTTCAAAGGTTGCCTGAGAATGGTTAGGAAAAACGTCTCCAATCAATCTCTAACTGCTTGGGAAAATGTATGGCTCATTCACAAGCTTTCTCTTTTGCGATAAGCTGATATTATTGTGTACGAACAAAAATTGAGCATATCCGTACTGACTAGAGTGATTTGGGTGTCGGGCTTGGAACAAACATATCTTTGTACCTTGTCCCCCAAGGATTGAGCCTGCAGAAGATATGTGTGTAATCTTGCCAACCATCAGGCCATAAGTGTGAATAGTTTGTGAGAAACAACATTTTGTTTAAGCGACTTTTGCTATTTTGAATGTATAAATGGAACTTTTGCTCATGAACAGTGCTTGACGGTGTTGGATGGCAATAAATATTAAATATTTGCTTCGATATGTAAGAATAGATGAAACGTGAGCAGATCATAATTATTTCAATGTTCAACCGTCCGGCAGGTGATTGAAATTCATCCGAAGAACCAAATTGGCAGCTTCCCAATGGTCTGACTGACAAATGGTGTCGATAAGTTGAAAGATCTCTATCGAAACCACATTTATTTAACAATGCCAAATGGTACATGAACTATTCAGACAAACTTGTGTGGGATAGAAAAGCTAAAAATGATTTATTAATTTTTTATATCAGAAATTGCTGCGAAACTTGGTGCAAATGACCATCCGTGACCAAGCTCTGTCACAAAGAAGAGTTTATGAGTATTACAAAATATTCAAAAAAAAAAGTCAGGGACTATCATCAACATCCATTCACTGATGAAAGAAGAAGGAATTGAAAAATATACCAGAAGAGGAGGTTGCAACACGTTTTGAAAATTGGAGAAAATCGTTAGCACAAAGGTATTGTATTGGGATCGCTACATTGGGGGGAATTAATAAGCACACAAATATCACAGCACATTAATTTATTATCCTTAATTCTTGTTTTTAACAATCGCTAACTTAAGGACGCGCTTATTTGCATTTAACCAAACGTCACAGATATTTGGACCCACGATATGTGGACTTTGCCAAGATCGATGGATATGTCTTGGTTGGTAATTAGAATTAATTCCCGTATGCCAACTTGGATAAGTGGATACTAGGAACTGATTGGGTACTGGAGCACTTATAATACCAGAACTACCAAAGCCAACAACTTTCTAATTTGGAATGTAAAATCAATGCTTACGTGGTCTTAGGATTAAGCACTGACACCAAATCATGGTCCAACTGTCAACAAGACTTGCCAAATAAATACAGAAACCAGGTTTGTGTTAGAATCGGTATCAAGGACATCTGAATAGATAAAAAATCAACTTGAGTAGAAAATAGAAGTCAGACCCCAAGTTCTGAACCAAAATACTCAAACTCAAATAGGATCATTTGCGTTAACGTCTGCTTTAAGTCGAGACAACTTACATACCTTAAATTTAAAATTGTCATTCCCTCCAAACAGCCAAATTTATGTATACATGTATGCCCATACAACCAACAATTGTCATCTGCACTCCACCAACGAAAAAAAAACGAAGTCATCAACTTGCGGTCCAGGAATTCCTTCAAAACACCCCTCACTCATAACTCAGGCCGCATAAGGCCAAAGAAAAGACCGTTACAGCGATCAACCGAACATCGAATAAATTCCAAGCCTCCTTCGCTTTAGCAACGCTCAAGAAGCCCGGTCCAGAATTTATGCTCGCCATTAAGAAGTCCTACATTCTCCTTTATCCCCCCAGAAAAAAAAACGCCAAAAGCCAAACATATCTGCATACGTGCAACCGCCCGCCACCATCGGCGCCCCCGGCCAAATAGCGAGCAAAAATTCCTGCGAATACCGCAAAAATTTTGTCATGCCAATTTGGGAACAAACAAAACCCCGGCGCAAAAAAATCAACACACGCACACGCGCGCATACGAAGACTCCAAGAAAGCACGCCATCCGACACAAAAAGCAACCATCCAAACCGAGGAATTCCATCGCACGCTTCGGCTTCATCTCCGCCTCCCATCGCCATCTCCGACAGCAGCGGCGACTGGCTTGCGAAAAACTCACGCAAAAAAAAAAAAAAGACAAACGACTCCAACGAGCCGAGATCTAACCAAACGTACATACCTACCCTACTTTCACTCGATTCAGCTGTCCGATTTCTTCGATTCCATTTGTTTCACCTCAGACTCAGCTTCAGCCCCGGCTCCAGCCTCTGCTTGGTCGCGGGGCTCAGTACTCGGTTTTTGTGAGTGTGCGGCGATGTTTTTTTTTTCGCGTTTAAATTGCCGATATGCATAAGGTCGGTGTCGGGAGGACGACAGTCAAGAGGAGGCGGCTGCGCGGCGCAGGAGAGCAACACCATACCATCGCTCTGTCACTGCTCTAATCGAACGCTAGATTACACACACTTCAAAATTCAATTGGGTGCAGATGGTGGTGCTCCTCGTGCTGGAATCCGAGGCACGGAGGATGACATCGACAACGTACGGCGAAAAAGGAGAAAACAAACTCAATTCCATGGTATGGGCAATACAGTAGCCGTCATGCAACATAACCACCTCCAACAGTGAGCTGCACATCGTCGCAGCCCCTTGGCCACTCTTTGTTCGCTCTGCATCTCTGCGCGGTGCTGGACGCCGCCGCGACGTATGTACTTACATACAGGTTATACCCAGAAGATAGTCAAACATTAGCCGAGAGGCCAAGATCGAGATCCTCCGACTCAAAATGCGCGATTGCGGAGCGCGAACATTCGACGAGAGTCTGTGGTATGTGACAGTAATTCTTTGGGGACAGTGTGAGTGGCAAGGAAGGGTGATGGTGGCAGGATGATTGGAAATTCGTTTTGCATGTAGATCTGCTGAAAATGCACTTTTTTTGGAAAATAAAATATTTTTAAAGAAATCGTTTAAAGGTCTTGAGGATTATTGTAGACTTTATTGCCATAGATTGCTAATAACTTCGCGGAATGGAGACGTCTTATAGCCAAGGACAACGGATTCAAATCCACTTTAAGGCTCACTCTTGTTAAGATATTCTTCACAGAGGTTCAAGTCCTACTATGCTAGGGTCGAGTATCATTCACTGATGTAAACTGGGACGCAAATGATTTTGTCAGTGTCACGAAAAAACATTTTTCTCAGAACGCTGATTTTCGTAATACAGCTGAACAATTTGGAAACGCTGTTGTGGTTTGAGCCCTTCTCCAATGACTTGCTAATCGATACTGAACAAAATCAATAAAGCAGTGTGACAGGAGTCATGTGCGATCTGCCAAAAAAGGACTGTTGAAAATCAAACCTCTCGATAGATAAAAGAGACTTTGATTTCCATACAAATAAAATGATAAGTAGGCTATTGCAATTTGTCTTTTTTAATTTTTATTAACGCTTTGACGTCCACTTACAGAAATAAATTAGATTATTCCATACCGCCTGTCACGTCTTTATACTGTCTCTCTCTGAATATAATTTTTTTTTAATTTTCTATTACTGTACTTTCAAAAATTTGCTCAAAGCCGAAGGGAACATAAACAGTATCAAGTGGGCAACGAAAGATGAAGGACTAAGATGACCGCCTTGAGGTACCCTTGAGGAAGTGGTGATTGGATAAGACTGGTTTAACGCAGGCCTAAGTCAACTGACTTGAGTCAAATCAAAGATGTAGTCTCTGTACCTATAATTAAAAGCACTGATTTTTTGTAATTTTCATGTATAAAAAGTTGGGCACAAAATCGAGAAAAACTCAAAATCCCGAAAAACCAATATTTCGATAAAAACACATCGCGTAAAAGTTTCTATGAAGAGCATGCTGTCGCCTACTTGGTTTAGCTTTAGTAAATTTGGAGTAAATATGAAATTCAGAACATGATAACTTAATTTTTCGTGGACAGACGGTTTTCAATTGTTTCGTTTAATTATACCCATCTTTGACAGGTTCGTTCGTCTGTACCGCCTTTCACCTAGCAAACAAAGTTTTGAGAAAGTTTGGGGGGTAGGACCTGTGTATGGAATGGGTCAAATACAACCAATTTTTTTTTAATGGCGTTATTAGTAAGCACATTTATCATCAAATACAACGTGGATCAAATGGTCAACTCGGCTGCCACCGTCGTAGCGCATTCTTTTAACCCAATTTTCCAAGACTGTGTTGATGGTTTCGCGCACTAGCTTACGGATTCGATTATAATAGTTATTGAATGGTGGTCGCCGTGGCGTAGTGGGTAAGTGCATCAACCACATGCCGAGACCAGTAGCACGCACAACACGAGCACTTATTGTAGAAGCTAGGCCCTGGTCCCTTGTGGGCTGTAGTGCCACTCAATTATTATTACTCTTGTTAATTGAGTATCATTCAATTCAGCCTACAAGGGACTAGTCAACAAATACTCGTGTTGTCTTTAAGACTTACAGTTTCTTGCCGACTCCGAACGGCGAGATTTAGCAAGCTTTGCAGCAACTCGAAAAAGGTGGTCCTGTGAAAAACTCGAGGTGTTCAGATGGGAAATCGAACCTGGGACCTTTGGGGGGGGCATGGGCCTATGCACACGAGGCAATGTCCTTGATCGCGCTCAACATGGCGAGCTGCCAAGACTATCCTCGTCCGTGCATAGGTCAAGTTGACATACAGCCTCCCAGTGGCGCCCCCTGGATAGCCATCACAGCATCCGTTGTGTGGTGAACCAATGTATGCAGCGACTGGCCTACCAGTCTGTAGGTTGTGCGTGAGGCTAACTCCCTCACCACACAAAAATAACCGAGTTCAGCAACAACAACTTGCCTCGGATATGGACGGATCCAACGTTGACGACCCCGGCAAACGAATAAAGGACAACGATTTTCGGTTCTGCACGTGGAATGTGAGGTCCCTTAACAGACCACGTGCAGCCGAACAACTTGCGGAGGCCCTTGACTGCTACAAAGCAGATATCACCGCCATCCAGGAAGTGCGATGGGATGGGCCGGGCAGAAAGAAGATGAAGAACTGCGACATATACTACAGCGACTGCTACAGGGAGAGAAGGCAGCGCCTATTCGGATGCGGATTTGTTGTTCGAGGCAGACTTAGGCAAAAAGTCATAAGCTACGATCCCGTAAGCGAACGCCTCATGACAATCCGCATTAAGGCTAAATTCGGGAACATCAGCCTGATATGCGCTCACGCCCCGACAGAAGAGAAGGATGACAACAGCAAGGATGAGTTCTATGATCTCCTAGAAAGAACATACGATCGATGCCCCAGCTATGACACCAAGATCGTTCTAGGAGATTTCAATGCTCAGCTGGGGAAAGAGGACATCTTTGCTGGCGTCATCGGGAAACACAGCCTGCACGACACGACTTCCGGAAACGGACTCAGGCTGCTGGACTTCGCCACGGGGCGGAACCTCTCTATAAGCAGTACGCGGTTCCCACATCGCAACATCCATAAAGGAACCTGGCGATCCCCTGATCAATCAACCGTCAACCAGATTGATCACGTTGCGATCGACGTCAGACACTCCTCCAACATTCTCGATGTCCGAACATTCCGAGGCGCTAACATCGACTCGGATCATCACCTTGTTGTAGCCAAGGTAAGAACCCGGATATCGAGAGAACAACGGAGTCGAGATAGGCCGAAACGGTTTGACGTCGGAAAGCTACAATCGCAACAGGTCGCTGGGATCTTTGCCGACCGAGTCTCCCTGAAACTCTCCCAAAGTTCGACGCTGCCTGCACTAACAATAGAAGAAGAATGGAAACGTTGTCAAAAAGCCATCAAAGAAGCTGCCACTGATGTGCTGGGTTTCACGCCACCACCTAGAAGGAACCCATGGTTTGACGACGAGTGCAGGCAGGCACATGCAGCCAAACAGGAGGCCTACCAGGCAACGCTGCATCGGACAACGAGAGCTGTTCGTGAGCTCTACGAACAGAAAAGAAGGGAAGAGAACCGGCTTCTCAGAAGGAAAAAGAGAGAGCATGAGAAGCGCGCGGTCGAAGAGATGGAGAGATGTTATGGCAGGAATGAAGTCCGAAAGTTTTACCGAAAGGTGAAACAGCTATCCGGTGGATACAGGGTTCGGACCGAAGCCTGCCGGGACCAAAACGGAAACCTTGTAGTAGAGTCGCAATCGATTCTGAGAATCTGGAAAGATCATTTCTGCAGACTCTTAAACGGCGATGACGGCCCAAATCCCGCTGTTAGGCAGAATGTTCCACTTAATGTGGACGATGATAGACAAGAATTCCGTCCCCCCGACTTAGACGAGGTCAAGATAGCAATATCGAGACTGAAGTCAAATAAAGCTGCTGGAGCGGATGGACTGTCCGCAGAACTGTTCAAAGCGGCTGGGGATGACCTGGTTGGGCGCATGCACCAGCTCATCTGTAAGATATGGTCGGAGGAAAGCATGCCCGATGAGTGGAATCTCAGCGTCATCTGTCCGGTCCACAAGAAAGGAGACCCCTTCGACTGCGCCAACTACCGAGGGATAAGTCTCCTTAACATCGCATACAAGATCCTCTCTGCCGTATTGTGTGAACGCCTGAAACCGTTTGTCAACAACCTGATTGGTCCCTATCAGTGTGGTTTCAGGCCAGGGAAGTCCACCATCGACCAAATCTTCACACTACGGCAGATCCTGGAAAAGACCCAAGAAATGCAAATCGACACTCACCACCTATTCGTCGATTTCAAGGCCGCGTATGACAGTGTGCATAGAGACGAGCTATACAGTGCCATGTCTAGTTTTGACATTCCTACCAAACTCGTCAGATTGTGTAGGATGACGATGGAGAACTCTCGCTGCTCCGTCAAGGTCGGGAACGAACTCACCGAGACCTTCAATGTCAAAAAAGGTTTTAGACAAGGCGACGCACTGTCATGTGACTTTTTTAACATCATCCTGGAGAAGATCGTGCGTAACTCACAGGTCAACACCAGAGGTACGATCTTCCAAAAGTCAGCTCAATTGCTAGCTTACGCCGACGACATTGACGTGATTGGTCGAACACAGCGAGCCGTCAATGATGCGTTTGCTGGCATTGAAGCGGAAGCGGCTAAAATGGGTCTGGTGATAAATGAGGGCAAAACGAAGTACATGCTGTCATCAAGGAAGGACACTCACCATCGGCGTCTCGGACAGAGCGTCACACTAGGCAGCAGAAACTTCGAGGTAGTCAAGGACTTCGTCTACCTCGGCTCCGCAGTAAACAGGGACAATAACACCAGTACCGAAATCAAACGCAGAATCACTCTTGCCAATCGCTGTTTCTTTGGGCTCAAGAGGCAATTGAGTAATAAAGCCCTCTCTCGAAAGACTAAGCTTGCTTTATATAACACCTTAATCATCCCAGTCCTACTTTATGGCGCGGAAACTTGGACACTACTTAAAGCGGATGAGGATGCCCTTGGTCTCTTCGAGAGAAAAGTTCTGCGTGCGATTTTTGGTCCTGTTTGCGTTAATGGCATCTGGAGGAGAAGATTCAACCACGAACTGTATGGGCTGTACAGCGGCATGAGCCTAGTCAAGCGTCTACGGATACAACGCTTAAGATGGCTAGGCCATGTAGAGCGTATGGACACCACTGCTCCGGCCCGAAAAGTCTTCGAATCTGAGCCATTGGGACAACGCAACAGAGGACGGCCCAGGATAAGGTGGCGCACACAAGTGGAGAAGGACCTCAACCAACTTGGAGTGCGCAACTGGCGGCAGCTGGCGAAAGATCGTGCTGGCTGGAGAGGCATGTTGGTTGAGGCCCAGGTCCACCCCGGACTGTAGCGCCACAAGAAGAAGAAGAAGACCTTTGGGGTGAGAGCCGACGCACTTAACCACTATACCACTGCGACCACAAATAACTTGCGGATTGCTTGGATGATATTGGTCTTAAGTACACGAAACGCTTGCGAATTGTTGATCGGCCTACACAAAAAAATTCGAATTGGTAAAAATCGCCTCGAAAGCGGTCGATTGACATCGACATATCGGCTGATAACACGATTTGAGAAATTCGTGAACAGAGGATCGATCTTGGCATGAGCTGTGTGGCTAGTGGGCTGTCCTGAAGGAACCGTCCAAATCTAAGACTTCCGTTTCAGGAAAAAATTTCGTTTAACATGATTCTGTAACGGAACAATTAACGATTGTTTAAATTCGAAGAAATGGTAAAAAGATACTAGCACTGTACAATCCGCACCAAACTGCCAATCATTTCATCCGGCAAATACATGATACTGTCTTTTTCCCAAAACTTAGAACAGCAAATAGTGTCAGTCAGTTTATGATTTAGATGGCCCACCCATTAAATTAAATTGCGACACAAAATCAGTTGTTTCCGTGCACCCACATAGGATTTAACAATTTCATGTTGATTGAAGATTTTTCAAAAATAATTTTCGTATTCATCTTTTCATTGGAATTACCGTTACATAAAACTAAACCTCCACTTTTACCTCCTACAAATTTTAAAACATTCCCATGAACGGCTTTTAAAGGGACCTTTCAACAAAAATTGTTTCGAATATCCTATCCCAAGCAGTTTTGTAAATTTTGAAAAACAAAAAACGGTGGTTTCATTTAGGAAACGTCAATGTATGCATTTATTGGAGAATGTTAAGATTTTATGTTTTCGCACAATAAATCTCAGCCGGGGCCAACAAATCATGTTCATGGGGAATGGAGTCTTATAAACCGATACGACTTACGACTGAGAGTGGGTCGCCTTGATTTGGGCGTTGTATGCATGATATGGTGAAGGTATAGAGTTTCGGCTTGGAATGAATTTTTGTGCATAACTCTGTACATATGTTCATAAATATTTATGGATTAAGTATATTTTGTACAAGAAAAACCAAACGAAACCATATATCAGTGGGTAAAACTTGCACTTGCCCATTAACAAAACTGAGTAAAATCCTGAAACCTATAAATGATTTCTGAAAGTATCCTTTTTGGCCAAAAAACAGTCTTCAAAATGTAGCCGAAACCCTTAGCCAACTCAACAAATGAAATAAAGACAGAAAAAAAACGAAAAACTTTCTTGTCGCAGTCCCTGTAAATTTTGAGAGCGTACCTGTGGTGCAACATATAAGCGGAATGCCTATCTCCAGCTATCTTCACTGCATCTCAGCAATGCGAAAAAGAAAGCTCACAAATTCCAGCACCCGCGGGGAGTCAGGGGGCGCAACCTAAGAAACGACGACAACGACGATCGTCATGATGACGCTGCTGCCCGCAATGATGACAATGATGATGTTGATGGCGATGGTGATGGTCCACCACCGCCACGGCATCGTGATTCGGTGTCGCCGCTGAATGCCTAACTTAAAAATTCCTCAAAAAATGAAAGAAAAATCTTCATCTTCGGCGCGCAACAACGACGAGGGGGCTCCTCAGATTGTTATTTTCATGTTGAGCTCCATTTTTTTTTTTTTCACTTTATTCGGACATTCTGCTTCACCATCGCCAGCACCACCGTCGGGTCCAGCATTTCTGGCCACAGAGTTGCTTCTTCTTTGCTGGACCCTGCCATGGAATTTCAGCATTGTTGTTTCTTTTGTTGCTGCTCTTGATGTTGTTGTTGTTGGAGGCCGCAGCGCGAGCCCATGCCACCATATAATAATAAATTCTTGTGTTCTTTGGCGTTCTTTTTTCGATTTGGATGTGCGGTCGTATGTGTGTGCCGGTGCTGTGGACTGGTATTTTTTCCTCATTTTTGCCACTTTTTTCTGTTCAAATCGCTTGCTCCTTTTTGCAATGCTCGCGCGTACATGCCGCGCTCGGGGAAACCTGAAATACCTGATGGAGCCCAGAGACCCCGAAAATACAGCGGCGACGACAGCGACGGCGGTGGTAGTGACGGTGACAAGGAGTTCGTTCAGTCGTCCAGTCACATGTACGCTCCGTCGCTCAGTCTTAAAATTCCTTGCACCGCGCCGTGCTGAATTCCATTGGCCAAAGCCGTGCCTTGACAGGCTCCAGGCCTTTTCGTCGTTTTTTCGCCCATTTGCCTCCGCATCTCTTCAATGACCAGCAGCAGCAGCCGAATGACAATGACAAAGCGACGCGTGAATACTTTTGCGCTGAGTTGGACCGCGAGAGTGATTGAGAGAGCGCAAGCGTGTGCGCTGGAGCGCGCGCGCGCGCAAACCTTGCTCCCTCGCTGTAGTAGTAATAACTTTAGGATGTCAGTCATTCGGTCGAGGCGGTGAGCGGGTGGGCGCAGCAGCGCAGAGAGTGGACACACAGCCGAACCAGCCAAGTCCAGCGCTTGCGACGAGCAACGAACAATCGTGATGCGGGCCCAGTAAACACTCTGGAATGCGCCCTCCAAGCTGCTAAGCTGGTGTAGGTTAGTTAAATCGTTCGCCGTCGTCGCCTGGAGTTTATTTTTGTTTTACGACGAGTCTTTTCTTCGTTTGCTTTCAATTCAGCTTCACCGCGATGTGAGTGTGTATGCGTGTGCATACTTGAATTTCACATACAATTAACTTTATATGAGCATATTTTGTGATTCGCGATTGAAGTGTTGCCAGATGGTTTTCGCTATAAGGAAGATGGCCAAGTTTTGAAGACTCAAAGAGGTTTGAGGTTTGGGGGGTTGGCTGCTCTTATTCTCCAACTTGATGTTTTTTGTGCGATTCAAGGAACTTTCGGTGTGGACAAACGCGCTACTAAAACCACTATTGCCAATGCCACTCGCAAATTTCAGTCCTAGGTTATAGCAGCTGTAGCAGAGAGTATACGCAAAGACCGGGAAGAATCGATTCGTCGTCGTTCTCAACAGAACTGACTATGTGCTTTCGGAAGCACGTGGTCTCGGTATGTTCTGGCACGTGGTCTCGAGACGATGCTACGAGCCATACAGCGCGTAAAATAATGGCGGTATTGGGAAGTTTAGATCGTTCGATCTTACCCCCTTGAATTTTTTCTCTGGCCAGGATTAATGCCGTCGCTATGCTCGAATGAGCCGCTCAAAACTAGACCCTTCAATTGAACCACCTCGGACTTAGTAGTGGCTAACATTTACATCGTAGAATTTATAAAGAGTAAATGCCATGAACTGCTCTTTTAACCGATATTAAAAAATATTAAGCTCACTTCGAAGCTATGTATTTTATTTAAACTTACAAATCGAACCTCACGATGAATGACTCTTTACAAGTGTCGAAATCACTTAAACCCGATTAGCTATTATTGTGTTACAACAGAATCTGTGTCTATTCGCTACTAGTACCACCATTTAGTTTTTGGGATGAAGGTCCTTATTAGATTAGAGTCCACTTTAGGTATGTCGACTACTGAAGTATAATTCTCAGGGTTTGTTTAATAATGGAGGCCATAATTGAGCAGTTGCAGCGAAAATGTGCTCGGATCTCCCTCTTTACTTTGTCCAAACACCTGTTGCAAATGCATTATATGGTTATACTTTTGTTGCTTTTTAGTTCAATTCCCATTTAGGGTTTTAAGGACATACGGTATGTCTTGTCAATTTAGATCTTTTTTGTGGTGATTCGAGTGCTCTCCTTCTCGACTATCGATGTAAATGACGATTCCCTTGTATTTTTCGGTCAATAAGTACCCTCACGAATTAACATCATTACTGTTCCTAAAGCGCTACAGTCGTCTCTTAGCCTAGAAGACTCCAGTCAAATTCATTTACTCCTTTCATAATATAATATTTATGTAATCCAGTGTTGGGCGCCAATTCAGTTCATTCAAACGAATTGTATTTCCACTTTCCACTGTGGACAAAAAATACCGAAATTTATTTACATATCAAAATTCGTTTATCCCTCTCATTATTTTCTCCCCCGTAAAGTAGTCCTTGAAGCAGTCCCCAAGAAATACACTTGCCCCAAAGTTTTTTTTTTAATTTTCTTTTCCGGTACAGCGTTATTTCGTTTAATACGGAAAATTGGGTTTTAGGTGCTACAAAGGGACACGTACAAAGATGTGAAATTTGTCGGTGGCAGTACTGTTAACTTAATGAAAATCAAAGACTTTTGAGTCTGGTGTTAATCCAACGTGGAGGCTCTGTCATTCGTCACGTCAGTTTGTAAAATCAGAAAGGGGCGCAACCATTATAACATCGGACAATTGAATAAAGATCGGCAAATAATCTTGACTGCTAGTGCGAATCAAACCTTTTACGTTTACGTTTTGGTTAAGCCGAATGACATGAATATGAATACTGAAGGGAACGAAATGACCCTTTGTCTTTTCAGTAATTTTTTAATTATAAGCGATCGTTGCTAAGGTTGTTGCAGGCTTCGCCGAAAGCCATGTTGACAATTACTTCCATGATGTGATCAACAGATGGCGCAGCTTTATTATTATATATTATATTCAGGAAAGAGACTTTCTCTAGTACAGTCCGGGGTAGATATGGTCCGTACCATGCCTCTTCATCTACCAAGGTCTCTCGACAGGTTGGCTGAAGTCCCACTGTATGTCCTCCTTGCGGTCCCTCTCCACTGGTGTCCAAAATTTCAGACGAGTTGGTCCTCTGCTTCGTTGTCTAAGTGGCTCTGATTAAAACGCTCTTCAGGCTGCATATTCGATGGTGTTGGCGTTTTAAGTGTAGCATACATGACAAGGCGCATGCCGCAGTACAGCCTGTAAGGCTCATCTTTGAATCTTCTCCTCTAGATGCCATCGACGGAAATAGGACCAAAAATCGCACTTTTTTCATCACTATGTATATAATTGTTTAAATATTGAGAACAAACCATTCGGGAGTCATCGGATTTATGATGGGGACTAAGACCAATTTAAGCAAACTTGTCGAAAGCAGTTGTAACGTTTTAAAATTTGTATTTCTTGAACTTGGAAGACGAAAACTGTCAAAAAAGTTGAAGCCGTTATGCAATCAAAAACGAAAATAGTCAAAAAAGTTTAAGTCACCATTTCCGATCATTTAAAAACAGTGGTAATGATCCAAAAGCGAGAATACTGGATGCCGTATATATAATGGAACTAGGAAACGTTAAAAGGCTACTGAATGTCTGAATGCTGTTTTTGAGCCAAAAAAATAAATTTCCATTAGATTGTTGCAGATGATAGATAGTGAGTTCATTACCGCAGCGGCCATTACTCACAGTCGTCAGTTCACAGCCAAAAAAAATTATATGTTTTGTGTTTTATGGGGGTGGTGTGTTATGAGCTTCTGTAAACGAATAAAACGATAACAGGCGAGGTCTATCAACCACAATTGAGGCGTTTCAGTCGAGGATTGAAGGACGAACAATCGAAAAGGTCGTATGCCACGATGACTTTACTTTGAGGCAGGGCCAATACAAACGTATTTAAAATGCTGAAATGAGAAGTCTTAGACCAGACAATGCATCAGCCAATTAGTATTTGTTTAATTGCAAAATGGCCGGAAGAATCAGGCTTTTGAAATGATGGTGATGTCAAATATTGAATCGATTCGTGGATAGCAGATAATTCAAACGATTTATTACGGTACAGAATTTATATCTTTCTAAAGTAATGGAAAAAGTTGTGTCGAACAACCGGCATTCTTTGCATATAAGACTTGTCACATATTTTTGAGCTGAAGCATGGGTTAACCTAAATATTGGTTCTTCTAGAACTGAGTTAAGCCTTTTCTATTCTATTTTAGTTTTAGTATCAACTGAATTAAAGTAAGTTTAACATTTTCAAAAGGATTCAGTGGAAGTATGTATCGGTATTTTATCGAGAGACTAGTGAGTCTGGTTTGTGTACACGTAATTAATTCTTAAAAATAAATTCAAAATGTATAACGTATATCTTTCAAAAGAAATCTGTCACAACATTGTCATTAAACAATTCAAGATGCTAATTGCATGGAACGGATCAGACATTCGTCTGGTTTAGGGAATAAAAACGAAACACGTAAGAAAACTAAGAGCCTGTTCTCGAAGCTAAAAACATGGAAATGAAAACCGCCCTCCACATTCTGTGTACCTGGATGGCCAGGATGCCCTCAAAACTTCCTTCTTCCGGGGCATATAGAAATCTTTAAGATCCTGTGTGAACTAAGGTTCTAAGCGTCCTGAACAACTCCTATCTCGTTCGACCTATAAACGGTCTAGGTTTCCCTATTTAGTGTGGCGTTGCAGTAGAAACCTTCTCACTGGCCATAGCGGCTTCCTCAGTTGGTAGAACCTTTTACTGTCTCTGCATCGTGAGACCGGGTTAAAGAAAAATCGCTTAAAACTTGGCAAGAGTTTTAGCACACATTTTGAAAAAAATGTGTTTCTTACCGTCGCGTTGGCGCGCAATACCTAACCGCGTTTTCGTTTTGAAAACAAGTATAAGAAAATGACTTACACCAAATAAATTGACTTCAATTGTTCATGAAAACTTAATGGAATCGTTTACTCAAGAGGATGAGTGACATAAGGAAAGTTTCTCTTGCCAAGCATTGCATTGTCCGCTTAAGGGAATAGTCCACTTAAGAGGTATGTCCACTGAGAAAATGTTTCCCATTTGAGTGTATTTTTTAAGTCAATCAAAACTCAAATCCCGTCTAGAACTTGCAGTCCTCACAAGTAAGTTCAAAACCGTTTCAAAATTTAAAACCGACTCTGAGCTGAGCAATTTCAGTTGTCATCGCTTGAATTATGCCCCATTCTCGCATTATTCAGATGCATTAACAACCCATTCTTAAGTCAACTCAAATAACCTTCCAATCCTCGATCAGCAGCCGTCCTCTATCTCGTTCCCACAACAAAACGCCCATAGCCGACCAAACACAACGCGAACACCTGGCAACGCTATCCCGCTGAGATCGCATCAAATACAATCCAGCTCGCTGGGCTGGCACACACCACAAGTAGCGCGATTAAGCTCCACGCACCCAATCTCCTCGCATGTGTTGGTCACATTCCAATCTATTGTCACGGTATTGGTGTGGCAGTGATTTTGTAATCGTATTGGTTTGACTCGGTGTTCGTCGACGACGACGGATGGTGTGGATGTGGATGAAAGAAAACGACAAGTATCTACGGGTGCTCACTTTTCGATTACGATTTCTAGTTAGTTTGGTTTTCGGTGCTGAGCATTCCGCAGTGTTGGCTCCCGCAGCACAACGCAGCGCAACTCTCTACACAAGACAGCGTTTTACTTAAGATTTTCCTCTCTCTCCATTCCGAAACGCACGCCGCGCCGCACTGACGCGATATTCGAGCGCGAACCAGGAGAAAATATTTGTTTCTTGTTTTTTTTTTTTCAAAAATATTTTTTTTTTATGAAACTCAAACGCTGGAACTTTGAAAGAATTCTGGAAATTAAAGGAGAAACGATCGCGAATAGTGAGAAGTGGTAGAGGTGATAAAAAGTACGCCCCCCGTCTAAGATTTGACCAAACAATTTTTTGAAGTGTAGCTTGGAATTTCACTATAGCAGACCATTCAGTGGCGAGCTTGTTGTTGTTGGCGTGTTTTTGTTTTTAATCTATTGAAGATCTACTGGAGAGATATTGTATCTCAGCAAAGTGTATCTCTCGCTCTGCCTGGAGCGCACATACCAAACGATCGTCATTGTCGTTCGTAGTCGTTGTCGTCGCTGTCGCTGTCACCGCTCGTCGTAGAGTCTTCATTGTCGTCGATCGGTTTGACTACAAACCACGGATTGGATTGGCTTTGGATTTACCTGCTTGTTGATTTTTTTTTTTTGCCTGCTGCAACATATCGTATCTCGAGTCTTTCTCTCACTCTCACCCTATGTGTGTGTCCGTCGTCCGCTCTACACGCAACTCTACATTCGTTTCCATCGCTCTCTCATTCGCTCGCTCGTTAGATAGATCATCCTAGCTCACGCTCTTACTCGCTCTCGTTCTCGCGTGTCTATGGATTTCGACGATAGATTTTTGTTCGTTTGTATGAAATAATAATAAAAGATACTCGAGCGAAAAAAAAATAGAAAAAAAAACAACGAATTTCATATAATAACTGAGAGAAATACTTCGCGTATCTAGTAACACTACTTCTGTTTACATTTGTGTTGGTTCGATCGAGAGAGTACACAAAAAATACAAAAAGAAGAAATATTTTCGAACTCGTTGGAATGCAGCACGATCAGGTCTAGAGAGGTCAAATATTTTACTGAAAGAAGAGAAAAATAAAAATAAAAATAATTTAATCGTCAACTGCGGCAACAATAGATAGAGATCGTGTTGATCGTGAGTGTATGCCTCAATGGCAGTGTGTCGTCGTCGATCTGATTAACTTTTCTGTTTGCGAAAAAATATCCAGGCGACAGCCACTAAGTGAATTCATCAGGTTTAACACCCCGCTCGGCTCAGGCCGCAAAGATACAGGAGTATCTATTCCAAACTTCGATTCAGTGTGAAATTCAGTGCTGGAGAAATTCACGTCCATGAAGTCGTCGTCGTCGTCGTCGTCGTCGCCGAAGAAATACACAAATTTGAATATTTTTCTGCTTTTCGGTCGATCAGAGTGATCGTGTGAGTTCTTCGGGTTTTCGTTTCGGGGTTTCTTGTGATCGTCGCACCAGCCCAAGGCTCAGCCACTACAACCACCACCATTCACTTATCTTTTGCTAGTTCTGCATTCGCCCTCTTATCACGTGTGAAATAAGTGTAAATACATGCACGAGAGTGTTTATATAAAAATAAAATAAAAAAAAAATAAAATAAAGCAAAAAAGAAGAAGAGAAGAGAAAAAAAAGAAGTATATCTTGCATCCATATGCATGTGAAATATTTTCTGCTTGAAGCATAAAAGTGCAGTGTGTGCAGTGTGTGACCGTCACCGTCAATCCGGGAATTTTATTCATCGAGTACACGCTTTGCCGCTTGGCTGGGGGATTTTATTGAAACATTTTCTCGTACAAATCTGAAAGCATATACATTTTTTCACTTGAATTTGTATCTTACGGATTAACTAGGAGAGCCACATACATTCGGACTAACATATGGACACAATGTGTTAGCACTGTGCGCAGGTAAATTATGACAAAAAAAAACACACTCAAATTCCTTCTTGTACTAAATCTGTTGTTTTTTTTTTATTTGTGAGCGCTTCTGGCAATGCAGTGGCCAGACGCGCAAGATAGCTCTAAAGGTTAACGCAGTAAGGAGACATTAGTTTTTCCTGACCTTGTGTGTGGAATTTCGAAAGGGAAATCACATGTATGTAGATTGCTTGGCATGGACGGGGTGTTGAGATGGAATGTCATTTTCTCGGTATCGAGCGGTGGTATGCGGTTCTTATGAATTTCATAGTTCGCCGGAATATGTGACAAGTCTGTGGACGGGTTGAATAGCATTGTGCTGCTTGGATGGCTTGGGCTCTTCTTAGAAAGCGGCAGCGATGGCACATTGCATCAATTTGATGGGGACAGGTGCATTCAATTGGAATGAAATTCATTTGAATTTTCTCTTATTCCACGAATTTTTGAGAATTGGGGGAATTCTTTTGTTGTTGTTATGATTTGACTGTCAGCATACACTGGAATGTGGTTTTAATTTTCAAAAAACGAAGACGCATTTCTTAATTTTGTACGATGCCAGATGATGTTTCAAATTCGTTCGTAAGATATTTGTTGTCTTATTTTTTTTGGATTTGACTTGTCAGAAATGATTGAAATTTCGAGCAAACGTACATTTCGTATTTATTCAAAGAATGCCAAATGTAAGTTATAACCTAAAGGCAAATTAAAAACCGGAAACAAAATTAATGTGAAAAATTTAGACCAAATTTGGATATTTTTATTATTTTGCATATTGCATGTCAAACAGTAGATTCTAAATACTGTCAAATGCTTAATAGTACCTTTTAAAAATTTTCCCTTTTTTAAATAAATTTTTTTTAAATAGTTTAAATGTAGGTGCATATGTGGCCCCGACGAGAAGCAAGAGTTTTTGATCGGGAAAATACTTTAAGCACTTAAACGGGGCTTCCTAACTCAAAAGCTTACTTGTACAGGTAACTGTGTCATAAGCCAGTAAACAGTGGCAACTCTGCGCTGACTTCGTCATGTCGTAATGCTTATGGCCCAAGTACGACGTAGATTTAAGCGCATCCCTTTTTCGCAGCATCAGCTTCATAGCAGCAGTAAAAGCTTAAACATTCTAACAGGTTTGCTTACTGGTCACTGCACGCAACGGAAAAGGCAATTTCAACCATCCTGCGAATGATTTCTGTAGGAGTTGCAGAGACTCAGAAAAAATGAATGAGTAAGGATCAAGATCGACTTTTCATTTATTAGAAAACACAGCGAACTCACCAAAAATTCAGATCTCTGACTAAAAGAAATTTTATACTCAGATCGGGGTGGTTTTGGCAGTCGTATGTTGCTGTCCAGCACAAATCGTAACAGGGTATTTACAGAGCATACAGAATGGACCTTCAGGTCCACTGGGTGAAAAATTATTTCTCAGATATAAAGCCCTTCTAACCAAATCTTACCTAAAAGGTGATTTATTCTTACATCGATTAAAAGACTTTTTCATTGGGTCTACAGCAAATTTTAGTCTTTCCCCCGACATAAGACTCAACTGTGCTGACATGATAGATCGACTTCATAAGTTTGCTGTCAACTCTGAGACAAAATCAGGAATTAAGGCAGAACACCTCTAGGAAAAAACAATAATTACGAAGAGTCAGATAGATGTCATAACGAATACTAAATCGGGTAGAGGGTATTTCTGAAGATAAATTACATTGCAGAGCAAAAAAGTGTTCGCTCAGTCCATTCTTACACTCCGTAGTTTGACTGTGCATCCATTTCATTTTAAAACAAATCTCCTTTTTGGAATCTAAGACACTTTTCAACAACTTAAGTTACGAAGTATATCAAACTCATCAATTTATTTCCTTGTCCATGTTCTTGCTTAAGTCCTTATCGAATTCTATGTACAATTTCTTCTCTGAGATTTCGTTTCAGTCTTTCTCCAAAATTCGGCGTCAATGTCCTTGTCTAAGAGACATCGTTTTCATTTTCATCTAAAATTTATTGAAGGACTTCTAAGGCGCGATTATGATATAAATGACAATGTGAATGACTGCATTGACGCTGCTTCAAGTCGTCAAGACCATGTTGCATAGCGTCCGCGATCACTTAATGCTTTGACTCGATATCCGATTTTTTTATTTAACCAAGAAACTAAGAATCAAAGATTCCATGCCAATGCTAATAATTCTTAATAACTGAGTGGCACTACAGCCCACAAAGAGACCAGCGCCGAGCGTCTACAGGAACTACTCGTGTTGTGAAGGGACCTACAGTTCCTTGCCGACTTCGAACGGCGAGATTTGAGAAGCTTTTCTAGACAATTAGTACTTTTTGAGTGTTGTCAGCAACTCGAAAGAGGTGGTGCCGTAAAAAAATGCTAGGTGTTCCGTCCGGGAATCGAACCAGACCTTCGGCGTGTGGGTCTACGCACTTAGCCACTACGCCACGGCGACCACTTTCCTCTTAGTTAGGATCGTATATTTTCCGCTGGATTTTTCGGTAAAAACTCATACAAAAGCTGTCTGCCTTGTCCTTTATTGCTTAGGTTAGCTTCGACTCCGTATAAAAAGTTGGGCGGGATGAAAGTCCTGTAGAAAAATGATTCTTGTTCTTCGCGTTAGAAGTTTTGACCCTGCCAGTAGGACAGGCCAAAATATTACCAGTCCTCAAAAATGTGGCTTACAGAGTTAACGCCCCGAGGAAGAGAAATTACCTTTATGCTACAAACCGTAAAAGTGAAGAAATAAAAAAAATATATACGTTGTGACTTGCTCACTAAACATCACTGAGGTGTGCCGATTTACGGGTATAAATGTCAAGCTCTCTCGTTTATGTCAGTCAAAGCCAATCTCGCAACAGACCTCAAAACTCTAAACCTCAGTCAAGATGTCCACCCCAGGAAATCGCTGTCAAATGTCATCCTTCATCACTTTCTCTTGACATATTGTATTTATCACTCAATTGTTGGTTCTTTGAGAAATACCCTCCTTTCATCCACCGAACCGTGAAATTAATTTTAATGTCTTCTTATTCATGTTTTTTTTTCTTGCTCCTCAATCCTCCTCCGGTGGGCTGTGCCCCCCAAAAATCAAAATGAACACGGAAGACGAAAAAACAGAATCCAGAAATAATTCCACGCATGAGATGCTTCGGCAGTATGTTCAAAGTTTGCGTGTGCTACAACCTGTTGCGAATGTAATTACTGTGAGATAATAATACGCCCAGTGGACTTCTGAACTTCTGGCATTCGGACCAGCCAGATTCACTCGGGACACGATTCTATGGGCGTTTCAAATTGAGCTCCACGATTTGGCGAAGCCTTGATTTAAACGTCGTTGGGGCAGCGAGCAATTTCAGTTGGGAAGGGGGAAAACCTTGAAAGGTGTTGTCTCATCTTTGGAATTTTTCAAATGATTTAAGTGAAATTTTGATTGATAGACTGACACATGTCGGTTTGAAGTGTGTTGCTGAACAAATTGAATTGTAAGTTTTTTTCTTAATTTTTCTTTTTTGTGATTGTCTTCTGTACAATAGGTTGTTTGAGAATGATTTCTTGTGCCTTATGGTAAATGATTCGGAGGAGTTTTGAAAATCTCGAAATGAAGCCATCGGCTGCTTACATGAAGTCACTTTGAGACTCAGGGAATCCTTAAGAGATGACTGAATTTGCAACAATGAAGGGCAATTAATTGTGTTTGGCGTGACAATTTTGAAAAGCAGACGTTCTAAAAATTTGTAGTACAATTTTGGAAATATGTTTGTTTTACAATTGTAGAAAAGAAAGGGGAGCCCAACAAAAGAAGCTGTCAGTTTAGAAAGATTTCAAAAATTAATCTTAATTGTAGATTCATTTCAGAAAATCCCCATAATATTCTCAAAAGTTTTCGATTTAAGGCGTAGTTGGCAACAAACTTTAACTTGTAATCTTAAACGGGTACGTTCAACAAGAGCTTTGAATCTTTTTGTGAAACTTGGCATGACTGAAAATGTGCAAGAAACAAAGATGGACGCAGATGCTCGGTTGAAAACGATTGTCAAGTGAAATCAACGTATTTTTCGTTTCTTTGTGACTCTGTCAAACGTTAGTTTCGTCTGTCATTAAATCTAAACTATTTTCGTCAATTCTTTAAATTTGCGTACGAAGAGTTATTGTATTTTCTGAAACACTATCAGATCATCTGATTTATTCTCAATCCTGTATCCTTTTCACAATCGTCTTCAATCACGCCAAATGAGAGTCTTAAAGTTTTCGCCGCAAAGCAAAAATGTGTTGATCTTAAATCTCCTCATTGACACAAGACGCAATGAGGGTAATTTATTCATCTCACACCAACACTGGATTCCTTTTCGGCATTTGCCAAGCACATCTTTCGACGGGATTTAAATTCACACATGCATGTGACATTTTGAGATTCTCGTTCTGTCTGATTGTGTGGTGTGATCTGCCGTGGCGTGGTCTTATGGCGGCGGTCTAACGTGAATCACGTGTAATCCATTTCCTGTATGCAAATCGAAACATATCGGACGTGAGCAATTTCATTAGAATTTCTTTACAAGAAAACGAATGTTTTCTGCGATATTCCAGGAGATTGAGACGGTGGTCGTCATTGTAATGGAATTGCAAAACGCAAATTTGATGGGTTCGAAGAAATCAGTTCTTCGTGAATGACGTGAATAAATTGAAACCATCAGAGGCGGGCAGAATTTATGTTCTTGACCATAAATTCTACCCGCCTGTGATGACTTAAGAGGATCCCTAATATGGAATAGTTGTGTGCCGATCGAGACACAATTCAAAATTCGAATTTTCAAAAATTAAAGAATATTCTTTTTGTTGAAGTGGTTTTCAAGTTTTAAGGATTTATATTTTTTAAATGCGACTTGACGGTGTCTTAAAAGCACATGGTAGCTCAGCTGCTAAATTTCCAAATTTTGTGGGTACTCATCCATTGATGTCAATCCTGTTTCTTCAGTTTTATCGAAATTATCTCAAGTAGTTCCCTTCTAAATCTGCCATTCCCTCAGAAGCAAACTAATCAATGAGTCAAAAACAAAGCATTGCAAGGGTCTCTGTAGCAAATGAGTCAGTTTTGCTCAATCTAGAGCATCATTTTACACGCATAAACATGCCACACTATCTTGGAGCACCACTTGAAGTGTTGAAACATTTACAGTCGATGAATCACTTCCTTAGCAAATTTAGGCCTGATTTCACTTTGAAAACGCACATAGACATATATTCTCAGGCATTGTAATATAAAGCCTTATCTTCGTTCATGCCGAGAAAAGGGGGTGAATGCTTTTAGATTAGCTTTCCACTGAGATAGAGCTAGTATTTGACATCTGTTTTGACATCTGTGTGCATGAAACTAAGCTACATATTTTTGCAGACTATTGACACATATGTAGACAGACATTTAGTACCAATTTTGTAAATTTAAAGGTATGTTAGTCATTTATTCAACTGTTCTTAATGAATTTTGTGAAACGTACTCTTTTTACATTCCAAAAAAATGATTCGCGAAGATGTCAACAAATAGGACTTGTTCCCATATTTGAAAATTGCTTTGTCAATCAAATATTGTTTCTTTTAGTTGACTGTTCAATCGGCAAAAAAGTAAGCTAATGCATGATGTACTCGCGAAACCATTTCCATTTACTTTTGACATTTCATCGCATTGGGTACCTGTCATTGTAAAAGTGACAACACTTTAGAAAGACGAACAGACGGTGAAAATGGTGACATTCATATTCAATTACCAAATCCGACATTATACTCTTCCGGAGCTTTGTCGTAAACAGTTCACTCCATCAAATATCGTGCCACAGACTCCGTTCTTGGCAAATGTTTGTCCTTTCCTTCCAAAGCGTATTCAAGAGAGGCGTCATTCATTTAGGGTTTTTAGATTCCCGACGAAAAACATATCCATAAATCAAAACGAACTTACCCTCGCAAATCCGAATACATCCCCTGCCCGTGATTTGCTGTTTACCATCTAAAATTATCTTAAAGTGATGTACCCCCTCTCATATCAGTCACAGAAACCCAATCAAGCACTGGCGACAAACCTCCACATCCCGCCCGTCTATAATAAACAACTAAGACCCTGACCTGACAAAACCGAGGAGACACACAAATTCCTGAGCATCATAATAAAATCCAAGTCCAGCTCATGATTCACTCCACGGCACTTGTTACAGGCAAACAAAGTCCAACTCAGTGTAATTATTACGTGTCACATAAATTGCGCGCAACTGGTGCCCGCAGTTCCCCAAGCACTTGCCACCGCATGGCCCCAAGTTCACTAGCAATCAGCAAAGAACTTGATTTCAATCCAACCAACCGACTATTAACTATTTTTAGCGAATGCTATCATTTACGTTGTCTAAGCCGATGGAAAGCGGTAACAGCACCAACAAATCGAACAGCAAACAGAAACGACAGCATATTCCAGTTGGACTCCGCTCACACCTCGGAACTCTTTGTCGAGCTCGGGCCGGCTAGCTTCTAATGGCGGCGCACTAGTTAGCTGTTTGGGAACCGCATTTTTCACCGACCGTCTCACACCGCCACTCGACTCTAATTGATTACCAACAAACGAATGACAATGCGGTCACAAAGGTGTGTCATGTCGATCCTATGCTGCCGCTAGAGTGGGCACAAGCAGAGCGTATCGCAAGTAGAGCTTGCCACCGCGCCGTCGCATACGTCTTCTGTTGTTTCAGTCCCCATCGACAAGGTGCCAGTCTTGTGTCTTGTCTTTCAAGTGCAGCCACCCGGCGTGTGTGTGGGAGTCGTCTTCAAAGAGAGAGAGAGGAGGAACTCTTCCCAAAGAATATCTTTCAAATAATAACGATTGTGGGGGATATTCAAATGAGATCAACGGCGAATCGATGACAGTCACAGGGGGCCAAGATAAATTGCCAAAATTTATCTCTCAGCTGACTTAGTTGATTGACGGACAGTTTGTTGAAGTATTCGACAGCGGTGATGTGTCATGTCTGATAACGGTTCTGTTCTTAAACAATGAATCGAGGGTTCAACACTCATAATTGATTGAAGTGGACTTCATGGAATTCGCAACGTTTTTATATCGAAACCTGGAGGTTGGTGGTAGGGGGCGACTCTGTTTTGGGGGCATTTGGAAACGGTCTACGAAGGAATGACGCAGACCGGTGCTCAAGGGTTATTAAAGTAGATTAGGTAACAGTGCTGGCCTTGCCGCGATGATACGTATTTGAAAGTACGTGTGTCACAATTAAATAGATTAGGTTCTATAATTAACGGTGATCGTTTTGAGTGATTGTGTATTTTTGGAAATTCTAAGGAAATTGGCAATACTATTGTTTTAGACTTTGGTGCGCTTTAAAGTTGTTTAACTTCTGCAACTTTAACTACTTCAACTGTTCGGGTTAAACATGAAATTAATAAGGTGGCACTGCAGTGCACATGAGACCATGGCCAAGTTTCGCCCACATCCACTCGTTTTAGGCCTGCTACTATTGCTCTCTCACGGGAGGAGCGATCCGCAGTTCTATGTCGACTCTGAGCGGTGAACTTGAAATTATGTCTAAGTGTCAGCAATTCGAGAGCCGTGAAAATCTATTGTAAGATTAATAAAGATCCTGGTCGCGATTCGAACATAGATCTCCAACTTAAGATAAGCGACGGCTACAAAATCCCGAATCGTAATGCTTTACTTCTTTACTTTACAACTTGTTCATGATTATCTGAGCCTTTTTAAGCGAATATTCGGCGAAGTCTGACGCATCTACCCGCTCGATTTTTGTCATGTTGAATGCTAAAATATTTCTTTTCCAACTCAAATTGAAGACTGGGTTACTGAGGGCATTCTATTGCTTTCGAAAATCTCCGTCAAATTGACACTATCAGTATTTTAATCTATATAGTAACTTGTAGAGTCATGACAGCAGTTTCAATCTTGGTGCGACAACTTGATTTACTGCTAGAAAGTTTTTCTGTTGTTGTTTATTACCATTCAGCCGATCTTCGATCATGTAGTAGATTAACAAATAGTGACGACAGTCTGACGCAGGTGATGAATTTTTGTTAGGATTTTAAACTTTTGCCATGATTTGTAGGCTTGAAAGAGGAAAGAACAGATGATAACACACAAGTTGGCATTTTGGCAATTCATTCAGCGTAGTCGAAGAAAATGATAAGATCTGTTGAGTACGATTTCTCAGACCTGCAGTCGTTGCCAAACAATTGTATAATACATCTTCTGAAAGACGAAATAACAATTTGAGAACCATTAGAAACTGGCAAATGCATGTCAAATTACGGTCTTTAGTTGTTTTAGCGGTCAGTAGTACGGTCAAAAGAGTTAAAAGATAACGATTTACTGAAATCTTGCTAAATACAAAGATAGATTTAAAACACCTAAATCCACTTCGCTTTTATGTTTAAAGTTAATCGACGATCAAATTACTCTTAGTCTTATCCCAAAACAGGGAGTTGGCATCACTCTTTCAGTATATTGGCATCACTCAGTTTTCTCAGCAAATTTTAAATATTGTTTGTAACTGCCTTAAAAAAAACAAGGTTTTCCAGCATCTGTCGAGACGTCAGATTGATTTTAACATTCAAGAAATTTTCTTCTGAAACTTGACTTCTTCATTTGTGGCCGCTGTGGCGTAGTAGTTTAAAGTCTTAGGTTCTAGAAACCGATTTGCTGCCAACACTCAAAGAGTATTACTTTGTCAATGAAAATTGCTATCGACAAAAAACTGTAGGTTCCCTTACCTAGCAACAGAATGATAACACACCCAACACGTTTTATTGCTAAAGAAGCTAGGCCCTTGTCCCTTGTGGGTTGTAGTGCCACTCAATATATTTTTTTTTTAACTTGAAAACACCAACCAGTGTCAGATAAATACACTCATTGTTCAAACAATAGCATTTCGAAAACAGAAAACCCCGTAAGCATTATGCCATACGACGGCTTAAATTTTCACTCAAAAGGTATTTGTCTGTGTCTTCACATTCCACTTGTCAAAAGCGAAAATTCCCCACAAATGCTGCCAAATTTTTAAATCTCACTTCAAGCAGCAAAAAAAATATATGTTATCTCTGTCTGATTTGGCAAACACATGTGTCACAGCTTATACACGCCCCTTCGCAGACACAGGATGTACATTTATTTGCGTTGTGTCACTGTTTGTTTAATCGTTTAACATTCCAAAGCGAAATCGTCTTCAAGAATCATCTTAACAGCCTTTTAATTCTGATGAAACGATACATTTCATCACACTTCTTAAAATTCAATCAGGTCTTCAATCAGCCCCAAGTCGAGCCCGCTGCCGACACTTTATCCGTCAATCCCGCATACTTGTCGTGTGGAGTCACTAAATTCCGACCTTAACTCGGTTTAAATTCCACAAAAACAAAAAACAACAACAAGTATCCCGCTCGCCAAGCAATCATTTTTCACATTTTTTGTATCTTTTTTTCGAATTGAAAAAAAAAATCACCTCACCGTGGTTTGCACTTACATAAACCACCACGCATACCAATCCTAAATACGAAGTCGACGTATGCACACCTAGACGCAAGGAACTTGACCGGTGGGTAGACTGCGGGACAGAGGGACAGAGCAAAATATCGCACAGCCATTAATCATAACAAGAAAGTCGCACGCATGCCATTGCACTTAACTCATGCTCTCGGTGCCATGCTCTGCGGTCACAGTCTGATTGCCAGGCATTCAGCTGTTCAGCGTTCGACTTGTGGTAAAGTTTACAGCGCCAAGTCGTTGATGGAAAGAAAAACAAAAAACCAGCAGAACACACACGCGCACACACATAAAACCCACAAAAAAACAAAACAAACCTCGGTGCATGCATTTTTTTCTCTTTTTCGTCTGTAATTTGTTTCGTTTCGTTTTCAGTTGTAAGACACTTGTCAATTTGTGGGACCGCAACCATGCGGATGACTCATGGAAAATCTCGTCGCCCGGGGCGCTGCAGTAGCTTGCCAGCAGCAGCAATGCGCCCCGTTGCAGACCAGAAGTTCGCCTATGGCTTTCGGTTACTTTCTGAGCTCATTAACATTATTCCTTAATTAATTTCGAATTCGGTAGTTTAACAACTTTTTGTTGCTGCCTTCAGCTGTTGCTGGCGTCTTGGGTTCTCTAATGAAGTTGCGAGACTTGTGGCGGCGTCGACACTGGTCGCTAGTCGCTCCAAAAATGACTTTTCGGATGGAAAAGATAGGTAGCAACTTTTACTGACCTTGTTTTGTTTTTCTCTGAAAATTGTTATTTCTCAACTTCATCATGTGCAACAGGGTGGTACGTAGTGGTTCAGTATCTTGTGATATGGTATTTGTTTTTTCTTTTGCCAATTTCATGAAAAATCAATCAGGTTACGTTACTTGTCTGCTTTAGTGGCCATGAGGAGTGATCAATGCTTTAACGGAAGTTCCATGAAAATGATAAATTTCAAGGTCCTACTTTTGGCAGGTAGAAATAACAATTAAAATTTTACTTTTCGTTGCATTTTTGAATGAAATTGAATGACACTACAGCCAACATGGGACCAGGACACAATTTCATTTCATCTAAGTAAACAGAAGGAAAGTAAGAAGTGAATTATATTTTGATACAACTTAAAGGATTAAACAATAATTTCTTGAATTGAGCGCTGTGAGCATTTAAAATAAATAAGATGAAGCTGTCAAACCAACTGTATAATTCGCTTATTGCATTGAATTGTCACCCTCTTTTTTCCATTTATCAGGATACGTTAATTCATTTTAAGGCATTTATTATTGACGACCGACCATAGTTACATTCACGTTATAGATTTATAACCTCTCTTAGCAAGCTGACAGGCAGATTTTACGTTCAAAAAAATGAGGGCGTATTTATCTTGTTTTTTTATTTTCAACTTCTCACTGCACTGCGATTTTGGCAAACTGTCAAACACACCTTCTTTCCTTTACACTGCCGTGGGGAGAATCAAGTATTAGTGGTGAGTTTGAACGATAATGGAAAGAAAAGAAAATGTTCATCATACGCCAGAGTATATTTCTGAATACCTATCGTCTCAGGTCAGGTTAGGTTAGGTTCGAGCGGCTGGTCACCTGCGAGGCAACTACACTTATGCCGCTGTTTCCTGTTTGCTATCAAAAGTATTGTGTGCTAGGTATTTAACTGTTGAGGTGTTCCGCTAATGTCACTAAATTCATTTTGATTCCTTCTTTTTGCTAGAGCTCGACAGTTTGGTTGGATGGAGTTTTACCTAACCGTCATCTCTGCAACTTCTCCAGAAGTCATTGTGTGGGATGGCTAGTCTGGAGGCGTGTTGTTCAATAGCACAGTTCTGACAATATATTTTGTCTAACCTGAGGTGGGATTTAAGATTATGCATTGGCCAATTGGCCTAAGCTCAATCTTTCTGACAACATTTTTTTCTATATGCCTTGAAAAGCGTTTCTTACTTAGCGAAGGGTATAGAGTTTTGTCATCTCTGGGAGAAATTAGCTCTTCGACTTCGCAGTTCGCCTCGATATCACTCTGTCCCGGCGTCCATATAAGGTGGATCTTCAGGTACCTAGGACACTTGAGAGAGATGTTTAATTGGAAGTTGTGATCTCCACTGAATAATTAGAATGATGATGAAGTAAATAGGAATTTAAGGAAAATTTGATGTACATATAGTAAAAAGGGCTTGATGGGCGGTAGTAGCAAGCCATTTTCCAAAATTTTAGGAAGCCATTTTTTCAGAGGAAAATAACTTTTGAACGTGTTAATTGCAGGTGACCACCTTCTTGAGGGGTAAAATTGCATAAAAATAAATTACACAAACAGTACAAACACTTATGCTACCAAACAATATTTCCTAGAAGGCAGAAGCAGTATAAGTGTCCTATCTGGAAATCTTTTTTCAGGGTTTTCAAGGGATTTTCAAAAGAATCGATAATAAACGCCAAACTCCAAAAACCTTGAAATGCCCAAAAAAACTGAATACCAAAAAAAATAAATATGGGAGACATGCTGCCCCTCTTACCCCCCTACATGCGGAGTCTGTATGGCTTGGTGTTTGTGATAAATTATCTCTTTTCTCATATTAATTTTTCACATAACTGTCAAGTCTTATGATTCTTAGATCTTAGGCATTTCAGGATTTTGGCTTTTTTGAGATTGGGAATTTCGAGATTTTGGACATTGGGAGTTTAAAATTTCTCGTAGCTGCCTGTCTTTGCTTTCAAAATCATGCAAAACTCTAAATCTAAAATTTTATGTTTGTCTGATATTTGGACGTCTCCGAAAGCCTCAATATAATCCGTTTGGGGCTTGTATGAAAATTGCAATAACTTGCAACAGTTCTTCTCTTTCTTAAAAGGACATAATGTATGTAATTGCAATACATTTTTTACTAAAGCCACATGAGGTAAAAATACTCAGAAAATGTCTGATCTTATTTTGATCTAAGTTCTGTCATGTGACAATGACAGTTTCGCGGGACAAATGAATTCAAGAATTTTGTTTAGACATTTGTAAACAAGTCAATTAATTCCTTGTCACTTTGATGAATATCGCAAATTTTATTATTGTGAGAGCAACAACTTTCCAATGCCTGCACTTGTATTTTATTCACATCATCGATATCCCTTGTTAGAACTCAAATTAAAATAAACCTAACAAAGGCAAAAGCCTCTCTACAAAATGAACACATCCCAAGCTCCGCACACCCACCTTACAAGATCAAATTCCCCATCAGCTGCAGCTCGTATGCCCCACCTGCAGTTCTACTATTTCAATTTTGAGTCACCCTGTCATCACAGTTCAAAGTCCGCGCATCGATAAAAAAAACCTACTATATAAAAATCGAGATTTTCAATTTATTAGGTAGTCGCTGAAAACAATTTTTTCCCCTCTTCTTCGTCTTCTTTTTTTTCTATCCAACCAACGTTATTTTTTATGAGATTCTTATCGTAAGCTCTACGCGCAAGCCAGAGCCTCTATCTACGACCCAAATATTGATCGATGACGCCTTGGGACAGCGGCGCGCCGCCGCCGCCTCAGTGAAGTCTCTCAGAAACCATCCGATACGATTGGAGCGGCTGCTGCAACGCATTTCTCGACATACATTAAGTGGAATTCCATGAATTCCATCAGATAGATCAAAATTAATTTATTCAAGGTTCTCCTCCTTCGGTTCGGTTTACTTTGTTGTAGCTCTGGCGGTGCGGCAACGACGAAACGATTCTACGTCGGCTGATACACGCCAAGAGTTTGCTTGAAGATTAAGTGTGGAGGTTATAATTGAGTACAGCAATTAATAAATTAAGTTTTTTCAATTTCCCTCCGCTAAGCTGGCCTCGCTTCGGAGGAGGAACGAAATCCGTATCAACGCTTGATAAATTTTCAAAACGAAAAGTTGACTTGAAAACTTTTCCCCTGCCAGTGCTGCATACGCATGTGCCGGGGGGGATCGCACACGCAGCAGATGGCGTGCTGTTCGACGGGCGACGAGAATGCTTTTGTTCAGCGCGAAGATTAATTATGGCATTTATGGTCAATTGATTTTAAGCGAGTTCCATCTGAGAGCAGTAGAGATTTCCGTTGTGCGCCCAAATCGAAGACGCTGGATTGTGCCCGTTTTATAAATATGCTAATTGAGGCAGAAATGCCTCGCATTCCACGGGGTGAATCATTAGCACCGAAAGAAGACATTAAATCTTCTTGACACCTAACTGTCAAAATGCATTTTATATTGACGTTAAAATGTGGCGACCATCTTTGTTGAATGCGCAGTGGTTATGTGTTAGCCATCCATCTAGCCCCCATCACACGAAAACAAAACGACGAAGAATAACAAAAAATGCCATTAGCTACGTCAGTGGTGGCGGTGAGGGGGAGATATCACTTTTCTTTTGACATTTCGGGTGGGAAGAAGGTTGTAAAAATAATTAAGCATTAATTAGCCGAGTCAAGTGAAAGATGTCACAACAAGTAGTGTTGTTGTGTGTGCGCGCAGGCCAATGATACGGGACCGGGGAGGGGGGGGAGGGAGAGAGAGAGAGATTATTTTAATTTTAAATTTATCGAGTCTTGCATTTGACGATGCTGGCGATGGTGGTTGTGGGTTGATGCATCCATTTCCGTTTATGGGCACAATTTTATGTTGTTTTGATGTGGCTGAAATCATTTGACCGGATCAGGACGGGTTTCGGGCTGGCTTTTATGTCCATTCGAAGTTTACTTCTGGGTTTTACGACGACAACAACTGGTTAAACTATTAAAAGTAATTTTGATTGCTTCTGTCAAAGAATTTTTGCAAGTTTGTGGGTTTTGCTTGAATGATCACATGTGCGCAAGATTGTGGGCAGATTACGTATTGAATAACTCTTTAAAATGTGACTTCATTCATTCAAAAGCTGTCATTTATGAAAGGCTTAAGGGAATTGCATAATACATTTTTTTTTATTACGAATTTATTAGAAATATTACGAAAAAATAGAAATCTTCTCTTGGAGGGGGCAATGTGAGTCTGGCAGAAAAAGGGTTTTGTTTGACAAAATTTAATTTCTATGATACAGAGATTTTAATGTCAACTTTGTATAGTTTCTATGGTCACATTCATTGCCTAGTTCTTCGAAGTCACACTGCTCCACAGGACCTATTTGGATCCCTCAATCCTCAAGGTTAAGGGTCAAAACGGTCAATAAATACGTTACACTTGGGGCCTCTTCCAAAACATACCCCATAGCCGTGAAATAACCCTTCTTTACTGAATTTGACATAAAGATAGCAAATGACTCCTGGAAGTCGAATCCAATATACCGCTTAACCAAGATTTTCAAGCAGGATACTGAATCTCGCAAAACGGAAGATAATTCCTCACCAAGGAGAAAACAGTGTCGTATAGTTGTTGGTGTCGCGCTTATCAACTTAGCCTTACCTCCACAAACTTCTCCTGAAACTCCAATGAGGCAGAGTAGAATCAGGCTAACATATTTAACATCTACAATGCCAGTGCCAGACGCTTTTCATACCTGGATTTATCTACAAGGAAACGGGTAGGGGAAAGAGCCTAAAAAGAAAAACAAAATTCCGAAATTCCTAAAAGCCTGAAAGGCTGAAATCCCGAAATGCCCAAAATTTCCAAATGTACAAACTCCTCAATTGCCAAAATCAGGAAAAACTTTGATGCCGAAAGAACCATTTTTGAGGAGTAGGTATGACGAATATCCTTCCCTTCCTCCTCATGCAATAACTGCTTGGGTCTCCCTGTAGAATTTGGAGTAGGAGCTGAATCCAAATGATCTAAAATCCCACAGTATTCAATTTGTGAAGTCTTATGATTTTTGCTTCTCCGGGACTTTGTGTCTTTTTGAGATTTTTGCCTGATACTTTCGGCATTTCGGGACATTGGGCATTTTGGAATTTTGCCTTTCCAGCATATCGGAATTTTGGGCATTTTAGGCTTTTTGGAACTTTCGGATTTTGTAATTCTATTTGTCTCCGTTAAGAATCACAATTTTTTTTATTTAAAAAACGAAATATAGTAGGTTTGCAACTTCATCTCCTATCAAAAATTGCAAATATTTCGAAAATATTCGTCACGTCGTCAAGTCACGCGTTAACTTTTAGGCTTTACTTCCTGTTATGGTTTTTGGACCTGTGCGGCATCTGGACTTGTGTGGTTCATGTAAAATTCAGTCACCATCTTGAACCTAAACTTATTAGATTTTGAAAACCTTTTTTAAAGCATGCCCCGTCTCTCTCTCTCTCTCTCTCTCTACTCTCTCTCTCTCTTTCATTATCTTCCCTTCTCTCTCAATTGGTTATTCTGTTGCAAATGGCATATTTGATCGTTGAAATTTAGTCATTTCTTTATTTGGAATTGTCCCAGTCATCAACAAATGAGTATTTTGACGAAATTTTCCCATTCTGAAATATGTTCATAATTTCGCAATTAAAGGACCAAACAAACAAGGTAATAAAATAAATAAAACAACAATTTGTTAAGCACGATAACAACAAGTGTAATAAAATTAAATCGAATCACTTGTTAAATCTTATTAAAAGCCGGTTTCTTTTCACTGCTTCTTCCTCTCTTCATGGGGAGAATGTTTAAAACCAGGAACATTATTTTTTGTTGTCTACATTCCGTGCTGTATTGTATTGTATATATTGTACGTATTGTTGTTCCCAACGTTGTTGCGTACATTTGATTAGCATGCACTAACTCGATGAGATAATGTTCAGAACCGAAGCAAGGAGATGCTTTGGAGGTTTGCCAATTTTTGTCAATATTATACACCGCCCTCGTGATCGTGTAATGTGTGTTATTGTTCTCCTACGACGAGAAGGGGTTTGCAGAACAGGAAAGATGTATTTTGAGGACTCACCCTAGTATGAATTTTTCATCTCCACTTAATCTTTTGCTGAGGTGGAATCTGTTTGAGTGAGCTAAGGTCCCGACAATATAAAATGCTTCCTTGTATTTCAGAGGCCATATTTTCCAAGCACCTCTTAAACCGTCAATTACGAGGAGATATAAAATTTAGTTTTTCAAAACTTATCGTGAATTGTCAATTGTATCTTATTCCTAACAAATATTTTTACTACTTATGAAAATTAAAATTTTTATAAAGTTTTAAGAAATCTTCAAATCAAAAATTAAATTTCTCTTTAATTTTTTATTTTCAGAAAATATTTCCGACAGCAATTCGCAGTTAGTAATGATGCAGCATGCGAGCTTTTTGTACCGTCAGCGCGCCACTAGAAGTATGCGCGTCATCAGCCGAACAACTATCACCGGGATCCCGATTTTTAGCTCTAAGGTATGACGAATCTCTAGCCCCTCCAGCCTGTCATAGTTTTAATGAAATTTCAATTAACTTCTTTTTGCAGATTGTTAGGAACGCAGCAACCCAGAACCCTATACTTCCTAGTCGATGCCAAGAGTCGAGTCAGAGAAGTGTACACACAAACATGCCTACATTTTGCGACGCAAGGAATGCTAGACACCGAACTCTTCGGTTTAGCAGTTCTAATAGGTGAGTCCCCTGTGCAAGGCACACATAATTTCACTAATAATTAACTGTGGGCATTACGGGCACACCGGGGGAAGATGACATGCTCATGTGTCATGCGTGCGCCTGATGGCGGCAGAGATGTGTGCAGGGAGCATAAAATAATTAACCGACGACGACAACGCGAGAGGAAATGACCGGAGAAAGTTTCAAAGTTTCACACACAATCCCCCTGCACAGACGTCGCCGGTGGTGACGACAACTGATGAGGACCGCGACACGCCGAATGACTCCTCAATCGTAGTCAATTCTACGAGTTCGCTGTTGAACTCTTTCGTTTTGTTTTTGTTTCTTTTTTTTTTTTGTGTGTGATTTTAATTTCGAATCCATTGCCTCACCAGGCCGCGTCGTTATCGGTCACTTTTATGTTAAAATCGCGCACACATCGATCGACTGGGCTGGGGACGTGTGGTTTGCATACACAGGCGCGCAAGCGTCGTCGGGTGCGCGCCTGTGTGTGTAACGAGTTATGAGCGGATGTACTAAGTGGAAATTATCTGCATATTTTATTGGGGCTAATGGCTGTGGGCGGCTGCGCGCGACTGTAAGCGGGTGACCGGACTGCGTCGAGCCAGCGCTAGGTGGAGCTAAATGAAATTCAGCAAGCTTTTCTTCAAGAATTTTATGAGCTTCAGTTTATGGCTTTTTAGTTAATTATTTAACGTGAGGTTTCACCAAAAACAGCAGACACAAAACAAAAACGAGCCGACGGCGACGGCGACGAGTCGTTTCGAAATTTCGTCTAAACTAACCCAATTTGTGTTTTACGAGGGTTGCCACTACTCGGCAATTTCGACAAAGCAGACAAACGCGTCTGTAAATAATTTTAATTGTTTGTTTATTGGATTTTATTCGATTTTAATGTGCCAGAGTGGTCGACTGAATGCATTCGTTTAAACTAGTTTCTTTTTGTTTCGATTTCGTTCCATGCAACCACCGCGGGGGTACATTCGTAGAATGGAATCCCTTAAATTCGCCATCTTGGTAACGACGTGTGATTAATTATCGTGCTCCTGATTAGCGGTGGCATGCGTGACGAACAGACAGCTGCCGTCACTGTCTTTGAATTCGTTTCGCGATGATTTCTCATTAAAATAGTGCGAATCGATGTGAATTGAACGTGAGCATAGTTTCACGTTTCAATCGCTGTGTTGTGTTATTTTTTCGCGCTCTCTTGTTTTTCATGCGAAAGAAATCTTTCACTTTGTTGGACCGTGAGTGGACGAGCGCCGCGTAGACTCCGTGCTATAGTTTCTCTTGGAACGCTGAAGACCTTGAGAAACAGTTTCTAGTTAACTGAAATGCGAATTATGAACTGTTACAGATCAGAAATCGAAACGGAACTGCATGAATGTAAGGGGGGCTAATCTTGTTGATTGCTGATTGTTGGTGAATTGGAATGGAATGCGTTGCGTGGAGACGTGAAGTTATTCACGTTTTCGACAAATGAATGACGTCAATGATGACTTATAGGAAATCATTAGGAAATAACTGGAATTTTTATGAAGAATGCTGTGGTCATGCGTCACAATTCAGCTGCGAAATTGTTGATATTCAAATTTAATCAGAGAAGGTTACACAAGCTCTGAATTTGACATTGCTTCTTTTTGACACAGAGCAAGCATCGTAAAGAGCATGAAGAATGTTCCAATCGGTTCATTCTGACCCCCAATCAATTGTCTTGTATCAAATCGGCTTAAAAATTGGATATCCTCCTTAAAGATCACACTCTGTAAGTCACTCACACGCTGACTTCTGAATTAGTTCCAATTGCGCTCTGGAAAATCCGATCTGAAGCGCATTTGCATTCCTTTCCGCCTCTATTATCGGAAATCGCAGCTAAGCCTTCGGACTTTTCCCCATCTCAACAACATTCCGAATTACTCGACATGCGTGCACCCGCACAAAGCTGATAAGACGATTTGGATTCAGATTAGACGCTCAAAAGTCTTGAAAAGCCATCGTTTCAAAGCCGACAGGGTGTGGAAATGTAATTCATGCATGTCGGAACTTTCTCTCCTCATAATCACCAGTAGCCACCACATTACCCTGCCTCAGATGAAGGAGGAGATGATGTGGACGTGGAATTCCAATTTATATCCCCCATTGATCCACGGCAGCACACACGGTCGTTTATTTCATTCGCATCCATTCATTAAATCGGCCATGTGCACACAGTGCCCGGCTGAGCGTGTGTCTGCGTCATCCCAACATACTACATCTTGCGCGAGTATCCGCAAGATACATTTGAAATTGTGTACCTCGTTCTTAATTCTGTATTCTCTCGTCTTCTATAAGAATAAGAATGATCTCACGGCGTACACAATGTGGGCGCGCGCGCACGCGTGCAAAATCAAAAAAAAAAAACAGCAATCCTCTAGATACTCATAACCCAGCCATCCATCGACAGAGCAGACCAAATGTTGCACAGAAGAATCCAAAACACAGGGCAAAGGAAAACTTCTCCGAGATCGGGAGGACGCAGAAGGAGACCAAATAAAATTGCAAACGAAAAAGAATTGAAAAAATTAAAGGTATGCACACAAGGGGTGTGTGCTCTGCGTGGCGACGTCGGCGGCAGAGTAAAAGGTACGACAACCTCGAGGTGGAACTTACAATAAACAAAAAAAAAGGAAAGAAGCGACAGACAAAAAGAACAACAACAAGAGGAGTACACAAGTATACCCTTATCTGGCAGCATGCACAGATCCTTCCGAGCTAGTGGTTTGTCTGCCGTGGCAACAGAATGCCAGGAGATGAGATTCTTCTGTTATTGCTCCAATCTTCACGGCTCCAAAAAAAACTTTCAGTGCACGCGCGTGCATCGAAAAAGACATATTCATACATACATACGCACTTCGGTGGGTATAAGTATGTATGATGTATCTGACGTACGGAGTATTTATGATGATGTATCCTCTTGAGTACAATGATGTAGTGTTGCGAATGTTTGGCAACGGCAATGTGTGCTTGGTCTTCTATGGTTAACTGGGGAAGTTTAAGAAAAAGAAACTAGAATTCGTACGCCTGTCCAATTTGTATTCGGTTGATTAATATTTCAGCGAGAGAGAGAGAGATATCGAGAGAGGTCTTAGAACAGCTCAAGGACCACATTTCATTTCTATCATAGCACAAAACTGTGCTAGATGAAGACATACTTTGGCTGAGGCCTGAGGCCCACTGCAGACTGTAGCGCCAACTTAAAGAATAAAGATACAGAGGGCGAAAGTTTTTCATTAATTCATTCGACAGTTTGTTTGTAACTCCTTGCACACACATAAGGTCCCAAAGCCTAACTTCTTGAGCAACTAATCGTGTTGTGCGTGCTGTTGTTTTATCACAAGTAGAGGGTTTTTTGTCGACTGGCTAAATTTCAGAAGCTGCTTATAAACAGCATTTCAAACGAGGTGGTGCCGTAAAGAAAATTGCAAGATGTTCAGTCCCAGAATCGAACCTGAGAACTTAAGCGTGTGAGTCGACACCCTTACAAAAAATTATTACTATTGACTATGGAAGCCAGAAATGGTTGCCATGTACACTGAACTCAATGGACGCTGTGTCCTATAGTCCATGCGAAGCAATTACAATCAGAAAATTGTTCAAACTGAAATGTTGTTTCATTCGTCCAGTTCAGCGATTTTCGTCCGTTTCATAAATCAATTTCTTGTGTCTTTTGCCCACAGCATCAAGTGATACAACTTCCATCAAAGTCCTTTTCAACCGCCAATTTTTGAGCTTAACTATGTTCCAAAACTATGAAACACCAATCATATCGCAGTCAACGTTATGTTTCAAGAAGTTCCAAAAATAACAACAACACTGCCCCATTAAACCCAACTGAAACACAAAACAACAAAAAAAAAACGTATCCCAAACCGGGAGGGATCCATCATTCCAATCCACAGGGTACGCGGAAAAAAAACTCCAAACGAAGCCTTTGGTAAAATATTTATAGGCACATCCATCCGTAAAGCCATACACTGCACACAAAACAACAACAACAAAAAATCCGAGGAAAAAAAAACCCTCGAAAGCAGAGAACCTCTCCATCCACATCAACCGAAAACACAGAAAAAAGGCGAAAAAAAACTCTGAAAAAAAAACGAGAGAAAAAAATAATAATAAATAAACCAGTCATGGAGCCATGAAGGGGAGATTGGAAGACATAAGACGCGTGTTCAGTAATTCAGGTAGCCGTACCGATATTACTTAAGGAATTCCACATCTCCACTCCTGCCACTCCGCCTCCACGGCATTCGCGCACTAGTCGTCGTCGCCAGTCACTACTGCCGCTGCCGCCGCCGCCGCCGCTGCGCCGCCATCACCACTGCCACCAGTTGCGCATCCGTTGGCATGGGATGTATCTTTCACTGCTGGGTCTGTGCCTGTGCTCTGTTGCTACGAGTATATTCAGCCGGCTGTTGCTGCGCTGCTGCTGTTGTTGTTTCTGTTGCCGCCGCTGCTGCTGCTGCTGCTGCTAATACTGCCTGATGCCATGTTCATGTCCACGTCATTCTTCTTTTCAAAAGTGAAATACGAAAAAAAAAAAAAATAAAATCCACACGACAAGAATCTCCTGAGGCCTTTCGAGCATTCCTCTTCTATTCTAATCATAATTTTATGATTTTATGGCTTTAGAATGAAATTATTATTATTACGAGAGGAGAGGTGGCCGGCCGGCCAGGTTCGCCAATGGAGAACGGGACCAACAGAGATCAACTCGGGCTCTGCTACAGACTACAGTCTTTGTTTCTTTTTTTGGTTCTTGTTCCGTTTTTTTTTCTTGTATCTCATCTTTTATGCTGGAGCCAAGAGCCAAGAGGCATGGAATTTCCGATGGAATGCGGTCGGTTTTGGAAGTATCTGCTGGTCTTTGTGGATCCACCACTCTTATTCGAGATGTGGAGTTTTATTATGAGGCAAATTAAAAAATAAATGTGTATACACGGATACATGTGGAATGCGATGGTGGCGATCGGTGGCGTGGCAGATGTTTCGGGCTGTCGGTGGGGTGAAGATGTCATAAATGAACGAGTGACTTGAATGTGGTTGAGGAGGCGGCGAGAAGAGTGGAGAGCCCTTTAAATCACCATCGAGAAGAATGAAAGATTATGTAAAAAGGTTTATTTCGTTCTCTTTCCCGCCCGCCATCTTTGGGTTCTTAAATTAATGATCTTCCAGTTGGGATGGCTGGCTGGCTAAGGATACATACACTTATGTACATATTTTGTGGTAGCCAAAAGCAATTAGTGGATGATGATGATGGGCAGAGTCTGCGCAGTTTATAATTTATCTTCAAATGGATTCTTTAGCCCGCAGCGCTTGTGGGGTTTTCTTAAGTTTTTTTTTTTTTTTTACTAAAATTGAAGAAACTATTCGCGAGGAGTATAGTGTGGACTGAGATGCCAAACCTTAAGGCAAACAAGGACATCTCTTTGCAAAATTAATTTTATAGTAAATTCAAGATGTCTGATTACTATTACATTCGTTACATTTTGACAATTGTTGGAACTTGGAATTAGTAACATTACACTTCACAAGGGACTAGGGCCAAACTTCTTCAACAACTACTTGTGAGTGGTATTGTTCTTTCACCAGTAGAGGAGTTAGGGACAAAATTCTGAAATCCAACACCCCGAATACCCATATTTCAAAATGCACAAAATACCGAATTGCCCGAAAAGCCAAAATGAAGAAAAGAAGTTAGTAGTAGTGATGGGATGGCTCGTATTTTCCCGCAAACTTTTTCGAACAGTGCCCCTTGTTTTTGACAACTAAGTTAGTGAACTCCAATGCATCCACAAAATCGCGGATGATCATTTTGGTAAAGTGAGTACCACTTCGATCGATCGTAAAATGGAAAAGAATACACATTTGTAAAAAAATGTAATCCAACGCTATATCCATCTACGGTGATTGAGTTAAACAGGCTAAATAAATGACATTTGACAAACGTCAAGTTAGAAATATGTCAACTTTCTAAATACCCAATTCAAAAAATCTCAACATAAGTATCGCTCATTATATTCGCTTTGTGGAATGACATAAAACGTCACAGATGATTGAAATTTATGGAAACCGTACTTGAACAGTTTCTTCTTCTAAGTAAAGTGTTGAACAAAAAATCACAAACAACTATTCTTCTGCTTTCTTGTCATTTCTAAAACGTTACTACAAACCCTTATTTGCAACAAACAAAAGTCAACTCATTGTATTTCACATGAAACAGCTTTCCAATCCAAAACTGCGTCGTTCCGAATTTCAACGCAATTCTCACGTGACATCTGTCAATCTGACACATTCACACGCTGTCTCAGTCCATCCCACAGACAAATTACCATAAATTACAAAGAAATTGTGTCTTCTAATCAAATCGAATTCATTTACATACGCCCTTAAAACGATCACCACCACCACTGACAACAACAAAACTACTGTCACTTGTCAAACTCTCAATTGGCCGCAATAAATTGTTCACCATCATGCCAATGAAGCAACAAAACAATAGATTAAGCAATTAAACAAGACAACAAATGCAAAAAAAAGAAAACAAAAAAACACGACACACAACAAAACGTCAGAGGAAAAAAAACTTTCTCTTGATAATTATTTTTTTATGATTTCCCCGATTTAAATTTCTATTATTGTTACCACCTAAGGCTGTCCGGAATTAATTTGAGAACCTCTTGTGTGTGCGCACAGACAGCCAACCAGTGCGATATAACACACAACACAACAGCAACAGCAGCAACAATTGGATTTAGTGTTTTAAATTGAATTAACCGCTTGCACAGCATGAATTTGTAATTTCAATTGATAGTGACATTGTGTGTTTGGTAACAAAACAAAACCGAAAACAAAAAACGGCCTGCTGGAGGTTTGTTTCCTTAATTAAAACACACTGCCCGTCAATGGTTTTTAATTACTCCTCATGACAGCAGTGCGCATACTTGACGGGATTGAATTTCGAAAATTGAATATGTAATAACAATAATGATGATTGTGATGTTCTGTGTGATTCGTGAACACATTTCTCGCTTTGACAAGACTGTCAAGTTGGCTGGTTGCTGATAGCTGATGGCTGGGTGTGTTCGGAAATGAATCACTTCTGGAATTTTTGATTTCTACGATATGGAAAAGTATATGTTCACGTAGCTGTTCGTGAACATTTGCTGAAGTTCAAATAGTTGTAAAGGAGGAGGTAGGTAGGTTTTCGTGACAAGTGGTTAGTTCTTGTTGTAACTCGCTGTGTGGTTGCTTGCTTAACAGTTCAAAGGAACTGTTTTAGAAGATGTCACAAATATATGAAAAGAAAAGACCTTTGTTGGTTTATTGACCCTCAGCCACTGCCTTAGTACAGAAAATAGAGCTGGGCAAAACATAAATACAAGTGCTTTGTCTTCTTTCACGTCGGAAGACTAGAATCAACTGATGAAAATATATCCAGGGAATATTTTTCTCTTAGCTTCTAAAGGCATTTAACATTCTAAATAATATGAGTCAAAGATCAATTCAGTCAGAGTCATTGCAACAATTAAAATTAGTTCAATTCATGATTATCTGTCAAATTTTCTACAGCATCGAATAAAACAGAACTCCTGTAAAATGGCAGCTGCAATCTGCGGAAAAAGGAAAAAAACTTTCTGCCACTTTTTCCAAGACTTAAAGTAGCAACTAGATAAATCAAATTTCTCTTCAATTAGTACACTATCCTAGATTTCCCGAGGGCGAGCAAAGGAGAAGATCAATTAAAGATAAAGCCATCAGCATCATAATCTCTGCTAATGGCTTCGGAAATCTTATCGGAATTACTTAAAAGTTTGGCGCCACATATTTCTTCATGTGTTGCAATTATAATTTTCTAATCAACTCTCTTGGTGCATTCTCTTTCTCTTAGCGGCGGCAACTATCGACGTGCCATGTGATTAGAGCCGCTCTACCAGTACCCACTTAATCATAATCACTCACCACTCCCGGTCCGAATGAAAGTAATTTCGTGCTTCACCCGACTTGTGTTGCTCCCATGTCGCCAACATGTTTATATGCGGTGGAGTGATGGCGCTGATGGTGGTGGTGTATGTCAAAAAGGAAATCGCTTGCAATTCGACCCAGAGTGACACACTTTTTCGAAATCGAATTCTTGCCATAACACATTCTTCACGTCATTTGCCTTAAAATGGAATTCTTCGAAGTTGCGCCACCATCGTCTTAACCGACTCTGAGTTTTGTTGCTTTGACGATGACTCTCAGGTTCAATTTGGAGACAACTTTCGATTGTTGACCAATTAGCCAATTGTTGCTCGGAATGTAATCTGATCTGACATTATGTGCGGATCATGAGCAAATAATGTGATGTCGAGGTTCTCATCAATTGATGGATAATGGATTTTGAATTGAGACCCGAGTTCTCTGGCATGGATGGCGATTTCGTACGCATGTGCGGGCGTATGGTTGGAATTAGAGGGAATTGTCTAAATTAAGTCGCATACGGGGGCGATGTCAATTGAAAGAGAAAAATGTGTAAGCGAATTTTCAGCTTTGAAGGCTTAGGAGATGTGTTACATTGATTGGATTACAATTTGGATTGGTTCTTGGGTAATTGTACGTTATTGTGGGGGCTAGTCTTTTTCAGCGTTTTTGCGGTTGTTCTTTTTTGTAATAGGCTTAGAGAAAGTGAGTGAGATTCTTCCCTCCAATAAAATTAAACGTGGAATGTCACTTTCGTAGAGAATTAGTAAATATGTTAAAAGCAGGCCATGAATGGACATATAAAGAAATTCTGTGATATGTCAATGGTGTGTGGACAGCACTGCTGGCGAGGTGCGACTTTTGAACACATCCACAGAAGTTAGAAACTTTGAAGTCAAAATTTCTAAAACTGCGTTTGTTTTAGTAGTTTTCTTAAGACCAATTGTCCCAGATCCGAACAGAAGCATTTTCAAACAGTTCGTATAATTGCATCCGTACGCAATTTATTTCTACGTACGTTCCGTTTATTTTTCTAAAAATATGTACATTAGGTAAAGGTTCTCGTTGCAATTTTAAAGGTCTCCGTCCTTTACTTGATAAATTTTTCACGGTCCGAAAGCTAGATCAACTCTAATTGGAACAACATCCAATGAGAGGGTTCAATACGGCACGAGGTATAAATTAGCTATTTCAATGACATTTAAAGCAAATAACCCCTTTAGAATTTATTTAGACATCTAAAGATCTGGCATTCGTACGTCGCAATCTCACAACTGAAGCTTGAAGTGTCTCTAAATGATGATTGCTTACAAATTGTATTCAAAAGATGTTGTTTCCTCCTCAGCAATCAACCCAATGATTTATGTCATATCTGTCAAAATATTTAACATCCTAAGTGGGACCCGGTTGGACTATCTGCCCTAACTAGCATTCATCTCGTACGTCAAACGCGGTGATTGATTAGAAATTCACCTGAACTGAATGAACGCTTAAACCTCAACATCAGTCTTAAGACCATTCCTCATTTTTAAAATCAACAAAAACGAATTCTCAAGCAACCATTCGATTGCTTTATGCCCCCAAGAGGTAAACTCTACTTTGACAAATTTTCATCCAAACTCAACTCCACCCTCAGCCACAGTCATGATTGATGTTCCAAATTCAACGATTCCAAAAAAAAAGAACAAACAAACGAACTCCAATTCCAAGACACTTAATCATTTTAATCATCACGATCACCTTCTTCGTCGTCGTCACCATCATCATTATCCCGAAGATCATCACGACGATCGTTGATCGTAAAAATTTAAAAATAGAAAAGAATTCAGGGGAGAAAAAAACATCAACCAAGCCGGGGGAGCACGCCACAGATAGCTGGAGCGCGCGCTCAATACTCACACGAACTTCCAAACTCAAACTCACATCCCAAGATGTGAGGCTACGCGCGAATGTGTGAGTATCTGTGGACAACCGGTAAAAGTTTCCCCGAAGTTTACGCGCGCAAAATTCCAAAACCAGCATCATCGAGCGTCGTCGCCGCCGCGTCGCTCTTCTTCGTGGCATCGGGCATCAATAAAAAATCGTTTTTCGATTTCTGTAAAAAATTCCAAAAGATCCCAAAAGCGATCGACAATAAGAGGGGACTGCTCGGCTATCGCTTAAGCGGCCAACTTATGTGGAATGTATCCAAATTGCCACAGGCCGTCCGCGTCGCCATCGTGGTCGTCGTTGTAGTCATTTTGGTCGTTGTCCATTCTCTCAGTTTTCTGGTCGATCTACACACAAACACCCAGACACACACGTCGGCCAACTGGTTGTCGGTTAGCCCCTGCCAGCTACCTCCCCCTCGCCAGCAGGGGCACTCCACGCTTGGTCGATGGTCCATCACCCATCATTATCATCTTGTGCTCTCTCGTGAAACTCCCAAATGAAACATCTCTCTAAGAGGAATATCCGGTTTTATTTTCTACCTCCGCCGCTGCCTCTGTTTCTTTTTTTTTTCTTTGGTCAAGAATTTTTGACGTTTTCCCCCGCACCCCATCTTCGCCATCAATTTTCGATCATCATTGTTGTTGCTGTTGTTGTTGGAGTTTTGCACGTAACCTTTCGAATGTAACCGCTGGAGAGGAGACTGAAAGCACGCGGATGATCATCATAATGACAACGATGACGATGTCGGCCGGCGAATGGGGAGAAGAATGGTGAAGATCGAGCCCCGTCTCCGCCGACTCCAATGCATTGGAATGTCAGATGCTATGCCATGCCCCGAGGCATGCCGTAGTGGATACTCATTTAAGACACACTCAAGACCCAACCTTGATCAATTGTTTTGGAGGTCTGCCAGGCAGCCAGCAGCAGAAAAGAACGATAACGAAATCAAGCTGAGGAAACGAACACAAGAAAAAAAAATAAACAGCAAAGATGAAGCAACTTGAAGCTATAAACAAATAAAATGGAAGGACGATGGATTACTCCCTGCTCCCCGCCTGCCCCGCTTGCACGGTTCTGCGTTTTTTCTTTTTCACCTCCTCACACTGACAGTGAATGCGTTCATTCTAAGGCGCACGGGATTTTGTAATACAAAACCTCGTGTGGAATGTGATTGCATGGGGATTTTTTTTTGCTCTCGCGGTTGTTTTTTTGTGTTGTCGCTTTTGCTCTGTTGGCCTTTTGACTTTTAGATTGTGTAGTTCTTTTTGGTTTCTTTCGGAAAGAAGAAGAAAAAAAAACGAACAGATCTGACTGGAGGAAATCAAGAGGAAACTGAAATTACGGAAACATTCTGCAAGCAATGCTAATGGAATGCACTTTGACAGGCGCTTTTCAGTAGCAGGGGTGTGTTCAATTGCGAGACACTCAAAGGTGGTTGGCGTTTGCATGTTTCTGGCTGGAATTTTTATTGACTTCTAATGAGTGATTAAGTAATGGGAAATGTCACGTTTAAGTGCTTCTGAGCTTATTTGCGAATCCCAATGGGTTGTTGCATTTATGCATGGACGCATCTTTTACGGTGAAATAGAGAATTCGTTTTGATTGATGGAGTTTTTTAGGGGTGAGAAGAACTCACTTATGGAATCCAGTTTTTAACTGGACATTTTGAAAGCCCCGAAAGGACCTCTTGCAATGCGATTGTTGCTTCGTGCGTTGTACACCTTTGCAGTTTTTCCACTGCGCCAAAGGGAAACAGTACTTCCGGAGTATAGACCTCTAGATTTGATGTTGTTTTAGTGCTGTCAAAGATGAGGTCAGATTTATTCTTGGTTTTCTTTCTCGGTATGTGTCTTCTATTTTTGTTGGCTAATAGACAGCTACAAAAATAGTGTTCCATCACATATCAACATATCAGACATTGCTAGCGCGAAGTTATTGTATTACGGTTTTTAATTAAGGCTACAGGTTATTTTAACCTTTTCTCGAACTATCGAAAATTGTAAATAAAAAGCCGCCATTGTCAACAATTGAGTAACATTTATTTTCAATTTAAAACATCTTCACGCGCATCTCTCGCTTGCTTGATACTCGTTGAATGAAATCTCGTTGACTTACTCTAAATATTAAATAAAATATTCAATCCACAATGTGATCCTCGAATCTTCAAACTTAAAAATATAATTTATCTCTCTATCTCAATCTGCAAAAAAAAATCTCCTCCTCCTTCCCACATCAAATTCCATCCTCACAACAGAGCATTCTAATTCAATGTTGTGATGTCATAAATTGCATTCGTCTACCAATACCCCACATTCACAGGCTTGCAGCTGCCCATTGTTGAAGCACCCATTCGCCAGTCATCAATGTGGCTTCTGGAATTCACTGGATCCATTAACATTGTTACCATTTATAACACCACAGCCATGCTCACAGCCATAAACCAAGACAGGATGAAGGAACGATTCCTCTCTTCAGAATATATATTCATTAGGTACCTATCTGTCCTGTCAGGCCTTCTTCTTCGCTTACAACGGCTAGAATAGCGAATATCTCTCTTTTCGCCGGACTGAGGGGCAGGCGACGCAGAAAGCAAGAAGATCCAACGCAGCACTGTTTATTTGTCGATGGCAATAAAGGAGGACGCAACGTAGGGCTCTTTCGTCGTCCCGAATATGCCCCGACATTCATACCGTGACTCCGCGAGACCGGGATGTGGATATCTGTGTGTGTACGATGCGAACGTGCTGCCTCCTATGCCATGGCCATCATCATCATCATTTTTCGCTTCGCATGCCTCCATCATCAAATGTATCTTCACGAAAAATCATCAAATAAAATAAAGTATGCTATAGCACGTACACAAGTCACACATACAGTGATCTTCCGAGCGCTGAATGACTGCGGCCTCGGTGGAGTGGGCTGGGGAGGTCGAAGACGAGCGAGATCCAGGCTAGCAGCGCAACACCCTCGAACCGAAAGGGCCACATGCCAGAACAAGAAGATTCCTCAAAGATAACAATCGTCAAATCGTTCTTCTCCGTCTATGCCCGTCCCAGTGCTGCTTGCCTTTGTTGTTGTTTTATTTTCTGCAGGGAAGATATTGGCTACCTTATGCCGTTCATTTGATTTTTTTTTTTTTTTGCATCGTTCCTCAACATTTGTTTGCGCTTGTATCCTGAACGAGACGATGGGGACGAGGCCGAGAGAAAGAGAATCCTCTAGACCTTGTATGGCGTGTATCTTTCGTATTTTATGACGAGATATCTTGAATAAACTTCACCATCTTCATGTGTCTCGGTATTTCTGTTCGTCGTTCTTTTATATTACCTTTGGTTTTGTTCGTTTTTGTTTTTGGATCTCAAATTCTTTGTAGTTTGAAAAAAAAAAATGAAGGGATCCTCTCAACTATTACCACCTATTGTCGCCCGTGCTGCGCTGCTGCTAAGATCACGAGTCTGGCGGAGATGGAGTGTCATGACTTTAGTGTTTCTGAAAAATATGAAAATAGGATTCCTTTCGATGGCACGAAGAAAAATCTCCTCCAGGGAATAAAAAGTTTCCTTACGCCTGAGGGACTGCAAGAATTCTGCAAAGACTTGACAAATGATTCTTGATCAATGGAATGAACTAGACGATTTATTTTTTTCAAACCTGTAATCAAGTTCGGGTTCAAGTGTTTTATCAAAACCTATGTTGTGGGTCAATCAAGAGTGGGAGCGATAAGTTTATGGAAGTAAGAGGGTCTACAAAAACGTGTTACATAGACTCATCTATACTTCTCTTGAAGTTTTTGGAAACAATGACGATACGATGACTACACACAATCAGCAGCGATGCTCTCTTTACTTTAAATAAAGCAACAGATTCCATACAAAATACGTCCTACTAGTAGCCTACTCCAGTCAGATACATCGATATACTTCCTTCTGCAGTTTCTTAAAAATTCAGTCACTCCTTCCTTTCAAAAAAAAAAAAAATTGAAAAATAAAACATCTGCAGCTGCTGGCGCACTGTCATTCTTATTATACCAGAAGTCACTTCAAAATGAAGACAAGGAAAATTCCAACCCAAATCATAATCTTATTCTTCTTCAAATTCCTTTGCGCTGTGCACCTCGACTCGCCTCCTGCCGGCACCGCTGCCGAACATTGTTTTTCATTTTTCCTCGAATCTATTTAAAGCAAAACACCTCACCTGCTCTCTTAGCCCTTGTGTTATATACAAGGTTTGTACCTGTCCGTGTACATAAATCAGGAATTCGATGTGCTACGAAAACGAACAACAACAACAACAGCAGCACACAAAAAAATACTTAAACAAAAGAATTGAACGTAACAAACACGACGACGAGGAGAGAATGAAGCAAAACCCCACCAAAATAAAAAAAAAAAACAAACGGGCAACGCAAGCAAAAGAAATAAAATATAAACCAAAGGACAGGAGTGTTTGAATGTTCAGAGAATCTGAAGACTACTCCATGTTTGCAGGAGACATCGTAATGCCCTTGAGCCGTTGTTGTTGGCGATGAGACAACCAGCCTATTTGGATGCTCACTGAATACGTGTGCGCGCGTGTGTGTGTGTGATGAGGGTATTCGAATCCAAGAAAAAAAAAAAAGGAGTGATGTGCAGGTGGAGTCCAGACGACGAAAACGAATAAGTAAACGACAACGACAACACAGCGACGACTCGTAATGGTGAGGATATGATCTCCTTCTGATGATGTTGTGTTAAAGCACTTTGCTGATGGAATTTTGGAAGCAAATTAAGGAAGACTACATTCATCAAACAGCATTCATCTTTCTTTATCGAATTTTGGAGTTTTCTGTTTCTCTTCTCTTTTAATTTTTAAGAGTTTCCTTTTTTTTCTCTCTCCGATACGAGATGCAACAGGTAGATAGGGGGCTCTTATGTGTGATCAAGAATGTCTATGGGATATTTACATGAGGCAGCAACAGAATTTTGCCTTTTTCAGAACCCTTTCTACCGGGTGCACATGTCAAGTCAATGAAAAAAAATAACTGAAACAAATAACTTTGTAGAAAATTCCCTTGCCCCAGGGCAGACTTTATGTTGCAGAAGGCTTGTAACTGGTTTAATCTGCTTGAATGAATTCCTATACTTGGATTGTGTAATCTAGAAAAAACGATGTGAGATCTTTCTTGGGTTTGTCAAGATGTCACAATCGTAAAATTTGTGTGTTCAGTTTCTTTTGGCCATAACCATCATTAGATTCAGTTTTTAATTCGATTGTCATATTTGACATTTCTCAAATAATGATCACATTCCCTTGAGTGTCGCCAAGCACGTAAAGTTTGGTGTAAACTCTGACAATTTTTATGACTCAAATTGACGTTTAGCTTCTTTGGTACTTCTAAGAAAATCGGATCAGAATCTTTGCTCATTATTTTAGACTGCAACTGTCATTTGAATCAACATTTTTTGCCATTACCAAAAGGAAAAAACAATTTTTATTTAACAGCGTCTAAAATAGCACAAATTCTACAAAACAGTTCATCATGTCATTAATTTTTAAGTCGAACTGTGACTTCTGTCATTTGAAGAAGTGATGAGATTTTTTTAATTTGCTTACTTTAAATGTGTGTCAAATTTACCATAAAGTTCACCTAAGAAAACATGCGTATTATGTTAGTTAGGTCAATATTTGAGTTCATTAGACAAGTTTCCAAAAATTAACTCATTTGACACATTTAACAAAGCGGCATGCGTGCCCTTTTGTCATTCCAATTTTGTTGTCGTAAATTTTTGCATAAACATTTAATCAAAAATTCATTTATATTGTATTCAATTCTCATTGACATCAATCATCATCATCGAATTCAAATCTATCATTTTGACAGAAGAAACAATTAACATTTGACCCACTGACATCCAAGAAGCAAACAAAACTGTCATCTTTCCCCGATAAAAATCACCTTCAGCAGTCTATAAAATCAAATTTCAAGAAACGATACCCATCTCCGAGACCGAGAACACCATTGGGAAGGAGAAAACATACCAAGAAAAAAAAATCAAGACAAACAGCTACCGAATGGGTTCAAATTGAAGGCAAACAAACAAACGAAGGAGAAAAAAAACACAAATTCTTTTGAAAATGATTAAATTTCTTTCCCAAAGTTCACGATATTGGATTGGAGAAGATTAATCAAATGCAACGCATTCCGAGCGCTACTCATTTCCGATGGCCTCTGCTGTGGGCTAGAAATTAATTCCAATTAATTTTTACGTTCAGAAACCAAAAAAAAAAAACAGTTTCCCCATCAATTCAACTCCTCTCTGTCGCTCCAACGCCGCGCTGCCGCGTCCCATTGCGTCGCGTTGCATGCACATGGGATTGCGTGTGTGTACGACTGCGCTGGAATGTCAAAAGGAATGCAATGCCAATGCGCACATAGTTACTGTGGCGAAAATGCATTCATGTGTGACGTTAACGTTTAAAAGTACATGCGGCAAGTCAGTGTTTATTCTCGAGACCGGATAATAGCAATGGCGGGCTTTCCGTTTGCACACACATTATACGGTGAATTGTGGTTCGTTGTTTTTGTTTTGCCTGTGTGGAATTTTTTATGAATATGGTGATTGCTTTTGACACATTGGACATCAAAATATAGTCCAGCGCGTTAAGAGTTGTCTTGAAAACGTGACTTGATGGTAATGAATTGGAATTTACTTTCGCAAATCTTTACATTTATTATTTTTTTTTGCACCTCATCGCAACTCTTGTGTCTAGACAGATAGTGATTTAATGGGAAAATATTGAGAGTTGCACTGTGTTGACATAGGGATTGAAATTTTGAGTGAAGAACGGAGGAGTGTCTTTGTGGACAAATTTTAACATTTTCTTTGATGCATCATGCGTTTCTATAGGGTTGATATCAAGCACACCGTTAGATTTTATAAAAACTTAGAGAAGATTTTATTCATAATTGTTTCACTGCTTCGTATTTGATTTTAAACAATCTGCTTGCTTTGAAATGTACGACAGTTTTCTCAACGACAACTTATGAAACATTGATTTTAAGTTCTGCTTAAGGATCAGTTTACATATCACAATTAAGGCAGGTGCTATCAGAACTATTTTCAATGGATTTCAGACCGATCTTTTATTTTTGAATCGAGTAGCACATTTTTGAAGACGTCAATGAACATTTTTTTTTTTGTGGTGATTCATCTGTTGGTTACGAAAGGAAACCTCAAGAGAAATCATTTATTTTCGAGAAATCTTGATATTTTTGACCTCAAGATGTAAGGAAAATGTTGTCAAGAAGTATAAAGAACATTTCTCATTTGGTAACAACACTTTTCACCAGATTTTAGTATTCAAATCCGGCCCAGAAATTCCTAACGACTTATTAATTTTGAACCGAATTTATTAAATTGGCACGTGTGAGACCTTAAACATGCCGTTACGGGTTAACTGCACTTTACATTTTCACGGCATGAATATTTAGCTTTAAGTCTGATCTAAAAAAAGGCTTAAGTGTCGCTGAGATAGATTTTGATTATTTGATTTGAAGGTTAAACTTTGACATCCTTAAAGGAATATACAAACTTTTGCCTTCTTCAAACTTCAAAGACTAACTTTAACCAATTTATGTCATGCCAACATCAGCCCTTAACATCTATCTTTCAAAAGCAACAAATAAACAGAATCGTATCTTTCAGCTTCCATTTGAAACTTCAATCTAACAATTTAGTATCCGTTTTCTTCTTTCAGATGGCGAATACATGTTTGCCGACCCAGAGAGCAAACTCTCAAAGTACGGCCCAAAAAGTTGGCGTTCGTCGCACACTCACGTAAGTTTCCAATCCACCATTCCCTATTTCAAATTTAATTCAATTTTCTCATTTTTTTAGGGTCTCGATGCCAATGGTCGACCTCTCCTAGAGTTACACTTTCGCGTGCAATTCTACATCGAGAGTCCGTTCATGTTGAAAGATGAGACCTCACGTCACAATTACTATCTCCAGTTAAAAGCTAATGCCCTTAACCGATGCGATGTTCCTAGGGACTACTCTGAACAATCAATGATTCTCCTTGCGGGTCTCGCCCTGCAGGCTGACTTGGGCGATTGTCCAGAGGATGAGGTCACAGATTCGGCGATATCGTCGGCAGGCTGTGGCGGCACAGGAAGCGGCAGTAGTGATAGCAACATAAGCACGGCAGGACCAACGACACCAGGCAGCCTGCCTACGAGTAAGAACCCATCGCCATCGGTAATTAATAATTCTGGTCACAAAATGAAGGCAATCGTTGATAAGCTGGTACCGGGCATTGTGGCGGCGACATCGCTCTCAGCTGCATCGTCGTCGTCGTCGATCAATGTTCCAGATTACTTCCGTGTGGACGAATACCTGCCGCCCAGCTTGCGGACAGCACGCGCAGTGAACGCCTTGCGTGCATGTCACCGCGAGAACCGAGGAATGTCGCCGGCTAACGCGGAACTGCATTACATCCAGCAGGCGTGCATGCATGAGGGCATCAACGCGCACATGTACCGCATGAAGATGGCGAAGAGCGAGAGCGGCCCTGGTAACTCGTGGTTTGTGGTGTACGCCAAGGGCATCAAAATCTGTGGGGATAACACCCAGCCGACCACCTTCCTGTGGCCTAATATCACTAAGCTCAGCTTTGAACGGAAGAAGTTTGAAATCCGCTCGGGGGACAGCAAGATCACGTTGTACGCGACCAGCGACGAGAAAAACAAGATGCTGCTGACGCTGTGCAAGGAGACCCATCAGTTCAGCATGAAGATCGCCGCCCGCCTAAAAGAGGTGATCAAGCGCGAGGAGGAGGAGAGCAACTGCCTGCACGCGTGCTACATTTACTCCCGGAGCCTTCATTTGCCATATAAGAATAAGAACGACCAGCGGATATCGGTGATATCGAGCACCAGCTCGAACACCACCTCAGGAATTGTGAGTGACCGGGTGCATTCGGAGGATGAACTCGAGATCATGATCAACACGCCACCGGCGCCGATTGCGGCGCCCTCGACGGAAAGCCTGGCATTGGTGCATCTGCTGGATAGGCCCAGTGTGAGTCGACAAACATCATCAGTCGGCCAAGTATCACTAAAGGATCTGGAGGATCAGCTGGCCGCGCTATCTGTCAGACAGAAGTCATCCGAACGGAACTCACCCACAGACCAGGTCAGCGAGCAGAAGTCCAGCACTGATTCGCCGAGCTCGCAGCACAACATCGGCTCACAGTGCTCGTCGACATGCAGTACGGTTGTGGTGGCCACCGAGACGACAACCCTGTCTTCCCTCACAGTCCCCACGACCACGAATCGACGTTCATCGACATCCAGCAGCCTGGAGCTGGGCTTCAGTCACACCGCCCAGAATTCACAGCTCAGTGAAGGAGAGAGTACGTGCATCGACCACGACTTCATTGCTTCCACTCGAGATGAGACGGAGAGTGTTTCCGGCGTATATACTCTGGCCCACGGTGCTCCTCCCACAGAAACTTCCGGAGTCTACACTATGCACAGTAGTGAGATGACGGGACAGTCGTCTGAAATCGCAGAATCAGAGAGCGCTACAAGCTCTCACTACGGCATTTTCCAGCCCAAAAGCGAGTTGAGTAAGTCGCCCAACGTGGACTCAGTGGACGGCGGATACCGCAATAACAGGATCAAGAACGAAGAGATCCGCGATTTTCGCCTCCGTTCAGACTCAAACGTCAGTGCCAGTGGATCGTTTCGGGGCGATGGAAGTGATCCAACCGACAGCAAGCACGCGCTCTTAAGCGCAGAAGAGCTCACCGACTTGATCGTTGGTCGGGGAACATACCCGTGTCGAAAGACGGTTTCGAACACACTCGACTCCGACTGCGACTATGTGACGCTGCCTCTCACAATGGAGGGAGAGAGCTACATTCAAGGTCACCAGGACACCGCCCCAACAGAAGATCAGGACGTGGACCTCATGGATGTAATTTTGCCATCTGATCCACCAGCCCCACCCCAGCGCATCGACAGCAACACGCAGCGATCGATGGGGAACCTAAGCGATATTCGGATGCGTTCACCTCCGCCATACGGTGCTAGGCACGAGACGACCGGCTTGTGCGGGCCGCCAATTCGCAGCAGCCTACAGAAACCGATTCTGCGTGATCCGCCACCGTACCAGTCAAAGCCACGGCCAACGTCACTCATTTCGACTTCGTCGACCTCTTCCAGCAACATCCACTCAGTGAACTCCGCCTCAGGATCCTCTGTGCGCCCGGAAGAGGTTACCGCTCGTTTCATAACCACACGGCCACAAATTAACATCCTCAAGGCCCACACCAGCGTCATCAATGAAAACCCAAAACCGAGCTACGCAGCGCCGACGATCACCAGCCTGCCACCGCAGTCCAGTCCGATTGGGGCGTCGCCATATAGTCACCCAACCCAGCAGTCACAAATATCAGCCATACCCAGCACAATCGGTATTCCTATAGTTCCTTACCAACATATGCACGCGACCCACAAGAGCATGTCCGCTATACCGCCACCGCCGCCGCCATATCCGGACATCAAGCCTCCACCTACTCGCACGTGTGTCCTGCTGCCAGTCATCAAGCCTCGGCAGTATCTGCCACCGCCGCCGCCCAGTCTACCGCGTCAACCACCGCCGCCACCGCCACCCCAGCTAGCTACGGTGTACAGCGCGACCCAGCTGGCCCGCAAGCAGATCGAACTATACCAGCAACAGCTCTACAGTGACGTGGACTATGTCATCTATCCCATCCAGGATCCCGCTGTCAGCCAGCAGGAATACCTGGACGCGAAGCAGAGCTCAATTCTTGCAGCGATGGCACAGAGTCCACCACCTCATCCATACCTAGCGTATGCCCACAGCAGCATGCACAGTGCTCACCATGCCGGCCCGTGGGACACCTGCAAGGGCCATGCGATTTATCGCAGCACCCCTTACCTCCCAATGGCCTTGTCCACGCATTCCCGCTACGCATCAACGCAGAACCTTTCCGACACGTATGTTCAGCTGCCGGGTGCTTACTCCCCGCTCTACAGTCCATCTGTGGCGAGCCTGTGCTCCTCATACGAGCCTCCACCACCGCCGCCGCTACACCCAGCTGCACTAGCGAGCAGCTCCAGTCTGTTTGCTCGTTCCCGCTCAGATGACAACATTCTAAACTCCATCGATGCCATGCCCAAAATGAAAAGATTGCCGCCTCCTCCACCGCCCCCATACGTGGACCGGCGGCTAAAGAAACCTCCAATGCCAGCACCCCAAGAAAAGCCTCCACCAAGTAAGTCCCACCTTTCCTGAACTCCCCGAAGTCGTTTCTCAAATTTGTTTTCTCTTGCAGTTCCCTCGAAACCTGCCTCGGTCAGTCAAAGTTCACAATCGACTCTGCTCACAACGCGACCAGTCGCAACAAGCCACCAACAGGCTGTCCACTCACACAGCATTCAGCAGGCGCAGCAACAACAGCTGCACCAGCAACATCGGATGCATCTCTTGCGCAGCGAAGCCTCCACGTCCTCATCCCACTCAGCAGCAACCACAAGCAACGGTGCTACCGCTTCGACTACACGAGGCGTCAACCCAATTGACATTCAGCTGCTCCGTGAGAAGAGCCGACACTTGGATCTGCCCTTGATTTCAGCGCTATGCAACGACCGATCGCTGCTCAAGCAAACAAAAGCCTTCGTCATGCCCAAGAGCACGCGTAGCTCAACGTCGTCCAGTGGTCAAACTCTTATGACTCAATTCCACCCTGGCCAGAGTCAAACCGCCACCAAATCCACACCGCCCCGATATCCAGGAACTCAAATCTCCTCGGGCGTGTCAATGTCAGCGGCCACCACCACAACGATATCGAAGCCACGCAAGACCTCCATCAGTCATCGTCATCCAAACGACAAGCTTCCGCCCCTGCCAATGCAAATGGCCGAAGCCAACAACTATGTCATGGATCCGACGCCGGCAATTCTAAAGCACAAAAGCTACAACTCTCAGACGTAAGCGCGAACAGATCGTCCTCGATCGGGATCAAATCATGTGCACAAGCTGCATCGCAAATATGAGAGTTGTTTTCTCTTAATGTTCTTAAACTCGGTTCAAATCAATCACACATATATAACGGTGTTGGGGAGGATTTTGAGACGTTCTTCAATTTGATTGTCCATCCAATAGTCGTCGAATGTGTCAAATTGTGGAATTGATTTGAGGACTTGTCAAAAACCGTTGTTTGGTTTGACACAAGGCTGCTGATGACTTGCAGGTAATATGGCGGCAGTGCTTTAACTTCGACATGCCATTAGGAAATATGAATTTCGGCAGAAGTTTGATGCGATTGAATTGGAAGTCCTTTTGTCTTGGCTTCACAGACCAAAGGTTTTCAACATCTGACTTTCGTGAGCAACTGTCAGTGGATTCGAAGTGTTTGTTTAAAATGTTCCATATTGCCCTTCTGTTTTATTTTTCGGCATATGGGTGAATCCTAGATTCTGAGAGTTTTCAGAAACTGATTCTCATGCGAGTCACAAGGTCTTGTGTTTGGAACCAACATTCTGCATGAAAGAATGCAAAATATGGCTGAATCAAAGAAAAGCATTTCAAAAAAATCTGTGCTTTGGAAATACGGGGGTGTATTTCTACTAAAATGAAGCCTGCAATGGCTTTCGACCTCAACTGACTATACTCTTCAATTGCATACATCAAGCGCGTTAAGAGTCTTAGGCATTAGAGAGCGTAACACTAACACGCACTAGCTTGAGGTTTGTTAAAAAGTGTGACAAACAGTATTTGTTTTTTATTTTTAGAACTTTTCCTATCTTTCTTCACAAGGGATCGTATTAACCCGTAATGGGATGCTTTACCATCTGACTGGCTGGGAACTTAACAATTGATCTGTTCAAACAGACCTAATAACAGTCGTCTCATTCATGTCTTCTGACACCGAATGACCGTCCAAAGGTGATGTCTACAGACTTTTGCCCAGATCTTAACAAATTTTAACAATACAAGAGTCTGACTAAGATTTCATCATATGAACTATGAATCAGTGATTTAGAGATTCTTCGCAATGACTGCTCCATCTCCTGATATATTTCAAAACAAATCTGAGTGTACATGCATTCTCACATATCTTTCTGCAATCCAGACAATGTCTGCGATACATGAATTCTATTCAATGTGTCAAAGTACAATACTTGCAAGAATTAAATTTTTTTTACAAACTGACTGATAGTTAATTTACATTCTTCGCCTCATCCATGTCGCCTCAATCTCAAGATTTTTCAATAGTTCACAAAACTCAAACCAAATTTATTCTGCGTCGCCAGCAACCGAAAACAACAAACCAAACCGGAAACATGACATTATTTTCCATCCATCAATTCCATGACACATTCGAATTTAAACAATTTATCTTAATTTATGCAAAACAAAAATTTCACTACCATAAACCATGACAGAAAGATGCCTTAAGCAAGGAAGTTTGAAGGCAAAACAAAACGTTTTTTCTAAACGACATTGTATAAACATAACCAATTACAACAACAAGAAGCAACACTTTTGTATTTTGTCTATTCTAGTCATTTAAAGAGAAGAGAATGTTTTTTTTTAATTCACTTAAAACTGAAAGTAAATACAAGACAAGCACTAATACTCAGCATGGACAATAGCCAAAGCATCTTAATTTTAATTAAATCTTTTTTTTTGTTTAATTTTTTTTTTTTCTCGATAACACAACATTAGATTATTTAATTAAATAATTTATTTAACAATTTAAATTAAGCAACGGATCAAAAATCCCCAAACCACATGCACGCGCACCTACGCACATATCTGTGATTGATGAATTTAATACCTACTTTAGATTGTAAGGATTAGTATCTAAAAACACACATGTCCTTACCACCACCAACCACCAATCCGTAGTTTGTAACGTTTAAGAGTAGTAGTAATCGATTGCCTTTAACTTGCCCACCGATCGCATGGATTTAAAAAAAAAACAAACACACACAACCGCATAAACATTTAATGTATTAAACAAAAAACAAATCTTGATTTTAAGGATAAAAAATTTTGAATTTTAATTGAATCAAATAATTAAAATGTACTAAATTTTTTATCAACAAAAAAACTGTGTTATGATCAGCAACAAGCAAAGCAAACAGAGAACATTTAACATTTTCTTCATATTTTTTTCGTAAATTTTTAGTTAAAAAAAAGAAAAAAATTATGCAATAGAAAATTTTGTTATGAATTTTGAAAACAAGACACACAAATGAAAAGCTTAAAGCAAATTTGAACAGAAAAAAAGCTAAAAATCGGTAACATGCAGCTTTGAACGTTTGATGTACCGCAGGGTTGATGAATGCTCGGGATGTGAACAATGAAGGCTCGTGTGGGCGAATCTAGTTGACTTCCGTCTCTTGATTTATTTACGCTTATGGTGTTCTAGATGACATAAAACTCTTTTTTAAGTCATTTCTTAGATCTAAAATCATCATAGCTCGCTTTTATTTAACAACTGACAACTTAAACGACTTGACGAACTTATGGGAATCTATCGTATTTTGAATGTAATTTGAACTTTTTCGGGTTCAGTTGATGGGAAGAAGGTCTGCTTAAATATCATCGGCGGAATTTTTAGCTGAACACGCCCTAAATGTCAAAAAATAATAAATCTTCCGCTAGCTCTAGTTTTTATTAGAAACTTGATACATTTTTTGGGCGCAAATGAACTGACTGTGGTGTACCTAATTCATATTCAGTGTATATCTGAGGAGTGGCCGTGCATTTTCCTCCAAGGACTGTGTAGAGACAGCATTGACACAAAATAACTTTCAAACAAAATTCCTTGTGTCGAATGCAGTCCCAATTAGATTGCAAGCTCAAAAATAAATGACACCCTTTGTTAAACTAATGTCGATTTCAGTTTGTATCCTTTTTTATTTCAAGTCAAATATGTGGCATCCCACTTATACGATACAGTCTTCTTCTAATGGAAAACGAAGCTTTCTTGAAAAATCAGATTTGACGTAAGTTTCTTCTGTTTAATGCCCTCCTCAAATTAGTGCATCTCCTGCCATTTTACGTTTAGCACAATTTTCTGACAACTCTGAGTTAATCAAATTTGCAGCTGAAACTAAAACTTCTTCAAAAAGAAACTAACTTACTGAACAGAGCAAGTATTATGAATCACAATTTGAAAGACTCTCATCAAAGACATTTCTTAAGAGGCGTATTTTTCAATCAGAAATTAAAAGAAAAGAAATGTAAACGACCCGTGTTTTGATTGAATACTCGTGAACATTCCAACTGTCTTCCCCTCCTCCATAACCCCCAAACTAGCATTCAGAAGCAACTTAAAGTTTTAACAAGTAACCAAGTTGTTTTTATATTACACAAGTCTGACAGAATAAACTTTGTCTTGAATTTTTTCTTTTTCAAATTCGTTTGTCAAATTTCCAACTAGATCGCCTTCCAGTCGTGCTTATAAAAGTATTCACATAACAGTGCATTCATCGATTCTTTGTGAACATCGTCCAGAAACCTGCAAACAAACATTTTGAAACCCTCAAAAGCATTCCAAGAAAATCAAAAGAAAAAAAAACTAAAAACATAAATTTATACAAGTGTAAAAAATGTATACAAAAAATATTACCCTATATCTTAACAAATTGAAAACATTGAGAAAAACATTTTTAACGAAATATAACCTTAAAAACGTGTAAGAAGAAAGCATTTATTATAAAAAGAAAGTAAAAGAAAACAAAAAATACATTTCCCCAGTCCTTGGTTGACAATGGGATAATACTATATACATATATAATTTTTATTTTATTTTATTAGAATTACCACTGAATTGATGATCCTTTTGATGAAAGTAAATAAACATTCTTGTAGTCCTTAGACGTACGTACGTATATGATATAACCTCTAAGCTCTGTCACATTTGAAGTATTTTGTTTTTTAATTTGCAGAGATAAACAATTAACTATGTTTTATTTTTTTTTTTTGTTATTTTCGTGTGGTGTTATTGGTTTATGTATTTATGTATATTATTTTATTAAATTCTTTTAGGTTTTTTTTTAAATTTTGTTTTTGAATAATTGTGAATTGAAAGGATTATCAGGTGTCAGTGTCTGTGGAAAGGGTCATTTTATAAATGTGCTTTCGCTTTAGGTTAGTGATTGATTGCAAAGTTATACGAAAGACGGAAGAAAATGTAAAAACAAGAAAATGTAACTAACAGTTAATACAAAAAAAGCAAAGACCATTTATAAACATAAATGTTTTATTTTTTTTTTATTGTAGACTTATGTATTGTATGTATATTGAATAAATGAAAATCGTAAAATTAACTTTTTTGTATTACTCTTTAAATGGATGTGAATGTTAGCGGTTTTCAAGGGGCAAGGCGGTTTTGACGGAAGCTCATGAGGTAAGTGCGTCGGCTCTCAATTTGTATATGAAAGGCTTCTCAAATTTCACCATTCAGAGTCGCAAAAGTAAGGATTTTTGTTAAGGACAAAATCTTCTGAAAGAAACTGATTAGCATGTGAAAAAAGTTATTTGACTACACACATATACACACATTCCATTTATATATTCGTGATGTAAAAATAATATACTTTTGCACTTGCTTTTTCTGCATTGTTCGTGGCACAATTCTTTTACTAATCTTAGGCATTTAACAATTGTTAAAAAGAAAGAAATAAACAAGGAAAATTTGATCAAAGACTGCAAGAGAAGTCAAAACTGCATACAGTATTTCTAAAAAAAATTGCCTCTACCTGGATCTGCCTACTTACGCCCCTTGTGTCAAGACAAAAACACCACCAAACTGCTATTGTAACAGGCTATGAAGTTTACGGAGTCGATGCTGTAAATAGATTTTGCAAGTTGAAAATTTTAATCTTTAAGGTGCATGCACTTCACTCTAATCCACCAATCAGTGAAAACGTCGATGAAATCATTGAGAAAATTAAGCAAGACCTGCAAATTAGGAGCGTGGGCGTTTCTAGAGAACTAAACTTTAATCACCAAACAGTTTTCAACCATTTGAAGAAAGCTGTGCATACGACTTGATTATCACTCTATATAGGGTAGCCATCTAAGGCGTTGAATCCTTAGACACCTAGCTAGGTTCATGTCTTCTTCTTCTTCTTGAAAAACCATCATCGCAAACGGGGCCAAAGATGGAACTTCAAATCATGCTTACACGTGACTAAACATTGAATCATTTTATGGACCGATTTTCGATTTGCGATTAAATGCAAAAAGGGGAAGAAATTAACACTTCCTTAGTTTTTCTATAACATAAAAGAAACTATAAACATCATTTTAATTTTTTTTTTTATTTTTAAACGTTAATACATTTTCCTTTTTATTTTCTTAGAAAAATACGAATTTTAAAATCTCTCCCAACAAAATGAAATATAGGTAGTCACCCTTTATTTTAACTTTAGTATTCCGTGAAGCAAGAAATATAACATTCCAGAGCCATGCGACATTTTGTATTCATTTGAATTTAAATAACGACAATATAAAGGAATACAATACTAAATAGAACAACAAATGATGAAACCACGCCAAATAACATTTCTTTCTAGTAAAAATGCCTCATTTGCTCTCTCAAAGTACAGTTCTTTGATGAACAATAGAATAGTTCCTCTCACTTTCCTTGTCACATTACAGAGTGACTGCATTTTTAGTTGCTACATGATCAGGAATAACAGTTGTATAAGATGAGTCGTCATAATTCGAGAAAAAGTTCAAACAAAAATCACCGAATGCGTTTCCCCGTGAAAGTGTAAAAAATATGCTTTCAAGGTTTAACAATCGGAGCATGTAATGAGCAAACAAAGAATCACGCCATAAAATTGTTTATTTCATTGTGTGAAGTTTCTTTTTCAACCAATAAAAGAAATATTCTCCTAATCAAGGAATATGGTTGCCAACTACTTAAAATTAATTGCAATTCCAAAACAATCTAAAGAGTTTAAAGCACATCTGGCTTAAATTGTTATATGAAGGAAGACATTTGTTAGCAAGATGATCACAAGCGTTCGATTGTAGTTCGCTTACACCTACGCAATGAAAGATGTTTCGTTTTGAAAAAAAGTTTTATTGGCAGATGAAAACAAATTCAACGTATTTGAGTAAGATGGAAGAATCAGTGTATGGAGAAAAATAAACCAAGAACTTAATCCAAATCATTTATGCTCAAATCGGCAAGGACCGAATGCAACACCACAGTAACAAGAAGATCTACGAAAAAGCGCAAATCTTCTCCTTGCTGGAAGACCTTTTGCAACTAAAACAGGAACTCATCCACATCCAATTATAGGGAACTTGAGGAGTTCAGTTCCCGGACATCAAGATAACAAAGCAAAAAATTGCACTCATGTTGACAATCACAAGTGGACAAGTTATTTGAAAAGTTACTTTTTAAACACTTATATATGTAAATTTTAAGTTGGCCAAAACTAAAGCAACTCTTCTATTTTGTGCTTCCCGGATGTAGAAAATATATTATTTTAAAATTTCTGAGAAAAAAGAAAATAAAACTAAGATCGTTCGACTGTTGCACGTTAAGTGATACGTTTGCTGATATACTTTTTACAATCAAATCGTCGTTTTTATTTTATTCAAAAAAAAAAATGGCAAGAAATAAGTACTCAGATGCTAAAAAGGAAATAGTTATTAGTGAATACATTCTTGTAGTTTTTCCCTAGTTTCAAACAATTGATCACGCTGGTTTTACTTTTATTGATAAGGGAAGCAATCTCCTGAGTTGTTTTCCCAGATTGACGGAGTGAAAAAAAATTTTATACGTTCAGTAAGCGTGAGTTTCTTACTTAAAAAAGTTGTAACAGAATTTACACTAAAATAAATTATAATTGTAATTAATGACTTCTTCACTAGAGTACTGATAAAACACCCACCTACAAAAAAACGAAATTATCCTCCGTCGTAACAATATTAATGAAAATTTGTTTAAAAACACGTGTGGTCCTTTTAATATTTCGCAAGGAACTGATCTTGAAAAGTCAAATGCAAGAGTTAAGGAATTCGAAGGAAAACCAAATACCGTTATTAGGCAGAAATATAAGAGAATTACAGAATGGCAGTCATTTGTTTCTCCCTGGTAGTTTAGGAATGCGTATTGGCGCATTTTATGTTTGGTCTTATAATTATTTCGCATAGTGTATAAAAGTGGTAGTTCCCAAAAAGAATTATCTCAAAAATATTCAATCCCAAAATCGGTAATTTGTCGTTTGATAAAAAACTTCAACACACATAATAGTCTTCACCGAGGTGGAAGACCAAGAACAACAAACCACCGAGATGATAAATTGCTTCTAAGGACTATTAAAACGAATCCCTTTTAGTCATCTAGGGAGTTAAGGGCAGAATTAAATTTGGAAGCAAGCGCTAGAACAATTCGCGGAAGAGCTGTTGATGGTGGTCTAACATCTTTCAGAGTTGTAAAGAAGCCATTTATTTCAAACCGAAATAGAAAAGCACGGCTGAAGTTTGCAAGTGATCACATCAACTGGAGCACTGAGAAATGGAAAACTGTGTTATTCTCCGACGAATCAAAAGAATCGGATGGCTTTCGACGTGTTCGTCCGCAAATCAATCAAGCTTTAAATCCTCGGTATTGTAAAGGTGCTGTCAAGCAAGGGTGAGGGAATATCATGATCGATTCATCGAATAGAGGAAATTATGGATCGATTTGTGTACAAAGACATCCTGGAAACGTTATGCTCCCCCATGCTGAGAAAGAAATGTTATTAAAATGGATATTTTAACAGGATAACGATCCGAAACGTACTGCCAAAGTTGTCAAGGAATGGTTAAAGGCGAAAAAAATGAAATTAAGAAATGGCCGGCGCAGTCTCCGGATCTCAATCCCATACAAAACCTCTGGGAAATCGTCGACAGGAGAGTAATGCGTGAAAAGTGCAAATCTTCGGGTTCACTTTTTCAGCAGATTAAAGAAGCTTGGAATAGCATTCGAAGTTTCATAATTTCCAAACTTATAGAAAGTATGCCGAGAAGATGCACAGCAGTCCTTCTACATAAAGGCTTCGCAACAAAATATTAATTTCGTTCGAAAAATTTACAAAGTGAATTACTTTTTGTTTAAGTTGCTTTTGTTTTGGCCAACCAAAAATGTATGTTGACAAAGTACAGGCCCTGTTTTTTGTATTTTTCATTGAACAAATTTCATCTTTATTTCTTCTGTTAGTTAACATCATTCGAATAATAAAAAAAAAGCATTTTTAAATTTCTGTGTCATAAAAGTGAAAAAATGTTTAAAAAACGGCAGTGGAAGTCCGAGTTGCTATAGTTTTGGCCAACACTGTATATTATATGACGCAGACTTTTCAACAAGCATTTTAATAATAATAATAATTGAGTGGCACTACAGTCCATAACCCGTGTTATGCATTCTACTGTTCTCTCACGAGTAGAAGGGACCTGCAGGTTTTTTCTCGACTCCGAACGAGATTTGAAGCTTTTCATAGACAATTGATACTCATTGAGTGTGGTCAACAGCTTAAAAGAGGTGGTGCCGGAAATGAGAGCTGTTCTGTCCGAAAATCCAACCTAGACCTTCTGCGTGTGGGGTGGTTCGACGCAATTACAACAGAAAGCAAATAAACACCATCACCGCCACCATGGTGCGGAAACCTGGACGCTACTAAAAGCGGATGAGGAAGCCCTTAGTCTTTTCGAGAGAAAAGTTTTGCGTACGATTTTTGGTCCTGTTTGGGTTGATGGCATCCGAAGAAGATTTTACTACGAACTCTATGGGCTGTACTGCGACATGCACCTAGGCAAGCGTCATCGAATATAACGTTTAAGATGGCTAGGCCATGTATAGCCATTGGGACGCACACAAGTGGAGAAGGACCTCAACCAACTTGGAGTGCGCAACTGGCGGCAGCTGGTGGAAGATCGTGCTGGTGCTGGCTGGAGAGGCATTTTGGTTGAGAAGAAGAAGAAGCCACCATGGTAAATTTTCAACAAGGACCAAATATAAATCCTTATTTATACATTGTCAGTAATAAAGAAAGAAAAACCTTTTAATCAACATTTGGAATTTATTGTCCTCATATAAAAAAATATACAATAACTTGAATGACTTCGTGTAACAATTCGTCCTCGACATTTTCCTACTTAGGTAACTTTAGTACATATATATACAAAAAACCAAAGAAAACAAACACACATGCGTATAAGTATATGAGCTTATTTCCATTTAATTTGAGTTAAAGTTAAGTTACAACTATTGTTTAAGTGTATGTAAAAGTAAATAAAAAAAAATAAAAAAAGAAAATAACAAATGCATCTTGTTAGGCATTTCAAGACACTCGCGGCATTTTCTAGTGTCACACAGTTAATTAGATCTAAATTGTTAACCATGAAGCTTACACACTAAATACGTTGGTTTCCTGTGTTTTGTTTTAATATCGATTATTCTAGAAGTCCCTGTAGTTGGAGGAATGTTCGTGAGAATTCGCTGTGTAACGCATGAATGGGCTGCACATTAATCCACCGGGAACTTGCTGAATTTTGTTGACTTTTTGGTTTTAGAAAAAACCCACGCTGTTAACTTGACCTAATTGCTTTCATTCTTCCTATTTTTTTTTTTTTTGCAGTAAAATGTATTTAATTCCTAATGTGTTGTTTTTGTTACAAAGTGGCACGTGATGCTGGGTTAGTAAACTTTAAACAATGTTTAACTTCAATTTCGCACTCGATTAGATTTTGATAAGAATCGAAGTGATCTTTGGAACCTGGCAAACGCATCCAATGTATTGTCTCTGATGGAAGACAATTGAATGTGTTTCATGATGACGTTTCGGATGCTTCAGGGGTCAGTGTCAGTGAGGCGTTGTTGTGATGTTCGATTCCTTGTTCGTCTGCTTCATTGTCATTTGTGTTGGAGTTTTGTTCTGAGATCGTAGTTTGACCAACGCAAATGGGAAGCAAGATTCTTAAATTCTAGTTACTCAGCAGTTCTTCATCGTCATCGGATGGACGATACCACTTGTTGGTGACGGTCAGAACAATGCCGATAATTTCGATCAGTGCACCGACTCCAATCAAGATATAAGCAAAGTAAATGCCATAGGATCGGAGATTAATTCCCATCTGTCAAAAATACAAAACAATATTGTAGAACGTCAAATGTCAGACGAGGTTTACTTTTGTATATACCTTAGCTTTCCTAGCAAGCCGTTCATCCAGTTCAGCAACTTGCTCGAAAAAGAACATTGGCATCAGAACCTTAGGCACACCCCTGTAAATACTGTAAACAGAACACCATGAAATTGTATTCCCACTGACCGGCAACAGAACTCTTACTCAAAATCTTTGTCCGGCTGAATTAGCAGGTTCATTTGAATGCGGGCATGCACTTCCAGTGGTATTCCCATTATCGGTTCCACCGAGAACCTAAACCGATGTTTTTCCTCCGTCGGATTCAGGCCAGTCACAGCGTCTACGTAGCTTCGATCGGCAAGGTAAAAGTGCGGAAATGATGCGTAAATTGGTGCATTGTCACGGCATTTTCTGCACTCCACAACTCCGGTTTTTGGACATTCTTCTTCTTTCGGATTACAGAAGCACTGTTGATCAGGATTATTTTCGCCACTGTCCAGCGTGTCGATGGTGCCCAACCATTCGAAGCCGTTGAGTCCCCGATGAGTTGATGGTTTACCCGGTGATAGATTTAAGAAGCGGCACGCATCGACGGCGTAGATCGTAATATCCTGAGTGGTGTCCATATTCGGCGGGAAAAGATCGCCCATACTGCCATTTACTCTCCCGCATTCGCCCGGGTAGAACAAATTCGAAGGATTGCCGTTCCAGTGTGTTAGCTTTCCAAGTTTGTAGATGTCGTCCTCTCCAGTATTGATCATGAACCGTCCATCGTATATCTTTGATCCGTTGCGATCCACAAGCCAACCAAACTTTGTGTACGGTATGTGAATCGCTGAAGTGTTAAATAGTCTGAGGAAGTCTATCAGACGGTCTTTGTAACCGTCGAAGATCCATTCACGGGCTGGTTTTGTCGTTATAAGTTCTCCGCCCTCCGTGTTCAATAGAAAGTTTATAACCTTCTTGAGATATTTATTCTTGTAGCGCATCATATCAGCAACGCTCTGTGGATATATAGAGAGAGAGGAAACGATTTGGAGGAAATCAACTCGTGAATGAGATCTATGGACTTACCGCGGTTATCACATGAGCAGTTGTGACCATGTCATCTAGCGATCCATTTGACATTTCAGGTACATAGTGCCAAGTCTTCTTTTCGTAGTACGATACTGTGGCGTTATCGTGGAAATCCAGGTCCTCCTTGATGTCCTTCTCTTGGAACACATAAGGGCCCATTTCCACGAAATTCGGTTTAACGTTGGGATTTCGGATTTCATGTGGATTCGTCCAGTTGAATAGAGTGAATCGTGTGTAGACGGGAATGGGTGTTACCACCCAATTGTTGTAATTATCAGTTCCTTCTTTAATCACAAGACTCTGTAGGGGAAGTCTCCGTCAAAAAATATAAAAATTAAACTAGAAGTGAGATTCTTACCGACTGGACGATGCGAAGAGAAATATCTGGCCAAATAATGACTAGAACGACGCCAAGTAGCAGGAGTAGGGTTCCAACGCCGAACACCCAGATTTTTTGCTGGGTTACGCTGCAACACTTGCAACACATGACTGCAGTGGTCTAATACTTGAATTGAGCTCGGACCTTGTATGAATTATCTCGAATAAGCTGGGCTTTGCAACACACTCTTGGCTTGAATCAATGTTGTTTCATCTGAAAGAGAAGGTTGAAATGGATTACGCACCGTTTATCACTGAACCACTTGTAGGGGCGACCGATAAGATATGAACTGTGACTTCTGTTATTTTTTTATAAACACGTACGATTCCCTGATAAATGGTATAATAATAACTGTCCAAGAGATAAGAGCAGATAACCTGGTATCTACGAAAACTTACCAAGACATTGATGAATGGCTAAATTGAATGTTATGCACTTGGTAAAACCCCTTAATAAAGAAACATTGTCACGGAAAGGCTTCGCATATATTCCCCTTTTGGAGTAACAACTACAACTCCTGAGTTGCGTTTCTAGTTGAAATCTACGAGTACAACTTTCATTCAGAAAAAGGGAAACTTTTCGGGAAAGTCAATTTCATGTTAACTGAGGTCTTCCAGCATTTGTTCAAGTGATGATGCATTCAATCGAATGTAAGCCGCTTCATCGATTTATTTTTGACATTTGATAAGTACTTCATTTTATTTGTTTTACTCAATCTGAAACAGTAACTGCGGATGAATCTAAGCGTCTAATACCTTTTAGATGACTTCTTTTTTCCAAGTTCCACGACCCAAGCAGAAAGAAATCCCTTGGTTTGACGACGAGTGCAGCCAGGCACATGCGGTCGGAACAGAAGCCTACAAGGTAATGCTACTTCGAACAACGAAAGTTGTGCGTGAGCTCAACGAACTGAAAAAAAAATCGGCTTCTCAGAGGGAAAAAAGAGAGAATACGAGAAGCACGCTGTCGAAGAGATGGGAAGGTGTTACAGCAAGAAGGAGGTCCGCATGTTTTACCAAAAGTTGTCCGTAGAATATAGATCTTGGACCGAAGTCTGTAGAGATGGCAACGGACACCTGGTGGTGGAGTCATAGTCAATGCTGAGAATTTGGAAAAATCATTTGTGCAGACTGTTAAACGGCCGTGATGACCCCAATACTCCCATTAGGCAAAATGTTCCACTTAATTTGGACGAGAATGAACAAAAATTCCGTCCGCCCAACTCAGACGAAATCGGGATAGCGAAATCAAGACTGGAGTCGAATAAAGCTGCTGGAGCGGACGGATTTTCCGTGGAACTGTTTGAAGAAGTTGGATATGATTTGGATGGGCGCATGCACCAGCGCACCGACCAGGTCGGAGGAAAGCATGAGTGTTATCTTAGCGTTATCTGTTCGGTTCACAGACTGCGCCAACTATCGAGGGATCAGTCGTCCCATAATTACATACAAGATCAACTCCTTCTTTTTCGGTAAACGCCTGCAACCATTCATCAATGACTTGTTAGGTTCTCATCAGCGACCAAAACTTCCCACTACGGCAGATCCTGGAAAAGACCCAAGAGATGTAGATCGACTCTTATCACCTATTCGTCGATTTCAAGGCTGCATATGGCAGTGTGCATAGAGACGAGCAATACAGTGCCATGTCTAGTTTTGACATACCCGTCGAACTCATCAGGTTATGCAGGATGATAACACTCGCTTCTAGACCAATGAATTCGCTGAGACCTTTAATGTCGAAAAAGGTTTCAGAAAAGGTGACACCCTGTTTTCCTTAATATCAGACTTGAGAAGATAATGCGAAACTCAAATGTCAACACCAGAAGCACGATCTTTCAAAAGCCCGTGTCCGTGATTCCGTGATTGAATGATCACAGCGAGGTTTCAGCGAGGCTTCTGCTGTCATTGTAGTGGACGCAGCTACAATGGGTCTAGAGGTAAATATGGGTAAAACAATGTACATGCTGTCGTCGAGGATTGAGCGTCATAATAGGCTGCGATAACTTTGAGGCTGCTATAATTTTGAGCAGATTTTGTCTGCATTGGCATTCGAGTAAACGGCGACATCAGTACTAAGATGAAGTGCATAAAAACTCTTGCCAATCGCTGCTTAGTCCAAGAGGAAGTTACTTAACCAAGCCATTTCTCGAAACTCCAAGCTGACTTTATACAATATTTTCAACATAACCGCCCCGCTCTATGAAACAGGGACACTATTGAAAGTAAATGAAAAAGTCCTTGGTCGTTTTGAGGGGAAAGTAATGTGTTCTGTTTGCATTGATGGTGTCTAGAGGAGAAGATTCAACCACGAACTGTAAAGGCTATACAGAGGCATGCACGTAGTTAAGCGTTAGATCCATTACGCAATATAGCTACGATAGACGATTTGGATGTTATCCGCGAGATACCAGTCGCTTTGCTTGAACGAATCGCCCAAAATTTAACCTTTTGAATGAACCACATCAGACATAGTCGTGGGCATAAAGTAAATGCAATGCGTGGTTCTTTTAACCGCTAATAAAAATTTTAGGATAGGTTTCAACGATTCTCAAAAATATTTGTACGTCAAATGCAGTTACCATTCGTCAAATTATGTATTGGAATGAATTTGAAACTACTAAATCAAATATTAAAATGAGGAACAATCGAATGAAGTACGATTTATACTTATTTATAAATAATATACTGTTTTCTGTTTTCCAATCAACCCAAATTTGAGTCTCTTTTGCCCTCGCCCACCCATGAACCTCATCATTGACACCAACACTCCAACTAAGGGGGTCATCAAATCCCTGCTTCCTGGCTTGAGATGGGGAGGAAAGCGGGTGTATGTGGTGTAAGAACCAAGTGTCTGATAGTCTTGATGACTAGCGTACCTGGGGACGTCAGCGATGGAAAACAGCTATTGCTTAAGTTCGGTCGCTGGCCTGATAAATCAGTAAGTAAGTAATCTTCCTTAAAAAAATTTGTCGAGGCATTGTAGGCCCGTTTGCCGACTCCCATGTTAGAGACTTTAAAATGATCATTGAACGATCTACATCGTGTTGCTAACAACGCATCGCGACATCTTAGACTCCTCGGTTCGAGGTTGAAATTAAACAGTAAGTTCTCTCCACACAAAAAATCAATTCGCATACAAAACCCTCATCATCGCTGAATCAGCTCAGGTTTCTCCCTAAGCATCTTTAATTTGTTTTTGATGGATTTGTTTCTGCCCAATCCCTATTTAAATTTCCTAAAATTAACTTCACTACAGACAATTTGTAGTTTTACAAGATGTATTTCTTCTGATTCCAGCTTGCCGCAATTTTTTGTTTGCATTAAATCACATTATTTATCTCCGTAGTAATTCTCTATGCATCCGCATGAAGTAGATAAACAATCTTTATAGGAAGCAATTGAAAAGTGCTTGTTTCTGTTAGACACAGCGGCTATCAGCATTAGAGTTAAGCAAGCTCCTAGTTCATTTTTTTATTTATCTTGCGATAACAAATAATGAAATTAGATCAAATTTCAAATGACCTCTTAGTCTTTGATTTGCGCAAGCCCAATCTTGTTGGGTTTGTGCTTCGCTTACAACTAGACGTGACTAGATCTTATAGCGATCAAACTACATCGGTGTCGTACAAAAAAAGAAAACTCGGCACGTTTTGTGATAACCAACTGATAATAAATTTATTAATGAAATTGCATCAGAATTGAAATCTTACTAGTTGCCCAAGATGAATGCAGGATGAAAATATACCCCTGGATCGCCAAAAAGATACCCAAACAAGAGGTCTCTCTTAAAATAAACCTTTACTGATTGCGAATTGTGTTCATTTGTAAGAAAATAAGGCTTAATGTCAGCAAAACCAAACTCAAAAGAACTCGTCCCACTAAACTGAGTAATGTGGCACCGCAATCATTCTCATTCCCATAAAGGGAATAGAGAACTAGATAAGTTGTGCATGCATACGAATTAATTTAGAGAATAAATGGAGATCAAGTAATTTAGACCTCATCAGCGCTAGCAGAACAAGCTCGTGAGTCAATTGATAAAACGAGCTGAAAAAGATTAGACACAGAAGCATTGCATGGCGTTGTCCTCTGGTGCAACCACATAAATAACCCTCGGAACTGACGCCGTGAATGACTGTGAGTGGCTTTGAAGAGATTGACAAACAAAAACTATACGTTGCCCGGATATAGCTTGTGAATGAAAGTTTTTTCTTCTGCAATGTTTATGTTTAGTCATGACTGAGTTCATAATTGCAACATTGTTGCTCATGCAATGCACACAACATTTTTTTAATGCCTTTATGAACGCATATACTGCCGCATACTTGCAAGAGTTCAGCAATGTCAAAAATAGTGTTCATAAAAGCAACAAAGAGGCATGACATTTGAGGTGAGATTGAAGTGAATTGGTTTAAAATGTCTTTCAGAAATACAATTCTTAGTTTGTTTTTGAGTGGATTAAGTGGAACAACATTTGGAACTAGGTACACTACATGTGGTTTCAACAAGAAGGTGCCACATGCCACACAGCACGCGCAACAATCGACTTATTGAGAGGCGAGTTCGGTGAACATTTTATTTCACGTTCGGGTCCGGTCAATTGGCCGCCTAGATCGTGCGATTTAACGCCTTTAGACCTTTTTTTGTGGGTCTATGTTAAAGCTCATGTGTATACAGACAAGCCCGTATCAATTGACGCATTGGAAGACAACATTGAAGCATTCATTCGTTTGATACCGGTCGAAATGTTGGAAAGAGTATGCCAAAATTGGACTAACCTGATGGACCATTTAAGGCGCAGTCAAGGTCAGCATTTGCATGAAATAATCTTCAAATATTAAATTATACGGACCGTACTATCGATTCAAATAAAGATTTCATGCATTTTTCTGAATTTTATGTGTTTTTTTTCTTGAAAAACTCTCCTATAGCTTTTAAAAATCACCCTTTACAATAGCTTTTCTTTAAGAAATGACGATAACACAGGGAACACCAATATATATTTCCAAATCTGTAGATCATCTTCAGCCTGTTCGAATCAAAATAATATTGTGTGACAATGAAGCAATGATAGGCTTCTCAAACTGTGATATTTTCGCAGCTGTCAAAGTAATTTAGGATTTCAAACTTAGTAGGACTAGCAAAGTTCACTTTAAACGACGGAAGTGGCAGTAAATTAGTCATTAATCAATATTATGATATGTCCGTAGCAACCTATCGGAGAACCCGTCTACGCAGAAGAATACGCGCTAACTCTAAAAACAAATGGCGGAAAATGGAAAACAAAGTAATTGACAACGAGTTGGGTCCGACTGGAGCACATTGACAGAAACTGAATATGATGACAACACAACCGTTGTATACCCCCTTGGGACTCTAAGGTGAAATAAGACGTTTCAAATTTTTTCGAAATTATCATGACAAAGTTGCACATTTTTATTAATTTTAAAATACTTTTACGGAATAATACGAATCTATTCTAATAAACCAAATGTCACACAATCTGTCAGATGCAAATAATGTGTTATCGAACATCCAATAAATTTATTAAGTATTTTACGACTGTTATAAGTTTAGAAAATATACGATTACGTTGTATATATTTGGATTATTTTGACTTAGTGTCTTTGGCGCAAAATAAAACCGATGTCACTGGACTGATACAAATTCATGTGTTCAACCAAACATCACTTTTTCCGGTATGCCATGCCACGAAATGAGCATAGTAGTTCTCGTCAAGCATAGTTCTCGTCAATTGTGTCAGATATAAAGGTATATTATGCGACATGTGGCAATTTGCAACTCGCTAAAAGATCATTGATAATTCACTGATATCTTGTCAACCTCTATATTCAAAAATAGGATCGGTCAAAGCAAAGTAAGGCAATAAGTTTCAAAATTCCAGTCAGACCGCACTGCTGTGCATGCTTTTATACCCTCACGACCGTATTGTTTTTTTTTTTACAAGACTTTTCATCAATAATTTTTCTTTCTTTGACTGTTGTCAGCAACTCAAGTTAGGAAGACCTGAGAAAATGCGAGATGAACAAAAGTTCAGTTCAGAAAATCCGGCGTAAAAGTCGATGCACTTACCCTTCTTCACACATACACTATTTCAAAACCAAGCTGTCACTTAAAATTCGAAAGTTTGATTCCACTTAAAAATACCTCAATAAATACTTAAACAATTAAAAAAACCAGAGGTGTCAGCTAACTTGAGTCCACACCACCGTGACCACTTCCACCTGTTACCGAAACTGGAACTGCCACCAGCGATCCGCGGTCGGCGGTAAACATTTTAATTTATTTAAATTCCAGCGTAGTCGATAGAGTTATCTCAGCAATTGATTATACCCAAAATAACACTTCAAGTGCTGCATTCAGATCTAAATCAGTCGTATACCGGGTCTAATCAAGATTAAGGCTTAAGCCCAGCGGGATTTGAATTGTTTTCTTTTCACAAGCACCACCCAGCAGGGGGCTGGCAAAACGGATTGACATTGTTAACATTTTTTTATAACTACTGATAGGAAACTGTTGTGACTTGCTGAAAAATTGGCATTTTGCAATTGAACGTATCAACATCTTATCTGATACGAAAAGTCCACGAGTCAAGTTAGTTTAAAGATTGTATGAATGAAAGAGGTAAATAAATGTGAAGCGCAATATTTTTTACAGGAAATTGTATGCATACTCTTTTTGAATTTCCAAATGTGACATGATCACGGATTTCTTTTTTTATTCCGTCAACATTTCATGCTTTAATCTACACTTGTCGCCGTCACACAGCGTCGAAAGTTCCACAAATGTTAGGCGCTATTTCATTTTGCATACATACAATTTAAATGTCTTCATTCTGGACGATAGCGAATGGAATACTTAGAGATACAGCAATTTAAAAAAAAGCCCTTAACTCAAATCTGAAATAAAAGATTTCAAAATATTCTCACATATTCACTCCGAACGAATACAACTTTGGCATCCAAGCAGCAAGTGAAACGGTTACCAAATCAACTGGTCAGTGATCACAAGACCAGCTCAAGCGGAAACTTAAAGCAATCATAAAATATGCGAAATGCACACATGCTACAGTCGCACATACTCATTGCAATTCGCTCGTGCGTACATGAGACATCGGAATGAGACTTTGAAAGTGAATCCAATTTACGTAGTTAGGCCGCAACACCGTTGGCGTTCTGCAGAAGAATGGCATGTAGCGGGTTACGAGCAAAATGAGGGGGATTCCATTTCATTTTGCACGAACTTTCGTGAGAATATTTACAAATTTAGAGAGCTTCTTACAATGATAGGTTTTCTTGATCACATCAGGGTTCAAGGTTTGAATAAAAATTCAAGAAAGAGAACCCAATTTGCACTTATAAGAATGTGAGTAAAATGGCGTTACACTTCGTAGTGTATGTGGCCTTGACTTCCTCCACCAAACATCTATACATTATAAATAGTTTGATTCCATGTCAGGGCGAAGCTTCCAATTTTTCTTGATTTATCAATAAGTCGCCGTGGCCGTGGGCTAGTGCGTCGACCCACACGCAGAAGGTACGGACGGTATACCTCTCATTTATCCCCGTCACCAACAGTAGCACGCACAACAGGAGTAGTTTTTGTAGAAGCTAGGTTCTGGTCATTTGTCAATTAAAGTGTAGTCGCTGGATTTTTACAATAATGTAGTTCGTCAACTGACAAGCACATGGTCCCAAGTAAAATTTTTTAACCAAACGTTCCCCTCGTATTTTTCACCGCACCAAGGTCACCATCAATTGTCAATGAAAATCGTTTCAAATCTGATCGCTTTCGGCTGTAAACTGTCCCCTTTACTCCTAAGAGAACAATAGCGCGCACAACACAATTACTTACTTACTTACTTATCATAAAGGATCTGACCCTGGGCTATAGCTGCCTGAGCATTCCTGACGGTCCCAAACGCGCTACTTCCAATTGTCACGAACAAGATCTTTAGTGTCCGCGATCACTTGCTTTGTGTACTGCAAATACGGTCTTTCTCTTCTTCTCGAACCCAGAGACTGGGGTTCGCAAACCATCTTAGCTGGAGCGTTGTTGTCCATTTGCTCGGTGTGACCGGGCTTGTAGTCGTTGGTATTCCGCCTTGAGGACTACATCCAGGTCTTGATACAGCACGTAGAGTTCACGGTTGTGTCTTCTCCTAATTCGCCTTCCTTTCAGACAGGAACATGCATATATTAGCACAACACAAGTGCTGGGGTAAGTAACCTTAACTAACCAACTTTGAGGTAAGAAGACACCAAGAATTAAGAAATTCACGCATCAACTTGACAGCATTGCTAAGTGACATTTTGGTATATCATTTCAGTTTGCACTTTCTTAGATAGAAAAATAAATTATAAGGGTTATTCATCATGAGGTCTTAATTTTCAAAACTCCTTTTTTAACTAATTACACCCGACCCCTATCAAACTAGTCTGCCATTCTTTTTAGTATTGTTTGGCAAGTCATCCTGAAAAGACTAACAATAAAACAGCTCCAAACCTCTCCATACTGTTCAGCTGTATAATGAAAATCAAAATTTTGTAATAAATACCTATTGAAGCCACGCACGTCAATACTATTCCCAAATTTGAGTCCCAGTTTAAATTTGTGTATGATAAAGAGATTCAGCTATCCTTCATGTGAAAACTTCTCATAACAGAAGTCCTGACATGTAACTCCTACTTTCAGTAATTTGTTGTTCGAATTTAGTTTAAATAATATGGCAACTATGTTTGTTAATCAAAATTTGTTGATAAAATGGAATTACGCAGTTAGCGCGCACGCCTCCAAAGAAAAACAGTGTTTTTAATGCAATCTCACTCTCCTTCATTCACAATAGAATCTTTGGAATGAAATCTTATCGAAATAAATGACAGATAATGGCTACAAAAATGGTGGTGTTATTTACTTTGTTTGCGTAACTAATTAAGACTGATGCCATTGTTGCCAATGTTCTTCGTATAAGGGCTTTCCCGGTGTTACTTCAACTCCGAGTCAGTGGGACAATGCAGTAGAGGACGCCCATAGACCCGATGACTGCCCACAAGTGGAGAAGGATATCAACCAACTCGGTGTGTGACATTGAAGACAGCTGCCTAAATATCGTGCCAGCTAGAGAGGCTTATTGGTTGGGGCCCAGGTTCACTTCAGACTAGTAGCGAAGAAGATGAAGGAGGCGAATATATCGACTAAAATTAAAGATATGGAACCAGCTGACTTGTTTTCATTTCCTAGCCTTTACAAATTAGAAGAATCAGCCGTTATTCTAATATCTTACCGTGTTTGCTGTTTGATATAAAGTCTCACGCTAAACGATTTATTTTCAGTGACATTTTAAAGTATTTTTATTGATATACAGAAAGAAAGAGAGTGGTCGCCGTGGCATAGTGGTAAGGGCGTCGACCGCCGCACAGAATGTCTGGGTTCGATTCCCGGCTGGGTTACCTCGCATTTTTTCACGGCACCACCTCTTACGAGTTGCTGACAACATTCAAAGAGTATCAATTGTCTATGAAACGCTTTTCAGATCTCGCCGTTCGGAGTCGGCAAAAAACTGTAGGTCCCTTCTACTCGTGAGAGAACATTAGCACGCACAACACGAGTAGTTGTTGTAAAAGCTAAGCCCTGGTCCGTTATGGACTGTAGTGCCACCCAATTATCAATTATAGATAGAAAGAGGTAGATAGAGCGGAACTTGACGTTCTTTGGGACACTTTGTTTACTTTAGAAAATATTAGAAAATATCGGAGATACAATACCATTTTAATCATACATGGAACAGAGCAGGTCATTTACTCAGTTTATATTCATACGCTAAACCACATGTGGATTTGTGTACACGATTGTTTTCTGTAGAAATTTAAGCTCATTCGATCGAATTAAAACCACAAATGATCGAATATCAAACTGAATTAAATCCATAATCATTGTACCGCGGAGAGTTTTTTTGTTTTAACAGAACGAAATGTCAGAGAGTTGGAAAAAACGACTGAACTTTCTTTTTGAGAATCTGTTTGTTTGAGAATTTTAGCTAAGAGCCATTTTAAAATATTGCTTGTCAGTGGCTATTCGGTTGATCAATTTGTTAACATCTAGAGAGTTTTGCAGAGACTGACTGACTGCCAACTAAAGGTTTGGACCATACAAAGAGTGAAAACCAAATTCTGTCAATTTGCTCCGGATCAACAAAGAAGAACAAGGAATCCGAAAATTTAAATTTTAAGAGGGAGGAAGCTTTAGTGATGTCGAAGTGCAAGCGCTGCTGTAAGTACAATGATTGCTGATGTTCAGAATTTATCAATTTCCCGTCGTTCGCAACAATTGAACGTGATGAATTTTGTATTTGAATCTGGATCTCCATTCTCGCAAGTTAAACTTACCTAACAATTGAGGTCTGCTGAAGATTCACAAATCCGTAGATACGCTACTTGGTTGTTGGAGTAAAAGATATTTAACACCGATTTTTCGAACATCACTTTCTTTGCTGATTAAGTACACTCGGTGAGCATATTAACAAACGAAATTGACGCATATGGGGTTCAGAAATCACACAAGCGGCTGAAGAGGCGAAGTTGCATCAAAACAAAGTGACTGTTTGATGTGATCTACGGTCGAAATGTGTCATTTTATCAAAGATGCCAATGGGCGGACGATTTCAATCAATTTACAGCGATAAAGTCGAAAAGGAACTAATTTTTTTCCCGAAAATTGAAGCCTATACAATCACTTGAGCGATATGTGGTCCTAACAAGACTGTTTAGAACCAGCCCCACAACACCACCGATTGAGGTTTTAATTTCACGTTTTTTTCAATTGGGCATCAAAATCATGCGATTTAAAATTCTGTTTACGCGAATAACCCCCGAATTCAGCAGACACTAAAATCCAACATTGTTCAAGTTATGGTCGAGATGCCGCCCGAAATGTGCGAAGTTGTGGTTAAAAATTACATCAAAAGAATATCATTCTATGAATATCCTGAAGCTGTCATCGGAGTCATATTGCTTTTTACATTAAATGGCAAAGTCCAAACTTTATAAGGCATTCAAACCTTTATGGAAAATGTATCGCTGTGTGCGTTTTATTATGATTTACTTTTGAATTTGAAGTGAATGACACTAGACCTAAACTAGTAGCCATTGATGGCGGTGTCGTTAATCAACTGTTCTTTGTGATTGCTTTTGACAATACGTCATTTTTGATGTTCTTCTCATTCGGCAGTGCAGTGGTGCATTCGTATTTTACTTACAGTTCCTGACATTCACAGTAACGAAACCGGATTAAGATACATGCGTCTCAGAAGAGCCTCAATAGTAACTACACGCTTGCGATTCATTCCTCATCTAAGAGAGCAAGCAAACTTGATGACACATCAACTTTAAATTTCTTTCCACATTGACATCACTGTTCAACGATCTACAACGCATTTCGTTGAGCATTAACAATTGAAACTGAATCTGTAAGGTTTCACCACTCACGTGTTAACTTGTTCGTTGTGTTAGACCCAGAGACAGTAATCCAATTAGTCTATTTCAATCTGGAGATTGTATCTCAAAATACTGTCGTTGGAAACAACAAAAGAAATAAGCCAAAATATGACAATGTTCATGGAGCTGTACAATTACTTCACCAGGCAGCTGCTTAGCAGTTTTAATCACTTCACAGCTACTGACTGAAGTATTTTAATCGCGCGAAGCCTAACCTTTAACTTTTTGACTCATGTGCGCGTCATCTCTGTGCAAAAAAAAAGAGGATTGCATTTTCTCATCAAAACTTACAATTTAATGAATTTCAGAATAGTTAGCGCGATTATTCCTGATTTACAACAGTCCAACCTTCACACACTTGCTCCTCTCAGCCGCGAGAACAAAACACTGACGAATGCTTACAAAACTTTAATCACTTGGACAGAAAATCGATAATTCAACATGTTGTTGCCAGTAAACCGCTCAAATAAAGTAACGAATGTGTCACCAGAAGTGTGTTGCAAGGCGTGCATGGCCCAGCACAATGGCTTAACGTGTTTTAAGGGTGAATTTCGTTTCGATTGCCTGTTGATCAATAACGTAGCGATTAGGGACGGCGATTGCTTATCGAACGCCTTGATTGCTCTCCATCGGCAAACAACAATTGACCACCTCGATTCATATTTGAATCCGATACACAAGCATGAATGACCGCTTTAAAGCCTTCTCACCAAAAATGGGTAACCAAGCGGGCAAGTGATGTTATCTGAAGTATCTGTTATATCAATTGATGCCACTAAGCCGCTTAACTTTGTGAAATTCATCACGCGAAACGCACGCAATCGGAGTCCATTGGCATAAATCAGTTCGTCACGGTCAAGGTCACAGCAAACGATAACGACGTCCCATTGTGAAACGTGAAACTTCCTCAGTCATACATTGGAGACACTACGTGCGTCGTCATCGTCGGGTGCTGCCGAAATGTGCACCGACGAAAATGACTTAATCGAAAATATGCGAAAGAACCTTGAGTGATATTTGAACTCGCGCTCGATTCAGTGGCACGCTAAAGCCAACACAACATGCAAATCGTCTGTTAGTTTTGGCTGCAAGTGCTCATGACTTTATTGAATTTCCTGTTTGAAGGTGTCTTTTGGGAAGCTGGAGTGGAATGCTGTCCGGTGACGAGTCTTCACAAGATAGCCTCGCTATTGCGCATGTCATTAATGATGCTTGGCTATTTTGAAACTAAAACCATAACAAATGTGTCATCAAGACAATCGTTTTGCACAATAGAAACCATTCACCTCTTAAAATACAAAATAAATGAACAAGCCACAAGGGACGAAAGTCTTGCTGCTACTCGTGTTGTGCGTGATATTATTTTTTCACGTGTAAAAGGGGGAGATTTAAGAACATTTTCATTGACATTAACAAATAGTACTCTTTGATTGTTGTTAACAACTCAAGAGGGAAAGTATAATGAATGGTTATGTCCATAAATCGAACCTGGGTCTTTCGGCGTGACAGTCGACGAATTTATCCACTACGCCAAGATGGTTTCGTTTTGAAAAATACAAATTTTTAAAGCCTTATAAAATTTCTATCACATTTTCTGTTTTTTGTTGAAAAGTGCTTTGGCAAGAAATCTAGAAGAAATAATATCTATCAATGGAACGAGATTAATGGAGGAGAAGTGATCGTGCTTGATGGGTATGGTACGAGTATGAATGCATGCTTGATGTGACTAATAGGAAAATTATTGTTTGTACAGGCCAAAGTACATACTTATATGAGCATTTGCATATGTTCATATTGGAACGACTGCAATAAGGATGTACAAAGGTGTGTGTATTTTTTTAGTGCATTATGTATTCTGATCGGTTGTATTAAATGTGAAAAAACGAAACATTCTGGGTGCAAATGTTTGAACTGCACTTAAATAAAAAATACGCTTTTTTCATTTGTGATATAATTGTGTGACAATTTTTCAATTTCTTTCCGAGCTTCTATTGCAATTTGATTTTTTTAGAAGAGTAGAAAATGTAAAGAAAAGGAGCGATTATAGAAGAACACAATTACATAATAACTGCAGTACTCATGATAATAATTAGCAGTACACAGAAAAGAAACAAAAACTTAAAAAAGACTTGTTTAATTATAAAATTAAATTCTTTTTTTTTCACTTAAAAGCAGATAGTTACCGCCTTTTAAACTTTAATCTGACGTTATAGCGTCGTACTGCGGTCACTAAAAAGCCATTGAGCACACCTACCATTCTTTACAACGTACGCTTGCACTTGTTTATTTGTTTTAAGCATTCGATCACTCAAGACATTGTGTATGGCTGCTAAAGGTCAGATAAAAATTGTCAGGCTTTAGGTAGATCTGTTTAAGAAAAAAAATTATTGTTAAGTTATAACAAAATGCATACACAGTGCGTCCTCAATAAAAGCAACTCCTAAATCTTACCATTGTTAATTAACTTTCAAATAAAAAGTGACTAAAAATAAAAACAATGATTCTTTTAATAACTTTTATTTTATTCGCTATTAATGAATTTTCCCTTCTATTACTTTTTGTATATCGTTGTTCGTTATACATTTTACACAAGTGTGCGTTTGCGTTTTGTACAACCGGCGTAGTTATCATGCGTTTTTTTTCCGGAACCGTTATTTCCGTTACTGTTTATCATAAGATATAGCTTGTAAAAAGTGTTTCTAAGATTTTTATAATGGTGTTGGTGCTAAATCTTTTTTCAGAGAAGTATAAAGAAGGCAAGTGTAGCTTAAGTAGAATAAAGCGGAGAAAGGGAACACTGACAGAATTCATTGCATATTCTAAAAGTGGTTCGGAAAAACGAATAACTTCAAGAGGGTGAGACTTTTCGCGTTACAAGTCAAATGGTGTCTGGAAAATCGTCATCAAAATGTGCCAATTTAAATAAAAGTTTTAAAAGCACAACTGAACACGGAAGTAAATTTTTTTTTATATATTTCATTATTCATAAATTTAATTATCAGTTTTGTTTTTTTTATTGTTTTGAAGTGTATCTATCTCATTTTTTGGCACCTACGATTCGTTGACTCCGTTATTGTAACAAACTTAATAAAAGCAAGTCTCTCTACTTTTATTGCGGTGGCACTGTATATATGTTAAATTGCATCCACAAATGTATGGAATAGCAGCACGGTTTGGTTCAAAATGACAAGATAAGAAGTTTAATTTAATCGAACATAATGACAATGAAACTCCTGTTGAAAATCACTTAAAACCAACGACCCTTGTCATACAAATTTATACTTTACGTGGAAAAAATGCGAATACACGTCAGCTTTGTTGCACTTGTTGCTAGTTCCCTTCCCTAATTAATGCGACTGTGACAAAACCTTGTGAAGACTTGATTGTTTGCCTTAGGACAATGGCTTTTGAAACGCCTGTATAATTGTTGATGGTGTTTCTATTCTATTCAATTTTGCAGAGTGAAGCTTCGTCATTTTTTTAGCTTCGCACCCGAAAATGAGAGGACTGTGGGAGGAATCAGTCAAATTGTAACGGCTCTAGAGATTTTATTGATCCTGCAATAGCCAAAGAAACCTCTTTCACATTAAAGTTCGTTTTCTTCTGGGATAGACCGCACCTAAGGGAGGAACGCTTCTCTCCAGAGATTATGTTTGTTCTTTACAGTTTCTCGCAGATGAAAGGACGCTTTGAGAGAATAAGCAATTTCCCTGTTCACCTTTTTTTTTAATTTCAATATCTTTCAGTGACTTTCTGTCAGATAACAATTCCAACTGACAGTGTGTATTAAGTAGTTCTCTTGTGACCGATTTTTTGTCTAATTTCAGATGATTTTTTTTAATGTTTGACTCATTTCAACAACAATCGCTAAACAATCCAACTTCTCTGCTGTCTTGTTGCCGAAAATTCTCCTATTGAATAGCATTTTGTTGCTAAGCCAAAAGTTTTTTTTTCAGTTGCCATAATTTCTGCTTGGAAAAAAGTACGGCTAGCTGGGAGATTGAATGATTAGCTTCGCTTAGGTTAGTTAATGACCCATCTGAAAATGATCATTGATTATTTCCTAGAATATGTCAGGTAATTGCTTTCTATTCGACAAAATGGGATTTTAACACGAACCGCATACGTGTTGAATCATTGATTCAAACGTGTTCCATGCATATGTCCTTATAGTGAATCGATTACTGTATCTAATGAAAATAACAAGTAATGACTAAATGGGAACATATGTATGAATGTAGGAGTTCGCTGACAGCTTTTATTTTGGCACAATGTCTCAAGTTATTGTAATAATACGATAAACAAGAGTAACTACTTGGTAGATGAACAATATTTCGGCATATACACACACACCTCTACTACTCTAATCGTGTCGTGCGTGCTATTGTCCTCTCACGAGTAGAGGGGACCTAAAATCGTTTGCCGCCTACGAACGGCGAGATTTGATAAGCTTTTTCATAGACAATTATTACTCTTTGAGTTTTGCCAGAAAAATGCACTTGCTCACAATAGTTTTCAGACTATTCAATATTTTGCACTTCTAGTGCTGGTCACACACGTCATAGAATTACAGTTCGGGATGAACCTTCATCAATCTACGTGTCTCTCTAACTAACATGGTCTCTCGCCAGGGGAGCTTGATCGATGCACACAGAGCAATAAGGTTGATTGTACTCAACCCGGGAAGATGCCATTAAATATCTCTTTTAGAGCACAAGTTGACACACGAGCTTCTTGTGGCTCATCACAACAACCTTCCATCCTAAGATTTAAATAATTGGCCTGCCCTACCAGTTGTATTGTAGATTGTGTGTGAGGTTAATGTTCTCCTCACGTAAACAGCAAATTGTTATGAGACAACCGTTTTTTGCCCTGCAAACGAATAAAGGAAAAGGGCTTTCGGTTTTGTATGTGAAATGTGGAAGCTTGAAGTTGATGTGCCCCTTGGCTGCTACAAAGTAGACATTATCGCCATCCGAGAAGTTATCATACTTCTGGACCCTGAAAAATGATTATGAAATTCTACGATATCTTCTAAAGCGATGGTCTCACACAAAACTACAAACAAAATCTCAATTACAAATTTTTTTTTAGAGCTTTGTGGCTTTATACATACATAAATATCAGCACATATACTAGTAGTTTTGTGTTCCAGAATAGCAAGGCGCAATATTTCTCGGCATTCTTAGCGAAGATTTGAATGTAATTTCTAATTCTGGTTCCGTTGCGTGAAAAAAAAAAAACTTATCAACAAACTTCACGAGCAGTACGGAGTCAGGCATTTCTGAATCGATGCCTAAAATTGCACGGTAATGGAGAGTGTGACAATAAAACGGATCTGGGCAATTGTTTGAGACCTGGCAATCGTCAACAACAAAGGAAAAAATAATACATGGTAAGTGAGACTGAATTTCAATACGCGAAGGTACGTTACAACAAATTAAACAAAATTCTTTAATCGAACACATTTTGAACGATAGCCTCGGTGATGATTAAAATTGAGATCTTTAAAATTCGAAGCCCAATCAAAATTTGTCTCTCCCTTAATTGGGTTAGAAAAAACTTTGAAGCTTTGGCGAAATTTGCGAAGATATATTTAGTGGAAATGGCAATTGGTCAATTAAAATGATAGAAGATTATGGTACGCACACCCAATGACACATAGAATGCACTTACATATGTACGTGCAACAAATGTTCTGCACTGAATTAGCGTCAATTGATGTACATATTAGTTGCCTTGGTTTTTTTTACCGCTTGACGGAGTTTACGCATAGTAAAGAATTGACCCCAGAACTCGTTGATTCGATTTCTGTAGTCAACAAATTGATTAATTGCGGTTTCCAGAAAAATTTGAAGTCCCCACTTTATCTTAAGCGAGAAAGTTCATAATAAAGGAATAGCCGAATCGATGGGGTGGTAGTAAGCTTACTTACCGTCTGTCATTTTTGGCTATCGTGTCAAAATTTGTTTTGGATATCACTCCGCTACTTTAGAAAATATTGAAAAATGAAAGTTGATTTCACTGCATCACTACCGTTCAAAGAATCAGTAATATCTCGATTTTACCGCCACAAGTGGCACAATGCATTGGGAATTATTGCAAGGCGGCCAATACTTCCTCATAGACAATCGAGGGGAATGGAGAAATATTGAAAATATGTATTTTTCCAACGCGGAATTTATCGTACTTGTCAAATTATGAATTGAATGTACGGTTCGAGGGAAAATTTCTTCAAATAGTCTTCAAATGACAAGGGACTTGCTAAATGCAAAAAATGTTTAGTCTCTGTCCTGGAAAATAGGCGCTATTAACTGAACATACAAAGCCGTGGCCCTTGTCTAGGAATCCAATATCGTGTTAACTTAAGTCCCAATTCTGATTATTTGGTACTATAGAGCAATTCAATCTTTTGAAGAACTTTTGATGACAACGTGCGGAGAAAATTGTTAAAAAACCATTGTTTACCATTGTTTAAAAGAAAGTTCTGCCATCATTTTCAAAATTAATTCATTTACGAATCACGTAAAACAGTCGAACTTCCACATCCCGAACTTTGTCAAGTAAAATTTCTCTAGTATTCCCATAATTTTTGAGAATATTGCATTTTTTATCCGTTTCGTTCGTTTTTCGTTCATTTTAAGAGTTTTGAGTTATAGAAGTCTCATCATAAATCCGTGGACAACTTATAACCAAATGAAGTTACAACTGCAAAAGTCGTCTTTACAGCATTTTCACAGGACAAACCGGATATTCATCAGAGAGAAACTAAATTAAAGCGGACAGGGCGCAGAAAGGCCAACAAGGAAAGACGCACTACGTGATTCGATAGATTGTAGATTATAACATGCTACCGTTCTAAGTTTCTAACACATTCTAAGACGGAGGAACATCGTATGACAAGAAGTGCATAAGTAATTTGGTCTATCGGTCTGCCGCCGTAACGATGGCTGATTGCAGCCTTCTTTGGTGAATTAGTAAAAATTGGGATTGACAACCGGTATTTCAGACTTGGTTTTCTGCTGGTCAAAACAGATTGCATTGTTTGTTTAATGATTTTGAACTTATTGTACATAAAGTAATATAGATATGCTTTCATAACAGCTTTTCTCGCCATTGCGGAAAAGGATTTAATTTCAAATCCTTTTAACTATCGCGACACATGTTCAATAAACCATTTTGTTTAGCAAAAAAACTTACTTCCTAACCACAAGACACAAGCACGGTACCAACTCAGCTTCTCAACAAGAAGTCACTTATGATAATCATAAAGTTGAAAAAAATCGCCAGTGCACGATAAGCTTAGCCGGTAAAGAGTACAAGAATAACTTCACTTTCACTTGTTCGCGAGCAACATCACTGCTCAACACGACGTTAACCTTCCACAAGGCAAACAAGCCCAGATTTATCACTTAAGAAGTACATACATATGTATCTTCTGACTAACGAGAGGACAAAGGTCTGCAAGCATCATTGAATTAAATGCGCTCGACGGAAGTGTGATCTCTTGGTTGCAGTTAGTAGAAAACAAAAAAGGGCATCGTCCAACATTTATCAGACATTAGAGCTACTCCATTGTTAGCTGATTATCCTATTATCACTTTCAGTAGAACAGAAGCGGTACAAATGCAACAAAGGGTTCAACATCCCACGGATAATGAATCAACTCATTAGCACAGTCCAGTGACAAACAAATTCAAGGTCTCCATTGAAATCGGATGCTAAATACTGAAACGTGAGTTTTCATTACTTTAAAATAAAAGCCGTGGAGCAGGCCGCACTCTTTCCAATCGGGTTATCGTTATCAAGACCGTGCGCAATAGACATTTTCTTTATCTGCCCTCAAGCAAAAACAAAGCAGCACAATGAATCACAGATACGACATTTAAAACACGCTCCAGATAAATGCAGATCATAATGAATCACCTTTACTGAAATCAAGCTTGAAATAGTCGAAAACTTGGCACGGTCTGGAATTCGGCTCTCAAGGCAAAGCCAAAATCTCATAAAGATTGCAAATTACAGAGACTTCGCAACGTTAAGAGCATTCAATTCTTGTGACCTTGTCAACCTTACGTAATGGATTTTAATGCCATCTAAGATAATTACTTACAGTGTTTCTCGATTGACTGATTACTTCCAATCCGTAGTCCAAAGAATTTGAATTTATTTATGCACTACTTGTTTACCCACAACACTTTAATCGTATGACATGCGTTCGGTACAAAAAAAAACTGTTGAAACTTCGGTTCAATGGCAAGTAAAATGAATTAAGGCAAACTTGGTATATTTCTTAAGTACTAGTACACCGAAATCAAGTATTAATGATTGTACAATCGAGTAAAAAGCTAGTTTTGATGCACACTGTGATGGGCAAACCGTGAAACACGAGCACTTGAAACAACCTTGCGGGCAATCTACAGCTGATTGTTGTGTTGGGGGATTGTGTAGGCTCCATACAAAAAATTGACATTTGACAGTTGACGTCATTTTGACAGCTGTGGGCAGTGTTCGTATATGAAACTTCTATACATACAGTGAAAGCATTCAAAGTAGATCGACTTTGGTTGAGGTTTTTTTTAAGGAATTTTTCTTTTACATGGTATGGAGTATAAAAATAAAGGTTTGAAACAATATTTCAATAGCAGGTATTTATTTAAGCCATATCTCAGTTCAATCTTTGTGTTATTATTAATATTGGAATTAGAAATGCTGGAATTAAAACACCCAGTCGAATAAAATAGCGTGCCGAATGTTTGCATTTCGCAACTTTTTTAAAACTGACATTTGCACTGACAAGGCACAGAGCACCTTATCCATAAGTTGTTTTTGTTTTGTATGTTGGTAAGAGTTTGAAATTTTCTTACCGAAGGACGTCTGTCAAGACGACGAACAGGATAAGTATTTGAACATTGATCTCATTTTGGCACAATTGGTGGAATAGGATTAGATCGGCGTTATCAAGATTAAGCCATTTTTTTCTACTCGAAGAAATTTGTACAGAAGATAAAAAAGGGGTGCAGAAGATAAACCAAAAGGAAGAATGCAGAAAAAGGCGATCTAATCTTGTAGTCCTTCTGTACACATTATTATTTCATCTTTTTTGGAAAGCATTGCCATCGGTAGTGGATCTGGGTCACAAGCAAAACGCCTCCCCATCTATCACGGTCTTTGGCCAGCTTATTTCAAGTTAGTAGAGGTCCTTTTTCACTTCAGTGTGTTCGCCCAACAGTTCGGATTGACTCTATGGTAAATTCAGATAGCGTCGAACTTTGAAAAAAATGCTGGCAAAGATTTTTGTCTACAAAAAAATAAATAATTCGTATTCAAAAAAAAAAAAAAAAAACAATTAAATGGCAAGCTGTTCTTCTCCTCTCTCGGAAAGTGGCGCAATGTTCCCGATTCGCCTTGATGCATTCGCTTACAGGATTGTGGCATACGAATTTTTGTCTAGTTTTTACTCTGTTCCAAGTTGTGGATATCGTAGTACTTCACACTCCTTTCACCCGGCCCCTTTGTGGATGGCGGAAATTACATAAAAACCGTTGTCATCTTTTCGTTAATTGTAGATCTATCCACATCCGATGCATGTGTGTGTCTATGTTTCGTTGTTTTTTATGTGGGGAGGGAGCTAACCGTACGCACAGCTTACAACTGTAAGGCCAGGCTTATTTTTTTACTCTCTCTGTGTTTTAATGGACAATAACTGGGTTGCCACGCGAAGATTGTGTCGCCATCTCGCTACGTTTACAGCGATCCACGACATTGTCCTGCGTTCACAAGAAAGAAGAGTTAAAGAAAACTAAGTAGCCACGGAATTTCTTGTGTTAAAATTAACAGGAAATATGCCGAAAATATCGCATAACGAATGCACATCCATACATTGAAGACATGCTTTGAAGCAAACCTGTACTACACCTCTTCTTGATTCTCAACTGTAGTTGTTTCCCGCACGCAAGAATTTTTCAACATGTTTAAGTAATAACAGCTTTTGCATATGTGAAAACGTGTTGGCCGAACCGTGCAAGAGAGAATAAAACAAGTCTAATCTAACGCAAGAAAGGACAGAGAAATATGATTTTCTACAAAGATGAAGCACTACCGCATTGGGCATTCGACTCTCTTTTCTTCTAAATCTTCTAAATGACCAGCAGTACGGCTCCCGCCGTAACAGGTCCGCTCATGATTTGATGGCATATCACACCGAAAAATGGAACCAATCTTTGCACAATCTAGGAGAAAGCAAGATTTTTGTCATCGTATTGTATGGATTTAGGTCTTATATTCAACATATTAATGCTTGTGTTCCCCAGGGTTCCGTTTTGTCTCCAACACTCTTCCTCATTTTTGTAAATGTTCTCCTGTCTGTCACTTCTAAACCGACTCACTCCCTCGCTGATGACTTGACCATTGACTTGAAACAGCAGCGTATATTGAGTAAGGTGTGGGGTAAGAGGAATAGAGTGAAATTTAATACTTCGAAGACCCAGTGATGTCTACTGTCACTCAAGCGTTCCCAAAATAACCAGCCATTATCAAATGATTGGCTCTAGCGCTGATGAAACCGAACGACTTTCCAACTTCGGTATTTGCATCAATTCAACCCTTAGTTGGAACGATCAAATATTCGATATCGCCAAAACTGCAGCGAAATGTCTAGGTTTTTTTAAGCGATACAAAAAATATTTCACCCCTTTTGATCTGGCAACAATATATAGGGCGTACATCCGCCCAAAACTTGAGTATAACGCTCCTATCTAATCCGAGGATCCTAAGACCTACACCTACTAGATATAATTTAACAGCGAGAGATAAAACGGTTTGGTAATACTAATGCTGCGAAGTCAATCGACTCGTTAGAACATCGACGATATTAACGACGAGTTACCCAGTTGCATTCCTCCCCTTCAGGAATTTACCCGCAATACTCGCCTCGTTAGGAATGCCACCCGTTCACCCTCAAGCCCATCTTCGGACGTACAGTTAAGTTCTGAAACTCGTTCTTCAGCCTCACCCCACGAATACAGAATGCTCTTCCCAGCTCAATGTTTCCCTTTTTAAGGCATTTAAAACCAATGTGCACCGGTACCTCCTTTCCCTCTCTTCCTCTATTCCTTAGGCACGTGCTGTGACTTAATTCCGATAACTTATGGCCCTTAAGCGCGCGTCAATAATAAAAAAAGAACAACAGTCTTCTCTCTGGATCTACCACACTTAAAAATGTGTAAGTCCTAACATAACCGATTGAAGTGAAACTAAACAAAAAAAAATTTAAAACATAACCAAATATAGTTTTATTGTTTTTTTATTGTTTTATCCTCACTTTACATCGACGTCTGCTTTGTAATCGTCATCTAATTTAAAATTCAATAGTAATTAATATTTTAATGAATAAACACTTAGTAATACAAGAAAGAAAGTTGCTTCTCTTCAAATGGAATATAAAAAAATATATTATAAGTAAGATAAGCTGCATACTGCGAAAGTTCTAACAAATAGATATACATATGCATGTACTTTATATATATATAGACTCGTAATTCCTCATTCAACTATACTCCACAAAATTACAAAACCCAACCAAGGTGATTTAAAAATTCAAAAATCTAACACAAAAAAATTAACGTACATGTAGCAATCGCTAATTCGTTATATCATCGCATATACATATAAAACATTATAAAGCTTTTTTTTTGTGTTTTTTCTTTTCATTTTCTTATAAACATTCATTTTCACAATTTTACATAAATTCATATCATTTTACAAATATTTTGTCTCTTGTTCACATTTTCACACAACTTGCTCCGTCTGTGACACTCTATCTAATACTTTTGTTCAGTTAAAGATTTTGAGTTTTATTAGATTGATGAGAAAATTGTTAAAGAGATTGTTACGCGTACATAGAAATAGATTATTCTGTTAGAAGTTGTTTGTTTTTCCCTCTGGAGTTTCTTTACATACATTTTTATTGTTTAACTAAGACAGTCTATAAAATGTTGTTTTAGTTTTTTTTTTCATTTGTTTCTTTTTGTGTTTCATGAAAAAAGTGAGCTTAAAATAGTTTATGTACAATACAATTTTTTTTTTGTAAGTCCATCCTCACATATAGTAGGTTTATTCTTTCTTTCTTTATACACTCTCCTCCATCTCCGTGTTGTCATCAGGTAAACAAGCTAAGGACACCAGTTTATATCCTAAGTTTCACAATTAAATCAAGTATTTTGTCTCTTGTGTTTTGTTTTTGATTTTGATTCATCATTTAGCGTTCGTGTGTATTCATTTTATAAATATTTTATATAATTATTGTTTATTCTCTATTTGTAATCACAATTAGGATATAAATATATCTTCTTCTTTTGTTCATTTATATTATATTTCTATCGATTATATAATTAAAACAGTGAGATTTTATTTTTTTTATATTTTACTTTATTTTTAACAATCGCCATTTGATTTTTTATTTATTTATTTTTTTCAATATAACAATGAATATATTTTATTAGATTTTTTTTCAATAAGAAATATGTAAGTGGGGATATGTCAGGTGAACATATCAACAAATTAATAAGGAAGGCAGTATATTACGCTGCAAAATGTTGCCTTTGAATGGGAGGAAACAAGTGGGAAAAGGAACATACTTCATCCGGTCACCATCGTCACATAAAACCACTCCAACTGAATGGGACTATGTAGCGTCCGCAAAAACAAAGTCCATCCAGAACTGATTTAAGACGTAACAACTAATAACAAACAGGTTAGATGTCGCAAACTAAGAACATCTGGTTTACGACATCTAACCTGTCCGTAAAAAGATCAACATTAATTTGGCCGACATAGGGTTTTAGATTAGATGCACCAAGCTCTCTCTATTTCATACGTCCACAAGCATGATCTAAGACATATGAGGTTTGTTCACTTTAAAACTCTGATAGGTTTCTTATAAAAGAGAGAAAGGATGAAATAGTGGTAGGAAGTAATAAAATACCAAAGAAGGAGACCACAGTTATCAATCACTTTGATAGACACCAGGCCTGACAAAGAACAGACATTTCAAACGAGCCTGGCTAGGACAAAACTCAGCCAACGAAAAATTCACCATCTTATGAAACTTATCTTGCGAAGAATCACAAATTTATAGAGTGCAGAAATAAGATTTAGGCATAATGGGGCTACTCGAGTATTCCCATATTTAACGGTAGTCTTATTGAAGGAGTAAATTGTGACAAAGTTGCAAAAAATCATATACGAGTATGTAAGAACAATCACAACAGCCACTAAAATTAGTTTAAACAGACTGACAGTTATGGCATTTGGTGGAAACTTAAACATACCACACCTGTGCAGAGGATTTATGCCCACAGCGTTATGTCGGTCGTTTCTGAGCAAATGCGGACGGGAATGCTCATAGGGAAAATTGAGTTTTCTGTTCGACAGATTATCAATTTATTCGAATTTTCTAATTTTTTTCTTATCGTCGTGGTGGAAGTTTGTCTGTCTACCGTCCAAACTTTTGCTCAGTCTCTTGCACTTTGACAGTTTTTTTTCTTTTCCTCGTTCAGCAGTAATAATAAACTTGGTGCAATTATTTTATTGATTTCATACATGACAGTAATATAAATGCAAGAAATAATAAAAATAAACAAATAATATCGCCAGCTCAAAACTTCAATCGACACAAATGATAAATGGTTCAATTTGATTGTTCCGGAAAAACAGAAGAATTGTGGGCACAACACGTCTGGATTTTGTACCAAATAATCGTGGTTGGCAAAAGGTAACGATTTCCTTCTTTCACAAAAAATTAACGGCGATCCTAGTCCATCCTATGATTAGTTATGCCGCTTAAATGACGGTGATTTCATCATGGATGACGGTACGCGTAATGAAAAACTAAATTCATTCGCTGAATTAAAGGGAAAGGCAGTGCTTGACGAAAAGTAATTCAGTATTGTCAAGCCATTTCTAAGTTGCCAAGCCATTCCAAGTTCAACCAATCAACGTTAAACTTCATATTTTACGGCTGTGAGAAACTGCCCTAGTGGCAAAAATGGATCCTGACGGGTGATGAAAAATTGATTCACTGCAGGAACCGAAGAAAAAAAGGAGAAACTTAATGTTTTTATTTCGTCGGAGCCGTTTTTACGAACATTGTGAAAGGTATGTTCTATATTTGGTGCTGGCAAGCCGAAGAGCTTTTGAAATCCGCCGATTTTAACAAGAGCATTTAATGCGATTACAGTGGGCATACCTAAAGCACCGACAACAAATATATGATTCAACAGATTATAGTCGGGTTCAGGTTCTCACATCTGATAAACCTTTCCTTAAAACGCTCTACCTACCAACTTTTTTTTTAGATATTTTGCCATATAATCACTGCTTGTTTCGTTCGATGGCACATGACGTGACTGATGGATCGTGCTAGCTGATGAGCCGTCCGTTCAGTTCATATGAAGAGATTAAAGGAAAGCTTAATATGTGAATTCAAAATATGCAACACTTTTGCCGTAATGGTATTCGAGATCTGCCAGAATGTTGAAAAAAATGTGAATGATTTATTTGCTAAAATTGTTTGACTATAGTGAGCTGCGCACCCAAGAATTTCGTCTTAATTCTATTGAGATACTTTTTGAGAAATTGTTGAGATACCCTGTATTGCCAAAAAAAATGGAACCACTTTTCAAAAACCTACATAAATAAAATCAAAGACGCTGCAAGTTAGCTGAAATGAATGCATGATGATAAAAGATTTGTTCGTTTCGAATGGACATCTTTTTTCTCTTGGATTAAGGGTTGTTGATTTAAACTTTGAAACTTTTACCAAAGAACTTAAACGAATTATTATGCATTTCGTTTCCAACAAGCCCGCAAATCATCACATTCGATTCGACTATGAAAAATTGTGCTTGAGCCTTATTCAACGCAGGAGTCATTTGTAGCACGGCCTTTCTTTAAACTATTCATTAAATAAATAAATGAACTAGGAATATGATTTTATTTCGTTCAAACTTATCTCTATAAAAAAAAAAGGCAAGTGAAGGCGATTGGAGTAAATGGAGTGACTTGCAGAATCTAATTACAACGAAGAAAATGCATTAGGCAATGTACACGGCAGACAGATTTACCAAAAAGGGCGCATTTTATAATGGGTAAGGGATTAGATTCCAGAAATGCATAATATATTACATTTTTCACAGCCACAGGGCTTTTTTAAGAATAATTAATGACGGGGAGCACAGTGTAGTGTTTCTGGTCACTAAAGTTCAGCAATTAATTAAAATAAGTTATAATAAATATAATAAGGAGATTTCTTTAAGTTGATCAGAAATTCAAATTGAATGTAAAATTAATTTTTTTAAGGTTAACCGAAGAACTGTATAAAGGAACATTTTTTATGATTATGATTGGCCTTTGTGAAAACGTAATTTGTAACTATTGAAAAATTAAAATATAAATATTTTCTGTCAATGCAAATAATAGACAGAATTTCGAGTTTAAAGATTCTGCTTTTTTTGTGTAAAATTTACAGAGCGGGAGAAATGTGTCAAATTTTGTAAAAACTTTTTACAATGCAATTAATTTCATAAGGATTCGACGTCAAATCAATGATACATACATACATACCAGAGCTATGACTGTGAGCTACTTGCAAGCAATAAGTTTCTGTTGACTCTAAGAACGTGATGTATAGTAACCTTTAATAAGTACTATATTTCAAGAGTCAATGGCTTGCAGTGGTTCACCTTCCGAATGAATTTCTTTGTTATTCGCTTCCTCTATTTGATAATTATCATATACACGTTATACATTTCTTTGCAAGCCACAGCGACTCTTAAATCATCCTCCTTTCTTCCTCTTCCCATTTCATACAAAGCAGCAAACATTTTGCAACATTTTAACTTTTAAAAAGTATGAATACCAAGTTCTGATAAATTGATCCGCTTAATACAATATAAATAGTTTTTGTTTCTTTTAACACAAAGCAATATTAAATGATGGCAAATATATTGTATTTAAAAATAAAATATAACATCCCTCCCCAACTGAATCATGTTTCGCTTTACATTATATATCCTTTATTATTTCACATTACACTCAAATAATTAATAATTAATTATCACTGTTTGTTTGTTTCCAAATCAACATCCTTCGTTCCTATCAAATAAATTACATTTCTATCGCTTGTCGAATGGCTAGACACAGGTTCCGTAACATAAATTCGAATCAAATAACATAAACTAAGCGCGATTTCATCGCAAGTTAAATTGAGAAAAACTAAAAATCAGTTACAAGTGATCTTAAAAGTACCAAAATACAAAATAAAAATATACAACAAAACGAAAAAAAGCAGCTGGAGTTAGGTATATGTAAAAAAAAAATGTTTAAATTAAGGAAAACTCTAGGAATAATACGTGAAGAATGCTCTCGTAAAGCAGTTCGTTTTCTCTTTTGTCTTGTAAATGAATACTTTTCGAGTGAGCTGCCCTAGGGATAGACACGAAAAAAAAACAAGAAACACAAAACGTGAGGAATGTATGGTTGTCCTAGATGCAAAAGAAAAGAAAGAAACTTCAATTATTGGTGTTGTGAGATAGTGTGGTAAGGAACAGAAAAAAGTTGTGTTTGGTGTGTTTTCTGCACAGTGGCATGGCTTAAGACGTAACGACATTTGTTTTTACAGAGTACAAATTTCGTTTGTTTTTTAAAAGCTGAATACAAGGTTAAAATTAAGATTTCTAAATGCACAAAGAAATCGAAATGGAGGAAATTTTTGTCCTTTTGGAAACGCATCCTGAAAAAATATCAGAAATAGAAAAGCTGTTTAAGCTTCTCAGCACAGAATTGAGGTAAATATCAAAAGAGATTTTATTAGCGTTTGCATGTGCCTTTCACACGCCTGCACAATCCTTGCATGTTCTGCAACACTTAAAGTTGAAACAAGACGGTGAGAAAAGCACGATAAGTAGAACATCGTGTATCGTTGGGTTGTGCACGCCAGTTCTATCAAATATCGTTCCACTTTTTAACTCACATCGTTTTACTCATTTGATACTTATTATTCAAGGGAGATCATCTTCCGCATATCGACTAGAAAATTGTTTACCGAAGCACAACATGCGAAGACATTTAATTGGTGACATTCGCACCAAATGATGCGATAGGAAGGAATGAGTTCAACAGTATGACATCCCGAGGTCAAACGCGGAATAAAACTACCAATCGTTACCTATATAATTTCAAGATGTAATTAAAGAATGGAAGCATTTCTCAAAAGGGGAGTGTTAAGTACTATTTTTGAATGAAATTGTAAGCATTATTTGGCATACAGTGGCCACGGCGAATCAGCAAACCTTCCCAAAATAGCACCGGATCAAATAATCCACTCAAATTAAATGCAAGGAACTTCTCGAATGATTTGAACGGACAGGTGATTCGTTGGGAGATTCGCTTCTAGTGCTTTCAAAAAGTCGGACGGGGTGATTACCTCGTTTTCATCGGCATTTTGGACAAATTACCTTTGAGAACAGCTTTGAATCCTTGGCATTGAAACTGTTAACGAGGAATTGCAGAAGCAAAATTTGCTAGACTCTGGTATGACTTTCATTCGTTTGCTTTCTGCAGATAAATTGAATAAGTGCTGGTTACACACGACGACAATTGGTTTCCCCTTTTAGTTGATACAATAAAAGATTATGTAAAAGTATCCTTCAAGTATTCTTATCCACATTTGCTGTGTAAAGTGAAAGTGAGAGTTAACACGTAGAGAACGTATTGTTTTGTTAATCGGGGATAAATTTCGAAATTACTTGCTCAACTTTCCAGATTCGGTTGCAACAAATATCAACACCAAATCTACGTCACAAGCTCAAAGCACTTAAACTGCCACGTCCTTCTAATGCAATTTACCCTAGTGTGATAAGGAATACAGATAAGATAAACAGTCGTGTTGTGTAACGCACATGGATGAAAAGTCTTAGTTTTTATCCTCTCCTCTCCCTGAAAGCTTCTGGAGGAATAGTTCGAAGAGGAAATAAAATGATATACCACAGTGTACGAATTCATATTCTGAGATAGATCGCGCAAAAGAACAACAGAGATACGATCAGTCCGTAGACAGTTAGAGGACAATACAACTGACGGAACTTAAAACGGAGTTCACAAGTGAAGAGGTACCACTGATAATTAAGAGACAAAAAATATGATACTTTACACGAGGAATTTCTGTTCTATAAAGTGCAGCTACAATCGAAGGTTAATGTAAATACAGCTACGGTGACAACCAATCGTTTGGTATGTGCAAGCAAATGAAAATCGAAATCAACAAGTGTTCCCATTTAACCCACCGAGACTTATGCCTTGAAGTTACATAGAAAGGCAGAATCGCGTTATGCAACAGTTTTTATATTGTTTAACCAAATTTGGATTATGTTTTTGACTTGGAGAGCAAACAGGATTTTCAACACATCCAACATTTTTATAACGAGTTGAATTTTGAACTGTGTCCTGGGTTTTCAAATAAGTAAACATTTTGTGATGGATACGACATATGGAAGAGAAGACATCATGGACATCTCCAGGCGTTGTACAAGCACATCCCTATCAAACACAACATAAATACCTCAACTGACTAGCCTTTGGCCACTTTTCGTGAAGGTTTTTCCGCAAAGATCTATTGCAAAGTATACTCAGTATCCGTTGTTATGCTGGTCAGAAACGGAAACAGCGTGCAAAGAACTGCGTTGGATATAAAGAATATTACCTCTGGCTCCAATCGTAATGAGTCCTTGTTTGGAGATGCATTTAAACCCAAGATCATGTCATAAGTCGATTTACAGAGCTGTCTAAGGTTACTAAATATCTAGCCAATTTTTTGGAAAAATTATGGGAGGTAGAAATTTTAATTCTCTAATTTTAAAAGACAAACAAATGACAGACGGAACCTGCCAATGTACAGTAAAATTAAGAAACCAAACAACATTTTTATGAGCCCCTCATCGAATAAGTCCATTGTGGTTACTCGGAGCAGTGTTAATGACTTTTCAAATGCCAACGTAAATACAAGTCTAGCCACTGATCAGCAAACACTTTTATAGCCCGTCTAAAAACACTGCAGATTTGAAAAGATAAACAAGCTTTAGATTCAGGCGGCCTATAAAACAATATCTGCAGAAAACGTTTGCCTCCCACAAATGTCACGTCAGTTATATCACGCCAGTCTGTGCAGGAAACCTACTTCCGTTCAATGTGTAGGATCTTGAGCGAGGATTAAGATTTGTGAATACAAGTTTTGTTCACTTTTGTTAACTCTCTAGTCTATGGCCTATTTTATTTATGATCTAATTCTTCAGCTTGAGAGGTCAGAGGACAATAGAAACAATTACCTGGCATGCTGTATTCTAGCACTGAGGAAACCATCACAAGAAAAAGTAAGTTTGCACCAGCTTCGAAAACATATTAGACGTTCGAGTGCACACCACTGCTGCCCGATCCTCCTGTAGTGTTGGCTGTCACTGGGGCCATCGGAACGGATGATGAAGCGGCAGTCGCAGATGCAACTGGGGCAGCTGCAGACGCTGCAGAATTGCTCGATTCCAGCTTAGTTCTCATTTCCTCCTTGCGGCGCTGCACAACCGACAGTTCCTCACTGAGATCGCTGCACAATCGCAAAAGTAGTGAGTTCTGTTCCCGAAGGTGTCTTAGAACGTCGGGCATGTTTTTGTTGTCGTGCTTGAAGGACACATGGCGAGTCGCATCCGCATCGATACTGGTACTGGACGTTGCAGCAACGTTGGGCTGATGCAGAAGCGGGGGCGGCGGCAGTGGTGTGATGGTGTGTTGATTGAAATCTGGTGACTGTGAGTTTCTTGGGGTGTTCGGCTTGCGATAGACCTCAAAGGCGCTGACCCTTTGGGTGGACTGCAAGCCAGAGATTGCATTGTAACGAGGTGGTTGCGTGTTTGCCGGCAGAGTTGCACTTCCTGTGTGCTCTGCTGCAGCTGCTGAGGATGGTTGTTCAGTTGTGGCCTAAAACAGAGCATCAAGCGTCTTAAGAGACAAAAATCAAAAGAGTTGTATGGTGGTGCTTACTGGAAAATGAGCAAAATCGGCGAATCCAGTTGTCTGCAGATCAAAACTAGCTTGAGCAGTTATCTGCAAAGGAACCATTAGGAATCTTGCACGTGAGGTGTGTTGGTTGCCTTACCTCAGGTTGTGAAGATTGTCCGCCAAGTTTGAACTTGTTCAAATCTAAGCTGCTACTGCGACCGTGCCTATGTGGTCGTGGTGGCGGCAACGGAGGTGGATCTTTTTTCACGAGACTGCTGCTCACATCAGATAGTGGCACGCCATCGCCACCAACGACATTATTTGTACCAATGCTTGGCTCACGTTGGGGTGGCGGCGGAATGGCGCCGATGTTCTTTGCCGGCAGTTTTTTCGCTTGTGGGCGTTGGATGGCTCGTAAATCGTTGTTCTGTAACGAATCACGGTGATGAGACGATGTCATAGCTGCTGGCAACGTTGGAACCTGGCTCGTTGGCGGCGGTTGCGAGGGTTGTTGCTTGGGACTGGCGTCGTTGCTCTCACGCAACACACCCGAACTGGTATCGTAGACTAGATTTTCTGCTTTTCGAGCAATACGCATTGTTACCTCTTCATCGGCAGCAACTGGAACTACTTCGGCGCCTGAGGGATGAACGATTTTTTCAAATTGTTGGCTACTTTTGTGAACTTATTGTACTTACCAGCAACTGGGGTAACACGCAATGGAACTGGATGGAGGATTTGCGGATCGGACACAACAGCCTGAGCGGTTCTCTTCATATCGAAATTGACTGGTTTTGGCCCCGGGCTATCTGACACTGGAGAGTCCATGTACTTTGTCCATTCGTCCAGAGAAACTTTCCAGAGGTTAGCTGCTAATGGTGGTGGCGTCGTTGTCGGCTCTGCAACGCTAGGGGAATTGGACACGCTACGATTCCTTACTGGCGGTGGGGGACTCAATGAAGCCCCTTGTCCCACTGGAGCAGTAACAGCTTGTTTCGATCCTGTGCTAGCCTACGATTGTCCAGAATTAAGCATCAAAATGAAGTGCGGATAAATGTTTTCGTTTACCTGCGAAGAGGTTGACAAAGTACTCATGCTCATGGGATTCTTCTCGGAACGAGATGGAACTCTCTTGTGTTCGCTGTCCATTGCAGTAGCTGCACTTGCGACGATCGTAGATGGAGCTACGACCTGCTTGATTGTATTGTCGGTATTGTCATCTTCGTCGTCATCATTTAAGTGCAAGAGGTCAGCTTCGGGTGGCTCTGCAACAGTCTGCGGTGGTTGCGCGGATTGCATCAATACATTCGGATGTAAGCACGCGGGCAGAACCGCTGGCAATGGCAGATTATGACGTCGCAGCACCACCAGATGCATTGCTGCTGTAAACTCAGCCAAACTTAACGCACCATCACGTGTCACGTCGCATAACTGCCAAATGTGACGGAGCTCCTTCACTGGAATTTGCGATTTTTCAAAGAACACCCTGCAATTGAAATCTGATGTCAGTTTCTAAAGATGACAAAAGTTGCGAAAACAGCTACCTTGCAATGTGACCCGATAAGAGCCCGTTTGGGTCGTGCTGCACAGCCTTGAATTGTTTATGGTAGTACTCGCGTTGTTCGGGTGTAATTTGATAATAAAATGGCTCCCCGTCGTTGTCGTCGTCGGAACTATGACGATCGGAGGACTCCTCTTCAGTACCGAGTAGCTGACGGTGTTCGTCGCCCAGCAGACCCTGCCAAAGGGACTCCTTTGCCCAGGGACGCTCTGCAACACTGTTTGTTGGTGTCGGGCTGTCACTGTTTGTACTCCAGGCTTCGGGAGATCCACCGCCAGCAGCACCACCTCCACGGTGTCGGTGCTGCAAGTGAAGTTAAGAAAAGACGTCATTTGCATTTAAAATGACTCACGGCATGTGTAGCACAAGCTGCAAGTTCAATATCACTCACTGGTTCTCGTCCACTACTTGACTCATTGTGTTCCACTTCTGAGTCTGTGCTCGGTACATCAGAATTAGTTGGATCCACCAACTGTGCAGTTGTAGTATCGAACCATGACCCACGCCTTGGCACTGCAACCCCCTTGCTGCTGCCACTGCTTACACCACTCATACCCAACACAAGTCCATTTGTTTGCAATCCATCAACTCTCCCCATAGTTGAGCTAGTTGGCGATGATGGCTCCAATTTCCAATTGAATTTTGGCAAGGGCAAATTAACCGACGACGATATCAGCTCTGTGCGCAACGGCATCGAAGCCTGGTAAGCCGCGATCAGTTTCAGACACGAGTAGAACTGTGGCCGAGAGATGTGTAAAGCTGTTTGCGGAATTCCCGATAAGGACGTTATCTACAAAGTCAAACAGAATAGAGAAATAAGAAAAGAACACACCCCGCGACATGGTAAACAAAAGTGTATTAGCATTATGCGATAACATAGCAAACAATAATTTGATGCTGCCACATCCGCAACTACATCAATAAATTCCAGCACATCATCCCAGCGACTCACCTCGCGAATAACGTCATTGGATAGGTTCGCTGATCGGTACAATTCGGTTGCTTTCAACATTGGAATTTTGCCTGTTTTTTCGATGTCACAGCAGAGGAACAAATCCCCAAAGTAACGCGATTCGGGCTCGGTCAACGCAACCGTTTCCATTGTAAAAATCCTGTGTCGTTAGATGAATTTTGCAAATTATTCGTACACCTCACTTCTCACACCACTGATTCTGTTGCGGCAGTAATTGCTGCTCCTGATGCTCTCGGTACTGTTGTTGCTGCTGCTGCTGTTCGCTCAACCGACCTTCCCTATCTGCCTTCGGATCAAGTGTGAAAATTCTATTGCTGTCCTAATGCAAAAATTGTGTGCAGGCTTTTGAAGGACTTTTCGCACACTTGCACAGGGCGGAGCATTCAATTCTTTTATTATACTATGTAAGAACGATATCTGGAGGGAATCACAGTGAAGACAATTAATATCACGGGGGTATTGTGAATTTGTTTTAAGTGGAAAAATTTTCGCGAATGAAAAATTTCTCTGCGGATCAACGAAATTTTGTGGTGCACGTATTTTTGACACTTCGAATTTATTATTGCGTAGTCCGTTTTGGTTTCGGTATTCTTCGAAATTTGCTGTTGCATTTTCTACCGGAACGTTTGTTTTGTGATGACATTTTCAAAATTTTTTTTCCTCTTTTTTGGCGACTGACATTTGGGGTGGGATTTGTTGTGTTAAAAATTTAGGTATGTTTGCTTAGGTAATTATACAATGCATTAGTTGTGAGCGCTGGCTTGTACTGAGAGATAATCTTTGCTTAACAAAATAAATATTTCAATGCCATTTTGAGCACTTTCATTAATTTGTGAGCTTAAAATTTAACCTACAAATTTTGTCATAAGAGCAGTTGATGCCCAATTACTTGGATAATAAACCCTTCTTTCTAGGCATCAGATCAGAGAGATTAAAAACGAATAAATTGTCTTAAAAAATAGTGTTTTTCGTGTACAAAAGCTTTAAACCAAAAGGGAACCATATTCCTACTTGAAAAAAGACTCAGTTTCGAGACTTGAGCTGTTTATATTTTCACTTCACTTGATTGTCACCAAAATTCAACGAAAGCCTTAATTTTCACAATGTCCAGAACAGGTTTAAGTTCCAAATTTTTAAATGTACATCCGCATAATAAACATGAAACTGTATAAAAGAATCTGTCCGGAGCTGTATCAATTCGCCGTCACAGACGAATACTGGTGGATGTCCAAAGCAAAGGAGTTTGGCCAAAACTTCTAGTTTAATTTGATCTTAGTTCGCAGCCAAAAATTATATTACTGAAAATTGGTTATACCGGCTCGATATACGACAGATCTGATTTGAGCAATTAATTGCCAATTCTTTTAAGGGTCAGAAATTGCATGCAACCAACAGAGCGCAAATTGGAGCTGATTGCTTGACCAAACCACACAGAAGGGCATATTCTATTTTTGCAAATTGTCAAACGAATAATTGGTTATTTTTAGAAAAATTAAATCAATTGCATCTGCAGTTCTTACGGTCGTGTACTCTTGGTGGTGTAAGTCTCATTAATCGATTATATAAAAGAAAATCTTTTTGCGATTATTTCTCTTAGCCCTTGGAGTGATTTCAGTTGTTGCAACTTAATTATTTTTCAGTTTTAGATCGATTCTCGTGACTATGGCTCTTCCAGAGAAGTTAGCAGCAAATATGAAGAAATTTCAAGTAAGCGTTTTCAAATAGAATTGGAATCTTGTGCGGATAATTATCTCTTACTTAGGAACCAAATGGCGTGCCCGTGTTCTTGAAGGGAGGTCCAGCCGATAAGATTCTCTTTGGCATTACCGTTGGACTGTGCGGCTTGGGGCTTATGGGAATCGTTCAAATGGTCTACCAAATGGGATTCAAAAAGAAGAACACATAAACTAAGCATGTGTACGTAGACATATGTATATGTAAATAGATGTAAATTAATAAACAGAAAGCTGGATACTTATTAAATAGGACTTTTGCTTTTTTCATTACTGAGAGATTGATTAGAGATATAATATGTTTGTAGATTTCATAAAATCTGGTATCAATTTTCAGTATAAGATTTATTCGTTTCTTTCATTTAGAAAGCTTATCTTGCCACCATGCCTATAAGACACAGGACAACTTGATTAATGTTTAGAAAAGAAAAGAGAAACAGAAATTTGTTCCCCTGCCCCAAAGAAGAAAAAAAATAATTTTTACAATTTTCATAAACATTTTGACATTCTCTGATATAACATCGCATCTTCTCAAACTGCATACGCCCACTCTTTCATAATCAGACATTTCTATTGGCATATGTCATTTTGTGATTACTTTGAGAGATTATTATATTCTTTGTGATTACTTTTTGCTCAAGACGGGAAAACGTTTAATTTCCTCTTTTTCTTTTCTATGAAACCAATTAGAATTTAGATTCATAAATAGAACACGCATAAACACACATAAAATGTTCCTTATCAGACAGTGATCTCAAAACAATTAAAAATACAAAAACTAATAATAATTTATAAGTTATACATCATATCTTATCGTCACTGCATTCATTCGCAAGACAATGGAACCCAACGATGAGGTTGTCGAACGCCAGAAGCTCGTTCCGAATGACATCGAAACTGAAGAAGAACCCAGTAGCCAAGTGCCCACAGCCCCCCAGAGTGCCCCTAAATCTGCCCCAACACCAGCATCTCCAGTCACAATTCCAAAAGTTAATGTAGGTATATCTTGAAAATTGTGAACTGTGATAGAGTCTCTTGTGTGTTGTTCTGGTTTATTGATTTCTTTACGTGTTATGTTCAAATAGATAAAAAGCACTTCCAGCGGTGATACAACACGAAGTCGTAACTCTGCCTCATGTTCTATTGAACGAACCACATCAGATAAGAATACTTCTGCCAAAGTGACCTATGTCAACGAGCGACGACAAAAGGTCCAAGATGAGTCAAGATTTGAATTTAAATCTCGACCGAGAAAACTTCTGAAAGGTAATGTATTGACTTCGCTTTAACTATGGAACATATACGGAGCTTTTCTCAATTGTCTATCGCTGTGTCGACTTCATTCAAGCATTTCATTATTTTTGTTTGTTTTCTTCTTTTTTCACTTTTAATTTTCGACTAACTGAGGAAAAGGCACTAGATGCCGTTTAAACTGGAGAAAATCTATTTTGTGGCCGAAATTTTATCGTCAACAGAGTGGAAGTAGCTTAGATGTGGTCTTCTCTTCTACTTCCTGTTAAAACGTGACGAACGAATTCATTTCTAGCTTTTATACTTAGGTTTTGGAGAGACTGAGCCTGAACTCCATCCTTGGCAAACTTCGCAAATCTCACCGTTCGCAGTCGGTCAGTCTGTAGATAGAACAGAAGCTGAACAATGACACGCAAAATCGAGTATTAAACTAACACATTGTCCCTTATGGACTGTTGTGTCACCCAATTTATCCATTTCAAGGGCCTCCTCATTCGCTTTTAATAACGTCCATGTATGTTATATAATATAGAGCAGTACAGGGATGACTAAGGTGATGTACAAACTCAAAATGGGCCTTCGAGAAATATTTGTAAATGCGAGCTTCTGTAAATTTAAGGCATAACCACTCACACCGACTGGTCACTACGTGATTGGTGCAATGGCAGAGCTTCCTGACTTAAAGAAATTAATACTCAGATCAGCGACAGCCACTGCTGAGCATACATCTTTACAGGGCATACACAATGGCGTTTATGGCGACAGGTTATAATTGCTTCTTAACTCATAAAGTCCTACTAACCTAACCTAACCTTACTTAACGTAATGCAAAAGCACAATAAATAGACCAAGGATGTCTTGTGCGAATGAAAAAAGAAAACTGAGAGGACAGAAGAAAATAAAGTCCAAAGTAGATTGATGATTTTGAATAGAATCTAATTCGGTAAAATAACGTGATGTCTCACTAAATTCATAGAGCCCACTGGCATGGCACCCTTAATCCACATATATAACGATTCTGGTGGAAAATACCCTTAGGACGGACTCTTTATATACATTTACCATTTAAAGCCATTCATTTTTCCTACAATGTAAGGTCCTTTGCTTCCCTTCCAAGTTTCCACATCGCCTCTGCTCTACGTAAGCTTGTCTCGTTATCTTTCTGACTGTTGCCAGAGTGCAGTTAATATTTTAGTAGATTGATGGTTACGGCAACGTGTCTTTTTTTGTGGCAGCACAATTGAAAATGAATATAGTTTGTCCCATACATACGAAAGAGAAATTTCTCAACAAGGACGAGTTCCATTTTTTTAAAATTAATTTATAATCGTGAAAATTCGCCGCTTTAAAGGAACACACTCGTTCCTCTGACTCACTTGCGAAAATAGGAATTTAAGATAAGTAATTCGCAAACCGAATGACTCAGACAATGACACTATTCATTGGAAATGTAGTAAAATCCTGCTACGAAGAAGGTCCTTGATGGTTTCTTAAAACTTTAATTAATACGAAATCAACAACTGGTCTTGCACGCATAGCATAAGCAGGTGAAATCTATCTCATTGTTCACCAAATGAGTCTTCCCTTCGTCACATGGCTCCGTTGTTCTCTGAAACATGATCCCATTAGTTACGTCGACGGAAGGGCAGGCGGCAAGAAGAACTCACCTGACTTTAGCATATTAAAGTTAGAAAACCCACCCCCACTGCATACCAATGATATGAATCACAATTGAAAGAATATGAGTCGTAACAGACAACCCTAATTTGTCAGACTCCCGCACTACGATTTTCCTTGGACACGACAGTAACCCTGTCCTCGTTTTAGTTAGATTTCGCCTTCGATGGAACGATAACTAAGAAGCGCCTTCCTTTTGGGTGTCTATTACACACCCAATTTTGTGTTTTTAACGTCGTCGTCGTCGTCTTCGCATACTCTACAACCTCCAGAGCAATCAACAGACAAGTTCATGACATTTTGTCGGCACACACATTCTGTCCATATGGTTACCTAAGAAAATGGAATGCCATTTCTGCCTTTGCATTCATACATCGTGTGTTGTGAGCTTCTCGCCGCTTGTCAGTCTAATTGGATTTAAGAGCTGGTGTTATGAGTTCTCAACTCATAGTGTTTTTAGTTGTTGTTTTTGGCCCACAACTTTGCGCTACATGTCAGTAATCATAAAGCACTCTCAACCCATATGTAATATTCAACTAGATTCCGTTGTGTGGAATTAATCCGCAATCTCTGTGCACACACTCCCGCGCCGCCACAAAGCAAAGGAATACTGAGTGTGTGTGTGCGAGCAACACTCGCCAGAGAGGCCACCCCTAGACACATTCGAGTAAGTGTTAATTTCATCCGCACCCATGGTCGCGGTTCATATTCATTTTGATTACCTATTTCCATTTGAATCTGTTCTCGTCTCCTCGTACGCTTTGATTTTTTGTTCTTCTTTCTTTCTTTATTTTTGTTTTTATTTTAGTTTTCTTTTTTTCTTTTTATTTTCTATTTGGTTTTGTAATTCGAATTGATTCACCATCACCTGCCGCCGCTGTCGCACACCATCAACACCGAATTCGATGTCGCTCGCTCGCACCCACAACAACTGACAACACACCCGTACTCGTACTCGTACGACACGACAACGAAACACTAACAAACGACCGCTGAAACGAACGCACAAACACCGTAAACGCGCTCTGACTGTGACTCTGAATTCAGAAATTGGTGAGAACGACGCTAGTGATAGTAGTGTTGTTATAGCTCCGGCCCTTAACAGTAGCGACAAATTTGATGATCGGCCAATTAAGCATCATTCTTTTGTCTCAGAAGTTCCGGACGTGAAACACATGGAACGCGCTTTGTTAGGTCTTCTCGATGATTTCCATTCGGGGAAGTTGAAGGCGTTTGGTAAGCTACACCACTTCCGTGCCGAAGAGTGACCGTTTCTAAATTTGGCTCATTTCAGGTTCCGGTTGCACAATGGATCAGATGACGAAAATCCGCGAACAACAGGAGAGCCTTGCCAAATTGCATTTCGAACTAGCTGCCGCCGAGGAAGACTCGTTAGATAGTGGCTCAGACTTAAATGCGGCCAAGGCGCAGGAGAACATGCTGCAACTGGTGCAGAGACTGGAGCAGTTGTCGATATCAATTGAACAGCTGCAAACCAGCCATACGGGCCTTTGAGTGGGCCTTCTACTGCCTGAATGGATGTTTGTCTGATATAGTGTGTAGTTCCGTTCCGAATGCGCGTTTAATTGTCTTTATTTGCAGTTTTGGTTTAAGTTTGCGTGTAGTTGTTATGATTTCCGTAGGTGTTCTTATTTGCGTGAGATGCATTTTGTTTCTGCCACTTGACTAGAGGGCAATTTGCATCCTTTTGATACGTCTGACGTGAAGCGCATTCTTAGTTTCCGTTTTGTAAGTCCGTTTGTATATAATACTAGTATTTAGGCAAACGCGTGTTACATTGTTCATGAACATTCGAAAATCTATAAAAGAGTCGTAAGCGTTTCGTTTCGTCAAAAATGAATTATTACTCCTCGAAGAACCTATTGAATAGTTTTTGCCTTCGCTTCTTTTTTGTAAAGAAAAAATAAGAAAACTTAATATATATGAAAATAAAACTGTCTTTATATACTTTATTATTAAAAATCGATTTAATTATATTTGAAATAAATAATAAGTGGGCGTTTTTTAAAACGAGTGAACTCTTTTTTTTTACTGAAGCTAATTGGGTTTTATTATCACTTATTTGGCAATTTCTTTTCAATCAAAAGGACAGGATTTGTTCCTGGACTTGTCAGAAAGAGAAAGCGCAGAACATCACAAAGCTATGATGTTCTGTTTGAGTGCTCAATAATACATCTAATGTCAGACCTTCACCTACTTCTTGCTGCTCTTACCGACTGACCTGTTTGAACTAAGGCTTCAGGTTCAAGAAGAAGCAAACAAACTTCTCTGTCTCCAATACAAGTCATAAGAAATGCCAAGCTGCAAGAATGACCTACACTCAATTGAACACAAATCTTTAGCCTTAACAAAAATCCTGGATGTATGTGATATGTACATGTTTTGCAAAATTAAAGGCAAATACATTGAGTTTTCGTTACGATAGCGATAACTGCCTGTAATGCCCAATTATTGCATTGCACAATGTGACTGGATAAAGGAGTAACTGTGAAGAAAAAAATGGGAATCACAATACCACTTGCTGTGCTGAAAACAACCTTAAACACGGAACGCCATTAGCAACAAAAATAAATCGCTTTGTACACACCCTAAATTGTGAAATGTAGTTGAGTACCTTGCGAAACATGTCACATTGTACGTCTTAGGGTAGTCGATGCCCCGTTTAAAGAGCGTTGCGTACAAATCAAAGACAAACTGGGTAGGTATCCACGGTATGCCATGGCGCAGGCATCATCGTGTGCCAAAGATTGAATTTAGTGCGAAATGTATACATATTTGAAACGTCAAACAATAGAAATAAAACATACCTGCACATGGCACTACCATATTTTCTTTTATTTCTTCTTCTTCTTGTGACGCTATAGTCCGGGTGAACCTAAGCCTCCACCAAAATGCTTCTCCAGCCAGCACGATTTTTCGCTAGCTGCATCCAGTTGTGCACTCCAAATTGGTTGAGGTCCTTCTCCAGTTGTGTGCGCCATCTCAGCCTAGGCCGTCCTCTGTTGCGTTGTCCCAACGGCTGAGGTTCAAAAACTTTTTGGGCCGAAGCAATGGTGTTTATATGTTCTTCATGGCCTAGCCATCTTAAGCGTTGTATCCGAAGACACTTGACTAGGCGCATATCGCTGTACAGACCATAAAGTTCGTCGTTGAATCTTCTCCTCCAGAGGCCATCAACGCAAACAGGGCCAAATATCACACTCAAAACTTTTCTCTCGAAAAGACTAAGAGCTTCCTTATTCGCACTTAGAAACGTCGAGATTTCCGCGCCATAAAGTGGACTGGCGTGATTTAGCTGTTATATAAAGCAAGATTACTCAATTGCCTCTTGAGCCCAAAGAAACAGCGATTGGCAATAGTGATTCTGCGTCTGATTTCGGTACTGTAGTTGTTGTCCCTGTTTACTGCGGAGCCGAGGTAGACGAAGTCCTTGACTACCTCGAAGTTTCTGCTGCCTAGTGTGACGCTCCATCCGAGACGTCGATGTTGTGCGTCCTTCCTTGAAGGCAGCATGTACTTCGTTTTGCCACTTTAACCACCAGACCCATTTTAGTTGCTTCCGCCTCAATGCCAGCAAACGCCTCACTGACGGTTCGATTTGTTCGTCTATCAATGTCATCAGCGTAAGCTAGCAATTTAACAGACTTACGACTTACGTTACTTACGCACGACCCTTTCAAGAATGATGTGAAAGAAGTCCGAAGATGACAGTGCGTCGTCTTCTCTAAAACCTTTTTCTACATTGAAGGTCTCGGTGAGTTCGTTACCGACCTTGACGGAACAGCCAGAGTTCTCTATCGCCACCATACACAATCTGATGAGTTTGGTAGGAATGCCAAAACTAGACATGGCACTGTACAGCTCGTCTCTATGCACGCTGTCTGTAAAGTCGATGCATAGGTGGTGAGTGTCGATTTGCATTTCTTGGGTCTTTTCCAGGATCTACCGTAGTGTGAAAATTTGGTCGATAGTGGACTTCCCTGGCCTGAAACCACACTGATAAGGATCTATCAGGCTGTTGACTTTTATTTAGATGAATACATTTTAAAATTCAGCGCTCTGTACATTTTTTTCTTCTATCATTGCTATAAATTGACAGATCCCGGCTCCGGTAGGAACATCGTAACAGTTCTATTCTTATACAACTACATCGTTTGTATCCACGTAAAGTGTAACTAACTGGCGCCCAATGAAAGGCCGTTGTAATTTTTCCAGCATCAAAGTGGCCTACAGTTATAGGTTCGGCCAACTACTTAGTGGGCTCTTCTAATCGTGTTTGCTAAGCTAGGAGGTGGCATCGTCAGTTGTCTACACATTCGCCGATTACGAGAGTCGAATTTCGCTACAACTCGACTACAGCCGCATTTTGTTAATTCAAGTTGTGTTTTCTGTTTTTAATAAATTCTTTGGTTCAGGTGATACATGTTATTGTTGGCCACGACTACCTCTGATGTGGTTCATTAGAAAGGCGCAGTTCGGGGCGATTCGTTCGAGCATAGCAACGAGAATCTTGCGGATACTACGAACAATGATGAGAGTGTCAATTGTAGCTGACTTATTTTTTAAGACTTGAGCCTTTACATATCTCCAAAGAAAATAGTCCAAAGGTGTGATATCGCACGATCTAGGCGGCCAAGTTATCTTAGCAAAACATGAAAGAAAGTGCTCAGTCAAATGAATTCTTAGCAAGTGGTGCTATATGTCTCTTAGCGCCGTCTTGTTGAAACCGTAGTTTTCGAAATCAAGTTCCTCGAATCGCACGAAAAACGTTTCGTACAAAATGCAGTTTTTCGTGGTACAGCAGAACAATTTGCGAACGCTGTTGCTGGGCATGTCATTTCCAGGATGACAAAGTAGTTTGATAGAAGTTAAGCGTAATCTGTCAAAAAGTTCTATTGAAAATCGAACCTTTCGATGAATAACCCTTTATAAACTGGCGCTACAATCAAAGAGGAACTAATTTCAAAATAAACATAAATACCTTTGTAAATTAGAAATTTAAATTGATATTACAAAACTTAAACAAACATACAATACTATTCGTAAACTCTTCCCATGATGGAGTTTAGAAAAACGCATTCAGGTGATCACAACAACTGAACAATATTAACGGACACGGGTATACAAAAAACAGTTTCAGTTGAAATCAAAGGCCAAGCAACCTAGAAAAGGAAAAATAAAAGTCCAGCTCCATGTCAATGAAACCTGCCTTATACTTCACTTGATTTCGACAACTACGGTTTCAACAAGAGGACCCTAAAAACCATGTAGCACGTGAAACTATCGATTTGCTGAGACCTGCCTTATATAATACTTCATCAGATCAAAACGTCGAAATGCCTAAAGATTTGAGTAGTAGAAATGGAGTAACAAATTTAGTTTTACGCAAAAGCGTTTTTGAATGACATTGCGATCGGAATCAGGTCACAGCACGGGCCGAATGTATAAAGGAAGAGAGGGAGAGGAATATTGATCTAAAATGCCTGTTATTTGTAATGGGGAGGAAACATGGACTGTCCTCCCTCCCTTTGATTCAAACTGATAATCTTGTGTACGCATTCCTTGTCAGTGAATACCTGTGAGCTGTTATGAGTATATGATTACCTTTATCTTTGGTATATCTTCGCAAATTTGAAGTGAAATGAATGAAACGTATAATAACACCAAAATCTCTTCATTTTTAATCGATATTCTCATTGAAAATGGCCGCCGCCGTGACGTAGTGGGTAAGTGCCTCGACTTACACGTCAATGTCCCAGGTTCCGGGCACCACCTCTTTCGTGTTGCTGACAAGACTCAAAGAATACTAATTGTTCGCTCGGAGTCGACTGTAGGTCCCGTCCACTGGTAAGAGAACAGTAGCGCGTACTACACAAGTAGTTGCTAAAGAAGCTAGTCTCCCGTCCCTTGTGAGCTGTAATGCCACTCCATAATTATTATTATCAATTAAACACCATTGAGTTGCACCTACACTATGACGCAATGGAAACAGCGTACCAAATCCAAAAAGTCTTTATAAATCGCCTCAGTGCGACCTTAGATTATTCATTGTGCTTCATGGAGTCATTCCTCAGTTTTCTAGGACATGCAGTCCTTCGTTGCATATGGACCCTTTATCTGTACGAATATATTTTCATTCGAGAAACCAATTAGAGGCTGCATTCAAGTTTACCCGTATCTAAATTAGAAGATAATTAATGGCCTTGCCATTGCAGTTAAGTTCAAATCGATGACCAAAATCCAAATCACACTTCCAGCCCATAGCCAAGTTTGAGTCCAAGTCTTGATCCACGAAGCCATAGAAAAAGGGGTTGGTTGAGGTCCTACCCCACTTGTGTGGGGCACCTTATCCTGGGCCGTCCTCTGTTGCTTTGTCCCAATGGCTCAGATTCTAAGACTTTTCGGGTCGGAGCAGTGGTGTCCATGCGCTCTACATGGCCTAGCCATCGTAAGCGTTGTATCCAAAGACGCTTGACTAGCCGTATGTCGCTGTACAGCCCATACAGTTCGTCGTTAAATCTTCTTCTCCAGGTGCCGTCAACGCAATAAGGACCAAACTTTCGGGCTTCCGCCGAACCTTTATCGTTCTAGGGTGAAGCCAGGTAGTTTTAATTTAACATAGGTGTAGAGTAGACTTAGGGGTTAGTTAGTTTAGCACCGCGAACAACTTTCTAGTCGTGATTGGGGGTAAGGGCATATGCCTTGAAAACTTTCCTTCTCCCCTTCCGCCCCGTTTTCTTTCTTACCTTAGATGTCCGTCCGTTGGCTAGTTAGGGAATTAGACTCTTGCTATTTTTTCACAGCTTAGCTATTTAAAGCACAATTGTGACAAGAATCACCCTTATGCCGTGCAACCACGAGGATGCCGCCGTCATCGAAGCTTTTCCTTTGGCTTAGCCCAACTGCAACAAAATGGATATCCTCTTTATGTTAGCATACCATTTAAGGAAAGAAAGAATATATGCTTTTTTAGGTAAGCATGAAGCATTTTCAGATAGTGTTTACGTCGGTCAAAGTCAAATTCAATTTATTTAATTTCACATGCGGGCACTGAAAAACAAACAAGCGGTGGGCAGGGATGTGCTAACACATCCTTTCTAAGTGAAGATGATGTGATTTAATTCTACTCACCCAACTGTAAGTTTAAATCACTTTTCCCAAGACAGAAAGTATGTGGAATGTTCAGTTAAATCTGATTGTAAGTAAAATCTGCAAGCGGTTTGTTTTATATATATACTTTCCTTTTATTTATTTTTAATATGTATATAACATTTATTTATTTCTCATTTAATAATATATATAAATTTGTTTTGTTTTCATGTAGTAATAATAATATATATCTTGTCCATATATAATTTTTTTGTTTGTTTTCATTTTTTCTTTTAATTGTATATAAATGATTATTAAAAATATATATATGATTTTTTTGTTTATTTTATATTTTTTTCTAAGTTTTTTTTATGTGTATTTCCATACTTTTCCATGTTCCTTAATAATTATTTACAAAAGAAAAAATAAAACGATAACGTAACATTCATAATGATAGGGATTTATGCAGTTATAAATTATTTATTTATTTTATATGTTTTTTTTTTGTTTGTTTATTATTCATTTCGTCGTTTTTTTTCTGTTTAATAAAAAATAGACAGCAGGCAAATGTTTGATTTATTTATTCATCGTTTTTTTATGTTGTTGTTTGAATTGTTCATTCAACATTAGTTTTAGTCGTGTTTCATTATTTGTTCTTCATTATTTTTCAATTACAGTTACATAACGTCATTTGCAAGAAATTCAATGAAGCATTGTTGTTTTAAGTTTTGTTTTTTTTTTACAAATACATTCTTTTTTTTACAAATATAAATAAAGTATGTTTACATAGTGAGTATAAAAATAGGGTGAACATATACAAAATAAAAAAAAAATAATAAAACAAAATACGTACACATATAAGAGATATATATAAATTTTTAAAGAAATTCGGAATAGTGTTTTTTTATTTTAAGTTTTTTTTTTCGTTTTTATTTATTTTTATGTTTATTAATAGTTTTGTGGAATGATAACAATTTTTGTTGTAGTTTAGGTAGTATTATAAAAAAGATTTATTTCACAATGGGAACAATATGATTGGGTTGGGGAAAAGGTAGAAACTTATTGACGACGAAACGAGAAACGGGAGAATCGGTATGACTTGCGTTTGATTTTCTGTTAGAATTGTATTCAAGCTTCTTCATTGTTTCGTTTCTTTTTTTTTTTTAAGATATAGAATAATACTTCTTTGCTCTGTTTATTTCTTGCTTGTCACCTTGACTGGTGTTTATTTGTTTAATATTTCTTACTATCTAATGTTTTATATATTGTTTTTTTCATAGAAATGTATTAAAGCATTTTATTCATTCATTAAGAGTTAATTGATTTTTGTTTAGATTTGTTTGTTTTTGTTTTTTTTTTTTTTCTTCTTAAGTGATCTATATGCATATAGAGTTTTGTTTACATATATACTGTATATATTCTAGTTGGAGAAACAAAAGACAACTAAAATCAAATTGTATGGATAAAAACAAACGACAAAGTAAGTATAAGATATTTCTACGTACATACACATATAGTTTCACTTTTCATTTTGTTTGATTTGAATGCATGCATGTGTGTCAGTGTGTGTGTGTGTGCACACATAAACAAAAGAACAAAAAAAAGACATTCATCATATTGCATAATTTTCCCCAGTTCTTACAAAAAAAAACATAAAAAAAATGTTGCACTCATAATTATGTATAAACAAAATCTTAGATAACTTATTCATTTTTCGCACTGTAAATAATGTTTAATTCTAGCATATGGGATTGTGGTTGTTTTGTTTGTTTTTTTCTTTTCTTTACAATTGTAATTAGCTATTGTGTGTAGCCTGTATAGAGTTAAAATTCGTTGCATTTCATTTTCTTTACATTATTGTTTTCTTCCCTAGATTGGAATGTGTTGTGTTTTGTTTTTAATACTTTTCATTTTACTTTGCTGTTAGCAGATTGTCCATACAATCAGAGATTGTACAGAAAACAAAAAAACGGAAATTTGTTTTGTTTTGTTAAATTGTTCATTTCAGGTACTACAAGAAGCAATAAATGAATTCAGAATATTGCACGTATATGTATATAAGAATGTAATATATAAATAAATAAAAAAAAACATAAATCAAATGTACAGAGAACAATAAAGAAAGATTATAATATTCTTGCGAAATAAATTTAAGGAATGGTGCAGTTTGTTGGCATTGAAATTCGTATGTTGGCTGCTGCTGAATTGAGTTTGTTATTGAATTTGCTACATATAACTGTGTTTGCTTAGTTTACGGTTAGAAAAATTACATCTGAGAAATGAACCCCTGAACATTTCATTTTAAATTTAAAATGGGTAGAAGAATTGAAAATGGACTGTGTTCGACTTAATTTGAAGCAATTCAAGTTTGAAATATTAAACGAAATGTATATAGCGGTTATATGGCTCAGAAAAAAAGGATGTTCATATTAGTTTTCATGAACATATTAGTTTTCATTTTAAGAGAGACTTTGAAAATCGTTCTTGAACCAGATGGAATATTTTGTTATTGTCATATTTGAATTTTATTGGTAGAGTAAAATCTATTACAAATAATTTAAGAACATGTTTTTGGAAATCATACGCCGAACAGGCTATACAATTCAGGTGTCGATGGGTTGAACGTCTAAATTAGATGCACCATGTGGAGAATAACAGACTTCCGTATTGGACCTAATAAGGGAATTTAAAAAACGAGGACCAGAATTTTGGCATACAAAACTGAAAGCTGATCGATTGAGATTGATGTTATATACCGAACGGAACAGGCATTTCCAAAAATTTCGAAATATTTGTAGGTTTATCATTTAGTAAACATTTAAACAGAGGTTTACATATGTAAGTTCAGGATTAACATAAATCTATCATGACAATTATTCTCGCCTGCTTAAAAACTGCTTAAGAAACTTATAGGACAGGTGAAATGTGAATGTTTTTTTTTATTGGGACATCTGTCATGGGTTTTAAAATCTTTTGTCGCTGTACGTAAGTAGCGAAAATCGATCTCAAAAGTGGATATTCGATGCTTTACTCAAAGTTTTTGCACACAGTTTAGTACAGCTATGTACTATGTCAACTTCACGTTGAAAACGAAATTCAGTTACTCCTCAATAAAACACATTTTGGTTAATTCCAAGTGAAGAGAAACGTTGCAAATCTCTCCAGTTGAGAATGATGACTTATTGTAGCCACGACTGGATATAGTTTTGAGAGCGAAATCGAAAGAATATGAAGTTCGTCCGCATCTATGTAAACACGGCTCAAGCAATTATTTGAAAACATATAATTATGAAAAACATTAGACAACTAAGCTTCATCAACGTGTTGCTAGTTAAAGGGAATGGTTCAGAATGCAGGAGAGTCTGATTTAAGTGTTTTATTTTTCTTTAGTTGAAAAACGAAATGACAAATGTTTATGGCAAATTAGAAAATTAGGAAATGAAAGCGCAAGCAGTTCGCTGAACATTAAGATGATCTTAATTGATGCCGTTTTCTAGGACCGGTTTCTTTCAAAAACTATATTGAAGAACTGTAACAAAACATCTAGAACTTTATGCCTGAATAGAAATAATAACAGTGAGTTTTAGAATTGCAGTATTCTATCAAAGGAAGCGCTAGTTTTTTTCCCAACTGACTAAATTACACATGCAGAATTTAAACCTCACTTGAATTTGAACCTCACTTAGAATGAATACAGTAAACTAGAGCTTGTGAACTGATGCAATGAAGGAATCAGACGATGACAAAATTAATATTTACAAGAAAACTTATCGAAGTTAAAAATATAGATACAACGGTGATGACTATTTCAAAGAAACGTGCATGTGATGAAGTAATTTCAAATAATTTAAAGTTACGAATCCTTAATTTTTAGCATATTGAAAGTAGAAAAAAATTTGGTTCTCAAATTTTTCTGAGTCCTTTTCTGTAGAAAAGACTTTCTAAAGAAATTTTAATTCAACTATATTCCAAGAAATTAATCAAAATCATACTATCTGTCATGATTTCACGAAACACGCTTCATAAGCATCTTATTTTTGTGGCACCACAGTTCGGAGTGGACTTAAGCCACAACCAACAAGTCTCTCACTTAACATGGCGCAACAAAATAAACTAAGCAATGTGACAAATTAAATCAACTAAATTTGAAAACAAAAACAAACTCAATTCGAATTGTTAAAGCGATACAGAGTTAAGAAGAAAGGAAGATAAATCAATACTGCAGTTTTTAAAACCACAATCCTTATGCTTCGCATTTGTATGTGTTTCTATGTGTTTGTGTTGCTCTGTGTGTTACTGCAAATTTTAAATAAACAAACTAAATTTAACAAACTTTGTCATGGACGTCAACGAAAGCCGCAAGTGTTTGGGAACATAAATCAAACGTCGAATATTGTATTTTTACATCAATTTCTCTTTGTTAGGTTTTGTTTTGTTTAATGCTTAACTTTCACTTGTAACACATGTAACAGTAAATACAATTCAGAGTGAATTGAGACGACAAATATTAATACATATATCTCATTTATATATTCATTTATCTGTCGTATGTTGTTTTTTTTTTTCTGATTTTGTTTTATTTACACATAATTGCATCAATTTATTTATTTTTTATTTTAAATAATTACTATTTAACATTTAGGACATTTCTTTCAGTTTTTTATCTTCTTTAACAGCATTACGATTTTGTTTGTGTGTGTATTTATTTTAGTATATTTAGTTAAAATTTTTCCTAAGCAATTCTTCCACTTCACCTTTATTTTATTAAAAAAATTTTATCTATACTCGTAAACCATACATACATACTATGCTATATATATATATCAAATGGAGAATGGAGGATACATAATCGATATACCTAACGATTCACGTTTGAGCAAGAGAGGAAAATATAATGTGTGTGTTGTAAATGAAAAACGAAATACAAAAAAATAAGACTTTACATATTTTCTACGTGTAGAAATGTTACCTCGAACCCCTTAATAATGCACATTTAATAAATTCCTTTATTCTTTACAATCTATTTCCATGTACATACATACGCATGTATATATATTTCTATATAGTGTTTTTTTTTCTGTAAATTTAATATTCTAATGGAAGTGATACAAATAAAGCCAGCAGCGAGCGTATTGGAAAGGAGGGCACACACAGTGGTATGTACATACAAACGCGGTGCCGCCGATGGAGGAGAATAACGAGAGGAGGGGTTTGGTGGAGATGGACCTAACAAATACACATCCTAGTGGGAAGGACATCGGCAAATGTGAAAATATCCAAATTAAAGCAACAAATAAAAAAAAACGAGAAAACAAACACAAGTGGGTTTCACTTTCTTTTTCTCAGTGCCTACATCTCTCTCTCTCTCTCTATCTCCCTGCCTCAGTTTATCTATCATTCCCTTGTTTTGATCTGTCTCATTTTGTCTAGACCTTACCACATTCTATATCATACACAAATATGCATCAAATTTGTTGTTTATCTCATAAGCATTTTCACTACAGCGGCAAATATAATCGCGAAGAACATAAACGAAACCATAAACAAGACGGCCTTCTCTTGATCAGTGACCCGCTTTCGGTTTGTGTAGAGTGCACTCAATTTACCTGTAATACGTCGTATAGCACCGTTGTTGGCCATTTCGGCAAGAACACCGCTTCCACCAGAGCCGCCACCAATGCCACCTGCACCATTGCTGCCGCTGTGGTTCATGCCGTGGTGGTGGTGATGGTGCAGAGCTCCCTTCAGCAGGAGTTCATCACAATTACTGTCGAAGTTAGCTAAGTCGTTGGCACTGAGTGGTATTAGACCGAATGCGCTACCACCGTCAACACCGTTGGAGGCGTTCGAGCCAATTGCCGATGCGCTCACGGAACGGTGATGCAGGTGATTTGTACTGCCATTGCCGCCGACGAGCATCGTAGACGACTGCAGATGACGGCTGTGGTGACTGTGAATGTGCGAATGCGCGTGGGAGTGCGTATGCGCATGGTGATGATGATGCAGATGGTGTGCATGGTGGGCGGCGAATGCATTGCCACTTGCCGCGGCAGCGGCGGCCAGTGCTGCGGAGCTGGCTGCGAACAGATTTCCATCGATTGCATCGATTAGCGGCGCCTGATAGCGGAAGGGACTGGTGAATTGGCCGGAGAGCTCGTTGCCTTTGGAGGTGCACACGCGAATTGGACACACGCGGAACTGATAGATGGCGCCTGGTTCGAGATTCTCGATTGTTAATTTGGTATCTGGTCCTCGATAAATCTGTAAAGCACACAAAGAAAGTCATTCGCTGCGACTTCGACTGAAATATTTGCGAAAAATCACTCACCTGTTTGTATTCACCATCTTTGCCAACGCAGTATTGCAAAGCGTACTCGACAGGATCACTGAAAGAGTTCTTGCTGTTCTGCCACTCCAGGGTGAGCGGAGTGGTGAATGGGCTTTGATTGCCGGGCAGAATCGCCGACGCTATGGGTGCTGAGTTGTTGCACGAGCTCATGCCGAACATACAACCGCTGTCCAAGGCCATTCGTGGCGCTTTTATTAGTGCCGGCAGAGTCGCCGTCGTCTGGAAGGTGTACTCTTTGGAGTACTCACCAACACCGGCGCGATCGTTGCTAGCGCATATCCTGAACACATACGATGTCTGTTCCTGTAGTTTGTTCACCTTGCACATGGCATTCGTCCCGCTGTATACCTGCTGGAAGTCTTTTGCTCGGTTCACATACATTTCCACGTAGTACTTGGTAAAGTCCAGGTTTTTGCCGTCGCCCCACTTCAGCTTGATGAAGTTGTGGCCCACACCGGTGCACTCCAGCTGTGGGGGCTCTGGTGGTGGGGGCAATGTTGTTATCTTTACGTAACTTGAAAAAGGTCCAGCGCCAATGCCGTTTATCGCCTGCACACGGAACTTGTAATTGGTCTCTGGCGTGAGGCCAGTGATAGTGTATTCCGTGGAGCTGTCCTCGGTCGATATCGATTGCTCTGCGCCTTCAATGGTGTAGGAAACAATTTCTGAGCCGTTGCACTCGGGTTGTGTCCACACGAGCGAAACCTCGTTTGCTGTGAACTCGTAGTCTTGGATCTGTGGTGCTGCTGGAATGGCTGCCGGGGTCTTTGTTGACACGACCGGAGACCACTGACTGCTGCCAGCCACGTTGGATGCATTCACACGGAAGTAGTACAAAGTGAAGGGTAATAGGTTTCGAATGTCCGCCGTGGTGTTCACCCCACGGTAACACATGTTAAAGCTATCGTTTGCCTCGCTGTCGGTTGTTGAGCTCTCCAGGCGGTATTCGCTGATGGCTGCGCCATTGCAATGTGGTTCCTTCCACGAGACGGTCAGGTGAGTAGGTGAGCGCACCACTACGGCAGGTGCATCGGGGGCGTATGGGGGTGCTGCTGCGGCCGAGAACCGCATTGGTGACGACCAGGCGCCTGCTCCAATGCGATTTATCGCCCGAACGCAAGCTTCGTACTCTTCGCCGGGTGTCAAATCCTTGGCAATGCAATAGGACTCCTTACCACGATAGATCACTGTGCCACCATTCAATTGCACTTCAAATTCCAAAATGGGGGCTCCGCCATTATAGTCTGGTTTCTCGAAGCGCAACACAGCCGCATAGGGGCCTGGTGCGGTATCACAACGTGGCGGCTCTGGAGCTCCAGGTACAATAGCCTCCGTCGTTACAGTGCACACATCTGAATACCCACTCATGCCACCGGGACCCTCGCAGGACGCACGAATTTGGTACGTCGTGCCGGGGCTCAGACGATCGCAAACAGTCTCTGGTTCACGTCCGGCATACACACGTTCGAATTTTGGTCCAGAGCTGATTTCCAAAAAGTAGCGAGTGATGTCTGCTCCACCTCGGTCATTAGGCGGATCCCACTTCGCTTTGAAGTAGTTGCCGTGTATTTTTCCCTTGACCTGTGGCTTTGACGGGCGCCCTGGCCGCTCTGGGTGAGTTTTGTAGGCCACCTCCGAGGACCACGGCGAGGAACCAGCCTCATTGTCTGACTTCAATCGGAACTGGTACGTTGTGGAGCGCCGCAAGTCGCAGCACTCGTAGATCGTCTCAGACCCGTTGTACATGTTCAAGTATCCATGCCCTGATTCACGGTCCAGCATCTGCAGGACGAATTCACCATCTTGCGTGCGCCGTTCCCAGGCGAGCCGCAGGGAAGTCGGTGTCGCCGAATGCAAGGTGGGTGGTTTCGGAGCCGACGGCGGATTACCTGATGTGGTGTAAGCCACAACTCCTGAGTACAAGGATGGTCCGCATTCGTTCACAGCAGACAGACGAAAGTTGTACACCGTCGAGGGAAGCAACTTCGTGAGGATATACTGCTTGCTTTTGGTTTTCGCAGCCTCCACAAAGTGGCTGCCCTTACCCTCGTCATACTCAAGAATGTACTGTTGTATGTGGGCTCCGTTTGCGAAGGGCGCTGTCCAGCGCAAATGCAGGGAATTCCTTGTGCGAACGATGAGTTTCGGTGGCATTGGTTGGTCAGGTTCACACGGTGGGGTCGTGAATTCGGTTGGTTCCGAGAATGAGCCTTGCAGTTGTTCGTAGTGAACCTGAAATGAAAGATGAACATGATGAGGATACTGCGAGGTGATGAGTGCAGGCAGTGAACTCACTTGCAGTCGCACCACGTACTCCTGGCCCGGCTGTAAGTCCTGAACAATGCAGTTGTATGATTCACCCTTGTAGAGACTCTTGTATTTGCTTTCCTTGGTACGATCGCTCAGCAGAACGTTGTAGCGGAGGTCTCTAGTATTGATCAGGTTGTCAGTGATAGCTGGAGCCTCCCAGATAATCTTTGCGGAGCGTGATGTTACGTCAATAACCTAAAAAGAAATCACCGGAGTTTAAGGAATGTTTTTGAGAACATTTTTTCACGCTTACCTCTGGCTTCTGGATGGCTGATAGCTGTTCGATTATTGTTTGGGTATCTTCCTCATCCTCTGGCACACTGGATGATTCTTCGCCATCTTCGGATGTACCAACAGATGAAGCTCCATTTCGGGATGTTCGTCGATGATGATGACCGTTCAGGTCATTCTTTCGTGGTGATGGTGAGTGTGCTGGTGTTGACATGCCGGAATCTAATTGGCAAAGAGAATGAAAATTTCATAAGCTATGAAGTGCCATTAAGAATGGAGCCTGAAATATGCGACAGTCACGCTCGATGTCTGCTGTGCATTGTGCGTTTAATCTCTTTCTGTCACATTGACGCACAAACAAGCAAAATCAATTATCCGTGAAATACGCTTCAGAACTCTGAAGAAATATGATGTACACTTACTTATTTCACGCTTTTGATCTAATTTACGCAGCAGTTTCGTGTGTTGGCGCTGCGTTCGTTCGTCTTTGTGATAATTGTTATTTGGCGGCGATGGGGAATGTGGCGAATGTGACATCTGTTGCGGTGGCAAGTGCCCACCGGTCATGGGATGGAAATGCGTGGGTCCACCACCCGGCCCGGTTGGGAATCCGGTCGGCAGAGGCGAGTAAAAGTGTGATGTGCCATTTGTTGCAAGCTGCAAATAGAAAAGCAAACAAAATGCGTAAGACGTGGACTTCAAAGTGTTTTGTAAACGAAATAAAAATGAGTACTTTGAAGATAATTCGAGTTTGTTGGTTGTCCTCGTCGGTCATGGTTTGTGATAATTTCTATGCGCCACGTAATCTGAACTAACTTCCCAGCGACAGTTGATCACTTTCAGAATTCTCTTTGAACAGTGATCAGCAATTAATTCTTATCTGTTTCAGTCTGTTCCCTTTTTTCTTTTTGTTTCCACTCGCGTTCGAATGAAGAGAATGAAAGACTGACAACAAAACAAATGGCAAGTTCACGTACACACACGGACAGAAGGTAATCGTGGCGAGACGTAACGGAACAAGCCGGCATAAGTTCAACACGTAGCCACCTGCTGTGGAGCTTTTCGCTTTTGGAGAGATTGACGTCGCTCAATTGGAGATTTTACGGTGTTCTTAGCGATCGTGACAGTGAATAAGTGTGGATAGGAAAGTTGAAGTTGGTTGTGGAAAAGCTGAGGTAAGACGTAGCTTTGTAGCGCTGTCGGAAAAAAATTTGAATGACATGTGCGTAAGTAGGGATGAATTTATTACGCGATTTGCGAGCAAAATCTTCTTGCAGCAGTGCCTTCGTGCGGCTGCAATAAAGCTTATTGTTTAAGAAAGAGAATTTGATCTAGGTATTCCATAAAACTGTAACGACTGTCTGCACAAAGTCATAAAATGAAGAACTACATGTCTGCTAATGGGTCTGGACCATTTGTTGAACTTGTTTCGCATTTTTATCGGACACAATTAAATCTGAGTTAAGACCATTATTCAGAAAAACAATTTATTCCAGAGTTTTGTTATTTCTGTATAAAAGCATTGGTCAACTGGGTGTTGTGCGTCCGTGGGAGCGATGTAGTTGGGTCTTTGCAAATAATGTAGTCAGCGAAAACCAGATCCAGATTCGGAAAAGATATATTGGAGTACCAATATAATTGGTTTTCGTGTTTATTTCTAAAACCTTAAAGGTATAGGGGTTGAGCTGCGAATAAAAGAGGTTACAGAGATGTACGTGAAGTTATTTAGAAATGACACATCACAAGTCAAAGTTAATCATCAGAATTCTCTTTAAAAAGATTATAACAATATTTGAGGGGCACTACAGCCCATAGTCCATCTTCTTCAGCAACTACTCGTGTTGTGTGTGCTCAAGAGTAGAGGAGTTCATTCCGGGAATCGAACCTGAACCTTCGGTGTGTGAGTCGACGCAAATATCCACTACGCCAAGGCGGCCGAAATCCTCTTCAGTTTTATTCAAATCAGAAGCAAGTGTTGCAAATTAATTCATCTTGGGCTATTCCGGTCATTTTTAAAATTATTTAAACTAATTTTATTTAATTTTTCCGACGTTTCGACAGTGGCTACTATCCCCTTCAGGAGATGTGAATAGCCCAAGAGAAACTAGATTCTTTAATCAACAATTGAAGCTTTTAGAGACATCAGTTAACAAGCAGTGATGAGAATCTAGAGTCATTACTCTAGAGAGCTAGGTGATATTGCAACGATAGTTGTCCCATCTCATTACGGAAGTATCGACATTCTAAGCAGCTAATTCAGGATTGTCTATTCCGTTCTGAGTGAACGCCTAAATTTCCTTGTGAATAACCTAGTACATACATATATTTCGGAATGGTCTAAGACCGCATCAACTAAAACCCTCGCTAGATTTGGCCCTCCAAACTAGACAGAACCATTTAGCCAAATAAAACAAAGCCTTCAAGACCCGCATCGAACGATGGAGAAGGGACTGATCTAGCCATCTAGCACGTGGCCATGCAATAAGAAGAGTATAAAATATGGAGGAAAGTATTGTTGATAACTTTAAACTTAAGACTTGTTTTTTTTTTTTTGCAATTTAAGTCCAGTTCTGTAATTTAGAAGGCGATTTAAACTTATTTCTACATTTCTAATTTTATAGGTTATGGCAAAGAGTTAATGTCCATTCGCATTTCAAATAAAATTCCACATTGAAGTATAAGGAATTTTAAAAAAATGAGAAAATGCAATACAGGGTGGATCAAATAAAAGTTTTCATTTTAAAATTTTATTTTGAAATATACAATTAGATAAACAAAATTATTTTTTGCCATGTATTGTAGCTTCAGTAGTAAGAACACACATTCCCATTAATTATGAAAAACAAAGTTGTTCAAGTGGTTGACTTGGCTGGCTTTGCACTAGTGCATTCTATCACTTCTGATCCCTAACCTCATTAATGGTTTCGCTCTCGGTTTACTAAGAGGTGGTTAATGCTTGAATCGTTGGCGAAACATTAATCCTTCCCCGTTCCCCACAATCAAATCCAAAGGTGTCATCGCGGCTCCGAGGTAACTAATTTGTATCGCTAAGATACATCAGTCAATTTGGAAATCAGTTTTCAATAGTTCCCTAGGTTGTTCAGGCGTCCATTGAACCATTTGCTTTGACTTATCGTGACCATCATTTGACATTTGACTTTGTGTGTAAATGCAATCACGAAAAAAGAAAACATTAAGTGTCGCTAAACCGATCTTCAATAAAAAAATATATTTTGAGGCAAGGAACATCGCATTTGAAATCCTTTCTGCCCTTTTATGTATGAACTGCTTAAGTTGTCTGTCAAGGCAAAGGACAAAGGAAAGTCTCAATTTAATAAATTCACCACAACGGCGGAAAGACCTTCACACCATGTAGATAGTCATTTCGTCAGTCCTAGCAAGAAGAATACTCTTTGTAATTAAAGAGCTGAGTGGAACCAACGAGATGCCATGTCATGTTATGTCATGTAGCTGTCAAACTAACATACAACAATGTTCTCATTTATGGTGACATTAGGACTTGTTATCACCCTTTTGTGTGGAAAGGATTTGCTTTGATCGCTACTCTACTTAACCCTCACGGGTAGGCTTCTATATTGCATCTATAAATCGTACCTTGATCAAAGTAGGTCACAATTCTTTCCCACTACAGTCACACTTATCTACACCAAAACTCAACCGAAACGAGATGAAATCTGCTCCCATTTTCAACCCATAATCGTATCAGGAGCTTAATAACACCCAAAATTGAATGAAAAGTCATTTCCATTCACACATCGAAATCGGAAAGTGAAACTTTTTCCTTCCGTCAATATCATCTTTTGTAACCTCTCAATTCATATCTATTCCTTTTCAAATCCAACATCCACGTGTGAAAGGATTTAACTTCGTTATTTTTCGATTTCCTTTCTCGCGTCTCAGAACTCAATTAGAACTCCAATGGATTGTACAAAAAAATCATAAAATCCATCTTCTAACATCTCTGTTCCCAACTCCCACTCAAACCCAAACAAACAAAAATATTGCGTCTCCTACCGTTCGAATATACAAAAATCATATTAATATGCAAATTTTCTCCCGAAAAAAAAACATATTTCTGAAAACAAATAGAGCAAGCAATCCCCCCTCCCACTGCAGACGAAAAAATTCGCAATAAATTTAAATTTCCATAATGATTGCTATAAAAATATTTAATGTCCCCTCTCACTACCCTAATTCTTGTTCTATTACAAGCGTAATAACTATTACGGTTGGCATATGTCAAAAAGCCGAACAAGAATGAGGCTGAGAAAGACAGTGATAGCGAGATGGAGAACAAACACACGAATGGGTAGAATCCAAGTGGTGGGACAAAAGAAGAAATTTATGCAAAAATGGTACACTAGCCTGTCTCCTCCCTGTGCGGCTCCTAGATGTGCTGTTGGCTGTTTGAGCTTGTGGTGTTTTGTGCCTTTGTTGTCGCCATGTTATATCATGACAGCCAGAACAAACAAAGTAGACATTCATGTGTGTACAATGGCCGCAGCAAAGTAGTTTCCTTCAACAAAATATGAGGATAATAAAACAAGACCACAACAGACGAAGAAGAAAAAAAAACCGGCATTTGTATCATACTAAAATATTGTACGAACCATACCCATTATTCACGCTTGAGGAGTCTTGAATCTGTTTCTATGGAATGTACACATTCTTTTTTTTTGTTTCTGTTGTTTGTTTTCTTGTGTTGAAGTGGTTTGCCGTTCATGTTGTTCGACAAAATTAGTCTAAATTCGAAAATTTACACGACCCACAAAAGCGACAAGAAGAGGGTAAAATATTCGTTGGGAGTGATCGTTTCGATCATTGTGGCAATCAGTGCAAAGGTGATGACAGCTTACGGGATGACATTTTGAGGATCGAAGGGCATTGAGTTTAAGCAAAGTTCATAAATGAAAGGGATTGTCTACTATTTGGACTTCTGCGAAAGACAGACTCAAAAGAAGTGTTTTTCAGACTTAAATAAAAGCTACAATTACTTTCAAACTTTTCTCATACTAGACACTTTCAATTATTTTACGGAAATTAAAAAAAATTGTAAATAAAATTGAGGTTTGAAATAACAATTTGCCGTTATTACGAGGGCTGTCTGATAAATAACCGACCTCAACGTGAAGCTAGCGGCACAAGTGAAAAAAAAGTTTCTACTTCAAATTGTGCATATTATAATAGCTACTCGCCAAAATTTCAGAAATTAATTTTGCACCATTATCTGTTGACAGTCGTTTTTGTGAGTGTATTTCGGTGATTCCCCCAAAATGGAAAAAATTGAATATCGAGCTGTAATTAAATTTTTATTTTTGAAAGGCAATACACCTTCACAAATCAAAGATGAGTTGGACTCTGTGTATGGTGACTCTGCACCATCGTTTACCACCGTAAAATTTTGGGCAGCTGAATTTAAATGTGGTCGCAGGAGCTTGGAAGATGATGAACGTCCTGGGCGTCCAAAAACTGTAACCACTAACGATAACATCGCTAAAGTTCATCAATTGGTACTAGACGACCGCCGGATTAAAGTTAGAGAAATAGCTGAGATTATGAAGATGTCAAAAGAACGTGTTTGCTATATATTTAACCAAGATTTGGGCATGAGAAAGCTGTCCGCGCGTTGGGTGCCGCGTTTGCTTACGCTAGACCACAAACGTGCGCGAATGAACATTTCCAGCGCTCTGTTGGCTCAGTTTAGAGGCAATAAGACCGAGTTTTGGCGCCGATTGATAACTGTAGACGAAATTTGGATGGTTATGTCGGTTATTTATCAGACTCGTACTTTTAACGACTCAATTTGTTTCTTTTTGGTACAATTTTTAAGAATTCATCTACTACAATTAAGTTTCATCTAAAAGCACATACTAAGGGAAGCAACTTTTATAACATTTTAGGTTTTATTCAAGACAGATATCACTTCGTTTGGTTGTATCTTCCGGAAAAGGCAAAAAATTAGACAATCACTCATAAGGTCTCTTTGGAGTTGCTTACAGCTCTTAAGGAGCAAGAACTTCTCAATAAAAAGCTTCTGAAATCTCCCCGTTCGGAGTGGGCTGAAAATTGCAGACCGCTTCTGCTTGTAATAAGATAGACTTTGTTCCCTTATCTTCGTTTTAGATACAGTCCATAGTGAAAATGAACGTTCAATGCACAAAAATTTGAGCTTCCATAAAACAAAGAAGCGACAAAGCCTAAAACGGATTTCAAGAAACGATACAGCAATAACTGACAGTTGTAAGTACAATTGGATCCTAAGTGTGGTTGCTTCACTGCTAACCGACCGCTCTAACCTTACCTATCCAAAGTACAATCTGATAGTAATTTTGAATAAATATGCACATACAATTTTTTTTTTCATTGCCACATGTCCGTTTCCTCTTTAATCCAATTAACGCCATTTCCATCAAAACCTCCATTCAAATAAAACACATTTCGCATTTTGAATTCAAGAGAAATATTGCAAAAATTAATAAAAAGAGGATCGCACTAATTTGTTGATTTAATTTTCCTTGGAATCATGTGTAATAACCAATAACTATCCCAGATCAACAAAATCAAGCAGAAGAGCGTTTTCATCGTAAAATTTCCCGAGAAAAACCAACAGAATCACTTTGAAATGTTTAATGAGAATATTAAATTTGATTGGGAGCACTTTTCATCTAAAATATAATTATTTTTGTTTCTGAATAAATGATAGACGAAATGGTTGAATGAATGGGTTCTCGGATGGTATATCATGTTTCCACTGACTGGAATTCACAAAATTTGGGTGGACTTTTGCCGAAAACTACTGAATACCCTTTCCAGCGAGTTAAAGTGTTTTCAAATGTCATTTGATTTCGTCCAAATTCTTGATATTCTGAAACCCTGAAAATGTGTGACAAAACCTCGGAAATTTTGGGAAACTCGACGAGATTTCGTTTGTTGGTTCAAGATATACTGCTGTCTAAAAAAAATTACGTTAAACATGACGCACTACCAATTCATATTTAAGGTTACATTTAGGCATTTCCAAAAATATGTACTTTTCAAAAAATAATCTTGACAACACAGCAAGACAAAGTGTCAAGATAGTCATTCGTCATTTTGATTGATTATCAAACATAACCACAAATGTAAACCCAACCAAAAAAGAAAAAGCCACCAACGACATCACTTCTCATTAACTGCAACGAGCTGCGATTAATTCAAATATCATAATCGCTCTTGCATCATGACGACGCCCAACGCAACGCCACGTCGTGTTCGCAGCGTGTCACAAAAGCAATTAGAATTCCTTTAACTGCCTTCACATTAATAAATCTTAGCCTCGTACAAAATAAGAAATTATTCTTGAAACACACCCATCGTGCCCAGCCCATCACACGGGCTGCACATCTAATTGGTGTGACCTCCCTAAGGCTGCAATTACTCAGTGCCAGTGATTTTGAGAAAGTGCTTCTGCTGGCGCTGTTGAACACATCCGCTCGTTCTCGTTTGTCCAACAGAAATGCAAACATGCCCGCGCGGGGAGAAGGAACGTACCACTGAATACCTGAAATTCCTGTGATGCAGATTTTTGCACATGCACCGGATGCCAGTGCCAGGCACTCCATGGGGCATGGTCAGCGTGGTGAAGGACGTGTGCAGAAGGAGGTGCACGGAGGCCACCCGAGGAGAGTTGGTCGGGAACCTTGGGGGAAAACCTATTTGTTACGCTGTTGCTGGAGTTCCTTTTCGCGTTAATAGTCTGTAAGCCTGCAGCGGTTGGCATTCATAGACGGTGGCACGGATGGAGCCCGTTTAATTATGGTATAACCTTCACGTCGTCTGGAATGGGTGGTTGACGGTGTTAGGACTGTTTTATTCATCATGGCCTCTGGACAAATTTAACGGATGACGGAGTGACAGGCTCGTTGTCGGGAGACGGTATGTCAGTCAGGCAATGAATTGGGCGGCTGCTTAAATGTTTCACTAGAAACGACGACCGTGTCGCTGGATGCCTGGATGATTGATTTCGTTTAATAATAAGGTTTTTGCATAAAATACTTTTTTAATGGGTGTCAAGTGAAAATTGTGGCACCAGATGCGTTGACAGATCTGTGAAATTAACAATTATTATTTTTTTTCATTTTGATGTGTGGTTACGTCTCCCCAGAAGGATATGTGGATGTGTCAAATATATTTGGTGCGAAATAAAATTCGTTTGTGATGCGCACAGCCCTAGGTTCACTTAGCGGTCTGTTCCCAATTGCCAACTTACAATTTCCAGGCGAGTTTAAAGAAAATCTAGACCGTATAAAATTCTTACGACAAAAGAAATCCCCACAGGACAACACCGCCTAAAAGTCCTTATGATCATTGTTTACCCTCATAAATTCACCCGCAGTTACATTCATTCATGTTCATCACTTATTTAGCGTCGAAATCTCTTTGCCACATTCATTTAACAGGCCTTATCAAATTTTCATTCGGCCACAGTCCAAGAGTCAAGTGCCTACAACACTCTCCCGCCGCCCGATACAACATCCACCAACTAAGTGAAGAAGAAAAAGACAATTGAGCAAAATTAACGATAAACACCCCCAGGCGATTAAAGACATTCATTAATCTTACAGTAAACGCCTCCAAATTTCCTAAGTTCTGTCTCTCTCTCTCTGTCTCTCACTCTCTGGGCGACGGAGGCGGCTACTGCCGCACACACGCCAAAGTTCACCCACCCAGGTCGTCGCTAGTAGCCGGCTGACACATCGCTCGTTGCTAACAAACGACCACGTAACCTCTAGTCAGACAGCATATATTAGCCCGCGCGCAACCATCGTGTCCGTGATTACGACCGCATGGTGAATGCTGGTAATACAACACTTCAGGACACAGTTACCTCCCGCCGGAAGACTTAACGTCCGCACATACGATAAGAGCAGGGGGATTGGCAAGGCTGTGACCGAGCCGCATACATTGCCGTTTGGACTTCAAACGTTTTGCTGTGTGTACCCGCAATCCCCACAGGCATTCTTTAATATTTCTTCTTTTTTTTTTCTGTTTGGCTTTTGTAGATGCTTCCACCGCTGCCCCAACACAGGAGATCCTTGTGTGGGTTGCTGCCTCAGTGCTTTTGTCTATTTTGTGTTTTTTTTTCTTTTGGCCGGTAATCGCATTTTTGGTGGGCGTCCATCTCGAATGAGATGGGAAATAAATAGAATATGCTAATTCAATCTTTAATTTGATACGGGCAACATGAGGTTGAGACTCTCTCTCTCGCCAGCTCGACCATTTTTCATTTTTGTTTAACAAATTTCTGACGTGTTTGCAAATTTTGGTTTTGCCTTTGCCCATTGTTGGAGGGTTACAGTTGAGGCGGGGAAATTTTGGAAGCCAATGTTTGAAATGGTTTACGGAGATTGAAGTTTGAGGTTTGCGGAAGTTTTGTTCAAAAGAGGGATCCCACTGTCCTTTCGACTTTCCTCTGACTCAAAAGAAGGCAGCCAATGACGACCGATTGGGTTTCAATTCGAAATAGACCCTACATTTGTTAAGAGCCGTTCATAGGCTTCTGAAAACATTTACAATTAACTGATTGACTCATCGCAAGATGTAAGCCATAAATGTACGAATTTCCTTTGCATTTGTATGTGAAAACATATTCATCCATGATTGAAGATTTTCACTTCAAAAAGTTCCTGAAGATCTTGGATTGTGTGTGTATATGGGGGCCATACAGGAAACACATAACCTATTCATTCTCTGCGTGATATCACAGACGCACCTTTGATTGATCTCAGCTTCACTTTTATGTGGACATTCTGATAATTTTTACATAAAGAACCTATCAAAAAATTTTTTTCAGTTTTTTTGGGGTTCACTTTCCTAATCAGGCCAGCGATCTATAAAGCTTTTAAACCTGAAATGGCGCAAAATCCCAGCTAGATGGTCCTTGGCACGTAGCACGATAAATAAGTGCAGGTTTGTGGTCGCCGTGGCGCAGTGGGTAAGTGCGTCGACCCACACGCAGAAAGTCTAGTTTCGATTCCCGGACGGGACACCTAGCATTTTTTCACGGCACCTCCTCTTTCGAGTTGCTGACAACACTCAAAGAGTATCAATTGTCTATGAAAAGCTTCTCAAATCTCGCCATTCGGAGTCGGCAAAAAACTGTAGGTCCCTCCTACTCGTGAGAAAACAGTAGCACGCACAACACGAGTGGTTGTTGTAGAAGCTCGGCCCTGGCCCCTTGTGGGCTGTAGTGCCACTCAATTATTATTATTATTAAATAAGTGTTTATGACCGGTCTTGATCCGTTTCCCGAATCTTGAGTCAACGCTTTTACTTAAGCGTTGGTGTCCCTTTGATCGAGTCAGTGTTACTGATGATTCTTCCGTTTTTTAACTTCATTCACATTTTGGTACAGTTCTTTTCGCCACCCATACAGACACCAGAATTTCTAAGTCTTAAGTCCCTAATGGCCAAATTCAAGAAAAGCCAAAATCTTTAAATGTCGAGAAGCTGGAAAAGCCAAAATCTCTAAGTGCCTTAAGTCCCGAAAGATCATCTTAAGTCCCGAAAGACCAAAATTCCGCATTCATAAAACTTGACAATTCAGTGAAAAATATGTGGTAAGTTTGCATTATCTGACTTTTGAGACTTCTGAGGTGGTTAACTCGGTAGGTTAAATTTTGGGCGATTCGTTCGGGCGTAGTGACAGGCATCTTGCGGATAACGCCAGAAATGCCACCAAAACGTCAATTGTAGCTGGCTTATTCCCAATGACTTGAGACTTATCCCCAGGGATATTTCCCAAAGGTTAAAATTCCACCATCAAGGCGGTCAATTTACTATTGCAAAATTTGAATTTAAGTACTCGCCATAATGATTTCTCAACAAGTTCATTGTTCGTTCGCTGTTTGGTTCGTAGCGCCATCTTGTTGAAACTAAAGATCACTGAGACCATGTGCTTGAATTTCAGGAAGTACATAGTCCATTAACATGGCCAAGGTGATGAGCACGACGAAGAATCGATTAGTCACACTCTCAGCTAAAGCTGTTATAGTCTCTTCACTACGTGCTGCATGTGGTCTAACTGATTAAAATTTGCGAATGGTATTGTCAATAGTGGTTTTAGTAGGTCGATTACGAAAAACATTTCTCGCAGAACTCCTACTTTTCTATCCTATTGTGATTCGAGTCGATGATGACTTGCCAAACGATATTGAACAAGAATGACAAAGCAGTTTGATAGAAGTCACGCGTGATCTCTCAAAAAAAAGCCTATCAAAAATGAAACCTTACAATGAATAACCTTTTTTAACTTGGAACAAAATTTGCACTGAACCACCTTTTGAGTGAATTTTGTTTCAGTCTGGTCAAAACGAGTTTTTGTTTAAATTGGTGTAGTTCTGTTGCTTAAACTATTAAGCGATTTGATCTTATTTATTCTTCGCAGTTTGAACTACTTTTACAACTGTTCCGCAAACAAGAAACATTTCTCTTTTATATTAAATTGCCTCAAATGATTATTTGATTATAAAAATCTTTCAGTTTCTAAGCTGTTGATTCTCAAAATCATTCGATTATAACAATCAATAGCCCGAGGACATTTTTTTTTTTCGTCTTACAGAGTATTTCGACTTCAATGTTCCTTCTGCCTTTTTCATGAAGAGGCCATAAATCGGATAAGATCACAACTTGGATTTCTACGTTAGCGCGTTAGCGGAATAACATTTTCTGAGATTGAGGATACCTGTCAAGGCCTGGTTGCTCAGCCTTTGAAAAGAAAGGACAATTTCTGAAAAAAAAATTCTTTTAACGTATTACGACTGAACGTCTTCTACTACAGCACTACAGCTCACAATCAGATGAACCTTTCTCTTCCCAACAAAGTATTGTGGCGTAATTTGAAACCGCGTTGAATGCAAATCCGAAGACAAGCACAAGGTTTCCGTATCCTTAAAACGTAAGGAACCGCGGCTTCTTCACAAAGAAACAAAAGCATTTGCTTGCCGCAATTGTCACCAGAGAGCACAAACAATGACGCTCGGTGATAAAAATCATTTCGTCAAAAACCTTGCGTCTGCCTGTTCTCCTTCCACGTCGATTCAACCACCACCACCCACTCAAAAAAAAAAAAAAAAAAACAACTCGCGTCACAGACTGTACCCGTGGAAAACAAAGGCAAACGCAAAGCATTCCGAAACATCATTCATCCATTACGGTGTGGCAATCTTGATTAATTAATATTCAAGATTTAGGACAGATGTAATTATTTCTGAGTCCGACTCCCACAAGTCAAACTCAATGGAGTCGCTGATTACGGCGATTGTATGTGCGAGCGTCTGGTTCAAAAGCAGCACCCGCTCTAGAGTGCCCGTGGAGTGGCAGAGTGCTAAAAGTGCTGAAGCGCTGGTGAGTTCTTTTTTGACTCGCTGCGTTGTTTTTCTTTTTTTTTCTGGTGCTTAGCCTTCGCAACAGTTCGACGGCGCCAAAGTGATCCACCATCAGATTGACTCGTAACAACACAGCACACGGCGGAGGATTGTATGGCTCCCAGGGCGGCCAGGGCATGGAAAATCGTTCGTTCGTTCGTTCTCGTCTCATGCCGTTTCTTTTCCATAAAAATGTGATGGTCTGCGGATCGATTTTGCGATTGGCCTCCTCGTTGCCTGCCATTTGCTTTGACTTTTTGACTAGTATCGATTTTGAATTTAATGGAGGTCAAGACTGAAGTGTGAGTGAGCGCGGGTGTGTGTCAGAGAGGAGCTTGGACAGGAGAGTGTTTTTTTTTTCGCCAAACGGCGGCGCGCTTCGGAATTATTGCATTTCATTGGAATGATTTTAAATTTGATTAAACGGCGCCTCGGGGGCGGAGGTTTTTCTTTTGCCGCCTCAGAAAATTCGCAAATTTGCTCGATAGTGACTTGAAAATTTTGGAATTTGCGTAATTTATTTCGAGGAACGGCGCGGTGCGGTCGTCCGCATCGTCGCCGGTGTACATATTTGCTCAGACATCTGGACATCTGTTGGCAGTGAAGTTGACGTTGTCTAGGATGGGTAGGTGGCAACCTAATGGCGGCTAAATTCAATGATTTGCATTTGATTTGGGAGAGAAGTGTGTTGGAATTGATGTTCAATCGAATTGGAAATTAGTGAATCGCTGATGGATTCACTAGACTGCGAAATTTTCATGCGAAACGAGAACTACACGGCGGTGGCTGTTTGCAAACTCACTCAACTGTGGATTGAGAGATGAGGTGACTAAGTCTTTGGCGACTGTAAGGTGTAAGAGCAGGCGACGGAATTGATGAATTCATTAAAATGTGAATTTGTCATCGTTAAAACATCGTCAACTGTGACTACGTGACGGCTGGAACGCGCAGTTTGCTATGACTTAAAGGAACCGTCACTAAAGTGGTATGTAATGTGTAGCAGCCGGAAAGTACTGCTTGGTTGAATTTTAGGCAACCTTCGACTTCTCTTCTTTGGTTTTGTGTGGCTCATCAATTACAATGTGAAGTAGATTTCAATAAAAAAAGCTCTCCCGATATGATATCATATCCAGATCAGAGTGAACGAACCCTTCATCCTCCACCTTTGACCACATCTAAGTCATTCCTGCCTTCTCTTCCCCTTCCCCTCATTTCCTTCTTTAAAAAACCCCAAATCGAGCATCAATTAGACGTAAAACACTCAAGGGGTGCACTCCATAATAAACGTGTCTGTTCCATGAACAAGTTGCTCCGCCACCCCGTGGCAGTCAACTTAACCATCTGTCAGCTCTCAATTACGATTCAAACTGTGTTTCGTTTCGTTTAGTGTTTTTTTTTCCTTCCTTACATTGTTGCATGCCTCATCTGAGATCCGAGTGCACACGGAGTGTGTACACATCAACTTCACCACCACCGTCGGGCGCAAGTAGTCTGTCAGTTTACAATTTGCAACAAAAATTACATGAAAGGTGGTTTCAATCACGAGCAAAGCGTCTAATTACCAGACCTCCGGGAACTGTTTTGATGGCGTAACACATACTCGCTTGCAGCAACTTATAATTGGCACGACTACTGCGACGGCCGATGCGATGGGGAAAACACAGAAATTCGCATGGGATTCCAATGAAGAGGAACTCGTCATGGCAACCAATTTTTTTCAACCATTTTTCACTTCATCAATCCGTGAAATATGTCCCTCTTGATTGAAGCTGTGAGGAATTCCGGGTCTTGAATTTGATGAAAATAATCTGAATGTGATGACATGCAAGCAACCGCGGACTACGTGGCGTATACGTGACATTTTTTCGTGAAATTTCCTTTTTTTTAACATTTAAATGGAAGAATTCCTTAGTCACTCTGACCTGGGCAATAGCCACGTCACGTCCGTGGTTGTTTTATTTTGTTCTTTTCGCAAGCATCGAGGAAAATAAACAGCGTCAAGAACATCTTGGGATACAGAGAGTGAGATAGAGAAAGGAAAATGGGTGCTTTTGTCGATTGAGTTGTAAGAACAATTTCAAAGATTGCAGGAGAAGTTGGTTGTCGGTTCAACTGATTTGGGGGACAGCAAAGTTCAACTTTTCAGATGTCCCTGAGGGTTCTCATCAAGTGAGCTGGGTGACAAATTAATTGGAATTTGAATGAGTCTCAAACTGGACCGAGTCTCAACAGCGTCTTATTGTGTGGCGCAGTGGGAGAAATGTCACAGAGATTGGCGAGAACTTCTAAGAGGAAAGAGAAATCATCAAATGAAGCTGGTTGTCTGTGTATTACGGAAAAAGTTTTAGAGAACCACTTGACATTTCCAAACAAGTTCTGAACACCATGTCCGTGCGACTGAAGTTAGATTTGGTAAAAGAGATCCGTTTTCAGCCGTTCTTTCTTTAATTTTCGGCTCAAAATTGTTTGAAATTGTCAATTGCCATTGATAGACCTCGAATGTGAGCGTTTCATTGCAGTTGCAGGAGCTCATAATACACTTCAAACAACTTGTCCAACCGAATACAAACCGTTGCCATATCGCCGTCGACGCTAAGACATGTAGGATGTCTGAAATTTTAAATTTTCATAATGGAATCAGTATTCATCACAATTGTGTTGTCAGTGTTCGGTGGGATGAACCAGTTAGAATCATTTAGAGCTGATAAGAAAGTTCAACGAATCCATGGGAGAAAGACTGGTGAAATTTGTTTTTTATAATCCTAAAAATTATGAAACCCAATCAAAGCTAAATTTGGCAGCACTTTAAACACTTTAAAGTATCGAGTGCTTTAAAACTAACATTTTTTGACAACTCCCATCATAACACTAACTGTCAAGGGTTACTGCACCATTGATTAAAGATTTTCTTTCCATTTGTCGACTGAGTGGTTGGAATGCACTGCACAATAGACAACATAAAATACCGATAATGTTTATAGCAGTTGTATTTTTTGCAGTATTTGAAGTATACCGCATTACTGCCAACATGTGCCCTCAGTCAATAGAAACACGGTGGCCAATTGAACTTCTAAATTGCGGTGGATTGGAAGCATTTGCCAAAAATAGTATTCAAATTATACCGTAAGCAAAACTGTATATAAAGCTAATATCGTGGTAATGTACATGATTGTTCCGTTTATCTTTTGTACTCTTTTTCACCTTAATCCCACCCCATCAGCACAATTCGATTAGGTTTTGCTGTCCAAATAAATGTTGGTTCGTTGCCATATGGATGGAAACCAAATGCTGAACAGGAACAGGAACAGGTTTTAAATTTGCTTGTGGTTTGGATAAAACTAATTTTAACGCTTGCGGCTAGTTGAAAAACTAACAATTTACAAACGAAAAGTATTCTTCTAAAATTTGCATAATTTGGCAGCACTTTTGCGAATAAATTTCTAAAGCACGTTTTGCCACTGCCCACGACACGCATCCTTGTAACGCGGATTATCGCAAGAATATCTTGATTGAGACATTACGCTCCTAGAGAGCCTCGAGTGAAGAATGTTCCACTGAAACGTTAACTCAAGTCCGAAGTGTCGCTTCCCAGAAAGCACACACACATTGCAAAGGAACAGACACATAACTTTCGCAGAGTGCATGTACTCGCAGTTAACCTCCATCTCCCTGTTTAGACAGTCTCTTTTGGATGCGTCCCTTTTCAGCCATCATTGTCCTCCTCCCGCGATGGCGCGACAGCGGCGGTACTGGAAGATAATAAATGACGTGATGACGACAACGAACAGGCACGACAATAACGTTTATTTAACTGCAAATGATTAGATTCTGCACAGTTGGCTGCATTCCACAAACGGTCGGTCGCCCTCTGCGACCAGAAAAGAGGTTTAACCACTTCAGTCGGCTGTGAGGAGGTTGATGCAGCAGCTGGTGTAGAGTTGGATTTGTCGTCGAGGTCTACTTTTTCGCTCTCGAACGTGTGTCTCAAGTCCGCGCTTGCTGCGATAGTTAGCAGTCGCCTCTGTGCACCACGAAGGCTGTTGTCCCTCCTCTTGGAACTCCGGTTCCATGCAATAGTGCCGGATGATTGCATTGCGGGTTTGCCTTGGGGGCATGCTGCGGTGGGAATGGCGCGCGGCAGCACGGCTCGGTGTAGCTTCTTTGAGCGATCGCTTGTAATAGTTCATTAGACTTGAGATTTTACTCACGATCTTTGATTTGTGGCACAGCGGCATCGTCGTCGTCGTCGCTTGGCCGTTTGTCTTTTGGGGGCTTCTCACATTGTTTTGCCACCGCCGCCGCCGCTGCCGCCACCGCAGTCCGCTGCGCTCCATTGTCATTGGCGGTGAGGAGTGAAAATGAGACGTACACCGTCGCTGACAGTGTGAGATAGTTTTTTTTTGTGTTTATATCATGTGCACCGTTTTCCTTTGTCTGCAACTTTTGCAACTTTCGAAACGAAAGAATTTCCGGGTTTGCAATTGTTTCTGAGGTGATCTCATACTTAAGAGTTGATGCATGTGACGCAATGGCTTAGGGATTCTGAATGAAGTGGAATGAAGCACTCAAGCGTTTAGATGAAAGGAAAATTTGCGATCGTAATGTGTTGATTCAGATTGTGAAAGGACTTTCTTTTAAACAGGAATTACAGCGGTGTTTTTTAGAGCTTTGAAAAGTAAACAATTTCTTGTGCTGGTTGCAAGGAAGTTTTCCGAGATTTTCCAAGTTTGTGTGTAAAATGTGTACTTGGTTCATATTGAGGTTACAACTTAAAATATTGAACATATTTCTTATTTGAGGAATTATGTTGGAAAATACAGGTTAAGTAGCTCAGAAATGTTCATATATTCGGTGCGGCCGATAAAGCAACATTCAATTAGGGTTGTGCGCCACTATAAACCTTTTAAACGTTCTAGACTGATTCTATCGCTTGAAAGATCGGACATAAGGACATGGTTATGTGAGGAAAATCTGGTTATGGGGGATGAATCTGCTCGGCGAATCGATGTTCCTTCAAACGATTCTTGCGGATGTTGTATCGATAAGGAGAGATCGGAAGCCGCCTAACATCTGCTTTTCCTCCACCCAGAAATAAGGTCTGTTTTCTTAGCTGTTTGCACGACCCCAACGACAACCCCCCAGAGGTTTGTTGATCATAGGCTGTTAAAGATTCCAACTACAATAATTCATCCCATCGACCACTGAATTGGCAACACAATAGTTCTGTAAGTGTGTACCCCAAGCCACCTCTCCCTACCCTACTTAGTTCACTGAATGCCATAATTTACGTCCGTCAGTGCCACACGGAGTACATTGCTGATAGCCACCAGAAACAGTAGTGGTGACAGTGTGTACCCTTGATGAACTTCACCTAAGACCTACACCTCTTCTGACTGCTTATTATTGTGTAAAACGTGGTATGCTCTCAGAGGAGTTTTTGTGAGTTGTTCTCACATTCTTCTTCTGCGCAAAAACCTGCCCGATCTCGAAGTTGTTGAACAATGGACGTGGCAGTTATCCGTAATGCGTTTATGCGATCGAAGCTGAAGATCTAGCTCAAAAATCTGCCTATTTGACATTGAAGTTTGATTCTTAATGCTTTTCATTCCAGAACTTCCTGATCTTCATTTTGGGTACCTCGTAAGGAACGTGTGAAATAGTGTGGTTCTGCCGCCGTCCTTAATTGCCGCAGCACATAAGCTAGTTGCCACAACGTGGCGTGTAAATTGATTTCGGAAAGGATCAGCAGCAACACAGCAAATTAATACAGTTCTAACCGCATACGACGGTTTTCGTGACAGCTCACCGAAAAATGGATTGAGTCAAGAAACCGCTGTAACAAGTGGGCTCAAAAATTGATACAAACAGAGCTAAAGTGTCTTTTCCACTTTAACAAACGCGTACACTTCTCCAGTTTCGGCATTCCATCAAGTTTTTTCAGCTAATGCGGGAGTTATTCGTTAGCCCAGGCTTTGTAAATCACCAAATACACACAGTCTGCTGTTTTATTTACCGCAGTTTGAAATAATTTAACAGGGATGCCATCAATACCAACCGTCTTGATAACGTCAGAGCTTAAACAAAAAATTACCCGTCTTCCCTTGGTGCGGCATCAAACTTCCCCGCAAATAAATAAACACTTCACTCTCATGACATTAAGTCTGAAATGAGATTTTTTCCCCACCGAGCACTTACTATAAAAGTCCAGCATTTCTTTGTTGAACACTTCAAATCGATTGCGCCGAACAACACCGAAGCATCTACATATTTCCGACGAACATTCGATTGCAATCGATTTCGGCTCGAAGAAAAACAAACACAAAATGGCGGAGACCCGGAGAGTGAGAGAGAGAGAGAGAGAGCAAATGATTTAATGTCAGTTTAATTAACTGCAAACATTTGCCCTGTTTGCTTTAGTTATTAATAATAATTTCTATTTGTTATTTGCTTTAATTATTAATTTCCGATTGCTGTGGAGAGGCGCACTCGAGCACACACAGAATGGAATGCCCGTATCACGAAGCGCGCACTCGTTGCGGTATCAATGTGAAGCAATTATTCGGTGTACAGTTTTATTGGCCGACACTGTTGTGGATAAATTAATTTATTGCGCACGCAAATCACAATTGAAAGCGACGATTTTTGTTCGCCTTGTGCAGCAAAAGACGGGCACAAGAAAAAAAAATAGAGAAATTGTGTACAAGCGGGAGCAGTAGTCAGGCGATATTGTTGCGGTTGGAATTCCTTTTCAAGGGACGGCGGGAAGAGGGGGAAAAATCTGTTTTTCATTTAATGACACTGCTGCTTGAGAAGTGCTATTAAAGAGAAAATATTCATTAACGTTAACGGTCGCCCACACACTTTTCGAAATCTATTAGCGAATTCACTTAACCGTTATATGGGCATGGGCAAAGTTAAAGGCGTTTGGTTTGTTGAAATGGAAATTTAAGCGATTTCGGTCGTGAAATTGGAAGAGCTCTTCAAATGAGGGTTGGTACTTTTGATTTTAGAAAAAAAGGGTTTTCTCTTGAACTTCACGTGTTTTCTTTTTGGGTCGTTGCAATAAGCGAGGCGTGGAGAGTAACTTCGATTTGGGTGGAGGGAACAAATTTTGTGAAGTTACTGAATTTATTTTATTTGTTTGCATCTGGAGGGAGAACACAAGAATTAGGAAATTAAGCTCAATTTCAAGAATACATTCAAAAATTTACTACAGTCCTATATTGGTGCAAGAATAAGACTAGATGCAAATATGGACTATATTGGCTTAACAGTGCAGTAGTTCGACGATGCTAATGAATGGTACCACAATCTGTTGGACAGCCCTAGATAAAAGCACATACTGCAAGTCACTTAAATGAGGGCAAAAAATGGCCAGAGCTTATGTATGTGGAACTCTAAGAAAAACCGCCTCCTTCACTAGACACACTTCTTTCCCTTCCTCCACTAGATCTTTAAGGAAAACGCAGCTCGTACGGCAGTCAGACTCAAGTCAATTAGGCTATAGTTTGAACTGGGGTACGGTTACTCAAGTGTTCTCAAGACAGTTTTATTTCCTCCTTATTTGTTTGAGAAATAGTACTCGAACGCATACCAGAGAGGTCGAACTGGGATACTCTGTACCCACGTCGTTGGAAAATTCACTCTGTATGTTCACGGATGTTTTAAAGATAAACGGTGGGGTAGATCTACTCCAGAGACCTAAGCCCTCGTCTCTCCGTCAACTAACCTTCACACTGCAGTGTCTTTAAGGCTGAGATTGTAACCATAAATAAGTAGTTCTTATGACTGAGGAACAATGCTACATCCGAAGATACTGATCTGTGCATGAAGCCAGTCCGCAATCAAATCCTTGCAGATCACAACTTCCGTTCAAGCGCTCCCTCAAGTGCCGCCTGTCTTTGAAGATGGCCAATTACTTCAAAATCCATCTGGTTTAGGTGTCGGGGCACAATTTCAGGCAAAAGGCCCGCGAACCAAGTCACAAATCTCAGCCGATGGTGGCATTCCCTTCGATACATTGAAACACCTACTCAAAGTACATACATTGAGTGAATAAAACAAAAGGTGGTCAAAGCGTCCCACCCAGAATCACTCTTGCCAATCGCTGTTTCTTTGGGCTCGAAGGGCATTTGAGTAATAAAGCCCTCTCTCGAAAGACTAAGCTTATTTTATATAACACCTTGATCATCCCAGTCCTACTTTATGGCGCGGAAACCTGGACACTACTAAGGATGACCTTGGTCTCTTCGAGAGAAAAGTTCTGCGTGCGATTTTTAGTCCTGTTTGCGTTGATGGCATCTGGAGGAGAAGATTCAACCACGAACTGTATGGGCTTTACAGCGACATGAGCCTAGTCAAGCGTCTACGGATACAATGCCTAGCCCATGTAGAGCGTATGGACACCGGCCCGAAAAGTCTTCGAATCTGAGCCATTGGGACAACGCAACAGAGGACGGCCCAGGTGGCGCACACAAGTGGAGAAGGACGGGCCGGCTGGAGAGACATGTTGGTTGAGGCCCAGGTCCACCCTGGACTGTAGCGCCACAAGAAGAAGAAGAAGAATGTCAAAGCGTCCCAGTTGACCACAATTAATCCTAACGTTAGACAAAATGCGTTTATAGGCATCATCACAGACCACTGCGACCCTGTGCTGGAACACACGCCTCCACAGTCAAAACTTCTCATAATTATTTCTGCAGGAACTACAGAGACGAAGTGGTTGGTTGGATCCCTCTCTAATCTCCTCCGCGTTTGTCAAGCTGTTGTCCACACAAGTGGAGGGAACCTACGCTTTAAGTGGCTATTCCGACGAATTGATGCGGAATCTAATTGATCTCAAAATTGTAAAGGATCTGACTGTAAGCTGTTGTAAGGCTTCGTCGAACTATGTACGTACGTTATTTAAACACGTGTTTAGCTATGCAGCTCACATTTGGATGAACATTACGTCAATAAATAAAACTCTGCTGTATTTGGTGTGATGACAGTCCGAAATTGTATCTTGAGACACCGTTATATCCACAAAACACGACTGTTTGGTGTACTTTATGGGCTGGTGGAATAAGTGTTTCAAAAAACTATACTGGCCAGAATGTTACAGTCAATAGGCGATCGCTGTAGAGCCATTATTTCGGATTGTTTCGTATGTCAGCTGAACAATCATGATGTACAGGAGCTATAGTTTCAAGAAAATGGCGCAACATATCACACAGGAATTATATTTCGAATAGAGTAAATTTTATGTCAATTAAAAAAAAAAAAACAGTTTTTTCGTGTTATTCTATTTCAAAGTTCTACTTGCGGAGTCAATGTGTGGACGCCATAACGCTGGAAGCAAGTACTTCGATTTACACACTGAGGTACACAGTTTCCAGGTTCGATTCGTGGACGGAACGTTCATCACTACATCATTGGAGTTGCTGGCAGTTCTCAATAAACAGTGAAACGCTTCTAAAATATCACTTTTCGGAGTCGACAATAAACTGTAGGTCCTCTCTATGAGAGAACAATAGCGCGCACAATACGAGAAGTGGCTGAAGAGGCACGGCATCTATTCCCTTGTGGACGGTACCTCCAGCCAATTATCATCGCTATTTAAGACATTTCGTTTCAATTCACAAAAATTCTGTGAAAATACAGTGACAATCCATGGCTTCTCACAACAGCAAAAGCTCCACTTCATTTGGCACTCCTATAGCAAATCAGAATCTTGGATCCCCCGCAAATTAAATCATCATGACTTCATCCCAAGGCAAGACTTCTCATTTCCTATCAAAATTTATGAAACCACTACCATGTGACATGGCAAAAGAAGCAGCCAAAAAGACAGAAAAAAAAGAAAAATGCAAAAATGTCACAACCCCATACCAATCAATTGCCCCACTGGCCACCGATTATGGTCACATCATTGAACACATTAAGGTTGCCTCCACACATCCGGCACAACCAAGCCGTCCAGCATAAAATATAAACATCTCTCCCAGCAGATGTTGGACTTCAATTGTCTTACGTCACACACGACTCCCATTAATTACCCCGTTAAGTACCCTGTCCACCCCACATTGTTGCTATTTTACGCGAATCTCTGAAACACTTGCAAAATTTCAAATTGACAAGACATCACTATTTGAGAAGCGGCAACAGCAGGAGGACAGAACAGCAGGTTGAGGAGTGTCAGTGCAGCAAATTGATTGGAAGCACTTGTCACTCAAGCGTCCAGTTGACATTTGGTGTTAATTTATTTGTATTTAATCAATTGAAAGCACTTCACATATCATCAAGCCAATGTCCCATATAATTTGTCCCAGTTTTCCGTGCTATTATTATTTGCATTTTTTTTTTGTTGTTGCGATTTCTGATCTGTTGTGTATATTTTCATCCGTCTTTAGGGTGAGGACAAAAAAATAGGGGGGCGGTGGCAGTGCTGCCAGAAGCAGTCTCGAAACGGAAGCAGAAACAGAACTCGATCAATATGCCGGTGGTCTGTTTCTTCATGAGCGCGGAGCAGGAGGCAATATGAGAAACTTTAATCCTTGACCCTATTTCTCTGCCACTTTGTGCCTCCTCCACACTCCAATCGGTCTCTCGCACAACAACTTTCTGTCGACGACGCTATCGTTTGTCATTTCTTCCAGTCATTCTTTCATTCTCTCGGTCTCTTTCTTACCCCCACTCTCTCTCTCTCTTCCTTGTCCTCGTTTCCTTTTGCGAATTATTTTTTTTTTCCTTTATTGCCACCAAGGGAGTTGCATGCAAGGAAGCCGAGCACTTGGTTGCCCAGAGGTGATGGTGGGGGGAGGGGGGCGGAGAATTAGAGCAAGGATAAATGCATTATGGCGAATAATAAGGATGGTTGCTCAAGAGGGTGCAGTGTGCAAACTTCTCCCGTCTTCCGAGTGGAATGCATTAAATTCGAATCGAATTTTTGAAGTTCAATTCGAAGAGAGCACTCCCCGCCCCCAGGGAACTCCATTTCGAGGGACTTGAGGCTGCAATATAATAAATAAGCAATTTTCTTTTATTCCCAATATTTTCTCGCATTTAATGACAATTGCACTCGACAATTCCCTCGGGTGTGAGCAGACACGGATCTATTCCACAGCTATTGACGCACTTAGGATGGGGGGAATGTAAATAAAAGGACACCACCACCTCGTTAATTAGTTTTCGCTGTCGCTGGAAATGATTTTTCCCGACTTTTTCCGTGGTTGACGTGTTCCTCCTCCTTGGACGAAGGGGAAAACCAGGAAATTTTGAGCAAATCTACTTATAAGTGACTGCACCGCTCAGTTGCATGTGTAAGCACCTTAAGTCATGGCGACACTGGATACATAACCATACACACACCTGCACACGCAGAACAGAGGGGGCAGAGGTAGAGCTGATTAAAGTATTAAAAATTAATTACTTCTTTTTTTTCTCCAGTTCTAACCAAAAGTCTTGCGGTAACAAACACAAAGCTCTCTTAATCAGCACGATTTATGGCAGGACCTGCAGGATGATGGGATGTGACGCGGAGGGGAGGGGTGTAACACACACTCATTTGTTGCTGCACACGTGGAATGTGCGGAGCAAATTCGATTGTGGTTCTAGATTTGTAACCATTAATGCAGATGATTTCCTGAAACTTCAGCAGGCTACGCCCGTTGGTGATGGATTTCTTTAATTTCGTGGAGGGTAACCAGTTTGATTTAGTGCTTTGGTTGCAGATTGTTCGGTTGCAATTAAGTGACCAGAACGGAGCTGCATTTAGTAGAGCAAGACGCGAAAGCGTGAACAGACGGATGGCCGATGGTTAATTGACTGTGATAACTTTTATCTGCATGAGTTTTTAATTTGTCCAATAAAGAGGTGATTTGTGACAACTGAGACAAATTATTTCTCCAGTTATGGAGTTTCACTCGACTTGAGGTTGAAATCTGCAACAGATTTGCAAAAAAAAAACGAGTCTTCTTTCTGGGAGTATGTTACATTCTCCGACGATACTGTCGTTCAACTTGTTTCTTGTTCAGTGTTACGTCAGGCAAAACTGGATGAGGAATTAAAAAAATACAAAAATAATTGTTCTGGTATTGTATGGGGTTGTAAATCAGTCCCTTGAATTGCCGATAATTGATGGATTTGTGGACCTTTGAATATTTAACATGTGCAACAAAACTAGGACTAAAGGGCGGCTTTTATTTTTCCTAAGACAGCGATGCGATGAGTAAGGGTCACAATGTAGAGTGAGCACTTTTTAGTTTGTTAATGATTAATTAATTTCACTTCCGGCAATAAACAATGCCGCCCCACATGCGAGGTACTTTCGTACAACAAGACGATGACTCACGGAAAGTGTGTTTGAACAGTTTGTCTTACTTTAAATTTTTCGGAATATTTACTTATGTTGATGGTAATGGACAGCAGAACCATAAAAAGAAATAAAGAGACCATGGCCTAGCTTCATCAGTAACTACTCGTATTGCACGTGACATTGTTCCTTTATGAGTGGAGGGGACCTACAGTTTATTGCCAAACGGTGAAATTGGAGCAGCTATTCATTGACAATAAGTTCTGTTTGGGTGTTGCTAGCAATCCGAAAGAGGTGGTGCCGTAAAAGAATTAATCACTTAAAGTCCCGAAATCCAACCTACGACCTTAAGCTTATGAGTCGAAGCACTTTTTCCTTACTCCGTAGGGGTCATTATAGCAGAACCATATTTCAATTATTATTGAAGTAGAAATATTTTCGAAATTTCTCAGTGTCTTTTACAAGTGACATATTTGACAGTTGTGCAGCATCATAAAGAGTTCTTTTTTTTTTCCAAATCATAGTTTTTTTTTGAGACGAAATCTGTTTCCCGCTCGAAGTTTACACACGCTTTAATTCTTGTCACTATCATACCTCCACGAAACAAAATTACTTACTTTATGCTCAAACATTTCGGGATGGTTTTGGTAATCGTATGATTCTTCAGCGATGTACGATGCTTAGCATGCATTCTTACAGAGCCTACACAATCGACTATCACTGCGACTAACCCCATACTTGCACATTGTTATGTTTTTTCAAAGTGAATGCTGGGTAATTCAAACAGTGTTAAAATGAAGCACGCACAACGACTGCGAGGCGATATGTAAAAAGATCGTAAGATTGATATGCTAGTTGCCAACATTCATGGTCCTCGTTGCGGTCCGCTGCGCAGAAATGAGAATGCGGCTGCTTTGACTGAGAGTGTCAGACTCAATTCAGGAACATGAAGTCACCATCGATCCTAAGAGGCCAGCGTATTGCGCACTTACTTGAGGAGAGTTCTGCACAAAGATCTTCATTTGATACAGCAAAATTATCCGCTTCGTCAGATCAGCTTGAATTGGACATCAATTTCGGGCTAAAAATCAGCTCGACGAGTTGTGTTTTCTCTGGCTGAGAGTGTCAGACTGTGTGTTTTCATCCTCTGTGTGTTTTTATCTCGTAAACACACAAGTTATTGTCGAGAAACAAATGCGTTCAGAGAGAGTGACAGTTTAGAGCTGATTGTGGATTGCCGGCATCGTTGAGCCAATTTTCTTTGAAAATGAGACCGGGAACAACGTTTCGGTCAACGGAAGGTGTTGCAGAGCCACGTTAACTGACTTTTTCTTTCAAAGAAACGGATTGCATGTATTTGAAAGATGATGCCTTTCAGTCCAAATTTCCAATTTGTGTTAGTAGCCGTCTCGGTGATGTCAAATGGTTGCCTCCGACCAGCGATTTGACCCATTATAGTATTTCTTTTTTGATGGATGAAATCATACGCGTTGACTATATATTCCACCTTCAAGAGAGGCGATCCCATGAGCTACAAGAATAACTGAGGCATAGCTCTGAGGATTGTCGCAAAAGATATCCTATCAAACGTACTGTGCGAACGTCTGAGATCTTTCTGCAACACACTAATCGGCACACATTAGTGTGGGTTCTAGCCTGGTAGATTGAACATCGATCAAAATATCACCCTCAGACAAATCATCGAAAGACCAAAGAGTTTCAAATCGAGATTCATCACCTATTTATCGACTTCAATGCCACATATGGCAGCACCTATCATTTTGAGCTCTACAAGGCAATGGCTGAATTCGGGATCCCGGGGAAAACATATCAAACTCGGCCGTGTCACACTTGAAAACAAACGGTGCAATTTGCAAAGTGGAAACAGTTAATACGAACTACGCCAAACAGGTACCGGATTTTGTTTTCTTCTTCCGTGAGTCAGTACTGTAGGCGGTAACTTCGACAGATCTGTCCAGTTCCTGGACTACGGAGACAATATTGATTTTACAGATCGCTCCTAGCGTGCCTTTCAAGCCTTCACACACACTGAAAAAGAGGCGAAACGAGTAAGTCTCGAAGGTAATGAGGACAAAACCAAGTACCTCTTGAATGAATCATGGTTCCACCGTTGGCAATAAAACCTCAAGGTTTCTAAGGAGTTTACATACCTCGGAGTAAATTCCAATCCTTATCACGACCTACACTAGGAAACTGTTGTTACTTCGGTTCGGCCAAAGGAATCACTTCAAAACTAATGGCTCCAAAGACAATATTCATACTCTACGAAACCCTAGGAAGCAGCAGAGCACATTTTGTCTATCTTTGAGAGAAAAATTCTCCGTTGAATTTTCGGTCCCATACAGGAGCAGGGCGAATGGAGCTGAAACAAGATGTGGGTGTAGTCCTGAAAGCAAGAAACGATGACTAATCTGGTTCGGCCAAATCGAGTAAATGAACCTCATCGCTCCAGCAAGGAAAATCTTCGAATCACAACGCATCAGTTCGAGAGAGAGGGGATGATCAAACCTCTGTTTAAAGGGCCATCGTGAATGCCTACAACTGGAAGCTGTGTGACTGGGACTGGAGATCATGGCAGGATGCAGAGACCCACGGGTCGGGAGACCGTTAAGTGAGTAATAAGTAGTTCTGTAAGTGTAATGTCTTTAGCAAAAGAGTGCTACTAACTACGACTAACTCTCTCTCTCTTTTGATAAACTGTCAGAAATCGGTTCTAAATATTTAGTTCTAACTGCAAACTTAATCTTTTGCAGTCAAATTCTTTCCGCACTATTTTTATTTGCATTCAAGAGATAAGTTGGGACTTAATTGACTGCACTGCAAAATGACTGCATTTTTTTACAATTCTGTCACATGCACTCGTTCTGCTTAAGCTTATAACTTGCCAGTGCTTGACAGATACGGGCTCTAACGTTTGTGTGTTAAGTGTGAATAATCCGAAAGTTACGAACCAGGTGTAATCATTGCCGAAAACTGAATAAGGACAAAAACCAATGAAATGTGTAAAAACCTGCGCAGAGCCACAGTGACGTCATCAGCGAATTAAGTGTCAAACCTTTCGACAGATTAATTATTCAATAAATTCCAATCTAAAATTAACTCACAGATATTTTAATCTCCTGTCGCGGTAGCTGTCATTTTTGACATTCGCTGAAATTTGCGCCGTTGAATTTTCAAGATGTCACATTCATTTGCAGAAAACTGCCGCGACCTTGTCAGAGTGAGAATTGTGTCAATAAACTTTCCGCTTAGTCACCACCACCTTTCACTTGAAGTAAACATAAAACTGTCACATTTATCTTAATGCCCTCACCCCGCACACCTTGCGCCATTCGCCGCCCACGAGGCATTCGTATCTGCTGCTGCTTGCGATCATCGCAGCTGCGGGAATTCCCCCCCTCCCCCTCCACCAACTTCGAAACGACCTATAAATAACCTGTCCCACTTTACATAAACTGCAGGATTGTCTTGACAAATGTCAAAACACACACTGTCTGCGGCGATAAGGGCGCGACGCGGTACAAAGTCGGCGACGGCGTCATGCCCTCATCATGTTCACAGGTGCAGTACGCACTCAGCTGCATGTCATTGGCGTCAAACAATGACGTCCACACTCTAATCAGACACGGTGGCTTATCAAAATGGATTTCGTGGAAAACAAAAGAACGGTAAATAAACGCCGAACATTCTTTTAAAACAAATATTTGTACTTACAAATGGCGCATGGATATGCTGGACGCCTCCTTGGCCTGTATGCAGCTGCTGATACTGGGTTGGAGACAGCACAACGTGGGTCAAGGCGCCGTTCTCGCTGACGTACTGTTGCATAACCTGACCTTGTGGCACTTGCACTGGTACCGGCATGTGAGGCGGGCGATTTTGTGAAACCATTTGTACCGTTGTTGGACCTTGAAATAGACAAAAAAGAAAAAAAACTGATTAATACACCAAAAAACGCACTTCAAAGAATGTAACTCAATAAAAAACCAAAACAAAGAACGGCAGTGCCGCGGAAGGGGGGAGCACTGGATTCCAGGCACATCCAGGCGGGAGGTTGAGATTGCAGATTTTAGAGGTTTCTCGTTTGTTTACGCTCCGCTGGTCGGATTTTAAATGAAAACTTTCATCCAATAAAATCCGAGTCCTCGGCCGCAGTGCTAATGGCGACAGAGTTCAGGGGCGGGAGTTGGTCTTTGACTTTGTGTGGCATCCCTAGGGGGTCGACGAGCCCCCAATTCTCAGTCCCAGGCAAGGCGACAGCCCTGCAAACGGAAAGAATATTAATTTGTTTTGGCATAACTTAGCAGCAAGGGCCTAGCCGGGCCACTACGGAGTGTTGTGTGTTTGGGTGTGCGCACTCAAAGGACTCTGGGAAAACTTTGTGCCATGTGTATTGAAGACTTTCAGCGGGAATACCGACGTACGAAGTTTCGCATGTGATTTTCAACAGGCCAAATGTTTACCCCCGTGGCAGGAATATTTTGGTTGGAATTTCGTATGAACTCTAGCGGTCAATGAAAGGATGCGTCAGGACGCCGTCAGGAGGAGGGCTGATTCAATGAAAAAAAATTTAATCAATTTGTCGTCAACGTTTTTCTCAATTTCAGCACTCGTTGCATTGTTTTCCGACAACATTGACCACCCCCCCCCTCCCTCACATATCCGAAGTGCACACCGGTTGTGTATTTTCATTTTCGAGTGAATGACTCGGCGAACGTTCGCTTCTGAGAAAAGCAGCCAATTGAGTTCAAAAATATCCCCGCCACATGGTCAAATATAATTTTCGGTTTTCCGCAGCACAAAGGCACACAACAAATATTGGCAGATTGGTGAATGCACTTCCTCCCACTCCCAGCTGCAGCCTTGCTGTGCCGCAATTCAATTCGAAAAATGTCGATTCCGAGATCATCAGCCCGACAAAACGCCATCTCGCCGGATGTTGCATGCGCATCACTTTCCCACTTTTGCGCCGGAAATCATGCACACACACGTCAGAGATCTTGACCAAGTGCTTCGGAGGGGGAGTGGGCGAGGTCGTCCGGAAGAACACATGGCTCCCCAGTGTCGCTGTCTCGCCTCACTGAGCACCAGGGAAAATCGACAAAATCAAAGAAATCAACAGAAACAATCGACATTTGGCTGTTACTGGCAGCACTGGCACTGGCACTGGCACTGGTACAGCCACTGATGGCTAGCCGAGATACGTGCACACACAAGGCGAAGCGGAAAGTTCCAAATAATTTCCACAAGATTACCAGTGAACAGCGGCGGCCATTCAATTCAATTCAGTCGATGGCAGAAAGCATTCTGCTGCCACTGGCCAGCTCCAGGAGCAGACGCTGGAATCGTTCAGCGTCCCCAAGGAGAAGAGTGTGCAAAGAAATCTCATAAATGGGACTTGCGGAGGAGACGTCTGGCGACGACGGCGGCGGCGGCGGCGGCACCAGCAGCAGCACACGCTCTCACTCTTCACATCTGGCTGACTGAAAGTGTTGATTTTTGTTTCCTTTGAATGTTTCACGGAAAACCAATTACGCCGTTGAAGCGCCCCGTCCTCGGTGGAGGGCATAGCACAACGACGGCGGTTCGAAATTATGGCTCAGATTACATAGAGGGTTCCGTTTTCGTTGAGGAAAATTATGGAATTCGTTGCAGTGAATTACTTTGAAGTGGATTTCGCCGGTCACAGCTTGTGTTCAAGTGAGGCCGCGGGGCAATGGGCGTGAAGCTGCAGGCGAAATTGGCGGTCTTTAACAGATGCGCGTGCAGTGACTGCGGCGCGATTGCAAAGATTTCCATCTGACACCTTCAATTTGCTTAACGATTTATGGAAGTTTCTAGCTGTCAGTGTGGTGTCTTTAGGCCGAGTGTGAGGTTAGGTCGAAGGGAGATTCGCGAATTTCACGTGATTTATGATTGACACCTTCCCTCCTCTGGCCAACGCTCATGAAATCTTGCGGTGGATTCCCTTGGTGTGGTAGAGATTTTCGAAGAGATTGTCTTGTGGGCTCCTGTGATGATTTACTGAATTTTTAAGTGGCACTTGGGTTTGCTGCTGCATTGAAAGTGTTTTTCCCTGGGGTTTCGATGGAGCTTAGAAAGTGGCCTTCAACGGACGCTAGAGAGAGTTTTTAAATATCCCTTTATGAAAGCCTGCACTTATCTGAAGTGTAAGTGAGCGCTCTTGCCATGGTTAAAGATTTAAGGATGACAAAGGATCGACATGTACTCGTAGGGGGCTCACTGTTGAGGATTATTCTTTCCGAAAGGTGTAAATGTTTTTTGCTTAATTTCTTTTAGTTGGCATTCTTTACAAAGGACAATCATGCACTACCACGTGACGCACACTCAGTCCAGAGTTAATATCTTCTCCAAAACTCCGCTGCTGGCTTACACTAATGACACTGACACGAACGTGCGCAGCGAGCTGTCAATGAGGCGTTTGGTGGAGCTGAAATGGAAGCGGCCAGAATAGATCTAGTGGTAAACTAGGGGAAATTATAATATGTGCTATCATCAAGGAGAGACGCACAACTTCGACGTCTTGAACAAAGCGTCACAATTGGACAGCAAACACTTTGATGTAGTCAAGGACTTTGTTTTTCTAGGCTTGGAAGTAAATAAGGACAAAACCATCGAAATTAAGCGTCACTCTGCCAACCATTGTGGCACTTGAGCTATTTTAGAGCTCAAGAGACAATTGAGTAACAAAGACCAAACTGGCTTTGTATAACATCTCGATTATCCCTGTCTTCATCTACGGCGTAGGACGTTATTATAAACTGATATGGAAAATTCTTCCAAAGTTCTATGTGCGTTTTTGGAACTGTTTGTGTTGATGGCATCTGAAGGAAACAATTCAACGGCAAACTCAAGAGGCTGTTTAGTGGCATGCGCCGTTTTTATATGATTGGCGCTCGCTTAAGGGATTATTTGTTATTTTTAAATGACCGGAATCATAGCACGAATAGAATGTATAGAGGATCAAAAGAGATCAGGTACTAGTGCACTTAGGTTTTAAGTGTCTGTGGATTGTAATGAGACGGAAAGTTGAGCTGAAAAGAACATTCATGAGGCGCGATTGATAAAAGAGTCTCTAAACATGCCAATACATCCGAAGGAGGGTTTAAGGGTGAACGGATGGCCATTTGTGGCAAGGCTTGTGTTGCTTATCCTTATTCGTCCTAAAGGGGAGAAATGCAGCTGGCTGGTTTTTTGAGCATTTCTTCTGAAAATTCATACAAAATAGTGATAGAGACACGACATTATATAGACACTTTAACCAGTCAATTGACTTCGCAATATTATTATTCCCAATATCGCTCGCTGTTTCTAGTACTAGTTTCTAGTAGTTTCTATATAGTATGTGCGGGGAAGTCTTGGGAGCTCCAGACCAGATTGGAGCGTTATACATAAGGTTTGGGTGAATGAAAAATATTCTTGCATCGCTTTAAGAGACCTAGACATTTCGCTGTATTTTTAGTGGTCTTAAATTCATTCCAAATAAGTGTTGAATTGATACACATTCCGAGGAAGGTATGTCATTCGGTTTCATTAACTGAAGAGCCGCACATGAATAGCGGTTGGTTATTTTAAGAAAGCTCAAGTGACAGTAGACACTACTGGGTTTTGGACAGCATTACATTCTACTCTATTCTTCATACCCAAATCAAGATCAACATCGGAATAAATTGAGCTTAACATACGCTGCTGTTCCAAGTCTACGACCGAAAAGAAGGGACTAGAATCAAGAAACAAAAATGAAAAACTGTGAGTACTGTCATCAGCGAATAAGTAGATTAAAATAAAAGTGACAGACAGTTATGTGACAGCATTTATGCAAATAGGGAAGAGTCTCGGAGACAAAACGGAGCCTTGAGGAACACCAGAATTAATATGTACTTGTACTGAACGGTTTGAGGATAGAAGAAATTCATCGATGCCGTAACCATGCATTTTCGACAAGAGAGCCTGGTGTCAGACTCTGTCAAATACCTTCGAAATCTCGGACACTTGAATCCGAGCCATTGGGACAACGTAACAGACGACAACTTGGGGTGGAAAATTGGAGGCAACTGGAGAGAGCCCAAAATAGCTGAAGAGGTGTGTTTGTTGAGGCCCATGTCCACCCCGGACTGTAATGCCACACGAAGGAAAAGAAGAAGAAGGGATCAACATGTAGAAGGCTCCATTTTGAGGTTTATTTTATACTCAAATGAATAAAATATCTTTTCTAAATTTATTCAAGGACAACTAATGCCGTGGCGTAGTTGATAGATGCTTCGGCACATAAGCCAAGGTCCCAGGTTCGATTTCCGGACGGAACACCTCGCATTTTTCACGGCACCACCTCTTTGGAATTGCTGACAACACGCAAAGTGTATCAATTGTCTATGAAGAAGGTTTTTCAAATCTCGCCTTTGGGAATAGGTTGTAAGTTCTCTCTATGGCAATGTTCCATTATTTCGCATGTTACACTAAAGGGGTCGCTATGGCAATGTGTGCACGGGGGACCTCAACGTAGCTCGATCCTCCGCCATCGGCTATGACTCATCGGGTCTATACTTAAGCCCAATCAAGGATGTTAAAGGACTTGAACGAGCCAACGCGCTCTGGACCTGCTAAGCCGTCACCAACATGAGGGAATCGCATCTAAGGCGGCTGTTTGGCACTGACGTGGTGGGAGCTCTCTATCACAGACGCGCTTGCTGATTTTTCTTCGGAAGATCAAGAAATTACATTAAAATAAAAATTATTATTGTGAACTAATCCTGGATGCTGATCTACAATTGTCAATATCATGGTCTCCAATTGGCAAAATGGTATTCTTGTAAGAAGAGGTCTGTTTGAACCTGCCAGAAGGGGAGTCGTTCCACTGGATTACTTCATCTAAGCTACGGGTGTGGCAGCACTGAATGCCACTGTCAGTGAGAAACTGTTAATGAAATGTGATCCCAAGGTCTATAATTTTTAATTAACGTTAAAGAACAGGGATTCATATTTTAGCAACCAATTTTTATCGCAGAAGAAGGAGTCTTTTCGATGACCAAGAAAATACAGCAAATGTAGGTAACTTCCTGATCGCGGAATGAATCAGTTTCTGATTCTAAGTCAAATCCGTTGACCCTCTAAACTTCAAATCGCACACACGCTGCCCCAAGAAAACCCTACAACTGCTAATGCTTTACAAAATTCGCCGCTTCCCCCTTAAGACATTTAATTAAAAAAGCGAAGCGAAAACCGTTTAAATTATTTCTGACTATTTCTTTGCTTTTAGGTCGGCTAAACTCGCACATTCCATTCCCTTCACTTTGGGAATAATTTATTTGAGTTATTTTAATTTAAAACTCCCACTTCATTTTGTCGCCTTAATTGGCGGGAACTAACTGAAATATGCCGCCGTGTGCCATTTGAATGGCGTCAAAAAAACAGAACCGAACGCCAGCGCCAGTTAAGCAGTTTCCACTTCGAATTAGTTCTCAATTCACAAATTGCATCCATTACCGACTTCCGTCGGCCATTAAAACCCCCGTCATCATGGCATTTCCCTTCATTATTCAATCGATGGCAAAACTTCATAACTTTTTGCAGAGAAAAATGGAACAGAAAATGGAAAAACAAAACAAACGACTAGAACACAGCAACGTGTCTCGGCCTCAGTCTCGCAACTTCAGCTCGACGAGTTTATGACTCGCAACCAAATAACCGTCGGGAACGGGTTCAGTGATTTTTATTGTCCACCAGTTTTGGATTTTGTGTTTTTTTTTTTCGTTCATTCGTTCTTTTCCGCTTTATGACTGCTTGCCGGCTGTCAGTTTTGGCGTTTGGCGTTTGGCGTTTCTCGTCGGCTGCGAAAACTTGACAGACACTCGCCCTCTAACGAGAACAATCGGCTTTTCAGCCGGGGCGTGTAATTAAGATGTCATGCGATGTCGGAGAGGAAAACGGTGAGTTCAGCCGTGACAGTTGCCTTTTGGCACCCGTCATCTGACAGTGTTTCGCTTTGTGTAGTCCTCCTCTGGTTTGGCTGAAAGTTCGGCGTCTGCGAGTGCCGGCACGAGAGGTAATCAAGGTCACTTCTCACAAAGCCACCGAAACAAAACAAAAAAACACCGAAACGGAATTCTTGGAGGTCAAAGACTCTGCGCGTCCCCGCTAAGTCATCAGAAGCGACTGGGGGAGCAGCAGGAGCTGGCTTAAGCAGCGTGTCCCATGAACTTTAATGTCGCTTCTTTGTTGCCTTTATGGAGCGTTAATTAAATGGATTTGGATTTCATTCGTTTCGTGCCCTTTCTCCGCCTCTTGGTTCTGCTTTGGGGTTTAATGAATTTTTTTCTTGTGCCTTCTGCTGCTCGCTCTGTTCGTTCTTTTCGCAAGCATCGTCGTTGTTGTCGGCGGCGGCGCGCGCTGTAATTTGTCAAAGAACGACTGTGTGGCTGATGTGATGGTGGCGCATCAGCTGAAATGTTAAATCCCATCGATTTGGGTCAAGGCGTAAAAGTGTGCTGAATCCGACGGTTCTTTGGGCGCCCAGAGAACGAGTGCGGTGGTGAGCGAGAGATGATCATTAATCAGCGGCGGCAACACGCCGACGACAGCGACAGCAACGACGAGATGCCGACGAACGCAGACCGGCATTGGTAATAGCAGCAGCGCCAGTAGAGTGAGGTGAGCTTTGCCAAGTCGAGTCTCGGATGGTTTCACAATTAAGTCTGAAAAATTACAGCGCGCTTGTGTGTGACCAATGGGGGCCTAGACGGTAGGAGGGGGGGGAGGGTATAGGGATGTGTAATTTATTTGAACCCTTTCCTGGGCGAAATGACATAATGAATGGTTTGCCGTTCTTCAGTGAAAGAAAAAAGAAAAGAATGTAAATTGTTCCCCAAACTAGGGGTCATCCCACTGGCAGTACTGCCAAGTCGTCGAATTGTTGTGTGCGGAATCATTGAACTTCGCTTGCAGGAATCTCATGTTTGCACGTTCGATTGGTAAACACACATTATGCAGGTTTCGCGGATCGTGTGCGTGTGTGTCTCTTCGACGTGAATTTTTAATGGCGAATCGACAATGACGACCGTGATAGAGCGTGGTGTTGGCGTGCCTACCTGTAATTAAGGGTAATTGTCGGAGCAATATTTGATTTGGTTGACCGTTTTAAATGATTTTTTTCTATGTTGGGGTTTGGTATTGTGTTGGAAACATCTGGTTGAGCATCGGTGCTGCCAGAGATATCTGCGGGTAATTAGTGTCATGCGATGAGAGACTGTGGGGGAAATTATCTTTTTTTTTTTTTGGAAAGCTTCAGATTGACAAAAGGACGCACGCAGACTTTTCTCTCTATCTTATTTTCTCTCGCTTTTACACTATTAAATTAAATTTCAAATATTCTCGATGCTGCCAGATCTTCAGTGGCTTTGTAGATTTGGACAAGGCCCTCAGGAATGCCCTAGAGGAGTATGGAATTGATGGTCTCCTGTTGTAGCACTGCAGCAGGAGTGCTTGTAGCACTGTCATGTGGAGACTCAATGCGAAGCAGCTTCTTCTTCGTTCGAAAAGGGCCATACTTCGATGGTTTGGCGACTTCCGAGGCGTGCCTTAGATGCGATTTCATTAGGTAGGCGTTCGCTCGACATAGCCCGGTCGAGGTAGTTGCTTTAAGGAACAGCTACTGATGAGATAGACTCTCTACATATTTTCGGTGTGTCCAGAAAATCGCTATTTACCTGAATTCGACAAATTTTGAAATGCGTCCCTGGAAATGATAACCCTGAAGCCATCACACTGTTATAAAAATTTGCATCATCCTGCACATTCAAGGTTCTTAAGCTCATGAGTACTCTTAAGAAGTGTTTCACAAGAGTGAAAAGACATGTCCTACCTCCGCAGCCTGCAGGAATATGTACCGAAAACGATTCGGAAAAAGTGGTTTCCGCTTGTTAACTTCTGCTAGAACCGACACTATTTTCATGCCAACTGCATTTAAATTTCTTTCCATCAACTGACCAACTGCTTTAAGTTGTTCTGTCTCTCGCTATGGCTGGGCACATAAGTTGTGTAACGCAAAATCCTTTTAGTCAGTGACCTGAACATCAAAATCATTGTAAAATGAACGCCACTGCAGTCGCATTTTGGACTGGACAATACACTTATCTCATTGAATGCAATGCGAAATGTCAGAATAGTGACAGAAAACAGACGACAACGACGACGTCGACAGACTGCTGCTGCTGCTGCTGCTGCTGCTGCTGCTGAATCACTTCACTCACACAGACCCCGGGTTGAGTGGACATAGTTATCAGCCAAGCGCACCACATACGCCACACATCTGCTTCAGTTCCCATACGTGTTGACCAAGTGCCAGGCGTTCACATCCATTTCAGCGCACCATCCATTCTCTCTAACAATGACATCCATTATGTCAAGTCAAGGGAGCATTTGAAAAATCGCTTTTCTTTCTGGCATCTTCGCCGCACTCACTCCTCTCCACTACTTTGCTGCTGGATTGCAGGGAATTTCCCACATTCTGGTGAGAGTTCAAAAGCCAAACACTTTACAAAGAACTCTCGCATACACACACACACACATAATGATCTGGAAAATCCAGGAAAACCCCCCTCGTTCTACAGTTATCAGGGCGGAGGGACGAAGTCCTCGTTATTTTATTTTTGAAATTTCTCTCATCCCTAGTTTGGGGCCGCATCAACAATCACATACTCGCTCTCTCGGTGCGTTCTTGAAATTCTCGAGATGCCCCAATGCCATCCAGCGTCCTCCCCTCACCGCCACATGACTGCGCGCTGCAGTCGCCTTTGTCATCAAAGTTCCCTCTTAACAAGGATAGACTCAAACCAGAAGGGGGGGGGGGGGCTCCTCCTCCTGGTGGGAACATTTTCTGCATTTTTTTCCAGTCACCCCTCTTCTCTTTCGGATTTCATCGCGTTGAAGAGGGCGCTGCTGCCTGCGTTATGCGAAGACGAAGATGAGTGTGCGTCTGCATTAACGTCGGCCACCGCCAGCGAAACCCTACAAAGTGGCGGAAGGCTCAATGCCAATTAGAAGTTAATTTACCTAATTAAAGCGAGATGTCAAGTATGTCTGCGCAAATGCATTGAATGGTGTCTTCAGCGTGCAATCAAGCGAAATGATTTTGACGCACATAAAAGCGCAACCGACTCAATGAGTGGCTGTCTGTCTCACGGCTTTTTTTTTCAATTTCCATAAGCCTTCTAAGCCATGACAACACTTAAAAGTGTTACCACTCACGCATGCAAATTAGTGCAGAGCTGTGTCTACGAACACATCCCATCGCTCTCGAGCCGATCTGAAAGGCAGTCGCTCGTCGCCGGTTGTCTTTGTCCTGTCGACAGATTCGATTAACTTATACGCCGCCACCAGAGGTGTGAAGCCATTGATGTGGCAGTAATCATTTAACGTTTTAGCGTTTGTGCTTCGGCCTGTGTTCAAATGGTTTGAAGGTGTGAAAGTGCGTTTGGCGAAGCGGAAAATGCCTAAGCGCTTCCACAAATGCGTGCAGCTGCCGCAGAGGGGGACGTTAAACGGTTACACTTATGCAATTAAGACCATCAAGAATGTGTGCAATACGCGTCTGAGCTGGCATCGTTAATGACGCACAATACGCTAAGTCTCTAATTAAGGACTTATTTTGAGACGTCGTTGCTACGCCTAAGGTGGAGGCAATAGGATTATATTAAGTTACCGGCCACAAGACAATTCTTAATTTAATTTGAAGACAATTTCTGATACTTCTCTAATGTCAGTTGATGATGAAAGAGTGGGACATGGAAACATAACAACAACAACACTATTCTGTGACAATTTTGACATTTACAGAGTCAAGCCCAACTGACATGTGACTGAGCGGAAGGCTCCTTACTGCTGCTAATGAAATCAAATGTCAACTGATGACGAAATTATGATTTTCTTTGACGTCAGGTAACCTTTTGTTACAAGAAGACAGTTGGAAACTGTCAAAGGGACGAATTCCATTATAGGTGGGTAGGTAAATAGGATGATTCTACGGTTAACGCCGCAGCTACATTTGGACCAATCAATCGGAATCATTGTTTCCTAAAGTTGAGTTTAACTTTTACGCCAATTCCACGCCACCATCTCGATTTAAGTATGAATTTCAGGATGCCCTTTTGTTCTTTGTAGGGAAGCTCCATCCTCAAGGAAGGCGTTCTTAAAAGGCTCAGTTTTTCGGTCGTCAGCGCCGAAGATGTGAATGTAGTCCAGAAGGCAAAATACCTTCGACTATACTGGACGGCAACACTGAAAAAATTTACAACAATGTTCCAGGTAAGAGGGTCTTCGAGTTACAGTCTCCAGGTTCGAGGAAAAGAGAAAGACTGAACGTCCGACCTCCGGTGTAAAGACAAAGTGATCGCGTACGTTAGGGAGCTTGGTTTGAATGACAGAAAACGGCGTGCACGGAACCGTTAAAGATGAAAGGCAATACTCGCTTAGGCTTTAACTCCTAGTGAGTTGCCAGAGTTCCTAGAGTAACTAGGACAATTAGCCGCTACAGAAGAAAATTGTAAATAGGACTATCAAAATGATATGAAGAGATTTCGAAAAAAACTAGTTTGAGAGAACTGTCAAAGTTGAACAAAATTACATATTTTTTGGACTACGTGAGTTCGAAACTCCGAGTTAGACAGTTGCGCAGCTTAAGAAAGTCAGCTTTGTAAAAGTTTAATAGTTGGCTGAAGAATTTGACGTTTCGTCACAAGATATATGACGTATTGGGTATCGCCATACTTTCTAAGATGTGGGAGAGTGTAGCAGATACGAGGCAGCACGTGGATGCCTACGTTACCCATATTTAATCTTTTCTATGGGGTTATTCATCGTGTGGTTAGATTTTGAATATGCTGTTTTGACAGATCCCGCATGATATCTATCAAACTGCCTTGTCATTTTCGTTCGGTGTCCTTTGGCAAATTATCGTGGAAAGACTTACAAATCAGCACTGTCTCCAAATTGTTCGGCTATATTACATAAATCATCGTTTTGTGAGAAAAGTTTTTCATGGGTTTCAAGGAACTGGCGGTGCGCATAGTTCACCTTCTGAAACAACTATTGTCAATACCATTTGCAAATTTGAGTCGAAGCTTACAACAGATAACCGGTTCGACTACATCCAGCACGTAGTGAAAAGGATATAGCAGCTGTAGCTGACACTGTATGCGAAGACATTGAAGAATCTATTCTTTATCATTCTCAGCATATTGGCTTGGCTTTTTTGACAACTTCGCCGGAGAATTTTGGTCTAAATGCGTACAAAATAAAATTTGCGCAAGAATTGAGCCAGTCGACTTCAATTTGGATCAAAGAATGGGCTCTTTGCTCGACAGCGAAATACCTAATGACAGTTTCTTAAATTTAAAAAGACGGCACTTTTTATACAATATTTTAAAGTTAAAAACTTTGCAAATTAGTAATTTGTCGTTGACTCTATGCAAATCTAAGCCCGCTACTCATTTGACGTCTGCGACTTCTACGCAATTTAACTTCGGACCCGGTAGAGTTCACTGATCTTTTCATCGATGGCCATTCACTTTCTCATTCTCATTAAAATATTCGAAGAAAATTTGAGAAAAAAATCCATTTGGCACAACAACAACCCATCATCGACGCAAACGTCAGTTTGGCGCCTGGCATGTATCCCAAATAATCATGTTTACTCACACGAGCTCTCTCTCTCTCTCTTTCTCTTCCCTTTCTACCGCGCTGTAATTGTGACAAAACTAACTCAAAGCCCATTAAGGCGACATTTAAAAATGATTAACACGTTATACCATCACAAAAAGACATCCCCCCAAATCGTGCGTTCGAGACGATTGTGCCGGCGGGGGAGGATTACACTCTCCCCGAAACAAAACGGCATAAAACTAAACAAGCAACCTGTTGTTTGCGTTGTTTTGTCAAGGAGCACAGGAAAACATTGTACCGAACCGCCATTTGAAGCATCACGCACTGGTAGCAGCAGCAGACTGTCGGGACGGGAGGTTGGAGACGGAGAAGGGTTCACTTCTGTGGCTCTTCTAAGGTGGTTGCACTATTTACACAATCTGGCATTCGATTTCACATCTTGTGGTGACTTTCTCAGGAGAGTCGCAAGACAAACTCCAACAACTGCGACAACGCCAACGACGATGCTGATGACGATGATGATGATGTTTGGCATCAACAGACCAACGACACACCGCACCGACCGACGGAGGGAAAACCGAGAAAGACAGCACAACAAAGTGCGAGAGAGTGAGGTTGGGTTGTTGTTATAAATCTCTAAACGTGCGGTCGTCTTGTGGTGCGTGCGGTGTCATTGCACTGTGCGTTCATAAATCGAGTTTTTAGTAGCGGGGCATGTTCGCAAATCATAGACACGCACATATACGTTACGTACATGCCCTGGCTGCGGGAAATACGAGGCGAATGAACGCAAGCGAGAATGGTGTGCGAGGTGTGATGTTAGCGTATAAATCAAAGCCATCGAAAGGTGATACAATGCTATCTGGGCGGAGCGGTAGCGGTGTAAAGAAATGTCATCCCCCTGCCGGGAGGATAGGAGGTGAATGACATTTGGAAGTCATTTGTCTTGTCGCAAATTTGTCCGATATTTGAACTGTCAAACGCATGACAGATGCGTGCTGTCAAATGCAAGTTAATTCAGTTTTCTTAAATTCACAATCTGTCTCCGGCTTAACAAGCTTGTCAAAAATGAACCAAACAACATCATTCTCGAAAAGCCTTGACAATCGATTACGGTGCATTGAACCTCCGTCGCGCCAGTCTGCAAGCGTCACTAGAAAGTGTGTGGTACTTGACACAACTTCGTGTTGCATCAAATGTCATTGACACCGGAAGTCATTTTTTGCGTCGTTCAAGCGTTGTTGTTGACTGTCATAAACACACACAAAAAAAAAAAAATAAACAACGTAAACAAAACTAAAGACAAACAGAAAACTTTAAACGAGGATTGTTTACGCTGGGGCCATTTTTCGTCTCTCTCCGTCGGGTTGTCGCCAAATTGTTAGTTAAACGAATAATTACAATTCGACAGGGGAAAACCGGGCGGGAGTGATGCAATAAGACTGAAGAGGAGGGCAAGAAATCCTAATAATTGTCACTTTACGTTGACAAACAAACGAAAGGCAGAATAAAATTTTGATTTATGCCCGCCTGTCAGGGAGACGTTTAACTGCTGTTTGTTTTGTTTTGTTTTTTTTTTTGGTTTAATAAAATTTGTTCGACTTGAAAGGTCATGGCTTGCAATAAGAGCCGCAGTCAGTCACAGTCATTCCCACGATTTCGTGAGGGACATTTAGCACTCATCTGTCAGAGTTTGTCACATTGCGGGGGCAGGAGAGAGATAAGAGAGAGTGGTTAAGATTGCCCCCGTGCATTCAAATAAATTTCTGCATTTGTTTGTGGCGATGGCGATGACTTGCGAAAAGTCACGAATGTAACTGATGTGACAGATATTAATTTGGCGCCACAGTCTGTCAACTGCGATGTTGGCCGATGTTTTTTTTTCTGTTTCTCCAAGTTTCACGACGTTAATGTATATGTCATCGCGTGATTAAGTTTGCGCACCTTTTTGGGTGACATGTCGAAATGCAATTTGAGACTCTGTCTCGATTGTTTTTTTGGCAGAGACGTGACGTTCGGGTCTAATGTCACATTTCTCATTTATCGACAGGTATAAATGCGCCTGTCAAGGGCGAACAAATGCCCGGTAGACACAAGTGCTAAATCAAAGACACAATTGTCGTCCATTCAACCAACCGTTCATGACAAATGTCAAGTGTGACACATAGACAATGTCCGCAAAATGTCAGCAGGGGGACTTTCCCTGTTGGCCTTCTGCATCGCCGGCTGTGATTAGTGAATTCCTTCGGCGTGTTGTTTTGTTTTTTTTTTCCTCTGTTTGCGCACCTGTTGGCAAATAGTGACTTTTTGTATTTGCTCGGCGCAAAGCGCTATTATTAACAACTTTGTTCCAGTCCACTTGGCACGTCATATCTGCGGGTAGTCAATGGGCGAAGATAAGTACTTGTTGACGAAGGCGTTCGGCATGATGAACAGCGTATCTCGTCAACGGCGACGGCTTGTGTGTGACTGTGTCGAGTGTACGGCACACCATCGAGTACACACTTGTTATGGAATATAAATTGTTCAGACGTTAATTGTGGGATGTGGACGAACGACGATTGTGGCACAACAACATTGTTGCGCGGCCTCCTTCTTGCCGTTTCGCTGGTGGTCGACGCAATTGTGCTTGTCTGAGGGATAGTCAAATGGAAGTGGCGTTTGTTGAAAATGTAAATTTGAAAGATTAGAAAATCCGCAAAAGGCTGCTGTCGTTGCTGCTGTAACTGCTGGAGTTGCGCCAGATATGCTAATGTTGACAGTTTCTCGCCCCGTTGGTAGCCGCGGTGAGTCAGCGCGAGTTGCAGAATTCGAGACGTGAATGTGATTAAATCCGGATTTAAAAGCGGATTCGAAATTCAGAGGTACGGGGGAGATCTTTTTTCCCCAAAATCCTCAAAACACACACCACCCTGTCGAAGACTGTTTTTAAATCAATGTTTGTTAAAGCGCTGTCCTTTCCCATGAACCGCTCAAAACTTTACGGACGGGAGGGTGGATGGACAGCTCTGTTAACATCGACAGACTACTCACAAGACAAAACCATTCTGGTGACGACCATAATTGCTGCTCCTTCCCCAGTTCGAGATCATGAATCAAAAGCACTGTCTCACTCAAAACTTGTTTGGCACAAAAAGTTTCCCCATCGATCTCACCGGTCGTCGTCGTCGTCGAATTTTATTTCTCCCCACCTCCAACCCCATATTTGACAGCCGACGAAGAGATCCATCAAGCAAAACCATCCGCCAACAGGTTCCTACGAATGAATTAAGTGGCCGGAGTGGGTGGCAAGCATCATCTTCAGTTTGTCATGGCGATGGTTTATTGGAAAACTTTTTGCCGCCACTGTTCGCTGTCGATGTGGAGTGTCTTTGTGCGTTCTTCTCTCAACTTCCATTCCAACATAAACGACTTCGCATAAGTCGTTTCGTCGCCCATCGAGACGAAAGTGCGCCAAGTAATCCATCCATCCATCCACTCGCACTGCAGTGAAGTTGGTAGATGTGTTTTTCACTTCAAGAATTTTTGTGCTTCTCTGGTTCAGGTTTCATGCGGCACTGTCCTCCACAACCGCTGCACCTCGGTGACCCCTTTCTCGCCCCGTTCAAGGGAACCAGTGATTGCTCTGCAATAGCAGCGCAACGCTGAGACGATGACGCCGCTCCACGCCGCACCGGTGTGCCGTGATTTGCTTCATGGGCATATGCATGCCGGGCAATCACCGCGTCGCCGCCGCTAACGTTCTATGAGTGAATGCCTCAATGGCTACTGACCCAAATATTTGTGCATCGTAAGTGGGCAAACGAACGGTATATCGCACACCTGTATGGGTAGGCTATCAGTTCACTGTGCACTGGTGTGTGTAAGAGTGCGGGTCCGATGTCTGGTCGGATTCTTGAACTGCGCTCATTCGAAATTCTTTTGGCAATGAAATCGAAATTAATATCGTTAACAATGAACGTGAATGGAAAACCCCTGTCGGGACATAAAAGGAGGTGACTTCACGTTCGAGAGTTTGCCCGATTGTCATCTGCTTTCCAAGGGACGGCCGCTGAATGCTAATGCCTCGGTCCGACTGCAGGCAGCAATTACTACTGCTATCTCTGGCGTCATCAGGCACTGCTCTCTATACTCGCACTCGTTGTGAATTTAATTCGAGGTATTTGTCATCGGAAAAGAGAACATTTTATGGGCTCGAGTTTTACACGGCACTCATTGTTCGTTGGCCCCGGCCGATGTCGCACGTTCCCCTTTGCTCGTGCTGCTGCCGCTGACTCATGCCCCGACAATGCAGGCATGCAAACATTCGCTGAATTAGACTGCCGTGCTGATTGCCCTCCATGACTCAGAGGAAGCCGCAACGGGGGCCAAATATGGCTGAATGCAACCGTTTCAAGTGGCAGCGGTGCTTGGCATCACCTACTTACACGGTGGCATGCTTGGAATGGTGTGAAGTGCTACCAAGTTGCAGTGAGGCCGACGGAGCAACAGGTTCCTCAACTGGAGACTGCTGTCCGGGCGAGCGAGTGTGTGTGTGTGCGTGGGTAGAGATGAATGGAATTTTTGAAATTGCCCACAGCCACAACGTTTTGTAATGAGACTGTTAAGTACGTGTCAGATTATCTAATTGATCTATTCACGCCGAGAGACAGTGGGAGAGGGCGGATGCTTCAAGCGCTGACAGCTGAGGTGACGGATGGTGGTTGCTCTGAATTGCATTTATAATTTTTTGGGAAATGCTTATGGCTTGGAGTGCTTGCTTTGAAATCCCGTTGCAGTGATCGAAATGATTGTTGATTTGACAGTTGTTGCATTTTGACATTGGTTGCGTTTTGACAGTTGAATTGTCATAGATGGCAATTCAGTGATTCAATGACAATGTGAAGCCAAGCAATCATCACGTTTTTGTCTTTGCCCCGAACAATCGTTCTAGACAGATGTCAAAATTTTGTCGTTTTTTGAATCGCATTAAGCAATTTGGAACCGGCGTGGAGAGCTAATCGAGTTTCATGCCAAAACCGTCTTGAAGCAGACTACAAACATTTGTCAAAACATGACATGTCTAAAGTCCTCTATGCTTCATCATAATTGCGATTGATTTTTAAACCGCCGCAAATACCGTAAACGACTTCATAAACTTAGGGCCTAGCTTCTGTAAAGTTGCACATGCGTGAAAACAAAAATAATCATCCGCTCCGTATAGAATCCAGGCAGAAGGCAGACAGCGAACGATTCTCGGGGCGGTGGACGTGTAGTCTGCCGCCAAATCACCAGAAAATTTATTACTCTAGAATCGCAAAATTGTGGAAAAAAACTTTCAGTGATTCCAGATATTTCATAAATCGATGATTTATTAAAATTATCTTTATCTTCCGTCATTTACAACCCTATTCGAAGTTTTGCGCTCAACAACAAAGGAGTTTCGAGAAGTAACGAATTGATGGTGAAATCGCCACCGAGTCGCCACAAGTCAATAACGGGAAAGAAGGATGTAAATCGGAGTCTGTCATTGATTGTGAAACTAATGAGAGTGGGGACAAACTTTTTGTTGTCGATGTAAATTATGGTTCTTTTGAGTTTTGCAAAGGGAAGTCATTGAAGATTTCTTGAGTTACGCGAATGCTTTGTTGTGGGTTGGATGTGCATCTTATCCAACTTACCGAGAGTGCACTTCTTTACTGTCTTCAGATGATCGATTGATTGAGTTCCCATTTTATTTATTCATCCAATTGACCGCTGCAAGCAGATCAATACTGGTCATGGGAAGTACTTCGAATTGCAAACAATGTTTTGATTGTTTTTTGCAAGAGTAGTAAAAGTTTTGAGACACTTAAAATTTTTAGCACTTCACATTAAATAATAATAATAATAATTGGGTGGCACTACAGCTCACAAGGGACCAGGGCCTAGCTTCTACACTGTTCTGTCACAAGTAGAAAGGACCTACTGTTTCTTGCCGACTCCGAACGGCAAGATTTGAGAAGCTTTTCATAGACAATTGATACTCATTGAGTGTTGTCAGCAACTCGAAAGAGGTGGTGCCGTGAAAAAATTCGAAATGTCCCGTCCGGGAATCGAACCTAGACTTTCTGCGTGGCGGTCGACGAAATTAACACAACGCCACTGCGACCACTACAAATTAAATACAGAGAACAAAAATTGGGCAAGTGCGAGCTTGGCTCACACGTGAATAGTTTCGTTTCAGTTTTCAACGGAATTGAAACACTATATGAATTATAGTATTTATTAAATATATAGGTATTTGGCTTGAGTAAGTTAAAGTTGACAGGCGAAGGAATTTATGGCCAATCGTATATATAGATGCATATTTATATCAGAAAATCGAATCAACTGAACAGATCTTGATAATGGTGTAAGTTGAGTTCCCAGTGTCAGCCTTAATGTACTCCTTAAAATGTCTCCCCTGAAGCTAGTCGGCCAACAATTAGCGACAAACACAGCGGTTAATGTCAGTAAAGATTTTTCAATTTAGTCACTCCTAAGTTACTCAGCAATTTAACTTTTTCCAAATTCATCAATCTTACTCACAAACATCGATCTCACTCTGCCCGCATTCCTTTTTTGAGAAAAGTTTCTCAAACAGAATACCCTCTATGGTAGACTGGGAGACTGACTCACAGTCGCTGGGCGGTCCTGTTTGAATCTTCACTAACAAATCGACTGACATTCGCTCTAGGGACTTAAATTTTAATCGTTCGGTTCCAATGCATTTTAGCGTATATCAGGCTGATATGATGGTGATTAAGGAGGCACTCTCTCTCTCTCTTCTGGTCAAGGGATAGTGTTTTTTGTACCCATGGCGAGACAGCTGTCAATTCCCGAAACATCCCTCATTCCTAAGCTACTGCAAAATTCAGCTCCCACATGGACACTGTGACTACCTGGGGAGTTGCAGTTCTGTAGCAATAAAAAGAGGGTAGAGATGAATGGAATCTCTGAAATTGCCCGCCGCATCGTTTTGTAATAAGTTATGTAACAATAAAGACAAACCCCACTTTTTCAAAATGTTTGTGGATTGATATATCAAATGAATGAATTTGTTTTTTTGACCCTACTTTATGCATACGGGAGACCCGTCCCGGCCTTTCTGTCTATCTTAAATGTCACACCCAAACACTGCCTGTTAGTTTGCATGCGTTTAATTCCAAAATGCCATGCAAATCGTTTCAAAAGTGTGCAAACAGATGCACCCAAATAAAAAAAGATTCATTGTGAAAACGTAACCCTAAGAACGCGACTTTGAAATGCAATGTGTTAGTTTTGTAGAGATGCAGGACTAGACTAGTCCAAGGCATTTCCAAAATGCAAATTTTAATGCAAAAACTGGGCAGTTTGATTTTACATTCCAGGCAGATAAATATTTGAAAGATCTTCCTCATCGATGACTCGAAATAATTTGAGGTTTTCCTTACAGATTTCCTCTTTCAAATGCACTCCACTATATGGATGCTAATTTTGCAAAATTTATTCGAAACTAAATCGAAATTCGTACCGAATTCCACTTGAATACCAGACACTTGGTTTAACAGTCAATTCCTGATGAGAAAACAATGATTTCCTACGAGAACCATCCCCCCCCCCCCCTTCACCCCTCACAAACAAAGACATCTCCTTCCCGAATTAATCACCACTCCATAGGACCTACATCATTGTCCAAAAGCAGCGCCACCTCACTCCCAGCACATCGTCGTTGTCCTCGCTCCAATTTCGAGAAATTTGCAAAGAAATCACATCACATTACCATACTTTCTCTCTTGGCTTGGCCTCATCCCTCGGGGCACACCGCACCAAGAGAAGCTACTAATTAAAACCTCCCCGATGCATATTAGGGCGATAAATTGGAAATTTCGCAAACTTGTCCCTCGCAAGCCCAAATCGAGGGCAGCCGGGGGATCGCACGATTCCCTGCATTAATTCCCAAAACAAAAACAATGACCATGGTGGATGTTGATGTTGATAAAGTCGGTCGGGGAGACAGACGCCTTCGTAGTGTGTATCTACGCGAAATCCCGGGTTCATTATTTATTTCACCTGTTTCTTTGAATTTCATTATCTGGTGCCACCGTTGTCCCCTCCTTTGTAGCACACGCACGGCGCACAAGTTGCCCTCCGCAGGCGTCTGGGGTTCCTTTTCGCCGTTCCGACTACACCTCCTTTCGGCGCTGTTTTTCGTTTTATTTGTCGTCGTCGTCGTCGCCGTCTTTCACTCTGGCATGGCAACTGGGTGTGTTCCACATTCTCGCGCAGCGGATACATGCACCTTCGTTTTTTTCTTAAAGTTGTCGGGCGGATTGAATACGTATGCACACCGCGAGCCCCGTCGGCAGCGGTCTTTGGGTCTCTGGGTTGGGCCACTTTACCGATTGCTGGCTGCTTGACTCCGCCGACATTCTTGGCCCCAGGGCCGCTGCCGGTTGTTAGATAAGACCGCGTGAGCCTGGGAGAAATTTCCGTTGCTGTCTATGCAACAAGTGAATTTCAAAGGAGGGCAAAAAAGAGAACAGAGGAGCGAAGGAGATCTTACCGCGAGACATGGAGTGCGTCGGAGCTCTCCAAAAGATTAGGAAACACACCCTCGCATAGGCGAACGACCATGCGTGATGTGAAGCTGAAAGCAGTCGGTTTCATGTTAGACAGCTGCTGCAGGTGCTGAGCTGCCACAGATGAGAGCGGTTGCCCGGAGGGAATTCACGATTTGACAGGAGTTCGAGAGGAGGTGTGGAGGGACATATCCGCAGAGACGGCTTTCGGTTGGGCTTTGCATCGGTCGAACGACAACTGGGAGCCGACTAATTGGATTATGAATTTTGCACAGTTTGGTGGATTTCGCATGCCAAATTGGCAGCTTGAGTGCTGACTAAACGGGTGGTTGTCGCGGTATACTAGAACTGTCTAAACGGTTCTACGATGAAATTTGCAGGCGAAACTTTGCAATTTTTGGTAGATTTTAATTGCTCACGACAGTTGTACGAACTCGAGGGCTTTGGGACCAATGGACTGCATCGTTCCGTTGAAATTCGTTGCAAACCGAAGCGACAGTTGGCGTCCTGGGAATGGTGAGTGGGTTTTCATCAGGCAGGAGAAAGGTCTGATCAGTGGGAAATGAAGGAAACTTCATGTTTCCATTCATTGTAAGGTGAACATTCTATTTTTAAGTTGGGCAACGAATAAAGCATAACGTATGAAAGGAGACAGTTTAAACAAAATTCTGATGAGTTTCGAGTCACATTCTGCTTCACTTTTCTTTTGACTTGTGGGCACAGCGCCAATTTCTAACAAAATTTATGTAAAGCATCAATAAGAGTACAGAATAACTTTCAAAATTGAATGAGGAATTTTGTCTGAAAACCTTAACTCTCCTTTAAACTTCAAATTTAAATATCTTAAGCATCATACGCCTCTAGAGTAGGCCACTCTGTCCGATGAATCGTTAAATTGTGAACAGATAGCGAAAAAGGGATTCAACTCAACTTCGCAATCGTGAAAGAACTCAAGGCCTGCCGATAAGAGGCTCAATCAACTCTACGCCTATTCACCGCCTATGGTCGCGTAATGAAATGGCGGCACAGTCCAAGCTCGCAGGAAATTTAAGAGCGCGGCAATCGGCGTATTGTGACTGTCCGTCGAATCGCGCCATAAACCTTACGACCAGCATCAACGAGAGACGACCTCGGGATACCACCTTTTTCCCCTCCCGCCACAAGATATCTTCTGTGGAATTTAATTACTGATCTCAAACCGTGGCTCACCACTGAACCTCCCACGTGGTAGAGGACACCGAAAAAAAATGAAAAAGAAAAAAAACCAGGGAAACAGTCATAAAATTGTTTTCATTGCCACTTCGACCTCCAGACGGGAGAGTGGATGCGTGATACAAACGATTGGCGCTTTCCAGAAAACGCCGGCGAGGGAGGAGGGAATGCGTGCTTTTCTCTTCCGTCGCTTTCTGGTTTATGACCACATCTCCGAAAGGGAGTTTTATTTTGTAATTAACAGTCTTCGGTAGCAGAGGTTTCTTTTTTTTTTTTGTGTTTGTGTGTCACTCAACGCATCTTGCAGATAAAGCCTCGCATAGAGTCGGAGACCGAAAGAGTCATAAATTATGGTTCTCGTTGAGAGGCCACCGCCGCCAGGACATGAACACGCACGCATTTCAACAGAAAAGCTGTAAAAAAAATATAAACTACCGAACAACTATTCGGTGTGTGTGTGTTTTTTTTTTACTCTGGATTAGTTTTTTGTTTTGGTTGATTCTTGTTTTGGCTTTATGTCCCAAGGTTTGTAAACAAAGTTTTCTCTTTTTTTATGATCCGTGGTTTGTGGACTGGCTATGCACATGTGCGAGGGGGAGGCGGGTGTGTTTGGTTTGTTTTTATATTTTTGTTTGACGTCGACGACGGCATTGAAATTCATCAGAATAATAATTTATCGCCCGATTTCGAGTCATGACATTCTATCAATGAATATCATGAAGCAAGATCGCGTTACTCAGCGATGACGACAATTATGACAGATGCAGATGTTTCGCTGTGACACATTGCGATCGACTATCGAAACAATGACTGATCTGATTGTGGATGATGGTTGGTGGTGAAATAGGAGAATTTTCAGATCAATTTCGTTTTTGAATGGCAAATGTAGTTGGCATTCATCGATTTGATTGCTAAAATATTTTATTTTGTTACTGTCAAAATTGACATCTCGTTGGATACGGTTTTGAAATGTAACCTCCTATTGCAATTTTAAAAATTGAAAATATATGAACGAGTGAAACTTTCAAAAACGCATAATTTTTTCGTAGCACCGTGAATGGTTTCATTTCTTTCACAGAATGACAGTTTGACAGTGACAGATGAAAGGGCTGGTTTGAGGAACCAAATTAATAACGTCCCTTAGTACAGAATCGTGTTTGTTTTTTACAAGTCAAGGAATGCGGAGATTTAAGACCTGTCAACCCGTTAAAAATTGTTTCTTGACAATGGTCGCACATTTTACTTTTATGTTCCCATAACTCCGTTCTTATTTAACAACCCCTACCTGTCAGCTGTCACATTTGTGATTTTTAGTGCTGCCAGTGGCAATTTATTGTCAGTTCAAAACTATTCAATTTTTTATTTTTTTAACAGTTTTTTAAGTGAAACAAAGCTCCTGTTCCAGTTAACTGTAAGGTAAGCGTTAATGGCATCTGGAAGAGAAGATTCAACAACGATAGGTTGTATGGCGGCATGCGCCTTATCAAGCCTCTGTATACAATAGAGCGTATTGGCTATATAACTCCAGAATCTTCAAATCCGTGTCATTGGACACAAAATAGGACACCCACGAGTAAGATGGCGAACACAAGTGGAGACGCGCCTCAGTGAATTTAGTGCCTGAAATTGAAGGCAGCTGGTGACAGTACGTGTCAGCTAGAGAGGTATGAGGTTGACGCCAAAGTAGACCCCAGAATGAAGCACCGAACAGTGAAATCGAACAGTCCTTCAATTTGAAAAAAAAAAATAAGGTCTGCTTTAGTGAGCTTTTCTCCAATTTGAAGGCACAACATTCTAGGAATGAATTTAATTGGGTTCCAAGCCAGTGACGGATACATTTCAGAATCCGAATTCGAGCACAAGTCACTCGGTCATCTGTTTTAGCAAAATATTCCCCCACAGCCCAAATGAATGTTATCTTCAAGCTTATGAGAGTTCTAAGGAGAATAGATTAGTTAGTTTAGTTTGCTTAGCTCTGCGAGCAATCTTCCGGCCTTGTAAGTTCATAAGCCTAGAACAGCCTTTTCTATTCCGGTTAGGGTAGTAGGCTTTTTTGCAACCTTTTCTTCCTCTTCCCCTCTACCTTCATTTAGCTACCTAAGGGCACGATTTTTTGTATACACTGGGCGATGTGCGAGTAAAGGGGACAAAAACCATCCTTCTCATCAAAGTTGCCCTTATGGCTAACCCACCTGCAACAAAATAGTGAGAGTGTCCCACTTCATCCATTATATAGCCACTCTAGAGCATCATAATCTGAAGGAGAGAGTGGTCCCAGCAGTTTGACATTCATGCCACATGAACACTCTACGCAGTTGAAAAGTCGCTTCTCTTACAAGCGGCATTAATTGACTCTGTCCTAGAACAAAGATCGTTCACATCTGTGTATGTGTACCTTCACCTAGAAACACACGTCGTATTCCATTCCCTTCGGCTCATCTGACAACCAAGGCAGTCGGCAGATGAGGAGGAGAAGGAGCAGCACCACAAAAAAAAAAAAAAAAAAAAACAAGGCGACCATGGTAGTTATATGGCAGGCAAGAAAACGTATACCTATGCAAGATCAGCGTCTTCAGATTCTGGACATAATTCTCCATCGCCGGACCGTAGCAAACGTCCCCCAACCAGCCAGCATCTGTGACTGGACTGTACAACCGCAACGGGTGTAATGGCTTCAACTGTTGGTGACCTTGCCGAGGAATCATTGCAGCACCAGCGGCAACGTGATTTGATCGTGTTATGCACTCGCCATCTCCCTCGATCGTTCCTTCTCCCCTCTTGCTGCATAAAAATAAATTGTCTTATGCACGTTGTTAAGTGCACTTCTTGGACGTTGGCGGCGCTCGTCGCCACCGTCACCACCCAACTGTTGTTGGAGGGGACAAAACACGTTTGCTGCTGCCGACATTTACAATCTCTCTCTCTCTCTCTCTCGCACTTGCCACTTGTGCACACTGACGCAAGATCAACGCGAAATTGAGGTGAACGTTCGGACCGAGTTGAGATCGATCCCCTCCTCCATTCTCAGTCGATGATTGCAATTTATTGAAATTACATTGGAAACATTCCACCAATTCGAGGGAAAAAGAAATCAGCATACTTCGCATGTCCTCCTTCTGTGATGGACTGCGGCTCACGTACTTCACAGTACAGTGTGTGCGTGAGGGGATCTCGTTGTCCTCGACACCCCCTTGCGTTTTGACAGTTTGTGCCAAATGCAGTTGAAAGTGAGATCGATGTGAAGTTGTTTGACATTTCACTTGACCGGTGTTGTCTTATTTGTTTGTCCAGGATGTTCCGGGGGTGCGTAGTAGAAAAAGGATGGGGACGGGTGTGTATTGGGGCGTAGGGAAACAATGCAGCGGTTACTGTACATGGTTTTCGTGCTCAACGTGACGCAAGGTTAACAGTGCGTTGATGGCGTGTGCGTGCAGGAGAAATTGTTGCCAGCATGCAAGTGAAAGTGCGAATGGGAATGTGATGTTGTCAACATCCGAGAAGAAAGTTAAAGCCTTTCGACCTTGACGTGACTCGCGATGAGTTCTGTACGGACTGTTTCAAGAATCAGAAACATTTTTTCAAAAACTATGCTTTTCCTGAGACTCAACGAACACACCCCCTTCCATGAACGCACAACTCGTCGAAAGTTCAGTTGGTGTCGTTGGGCAAAGAACGCTCATCGGTTAGTGTCCGCGGACGAGAAAGTCTTCACTGTTGACTTTGGCTTTAATTAAACAAGATGAACGAGCATTTATGATCGATCGCCTTAATCTAACCTTCCACCCGTGGTGCGTCTAGAAATTCCACTTTTTATGGCCGTCAATTGAACAAACGATGGACAGAATGTTGGACCGGAAAGTTGACTGCTTTTTGAAGAAGTCTGTGCAAAATGAAAGCGAAGTGGCTTTATTGCTGGCTTGGAAAATAAATGTTTGTCCCCATTCAAAAGAATGCACAATTTTTGTGACCTTTTTGTGGAATTTTTCATTTGCTTAGGTTAGGTTAGGTTGTAGTAGTATGACGACGTACAGCATGACACATAAAAACAACGTTGTCGCAATGACAACTTAGTTGACTGAAACTATTTGTTGGCTGCAGTGGAGAGTTAGGCGTTCGGTAACAAATTGTCGAATCTAAAGTGTAAGGCCTTAATTGCTAGAGGTTATGCGATGTGTGACATCCGTAGCTTCATTTTGATATTATTAAAATCGAATCATCCGTTCAAATTAATTTACGTTTAAAAAGGAGTGAGCATCCTGCGACGTATACTCCCCAAAAAGAAAAGTAAAATATGACGTCAAATATGCTGTTAGACGGCCATTGTAGAATTTTCAGCCGAAAGAGACATGAGTTATATTTTGACCGTGTGTAGGAGCGAGTGTGTCGTCGGATTTTAAGAAAAATGGATAAAGAGCAGTATGGTCGCTGATTCGATTCCTGATTTGTGGAAGGAAAATCGCACAGTGAAATCCAAGATCGCTTCGGTGCTGTGTACGGCTACTCTTTCACTTCGACAGCGACCTTCAAAAATCGGTAGAAGGGGTCCAAACGTGGTTGCATGTCGGTTTTCGATGAGCCATGGCTACGTGGCCTGAAAATGGTTACCACTAAGGTTAACCAAATCCACAACCTCGTGTTGACACAACGCCGATTGAAGATGCACTAGATGATGTCATATTAAAATTTGCATATCCTGCATGAAATATTAAGCATAAGAAAGTTGTGTGCACAACGGATGCAGCGTTTACTCACTTTTCTGGAAAACAAGGGTAACCGTATCACCACTTCAGAGAAGCGTTTGACGCTGTTTGTACGCTATGGATGGAGTTTCTAGGTCAACCGTCAACGAAAAATGAGTCCACTGAGACCATGCGATAGTCGAAACCATGGATTTTACCTAACATATGTTACGGCCTTCGAAGAAGAAGAAGGTGATGTATGGACGTGTCCTGTGTATATAGATCCACCTCACAAGAGACGCATTAGCCTTAGGAGAATTCTGCACAAAAGTCTTCAATTGACTTAGCAATGAAAAGAGCTCCTCCATAAGCTTCGATATCGCTTCTCAGTTTGGACCTTAGAGCAGCTTTAACTTGATTTTGGGCTGTCGTCCAAAATGTTAACGAGACGCATTTTTCATCTCGGCGGTTAGGCTAACAAACAAAATTGCCACATGTGGGACTCGGAAGCTTCCCACGCTATTGTCAAGAAGCAAGTGCAATCGCACAGATTGACCATTAAGTGTGGATTTTAAAGGAGTTTACGGCTTCGTTTGTACTCAGACTTGGAATAGCTCTGTCAACAACCACTCCGCCGCTTGGGCCTACATCCTGTATATTTTTTTTTTCACATTTCCACAACTGCTTCATTGAATTTTCAAAGAATGAGAAACCCAGGGATGCCTCGTGGTATAAACCTTGATTTCCAAAAAAAAAAATTAAGTCCGAGGCCATTAAAAATCAGTATTCCCGAAGACAATTTATTGTGACTGCAGATCTCACAGTAAGTCATAGCTTCCACAACAGTTTCCGTCTTAGATTGTTGAAGCTAAACGTTTATCCGACCAAACTGAATTAATTGTCTTGTCAAAATGCTATCAATCAACTTCAAATTTCTCAAGCCATTAAATTGTTTCGACGACCTTCTCATGATCTGTCATAACGCGCATTCATCAGAATTGAATACAAAATGGGCAAATATTAAAAGTTTTCATTTCGAACTAAGACCTTCCCACAGAGAATGTCAAAATTCTTGCAAATGACCTTATTTCTAGACGAGACAAAAACAAAAAAAAGTCTAAAAAGTAACACTTACAGTAAATATACGGATGTGGATACATCTCTGATTTCTTACCTGAAACGAAAGAGAATGAAATTTTCGTTAGAATTTAATTTGAATTTAATAGAAAATCATTAGAGAAGATAAAAGGTTTGTTCGTTTAGAGATCATCAACAAAGCGCGTCAAAACTTTGCAAGCCGACACATTTTGGACATTTTATCTTGGCTTTAAAAAGTAATTAACGGCATTTATGTAAATTTTTCTTGAGACCGCTTTTCTTCCCTGTTTTCCAAAGGTGATAAATTCCTAATGATTCATTAGATCAGACGTCTACCTATGGTTGGTCAAATATTTTGACTGAGGAGACGGTGTTTGAAAATGAAAATAGTGAAAGTAAGACACTAACGTCAAACTTGATTCATCGGAGAGCGCACGTCGTTAATCATCAAACGACTCTTCATTGATTACGAATGTGAGGAGATTCGATGAAGTCATCCCACAGAAAATTCGGCTTTTCCTCCTCCTATCGTTAACTTCCGGTAGTGCGCGCTGCAGAATGTCCTTTGACACCTTCAAAAATTCACCACCATTCCTTTCACAATTTCTCTCCTTCAATTTGGAATTTAGAAAGAATTCAGTGGATGAATTTATCGTGTGAAACGTTTCATCAGCATTCACCGCTGAATTCTGAAAAATCAAAGTTCCCCGGCACTTCCTCTCCTACTTCCGTCCTCCTATCGAACTTAATGACAGTTCACGCGGACAAGGCCGCCTTTTAGTGAATTCCCCCATCGCACGCCTTCTCATTACATAACTCATCTCTTCTCTTCTCTCACGTTTCGCACACCTCTTGTTCGGCGCTCATGACTGATGTTCAAAACGTACTTAGCTCCTAATTGGAATTCCGGTCTCGCATAGAATGCCATCTTGTGGAGATCTAACGAGGGTGTTGTTGCTCCTCTCTCTCTCTCTCTCTCTGTCGCTGGTCGTCCTCCTCTCTGTTGTTCGTGCGCACTGACACTACATTTTTGTTCGTACATTGTGCATCAAAAATTATGCCTGTATGTACCGTTAATTTGCATAATATTCACTGAAGAGGAAAAATCCTCATTCGCGTTGCATTCATTGAAAGTGCTGGCCGTTGCTATATCTGTAGGGATCGTGACGTGAAGCTGGAAGGACTCTTCCTAATGCAGTCTTCGCTTCAATCAAAAGTCAATGGATCCACGAGACACGATGAGAAATCACTTACAAATGAGCTCTGACATCTGACCCAAAAAATCGGGCACGTCCCCGATGAGGTCGGACCTATTCTCTGCTCCGCTCCGAATGAAAAGATTTCAAGTTAAGGCTCCGGAACCCCGAGGCGGTCGGGTGTTTTTGTTTGTAAATCAGAACACTGCCCGCCGTAATGTATCACATGTCAGTTCCCATCGCTGTCGATGTCCCACCCACCGACCACGCCTGCCGCCGTTGTCCGCTTTCAATTTCCCAGAATTCATCATCCATCACTCGGATGAATGGTGTCGGGAGGAGCTTTGATTATGGGCGCCTCTGCTACCCGCGTCAAAAATTCAGGCTCGCCCCGGTTCAGGATATTCCCCCCAACTCAGTGGCGTTTCAAGATGTGTGGCTGTGAGTGTGTGACTTCCTCCCTGTGGGCCCTCTCCTAGATCACATGCTCGGCGGCGGCATGTTGTGCGCTGCATTGCTCCTGCTCTCATCGGGCATAGGCAATGATTTGGCACACAGATGGCAAAAAGACTGGGATGCCAGGCAGCAGCACAATGCATTCCGGAGGGAGGGCGCTTACTTGCACCCTCGAATGCTACATTCATCATGGACGTGGATTCGGCTGGGAGGGCTCCCAAGTTCAACAACCTAAAGACAGACCACACTGCAGATGGGGCCAGCGCTTTCGTTTGTTATTGGTCGTTGGCACAAATGGATTATGGCAGGAGTAGCCATAGCCCTTTGTGCGAGCCGGATTTATGCACGGTCCCCGCCGCCTTAACGGCCCGCGGCGGCTGTGGAGACTTGTGGGCAAATAAATTGGTTGCATCTCTGCCAGCGGGCCGGTCTGGCGGTCTCATATTTATCCTTTTGTCCTGCCGAACCACTTAAACCGGCTGAAGTGATCAATTTTTGAATGCGTCGAGGATGGGCGACGGGGTGACATGTAATAAACTGCTTCCTCGAGTGTGATTGACGATGCGCTGACTGCGTTTACAAGCCCTTCGCAACGGAGAGCAAAATCGTTCCCAGAATTTGATGAATCATTTGGGCGGCGAAATGACGAAATGCGTCCGCCTCTGAGGCAACCACCAACTCTCAAGGCCTCTCGGTAATTTTCTAAAAATACCCCGTGTGCCGCCCGTCCATTTCCGCCAACACACCAGAAGCTACAAATTACTTGTTTAATCTTCCGCCAAAAATCCATATCAATGGACGATTTGTGTGCTTCCCAGCTGGGCGGAGGAGCGGAGGGACTTATATCAAAAGGAACAATCGTACACACATGTTGGCCTGTTGGACAGCACGTGGGTCCATCCTGTGTGTCGGAATGGAACAACATAAACTAACCGAACACAAGAAAAAGCCGCTACAACAGTCTTGACGAATCTGTCCACTGGCACGCACGCAACCCAAATACACACGCTCGCAGAGGGAAGTCGGATCTTGTAAAAATAGATCTTAGCATAGATTAGCAACACACTTGCCATAACTCTACTCTCCCCTTCCTCTCTCTCTGTCTCTCTAGTTTTTGTTTCTATTTTTTGAACTGATGACCATGATCTTTAGCGGTGCTGGCGGTGTGCGAGAGGTTCTTGACCTCGGATGTGGAAGACATCACAGCGATGATTGTTGGTGAAATTAGGACGAGGCTGAAATGGGATGAGAGATGAGAGGAATGCGAATACGTGACATTCCCTACAACATAAGCTGGATCACGACTGATCTAGCGTGTGGATTGCAGTTAATTTTGAACGAATACCGAGTGGGTTGAGAATGGAATGCGATCTTTGATGGAAATGTGAAGCCAGAAGTTGGGGATGAAAATAACCTCGAATGGTTGGAAGTGTGAACGTCTTATGTGCCGAAAAAATGTCTTATTTGATCGGGTTGCGTCGAGAGTCGTTTTTGATACGACGCGAAGTGAAAGTAAAAAAAAGCTGAAACCCAAGTTCCGTAGTCAAAATGTTTGAGAAACCCAATTTTCGACCTCAGCCGTCAAAAAAATATATTGTCATTCATTGTTCGGTTTCGAAAGCAAAACATTGTAAATAACACACGACGATATTTATTTGATAAAAGTTTTATTTCTTTACAGAGTCTAGACATTGCCATTATGTGTGAAAAAAAATCCCCACCTGGGAATGTTTCGCAGTAGGTGATTTTTGGAGGTAAGTTTTTAACACTTTTTCGGACATTTAGGGGGGTATCTTGGCCATAACTTGATAGATGTATATTTACAATCAAAGTTCTCAGATTTTTCATGTAAGCAACTTTTTTTGTGTCAACTCTAACGATTTTGATCGCCAATTGACGTCACCAGAATGTGAAATAATGTGACCAGGAAACTTCTCACTTCTCAATGAAGTCATAATTGGCCCTAGTATGTGGCTTGTTGCTCCGTTTTGTTGGAACCACACATCGCACAAGTCAAAATCTCCAATTACCGTGAAAAAACCGTTATCATTCAACCATATCGCTTCAAATTGATTGCAACCGCCTGTCCGTTGACAACTTCGAAGAAATTCAAACCAATGACACCTTTCGGCCATAGAGCATATCAAACAGTCAATTCGTCTGATCGCTAAAGCCCCTCTTCTTGTGGGCTCCATGTGAAAAAATTTAGTTTGCTAACATACCCATTGAGTCCAAAATGCTACACATCACTGAAGCGAATGCCTGTTGCTCCAACAACCAAGACCTACAACGTTGTAAATGGTCATCAGACTTCAAGTGCTTCGTAATTTGTATTTTATGAGGATGAAAATTGAAATCCAAATGCAAAATACGCCATAGAAAAAAAACCTGAATATACGAATGATCAGCAACATTGTCACTCCCATCAGCAATATTTTATACTGACAATGCATTACGATGATGCACCGACCTTACGGCATCAGTATCGCTTCTACTCTTTTCAAATGACTTCATAATTTTAACGACTGCATCAGTGGTAGGTCGATTATGAGGATATTCTTCATCAAGAAAGACGCGAAAAGTGGCTTTGTTTGAATCATCATTTTTGTAGTGTTTTAACAATTTTATCGGGTTTTCGTAAATGGCAAATATTCAGCTAGAATTGTGTGACTTCAAATGGCAGCTAAACTCGGCAGATTTCAAATGCCAGGACTCCCAACTTGAAACTACGAAATGACTGATCTTGTACAAAACATAAATCACTGCTTATGTTCTCTCAGAATCTCCGATTTTCACCTGACATGTATAAACCCTCCTGGACGCCAAAACAATGGGTGAGCCCTCATTTTGAAAACCTGCTCCATTGTACTATAAGGCATCGATCACACTTACTATAGTTTCTTGGTCTTCCAGGAATACCAACAGGCTCTTCTGTGACGAGGAGCCTACATCATCGGCTCTCACCACATCAGCGCTAGATATCTGCCCCCAAAATCAAGCAAAGTGAACGAACATGTGCGCGGCAATGTCGTCGTTCTACTCGCAGGCGCAGAAGCCTTAATTGCTCAGTAACAAGAACTCTTAGGTGCTTGCCAAACCTGTAGTGACCCGTATGTACGTTGAGAAGTCGGTTTTTTGTCAAGAGAGAGACAAAAAAGCACAAGTTTTCTCACAAACGTCAAGGAGCATACTCTTGGTTTGCCGACATTTTAGAGAGCTCTCGTTGGATGATTGCTGCATGGAACTGTACAATAGGAAAGAGATAAAGATCTCGACTCATATTGTCGGCGTCACTGCTATCGCGCTAAGGATGTGGAACTACAGATTTCTACCGATTTGCCCAATTTGTAAGAAATTCCTTCTTGAAAGGTAAAACTCCTTAAGCAGTGTGAGTTTATCAAAAAAAGTTCGTAACAGATGTGTGCAAGCCGTGAAAAACATACTCAAACTGGGGATCTTGCCCGTAAGAGTCCTCTCCTCTAAGTGAGCATATCTCTAGTAACTTAACTCAAAGGTCCTTTTCCATAAAATCACAAGTAAGATCATCTGAGCAATGAAAAATAAGCCTGCTGGCAAACACACCCTTAATCCAATCATTCTCCATAAACTGACCCGTATCATATCTCAAAGGCGCAATGAAACATTTCAATGCTCTCCCCCCCCCATAACCACACCCTTCCACCATCACTCAGCAAGCCGAGTCCAACTACTCATCAACCCGCTTAGCAAACGTATAAAACTCTCCTGGGATGCCCTTCAAGCCCACAATTATCACCGCCCTCTTGCAACAGTGTGAAACCTAGCGAATGGAAAAGTACCCAAACGAGAGCGTGAAAACGGCCACAAAACAAAGGACGGGCGAGAGATAAAAGGAAAATCCGAAAATCTCAGTGTGACCACCAAGAGGAGCCAGAGAAGTAAACTGGTGCTGGACGTGGCGGTCGCGGTGGTGGTGGTGGTGGTTCTGAGGCAAGGCGAAAGTAACCATAAATTAATCTCAATTGAAATAAAGGCGCCATACGCAAGTTCTATCCCACCACCCCCTCTCCGCTGTGGTCTGGCACAGCCAGTCACCCATCCTGGCCGCAGCCACAGTCACATTCGAGGCGAACCGAGACGAACAATGCACGAAGGAGCACAAAAAAGAAGAGTAAACATCTTCAAGGTTCTTTGAGAGCTAGTTGAGATTGTTTATTGCTCAACAAGGAGGGTTCAATGACAGTTCGAAGCATAGAACATGAAAACCCACCACACAGTGCTCGTGTTCCCCGTCCCCCCTTCACGCCCGGGTAGCTAGCCAACCAGGCAGCTACCGATGCTGCTGCTGTTGCTGCCGCTGCGCTGGAAAAGAGACCGACCCGATGATGGGTATTCAATTCTGTGTGGGGTTTCTCCCCATCTTTGGTTACATGTTGCTGGGACTGGTTTTCCCATTCCCACCATCCGCAGGCACCGTCTTTATCCCCTTCATCGCCATTATCATCAGCAGAGCAGCGGCTTCAGCCTGCCTCCGGTGGCGTTGCTATTCATCCAGCATCCAGCAGCATCCATCGTCTCGTTGTGTGTCCTTAAGAAGGCCTGTTGTTGCCTGATCTCTGCTGCCTTCAATTGCAGACGGTTTATTGCTACTGTTGCTGCGTCGTTCGGTTTTGCTTTTCTCCTCGTCGTTCTATGGCACTCCACAATGAACCCCGGGCTTAGACCAGATGAAGGGGGTTGCTGAGTGCCATCGGTAGCGGGGGGATGGTGCAGCCCATTCCAGTGGTGACCTCGATCGAGACGACGTTCAATTAAAAAACAAGAAAATACTCGTAACAATAAAAATGCGATTCACTCGCCTGGCGGTGGGGGCGACGGAGGCTGTACCGATTGAGGACTTCTCCCGGGGAGCAACCTCAAACAGAATTCAAATCCTCCACCATTCGCTTTAGGCCGTTCAGTGGAGTGCTCGAAAGATGAAAACAACAACAGCGGTGATGAGTGCGGCGTGCCTGTCCTCCACGAGGACTCTGCGACGTCAAGAGGCGAGATGGCTTGCCTTATGGTGGATACACATCTCTTTAAGGGACCTCTTGAGCGAGTCATGTGATTGCCCTTCACGACAAGGCAGAAACCGAATTCGCACAGCAGCGCTGTTTGACGCAAATTGCCCTTTGTTCGGTGAGCGGATTTTGGGTGGGAATAGACAAAGGAGTTCGGCACCCTTTTGGACCTTGCCAGCACGAGGTATTGTGAGCAACTTAATGGTGTGTCCCTGAAGATCTGCCCGAGAGTCTCCTTCAGAATTGGGGTTTACTCGTGTAAGTGGTTTGGACTGACTGAGTGTTTGCTTTGATTTTTTGATAGATTTTCGTTTACATGCTGTGGTTGGGGGTGGGGAGCGAGTGTCATCGAAAAGGACACGGTTTTGGGGGTTTTGAATTTGTGCGGTGGAATATAAGAAGTTGAGGTCCTTGGATAACTGGTTTCTTAAGGGAGACGACTAGGATTTTTTGGAAATTACTTAAAAGTCTTGAGACATCTTCATAGATTGGTGACTTGGATTATCGAGAGTGAAAGGAAAAGGGAGAAATCAAGACGAAAATTGAGGCACAGGTTTCAATTGCTTCTTGTGCCAAAAATTAAAAAAAAAATTGCCAAGCAGTCTGCTGAACCAGGGACTTTTCGCATGCCCTTCCAGCGAACACTTATAGTGCATCCGTTAAAGTTCTTCTCCATGTGTGTGCGCCATCTCGCTGTCGTTGTGCCAATGACATGGATTCGACGACATTTCGAGCTGAAGCAGTGACATCCATAAGCTTCACATGGCCTAGCATTCTTAAGTGTTGCATCCGAAGACCCACAATCAGGCATATGCCGCTATACAGCTTATAAAATTGGTCGTTGAATCTTCTCCTCCAGATGCCATCAAAGCAAATGGGGCAAAAAATAGTACACAAGCCTTTACCCTCGATAAGACTAAGGCTTTCTCTTCCTCTTTTATTAACGTTCAAACTGTTATACAAAACCAGCTTAGTCCTTTGAGAGAGGTCTCCATTACTCAGTTATCAATAAAAAGAGCCCAAGCCATAAGCAAGAGGTATTCCTCAAATCTGTAGAGGCGGAGGCGAGGTAAACCAAATCCTTGACTACCTCAAAATTTCTGCTGCCTAATGGTACGCTCTGTCGGAGTTGACTTGTGGGTTATGCAGGTCCTTCTCAAGAATGATATTCAAAAAGTCACACGACAGTGCGTCGCTTTGAGCTTCATTCACTCTAAGCATTATCCGCAAAGACTTACCAAGTTTTGAAAGACCATGCCATACAGATTAGCAGTAAATCTGTAGGTGCCACGGGATCTTTTCAATCACAACGTTAAAAAACTCGCATGGCAGCCCTTCTCAAAGGTGCTTGGTTTGAGTCTGTGGCTTACGAAAGAGGGACTTAAGAGTTCTGGACTTCAAACCAAAAACATCCTGTCTCTGAGCACTCCTTCGGTCAAGCTTCATTTCTCCTACAAAAGAACTAATTGAATTTCTTTGACGTAGCGACTGCATGACTTGACGGAGCTTCCCGTCTTAACATTTCTCTAACACTTTCTTTTTTGACGAAGCTATGAAGTGAATGATGGAGACCTCCCACTTTACTGTATCCCTACTGGATCGCCTGCAAGGTTTACCGATTCGACTTACCCGGAACACTTCATTACTGATTACATTACATGCGTGATCCAGAAGTGTTTAGGTCTTTAGCTATCTGGAGAGTTCAAAGGATATCTTCTCTAATCATTGCAATACTAACTGATCCGGTCTTCGTTAACTTTTTTGAAGATAAATTCTTTGACCTTAAGGCTTCATCGGGTCTTTGAACTTTTTATTTGCCACTCACGTTGTCATGCGAGGCGTCATCATTTCAGTTGTCATTTATTTGCTCTTATATTTTTTGTGAGCGCCGAACGTACATTTGCAGTGTAGAACAGCAGAAATGTGTCCCCTAAACTGCATTTCAGTTTAGGGGATCGATCACAGGAAATTGTTGAGTTTTGTCGCCACCTTAACCACCGTACGCTTACGCAATGATTGATATCGTCATCACTTGTTCCTAAACTATGGGTGAATCCTTGATATTTAAACGTTTCGCACTTGGGAAGCACTTTTCCATTTAAATGAATGTCCGAATGCCTGAGTTGATCAGAGAATGGGTAACACATGTACTCGGTATTTTTTTGTCTATTGCCGTACCCGTTCCCCTCCAAAACATGCCGCAGCACATCAAGTGCTTATTACAGGGAAGTCGTCAGCAAAGAATAACTAATGCACTTTTGGGTCCGTGAATTTCGTAACTCCTTCAAGCATGTAATCAAGGATAACAATAAACAAGAGAGACGCTTCCCTTGGTGACTCCGGTGGCGCATCTTACACTCATCTCTGTGCCTTCATACATGTCCGAGATTCTGAAGCCCCAATTATTCTGAGGGAAACCCATAAGCAAGTCCTTTGAGGACCAATTATACACTTTGGATTCCATTTGTTGTTGATTTACTGGCGACAAGCCGGAACAGGATGCGATCGGCCATCTAAATCTAGCTTAACGGTCTTCATGCTGTGTAAGATCAGCTTGATAGATCGGTAGTTGTCACTTTGCTCTTACTTACTTACTCAACTGTCAGTCCAGCTCTTCTTGAAAGATAGAGCCTTTGCAATTGCCACTTTCCACTTTTGATGATCCCGGTACGCGGCTTTCAGTTGTCTTATTCAAGTTTCCTAGCGTCCACTATCACTTGGTCGGAGGTTAGATCTTCTTCCTTCTTTGGACTTTTATCTCTCTGCCTAGAACTTGAAGGTTGAGATTCAAAGACCTTCTTAGCTGAACCGCTGTTGTGACTGCACTCGGTATGACTGAGCCGTAGGTGTTGACAGTTCTTTGTCCCCCCGACTACATCCACATCTAGGTACAGCTGGTAGAGTTCGAAGTTGTGTCTTCATCTCAATTCACCTTTCTCGCAAACAGGATCATTTATTCGACGCAAATTGATGTCCTTTGAAGGCACTAAGAATACTATCGCCTCGATCGACTTAGTGTCCAGCATTCGACTCCATTCGCCTTTGTAGAGCATAATCTTGGCCCTTGTGTTGGTTTGTGTGACCTCAGTCGAAATAACACCGGCTGGTAAAGGCGTCGAATCTTCACAAGGATTCACCTCATCGAATAAACATTTCCCCCAATGTTGACCCTAACTACCTCAAACTACATTTCCCGACCCATCTACTTTCCCCTGTCACATCCCCATCAGAGATTCATGCCCGACAATACAGTCCTTTGTAGATCGCCCTTTAATTGATTCGTTGCTTGGATCCCTTCACTTTTTAGCCTCGTTTTCCTACCAGGAAAACAGACTCTAAAGACTACTCCCCATCTCAACGCACACTCGTTTTAAATCGCATTTGATGAGAATAAATCGTTGCAGCACTTGCAGTGATACATAAACATTCCGTTTCTTCATTTGTCAACTCTGATCCTCCCCCGCACCCCCCATTGACACCAAGATGGATTGCTCTTCTTAGTCCATTCCACACAAGTCCCCGCCGCTGGTGTCGGCGACGGCAGTGCTGAAGCTGTTGGTGCGTTGCTTCATTTGCATTATTCATACGGGAAGGGTCTCGAATTTCACAGAGCCGTCCTAGCACCCAGCAGAGGCGGTGGCGCGGCCGTCCCCCACCGTCGTCGTTAAAAATAAATTTTATTTTCATATCCCTTCCCATTACTCTTGGCGGAGCCGCGCTGAGCTCGCCATATCTCATTTCATCATTTAGCCATAATAGATATCTCATTCATTAATCTCGAGTGCGGAGTGGGTGAACGCGAGCGTCCAGGGGGCTTTTGTTTGCCTTCATTCCGAATGCCATCAGTGAAATCAGTCAAAAGGTCATTCTACCCTTCTTCTTCTTGGGCTACGGACAATGACGACTGAGGGCGGAGGGAGGAGGCAGCGGCGGCGTGCGACCGGCAGCAAGGCGGTGGGTTAATAAATGAAAAACAAATGTGAATTCGAATTTCTTGCGCATCGGCCGGCGTGCATCTCTCAGAGATCTTCGGCCCGTATGCATTGCCGCGCCGCCGCCGCCGTCGGCGCTGGTGCGCCACCCGAAGACACTTCCCGTATTCCGCTTGTCGTCGCCTCCTTTATGTCGGTGTCGACGGTGGCGGGTGGCTGGCAATGATCAAAGGGCAAAAGCATGACCATAATAATCATGTTCCACTTTGTAGATACCATTCCCTGTTCGTTCGTTAGGTGGCGTTCTAACAAGATGTACCCACGCCCTCTCTCTCTCTTTCCTCTCCCCCTTCCACCACCACATAATCACCATGCAGAAGTAGTAGCTGCAGTAGCAGTGGCACTCTAGCACTCAGCACACAGCGCCCCTTCGAGCAATTAAATTAAACTCTTGCCTTCAATACTACGCCCAACCGGGGCGGTGGAGCGCCCCCATCAAAGAAGAACCACCGACCGAGCGGCTGTGTGTGTGTGAACGGAGCAGTACATAAATAATGTAATTTTGTTTTTATTTGTTCTTCTTTAAATAATTTAATTATGCCTGCTCCGGGGGCTTAAAGAAACTGGAGCGCTGGAACCCAACCCGAGGTTCTTCGCTCGGGCGTCAGCTGTGATCGGTGAAGGGCTCCATTTAAGCTCTAGCTGCCATGCATCCGGTTGTTGAACTAATGTGTCATCATAGGGTGTGATATAGAATTTGATTTTGCCTGCCCTGCCTCAGTTCCCCAGTAGCAGACTGAAAGAAACCATCTGTAGGCACCCATACCAGTGCAGTCAGATGACAGATACTTTGTTGGAATAATGAGTTTAGTTTCGAGAAATGATCTGCCAGAACAATTATAATTCGCTTTATGGCCACGGCCATAAAATGGCCCCTCGAGTGAATCTCTGTTTGCTTCCTGGCCGGCGGCGGGGGGAGGCGCCAATGGGGTGAAGCTGGTGAAGCTGGGGAATCAATAGATTGACGGATTGGGAATGTGTCTACAACATGCCGCTCATGTGGGCGGGGGCGTCGTTTATGACAGCTGCCGGTAGCGGACGATGCCGGCGGACCCCGCCTAATTGAGTAAACACATTTTCCTTTTGTGTTGTGCGCGAGGCGCGGTGACGGCGGGATGTGTGAAGCTGCTGTCCTTGAGGCAATTTCCTTTGATCACTCGACCAGGAGGTGAGGGTGCAGATGGACCCGAGTTTGGACAAGATGTTTCACCCATGGAAGGATGGGACGGGACAAAACGTTTTCAACTTATAATTCGGTGGAAATTTGCAATTATTGCCGTTATATGGACTCTGGTGGACTGGTGAGCGACCATTTTGAAAAATAAATACAGAGGCGTGTTAAATTTTCCTTTTCCCCACTAGCTTGACTTCATCCCACAGCAGGGAAAATCCCTCTCCGCCGCATGCTCGAATGAAAATTGAAATTGATTCCTTTTCAATTCAGAGGAAAAAAACGGCATTTTGTCACAAATCCTGGCTTATGGCCCCCAAAACTTTGCATTGAATCTGAATGGCTTCCTTCTTCCGGCGACTGTCGTCCTCGTAATCCCTTACCAGTAAGGTGTTGGTTCATTTTAATCCTTTATTGCCTGAATTATCAATTACCCGGGCAGTGCCAGCGGGAATGAGACACTTCACGCCCAAAAAAACCGACTAAGAATTTGCGCAATTCCACGCGGCAGTGTGTGAGTGTCTCAGTGTCCTGTCAAATGAATGAGAACGTCTCAAATTCCAATTTCATTATCATTCATAGTCAATTCTTTTGGGGGGGAGAAATGGCTGCAATGAGGGAATCAACAACGAGGCGCACGTTAGCTCAACCGGTGTTAATGCAATTACAATACAACCCTTTTCTGTGTGGTCAGGTGAATGGGTTCGAATGAGGACTTAAGCAGGGCTCTCTATGTCGTAGCAGATTTGTTTCATCTATTAAACCTTTGCTCGGTGAGGAAGAGGAACATTTTTCTACCGACTTAGGTCAGATTTTTGCACTTTTTAGGAAATGACAATAAAAATTAAATAAAAAGTATGTTAACAGTATCGGCTTAGACTGGTGCGGACAAATTGTCTTTGTAACACAACCGGCGAAATTTTGAAAGAAAACAGCGTCAAAAATTTTTGAACGCTCAATTTTGACTTAAACAGGATTATAAAGTGTATTTAAATTCAGAAATAAATTAAAAACAAAAAAAATTGTAGCATTCTCGGTTTTCTTTTGCCAAAGCATATATTTTTTTTTTAATGAAGAAGTGTCACTGTAGGATTGGGGATCAGATCGTAAAAACCTAAAATTCCAAAAAAAAATATGGAAAACCCCTTAAATGCTGATCCCCAGCAATCACAGATCAGTGTAGGATTTGAAGTGTGCTTGGAACTTGGTGACTCTCTGCAACGCCTACTTGAGATCGCTGTAGGAATCGAAATTTCAATAAGGCAACCTTTCGCCAAATTATTTTTTTTTTGCAGATGTATAGAGTTTTATGATTTCGTTACTTTCTGGTTACTTTGACATTTTGGGGAGATTTCGAAGTACTGAACTCAGGGTCTTTTGGTTGGGACGTTCTATCAGTTTTCTTGTCACTGGTGTCTGTGCCAAATTTTAATATTTGAGGTACGTGCCCCTTTTTAAACAGATAAAAGCGAATTTTTCCTTCTTTATATTTTCTGAAACAGTCCAAAAATGTATGCTTTCGAAATCTTGAAAATGTTGCCAAAGGTCTTTGGTAAGCAAGCTCTATCGAAAGAACGGGGTTATGACTCATTAGGAGTGTTCAAAGATAGTCGTAATGATAGTAATGATGACTACAAAGTTAAAAGCTATACCAGAAGAGACTATATAGCAATCTATTGCATGCGGATGGACCATGTTGAGCTCAAAAAATGCAATAAATTGGTTGTAGATATTCGGTGAAGGAAATAAATATGTGTGTGCTACTGTTCTCTCACGAGTAGAAGGGATCTACAGTCTTATGCCGACTCCAAACGGCGAGATTCAGAAATATTTCATAGACAACTAGTACTCTTTTAGTGTTGTCAGTAACTCTAAAGAGGTGGTGATGTCAAAAATTCGAGGTGTGGTTTCCACCTGAAGGAAATACCATGTTGCTTAAAAATGCATAAAAGGTGTAGTTTTGCTTATGTATTGGAAATGTCATTGTGAAATTTTGGGTCTTCAGTTGTAAGTTATAAGTAGACAGCGTCGATATGTCATAAATTTAATTGCAAATATTAATTGCATCAAATTCTCAATGCCAACTCTGCCAACAGGTTTGTTCGACGTTCTCCTATTTTCTACAGTAAGAAAGTAACCATTGGCAAAAATACAAACGAACAGAACCAGTCGAAACACACTAAAAGATAAAGTGAGGATCTGGTAGAAACTTAGTACAACACACCGAAATTCGAAAACCCAGAATTTGTATGAAAACTCCTCCCGAAAATGTCTTTGTTTTGTGAGGAACTGCAAGTATTTCCTTTACAAGACAACTTTTGGGTGCTATTGTAGTAATAATAATAGAAAATAAAGTGTGTAAGTGTGATTTACAATCACACAAATGGTTTCGTTTTTCTCAACAAAAGCAATACAAATATCTAGTAAATTCTAAGTGACTAAGGCCCAATTTTTTTTAAAATTAAGTATAATATCTCTGTAACGGCTGTTCAAATAAAAAAAACGAGATAAGGAATCTTAAATTTATTATGAAAGATCTTTCGATTGATATGCCATGAGTGGAGAACGATATATTTTCTCTCACCCGACTTACATAATGTATAGAACGAGAACCACCCCCCAAAATGTACTCCAAATCGAAATTCGTGTATCCAAACATGCTAGGTCAAATGCTACATGCATTTTAAAATTTCAACTATGGAGAATGTTGCAGACGGACGCACCGAAATTACAATGATTTTGTTTCTTAACACGTAACCTGAACTGAGCAAAAAATTACATCTTTCCAATTTGGTGCCGCCAAACAGTTCTTACGCGAATAAATTGTCAATATGAATCATCCTTTCATTTTGGAAGATGTTGCTGTTCTAGGTGCACACGTGATGCTTTAACAACCTTTTCGAAAAGGTTGATTTGACTGTGATTCTGTTCAGTTACAACTGCCAAAGTAACCTTTATTGACATAGAAATTGAGTTTGCCAACAGAAAAGAGGATATCCTGCAGGACCCCTCCGAACAAAAATAAACTCTGACGTCCTCATTGCCGAATTACTCTTCTTTGGCTTTCAGCGAAAAGACTGATTATATCTCAATCCGTGGGTGCATCACATTTTTAAGCACGCCACCCACATATCGAACACACCCCCACAAACATATTCGAATGCGATTTTCAGACAGTCAACATTGTGGTCTCATAATTAAATGCTAATTGATGATAATTAAAAGATAAATTAAATGTTTATTATCGCCCCGACGACGTCGAGAGGATTCTGCTTGCGGAACATACCCCACGCATGCTGTATGCACACACACACATGCACACATGACGATGTACCCTCGAGTCGAGTGTGTTCAAGAAGAGTTATCGATTTTTCGTTAAGGGCTTTCCGTTATTTTTCTTCTCGTATTTCTTTCGTTATTTTTTTTTTTTTTTGACTTTTTTGTTGTTGTTGCTGCTCATCCGATTGAGGGGATAAAATGCAATTAACGGTAAAGAATGACCAGGAAAATGAGTTTATTTTGTTTGCAAAATAAAAGCAAACCACAGACGCGCGACAGAGGTTGCGGTGGTGACGGTAAAAAGAGTTTTTTTTTCTTGTTTAAACACTCAGTCAACCCCATTTTCATTGTCCTCTCTCGGTCTCTCGCTGCTGTTATGCACCCCGAACGAGGCCAGTGCTGAGCATGCAGACGATGATGACATAGACCAGACGGCGAAATTCTGAAATTCACTAAATTAAATTCGCAACAGACGCACAGCCCCCCTCTCTACACACACACACACACACAGCAGATGTACTTGAGTGTATTTATGAACTCTTCGTCGTATCTTCCAATCTGACATCGACAGTGCAGAAAGACGACAGGCAAAGAAAAAACATTAAAAACATAAAAAAATACAAGTGGAAAAAAAAAAAACAGAAAAGAACGAAATTGTGGACTATTTTTGGGGGGCATATCAAGAGTGGTGGAATAGTTGTAAAGACGCGATGTGTGTGCCATTGTCGTCATCGTCTGTGTTGTCGTTTTTCTTGTCGCAATTTAATGCAACGTCTTAAGGGGGCGGTTGTTGTTTTTTTTTCTCCTTTTGGTCTTTTTTGGTAATCGTCTGTGTGACTGCTCTAGTCACAGTCACGATGACAAATGCTCCTTGTTCGCGACGATGGGGAGTGAAGGGAGGGACTGTGCCTTTTGTTCGAATCATTTCGAGAGCAAGTTTACTTTTCGTGACATTTTTGCAAACCCAACAAGTTGATTGAATGTTATTTGATTGGCGAAAAATTGAATATTGTAAGTCGTTCTGATTTGAGTCCTTGTTGAACATAAAGGACGACAGGGTGAAAAGGAAGGGGAATTACATTTTGTTGTCTTTCATTGAATGAACTGAATGGAGACCACTTAAGCGCTCTATTGAAGCTTATTTACCATGTTATTGGGCAATTTCAACGGTTGAATGACACTTGAGGTTGTCTATGGGTGGGGGAGGGGTGTATTGTGTATTGACAAGATGGCTTCTTGAATTTTTTTTGTAGACATAATACATTTTCCCATCAAAATGTTGAAGTAGTAAGTTTGACGTTGAAGATTTTTGATGAAGCTTTCGGCAACATCTTGCCAAATTTCATGCAAATGTCAAAATTCTTGATTGCATTTTTGGAACAGGATTGAAAAAATTTGATACTAATTTACAAAAATCTTCTTTTTTTTAATCTGTCAAGGGTCATAGAAGGACATTTTGATTTTGATTGTGGTGATTAGCCACCAAGTTCCAAATTTTGACACTTTTCATGCTCTCGATTCAAAACTTGCACATTTTTGAATTTTCAATTAAATTTCAAAACACCACAGTTGAAGGAAAAATTTGATCAGAATTCTTTTCTTTGATAAGCCTTTTACTTCAGATGGAGAGTTTTAGAGAAATGAAAAATATATTCAGCTGAGGTCACCACATCTAACAAGACTTAATTGGATCATCCAACGAAATTCAAACAGACTTTGATCAAAAACTGAAATTTTGAAGACCTAAATTTTAGCTAATTTCTGCTGATCAGCGAATAAGTTATGTCCTACGTGTTTTCAACCATTGTCTTAATTTCTCAATTTATTGAGATTTCGTATAGTTTAGTGATACAATTGTGAAAATTTTCTCCTTGAAATTCTGATCCAAATTTGGAACAATCTACAATAGAAACTTGTTTTAACAAGAGAGTGTCAAAAGCTGCTACCGCATTCTACGTTATTAGGCCTAAATTTTGTAAAATTTTCACATTTTCGACAATGTTCTCAAAATAAACCATATTTGAACACTTATAATTGAAATATGTCAAAATTTATCACAGTCGACATCTAGGTCCGGATTTTTTCCACCTATAAGGCTGCCAAACATTTTTTCAAATCCCTGAAATTTAGGTCATTCAATTTTTGTTTGTGAATCAGAATTTTCGATCCAAAAGAATTTCGAAACAAAATTTTTTCGATCAAATAAATCAGCGTCAGCCCCCTTTTTGGTAAAACAAAATTTTAGTCCAAATTCTTACCATATTCTGAAGGCATAGTGCACATAGGCTGATGATGAGCCGGGCACATGTTATCATGATGATGCGGTATGTAGTACTCAGCGGTAGAAAAGAATTCTGACGGGTATTGAATGTATACCGGTGTCGGGGGTGGCGGTTGCGGCGGTCCGCCATTTGGCGGTGGCTGAGACGTGGTCGCCACGACGCCATTCATTCCGCCACCGTTTACATTCCCATTCACATTACCGCCACCGTTTGGGCCGTGTCCATTCTCATGGGACTGTTGGGGTGGCTGCTGCTGTTGCGGCTGCTGCTGTCCACCGCTCACCGGTTGCTGTGGCGGCGGATGATGATGCGGATGAATGGGATGATGATGGGGTGGAGGCGGTGGCGGCCCAGCATGATGCAGTTGATGATGGTTCATGGGAACTCCACTGGCAGCGGCTAAATGATGCATTGCAGCAATGACTGCCAACTGTTGCTGTTGATGTTGCTGGTGCTGTTGCGGATGATGCAACGCGCACGGTGGCACTAAGGTAGCGCCTTGAGGTGGTGTTGGCGTCTGTTGAATGAGAGGCGGTGACGCCGGCAACGATGATGAACCATCTGGTGAGGATTGCTGATGATGTCGTGGATAGTGTTGCTGCTGTTGCTGTTGTTGTTGTTGCTGCTGCTGCTGAGGGTGTTGTTGTTGCACGCCTACAACCATTCCTACTTGTGTGATTTGTTTGTTGCCGCTTTGAAAATTATTCTTTAGATTTGATTTATTACTGTTCGTATTGTTATTGTTGTTGTTGTTGTTATTATTGTGTGCTACCGCATTATTAATGTTCGAATGATTGTGTTTTTGCTCCGGTCCTGTGGCTACATTCATGCGTACCATAATTTTTATTTTGTGAACGCGCGACACACACACGTCAATTCACACCCGAGTTTAAGTGTTTTTGTTTTTTGTTCGTTCTCTGTATGTTTGCCGCGAATAGATGAAACACTTTAGATTACGCACAGATTTACGCAGTCTCCTTCATCGAATCGAACTTCAGAGCGTGGATTATTTGACAAGTTTCATCGCTTGCATGCGATTCGATTTATCTTTTAGTAGATGTTTTGACTTTTTTTGTTGTCGTGGGGGGTTTCAGTTGCAGTTACGTGGCGAGTAGATTACGGCAGTAAAATAGTATTCTATGTATTCGTTAGGATTTTGTTTTTAGAATCTGAAATTGGTAAAATTAAAATTTTTTGGAATGAAATTTTTGGGTTCTGCTTAGAAATGTTTGCTTTTTGTTACGATATCTGCGGTTGGGATTTGGCGTCACTGTAAGGTGATATTTTGATGTTTTCAGGTGCTGTCTTTTAGCATTTCCCGTATGTATTGTTTTCAATTAAAAATTATGTTCTAAAAATTTAGTACTTAACCTTAGCTTTTACGAAATTTAATTTAAGACAATCTTAGTCACTAAATTTAATTAGTTGTCAAAATATGATGTGAAATAATGTTCTAAAAATTTAGTACTAAATTAAACATATTTTAGTACTTAATAAAGATCGTGATGCTCGCATTATACGTATACAGAGGCATATTTGAAAACTTGTTTCTTTTTTTTTAAGAACAAAGTCCCTGCCTTGCGTCACAGACTTTCCTTAATCCTATCGAATCACTCCCTGATTAAAAAAAAACAAGTTCTTTCCCCATACCACTGTCCTTCGAAAAGCAATTAACTTTTTACAAGTCGTCTTAGGGGATTTTCCCAAACCACTCAGATCAAAGCCAGTTTCGACATATTCCCCTCAAAAAAAAAACACTCGCTTACGAGAGATAACGTTTCAACCTCCTCAACCTTAAGCCCACCCCCACTCTCCCCATCACTCATCTGTTTTTGTTTTTAAACAATCGTTCTCCTTGAACTCGAAGCCCTGTGCGCGACGGCACATTGATGGACATCGTCCATTTCCCAACCATCGGTGGTGATTAATTTCGTTTCTCTGCTGGACATAATCAATTTTTGACGACCTTTCCCGCGCCTCCCTTCGGCGTCGTCCTTCTCTTTGGCAAAAGATTATGGGCGTCGAAAAAAAAACACACACACATACCCCAACACTTCTCAGATAGACACACGCAAACATATGTGTGCATGCTGCCTCTGTCGACATGCATGAGAAGAAATGCGACACTCGAGTGTCCAGGGCCAAGCTGTCGCCTTAGTCACGTCTCAGTGCGAGAGGGGTCGCACTCCCATGGCATGCAGCAACGTTGCCAGCGTCCCCGATAAGTAAGTATTAATAATCTGGCCCGGATTACCGTCGCCCCACGTTTGGCGCAATCAATTAGAAACGGGTCCAAGCTGGACGGAGACATTTTTTCGGGGCTGACCCTATGCGATAAGCGGCGAGTCGGGGCGATGGGAACGGTACACCACCACTGCCGCTACTGCCGGCCCCAAATCTCTCATCGAGATGTTACATCATATTCCGTAATTATGTTCCACACACGCCTTGCCGGCTTGAGTTACACACTCTCCCCAGTCGGGACACATCAACATCCGCCACCGTTCCAGACGGAGGAGGAAGCAGGCGGGCAACAGTGATAAGCCGACTACGACTCCATCACATGGGCTTATCTTACCCCAGCAGCAGAGCGTTGCGAGCGAAACTACTTCCTCCTCTTCCTGTGTTTTTGTTTCACAACCCCCCTCTGTCTTTCACTCCGCCGCCGTCTTGGATCGGATTTAGGTCAAACCTCCGATATTCGCAGCATGGTTTGGATACGAAATAGACCGCAACGCACTTGTCAAGTTCACAAATGAGCACACGTTCCCGCCGGTCGCACGGCTCTGTGTGCGAGCGCGCAGAGCAGACCCAACGACAGCTGTTCACAAATTCAAGGCAAATATTTAGATGCCACATCGCTTCGACGACGTGCTGCGCAATGTGCTAAATTAGATTTGTCAACAAAGCGCGGTGCGGCGCGGTGTGTCAGACTGGCGTTCCATTGGATTAGCAGCGAATGAGATATTGCCTTGGAATGGGATGTGCAGTGTGGCGCGGATGAAACGCGCGCTCGCGCGTATTTTTAATTCATGAATCGGATGTGATAATTATGAATGAAATAATTTCTGTTGTCACTGCGCTCTGTGCGGGCTTGTGTGCGCTGTTGTGTGGCTTTCTCTGCGTTTGCTGGGTTTGGCAGATTAGCTCCGTTCTGCCAGCGCAAGTGAGGAAGAGCGTCAACAAAGTGTTGATCGCGAAGGAAATCGTATTTATTTCGATTTTTTTTTTGTTGCATGTGTGTGGAAATCTGTGTCAACTTGAGATAGTTGAACATGATTTTGTCACGTGACAAGAACCCGCACGCAAGCGTCTTGATTCTTCTGAGTGATTGTGTGGAGAATGGTGACAGTTGTGAGGACAACTTAGTTTCACATGAAATATGTTGTTCCAGGAGGTAATTCAAAACGATCGTTAACATCAATTGCTCGATGCGCATTTTGATCGTCGAGCAAAAGCTTTGAGCGTTGGACACTACAGCTTAAGTAAAATTTTCTGTGCTCTAAATCCAAATCTCGGTGCGCACTGTGATCGCCGAGCAATATTTTTTGGCGATTTTAAAATGCGTTCACAAGCCCTGATGTTGCGTGCTACCAATGACTGTTTGTCACTAGAACTTAAGTGGATTTTGTAGTCCTGTACACAAAAACTCATTGCGCACTGTGATCGTCGAGCAAAATCTTTGACTGTTTGAAATGCTTTCCTCGCGCTATCGAGGACACTTAAAGCTGAGTGGAATTATCTATGTTCTGCATACAAATGTCGATGTACGCTGTGATATGCTCCAGAGCTGGCTCATGCTCGACGAGCACAGTGACTGCCGAGGTCCTTTTTCGAGCAGTTATGATTATATGGATGTGACTTGCAAAACGCCAAACACGACGTTTTGCCCCTTTCAGAGCAAACTGTCAGAAGAAGTTGATTTCGAGTGAGTTCCGGAGACGGCGAGCACGCCAAGCAAAAATGTTTGCTTGTTATAGGAGCGTTTATGAGACTGGTAAGCACAGTATCGATTGGCATTGAAAATTCTTTCACAACAGTGCGTCGAGACTTCCTTTTTAACAAACACCTACATAGATCAAAGCTTGCTGTGTGCATAAGTATAACAAAAGACGTATGGACACGCACAAGCGTTACTCTCTGTGTGCTTAATGAGCATCATTGATCGTTGAACAATATTGTTTGCTATTTTACGAGTGTCCATAAAATTTAAAGCCCACCATCTAAATTGATTCGCAAAGACGGTAAATGCAGTGTCAACCGCCACTAAGATGTTCTTGTTTGCTTCAAACTATGTGAAATTGATTAAAACACACAAAAAAATATCCCCGCCACGCGTGACACGAATAACTATAAAAAAAATCCAACATTGCTATTGACATAACGGAGAGTTCACGAGAATGTAATCTTTTTCTCTCACAGGGTGTTTCAGCACACAAGCACCACGCTTTAAAAACAGAACTCTTTCATCGCTGATACGAAATTTCCGCTGCCGAAATTTTGACCTTTCATTTACCCTTTGAGTGATATTTTTAGCGCTACTTAGCTGATAACTTCTCGCTGGACTTTCTCCCCATTCAAAAATTAAAAATGCCCCTGTTTACTGAGCACTTCTTTGTCGGTGAAATTGATAAAAATGAATACAGCATCTGTCACAAGATAATCAGAAAACATTCATTTTTTGCTACAAATGAATTGTGACAGATAAGAGAAAGTTTGACAAATGATGACATATTGAACGTGTTGTTGGTTTTGTTTCATTTGACATTGAAATTTATCATGCAATGCATCAGGTTTTCTGTAAACTTCGTGCTGATTAAGAGATTCGACGTTTTATGTCAAAAATGTTTACCACTTTTATTTGTCATAAAAAAATTGCATAAGAGAGTTGAAGTTTATGCGGGCACATTTAACTGTCAGAAAATTTTATGACATTTAGGTAAACGTCAACAATGCAACATGTTCTGAAACAAAATTCAATCAATTGATCTACAAAAATTGAGAAACGTCCAAACAAGAACTATGCAAATGTGTCAAAATGAATGAAAGCGGGTGGTGAGATCAACTCTGTGATTTATCAATTAACGCTGCAGTTAGATGGAGCAAACCTCAATTGTGTCATCATATTCATTTTTTTTTGCGGCTTTCCTTGAAAAATCAATTCTTCACGGACACACCCGCTTGTGAATCTTTGAAATAGGCGCAAATAAAGAAAAATTAGCGCAACGCAGCTAATGTGGCCTCTTGCTGCCGGCTATTTGTCCACATGAATGGCATAGAACACTTCAAAGTCTTCTCGATATCTGGCAACATTGTAGCGGGCGAAGAACAGAACCGCACATCTAATGAAGAACGAAAACAGAGTGTAAACACCAGAACACACGAAATACAGGAAACAATAAACGAACATAAGCACTTGTCTGTCACTTTGACGTGCAAAATATTATAAACAACCCTTTCTATCTACACCGGTGTACACACAGAAAGACGTCGTCGTCGCCACATATTCAACACGATGACACCTCAAATATTTGCGAATGCGCCACGTAATCGAATTCCGAAGTGAAGCACTAGCAGTTTGCTGCTGCTGCTGAATTGTGGCGATTTGGGTGGAAAGAACAGAAAAAACAATATTTGAAGTGAATTCATCTTCAGCCACAAATTTGATGAATTTTGCGCCAAGTGACATGTGTCATTTTACAACTGTCAGTTGGTTCAGCGGAACCGCTTTATCGTGAAGAGTGTAGGAGTGTAGACTGGACGGCGATGTGACAAGAGAAATCCAGATTGTAGCAATGAACCAGAATCGGTTTGATTTTGAAGGAACTTGAAAGTTAAATACACCTGCGTGTGAAGGATTTCTTTAATTTCTTTCAATTTAAATCTGAGTAAAGGAAAATAAGTTGACAGTTGACATCCTGCGTTGGGCGCCATTTTATATATTTGTGCAGAGGTGATAGAACTTCTGTGGTAGTTTTGTTAAAAGGAGAAGACAATGGCCTGTGGCCCCACAAAGCCCGAATATGTTGACTTTCAAGAAATCAACCATTTCAACAGAGCAGCCATTCAAAAACGCCCTCCCACGAGCATGTTGCACTCTTAAGTGTGAACCTTCAAGCTTAATCAAGTGAGTTTTTCAATTGTCAATAAATCAGGCTCCTTCTCAAATGTCAGCAAGCAGGATGTCCACAAAGAGAGACCCCGTTTGTCCCTCAGCCACACAAACACAGCCTTCGCAAACTCTTCTCTTCTTTTCTTTTCTCCAATCATAGCAGAAAAACAAAACGCAATTGCAAAACGCTAAGGCAACAGAGCTTGAGCCAGAGAGAAAGAGAACAAAAAAAAAGTGAAAGGGGTCACCACTTCATAGCACTTTGTCACGTCACCTCCAAATCGCATTAGCGGCGGCCAACATCCTGAGAATCACCAACTGCGCACTTTTAATGTGTGTGCTCGCTCGCTTTGGCCGCGCTTTGGCCCATCATCTGCGCCCCCTTGTCATGGGTTCGTTTTGATTGAAAACGAGAACCCATGTCAAGCCGCTTACATACACGACCCCCATATTGTACTCCCGCCGTATATCACGTTACCTCTCACTTGCTGCGCTGTCATCCATTCATGAAAAGACTATAGCCGCACAACAACCGCCACCGCTGAGAGCACCACTCCACACGCGCAACAACAACAAATCAGCAAAATAAAAAAACAAACACACAAAAAAACGAATACCTCTGTTTTCAAATCTTTGGTGCAGGCAGCAGTGGACAGTGGTGCCGGTGACGGTGGCGGGGTGACGGCGTCAGCAGCCGCCATACTATCCGCCCGCCATTTGTTAAGCCATTATTATATTAATCATTTGTTATTGTTATTTTGTTTACTCTGCGCGATTGGGGTGCACAAGTGGTTGGGGGAGGGCGCCGTCGCCGGGGAGGGTGGATTTGCTTTCTTCATACTCCTCCGCCACCCAACGGGGGCGAATTATCATCAAGTGACATGGTGGTGTGCGCATTTACACGACGAGTGATTCTATTGCTTGCCCCGCTCATGCTTGGCCAGCATGTCACATTTATCGTCACACCAGAAGTCTAACGGGAGATTTATCACGAGAAGGAAATTTCACAACACAATTGCTGGCGTTGTGCAGTTTTCTGGAATGAAAACTTATCCGCCACCACCGACAGCCGCAACTACAGATGCATGGCTTGTGACACATTGACTCTTGTGACGCGAGTAGAAGCGCCGCGATAACATACGGAATCGCAATTTGCATCTTGTCGCTGAGAGGGATGCCATGTTCTAGAAACATCAGCTGGAGGTAATTATCGTCTGGACACGGTGCGAAGCTGATGTCGTGGCCCAGTTTTGCATGGGAAACAACCAGACGGTGTGGCGTAAAATGATGTCATGGCCCATGCGTTTACTCATTGCATTGGAAGTGTGACATTTTACGTGGAAATTTTCTAAGCTGACAAAGAAATTCAATCGGATATGACTTCACTGGATCTAGCGAAGTGGGAAGAGCTTCTATTCCAAACTTTTGAATATGTTGTAGAGATCCTAGGTTTAGATATGTGATGATTCCGTGTCGTGGTTTGATGGAAGTTCGAATAGGACGCCATTCAAAATGGTTTTCCACTACCTGACATAACACTAAGAAAGCTATCACAATGGCAACGCTGTTTTGCAATCCGTGCGTTTTCGCTGTGTCTAAAGACAGCATTCACGCAGTCTTCCAATTGCAGGTTTCCGAACAAATCCATCCCGTTGCTAAAGCCTTCGGATTGCGCTCAAATAGCGTCAAACATTGCTCTAAAGTGAGCTCACCGTAGCGCTTGTTGTTCAAAACGAGCCAGCGCGGCATCCAATGCGCAAACATCTTTCTCTAACTCAATATTTCATGCAGGATACGACCCATGTGGTCTGTCAATGGGCCTATTGTCTCAGCTATTGCGCGCAGTTACTGATCGTGGATTTCTGTCACTTGATACCCATTTTCGGGGCACCGTGGCTGATCAAAAACCAACGTCCGACAACGTACAAGCTAGTTAAACCAATTTTAGACCGTCGCCATCGAGGGAGAGTAGTCACCATCGACAGCCTTCAAACGCCCTTGTATTTCGCTGCGCGATTCGAACCACCTACTGTTCCTGCTCTTGCTCTTTCTTCTATCAAAATCCTGCTTCCAAAAAACAATACAATGACTCCAAATTTTGCCACTAGCCGTCTGTCGTACGCACTTACACGATATTAAGACAATCCCTTTGTGAGGCCAACTACCAGACCGTTCTCGTTCCTCATATCTCAAGAGGTCACAATTCAAATTCTAATTCTGCCACAGAAGCACATTTGAAAAATAATGCATGTGTTAAATTACATACAAAATGCACATCGAAAGGGGGGTGTGTGCTCTTACCGCATTCGCAAATCTTCCGCGGCATTTGAGTTCACTAGAAGCCAGGCCCGATGATACATGCGCGGATTGTGAAGTACATCATCACTGAAAATAGAAGTTCTCCTGTGTAATTCCAAACGGAATCTTGACACACTTCAGCCAGTGCTGGCTGCATTTTTTCGCAGAACTCAGTTATTCCTTAGCGTAAGCAACGCTCCTCCATCATCGTTCGCCTTCAGCTGCGTGTGTGTCCACTTGTGTGTTTTCCTCAAATCATCCAGCCATTCACTACACTACGTGACGTGATATCCATTAAATCCACTTCAATCATCCCACACAACCCCTCTTCCCCCCCCCCCCCCCACAAGACGAAGTCGAAAAGAAAAACACACACAAAATAAATTACATTCAAAATAGAAGACGAGTAGGAAAAGAATCACATCCCCCCCCTCGGCCCCGACACCCCACCACCACCACCACCCAGCAGCCAACGACGTTCGATTGTCCAGCACCGTCGTTGTCGCCGTCTCGGTTGGACGGTCCGCAAGTCGAGAGAGAGCGGCTAAGATATCAACATCGCAAAAGAAAAACATAACGGGCATCATTATTTATAACATTATTATGACTGATTATACAGTTACGTACGTCCAATGATTGCTTGTGGTCGGTGGGGTATCCCCTGCGCCGCCGCGGCCAACAACACGTCTCCGACATCCACACCGTCGCTGCGCTGCATCGCGGCAGCTTGCAGGCCGTTCACATTGCACGGTCACTGTGTGTGCGCCATTCTCGCGCGGGAATATGCATGGAGCCCCGTCGCGCGTACGATTCGGTTTCCTACTCCATTTTGCATGCATGCTCTGCATCTATTGCAAACGCACATTCCTCGATGGATGGAGTGGTCGCTTGGTGTAAAACCCAAAACATCCGTTATTATCGATATTTAAATGCCCATGTAGCCAGACCTAAGCGAACCGGCAAAAATGAATTTTCCGCCTCGATACGAAAGCAAACAGCCGCACACGCCGCGCCACATTCGCGACCGCACTGGGGGCCGCAATCGCAACCGAAAGCGTGCAAATAATGTGGCACGCGTGTGTGCGAATAGTGCACTCGAAAGCAGTTATCAATAACATTTACCGTATTTCTTTTAATTGGGCGCGTTCTGCATGCGGGTGAACGAAAGTCTGAGCCGACCGATCTCATGCGGGTCCATGCACACGCTGCCGTCGAATACCACCCGGACACCCTGTCTCTCTGTCAGTCAGTCAGTCACTTCGTTGATTGTGTTGGCTTATGTGTGGCTTCTCCGGGTCACGATCAAGCATTTTCCAACTGGAAAACTTTCAGATACGGGGAAACAGTACCCACAAAGTATCTAGCTAATCACTGGTTTAATGCAATCACCACTGTCGCTCCCTGGCAAGGGGACGTGTCACGCCCATGTGGCAATTCTTTTTTCCTTCTCCTTCTGTCTGTTTTCAGTTTCAGCTGCAAAACTTATAATTATGAAAAAGACTGAAGGAAAAACGCTGTCGACATGTTTTATGAATTTTTTTCTCTTCTGTCATTTTTTTGGGTTTCTAATTATTTGTCCTCAATTGTTGGTGGGTTTCTTTGCGGTGGCATTGCACATCTTGAGTGATGTGTGAAGGAAATCGCATTTGATTGACAGATGAATGACGTTTTATTTTTCGCCATATTGTCACGGAGGATTACATGGCGTCATCACTTGAGGAACTGTTGGCGGATTGATTGCGAAAGATGCAAACTGTGAAATGACAGTTTGAAGAAGTTTGACACTTACAATGACAATCGCTATGTGGTGAACATGTGAAACATTTTGACGTTTGTCCAGAATTCGTAAAAAGCGTCCGTAAAAAACCGAATTCCTCTTAAACTCCAGAAATCAGAAACGTTCGCCTAACTTCTGTCAAAAAGTTGGCTAAAGCCTTAGCTTTAAATTTTACCACAGATTCAAGTGAGATTCCCAACTTGAAAGTCAAAACACCATGATAACCTGTCAACTGTCATTGACACTCGGTCCGTGAGAGTCTCTCGCTCACACACACTCCAGCTACGCCACAAAATCGAATTTCACACACTTCAAGCCATCATCGTCATGAATGCAATATCATTCGACTATCTCTCTCGACAGCCATTCACGTCGCTTCAATTAAGATTAAGCACTAGAGGGCGAAAGGAAGGCACTCGCCTCCATCATCGATTCACCAACATCATCCATAAGTGTTAACCTTCAACCCGTCTCCTCATCAACACTGTCGACGGCACCAATAAAGAGGTCCTTTGCCTCCTTTAAGCGTACACCACACCAACATTTATCCCCCCCCCCCCCCCCACCAAAACGACAACGACAACATGCCATCACGTCGTCGCTCGTACATATTCACAATTTTGTTTACACAATCAAGTAATGAATTTCGCACATAGAACGATGTGTGAAGAATCCCTGAAGCGAGAAACAATATCTCTCAGATACACATTTCATTACTAACAAAAACAAAGACCATCATCCTCTGCACACCCTCCGCCAACCACAGACACTCAGATCTGACTGGGTGACTATCGAAAAAAGGTCAAAATTCACGAAGCCAACAAGACAGTCAATTAATTCTCCATTTTCCCCGGAGTTTGGGGAGTGGGTTGATTCATTTTTAAAGCATCCCCCAGTCGCCGGCAGCCAGCTCCTTGGTGTCTCGCTCGCTTGGTGCCAATTAAACGCAAAGTTCCTCGCCTCCGCAAGAAGCCAAAAACTCAGACACTGACCGACCTTCCAGCTAAATGTGCCATCAACAACAAGCCCGAGACAGGGAATGCGAAAAAACGCAAACGCGCACACACACCGCAGACAGCATAAAATGAGTGATTTTCAGCGAAAATAAATTTCACCCCAAAGACGCCGCCGCCTTCACCACCACCACCACTGCTGCAACCAGGCGTAGCGAAAGGGGCAAGTGATGAATTTAAATTCATATAAACGTCAAACTGTCAGTTACCTGTCATCGTTTTATTAAAAATTCGCGAAGCAAAAAAAACGCGAAACGGCTATGTTCAGCAAATCATGCATATGACACGTCGTCATCGGCATCATCAACATCAACATCAGCATCTCTGTGCCGTCGCGCGCTATTGTCACGCCATCAAAGGCGGCATCTTGACATCGAACGCACCAGCAGCGACAAACGTCGACACAGTTTGTGCGCTGCGCGGCGTTAGACGTCATAGACAGCAGAGTTAACACTTCGTGTGCCATGTCATCATTGAGACTATGCCACAGAAGGCAGACACAATTGCCAATTACCGGAGTATCCACTTCATATGTCCCCACCCCGATTCCTGCATATTGGTCGTTTCTCACTTTGTCTGTCGTTTTATCGATTTTTTATTGCTGCTCAGTTGCTCGATGCTTTATGCGAAACAATGTCTCCTCGCGCGCACGGTTGTCGTAAATTAAAAGTTTTGCATTGCGACCGCAGGTTACATCTGCCGGTTGCTTCCTGATTTTTCATTTTATTTTCGATTTTTTCTCCTCTCGCCAGCCGGGGGAATACCGAAGGTGAAGCTAATTAGGAACGAGGTTCGGGATGTCGTCATGTAGTCGAAGGGCTTTTATGTTATGTTCGACTTGCACGGTACAGGGGAACGCGTTCATTTGACAGGTACGGATGGAAATTTTATTTTGACGTGTAATGATATAAATTAGGTGTTGGAGCTGCATTCGAAATGACAGATGAGCCTTGGTGTAACGAAACTGAAAGTGACAGTTTTGCACAAATTGACAGTTTCCATTGTGACGTTTGGCGGTTGTTTGACTTGAGGGGTTTTACAAAATTGACAACTTTTTAAATTCGTTAACGTTAAGAGGTTTTTGATGCGTTAGAGCATTAATTCTACTCCTTAGGCATTCTTGACACATGAGATCATTCGAAGATGATTTTAAATGAAAACAAATTTTTTAACCGAAAATGGCAGAAAACGTCAAAAATTTTCAAAATTTGACAGAAAATAGAGATTGCAAGCAAATCTGTATGGGAAAGTGTTCTTTATGTTGGCATTTTAAATTTTTGTAAGTTAATTTGACAGATTCGAAACAAATTTGACAGATACGATGAGAGCGGGCGTCTGGAAAAATCGAATTTTGTAGTTTAAACCTTAGTTGTACCTCCTTCAACATGTTTTCACAACAAACTCTATCAAACTATGTCACAAAAATTCAAATTCGACAAGTGAAGTAGTAGATGCTGTCAAAATGCATTGAAATTCACACTTAGACGCTTTGTGAATGGAAAAAAGGAGGAAAGGAGAAAAATTCTGTCAGAAGTATACGCAGATTGTTCCAAAAGTTTGTGGGCTTACTTTAAACGAGGTTTGGACGTAAATTTGCCGCATTTCTCATAGAACAATGATTTTCGTAATACAACTGAACAGTTTAGAGACGCTGTTGTCGTGCGATTCTCTCCATGACTTGCCAAATGATACTGAACAAAAACCACAAATCAGTTTGATAAGGGTCACGCGTGATCTGTCAAAAAAGCCTGTTGAAAATCAAACCTCACGATGAATCACTTTTTTTTTATATGTTGGGCTACCCTACTTTAGATGCAGCAAATCTTATTCCAAAATATCATAGAAATCATTTAAAATACGTGTGTGAGAACACATTAAGAGTGTAGCGGGCACATGGACTAAATGATATTCCGGAATGTGAAACGAAACCATAAAAAACTTTCATACGTAAAACACTAAACAAATTCAGATTCAACTGGTTGCTCTCTTATGCAGTTTAAAATTGACTAGACATTGTCATTGAATATTTCGTTCAAAGACCACAAATTAACAGTACAAGCTGCGGCCAAAATCGACTTCAAATTCCTGCTTAAGGCATTGTTCGAATCGTTGATAGTTCCGACATGACATGTACATACTTTCACTCCAAAATCGTAAATTGGCAAAACAAACATCTCTTTTCAATTCAAAATAAAGGAGTGTCTTAAAATGAACAACGACATTAACAAATGCCAAACAACGAAACAAAAAATTACATCCCGATAAACATCATCAATCTGAACAACAAGCAGAACGTATCTCACTTCGTGTAGCTGCTATCTAATTGCCGACAGGGTTGCACTTTATCAAACACAAATAAATTCGCAATTAATGTGTTCGATTTTGTGTGCCCCACTCCATTTTTTTTTTCTGTACAATCTGTTGCGCGCATCGCTTTCTATTTTTTGATTTGTTTTGTTTTTGTGCACCACACTTGAACTTATCGCAAACAACAATTCCACTTTCCATGCATGAAAATTAAAGAAACGTAATTTATGTTTGTTTGCGGGCATTTTTGTTGTTGTTTTTTTTTTTTTTTTTGTTGCTGCCTAATTACAGTCCTTGCGAACAAAGTCCAGACAGCGCCTGTCAAACTAATAAAAAGTGTGATCAATCAAAATGTCATTAGGTAGTCGCCGCCCAGCATATGAATCTCGACAGACGCGAGATCACAAATGACAGGTCAGAAGTGTAACTTGATGAAATGTAATTAGTTAGGGGGAATTATTTGCAAACAAACTTGGTGTGGTGTGGAGAAGTGTCAGTTGGACGGGGGAGGATTGTGCACGAATTGGACGGAACTTTGCAATGACAAATCGAATTAGTTTCATGAGCTCGATGAAGTACGGTGAGGTTTCACAATGGCGTGTGGGAAAGTATAATTTGATTAAACTGAATGCGAAATTATGAACGTTTATGAGCAGAGTGATCGGAGAAGTTAACGACCTCCTGAATGAAATGGAGTACGCTAAGTGCGATTTATGTATCAGCTTCTTATAAAGAAGCTGCGCGTACGCCATGAAATTGTTCATAAAATAGGACTATAGTCTAAAAAACTCTGTCACTAGATGCCACAGTGAGTAGTTTTCCTCCTGGAACTGTCATCTGCGTCGCTCAATGCAGAAGAAGTTAGTTATTGGGAACTGAATGATGAAGCCGCTGTTCGAAAATGTCAAATGTCAAGCAATGTGCATGCATTGTGATCCACATCTGAAAGTGTCACAGGGAGGGCACTCCATCCATGAGAGTTTACGTCAGAATGAGTCACCTTAAAGATCTGCATCCGATTCAATTATCTCAACTTCATTTGAAAACCAAGATAAATGCCTGTAGATAGCTTTTTAATCAGCTTCACTTTGTTGCCCAATGAATCACAATAGAATTTGTCAAAGTTCAGAATGAGATCATTTCGACATCTGGCTGCACCCTTTAGCTGCGTGGGTACATCTTATAACTCATTTCAATAACTTGAATTTATCTACACGATTCTTGGCAATTTGTCACTATCGTCAGTCGCAGAGCGACCTTGCAGCATAATTTGATCTATTGTTATGCGATCATTTGTCATGATCGATTTATTGACAAAATAACGTCGTTGACTTGGCAGTGAGATCATCCTGGGGATGGTTTTGCCTTTGACGCAGATGCTGATTAGTTCAATTTTGATGACAAGTGGTGTGCGGTCTGGCCGAGTGAGATCATCGTGAAGGCACACTTCTTTATTGCTTTTGTGAAAAACCAGAAATCTCTCTCTATCAGCAACAAGTTTACTCAATGCGTGGGTGCTGGATCGACGGGGTGTTCTGAAATCAATCAAAACAACCGAAGAAATATCTCGAAGTTTTAACACGAAATTTGCAGCATTGACTTGTTTTCCATCGGCCAATGATCTTCTGACTGATTGCCAGGATTTCGATGCGATCAGCGGTCCAATGCTGATCGTCGTTGAATTACAAGCGATCTGGACAGACAATGTTGACCAGTGATCAGTGGTTCGATCACCGATGTCGTCTTTCACGAGGGTGTCGATCTGCGAATGTTGAACCGATCTTGATCAGTTGTGATGATCGACTAAATTATAACAGTAACAGTTTGCAGTCTTGGAAAACTATTTTATTTCTGAGTTCAGGAATAAACTGTGATATCGCGAATGAGCTTTTAAAGACGCTTATTCTGCCAGTTTTGTTTCACGGAGCTGAAACCTGGACGATAAGCGAAAAGGTTAAGCTGATTCTTGGGGCATTTGAGACAAAAATTCTCCTGTCTGTGAGGAGTTCGGATGGAGAAGATGTGGTCCAAAAGGCAAAAACCCATGGACTATACTGGCTCAGCCAAATGGAGCGAATGGACAATAACGTTTCAGCTAACAGGATCTTGGAATGCCAGCTTCCAAGTTCGAGGAGAAGTCAAAGACTTAACCTCCAATATACTGGCGGAAGTACGAAAGATCAGCTCTTCTGTCAGTATTTTCGATGTGGCTTAAGAGAAAACCTGGCGCCCAACAGATGACGTAATTCGCAAGAAGAACTATTCATGACATTAGCGTGGATTCCTATAAACCGTGGAAGCCAAAACATTTTCTTAAAAGAAGACATCGCGTTGGATTCTCTACTTTGTATCGATGTTTCTGCTTAAAAAGTGGCGCCCGACCACTGACCTGGCACTTTCAGATCTTTACCTTTCTCTAACGCAGCCTTGTTGAAAACAACTTGCTGAAAGAGTGCACGTTCATATCGTCTTTGCGTTCATTTTGCAACGTGAATTCTGAACGGCAACCGCCAGGAACCTAATAAAAATTCACAGAACCTCGCAGGAGGTCGTTGAAAATCACCAATTCCTTTCACTCTACATCGGACGCGCCACTCAATTTCAACGACAATTTATCGTTTCCCTTCATCCTCAGACATTCTTCCTGATTCACTAGAATTCCATGGAAGTAGCGCATTAATTCACTGGATTTACAGTCGTCTAGGGCATAAAACACCTTATTCATCGCACACGGACAGCCGGTAGTGGGATGGTGGTTCTTAGAAGTGCGAGCAATCCCCCTGACAGCATTAGTCGTTAATCGATCTAACCACCGTCAAATATTCCCAAACGCTCATGACTCACAACAATGACCAGGTCGAGGAGGCCGCAAAAAAAGGCAACCGCACACAGACTCGAAAATGAAGAGGGAAAACCTCAAAATTGAAACGTATCTACACGAACGTGCGCTTTCAATGCGGCCCGTCCATGCCGGGGGACAGGGCGGATAACCAGCCAGAAAATAAGCAAAAAAACGACCAGCGGAGGAGAAAAGAAATTGACAAAAACCTGGAATTTCCGATGTCCAAATTGAGGAACCTCACATTCCTGTTCATTTTGTCGTTTCTGCCTCCGGCCTCTCTCTCTCTCTCTCTGACTCCAGGGGGGGTGTGGGACACGATGTAATAATGGTCTTCCGCCTTTTTGAGGTTTTGCAAAGCGAACAGGAGGCCATCAGCTTGGGCGAAGCACAACCACACGCCAGCCGCGTTTTAATGGCTTATCCGCACCACCGCCACCGTCGCACCGCCGGCCGTAGATTTTTGAGATAAATCAGAGAATTGATTTATAGATACGCAGCACGAATTGGGTCATCTCTTCCGCCGCCGGCTATGAACGAGAGAAAATTCTGAAGAATGTTGCGGTGTACCTGTTCGGCTGGCGCGCATAAATGTCATGCGGCTTCATTGTCAAGCAAAATTTGGCACACATTTGAATGAAGCCGTCGTCGACTGCACAGGGATGCCAAGTCGGTTACCCAACGTGTTTTGCTCGCTGCGCACTGACTTAATTACCACACCGCTCCGGAGGTGGGTTGAAAGAGCTCCACAAGATGGACATAAAATTTTACGACTTCCTTTGAAAGTTCTCCAAACCGTATCGAGAGCGCGCAGCAAAAAAAAAAAACAACAGAACAAAAATGTTCACGAGAAACTGAAAAAAGTCGAAATTCATCGCTTGCTCGGGTCTGACGTTCGCGAGAATTGATATTCCGACTGGAAGATACTGCCAATCAAACTGTGCGTGTGTGTTGGTGGGTGTTGTCTGACAGACGTCAGAGGAGACGAAGATGTATATGCGGGGCACGCCATCAACTCTGACTGGAGTAACAAATTTCGAACAAGTGCCGCGGAGTTTTGCAGACAGAGGTGATCTTCATAGGAATCCGAGCAAATTATTAGTTGCGCCTGGCTGGGTATGTGTGCTGGGACGGGAATGCACCGACAATAAATGCGCCCTCTTCGCGAAACCAAAAAAGAAAAAAAAAATGGCGGGCGACTAGCAAAAGTTTTCCGCTTGGTTCGCCATTTGTTTGGTGATTCTGGAACGGAAACATGTTCGCTGCAAAGTGATCGTTTTGTTGTGTAACTTTAGGAATTTAAATCGCGAGGGGGGGAGGGCGATTTTGAGAACCAACGTCAAGTGACGGTGGGTGGAATGCGGCATCAGCACTCGTGCTTATTGAATTGGAGATTCCAGGAAGATATTTATAGGCACGCGAATATTAATCTTTCTGGATTTTCTCCCTCGCTTTTTCGAAAAGGGAAAACTACAAAAGGAAAAGTGCACTTTCACTTTTAGGAATTATATCATCTGAATTTCAGTTGACTGCGTTTGTCCAATTGTAGTTCAACTGGCTAATTGGTGGCCTTTCGAAGCTGGTTTGGAGCATCGGCAACTTTTCGATCAACATTTTGGATGATCCACATTGTAATCGGCTAGATTGAAAAAAGAAAAAAAAAAAGACATCTTCTAAATGGCGACGTTCTTGTACTTCCTCTATTTCTGGTTGAACTTAAGTGCAAGGGTAAAACATTTATTCGCGAGATATATACTTTGGAGCGAAAGCTATTGGGACAAAAACGGACAACTTTTAGAGCAGTCTGAGTTGATGTTCAACATTTTGAAAAATAACTTTTTAAACGGCGATTACGAGCCAAGTACCGCTGTCAGGCAGAATTTCAGATTCCATTTAGACGCCGTGAACAAGAATTCCGTCTTCCTGACATAGACGAAGTCAAGATAGCTATGGTGAGTCTCATAAGACAGCTGGAGTTGACGGACTACCTGTTTAACTCCTTAAGGCAAATTGCCTGGCTGTGGGCATGCATCAGCTCATCTCTAAGGTATGGGCGGATGAAATCATGCCCGAAGAGTGTAACTTCAGTGTCGTTTATCTGGTCCACAAGAAAGGAGGCCCTTTTGATGGCGCCAACTATTCATTAAGATCACAAACAATCTGAAAAACTGAAACCGTTTCTGAATAACCTTATGCGCCTGATTTCAGGCTCGAAAAGTTCACGGTAGATCAGATTTTCAGATCCTAAAGAAGCCTCAAGAAAATGGAGATCGTCACCCATTAGTCTTTAGTCGATTTCAAGGCCGCATATGACAACGTGCATAACAACGAGTTATACAGTGCCATGATCAGTTTTGGCATTCCTACCAGACTCGTCGGATTTTTGTAGAATGACGATTGACAACTCCAGGACCTCATCAAGTTCGGTAACAACCCTCACCGAGGCTTTCAATTCCAAAAAAACGAAGGCGACACACTGTCATGTAACTGTTTTCAATCCTGTTCTTGGAAAGACCTTGTGAAACTCACAAGTCAACTCTAAAGACACGGTCTCCATGTCTATTCAGCTGGCTGACTTACACGGAGGACATTGCTGTGACGCTTGAATGACCAGAGCGACCCGGCAATAAAATGTTTGCTGAGAAGCGGCTAAAATGGGTCTGAACGTAAATGAGGGTAGAACAAGATATATGCTGGTATCACGGAAGGACACACAATATCGGAGTGTCGGACAGAGTGTCACAACGGACAGCAAAGACTTTGAAGAAGTCGAAGACTTTGTCTTCCTCGACGCCTCATCAAATTAGGACAACGTCAGCATCGAGATCAAGCGTAGAATCGCTCTTGCCAAGCACTGCTTCTTTGGGCTCAAGAGACAATCGAGTAGCAGAGCCGTCTTTCCAAGAACACATTTGGCCTCTTACTTGATCATCCCTGTGCTGCTCTATTGTACAGAGACCTGAGCGTTATTAAGGACCCGTATGAGAGAAAAGTTCTGGTTATTGTGATTTATGATATCTGGAGAAGAAGAATCAACGACGAACTTTATATACCGGGCGGCGATATGCTTCTGGTCAAGTTGTAAGATGGCTTGATCCTTGAATGCGTATGGACAACAACTCAAGTTGAGAGAGTCTTCAAATTGAAATCAGTGGAACAAAGTAACAGACGTCCTCGCCTCTGACACTGCACACAAGTGAGAAAGTTTGAAAACCAACTTGGTGTCCGAAATTGGAGGCAACCGGCAAGAGAACATGTCTTTCCTTCTAAATTTCTTTCTTCTCCTAGAAAGGTCAAATTTTCTCCGTAAATCAATACAACGACCTTGTTGTTGCTCAACACGAAAACCGAAACAAATTCCCTCCCACACCGACGATTACTTTTCCAAATGATTACAAAATAAAAGATGGCAAGGTGCACAGAAACGTGTCCACCGAACCAATGCCCATAAAATCGCGTACAACGACATTTTTCTGGTCTAAATTGCTGCTGCAACAATTTTATGTTATGGCCTTATAAACGCAAGTAGCTACAATAAACACAAAACAAAAACCGCTTCACATTCCATTGAGCCGCACACGAATTCCATTTCGTTCACTTCGTCCTTAATCAAGTCGTCAACGTGTCGCGTGACATTGATATAACTTCCTGTACATGTTAGCGAAGCGACAGCGGTAGCGGTGCGCGGCGAGGGGCTGCCACCAGCGAAAATATATCATTACCCCTCATCATCGAGGCGGCGCGCGGTGGCGTGGCGTCACAGAATTGTCAACGTTTCAGCTTCTCACCTAAAACTTCCGTCCGTGCGGTCGTGCCTCAAACTCCGCACCAGAGCACACATCAATTCCCAAGTGCTTCATTTCCCCTCACAAATACGCCCTCGATAGAACGCGCGATAAAATAAACCGAAAAAGTGACGGAGAATACAAACAACTAGAGTGGACGCACATAAAACGTAAACTTTTGGCGACCGCGAGCCGGAATGGTTTCGAAATTCATTATCGACCACAATCTCGAAAAGCCATAGATTGCCGCGTCATAAACGCCCCGCACTGCCGTGCTGACGTACACACGGCCGCAGACTGTCCCGCATTGGGGTAGGGGCGGGTTTCACCACTGACATGTTCTCTTAGGGTACAAGTTCATTAAATTACTCATTTCATCGCCGCCGCTGCCATGTAGCCGCGCCACCGATTGAAGCCGACGAACGAATCGAAAACCCATTCTAACGCACACATCCGGGTGACTGACCGCTAGTGTGTGTGCGTGTGTGCACAGCCATTGTCCAAAAATCGAAGACCCGAAACGATTACGGCAACGTATCCCCGTATCAGTCGATCGGTCGTACTTCATTCATGACAGCGAATTCGAGGAATGCGGGTCAATCGATGGCCGCGAGGGTAATTAACCCGCGTCGAGTGCGTTCTCAAATGCGGCCGGCGACACGTTTCGCACGCACAAACGCCAACAACGTCATTTCGGAATTTCTGATTCAACAGTCAGACGCGCAAGAGAGACGGGTGGTGGCCCAGAGCCCAGGCCCTGATGACAGCTGAACGACTATATAATCGAGGTTTCAACTGAAACTCATTAGAGAGCAGGCCGCAACGACAAACACTGCCTTCCTGTCGCTCTCTTCGTTTTCAGAGAAAATTTTTTAATCGCGTTTAATTATGGTCAGTCACGTTCTGATCAAAGAGACGGATTTGTTTTGGATCGTTTGGGGATTTTGTCTTCTTTCGCTCACCTCTGCGGCGCACCCTTTAGAGAGAACATTTTGTAGGAGATGGATGTTTGACACTGACAAATGGTGAGATTTGTTTCATCTAGCAGAGTGTGGCGAATGTCGAAATTCTGAACCGACCAAGCTCATCAGTCATCTTAGTGCGACTTTCTGTCATAATTCACCGTTTTTTAGTGAAGGGATTCAGATTGTCATCTACGTGGGGGTTTCCACGTGACTAATGACATCTTGTTAAAGTACAAGAGAATATAAGAGGAGAAAGCCAAGGGAATGTAGGAGATTTGTAAACAAAATGACGCTTCGGGACATGAAGAAACGCTCATGTAAGTCACGGTGATCAAAACAGATCACTGTTCAAGAATGTCTTGGATTCAAATGCGGAGACGTACTTCGATACAGAACTTAGTGCTTGGTGAAACCATCAAATTGGATATCCTGTCGACCTCCGGTGGGAAGATATGCCTTAAGGATTGATACAAATTTTGGGACAAGCCTTTTTTCCAATTTGGTGGCAAGAGATGAATTCCAATTCCAAAACAATGTACGGCTTACTAGATGTCCAAAGATCCAATCCAATTTTCGATCGCATTATAATTGGGGAAGGGCTGTCAAGCCTGGCTATATTGCAAATGGTTATCAGATGGCGCATGGTTCGGGGTACACGGCATTTCTAAGTGTTGTTGTTCTGCCAAACAACTTTATCGTGTCTTGCAACCCTTCCAGCCGGTTTTCCTTTATTTCTCGGCTCAAACGCATCAATTGTCGTCAAAAGACGTCGCCTGTGATTGCTTCAGTAGTTTACAGCAGCACCCACCTTCTCCCACCAAATATACAACGAAACCTTCTAGGGGTGAAAAGTCGCCGCAGACATGGCCATGGTGCTCAGATGGGGTCCAACATTTTGGATTATCGTACCTCATCACCGAAGCAAACAAACAATCTGCACTCCAGCAGCATTTCAAAAATGCAAAATCGCCTTTTAACGTCTATTTCTTTTTCTCCTTTGAGTGGGGTTATAGTCCGGGGTGGACCTGGGCCTCAAGGAAACAATACTTCTTCTTCTTCTTCGGATGGCGCTACCTGGCGATGCCCAGCTGTTGTAACTGTTTCCCACACATCAACTGTGCTTATAGTACCTCCACGTTGGTAGCCACCGGGTACTGGTTGTTGTTCATCCGAACTCAACTTGCTAAACCTATAAGTGCGACCTCCGCCCAAGAGGTATAAAAAAGGGCCTGGTCCTCCAGGTTGGGGGTGTGCGTCGGGGTAACTGCCCGGCCACATCATTGGACCGTACTTATTCAAAGATCATGCGAATCGTAACGTAACTGGGTGCGCTGCCGTGAGATGATATCCAACTTTTTTTTTGCCCAAAATGCCACGGTGGCACATGCCACGGTGGCACATGCCACACAGCACGCGCAACATTGGACTTATTAAGAGGTGAGTTCGGTGAACATTTTATTTCACGTTCGGGACCGGTCAATTGGACGCCTAGATCGTGCGATTTAACGCCTTTAGACTATTTTTTGTGGGGCTATGTTAAAGTTCATTTCTATACAGAAAAGCCCGCTTCAATTGATGCATTGGAAGACAACATTGAAGCAGTTATTCGTGAGATACCGGCTGAAATGTTGGAAAGGGTATGCCAAAATTGGACTAAGCGGCTGGACCATTTGAGGCGCAGTCAGGGTCAACATTTGCATGAAACATTAAATTATATGGGCCGTACTATCGATTCAAATAAAGATTTCATGAATTTTTCTAAATTTTATGTGTTTCTTTTTTGAAAACTTTTCTATAGCTTTTAGAAAATCGCCCTTTGCAAGTGTATAGAAGTGTATATGCTAGTTCCTGTTGCATTTGTGACGGATCTTCATCGAGCAATGCCCCTTATTCTTCATCTTGGAACATGCCCCATTTCGCGTCTTCTAAGTCAAATCAGCTTTTAAACCGTGCAGCTAGAGCCTGGTGACCACCCCTTCTACCAATGACTTTCGGCCGATAATTACATTTTCTGAATCCTCTCAATACGCAATTAAAAAACTGCAGTTTTAGATCTTTGATTGGAAGTCATTGATGCCATACGGTTTCTAATGAATTACTGATAAAAGACTGGAGCTGTGACTTTTCTTTTCAAATTTTAAGGCACTTACGATACATCAACACAACGGTGCCATTCGTAGATTAAGTCAGCTTCAGAAACCATGCTCTCGCGCAGCCAATTTAACCTAAGAGACAGCAAACAATGAGGGGGTGTCTTCCAACTCTGGAGGACTACTTCATAACAAACAAACTTGAAAACCCAACCTAAACTTAATTTTAAAACATCTGTTGAGAGAGTGCTGGGGTACGATGCAATTTCAGATTTTACCCCACATTTCCGTGAACCAGCCCACATCAAGCAGCTGAATTTGACGCAAAGAATACACTTTTCAGCCGCATTTTCTTATAGGCAAAGCCTTTCACAACTTGTCGGTGCTGTAGTACGGAATTTATGAATCGATTGTTAGCTGAGAGTTTGCTGCCAGACACAGTCGAACACCGTGAGTCATTCAGCACAATAGGATGGACTAATTTGAATTTGAGTCAGTGAAGTAGACAAATCGATAAAACAACCCGAACTAATCGCGAGAGTTTCTAAGTGAGTGACTACTGAACTTAACTTGAAGGCCAGGCAATGTATGGCAAACGTTTGTCAAAAATGAAAGGAATTTCATGCGGGTATAGACTGTGTGCTGTAGACAAGTGGGTCGACCCACACGCAGAAGGTCTAGCTTCGATTCCCGGACGGGACACCACGCATTTTTGCACGGCACCACCTCTTTCGAGCTGCCGACAACACTCAAAGAGTATCAAATGTCTATGAGAAGCTTCTCAAATCTCACCGTTCGGAGTCGGCCAAAAACTGTAGCTCCCTTCTACTCGAGAGTCGCACGCACAACACGAGTAGACGTAGAAGCCAGGCTCTGGTCCCTTGTGGTATGTAGTGCCACTAAATTTTTCTAGACTGTGGATTGTGTCTTGACTTTGAGGAGTTATTTTGGAATGAAAGAGGGAACTCGCTTCCCCAGTATCATGTGCTGCCATTCTTTCCTCAATTAAGGTCTGCGAATTAGCCTCCAGACTCTCACCCAGGGTCTACACGCCTTAAAAGTTCACTGAGGATGTCGGCTGAATCACAACTCCAGATGCAGTGCAACATGCTCTTCGAGAAAGATTTCGTTCGTTCGATACACATCCTCAAAGAATGTAAAAAATGTTAAATCTAAATTCTCTACCTCCCTTCCAATGATATGCACCCCCCCACAGTGCACCCACATTCTCAACGTCACCCATCGCGAACGTGTCAAGCAGTAAATGGATTTTTGTTCGTGTTCGCATCGCATTCATCGCTTGTCCAATGCCGAATCAATTAAAAGGCAACTGCAGAGAACGAGAACGAAAAGACGGGGGAAAAAATGAAATTTCTTCAAAAAGTTCAGAGTTGAAGCCCCCACGACTAGTCACGTTGAGTCCAGCATCTCGACTCGGTGCGGCGGGTACTGCTCGTAAACTGCGAAGTCGCTTACCATAGCCGCCCCCACCCCATCCCGCTAAGCAGACACATTTATTACTCTCCACACCATTCGTCGACGTCGTCGTTGTTTTTCCATTCTCATCTCGGCTTAACTGCTTTATCTTCCCGAAGAAGATACACACCGGCAGCGGCAGCGGCAGGCGGAGAGGGGAAGAATACATGTAGCATCGTCCATCTCAGCTTCAGATCGTTTCTCTCGCTGCATCTCGAATGCACCACGTTCTGGTGCTGCAAAAAAAAAACAGAAACCTGCCCCACCGGGTGGGAGCGGGGGAAAAGGGGAAGAGCAGATGAGCCAAGTGTGTGTACACTAAACAGGAAAACTGGACTTTGGCAAGTATTTTTATTCAAACCGGAAAGTCGAGTTAAGTGACACCACCATATCTTCCCGCCGGAGGTCGGACAGGAGGATACACGCCGCCAACTGCATGCACGTATCTTGGAGTGACAGAGTCAGAGAAAGAGCGAGAAGTAGAACGCTGGGGAGACCGTAAAACTTGCGGATGCAATCACGGTTCCTGCACCGGGGCAAACCGGCTTCGTGGGGTAGGTTTCGTGTGTGTGTCTTACTGCACGAGGCCACGGGACGGATATTGGAATTTCAACCGTCCCCTTCGACCCCGCCCTCAGTATCCCGATGGAAGCACTGCAAAGATAACATTTCAAGTTTCGGTATGCGCTTATGAGCTGCGCGAGTTATCTTATCGCCGCTGCAAGGGTCATGTTTAACGTAATAGTTTGGACTGCTCTGCCTTGGCACAACACAATGTTTCTGAGGATACTGCGATAAGGCCGCTGAGCAAGAAGAGTTCCGCCATGGTGAGGGTACATGAAATCAATTAGAGAGCTGTTGCGAGTGCAAAACATCGCGGAGCACATCGCTCTTATCTGGAAGCGCACCCGGGTATCGGGTTTTTTTTTTTTTCAGTTTTGATTGATGATAGATACTCGTACTTGACTCATTCGCAAAAGATGCGGATGTGTGATGGTGATGTTTGGGAGGAAACAGACGCGATGCGCGTGGAGAATAATTAATTTGGCAAGAATCTGATACTGGCTGCGATGCGGTCGGTGATGTGCGGCACGGTGGCTTTGTCTCTACTCGGGTATCTGCGGAGGAGAGATCATCCTCGAATAAATGTTGTTTTCAAATGAAATAAACTGTCAGTGGGGCGTGGAGAGGGATGAAGACAGTTATGTGGGTCTAGATGAGTTTTGACGATAGAGTTTGGCTTGTATTCAGTTTTTTTGACGTTCCTTTTATGAGGACTGTGAATTTGATTAAGGAATAAAAATCACTCGCAGAGAGTGCTTTGTTTGTCAGCGAATTTTTTAAAACGTCCTCTTAAGGATGCGTCTGTTCACGAGTCTTATACTAGACAGTCTGGCTTGGGTAGAGTCAGATTTCAGTAGAAGCACTCTCATCTTCACTGGGTGGATGGAAGACATAAGGCGGCCTCGGCTAGGCACTAAGAATAAATCACGCAACTATTTAATTGTTTTTTAAGCAGAAGTCGTTGCCATAAAGAAAGCCCGTAAAGAATTGGCAAAACATCGACCAACAAATGGACCTTTCTGATGTTGAAATCACCTTTTGTACAGACAGTCAAATAACCTTGAACGCATTGAAATCCCGTCCCACTCCATGTCTGCAAAGATTGCATAAATCACCAAAAACGTCATAAAATTGTCCTCTGCTGGGTCCATCCATATTCCGGCAGATGACCTTAGATGGACTGGTTCAAGCTAAAGCCTAGAATTGGCTGACGATTTTATCCCTCCTCCCATTCACTATCATTGAGCAGATATCTATCCACTCTGACAGCGTAACAGTCCCATTGCTTATGGTCTACGAAGAACGAAATTCAGCATAATGTCTAACATGTGTTCTCAAAGAGACTTTCCGAAGACAAAATAGTATCAGCCACGTCCTACGCTTCAAGGATAACGGCTCATTTTAAAAGAAAAATTCTTTCATGAGCTCAACGAACTGGCAAGGGTCCAGATCCCAGACATGTTGACTAAGGCCCAGGTCCACACCGGCCTGCAGCGCCAGTCAAAAAAAAAAATTGTCCTCCAACACTCGTTTTCCATTTTTTACAAACTTTTAGAGGTGAGCCTTTCCAGAAAAAGTGTCAAATTGTGTCACTCAGCAAAAACTGAGAAAAAACTGATCAAAAGAAAACTTTAAAAGAAAGCGAACGACTTTTTGTGAAGAGCTTCATGTCTCAACTGAACACCCGTGACAGATATGTCTGGAGCACATCGCTATGAAAATGAGTCCTTCAGTCAGTTTGAGAGGAGCAATGGAACACCACCAATTCAAGGGCTGAAGCGATGGACTGAGTGAAAGGAATCAATTTGGGTGACAAATCGTCACACAAATTATGTCTGCATCCCAAATTAAGTCCCGGGAAAGTTAAAGGCTTCCGATAAAGGTCCTAATCCCTTAATCATGAACCGTGGTCTATCAAGGAGCCCAACGATTAACAAAGTGTGCAAACTTTTAAAGCCTGTCGTAAGCCTTTTTCCCTTTCTCTCTGCCAATCGCTCGCAGTGGCAAAATTAAACGCAAACGACACCAGACAAGTGCCAGTCAGCGCACGACTTGACCGATGAACGAGAACCCTTCGCTTCCAGACGGCGGCAGCTTAAGTAATAAGCTGGCATTAAGTTGCCGAATCGCCGAGGACCTGATTGAAAGTCCCAAACATCTGAGACAGTGAATTGCCCCCGTTGACGCGTCTCTCGGGCTCGCTGCGAAGGTGTGCACATCGTCAAAGGATAACTTTGACGGAGGCCGCAGTGAATTTTGCTGAGTAAACTTTTCTCGTAATCTTTCATTAATTAATCTCCGCTCCCCGCCGACTGTGATGATTTCAGAAAGTCCCCCGCTGACACACACACAAGCAGACCGAAAACAAAAATTCGACACTTTTCCAAGAAATCCACCGCACAGCAGACATGTACATGTGTATACCCACCAACCGGGACGACTTGCAGGCGAAAGAAAAAAAAACAATTTAAACAAGGTTGACGACTGCTTGAGTACACTTTGATTCGAGATTCACGCCCAATTCGTCTTCGTGCCAACAACAACGACAAATACAGTGGGAGAACGAGCGAAAAAGAAGTATCTAATGTCTGGCCTCATTTCGAAGATGTGTTTGTTTTAATTTATTCGAGATGAATAGCGGCGAAAAAAAGCAAAAACGCGCAGAAAGAAATTAACAAAATATCTCAAGAAAATCTCTTTCATCCCCCCGCGTCCTAATAAATCATTTCAAGAATGGCAGGGAAGGGAGGTAAATGGACTGCGTGTATGTGTATCTATAAGGCCGCCAAAGTGCCATTCGTCATTTGCGAAATATTTCGCAGAGCGGCTGCCTGACTAGCTGTGAGCCACAGTAGTCGATGTCTCGACGCAAACCAGATACACACACAAAAACACACGCAGCAGTCCACTTTCACTTCCATCCACTGGAATGAGTTCAAAACGCCAGGCAAGACGCGGTGAGCGTGTGTATCTATTTTCTTTGCCAGTCAGCAAGGCAACAAGACTGCGCGATCTAAAAAGAAAGATACATTCGGTAACAGGTAAACAAAAAGAAACAGCCGAACGTGAAACACTCAATTCCTAATGTTAATTAATCCATTAGATACAATTGTGTATCTCTGAGTCGCCCCTCCCGCCCCCCTGCGCTTGCATTGCGAATTTTCCACCTTGCCGTTTGTATCTCTGTATCGCTGAGGTTCGTTTATTCGTTTTTTTTTTTTCTGTGCTTCAGTCGCTTGCCGATTAAATGCAAATGAAACGGCGGCAGCTACAGCGAGGGGGAAGTACATGTAGTTTCGACTTAAAGGTGGGATAGGTAGTCTTTGCGCCCAGCGCCGGTGGTGAAGCACCGGTGGCGATGGTGGTGCTGGTGGTGATGGTGTGCCATTGCCCTCAAGACCTCATTAAGTGTGTTACACGCTCCATGGAAGTAGGTAGTTGGATGTTTGTTTGGCAGATAGTCGAGTGGAGCGAACGAATAACAACCCGAAAGCAAATAACACTCGAAAGAAAAACAGCAACCGCGGAAGGAATAGAAGCAAAACAAAATAAACCCCAACAACAACGAAATCAGCACTTTTTTTTTCTCTCTCTCAACTGAAGTGTTGTTGTTGCTGCTGCTGACGATGTTTGTGGTGGTGAAGCGGGAGAACGCAACTCCATCCTCCTCCCACACGCAAACACACAGGAGGCTATGCACTGCATGTATCTCAAGGCGATGAGCGGAAAAGCAAAGGATTTGGGGAGGGGGTGATAGGGGCAAGGGCCACGCGATGAGGAATGGAATTTTCCTCTCGTGCCTTTGATTGAAACGAAAAGACCCAACAGATGCAATGTAATCGAGATGGATACACGCATTGAAACGCATACGGATGGGTGCAGCCTGCAGCAGTCAAGGACACGACAGTGCAGCAGACAAGATTAACGCACACGATAGCCGAGGAGACGAGTCGGGATTACATTGAAGGATGGGAGATCATTTGAAATGGATTCCATGGGAGGAACTGTCTTCCACACCGATGCACTGGTGTTTTCTTTTTTTTTATGAACCAATTGGATGCACCGAGCGGGGAGGACTACTTTCAATGCGCTTTGTCAACGATGACTGCCGCCGTCGGCGAAGGAAACACTTTTCTATGCTGTTTCGATGGCTGAAGTTGTCTGGAAGAGGATTTTGAGAACAAGAGTCGTTTCCTCTGCATGTGGTAACTGAGGCTGTGCAATGTGAAAGATGATAAAATCGCACAGTTAATCTTCTATTCACTTTGACCAGGACAAAAATAATCATCCTCGAAGTTTACCTCTGACTTAAGGGCAAACAGGAAGAGAGTATCAAGGCTTTGAAGGTGGTTTTTAGATCTTAATGTTTCTTTCAATTCATTCACTGGGCTTAACTTTGGGTCTTTGAATTCAGAGGCAATTTGTCCCGCTGTCCGAAGCACAGAATCTAGAAATTCTCATATGAGATGGCACATATGTTTGGAGAAGCTCCTCCACCAACTTCTATAATCGGAAGCAACTGGCAAGAGCCGATGCTAGCTGGAGAAGCATGTTGGGTAAGGCCCAGATCCATCCCAGATTCTAATGCTAGTCGAAGGAGGCTTACTTAAAAGTTCAAAGAACAAAACAACACACACAGATGATCGTGGCTTAAGAATGAGTCTCAAAACTGCACTAAACTGAGTGCATATGTTACTTGTGGCTTGAAAAAGGTGCGTAAGGCCAGGACCGCATACTGCAGGCAGAACCTAAAATGTTGGTTCACTGCAAGGGACTTGCCATCGCAACCTTCAATATCTTGACTCCAAAAGCTGTCTCTAGTGAACCATTGATGTTGAAAAGAGTCTTTCTACTGTGAGCAAATATCAGGTGATTCAAATTGAGGTTTGATTTTCAATTGGCATTTTTTGACAGACGACGCGTGACTCTCACCAAACTGTTTTATCATTTTTGTTCAGAATCGTTTGGCAAGTCATCGTAAAAAAACTCACGCCACAACAGCGTATTCAAACTGTTCAGCTGTGTGACGAATATCAGAAGTCTGCGGCCTAAAGGAGTGCCGTTCGAAAGTGTGATGGTGATAGGGTTATACTATTTTTGGGATATACTGCCCCATTGTTCGACAGTCCAATGAATTCCACAAACTTCTCTCTACACAACAGACTACATATTCCCCAGATTGAAGATTCTGAAATATGCAAACATTTTCGAATTGTCCCAGAATTTTAGTTCTGCCATTCAATTATGCAAAAAAACTTCCAATCGTTTAAGCAATGTCCAACTTCAAATTTGTCACTCATTAGCAAATCTGAAATGAAAGTCCTCAACTTAATCAGCAATTATGCAACACGTGCCACTGAAATACCAATCTGTCACTTCCGTAATGCCTTCAACTCCACCGGACATCGGAATTTCAAAAAAAAAAAACAAGCAAACCCCCTCCAAAAAATTCTTAATTAGAGCCTCATTTGTATCTCATTGTGCTATGCAATTAATTCAACAAACACCTGAAGACAACTTAATTAATCAACCGACCGAATCATCAATTTGAATTTTTTATCACAACAATCTACACGTAACCATCGATAAGTAATCAAATTTAGAAAAACGAAAAGTATACCGATTCTCGCATCTGCAACGCCCATTTGCATACACATAAGTCGCGCTTTCTTAACTCCTCACCAAATCCAAAAGCAGATATCGTAATAAATCATTCAAATAAAAAAAAAACATTTGTTTAGTGAATAAAAATTTTCTCTTCAAAAAATGAGAAGAATATTTTAAAAGAAGTTCATTCAATACGTGATGTGATGTGTAGACTCTATGATGACCCCTCCCCCCTTGGCATGTAGAAAATCTCGAAACAAAAGCAACTCTGGTCGTAAATTATGCGATAGTGCAACTTGAAAATAATCATAAAAAAAGTGATAAATTTGAAGAAAAAAAGAAAGAGGAAACGAATCACCGTCATTGCATCATGCATGCGGTACACAATCCAAAATCAAGTTTTGCCCCCCTCCCCCCTTCCGTAATTTGCTGGATTCATTTTTATCACATTCGGTGCTAATTTTGTTTTAAGTGCATTCATGAAAAAAAAAAAACAAATTCTTTAAGTTTCATAAAGTTTCTCGTTCACGTCGCCATTGTGTGCAGACGATGAAATAAAACAGTCAGCGTTTATGAATTCAACCACAAGAGAACTGTCCCTTATTAAAAATGTCCATTAAGTTCATGCTTGTGCCCCCTTTCGAACGAACTGCGAAGTTTAAGGCCTCGCACCAAACGAACACAGTTCAATGTAAAAGCTGTAGCAAAACCAGAAAATCTATTTTCTGCTTCCGATTGCAGACCTATCATTGTTCTTTTGTGTCAAAGGTCTAAGAGGAACTCAAAGCGATACAGATTCTTGTCCCTCTACAATATGCTGCATGAAGCTGAAATTCAGCTTTAGAGTTCATCCTGCTGATGTTATTCATCCTGCAGGACACTAGACAGCACTTTGATAGAAAAAAATTACAATTCTATGTTTACTTGACTTCTCTAAGGCTGTCGATAAAATTAATCACAGGTTTTCTTCGCTGGAAATTGAAAAGTGGTGTTTTCTCTTCAGGTCAGTGTGAAGCTTTTTATCTCTGAGATTACAGAGAGTTATTATGAACTGTAACAATTTTCCTACACTTCTACCACTTAACAAAGGAGTACCACAAGGTTCGACTCTGGGACCGATTCTGTTTTCTTTGTTTAGTAACAAAATGTCATTTGTGTGTAAGTAGTCTACTGTTTACCAATATTCAGTCACAAAAGTATTCATACAGACGAGTTTTAAGGCAAACTAATTTATAACATAAAATTTGAAATAAATTTAATATTTTGTTGGACCGCCATTCGATTGCTGGACAGCCATAACGCCTGCTTCTTGGCATGAAAAGGATGAGATTTTCGATGATTTCGGCGTTAATTGAAGTTGAAAACACAGTTTGTAATGAATCTTGGTCGGTAGTATTAAATCATAATCACATCACAGATGTAATCGAACAGATTCAAAGCTGAAGACTTTTGGGACTTTTTAATATTTTTTTGCAGTATACTTAAGATTATTTTCCTCAAAAAGTACTCATCTGCCTTAAGCTCCATCTTGCATATAATTCGAACGTATTCCTAGCCTAAACAGACAGGTGAAGGACCATTATTAAAAACCTTCTCAAAAACCGACGTGACGAGTCGCCGTTCAACTGAAGGAACACAAATTTCATTTGGTTTCTCTTGACGACCGGAATCTGTTCTTTAATTTTTGTCGAAAAAAACTTAGGGCTTGGAACTCCTCCAAAGTCCTCCACAATCTTCTTCTTCTTCGACTTCCATTACAGACAACAGAGGCGTTCAAGTTTTCGTGCAAAATACTAAAGTATTGTTATTGAACCGGTCCGGTAGTCGCCGTGATGGAGTGGGTAAGTGCGTCAACTCCCACGCCAAGGTCCTAGATTCGATTCCCGGACGGAATACCTCGCATTTTTCACGGCGACACCTCTTTCGAATTGCTGACAACACACCACAAGAGCGACTGTCTATGAAAATCTTCTCAAATCTCACGGTTCGGAGTCCGTAGGTCCCCTCTACTCATGAGAGAACAGTAGCACACATACCACGAGTATTTTTTTGTAGAAGTTAGACCGTGGTCCCTTGTGGGTTGTCACTTTCTTATTATTATGTCGATCAGTAATGAAACTTCCAACACCATAAGCTGAAATTGCTCCCCAAACCATCATATGACCGCCTTTTCGATTCCATCTCTTGATTAGCCTTACGCATAACTTTTCCATTGCCATCGGATCTGAAGATATTCAATTTACTGTTTTGCAAATATAGAGATCTTCTGAAATACTGGGATTTACGACTTCTACGCGTTTTTGACCATGATTACTTATTCACGGTTTTTTCTCTGGGACTCTTCTATGAAAACCATCCGGTCCCAGAAGTCTTCGCACATGTCTTAACTTCTTTGTTGTATTCGCAGTGTCTTCCGCCAATTTGTGAACTCTGATTCGAGGATTTTCGGTAACCTCACGGTTAATATTTGAACCATCACAATTATTAAGCTCTTTAGGGCTACCGGAGGGAAGTTTATTCGACACATGTCCTCTATCATTATAACTTTTAGGTTTGTCTAAATTGCTATATGTAGACTTTCGTGACTGACTGTGTATGCAGATGATGTCCAACGAATACCAGTGATATCGAAGCAGTATTCGACTTTATAAATTGTGACTAATATCAACCACTGGTCTGTGAAAAATCGATTACTTTGGAATTCGAAGAAGTCACAAGTGATCGCTTTTTCTAACTCTAAACATCAGTTTAGGATTGCAAATTGTCAAGACACGATCAAAGAAACGAAGTAATTACACAAATGTAGGGCCGTCTACGCAAGTTGTGGTTAACTTCTTGTTGCATCTCTGTAGATCAATTAATTGAGTGGCACTACAACCAGGGGGACCAGGGTCGAAGCTTCTACAACAACTAGTCGTATTGTGCGTGTTATTGTTGACTCACGAGTGGAAGGGACCTACAAATTTTTTTAAGCCGAGATTTGAGAAGCTTTTCATAGACAAATGGTACTCCTTGAGTGTTGTCAGCAACTCGAAAGAGGTGGTGCCGTGGAAACTCGAGGTGAAACACCTTCCGGGAATCAGATCTAAACTTTTGGCGCAGTTCAGCCGCAGCTTTTAAGCTTAACGCATCGAACCATTTTTCCGGACTATCTGTTATAGTATATTTCGTATTTTTTTTTCTGGCATTTTTCTTTACCAAACCACAAAATTGGTAAGCGCCCTCGATCCCCGGTCACAGAGGACATCACAGTGTCCTCTGGAAAAAGACTAAGACCCAAAATGGCTACAAATTCAAATAATTCCCGATACAATCGCTTCAGTTCTCTTCAATTATACGAGGACAATGAAATGGATGAATCGGATGAAATTGTGCAAAATAATTCACAAAAGAAAATTCCTCCCCCAATAAAAGTTTTGCAAAAACCTTGTGACTATGTGCATGGTGTAATGAGTTCACTTAAAATAACTGACTATGCTATTAAGAAAATGTCTATTGGCATAAAAATTATGTGTGACTCTGTAGAATCGTATAATTCGACGATCAATAAATTAAAAGAAGACAATTGTCAATACTTTACGCATGACATGAAAAGTGATAAAGTGTTTAAATCGGTTTTATATGGCCTAGGGCAGATTGATACCGATTCTTTGAAGAAAGAACTTATTAATTTGGGGTTAAAGTGCAGAGAAATTAAATGTGTTAATAAAACATATGCATTTTACACTGACACGTTCTATATAGTGTCGTTTGAAAATGGAAGTGTCAAACTCAGTCACTTGAAAAAGAACGTTCGTGCAATTTTTCACACACAAGTTAACTGGAGCTTTTATCGAAAGCAAAAAAATAAACTAACACAGTGCCGGAACTGTCAGATGTTTGGTCATGGTGAGAGAAACTGCCACATAAAAACATTTTGTGCAAATTGCGCTGGCTCTCACAAAACTGAGCAGTGCACTGCAAATATTTTCAAATGTGCCAACTGCAAAGGAGAACATAAAGCAACAGACAGCGCGTGCGCAAGCAGGACCCATTACATTGAATTGAAGCAGAAGCTCACAGCAAAGACGAACCGATCTGTCCCTCATGTAAGCAAGACTAAAGTTATCAACAACAACAACAATGTCAACATTCCACTTCACTCATTATCGGATTTTCCAACTCTACCTCAACGAGCAACTACGAAGCGAGTTGGAGCAACAGGGAGCGGTAATAATATTTCTCCAAATGCGTGGGAGCAAAATGTCTCAGCAGAGTTACCATCGTGCAGAAATAGTACAAGTAGTAATCATGGTGAGTTATTCACCATGGAAGAATTAAACTCCCTCGTAATGGAAATGATAAATAAATTAGGTTCTTGTAAAACAAAATTTGAACAATTTAATGCCATCGCACAATTAGCGACTAAGTTTTTGTACAAACATGTTAAGTAATACAACAAATATTAATTTAAATATTATAACATGGAATGCAAGAAGTATTAAAAATAAGCATACTGAACTTCTTAGTTTCTTAAGCAAAAATAATATTGATATTGCATTAATAACTGAAACATGGTTAGATTCCACGATGCAAATATCAACGTCAGTCTTTAAATGCTATCGTGTGGATAGAACAAATAGAAGTGGTGGAGGTGTAGCGATTCTAATAAGGAGATCAATTCAACATAAGCTGTTAGGAAGCATACGCACACATCTTATAGAAAATCTGGGAATAGAAGTTACTCTAGGAAATGGAAATACCCTAAAAATCTTTTGTGTATATTTCCCCGGTGGGACCTCTAGAGTTGCAAAACAACTTCAGTTCAAGGCTGATTTGAGAAAACTCTTTAGTACTGTTGGGGACTTTTTAATTGGAGGTGATCTAAACTGTAGACACCGAGATTGGGGTTGTATACGTGCTAACTCTTGGGGTAACGTTCTATCCAACTTATTTGCTATGTTGCCTGTTCGTGGTCTATTTCCGTCCTGTCCCACATATATCCCAGCTGGCTCTCGTGGTCGTCCATCTGTTATAGATATTTTTGTCACTAACGTATCTAGTCATATTTCCCAGCCAATTTCCATAAATGACCTACCTTCGGACCATAATCCAGTTCTCTGTCAGCTTCCCTGGTCAGGAGAAAATCACCTGCAATTTTTTCACGATTTAACTCACGCTAATTGGAATGTTTTCCGTACAGAACTAAAATCCAAACTAAGGAATGTTCCTAGTAGCTTAAACAGCGTAAATAGTAATGATGATATTGACAACATTGTTTCTCAGTTTACCGAACATATCCTTAGTTCTGCTGATAGAAGCGTGCCAAAAGTTGAAAAAAAGTTTACTTGTATGAATCTTCCACCTGATATCCTGGAGTATATACGGTTGCGAAATATGCACCGAAGGAACTGGCAAAGATATCGACAACCCATATCTCAAAGACTGGTAAAATACTTTAACAAACTTATCTCAAAGTATATCCAAACGAAACGCCATGAAGACTGGAATAAAAGGATCAAGTTACTGGACAAATCATCTAAACCTTTCTGGAATATTGTGAAACTTATAAAAAACAAAAATAGAAACATACCTAGTCTTACGAACATGGGGGAAATATATCACACTGATGTGGACAAAGCCAATATTTTGTGTCAAAGCTTTGCTCAAAACCATTGCATTTCCCAACATTTAGGGGACACCAATACAAATGCGTTTGTGCAAAACGCGCTACACGAATTAAATACCCAATTAACCACAACACCAGAAAATGCGTTCATTACCTACACTTATACAAAACACGTCATTGATAGCCTCATTGTAAGAAAAACGGGTGGTTTAGATAAAATAAGAAATATTTATCTAAAGAACTTACCTAAGGTTGGAATTACGTATTTAACCTTCCTAATAAATGCCTGCTTAAAAATGCAATATTTTCCGACTGCCTGGAAGGAAGCAAAAATAGTACCGATACCAAAAGCAGGAAAAACCCCAACTGAATCAACTAGTTATAGGCCTATAAGTCTATTGAGTAGCTTAAGTAAAATTTTTGAAAAAGTTTTAAAGGACAAATTACTAATAGTTATCAATGAGTTTAATATATTCCCAAATGAACAATTTGGATTCAGGCGCTTTCATAGCACTAACCATCAAATTCTTAGAATATGCAATAACATCAAAAGAAACCGTGTAGAAGGGAAATCAACGGGTTTATTAATACTAGATATAGAAAAAGCTTTTGATACTGTATGGCACAATGGCCTACTATATAAAATGATTTGCTTCCGTTTTCCAACGTATATTTGTAAGGTTATCCAGAGTTTTTTGTCGAACAGATGTTACAAAGTTCATGTCAACAATACTCATTCTGATTTATGTAATGTAGATGCAGGTGTGCCCCAGGGGTCAGTTCTTGCACCCATCTTGTTCAATTTGTATCTGTCTGATTTCCCCCATTTACCGGAATGTGATTTCGCTCTGTATGCTGATGATGCTGCGATATTTTCGTCACATAAATTTGGTCTTAATATTGAGACAAATTTAAAAAATGCGGCTGAAATAGTTATTTCATATCTCAGCAAATGGAAAATTAAAGTTAATGAGGATAAGATAAAAGCCATCTTTTTCACAAGAAAAAGAAAGTCTTGTTATCTTCCGTCCGACCGACTTATAATAAACAGGCAGCATATAGAATGGGAGACATCGGTGAAGTACCTTGGTGTTTATCTGGATAAAAAACTTACTTTTAATGTGCATATTCAAAATACTCTTCATAAAACGGGCACTGCGATTAAAATGTTATATCCTTTTATAAACAGAAAATCCTTACTTTCAAATGATAATAAAATACTCCTACATAAAGTTATTTTACAAGCAATTCTGTTGTTTGGCTGTCAAGTATGGGGTGATTGCGCTATGTCTCACATAAAAAAATTGCAAATACAGCAAAACAAAATACTCAAAATGATGCTTAACCATCCTTGGCATCACTCTACGCGTGATTTACACAACAAAGCTAATGTTGAATTGATCTCGGTAAGAATACAATCACTCACCGAAAGATTTATGATTAGATGCAGTTTAGCTGATAATCCACTAGTAAATGAACTACATATTAATTAAAGACTGATATTATTAAATAACTTAGATCTTATATATGTACTTGTTCAACTGTTCCTTATTTACTTATTTATTTATTTACTTATTTATTTATTTATTTATATATTTATTTATTTATTTTTAATTATTTATTTATTTATTTATTTATTTATTTATTTACTTATTTATTTATGTACTTATTTATTTATTTATTTATGTATTTATTTATTTATTTATTTATTTATTTATTTATTTATTTATTTTTTTTTTTTTTTTTCGCAATGGAGGGTTTTGTTGTTATTTCCCTTCGAACTGAACATTTACATATATAATGTATAATATCTTATTGTTTTCTAAAAATATTCCAGTAGAAAGATATGAACTGAATCAATGTATCAAATCTCTGAATTGTAAATTGTGCGATGGTTTGCCTTGTAAATTTATTAACAATAAAGAAACATGTCATGTCATGTCATGTCATAAACTTTTGGCGTGTGGGTCGACGCACTTACCCACTACGCCACGACAACCAGCCTATAGAAACCCGGTGAAAACTTCTTACAACCCTTATTTTACCACTCACAACAAATGCAAACGTTGGCTATTGATTGATTCTCTATCCCAAAAGGAGATCATGTATCTTATCATACCAGGAGCTATTTTGGACCTTCTTTTTGGAACTACATGGACGTTCGAATTTTAGTATTCTTTTATTATTTGGAATAAGTCTCCGATACATCTGCACAATTAACTTCCTTTTGTTCGATTTTTGAGAATAAACGCTCAGTCGCATCAGTTTGTTCGCACCTCTTCTTTATTCACTCTTAAAGTCTGTAACTCCGCATGCTGTTGTATCTTACTTTTCCTCACTTTCCTTAATTTTCATCCTCATTCCTATCCTAATCCTCATCACCTCTCTCTTTAGTTAAATTAGCAATTAAGTATATCTTAGTACTTCAAATGACTGAATTGAATTTAAAAAAAAAAACCCTCCTCACCACATCATCATCAGACACTTTAGACCAATGTGCACAAGTACCTCTGCTCTCTATTCCCTTGTATGACTTGAATCCGATAGCTTACGAGCATTCGCGACCCCTTCAGCACGCGCCAAATAAACAAGAAATGCTAATTTTGCCAAAATGTATGTATTGTTATTTCAAAATTCGATTTCATTCAGATTCACACAAGAGAAGGGAGGGAAAAATAAATTAGCAAACATTCATTCGGGTGATAATCTTCAATTAGTTTAAGTCGTTAATTTCTCATTTGTCCGAGCAGGCACTGTGCCGTTTGTCATTCCTGGTGTGCGCTTTCAATTTGCATTTATTTTGCGGGATATTTCGCGCGTCGCACCAGAGACTCGCATGCATTATTGAGAGGAAAACCGAAATTTGTTTGTTTTTCGATTTAAAATCAATAATCCAAAAGAGAACCTCAATTGCTCACTTGTTTGTTCAATAATTTAATTCTCACTCATTCTAATCACGTGAATTCAGAAGTTTACTGTCGACCTTCGTCATTTTAATTGAATTTTGTTTTTTTTGTCTCTGCCTTTGTTCTTGTACCTTGAGAAGTGGGTCTAGAGTTGAGCGAACTGGGTTCGAAACGACAACGACGACGTGGATTTATTGGGAAATCACAAAAGTAGTACTCGTATGTGAATGAAACGAGGTCATGTTGTTCCTTGTAAGACAAGCAAACGCAATTTCTGTGGAACTTATTCGATCTTCTGTTGTGATGTGATGTCCCTCCCCCTCCCCTACCACTCGCGAGATGTGATTAGCTCAACGAAAATCTTGAAAAAGGAATCCGCTGCGAATTGAGGACACATGAGACAAATGTCTCATTTCGAAATCCACTTTGGACTCACAAAAGTGTCATTCAGATGAACTCCGAAATGATGAATGCGACAAAGTTGATTGAGAAATTAGGGACAGATTGAAAACGGCGGCTTTCCCAGGACATTTGTAAGGAGGGGGAGATTTTTTTGAGAAGCATACACATCTGATCAGTGAACATAACCAAACGAGGATTTCTCGTGAGCGCACTTTACTGAAATCAGTGAAGGGCAGTCAGCCTTAACTTTTAACGACCTCTAACAAAAGCTGAACAAAATAGGAAAAAAATAGTCCATCAGGGACATGCTCAGACCTTACATAATCCATGGTGTACGTTATGATTCCTTTCCGCGCAAAGGTTGCATTCCTAAGGTTCCGTTTTCATGCATTTGCCACACGACAAAAAGTAGAAATTATAGCGAATCCGTGAGGAGACTATTTTCCGACTCTGAAACGGAAAATAACAAAGGTCATGTCAATCTAGCAAGAAGGAAGAATGACGAACGGCATCAGGGACCCTCGAGTTTTTACCGAAACTAGTTCGCCAAACGACACTAAGAGGCGATGCCCAGCTAACGACAATGGTAGGCAGTTTTAAGATAGATTAAGTTCAAACGCCATGATTGTTACTGCATCCGCCCCTTGTCATGGCCGTGGGGGACCAACCCTAACCTACCAGGCTGACGACAGCTGGGGTTCATGGTCTGGCTCTAACCACCAGTAGAACCCCCGGTCCTTATCTGTGTCCATCCTATCACGAATGGAGATGGATGTGCTGAACCGAAGAGCATTCCGACTAACACTTGCGACGTTGGCGTCGTACAACAGTCGCCTGTCCACTGTCCTTCTCACCACGTGGTAGATAAGTGGACATGCCTCCGCATCCTGGATCAGTTCAATGCGGTCAAGATACAAGATTGTACGAAGCCAAGGTCTTATCGAGAGGAAAGTTCTACGTGCGATATTTGGTTCTTTTTGAAGAAGATTTTGCGACGAACGCTACAGGCTGTCCATTGGTATGCGTGCTGTAACGCGTCTACAGATACAACGTTTAAGCTGTCTGGATAAGTCTTCTCTGCGCCCGAAGATCACTTGAGCCAGAATCATTGGAGCAATGCAATAGATGATGGCGCATACAAGTGGAATAGGACCTCAACAAACTTTGGGTGCGAATTCGGAGGCAGCGATCCAAAGACCGTGTCACCTTGACAGACATGTTATTTGAGGCCCAGGTTAACCTCAGATTTTTATGTCGTCCAAAAGAAAAGAAGGAGAAGAAGCTTCTCGAGGAAGCTCCCGCAGCGGGCAACTGAACAAATGTATATTTTCTTCATAAAGGTATCGACATTTGAATGTTACATACATATATATCTAACAATGATATTCGTTATGTAAACTCCAAAGTAGGAGGTGCACAGGATGAAAAATAACACCCTATACATCCCACATTTATTTAAATGTCAGCCCCAGCAACGCACTGAAGACACACTGCAAAAGGAAACACAACGCATGTATTTATCCCGAGAATTCACAAAAACACTTTTCGTTTATTAAATTGCAATTAATTGACAATGCTTTTCTGAATCAATACCGATAAGGTGAATAAACAAAGCGACCCAATCTGAACTTGAAATAATTCCTAGAATTTTGCAATCTTCTATGTAATTTTTGTTTGCCATTGGCAGATAAGAGCACACGCAAAAATTGACGAGGAAAAGGGAAGGTGAAGAAACGGAAAGATGTCAACAGACAGACAGAAAAATTTTATCAAGCATTTTTTTCGCCGGCTTTTCTGGGAGACATGGGCCGTACTTATTTGGATGGCTGTGGAGTTTTTTTTAAGTAATCAAAGGCCACGCGCAAATTCTGTCGCAAAATAAGTGTTTCGGGGAAACGTTAAATCCAGATGAAATAGAAACAGAAATAGAAGAGTTTCACGCAATTCATTTAACGTCTCTAATAACTCGAGTGTGACTGCAAATTTAATAAAATAATCTTACAATTCACATTTTTCCTCAGAACGACAGGTGCGTGGTGATCCCTTTTGAGTTGCTGCTACACTGCACGTCAGCGCAAGTGGCTTCCCTTTCGAATCCAATGAGGACAAGACGAAAATAAGGATTGCAGTGTAGATCTGTTGACGTAAACTTCGCATAAGTATCCCTAAACGGGTTCGCTCTCAGATTTGGACGGAAGGTTTGGGTGTGTTTCGCTGCACATTCAAATATTATTTCCACAATCACACCCAATAAGAAAACTGGCATAGGATCTCCCCCGCTCTAGAGATGCTCTTTCAATCTCACTTAACAGCTAGAGTCCAAGCACTTAGCTCTAAGAATCAATAACTTGCTTTGTAAGACCGAATTTCACATCGCTGTTATTTTACTAAGATGAACAGAAGAGGTGAGTTTTGGTAGGGACTGAACATCACATCGACCGTAGAAGTCAGCGGGTTTGAAACAAAAACCCGAAATTTGAAATTCCGAAAGGCACAAAATTGGGAAAGGCCAAAATTGGGAAATACCCAAAATCCCGAATGAAGCATTTCTGAAAGGGGGCATGCTGCCCTCTGCAACCTCCTTTTTTTGGTTTGAAGCAAGTGACATATCCTACAGCTATTGGATTCGTATTCATTTTTTACAGAATGATTTCGGGATTTTGGTCTTCTCAGGATTTTCGACATTTCGAAAATTAAATTTTACTTTTGGGATTTTCGGATTTTAGATTTCACTGTTCGTCACCCTTAATAAACATCTCCACAAGGATTCACTAGGACTGTCTTTTTTAGGAACTACTAGCCTTGTGTGTGCTACTGTTCTCATACAAGTGAAGGGGGCTTACAATTCCTCTTTTACCCTTTAATGCAGTCTCATGTACGGCACCATTAACGAAAACGTTGTCGAGAGATGGGCGGTGATCTGCATCACGGGGGCCCTGCGTTATACTCTGCTTCTGAACTGAATGCGCTTCGACATCTTTTGCCCGTCGATATCTACAGGAAGATGATAACCAACTAGGCAACTTAAAGGCCAAGAGGGAGGAGTTGATGGAGCTGTGGGGAAACTATGGATAAAGGGAAAGGCAACTAATTGCAACTTAAAGGCAAATAGAGTGTTAACCTGTGGGGTCTTTGTACTTGGCTATATAACTCGGACAGACAGAGAACTGTTGGGATAAGGATTTAACAAGAAGTCCTGCTACTCTGAAAACTTAACCTAAAATCAGTCTATCGCGCAAAGAAGACGTCATCAGTCTGGGCAGAAGCCACGTCCATTTACTGGACACTGTCCGATTGAAAATCATGCAAGACGATTATACGCCCCATACAATGGCTTCCATAGAGGTCACTTAGACGAGGATGAAGGGTAAACCATCTATTACTATCAACGAACCTGCCAATCTTACCGTCTTGCAACGTCTTGCCCGTCTTGCAACGGTTAGAAAAAGTGCGGTCGGAAACTACTTTTACAACACCTTAGTTAAACTAACTAATTTTAGCGTGGAAATGGTCACGGAGAACAAACTGCCTAAGCCAGTAGGAGTTTGAAGGATAGATAAACGACAACTATCCGGTAATGCCCACAAGTTCTGTGAACTTTATCAAGATTGGCATAGTAACATCGGACGCTACTCCTATCAAAAGGGTCTTTAAGTCCCAATCTCGAGAAAGATTGGCAGCTGGAACCTCTCATATAGAGATTACCAATCCAGCGTGTTCGGGAGTGCATGAAACAGCTCTGGCAGTGCCATTTGAACATCCCAATGGAGTACGCCCTCAATTGAAATGATGCACCCAAGGTGCTAAGAATCTCAAATAACTTAATGTGTGTAGAAGATCATGAGACCTCGAAAGGTTTATTCGTTTCGGTCCAAACACAATCTCAATTTCGGACTAAATAATGGTTTTCCTAATTGGCGCCCAACGTGGGACACAATTGGAAAAAATAGGAATCTAAGTATAAGTTGGAGAGCAATACAGTTTTTCTTTGTAAAGGATGTTTGGAGTTGTTACTACAAACCTACTGCAACATTAAATGTTGCGAGTAGGTCTCTAGAGCAAATAAGGCTAAACAATGCAATCACTCAGCTCCTAAACTTGCACGAAGGCATTCATTCTGCTAACGAAAATAATTAGACCTGAAGACAGGAGAAAGGGCTATAGTTCAGAGTTATATATTGAATTTTATTTAAACCGAGACGTTCGATCTTCGTTTCGTATGTAAGGATTGTGTGTTGCAAGGAAGTTTTTGTAAATTAGTCATTTTATAAAGAATTTAAGTCCCCGATTCTATGCATACACATGTCAAAGAAAAATTCAGATGCATTAGTGAATTCTTGTCTTAACGATAAGAAGGCCTTTAAAAAGCCATTCAATTGGCTTCTACTTCTGTGATAGTGACCGCTGTAAGTGCTTTACCTCACGCACAGAGTGACCCAGTTTAAATTCCTGAACTGATCACCTTGCAGTTTTCCCTTCCGTTCGCTGACAACACTCAAGGAGTGCCAATTATCTATAAAATGCTGCATTATCTTCAATTTATCTTTTTTTTACCAAATTTACCTCAGAGTTTCAACTCACAACCCTCAACGTTGTTATCCTACCATCGACTTTCAGTTTCTTCGAATTACCTCGAGTTGTCGGTGTGCTTTCTAAATCTAATCGGCCCTGACAGCGCCTACATATGTACGCCTGTCCGCATTTCCACATAAAACAAATATTTCAATCGAATCGGTAGATGTAGATACACCCGAAAATAAACAAAGCCGAAATTTACTTGACATCATTATTCATCGGAATTGCAGGAAGAGAGAAAAAAAAACATTAAAATTGGTCCTTCGAGCCGGAATAAATTTAAATTTGCCACCTGAGTTCCCATTGAAATCCGAAAGTTCTCTACTGATGGCGAATGAATTTGAATTCGATATGAGATGTCCGAAATTGTTTGCCTCTGAGTCATTACACGGACCCAAACCGCACACCGATCACGTACTGAATGAACTTCTTCAAATTGAATTTGAATTTGTGCAGATACTTACATAAATGCAATGCAATCCGGTGTCGATAGTATCAGTGTATCCACAAACAGCGAGTTTTTTTTTGAGAAGAAAGAATTATATCTTTTGAGGTCTTGTCGCGAGTTGAAAATTTGGTTTCTTTCACTGACAGCACATGTATCTCACATTCACATTCGGATACAAATCATATATATCCCACTTTTGTATCTCGTACTTAATTAATTTTTGAATTCTAAGAATTATGAATCACTTCTTCAGCTTCTACTTCTTCGTTATTCGTCGTTGATTTCTTTCACTTTGTTGCTGTTGTTGTTGTTGTTGTTGATGATTGACTTAAACTAGTATTCTTCGTTTGTTCGTTTTTCCTTTTGCACAAGTTGTTGTGTTTAGCAATTGAAACAAACAAGAAGAGATGTAGATGTAGAAGATAGAAAAACGCAAAATTTAACTACAAGGCAGCTTCAGATAGATTTAACAAATATCTACGGTATCCGGAGAGGAATTATTTTTGATTTGCTTTCGTCCCGGCTTCTAGATACACTCCTTCTCTCTCCCTTTCTCTTGCTCTATCTCCTTCGCGCTCGCTTGTTGGGTGTATTTCTGTTGTTCCAATTGAATTTTACAACAAAACAGAGAGCAAGGCATACAAGATACTACTAGTAGATACGACTTTTCTTTTTGGATTTCCTATTCCTCTACGTCCTCCTCGTGTCGGTTGTATTTATTTATTTCCACCACATCATCACTTCTTTCATTTTCTTTGAGACTGAGACGTTTTTTTTTTATTTCTCTTCTTAAATTTTTCCACCGTCAAACGAAGCGAAAGAACTGGGGGAGGAAAGCGTACGAAGATACAACACTGGATACGACGAATGGATTGATTCTATGGGGACTGTGTGCTGTCGCGCGGGGGTGGGCAGCGGCGACGTATAGCAGCAGCAGGAAGAAATTAGATATTGAACACTAAACGAAAAGATTCTTTGAGGGAATTTCTTGCACTTTTTCTTTTTCTTTCTCTCAATCGACTCTGGTCCTTTTTCACCGATAGACACCCGCACGAGATACGCGATTAGGCACAAAGATACACGCGCACACACTTCTGGATATTCTTCAACAATTTCTTGTGTTTTGTTTGAAAAGGAACAACAACAATGGTGAGTTGCATTCACAGATACTTCAACTTCTTCTCTTTTTTTTCTTCAGCTGGATACACCGGGAATAAAACACTTTGAACACTGAATCGAGAGCTACGTGTGTGTGTGTGTGTGTTGATTGGTTGATGGGGGGGAAGAGTATGGGATGCGAAGAGACAGAATCTATCTAATTCACAGATTAGACAGTGGTGTCACAGATATTCGAAAACACAGAAAAAATCAAAAAACAAAACAAATAATGGAAAACACAAAACGAAATGAGAACCGCGCATACAAATTGTCGATTAACCATTCAGTTTGAATGTTAGAATCGGACTAGTTCCCACTCGAGACACTCTGCTGCGGAGATACTCTCTTTCACTCGGCACAGTTCAGTTGCGGTGGCGGAGTGAAATGTATACACGACCAAGTGTGGAGTTGAGTTGAGTGGAGCGTCGAGTGAGTTGGCGAAAATGTTGCGCTGTAGACATGACCGAATGGAATGAGTGGAAAAATCGGTTGGTTGTGGTATTTTGGGTGGTGGTTGTGTTGCAAATGGAATTTGTTGCGCGGCAGTGTTGCCATTGAGTGCAATTTTGAGTACGGATGGTAAAATTTTGGAGAAGGGTTTCAGTGCCAGAACTAACAACGAATTTAAGAAATTTTAAGCTTTACCATGGCATAATAGAAAGGCGACAAATGTAGACAACGAACGTACTAATTAATGTTCTGAATGAATAAGTTGTTCACCCTTCACTACGTATGTGTCGTTAATTGTTATTCAAGGACATGTGGTTTACACGTCATGGACTCTATTCCAATAAGACACAGTAGAAAGATACAGGAGTCCAAATGTCATCTTTTTGACTGCAAGAACAGATCGTCGTCCTCTAACTTTTGCAGAAATCTGATTTTCCAGTGCCTTAAGAATCAACTGTATTTCGCGTAAGGCTCTGCACATCATGATATGCAGGGAATTCGTTAATATTCCTTTTTGGTCGAGCTTAATGTCAAAGCCAAGGTATCGGCTTTAAGCTCAGTGGTCGTTCCAACTCTCACTTATGGTCATGAAATTCGGGTGGTGACCAAAAGATCACGAATACCAGCTGCCAGGAAGAGATTTCTACGTGCTGTTACTTGCCGGGATAGAGTGAGAAACGCGGCAAAGCGGTCGGAACTCAATGTTAAGCATATACTTCATCGGACAGAAAGCTCAAGGCTTCGATAGTTTGGTCACATGGTAGGGATTTCATCTCCATCACACCTTCCGAGCCTTAGGTAGGCGATTGTTCGGCAGACCCAGGACGAGGTGTTTGAATTAAGTGCATAAACTCGTCTGGTTGCGCTTGGGAATTGTTTCGGAGTTAATAGTGGAGGATCGAGCGACTCGGAGGTCTCTCGTGCAGTCCACAGGTGACTTGAGTCGAATTCCAGTAAGGGTTGAATTATAGTGCCAAAGTCCTTACAAATTTAATTACCAAAAGATCCGCTCAATACAAAAACAATGACAAGGTAAACAAATGCACCGAAGAAACCGTCTATTGCTGAAAAGCAATTTGGGTCACCAAAAGTGGTATCTAGTCCGGATGACAGGAGGACATGGAGCCACCATGTACATGCTGGCATAGTAATGAAGGCGACTTAAGTGAGTCTGGCGGCAAATAATGGCAATAAACCCAAGGTCGCACAACATCAATGTGTCGGAGTGAGTGTCACAATTCTCAGTGAAAACTTTGATAGAGTTAGGGTATTAGGAAAAAACATCAGCACTGAACACAAGGATGTGATCAGTCTGACCAAAAGATGTTTTTTTCCGGCTCTAAGGACAAATAAATTAAGAGAGCCCTCTACCGAAAGACCGACACCTATGAACAACCTAGTCCTGCTCTCGGCCGGAGGCACGCGGACGCTATTGAGAGTGGATAATGAAGCTCAACCGCTTGCGTCGATGACATCGGAAGAAGATACAACGACGAACTCTATCGTCTGTACAGCGGCATGTGATAATCAAGAGTCAAAGATGACATACACAAGTGGAAAAGGTTTTTAGCCAACATCTTCTTCTTCTTGTGGCGCTACAGTCCGGGGTGGACCTGGGCCTCAACCAACATGCCTCTCCAGCCAGCACGATCTTTCGCCAGCTGCCGTCAGTTGCGCACTCCAAGTTGGTTGAGGTCCTTCTCCACTCGTGTGCGCCACCTTATCCTGGGCCATCCTCTGTTGCGTTGTCCTTATGGTTCAGATTCGAAGACTTTTCGGGCCGGAGCAGTGATGTCCATACGCTCTACATGGCCTAGCCATCTTAAGCGTTGTATCCGTAGACGCTTGACTAGGCTCATGCCGCTGTACAGCCCATACAGTTCGTGGTTGAATCTTCTCCTCCAGATGCTATCAACGCAAACAGGACCAAAAATCGCGCGCAGAACTTTTCTCTCGAAGAAACCAAGGGCATCCTCATCCGCTTTTAGTAGTGTCCAAGTTTTGGCCAACATGGTGTGTGAAATTGGAAGCAGCCGTCAAAAGACTAATTGAGAGGAGAGGCATGCTGGCTTGGGCTTTAGTCCACCCCGAACTGTAGTGATGCACATAGAAAGGAGGAAAACAGAATCACCGCTAACGTGGCTTTGGCTGTACAGCAACTTTAACCGAAACTGCCAGCACAAGTGCGTGTTGTGGCTCAAAACGCTGCCATTAAGGCAAACAAAATTCAACTTGTGTGGCTGGTCTTTATTAGTTTGAAATTGCGATCATTCAGCTTCACACGGCTTGAGAGTTACGTTAAGTTCATAAGGAAAGCTAAATAACCAACCGACAGTCCACACAACATTCTCGAACGCCTCGCTGCGCATTTCAAACCAAGCATTGAACCGGAAGGGGCTAAAATAGGTTTGACGAGAAAAGTTGGCGCCGTCTTCAGCCAGTCTTCATCTGGCTCTATCTAGATGAAGACCCCAAGACCTCATGACACTTTTCGCTTGAAAAACTCTTATAAGGTCAACATTTAAAAATGGCGCCCGAAACATTAAACTTTATCAAACGAACATTAATTTCGCCTTATTCCAGCATGTCATGCAAATCGCTTAACAGACGTACGAAATGCGGATTGTATGACCGGCTAGCCAAACTGACCCTGACCTGTGTCAATGTCATTCACGAAAGTGGCACAAATTTTCCGCCTGAAATTGGAGAACGCGATTCACGGTGTCTGGCAACTCCGGTCAAACCAACTCTCAATACAATTTTCCCCTTTGAACATCAACCACACAACATCCGAGAGCCACGTAGAAGATTCCCGCAAATCCTCGCTGTACACACGACAATGCCCATTTCACTCGACTGCTCTGGAAGTATACAGAACCTATCCATTGCGTTGCATCTTTGTCGCAATTGAGTGAACGGAAAGTGCGCCCTCCTCTGCTCACACATGCCTGTCACTCAAACTGCTCGAACATGGGTGTGATAATTTTGAGTGAGCTGCCCTGAGTGAGGGGCTGCGACGGCAATGAGAGTTTTCTTTTCCAACAATTGAAACGGATGTACCTATGCGGGCGTATCTGTGCTCAGTGCTGAGTGCGTTCGTGGCTGTAGTTTGTTCGCGCATTGGCAAACAAGAAAGAAAAGCACGACTTCAACAGCGTTAGAGTGGTGCGGCTGGTGTGTGCGCGCGCGGGGGAGAGAACGAGACACCCGACCATGGTACAGGGGAATACCCACAAAATTCCTTTGATTCCAGTTCGCAGAGATATTCCAGCGGGCAAGTGGAATGTATCTAGTTGTGAGTCCAATGGGTGCAGTACACCGTGGCAATTTGTTTGGGATTCTTTTTTCTTCCTCTTTCTTTTCAGTTCAGTGTTCGGTTGTATGTTCGTGTTTCAAATTTGGGTGGATAGTTGATTTCAGATGATGAGCATTTAGTTTGGGGAAGTTCTAGTTGTGTGAGTCTTTAAGGTTGAGTTTGGTGAAGGCGAAGGATGAGGGTGTCCCCGAAGAAAAAAGTGAAGTGGTCCATGAAAGAAACATCTGCAAAATTCCAATCAGAGGCTTGGGAGTTTCGTCCTTGCAGCCTTGTTTTAGGCTAACTGGGGAAATTTGGTTTCGATCTATGGGGTGTTGCAGAGTCAGCAGTAAGTAAAATTGAGACCACGCTAATGAGAGGGCAGTAAGTGCCTAGGCTCGCCGCCTACTATCAGAAGAAGTCACTATCAGAAGGGACAAGAACTACAGACATTCAACCAAATTTAACGCCGCTCTCTTAGAAAAATTTAAAAAATTGACACTGATCGATGATTTAAGTGGTGGCTTTGGAAAGGAAGGTGATATCAAACAGCACTTGGATGCCGTGTGAGGTGGCTCATCTCCTTTGTTAGCCACCGTCAAAAATTGGTTGAACGAGTTTTAAAGTGTCCTAAAATTTCTAGGACCGAGTGACAATGATCTGATATTCGCAAACCGCAGATCGAAAGAGCACGAGATAGCAGCATATCCTGCCTGAAAAATTTAAAGTTATCTGCGTCATAGGTACCATGTATGATCAACACTTAAAATAAGCGCAACCATGAGACCACTTCCGAGCAGTGCTTGTCGTTGTGCCAACGCACTTCCAAGGAGTTTCTGCTTCGTGCCATGACAGTCGACGAAACCTGAACTCACTGGTACATCCAAGGAACAGTCGAGACAGCGGTCTTCAGTCGGTTAATGTACTCCGAAGAAGTTAAAGACTGTCTTATTGGCCAGAAAGAGGTGCATTGTGTACTGGGATTCACAAGGTTCCGCATACATCTGGCGAAGTGAAAAAGGGGTGACTTGATACCGAATTGCAAAACAAAACGTTCCTTTTTGAAAAAGAAAACATCCTCTTCAACCATGACAACGAGCTGGCGGGCACTTAAGCCTCCACCATACATAAATTTACTGAATTCGGCTTCTGCTCCATCCATCACATTTCCCAAACTTGGTGGCGTGGGAATTATTTTAGAAAAAGTCTCTCGCTGAATAGAAACTAAAGTCGAATGAGCAGGTCATCGCCGCCATTGAGACCTACTTTGAAAACATTTCTGGGTCAAGTGTATCCAAGAGATCTTGTTGACGAATAGATCGCCGATTTTCCAAAACTTCCTTGTTTACCTCTCTTGGCTTCGTAGTTTTTGGAGCGTCCTCATATAAAGTTTTCTTAAGAGACAATTCATTTAAAGCCAAAGACGTAAAATTCTAATTTTTTAAAAATCGAGTTACAAAAAAGTTCGACTGAAGAAAATTCGAATATGGTATGGATCCAAAGCCAGGATTATTTTTATATTTTGGACCTTTGAAGTTTTGATACTGCATTTGATGTTGTATAAGTTTTCTTTCCAAAAGTCTACTCAACGTTTTAAAAATTTTTAAGCGAGTCATTTCCACTTAATTTCGGATCGGAAGTGCTAAGTTATACAAATATGAAAGACCAACCTCTTCTTAAAACTATTAATTAGAGGCTACTGTTTTATACAACATTTCATATTTTGTATCATTTCCAAATTAAAGAGTCGACCAAAAGTAGACATAATTCCCATCTTGGAAATAAAATATAGGCGCACCACTTATAGAGAAATTAATTTTAATTTGTTAAAGACAAAAGAGAATCATTTTTGACCTAACAACATGCAAAACTAATTGTTTAGCTTTCAAAGTTGATACTTACTGTGATTGTAAAGATGTGGTAACTTCTTTGATCTCTTACCTGAAAAGAAAAGCAAAACGATTTTCTTAGACCATACGTTTAAATATATTCCCTTAAGTTGAGGAAATATTTATTCTGTTACTTGAAATGGCTTGAAGGGAGGAGACAAAATTGGTGGGACTATTTATGGAAAATTGTATTTTTTGGTGCAAAATCAAAAAAACCATTAGGTGACTTTTGTGAACTTTTTTTGTCCTTCTATTATTTTCACCGGGATACGGACAAAATCCCAAAATGACTTAAATACGTAAATGTTCAAAATCATGAAATGCCTTCGATTCAATAAATAAGAAACGAACAGAATCCAAAAATCCAAGACCCCAAAATAGCCACAATCTCAAAATGCCCAAAATAACGAAATGCCTTCCGAAGAGAACCAAATTCAACACAAAACAGCCGGACAAAGTTCCAAAGTCAAAAATCCAGAATCAGCCAAAGTCCCAAGAAGACTAATATATAAAAAATAGCAGATGAAAAAAGTCCCGAAATTCAGAATGTTGGTCCGAAAAACTCAAAATCACGAAATGCCCAAGTTTGCAAATGCCAAAATTCTAAAAAGTTTAAATCTCTTAATGCCCAATAACCTGAAATAGATGCTACCCAAAAAAGTGCAAAATCGAGAAATAGTCAAAAATCCCGAAATGCCTGATATTCAAGAAAAGACTAAGATCCAATTTCTGACGGACGGACTGAAACCCGAAATCAAAAATAACGAAATGACCACAATCCTTAAATGATCACCAAATTCCCCAAATGATCAGTATATAATAAATAATCGGGATTTGGTGTTTCAAGCGATCAAGAAATTCATTATTGAACAGCGTCCACTATGGAGCAGGATGCGTTTAGTCCTGAGTTCGGTTCTCTCTCCCTCTTTTTTATCTTTCATCCTTTACACAAGTCACTGTCGCAGGAAGTACAGAAGTTTTTAACAATCAAACCGTGATCAGTATGGATTGATCAAGTGTGTTGACGCCTGCCTGGAAGGTTAAGACTCAAGTTCTGAACTGAACCTGAAACTCGAAACCCTTCACGACCCACGTCCGTCGAGATGTGGATTATTTCTTCAAAAGTGCAGATTGCTTACAGTCGGCAACAGTGTCAACGTGCCGTGTCTCTGGATAAGGACGATTGATGTGGGCTGCTGTAGAAATTCCACCCAACTCCCTATGCAGATCATTCCCTTGTGTAAAGGTACACCTTCATCCTTTGACACACACTTCATATAATAACTAAAACCAAACTAAAGCAAGGTTTGATGATTAAATGGCAGAGAAACTAGTCTTCAATAGGAAAAGCAGTGCAAAACTTTCTCATTTAGACGTCTTAACATCATGTGCCCAGACCCTGAATATCTACCGGGCGCCAGTTAAGTAATTTTGTTTGAGGGTAAACTCAATGTAGACCAAGGCGCATCTGAGTGAATCCCAAAGCCCGAAGGAAGCTTTAAAAAATGAAGATGAAACGTCTCATACCCTCCGACCGCTACCTGGCCAGACCTCCGTCTCAGCAGTTACTACACCACCAAACCCAGTTTAGATTCCCTTCATAAGCTACTGAGTTTTGAGGCTTTCTAAAAATACATCCCTCATGCCTCCTTCTCTTCGTTCTCTCAAGGTCAAATTGTTCTGTGTCCACCCAGATATTAAGGAGAACTCCACGTTCACTCCAGGTGCCCTCAAATATCGATAAATCCCCGCCGCACACCCACTTTCGTTTTAAAATTGAGTTGTCAACTCCATTCACTTCGCATCGGCGGCGCTGCCATCAAAGCATCAGAATTTCGCGAATTGACATGTGTATCTTTCGCCTTAACGTCGACAGTGAGATACACAATTTCAATTACGAAACGTACTTACACATGCAGCCGTTAAAATAATCTCCAGCTCACAACAGGCTCAGGCCCGCTCTGCTTTTCTTCTTCACCAGCCATCAGTGTCATCTCCACCGAATTCTTGTTGGGTCCCCGCGCCACTCTGTAGTCCACCACATTCACCGCACCGTCATCATCTATTGACTTTTCCCGAATGGAATGCGAGGAAGTTTCGTTCGCATTTCTTCTCATGTCCTCATTCGCCGACAATGCCGCCGCCACCGACGCCGCGCTGTTCAGATCCCACACAGTGTATCGACTGTGATGGTGCCCATCCTACCCCACCCCACCGTCAACACCCCGCTTGCTTTTCCCGTTTCGTCCACAACCTGACACAATATCGATCTATCCCAGTGAATGTTTATCCACGCGGGCGTTTGTGTGAGTGCAAGAGCGTGTGTGCTTCCCCAAAGAATGCACAATTGATGCACAAGCCCTCGCGTATACGCTCACATTCACGGAGAAGTATCCAACACACATACACATAGGAGATGTTGGCGACGAGCATTCGCCAAGAGTATCCGCAAAAGAGACAAATGAGCGAAACGACGAACAAACCTCACTTCACATCCCAAACGAAAAGGGAAAAGGCAGAGCCAAGCCAAATAAAGGGAAAACCGACGACCGACGATGGGGGGAAAAGAAAATAATGGGACGACAGGCAGTGGTAGCAACAACAACAAACCGGAGCACAGCGGCATTTGCACGTTACAACCCGTGGCTGTCGTCTGTGCGCCTCTGAGATACTTTCGAGCTCGACACAAGATGCACTCGGCTTCCCTCTCATGCCACCAAGATGAGAGATTTAGTATCTCCAATGATAATTGTATGTTACATCTTGCCAGCAAGCAGGCAGGAGGGCAGGCAGCGTTTGCAACACTTGCAACCCCCCTCCATCCGATGTAAGTCGTAAAAATGAGCTATGACACTTGGAGGCCGACGAGGACAGGAGGAGGCATGCCAGCCAGATGCCAAGGAGCTCGAGCATCGCAAAAGAAGCACGATAACCAACCTGACTTGTTGCTTCCATCCCGGCAGGGGGCAGCCGCGGAACGGGGGAGGCCACGGACCAGATCAATATAAGGTGCCTGTACCCGAGCAACAACCGTACTTGTGGCAACAATAATTGTTATTATTCCTCTCTCTTCCTCTTCGTTTTTGTTTTTCCCTACCAAGCCCTGCCCCCTCCCCCCGCTGGGGCAGTGGCTATGTATGCGAAGGCACGTTTGAAGGGATTAAGTGCAGCAGGGTGGTCGCGGACGCTCTGGTTTGGTGAGATTTAATTTTTAGGACACGAAAGGTTCTGCTTTTGCACCCGCCCTCTCCGCCGTCTACCTTGTTATTCGCGCGGTTGATCTACACCAAATTGCTGGTCATAAAATGCAATCAAGCGCCTGGAACCATCATCTCAGCAACATTCACACTGCAGCCCAAGCGACCGGCCATCCAGCGGAGTGAAGGTATTAGCGATCCGAAAAGATTCCAGAAATAGTGGCGCGTCGCGGAACGCGCGGTGGGACGATATTTATTGCGGAATAGCACACGGTTCGCCTGTCACTTGTAATCTGGTGTCTGCATTGCTATTAAACTGGATGATGTGCTCGCTGCTGCTGCGACTGGTGGCCTCGCTTTTGTTGCTTTGGTTTTTTTTTTTGCTTGACTTGTTGGGCTGTTGCACGTTTGCTGCAGTCGTGGAGCTCTGCCAAACAATCGAAAGTCGTTTAGACGCGCTCTTAACGTCGCATTAAGGATGTGCGATGGAATTTATAGGAACGTAAGTTTGGTGAATTTTTATTTATTGAGTGATCCTTAAAGGCAGCGCAGCACTCCTTCTTAAGCGATTGTGATTGACATGATCTAGGTTTTTTCAAATGGACGCGTTAAGGTCTCAGGTTCATAAGTTTACACTTTATCAGTAGCGATCGGTCGATCGATGACGACCGTGCTGTCCGATCCTGTTTGTTCACAAAGCTAATCAAGCGAATCTGATGGATGATGCTTAAAACGTAGTCAGGCCGTGGCTGAGGGAGAAAAGCATTCGAAGTAATTTGAAGCAAAAGGAAATATATCGCCATTTGATTTAGGGCTCAAATCGTAATAAAAGTAAGCGGATAGCGTTATAGAGTGAAGACCATCCAGTGGACCAGGCTTAGTTATCGACACTTCTTAATAAAGCTGGTGTTTGGAGTAAGCTTGTAGCAAGCATCAACCAGATCAGATGATTTGTGAAAGGAAGACAAGACAAGAGATGCCTGTCATATGCTTCCCTTCACAAAATACGCCATAATCGTATTGCCATTCTCTTTTCAAGGCCTTAGTTTCACTAGCTTAATAACAGTTAATAGTCACGTATAAGTCAATCATCTTGCATCAAGACTCAAGTGATATTCACTGAGCAAGAAATTTGCCAAACAACGGCTTCTAGTAGGCACAATAGTGCCTAAATAACGCCTACACTTAAACCACCTTAATCTATATTCTTTATTCTTTATTCTATATTTTTTATTCTATGTTGTATATTCTATATTCTATGTTGTATATTCTATATTCCATATTCTATATTCTATTTTTTATTCTATGTTGTATATTCTATATTCTATGTTGTATATTTTATATTCTATATTTTATATTCTATATTCTATATACTATATTCTATATTCCATATTCTATATTCTATATTCTATATTCTATATTCTATATTCTATATTCTATATTCTATATTCTATATTCTACATTCTATATTCTATATTCTATATTCTATATTATATATTCTATATTCTATATTCTATATTCTATATTCTATATTCTATATTCTATATTCTATATTCTATATTCTATATTCTATATTCTATATTCTATATTCTATATTCTATATTCTATGTTCTATATTCTATATTCCATCACATCTCATACCGACAATCGGCGAAATTCCGGTACCCTGCTCCGAGAATTCATCAAAGTCACACATTGTCAGCTGGCTATGGGAGCAGCACCGCACATCCATTCCCCTCTCCCTCTGGCACCGATAGCGACTTTGATTTAATGTTTCAATTACCTACTGCCCGAGCACAACGACGACACAGCCAGAGCGTTGTCTGCGATGAATGTGCGTTGCACCACCGAACACATATGCGCACCGTTGTCCTGGATGCTCCTGAACGTCCTTCGGTTAACCGATATCATTAGTTTCATTTTTTGCTCTCTGCTTGCCGGGCATTTGTCGCTGGGAGAAAGTGCACACGAGCGCATTATATCGCCATCGACATCATCATCATCATCATCATCATTGTGGTCGTCGTCGTTGTCTCCATTGCACGCAGCTTCACCATCCCCACAAGCAGCGGGTTCATCATCATCATCATCGCCGACGTCATTATCGCCAACATCGCATGCCTTGGAGTCCAGAAGGTTCAATGACAGCAGCGCTCGGTGGAATTAAGTGGTTGATGCCAAAAGGCATCCACTCCACACTACTGGTACGCAGCGGCGACGGCAGTGTGTGCGTGTGACAGAGCGTCTAACTACGCAGTGTCTCTACTCGAGTTTGTGTGTGTGTGTGCGTCTGGGCTTTGCAGGCGGGTGGAATGGTGTTAACTGCTTTTTCAATTTGAAATTCGCTCAACCCAGTTTTTGCCGCCGCCAGAGACGTTCGGCGCTGCGCACTGTGCCTGAGGTACGAGCACCAACACACGCGTTGCACATTCCATAAGATCACAGAGTGTACCTACACGAGTAACGGCGACCTCGGCAGTTGGTAACTAGTGTGCAATGCAGGTTCTCTAAGATTCAGTTACACTTTCCAATTAGCCGCATCACGGTGCGTTTGTGTGCGTCCTCGTGGAGTGGAGCAACGACAACTATCGGTTGTTGGCGTGGTGGTTTCTTTGTTCGTAGCGCACACACATACATGATCGGACTTTCATTCCGAATTCCAATGATTCCAGGGGGGGCCTTCCAAGAGTGACGATCGTCAGTAGAGGTTTTCGGAGTCTAGTTTGTTGTTGCTTGTCGGAGTGTGGAAGACGTGTGTGCCCCTGTGGAACGAACTGATGCGGGTCTGATTGGTTTGAGTTGAGTGTAGGGAGTGTTGCCAGCGTGAGTTTGGGAGTACTTGCCAAGGTCCTTAAGCAGCTGTTGCCTTAAATGTGGGCAGGGACACATATTAGATTTGTGGGCGTTATTTCAAACAACTTTCTTAACTTAGGGTCCAAGAGATGTAATTCAAATTCTGGTGTTCGTTATGGGAGACGCAGTGCGGAGTTACAGGGTGAATTTCTCCGGGCAAAGACCAGTTAATGACCAGTCAAATAGCAACAAATTATGACACCAAATATTCACTCCACAGACAAATTACCCATCACTCCGAACAATGCTACCCATTTCAAAATCAAACCGCAAGATGAATAAATTCGTGATGCGAGCTAATTTCTCTTATCGCAGACAGCAACCACTTAGAGAAAGAGAGCAGCACGTGTGAGTTTATGAAGAACCGCAAGCGACATTAAAGGACCACTGCAACTGGACCGTCACGCGCCGCCACCCAGTTTATTGGCACGCCAATCCCATCATTCACCTCCCGTCCCGCCGGCATCCCAATCGACTGGGAGACATGCCCATACGCAGAGGAGGAGTGAAGGAAAACTTTTCCAAGCCAAATTGAAAACTGTTTATTCACGGTCATAATTTACTTCACAAAAAGGATGCACAGATCCTTCTGCATACCACCGTAGATTCACATCCCGGCGCAATATTTTCTCAACCACACAACCTAATTTCCCTCGTGAAAAGGGTGGTGGGCAGGGGGGGTTGGACAGAACAAAAACGACGAATGAGAACCTCAGAAGTTATGCATCCAGTGAATAAAAATCCATTTTTGAGCCATCCCTTCCGTCCTTCGTCCGGGAAGACAAAAATCCGTGGCATGCAGCCAACTTGGAATTCCACGAAGCATGTGGCGAGGACATCGGGGCAACGAAAAAGGTTCTTCACGCAAGGGATACGATGTCCCGTCATTTGTAGGATGATGCTCGATTTTTGTCCGGGGACACATTCCTTCCCCTGCCCCGCAGTCTGTCCAGAAACATCCATCCGTGGCTCGGCTCGAGGCAATGGGTTGCAAGCATATCAAAGCTGTCTTCCAAGATGTTTAACAAGTACTCGTGCAGACACTTTGTTCACCCAACAACCGTTTTCTTTTTTTTTGTCCTGTGTCACTGACATTATGCTGGACGGGAATGCAGATTGCCAGGAGAAGTCACTGGGAATCTGCCCACCAGCCAACTCGGTGGCATCGATTCAAATAATCACATTGACCACCGTTGGCCACCGCAGTTGGGCCAACTTTGAGACGTACGTGGAACAAATATGATAATTCTGGCATATTTTCCGGGACACTACCCCACTTGCCTCTCCTGGCACAGGCTAATACCGAGTCCTGTTGGATAAATTTTCGATAAGCCATTAAAGTTGAAACGAGTCTCCCTTTGAACGAGGACCGACAGCGACGAGGACTACGGCAGCATGGGAGTGTGTGATAATTGTTTCAAAATCTTCACCAGTTTCCGGTCAAATGGACACGTTTTGGGAGTTGCTGAGAGGGGCGAGAAGTGGTTGAATTTGCCATTAGGAAATCTTGAAATTGATCGGAGAAATCTGCTCCTGACTGAATCTCTAATGACGCAGAAGACTAAATTGAGGAAGAAATTGAATGGAGACTGAGTTACTTATGCGGACCGAGAATGTGCTTCTTTATTGTAATTACATTGCTCTGATTTAACTTTGAAATTTAATAGTCATCTGGCTTGCAGAGAAGTACACATTTTCCTGTGATTCAAGATGTTTCTGGGTCATATTTTTGTTGCTCCGTAAATTGGGCACGGCAACAAAGCAGAATTGGGTGCGGAGACAGTTCACGTGACGATTGCATTTTCGACGAGCTGCTAGATTTTTTTTTTTTTAAGATCGGTCTACTGTTCTTGAATCCTGCCAATTTTACCATCGATCTTCTGTCACGCGTACGAAGTGAGAACACCAGATGCGGGCACTTGTAGTAGAGCCATCAAAAATTACTTCAGACTTCAGCGTGTTCAAAGTGTGATAAAGTTCACATCCTGCCTCCCCCTTACTCTTGTTGTCCTTTCTCGCCGTGAACTCGTAAAATCCAAAGTGTTGTGCGTTAACCGTCTGCGTGCTGGTCATTCCGCAAATAAGTGTCATTCGTCGTTTCACTGTCGTACTTGTCGATCGCGTCATCACTCATTAGTGCACTCTACTAAGCAGAACAATAGCAGGTACCCGCAACATTGAACATCTTCACCGCAACCATTTCACCAACCACAATCCAGTACTCCTGCAGATCATCACCATAGATCCTTAATAAACAAGGTTGGATTAATCCAGACCGAGTATTTTTATCTGTCTGATCGTCCTGCTTCCAGATCATCTTAAGGGTGTCCCAACAAGAACGTAAGTTTAAATTTGACGCCATTCGATTTACGATTGTCTGACATTTAAACAATTATTATTGTTTGTTAGTAGAAGGTATAAGGTTAATAAGAATGGAGCGCTACACGAATGAACAACGCATTCTCATTGTGAAATGGTGAAAGTTTTTCGGCTACAGTTCGCAAATTGCGATCAATTTGGGGTTACAATAATGTTCCAAAAGAGTCAACTGTAAAGCGATTAATGGAACAATTTACTGAAACTGGGTCTGTACCTGATGTAAAGACAACAACACGCCTTCGACCAGGTCGCTCAAACTCCATCCACCATAATTCGACACCGAGCTCAGCAAATTGATGTTTCTAAATCCACTATGCAGCGAATTTTGACGAAAGATTTGCATCTTCATGCATACAAAATTCAATTCACTCAGGAACTGAAGCCAGCTGACGAGGCCTATTTCCATCTTGTTGGCTTCATCAATAGGCAGAATTGTCCCATTTGGGGCAAGGAAAATCCTCGAGTGATTCACGAGAAGCAAATGCATCCTCAACGTGTCACTTTGTGGAGTGGATTTTGGGCTGGAGGATTTTTTTTATGAAAATGAGTCAGGTCAAGCGCAAACAGTCAATCGTGTTCGGTATCGTGAAATGATAACCAATCGTTTTCGTGCCTAGAATTGAAGAAAGTAATGTGGAGGGGATGTGGTTTCAATAAGACGGCGCCACATCTCATACAGCCAGGGAAACAATTCAATTGCTGCATCAGTCATTTCCCGGTTGTGTTATTTCGCGTTTTGGAAACCATAATTGACCGCCTAGATTTAGCACCATTTTTTTTTGGAGCGTATGTGCCAGCAAAGCCGCGGCGACCATTTGGCCGATGTGTTGTTCCACATAATAAAGAATTCACGATTTTTTTAAATATCTGCATCTTATTTAAAATTTAATTGGTGGGACACCCTTTATTTCAACCACTCGTTTTCACATAGTCCAACGTGTCTGCGACTGCATTTCGATCTAGCCCTCCTTGTGTGATACCGTCATGGGGCTTACGGAGCTTATGGCCAACCCGCTTTCATTTGCTGAAGCGAATTTTCTTGTGAATTGGTACCTTTTCCACCGACTCTAACAGGAGGGTGGTTGTAATAAGGTTGGCCCAGAAAACGCGCATGATCTTCTGAAGGCTAAGATTGATGATTACCTGTAGCGCTCGAATTTTTCACGAAGTCGCATTCCCCAAATATATAGAACCACTGGCTTAAGTGATTGTTGTAATTTTATCTGATTTCAGAGAGGCCAAGTAGTGTTCAAACTCTTCACATAGATGCGCTAGTGTCTAGCATCCATATTCCTATGCGTGATCCATTTAATCAGCATTCTTATTTTCTTTCTTGCCTTTAGACTCAGAATTTTATTGACTAAGTGGTCGCCGTGGCATAGTGGGTAAGTGCATCGACTTACACGCCAAGGTCAGAAATTTGCGACCCGGACAGAACACCTCGCATTTTTCACGACACCACCTCTATCCTGGTTTTTGACACTCAAACAGTATTAATTGTCTGTGAAAAGATTCTCAAATCACGACATTCGGAATTTGCCAAGAACTGATGGTCCCTTCTACTCGTTTGTCAACAAGAGCGCACAGAAAACGAGTAGCTGAAGCAGAACTGCGCCCTGATCCCTTGTGGGCTGTAGTGTCACTCAAATATTATTAAGAGGCCCAAGCACACTTCCTTGTGGTGCGTCAGCGGAAACTCCTTCCGTTCCGTTTCCATATCCAAACGATAGAACAGATTCCCGAGGTATGAACCAGAACATCTAGAATAAGTAGGCAAGTGAGTTAAGAATAGACGGGAAATTGGTGCACATGAGTCTACCGGTTTTTTAGGCAGGTGTTGATAAAGGAAGATCGCCCTCGATGTTGAAAAGTTATTTCACCCTGTATCGGTCGACAGCGCGTCATTGGCGGAATAAGGTGGCACTGATGATCGAAAAGGAGAGGCTATGATTAAATCATCCCTTCTACACACGTAAACGTGGTTCCAATAAGGACTGTAAGGCATTTCTCACTTTTAAATTATCTCCAAAAATTGTACTTTTAAATGCAACCGAAGCAATTACGAAATTCGACGCCATTCGTTAGGTCCAAAACGAGCAGGCATGCTCTTCTTCTTTCCATGGCGGTGCAGTCAGGGATGAACCTGGGCATCAACCAATATGCTGCTTCAGCTAGAGCGATCTCTAACTAACTGCTTCTAGTTGTGCACTCTTAGTTGGTTGAAGTCCTTCTTCACTTTTGGGCGCCATCTTAACCTAGCCTAACTGATGCCGTCCTCTGTTGCGTTGTCCCAATGGCTCAGATTCGAAGGTTTTTCAGGCCGAAAGAGTGGTATCCAAATGCTCTACATGGCCTTACCATGTTGTATCAGAAGACGCTTGACTGTTCGTCTTTGAATCCTCTCCTCCAAACGCCATCAACGCAAACAGCGGCAAAAATTGCTCGTAAAACTTTTCTCTCGGGAAGACTAAGGACTTCCTCATTACTTTTTCCGTGCCGTAAAGAAGGACTGGGATGATCAAGCTGCTGTACCAACCCAGCGTAGCCCCTTGAGAGAGGGCTCTGTTACTCAGTTGCCTCTTAAGTCGAAAAAAGCATCGATGGGCAAGAGTGATTCTGAGTTTGAGTTCGGTCCCTATTCACCCCGGACCCGAGGTAAACGAAGTCCGAAGCTTCTGCTGCCTAGTGGTACGCTCTGTCCGAGACGTTGATGTTGTGCGACCTTCCTTGGTGATAGCATATACTTCGTCTTGCCTTCATTAACCACCAGACCCATTTTAGCCGTTTCCCTCTCCCTCTCCCTGTCACTCTCCCTCTCCCTCTCCCTCTCCCTCTCCCTCTCCCTCTCCCTCTCCCTCACCCTCTCCCTCTCCCTCTCCCTCTCCCTCTCCCTCTCCCTCTCCCTCTCCCTCTCCCTCTCCCTCTCCCTCTCCCTCTCCCTCTCCCTCTCCCTCTCCCTCTCCCTCTCCCTCTCCCTCTCCCTCTCCCTCTCCCTCTCCCTCTCCCTCTCCCTCTCCCTCTCCCTCTCCCTCTCCCTCACCCTCTCTCTCTCTCTCTCTCTCTCTCTCTCTCTCTCTCTGTCTCTCTCTCTCTCTTTTTACTCTGTAAACGAGCTTGGATCTATGATTTTCGTTAACAAATCACTGTTCGAATAGTCAACTCCAACTAGGTCTCCTCTTCCGCCAAAATCATTTCGTTGCAGCAAATCCAGTTACCAAGCAGCCGGTTAGTCATTGAAGCCATCAATTACAGCAAATACAGCAGGTTACGTAAAGACGTGCACAAGCATACAAAGTTGCACATGATCTGCGAAAAGTCACTCTGACCTTTATCTCTTTCATTTCTAACGGCAATGCGAAGCGATCTGTGAGCTGTTTGAAGAATTTATTTCAGTTCCCTGCCTCGTACACATCCAATGTACTCGTGTGTGTTTCTTTGCCTTTATGTGACATTGATAAGACCTTGCATGCAAACAAAGGGCACACTGTGACTCAGATCACAACTCGTTCGGCGCATTCGACTTGCACTTGCCCCTTCGTCGCTGCCGCGGTACTTATCGACTTCCCTTCCATCTGACTCACGATCAAAGCACTCAACTCATTTCCAGTAGCAGCTGCAACAGTCTATCGGACAGAATCGATTATCTGTCCTCCCTCGTCCGTCGTACGAGGAACCTTCGCACTTCAATCACCATCTCAATCCATTATCGTCGTCGAGTGAGTCCTTCATTTGGCGAGACAAATTTTCACAGATACAGATACCACTCGTAGGCCTTATCATCACCGCGGCGCGACGACGGTATAAACATTCGGAGTGCGTGTTACATCAGGGTTTTCGCGTGAACAAGAGCAACGCACCGTCATCGTCGACCGTGCGTCGGTTGTCGTCAGCAGCGGTGGTGGCGGCGACGGCGGGCGGTTGTCGTCGGCCACAGACTCTAGGGCGTCTACGGACAACCGATGTATTCTGTGAATAATTGACCGCACCTCTCATCGCAGATGTTGTGTATCTAGAATCGTTAATGACGAATTCAAATGCCAGACAGAATGATTGTGAATTTTGCTCGAAAGTCTGGCATACGTGGCCAGTCAGGCGAGCAGCAGGTTTTGCTTGTGTATGCTCATTACTTGGATGTGTCGCAAATTGAATTATGCCAGACGTTGCTTGGAATGTCCTCCAAAAGGGACTTTGATTGGGGACGAGGTCGAGCTGATTGGCAACGTTCTCGTTCGGACGTTTATTTGATTTGAGGGGAATCCTCCCGATTCCTTGGAAATAATTTCGAAATGTCTGTTTGCCCATGGATCCTTTGCAAAGACGTATTCGCGCGAAAATTGTCTGAGCATCACTTCCAGTGGCTGGGCACTTCCAAAACGCACAAATTCATTTCCTTGGCATTCGTCATACATCCTCTCACACTGCTGTGCGTTTCCCGTGCCGCCACGAGGATCAACCAACCATCCCAAGGGCTGACCTACATTCCACGCTCTTGCCTGTGCGCCAATTCACAAGTCGTTAAGCAACAGCTTTGGCAAAATGCAAACACAAGACGCCTTCCCATGCCGGCCGTGCCCTGGCGTATCTTTCGCTCAAATCTGAGCTCAGATACGACCGAAATGATTAACTGTTTCAATAACTTCTCCCATAATCCGGATCTGCTGCACCAAGCCCGACTTTTGCCACCGCCGCCGCCGCCGTCAAACGTCGTTTTCGTTTGTCTCAAAGACAAAAGGCCCTGCAGCGCTCAGAGACCTCTCTCGCGCGGCGCATTTAATGGATGTATCTCAATTAGTTTAAACCGTCAAAACGAGAGGAACACGATTTCTTGCACACAAGCAACTAATTAACCTCATTCCGAGCGCAGCGCAGCGGCAGAAGCGGGGTCATCCGTGGGTCGTGTACATTTTGGCGAACCTTCTGCCGAAAAGATTCCCACAAACCACCGAACACGGCTGTGCTTACGCGAAGCGCAAGAGGGCCTCTCTTGCGTCATCAACCACTCACACGGATGCACAGTGCATCTTTAAAGCGAAACTGCAGACAAGAGAGTGCACTCAGCGGCGGCGGGCAGCGCATCGGTGGCGTTGGCGACGACGACGATGGTGCCTGCCTCAAGGAGTAATTCTAAGAGCTGTAAGAACGCATACAGCCTGTGTTTTGGATCTTCACCGTTAACCATGCCAATGTTCCAGACCTCTCCAGTCGCACACAGACTGAGAGGAGCTGTGCGACTTTGATGGCATTACAGTTGCCCACTCACCCATTAGGGTCCTCCGTCTGGGGGTGGAAAAATCAATAAGAGCCACCACTTACCTGGAAGGCGGAGGGCGTACGCGATAAGACAACTACAAGACGTGACGTTCACGGCGGTGGGGGAGGAAGAATGGAGTGGCGGAATATTAAATTATTTTCAAGTCACAAAGGGGGCGACGGATGCAGATGGAGGGCTCTTGATGTGGAGCTCCTTCAGACGACGACAACGACGACGACGAGTGACGCAATGAGTCTGCTGGCTGTCAGCGTTGCAGCCGGCGAAAAATTCACAGCAACACGTCTGGTCATTGTCAGTACCACACCCTAGCCAGGCACAAATCGGGAGCAGCAGCTTTCGCCGGGGGGCGAGCGTTCGAAGCATGCGTCACGGTGAGTTTCTGAATAAATCAGCGTCGCCTGGACACTGACGCATGATCGCTGGTATGCTGGACGTGGGACAAATCGAAACTAGACGTGGCATAGAGGTGCCGTTCTGTGTGTGGCCACGTGAGTGAATTGCTTCATTTAGCGTGGGTTTTCATTGAATTCCCTTTATGTGCGTCAGAGGCATTATCTTGGACAGAGACTGGAGACTGGGGTCATATGGATCTTAGAGAAAGGATTTTGCTTTGTTGAAGCGACTACAGCTGGTAACAAAACCTTGGGGCTAGAGAGGTCTGTTAACGTGAAGTTCAGGATTCTCTGACGCCACACAAAAATGGAAAGAGGAATGACTTCGTTTTGAGTCCTCCTTGGTTACACGCATACGGTGGGAAAAACTACAGGATAGTGGGGTGCGGTAAAAACTTGCACGGCTCATATCCGCTAGGTTTGAGCTAATTCCACTTCTTCCATTGCATGTAGCAGAAGACTGACGACTGTTTTCAACAGCTGTCTTTATCGCTGTGGAGCAGCTTGGTGTGGCGGCTGGTGTGGAGAAAAGATCTGCGTGGTATAAAGCATCCGAAGTTCAAGAAGCTGTCAGAAAAAAGAAGAAGACCTACCGAGCATCGATTCTCTTGGGGGACTCTGCTTCAGTGAAGGGTAAACCAAGGCGGGGAGAGCTTGAAAATTGGTTTTGCGAGCAGCCAAAGAACTGATTTCAAGGACTTCGACGAGGAGTTGAAAAGCGGCCATAGATCGCCGGTTAATAAGAACAATTTTCATCATCATCCAGGAAATGCAAAGACGGTGTGCTTCCTTCCAATGAGGTGGACATCTTCTGGGATGGAGGAAGGACTTTTCGGAGCTGCTCAGTCCCAAAAAGGGGGCCGAAGTTGAGAGGCTTGCGCTGGAGTGGGGTGGAGAAAAGTTCAGCGATAGAGGAAGTCACTTTGACGATTGAATCGGTATAAATTGACATGTCCGCCGGTGTGGATGAAATTCATCCGAAAATGCTAACACCGACGGGTAAAGATGGGCCTTGTGCCCCTCTGGTGTCATTGAAAATGTGGCGAGACACCTTGCGATTGACAAACTGAAGTGGGTGTTCTTCTTTTCAATAAGTGGGGAAAGAGAGAGCGCTCCAGGTAAGGTTTACGTTGAGGTGTAAGAGGCCCGTTGTTAAGCTATGATTGATTCCAGATTGGGGAAGGATCAGTACGGCTTTCGTCCCGGCAGAGTTGCCTACCTACTTCTCACCCTAAGAATTTGTTTCACTCTAAAGCTGGTCCCAAGACCTGACTCTCTACAACGGGCGAATGAAGAAAGATCAGTTTATGACGACGGGTTCAAGGGAGATTGGCTTCCACGGGAAAAGTGAATTGCTTGAAATTTTCCAAATTGAAGAATCCATATAAAGTGTAGCCAGGCTGCTGCATGTTTACCTTCTAATTTAGAGGAAATAGATAAGATGTAGCGGTTGGTGTAGGCCTGGCTTAAAAAATTGCAGTTTTCAACTTTGTCAAGAACTATCCGCCGTACAGAGACCCCGTAGAGGTGAATTGGTCTTACAACTAATCTGTAAAACCTGATGAAGACAATACTTGCATCCAATGCAGTCCAAGAGAGCTGTCAAGAGCTCTTTAAAATGGTCTTTGATGTTGTGTTTTGTTTACGATGTTGAGGCCCAAGGATTTTCGTCCTCAAGCCTATTTAGAACAGAAAAGATCGCCTTCAGCTCTTTGTTGTTATGGGCTTCCTCAACATTAAGAAAGGGAGAATGAGTAAATTCCAAAACGTGGCCGGCTTAATGGGGAGTAGGGTTCGATCGAGCGTCTTATTACCTCCTTAAGAGTTGAGAAAAAAAAGGCTGAGGCGTTTCAGACATCTTGTGGTCATCCTCCATTGGGGCTACACAAAGCAGCTTATATTCTTTTATGCCTTCAAAGCGAATGAGTTTAGCCTTACAAAATATCTATGAAGTGAGAATACGTCGGTAGCGTCTCATCTCCCATATAAGACTCGATTTATGAATACATGATTTAAGATCACATCTGTAACCCTGCAGTTAGTGTCAACGGAGTCACTGATGAAACCAAAAAACCATCATGGCGGCTACCACCCTCAGGTGTTGAGGGAACTTAAATGGAAGTGACAGCTTAAACAGAGGCTATATTTTGGTGCCAGGGCAGGTCAGGAACTTCGTCTAATTCTGACCGGTCGCAAGTCCCCTTGTGGCAGTATTGTAGTGGTTGTTGTTTAATACCCAAACTCGCGGCCAGAGCCGAGGTACAAACATCTACAGTACTGAGTAATCGAAAGCAGTTTTGTTAACCCCACTGACTGGGGCCAGGCGGCTATGGAGACTTTCCCGGCTGAGTGTGGAGTTGCATTTCAATCGGATGCCATGACCCATAGAACCGCAGAGGTATTAGAAAAGCCTCCTTGCCCACCAAGACGGAGCAATTGTCGTTCAAGCATGAACTCAATTTGGTACTTGGACAACTAGGGCGTCTAGTCTCTTGGGAAAATGTAATGGCTGTAAAGGCAAATCCTTCATCCGTGGTATCTTGTGGAATGTCAATAGAAAGCTGTATTCATTTTAAAATATCGTATTGTTTTGTTGAATTCTGCGTCTGGTTCCAAATGGCTTTCTTCTACACTTCAAGTCTTTAAGTCTAAGTGACTAAAACCCTTAATCCACACCAACACTCTTATGTTTTCTAGAAAATGCCGGCAACTAATAATCACGACGGATGTGTACTTCCTCATTCCATTGCCAAATACTCTTATTAAGAATTTCTGAGAAATCTCATCTCCAGTCTATACCTCCATCGAAGTTACACCCCGACATTAAATTGCACCAAATGTTGGCTTTAAAGAGGGTAAGGGTAGGCGATATCCTCCCTTTCAAGTGGGTCCTCCTAAAGCCAAACTTAATAGAGGAGCCCCCCGTCGATGTTATTGCACATTCAAAGGTGATTGAACCACTTTCGGGAGCCTTACGCCTCATGCTTCATAGCTCCCCCTCAACAGTTGCTCAATGTGTGGCAGCACAATTCACGACGGGAATCGAAAGAGCAAATGCCCCGCATGGCGGTTGCCAGAATTCTAGAATTATTCATTGCCCTTGTCCGACCTCACCTTCCTGGCGGTCTATCCACACGCATAGCGACAAGTCCACCCACCCATTGTACGGCAGTATGTATCGCACATGTAGCAGCGACAACGATGGCGGCGACCTACACAGGACACAGGGGACGTCGTCGTCGTCGTCGTCTAAATTGTCTGCTTGTTATGCTTCCGTTTTTTGTTTTGTTCGCCCTCACTTTGCCACGAAACTCAATGTCGCACACGGACTGCGGCCACCACCCGCCAGCGTTATCCTCTCTCTCGGCAGACTGATGTCAAGGACGGTATCGTAACGCTGCTCGCTGGAAATCAGCGTGAGTGGGGAAACACAATTCCCATACCTTCCAACTCGCTGGGGAGCGGGTGGAGCGGGTTCTTGTGTTTTTCTTTTGTATTGACGCCCGTGTCGCCGTTAAAGCAAACATCTGCGTCATAATTATTTAATTGCCTCAAAGCTGCTGTGACACACATTCGCCAAGAGTTGGTCGTTGTATTGGTCACTGGGGCCAGGTTGGCACCTATTCCCTGTGCCAGCTGGGGACTGAGTTTGAATCAATGGTCTTGGCGCTTTCGAGTCATTGGAGGTTAATTGTGATTAGTCATCAACGACGGCGGGGGAGAGAGTTCTCGTCTCTCTCCCTCTTTCCTCCGCTTGTCTTGAGGTCATTGTGCCCTACAAAGCCACCGACGTCATTGTCGTCATACGCCAATTTTCCTCGTCATCATTTGAATTCATTCCGCACAATAAAATTGCATTCCAAACCTAATTACCTCGCGGCATCACTTTTGTCGCGATAAAATCACCCCTCCCAGCCAGGAGCGACCCACTACCGCCACAGCAATCTGCAGTAGCAGCGCTTCACATGCCATCTGTGCCGAACAGAATGCGCCGCGCGGCAAGAATTTATTTGAGGCGAAGCGCGATCTAAAAATTCCAATTGCCACTCCTCCGGCTGCAGCGAGCACGGCACGGCTCTGGCACTCCATCCCAACGAACAGCAGAGGCTGGCCGGTAAATGCCACTCGCATGATTCATCCCCTAGATGGAATCGAGTCCGTTGCACACTGCAACATGCTGCACAAGCGTGCATATGCGAAATGTTGAGGCAACAGGCAATTTCGGTGGACAGCCGACTGACGACCTGTCACTCTGGCCTAGAAGACCTGAATCTGTGGCGGCAGTGCTCAATGCGAAATTCCTGAGTAACTACTTGGATGCGCTATAGCTGGCGGTGACGACCAAAGTCGAATGCACGCGAAAGGCAGTGACTTCAGGGAATCATCGCCGGGATGATGAGCTCATCCGCACAATTGACCGACTAATTTGCGTGAGTTTTGCCAGAAAGCCTCGCCGGCAGCTCGCGTGTGAGGGAAACGAAAAGCGGTTGCTTTTGAAATTGATGCGAATTCAAGATCCGGGACGCCCTGTGGGACTTCAATCGGGTGCGAAGTCGATTGAGCGGATGATCTGCATGCATTCGCCCCACTTTCGCTTCCTGTTTGCAGTGCAAAACGAGTACTCGTGGATTGCTGTGATTCATGCCACGAGAAGGAGTGAATCATTTTCAGACAGTGATGAATGGCTCTCTACTTACGTCGCTCCTCGAGAGTGGGGATCTGCAATGAATTTGAGTGATCGATGCAAAGTGAAAATCGTCCTTACATCCGGCCTATCTCCCACCCTCACTCAAACATATCAAAGTGCAAACAAACCTACGACGTAGATCCCAGAGAATCGAATCACAAACAAACACTTGGATGCCTCACAGCGCTGGGGCAATGATAAGGCGCACCATTATCAGGTCTATTTATTAGGAATTTCTTTGAATTTTCAAGTCGACGATAGGTCGGGTTGGGTTATCGTGACAGATTCCTCATTATTTCATTTCTAACACGCATGCAGTCACGGTTACGATTAGACGCAGGTCAGAGCACAATTCCTCATGGGGGACAGGGATTACCATGGCGATACAGGGCTCGATGAGCTTTGATTTCTAAGGAAATCACACATTCATCTGCGGCCGATTGCGTGAACGGTGTTAAAATAATCCGTTCCGGGCTGAAATTTATGTGTGTCATCAGAGAGGCGGCGGAATTGCGTCGCAGATAAGGAGTGTGATATTGACTAGGCACCCATTGCATTGGAGGTCTACGGAACCAAGTGTAGAATCGGAGATTCTTGAGAGATCAAGCAGTGGTGTAGAGGGTCAGTCTTTTAGACAAGGCGACGCACTGTCATGTGACTCCTTTAACCCACAAGTCAACACCAGAGGCACGATCTTCCAAAAGTCCGTTCAACTGCTAGCTTACACCGACGACATCGACGTGATTGGACGAACACAGCGAGCCGTCAATAAGGCGTTTGCTGGCATTGACGCGGAAACGGCTTAAATGGGTTTGGCGATGAATGACGGCAAGACGAAGTGTATGCTGTCACCAAGGAAGGTCGCACGACATTAACGTCTCGGACAGAGCGTACCACTAGGCAGCAGAAGCTTCGAACTTCGTTTACCTCGGGTCCGCGATAAATAGAGACGACGACATTAGTACCAAAATCAAACTCAGAATCAATCATGCCAATCGATGCATTTTTTGGTTTAAGGGGCAACTGAGTAACAGAGCCCTCTCTCAAGGGGCTACGCTGGGTTGGTATAACAGCTTGATCATCCCAGTGCTCCTTTACGGCGCGGAAACTTGGAGGTTACTAAACGCGGATGAGAAAGCCCTTAGTCTTCTCGAGAGAAAAGTTTTGCGAGCGACTTTTGGCCCTGTTTGTACCCGGTCAAACGCTTTCAGATACAACGCCTAAGATGGCTAAACCATGTAGAGCGTATGGACACCACTGCTCCGGCCCGAAAAGTCTTCGAATATGAGCCATTGGGACAACGCAACAGAGGACGGCCTAGGCTAAGATGGCGCACAAAAGTGGAGAACGACCTCAACCAACTTGGAGTGCGCAATTGGAAGCTGAAGAGACGTATCGGTCGAGGCCCCTTTCAACCCTGGCCTGTAGCGCCACAAGAAGAAGAAGAGGAGATTTATCGATTTCCCGGTGTTTGCAGCACTTGAACGTGTCGAAGATTGGATTGGGGGTCAAGTGATCCTCATCATCCCTCCGATCTTCAAAGCACCCCTTTTCCCGGCACAATTACCCTCCAAGATGACCCACATTTCCACAACACCAACACTTCCAACGCTCTTCAAACACCCACAGAGTGTAAACAAGAAACTTTGTTACTGCCATTCATTGCGCATCATTCAGCTCGTTCGGAAGTTTCTTAATTTCTGACTTCGTTCTCTTTTTGATTTGCGATTGTATCTACATTGTCCGCGACAACAGCAATGACTTCTATTGTATCCTCCCAGTTCATCAGCTCATCCAGCAGCACTGCCGGCAACAACAATGATGCTGGTGCGATGAAGAAAGTTTTTAATTGTAAAACAGACACTGTGCCACGTCTTCTGACGCACCACAAACACACAACCCCACAGACCGGCAGTCGTACAGTGCCGCCCTCCGCCTCGCCGCAAAGCGCAAACAGTTTGCCTATTCAAGGCGAAGTTTTCTTACGTCAACACTTAATGAGAAAGTTCATAATCTCGTACGTAAACGTCTCTCCAACATGGCTTAATCCCTTTTGTCCTTCTTAGCTGTAATTGAGTTTATTCATCTATTCCTCGGTGCGGTGCTGGTGGTGGCGCTGTCGTCACCTTCCCTCATACTCCGCCGTGAGTGATGAGCAACCTGTTGACAACCCTTTTCCGTTCACCTAGTTTGTTTCGGTTTCGCCCGCCGGAAGACAATGTTATGGGACTCAGTCCTCATCGAAGATCCACACGGGGAGTCTGAGGTCTGCAGTGCGCAGCCTCATTTCGGTAGACAGGTGTGGGATAGCGGACAAGTCCCAATGACAACTTGGAGGTAAGATACACATCTCCAGCAGGTGGGTGGACAGGGGTGTTATCTGGAAAATAGTTTCCGTCCGTCCGTCCATTCGTCTGTCTGTTTGTCTGCTGCTCGCACACACGTCTCGTGTAACATGAGCCTCAAAAGAGACATTTTGCAAATTACAATCCTCAGGTTGCTCATCACAACGGCGACGTGAAGGTTACGGGGGTCTCCACCTCTGAGGGCGTCTGTGCGCTGCGTTGCGCTGCTATGTCCTCTCGTCGTCAACATTTCTTTTTTCATTTTTTTTTATTTGTGTTGCTTTGTCTTCGGTGGGTCGAAAGCGCTGCTCGTGTTGCCCATTTCAACGGCGGCGGCGACGACGTTGGTATGGTGCCGAGGTCGTCGTCATGGTTGCCTCTGTTGGGCGTGTATCTACAAACCTGTGCATTCGCTCAGCTGTCGAGTAGGGGATGAATATCATCAGAGGTTCGCATTTGCCGCCGCCGCCACAGCCCCAAAGGACGTGCGATCAGATCACCAGACGTCTGTCATTTGGATGGATTAATCTTTTCCTTTTTTAACTCCCGTCCCTGTGTGTGTGTGAGTGTGTGGCTGGGTGCCCCAATTTTCACAGTAACATGCGTGCACCGATGGGGGAGAAGATGACACGTAGCCAGCTACTCAGGGATGTGAAATGGAATTGAAGACGTGTCCCAATGTCAGCGGAGTGTGCTTGAAATTTTTTTTTAAAGAATTTCAATGACATTACCTAACTGTGTGGTTTGCAGATGTTGCATGTTTCTGCCAGGGGACTAACCGAAAGCTTTTAAGTTGATTGCCTTATAGGATGACTTAAAGGAGATGTTTCCCTGATAAGTCAACAACGGATGTTGGGAAGAGGAAAAATTAATTTGCTTGATAATGGCCACTGGGAGCGGGGGGTGGGAGCTGCCCGATTGCTTCCCGTGATTCATTGAGTGAGAGGATAACACACATTCGTTCATATATTTTTCGACGACGACAAGGACTAAGTATCATTTGTCAACGATTATCTGATAAGTTTATTGCTCTCCGATAAGGAGCAGCTCCTAACAGCTTGAAAGATGGCTAAGCAATTGTCAGGAGCAGGATTGGAGGCATTGCTGTTGAATTTCGGTCGGAAATTTATTGCCACAACTGGGAATTCATTCAAAGGGAGGGAGGGGGGAGATCTTCAGTTGAGTGCTTGGCATCACATTTCGGATTTCACATACGATAACGACGAGATGAATTGGTAAAGGGGGGATCTCTACGGTCAGAGGTACACAATCCGACAAATCAGGAGCGCTGATGACAAAACTGATTATTTTGTAAGAATTTGATTTTGTCACCGGATTGACATCGAACTTTGAAGACACAAGCATTTGTTTATGTTCCTTGAAAGTAGTTCTGGGTTGACCAAGTCAAATGAGTACGATAGGATAGTCAATAACTTAAGGGTTCATATAAACGCCTTTTGTGCATCTGATTGGCGACTTTAAGCACAAGAAAAGTTAATGTTATAGTCATATGAAGACTTGAACAGGCATTAAGCCTGTAGGTCGATTAAATGCTTTGAAATCCTGTGATATGACATTTTTTTTTTCAAACGAGGTATTCTTATCTGGCACTACATTCCTTGGCGGGAATTGGGCATTCCCCAAAACACCTCTTCAGCCAGTTGCCCTCAAGCGCACACTCAAAGTTTGTTAAGGTACCCCTCTAATTGTTTTCGCTCATCTGGGTCGCCTTGAGGAACAGTTGTTTTTCATATATTCTCAGTGACCTAACTATCATAAGTGTTGTATCAATCTACAGCTTGACTAGGTGGTTTTGGCCGTACCGACAACACAGAAAGGAGCAAAAAACACACGTAGAATTTTCGTCTCGAAGAGACCAAGAACTTCTTCATTCGCTTTTATTTGCGGGGAAGTAGACATGGCAAAAGAGGTGATCAAAGGACCACTTCTGGCATAATCTAAAATCAAACCACTTAAAGCACCTAATTGGCTCCTACAAGCTGAGGGGGAATTCTATATGTTGGGAATGACAAGAAAGTCCAGGATGCCCTTTATTATTTTTAATCCAAACAGCTTCTACCAAAGTCATGAAAAGATGAGGTCTAGTTGGTCTCCAATTAGACACACTTCTTAAAATTTGCCTCCTGGTCAAATGAGTCGAATGTTCAAATGCAGTTAAGGCTTAGTACGGCAAGTTTTAAGGCTCCAGAATATTTCTGTTTGCTGAAAGCTTGCACTGACAAATATTGAATTTCTCGGCCATCTTCTGTAAGTGTGCGGAACAACAAGTGACCGCTAGGCAATTTTTCATTCCATGGCCCTACAGTCCGGTATCGATCTGGCCACTCCAGCTACACAGCACGATCGTAAGCTTCCTTCCATTACGCACTTCAAGCTGGTTGAGCTCCTTCTCCACTTGTGTCGGCCTAGCGTCCTCTATTGCATTGTCCCAATGGCTCGAATTGGAAGACTTTACCGGCCGGAGCTGTGGTGTCCATGAGTTCCACATGGCTGCCCGTCTTAAGCGTTGAATTCGAAGACGATTGAACAGGAGCATGCGCTTGTACAGCCTATAAAGTTCGTCGTTGAATCTGCACCTCCACTCGTCATCAACGCAAACAGGACAAAAAATCGCACGCAGAACTTTTCTATCAAAGAGACTGACGGCTTTCTCAATCGCTACTACGCTACTAAAAGTCGATAAGGAAGCTCTTAGTCTTCTTGAGAGAAAAGTTTTACGTGCGATTTGTGATCCTGTCTGCGTTGATGGGATCTGGAGAAGAAGATTTAACGACGAATTTTATGGGCTGTACAGCGACATGCGCCTAGTCAAGCGTCTTCGGATACAACGTTTAAGATGGCTAGACCATGCAAAGCGTATGGACACCGCTGCTCCGGCCCGAAAAGTCTTCAAATCTGAGCCATTGGGACAACGCAACAGAGGACGGTCCAGGCTTAGGTGGCGCACACAGGTCGAGAAAGACACTTAACAAACTTGGAGTTCGCAACTGGCGGCACCTGGCGAAAGATCGTGCTGGCTGAAGAGGCATGTTGGTTGAAGCCCAGGTCCACCCCGGACTGTAGCGCAAGAAAGAGAAGCAGTGTAGTTTACTATTTTACGAAATTGGGGTCAATATGGTTTAAACTATTAGTTTATTCACAACTTCTCTGGTCACTCTATATTAGGTTGCACCACATGAAATACCTGACTTTTCGCTCAGTCCAAGTTTCAAGCAGAAGCCGTCATGTGAACATCTGCACGACATAATGTATTTTTTTCTCTTAAAAAATAAGGCGTTAAATGTATTTAATGTCGATCGTTGCGAGTGCAGTTGTTTTTTTAAAGGAATGTTTGTGTCATGCGGTCGATGATTCTGATTTGTACACATTTTGTTTTCGAGTTCAAACTCGATCACTTTGCGTTCCTGACATGCGTTTGAAAATACATCTGCCGCGAATTAACGCACCAATTGACGTTGAATTGGTAAGATCCGTTCCGAAATCGAAAATTCTAATTGAACATGGCGTATCTTACGAGAAACACAATGGATGCAAACTCAGTTGAAACAGTGCGGAGCACTGCAAATTATGTGGAAAACCCTCCATCCCCCATTACTCTCAAATAGGAAAAGTGAAAAAAAATCTGGAAATAGGGAGGAAACGAGGCATAAAAACTATGCCTTTTAAAAATCAATGAATCGTCGAGTCTAAGACACTGAAGTGCACCCTTTCTGCAACGTGTGATTTCATGTGACGAAAAGCAATACTTGGGCAGTGGCTGCGGTGTAGAAGGAAATCTAAAGCACAGCACAAACTTAGTCGTCAGCCAGGAAAGGTTACAATCCTCAATTGCAACAAATGAAAAATACAATCCAACTAGGAATCGTCATAATGTATACGAAAAGCAGCACGCGTTGGCATGGTTCAATACTGTTGCATGACAGGGCACCGCGTTTTCGATTTAGAATACAGCACTTTACGCTGAATTCCATTAGTACACTCCCAACTCTCAAAAATGATCAATTTAGCCCTTCGCCCAAGTCATCTGCAAGTTGTCGACTGTCCAGTTTCGCGAAGCAAAGCCATCGCCGAGAGGGAAAAATTCGGAGCTGGCTAGCTTCCCCGTCATATACATACTAACATATGTCAGATGATCGACTCAGATCTCTGCGAATGGCGTTTGTTTTTCTCCCTGAGAACTTATGGGGGAGGGGCGATACTCGTATTTGGCGTCTGCTAGAACACGTTGATTCCACGGACCACCTCGACCGACAATCTCCTTGTGACACCTGACACAAGTTTGTCATTGGAGGCGTGTGCCAAAGACTGTGAGGAAAAGATACTCAAAGAGTTTCAAATGAAATGTGAAAATTATCCAATTTCTGATGTCCCTCTTTTGGGATTGGGAACAGAGAGACCTACTCTTTGTTTATTGATTTGTGATCATCGACTGCTGAAGGAGAAAACGGCGTCGAAGTTGCCACCCAAGTGGGTCACTTTGGCATACCCTCTGATCGACAACGTTCGGTGTTGTATGTTCGCAATCTCTGGCTGTAAAGTCAGATCTGGTTATGATGATTTTCTTGGAGAACGAGTCCCAAATAGGTCTTATTAAATGACGTGGCAGCCGTCTGTGCATCGTCGATCAAAAAACTGAAAAAAATGTTCGTTGACTCAGCTTGAGTGCACTTCAGTCTGCGGGATGGGGGGATAACGTTTTTTTTTTTCTTTTAAACCCCACAGCTCATACGCAACAAGGTAAAAGGTGAGATCGAAATTTTTCTCGCTTCTATCGCTTCTATCCACATATTTCTTCAAGGGATAAAGATCCTTTCCGCAGTGCGGAGTCACCTTCATGAGGAGTCGATCTAGTTCCACGATCTCCGAACTCTAAGCTTGTTTCAATTCTTCCCCATTTCAGGCTTTAATCTCCCATCACTAGTACATTGTCTAAGGCTCAATCACAGTTCTCAGGCACTTTTCTGTCTTGTCACAACCGTCATTATATTCCTCCGAACGATCTGTATACAAGCCCAATTTGCAGTAGGCTCAAGCCCATGCACGACTTGGAACAAAATGAATACAGCTGAAGAGAAGCACATCCCCTCCCAACGGAGTGAATGTATCTCTCACATTCGTCTTATATAATTTTTTCCAAAGCTATTTTGTCATAGGGCAGTGCACCTTGCTCCCTTCAACGGCAACGACGACGACGGGGCCATGCCACATGGCACAACCTCGAGTGTGAAGCAGGAAGAGAACTGTCGACTCCGGGTGTAGAGGGCGGCAGCGGAGGGGAGGAAACATTTCAAGAAGTGAAGCTGTGATAGTGTCAAGTGTGAAATTGGCGCGGAGAGGAGCGGAAAAGAAGAAAAACCCAAACTTGATTTCACCCCCCACTCCAGACGGCGAGAGACATCTAAGGCGCTGTCACTTAATTACTTGAGAGCACCAACCTTTTGTATCCCAGAGAAAATGGCTTAAAAGGGAAATAATATAATTACGTAATAGCTCGCTGAAAGAGGCGGATCCCAGACGAGACGGAGCGACCGCATCAAGGAAGACATCAAGACTTGCCGTGGTAATTAAATATGCGCACTCTGCGAGAGATCAGATGCTACGTCAATGTTGGTGTTATCACACCATCACGAGGGGCAACATCCCCGACTGCTCATCCGTTCGACGGGTTTCGCAACTTGGAAAATTGTGTCATCGCCAGCCAACGTCACGTCATCGATTTACACCAGCTGTCCTGACTGCTGTCCCTGTCCAAATTTACCGCACTTTTGTCACGAGTAATGGGATTTGGGATCGAGATGGAAGCACGGTAACGACGTGGATGAAATAGAAAGGCTCTGGGGGTTACGACACCAGACACCATACTTTCATCTGAAGAGGGAACTTCATAAATTATAAGCTGGGTGCATGCGGCAAGCGGCACAAGGCCGCTACAAGGTTGCCGAGGGAATTGCGATTTCACCAGAAGTGAAGGTGAAAATGACCGCAATTGTGCACTGAGCTGGAACTGCATTTGTGTCATGGAAAGGCGAATAGGTGCATCAAATGCCGAGAGACCTTGGTCACGAATTGCTCGTTTGACCTTTCTCGTGGCGAGCAAGGTGAAGGGAAATCATTGGGAGAGGTGGACTGGTCTAGGGGGACGCTTTTTTGCATCACCTTTGTTGTTCTTCAAACGACTGACCAAGAAGTGACTTTTTAGTCAGAGGGAGTATAATGAAAATGAAGGGGCCTTCCTCTTGTGGACGAATCTTTTTTCTTCACGCTGTATACGCTGCTATCCGTGAAGATGACGTGGACTGGTCACCCATCTGGTCATGGACGGCATTCTATTCCTACGGTTATCGTCAGTCTGGTTCTATTTCCATCCAACAACTAGCAACTCAGGCCAACTTCATTGCATCTAAATCGACAACAAGCAGATCATAAATCTTTAAACAAACAGAAAAAGGCGAGTTTTTCCCAAGCAATTGAAACGGTTGCTTGCAACAGTGTTGCACTTTAACGAGCCCCAGTTCACGAGACCGCTTCTCGCACAAATTCGACGTAAACTTGCCACAAATTATTTTCCACTTGACAGAAACCAGATCACCAACACCTCCACAACGCGGACACCACCAGTGTTTGCTTTCCGAACACACGCCGCACGCACTCGCACACTTCGAGAAATCGGCAATTGCATCGCCCAATCGATTTTTAATAATTCCCATTTGTGAAGCAAAACAGATAAACGGCTGCGCCGCGTCCGGCCACAAAGTACGCGCAATTGCGTTCCTGAATTATGCATTTGGGGCAGTGAACCGATCGCTGGTCGCACTAAATTGGGCGTTCAACTACCGCCGCCGCCGCTGCGTCACAGATTGTATAAATCAATTGCCGACCTGAGCGGAGCACATTTGATCTTTTCATGTCGCGCCGCCAAGCGGAATGTAGTGAAAAACAAGTGGACACGGTTTAGGGAGTAACCTTTCATTTGGTGTGTCGAAATCGATCGAGCCAAGCGACGAGAAATTTATGACTTCGCCATTATGGGCGCCTTGTGCATTCCGTGGTGGCAATCGCTTGACTACTGGTTGCTGGTATTTTTGTGTTAATATTATGCCGAGTGTCAGGTGCCTGATTTGGAGACTGACAGATTGATGGTTGCAGCCGTGCGTTTTGGGAATAAACGTCAACTGAGACTTGACAGAAAATGGTGTGCTGACCTGGTGTGCAATGTCAATGCTTGAGCAGAATATGTACCAGTGTTTTGCATTGACGTTTGGCGCACTTGCTGACATTGAACACGGATTGCAGTGTATCCGAGTGCAACCTGACATGTTATGTGTCTAATCAAGTGACGGAAAGGCGTGGTAGACTCGAAAGTTTATCTGTCGTCTTTAGTGGAACTTGATACTTGTCAAAATTGACATAATTTTAAGCAAACCATTTCCACTTTTCTGGTTTGGACTTTTTATTAATTTTCTTAATGTTTTGTGCTTTTGAATTTGACATATAAAGGGTGTCCCAACAAGAACGCAAGATTTAAATTTAAAATAAAAAGCAAATATTAAAAAAAAATCGTGAATTTTTTATTATATCGTAAAGTAGACAGTATGAGGTTATGTGTGGAATAACACATCTGCCAGATAGCCGCAGCGGCTTTGCTTGATTGATTTGCGCTTGACTTGACTCATTTTCATAAAAAAAGGTCCAATGATTCCTCCAGCCCAAAATCCACACCACAAAGTGACTTGTTGAGGATGCATTTGCTTCTCGGGAATCGCTCGAGGATTTTCCTTGCCCCAAATGTGACAATTCTTCCTATTGATGAAGCCAACAAGATGGAAATGGGGATCGTCACCAAAGATGATTTTATCGGCAAAATCAGCATTTTCATGTTGTCTCTCCAATACCCAATTAACGAACTCCCTTCGCTGTGCATGGTCAACTGACTTCAGTTCCTGAGTCAATTGAACCTTGTATGCGGGAAGATGCAAATCTTTCGTCAAAATTCGCTGCATAGTGGTTTTGGGAACACAAATTTGCTGAGCTCTGTGTCGAATTGATGTGGATGGTGTTTGAGCGACCTGGTCGAAGGCGCGTTGTTGTCTTCACATCAGTTACAGACCCAGTTTCAGCAAATCTTTCCATTAATCACTTTACAGTTGACAATTTTGGAGAATTATTGTAACTCCAAATTCATCGCAATTTACGAACTGTAGCCGAAAAACTTTCACCGTTTAGGTAAAACAATTTCACAATGAGAATGCGTTATTCATTCGTGTAGCGCTCCATTCTTATTAACCTTATACCTTCTACTAACAAACAGTAATAATTGTTCAAATGTCAAACCACGACAATTCGAATGGCGCCAAATTTAAATCTTGCGTTCTTGTTGCGATACCCTTTATAAAGATATCCCAAATTTAAATTGACCGCGGAATGCCAGCAGACAGCTCATCTAAGCTGACAATAACTAAGGCTCTTGATGTGGCTGTAGCCACTATTAAAAACTTCGATTCCTATCGCCCGTCATTCTATCGCATCGCGAACGAAGAACCATTAGTCTGCTGAACCGGAGGATAATCGGACTAGCGCTTGCGACAACGCCCCCGTAGAGCAGCCGCCGCTTGTTCACTGTTGGCAACACTATTTTAACACTGGCGGCGATTTTGTCTGCTGTCAAGTGATAGACTTTTAGTTTGGTTTGGCATTTCAACAGATTTCATTTCAACAGATTGTGGATGGGCCCAAAATAAGGCCGCCATTGATTCCTATTTTCATAATTTGTAAAAGCGAATTTTGTTTAGCGAAGAAACTCCCTTTAGGTTGAATGGGTACATCAATAAACTGCCATATTTGGAGTGATGATAATCCTCCAGTGCATGTCGGGACACCGTTAAATCTACAAAAAACTACAGTTTGGTGTACTCTATGGGTTGGTAGAATTATTGGACGATGTTGGCCAGAACGTTACCTACTTGAAGAACGATAATGAGCAGGAGCTGTGGTTTCATCAAGACGTCGCAACATGCCACACAGCTCGCGCCAAAATCCATTTATTGAAGGAAACGTTAAGTAACCGCATAGTTTCACGTTACGGATCCGTGAGTTAGCCTCCAACATCGTACAGATTTGCGCCGCTTGACTATTTTTTGTGAGGATATGTGAAATCACCAGTCTACGCCGTTAGGACCGAAGCGGTTGCCCACTTGGAAGAAAACATTCGCCACGTTATTACCGATGTATAGCAACAAATGCTTAAAAAAGTTATCAAATTCGACCTCTAGAGAAGACCGAGTCAGCCGTCTGGAGCTGGTGTGTCTGTCATTTGAATTATAATGCCAGAGGATTATCTTTCGAATAAAGTAAAGTTCTATACGTCTACGTCCTAACTGAATCAAACTGCAACCAACTGGTATAATTTCCAAGCCGTTCATGACTGTCAACTCAAAATGTTAGCACATGACAGACAATTTTATTGTTTACAAGTTTTTAAGCGATTTACATACGTGTCAATTGTGGAATACGTGATGGCGATGATATTCAAACGTAAAAGTGTGATTACTTTATATTTGACTGCAAAACGACAAGAAGCTATATATAAAGGTCTCCACCACATCAAAGTGAATAAATCATTGGTGTCTCGAACCATATCTCGTTAAGGTCATACCGGCAGCACTGTAAAACACCATGGAGGTGGCCATAAAAAAACTGCAACAACCATAGAAATGATTCGGAAAGCGAAGGCTCGCATTAAGCGAAGTGAAAAAAATTCTGGGTCCTGAGATCAGCCACACATGGTAAAAAATGAGTTCCAAAAACCACATAATTTGACACTGCAACAGAAAGAAGTTAAAGTCGAAAGATCGAAGGAAGAAGTGTGGAAGAGTGGTGAGTTGCCGAATTCTTTTATTCAGAGGAATCGCCACGGTTATCGAGAAATATTCAAACAAACAAAATAACCGACTTTACTTGCCAGAGAGGTCCTTCGAAAATGTACACCTTTGAACGGCCACCAGAAAGCAGACTTTACCAAAGACGATGGTTTCGTCCGCCATAACCGCCGATGGTGGCTGTTCGCACGTATTTTTGTGGCGTGGCGTCAAAATTAAGGCAATTTTATAGACTGAAACTATATTACAGGCCTTGGGCAAACAAACATTTTATTCAGACACCGCAGACATTTAAACAAGACTCGGCAACGTCTCACAAAGCCCGCGTCAACCAAGATTAGATAGAAAACAATTTTCCAGACTTCATTACTTCGACACAATAGACCTCGAATTCCCCGGTTGCGAATTTTCTGTCTGGGGTATTTTGAAGTCGATGGTTGGCACTAAAAAATAACACAGTTTGGACCACCTCAGACAAGCAAAAATGCAGCCTAGCCACATGCGTGCAGCGTGCGATGCTTTCTTCGGCTGTCTCAAGGTTATTATTCGCGCGAAAGATGGACGTATTGAAAACTACTGATACAAGTGAAAAACAAAAGGGCCATAGCAACTATACGGACGCGTGCACCAGGACGCTTGTGCAGTTATGTATATGCTTCATGTACACATCCATAAGGGTGGTCCAACCGTAATGCACGATGTTAATTTTGAGTCACATCTTAACGTTAAGTTTTTGGTGCCCTAATTTGACATTTCTTTGTTTCAGTGATTCACAAATTCAACCATGGAGAGGTACATGATTGAGCAGCTCGTTATGATTGTTGAAGCCCTTTACGAAAATGGGCCTACAGACCAAAATGCATTTCGTGTACTTTCTGATTTTGTATCCACAATCGGTGGAATTATGCGCCAATTTCAGTTAAACAAGTAGGAAATTAGTTCTGTGGAAATTCGTTCTATGGAAGTTCACTCTGTGGCTATTGCGAGAAACCTTTATCTCATGGCCAAAAATTGAGAATATGAAGTGGATCGATATGTACTTCCAATAAAATGGTGCCACTTCCCAAACAGCGAACGAAACAATGACGCGAGAGATTCGATGACCGTGTTATCTCATGTCGTAGTGATATTAAATGGCCGATCATGAAATTTTAAGTTGGACCTGGGTCTCAACCAACATGCCTTACCCGCTCCGAACACACTGTCTCTCGAATGCCCCCATCCTTTCCGGTTGGGAAGGACTCAAGTTGACACCTGACTGACATTTACCGTGGAATCAAGATGGCTTCTGTAAAACAACCTACTTGCCACAGCTTCAGACCTGTATACTGATACTGGTCTAACAAGATTCCAAGATATCATACTACACTCTTCACGGCAGTGGCCTTCCACGGCACTACGAAGTGCCAATTTCTCTTCCAATCCTTTAAGGTCCTGTATAATGAAGTCAAGAGAAGGATGGTTTCACATATCTGGTAGTTGAATTCAACTTCCAGTCCCCACATAATCATTGGATCTTCGCACAGTCAGAAAGTTCAGCTTCTGGGCTAGTCACTTTGACAAGCAACTCCCACAAGCATCGGTGGTTCAGTGGTAGAATGCTCGCCTGCCACGCGGGCGGCCCGGGTTCGATTCCCGGCCGATGCAATACACTTTTTTTTCCATTTCCTCTATTTTATCCCAACTAACCCACACCCGACCATCAAGCGATGACCAAAATTCGAGAAACCTCAGTCGTCTGTCCAGAGACAACGACACACACATTACTGAACTCAACCCCACCCGCGACAATTCCCTCTCAAGGGGATTAGGAGTCGGATATGAGAACTGAATCACAGGCCCACAGCGATTAGCATATTTTCACAGAACCCCGTCCAGATGGTCGGTCCTCGTGTGTTTACTTTCAATTTCGTTCTAAAATTAACATCATTCACCAACAGGTGCCGCTGATTGTCTGCGTGTGATACGCGACCCAAGAACGACGACAGTGGCGGGTGAATAGGAATTCTAGAATCTAGACAAACAATGCCGATACCGGTTCCATTGATGAATGGACGTTGATAAAATTGTGTAATCAATTTGCTGGCCGCCGTTGTTCGAGTTTTGCTCTGTGTGGCGGCGTGACGTGGTGGGTAACGTGGGAACGGAATCCAAATGGGATTCAGGTAGATTGCAAGTGGATGTCCTTTGGACTTTCTTCGCCACATTAAAGCCCCTACGCAGTTCATGCCGTTTTAAAGCAAGCACAGACAATGGAATTCTAATAAATTACCACCTTCTCGCCTCCCAGCAATCGGGGAACACCGGATCGCTTCTTCCGCAGACTGATGCTGGCCCAGTTCATCTCACTATTTGCATCCATTTCAGCAACGTCATCTTCCATCTTCCATCCCCTCCTTCAACATCATCTTGGTCCCACACAGACGGTGAAGAAAGACACAAAAGCAGCAACTAACACGGCCCACGTTCGCTGCAAGCATAATGAAATCCATCGCATCCCACCGCAGCGCCCGTCTGTCATCGCACCGTTTTCGAAAGTAGATCACTGGATAACCAGCGAAATACACTCTATCTACAGCCAAGTCGTTGACATTAGGTCCAGGCCGTTGCTTCACTGGCAGGCATGCCGCGCCACGCCACGCCACACCGCACCGCGACGACGCGGACGGTGAAGACAAAGCGAAGAGGCAAAATGGAGCCGAATCCATAGAGAGATCTCGTCTCGGGTATCTTTTGTATGCAAATTCTCAAAACCGTCCGCCCGGAGGGGTGTAGGGCGCCTTAGAGATTGATTGCATAATGACACTCATAACTTTGCCCGTGTAAAAGTCAACAACAATCACTCATTCACAATGGTGGTGGCTCCGTGCAGCCACCTCCGCCGCCGAGATGCCTGCTGCACGGTGCCATTGCAGGCGCGGCGCGGCAGCGATGGGAGTGCGGATCTCGTTTCGATGTGTGATAGGCTTGAGGCTGAAGGGTTAGATGAGCGCAATTGTCGGAATTCGACTGACGCTGTCTGGGGAGGGGGGGGTGTATGACGGTTTTGCGGATTGATTGCCAGCGCAATACGCCGGCAGGTGTTATGCAAACCAGCCCATCACATGTGTGCATGGGATGAACGGCTGGTGGAATGCAAGTGTGCGACATGTAGGTGTGGATTGGTCGACTCGAGAGTAATGGATTCCTTCAGTTGAGTCACTCTTCCCTGGAGATGTCGGACCTCCGTGAATGGTGGCAGATATACTTTGGCGATGTGATGTGCGCCTTTATACGTTTCCTCGTTTTTGAAGGAGAAAAAGTATAAAGCGGTGGTGGGTCTTTAAGGCTTTAAGAGGAGATAGGCGAGTGGGTGGTTAAAGTCTAAAAGCCATTTCGGAATGAAATTTATGATGCACTCCAACAGGAGAAAATTTATGGCTACAAAGTGCCGTGAGACATTTTCTGGATATCTCCTCAGGAATTCACAATGAGATCTGTCTGTACTGATTGTACTGATTGTGACTAGGAGGGGATCAAATGTGTCAAGCAATAAATTCGCTGGAGAAATAAGAAGATATGCGGCGCGAAATTCTCTCTTAACAGCGACGTAAAATGCGGCTCGAAGGACTAAATCTTAAAAATAGATCTGGTGTTGTGGTTTTCGGAACAAAAGTCGGAATTTTGAATTCTCTTTGCGAGCAGGGTGCACGTAGACATCTACACGACAAATACAAAGGCGGCAAGATAATCCAAGGACCAATAAATTCTAGAGGAACGATTGCCGATCATTCTATGGAAAGATATAATAATAATAATAATAATTGAGTGGCACTACAGCCCATAACGGACCAGGGCCTAGCTTCTACAACAACTACTCGTGTTGTGCATGCTATTGTTCTTCACGAGTAGAAGGGACCTACAGTTTTTTGCCGATTCCGAACGGCGAGATTTGAGAAGCTTTCCATAGACAAGTAATACTCTTTGAGTGTTGTCAGCAACTCGAAAGAGGTGGTGCCGTGAAAAAATGCTAGGTGTCTCCGGCCGGGAATCGAACCCAGATTTTCTGCGCCGCAGTCGATGCACTTACCACTGCGCTACGGCGACCATGGTGGGAATGTATGTCAAGACGAAAACCAAGCTTATCTTTAGCAACTAGGAATCTTTAAAAAGTCAGGACAGATTAACGTGACCACTTTTACATTTACGGTCTTATATCACGGAATCCATTTTCCTAAGAGACTTAGTTAACCCAAGACTAGACGCCTCCATTACCCGAGTACGAAACTTACTTCAAGCTTGAGGGTCAATCACTCCACCTTGGTAGTGAGGGAGGTCTTTGGCACCTCTGCTGCTCTATGGGTCTCAGCACTCCACACTTAACCGGAAAAGTTGAGTGTGCGGTGACCCGAGTTCTGAAGGACAAACAAAACTGCTTTAAACCAGTCAGTACGGTGCATTAATTTGGCTCTTCTCGCAATTTTCGTTTCGCAATTTTGATCTCAAACCACAACCACGATACTCGTACAAAGGGGCCTACCAGACCGTCACGCTGAAACAAAGTTTGAGGGGCTCTTGATCTTCCATGTCAACAAATAGCCTTATGCCCCATCAGTGTTTCCGTGGTACGGATGTAAGTTTGAATCATGTGATTCATAAGCCCAGTCACGTCGTCTGGATATAGGAAGTGGCTGGAAAGAAAGCCCAACGATCCTTCTGTGTAGCAACAAAGTGATTAAGTAGGAGAATCATGACTAAAAACTTTGTCCATTTTTGTTTAAATTGTCTAACCTCAACGACAAGATGAATTCCACATACTAAGCGTCAATCTCGGTACGAACAAGGATCAGAAAAAATTCCTTCGTCTTCGGGGTGGACCTGGGCCTCCACCAAGAAACCTTTCCAGTTGGCACGATCTTCAGCTAGGTGCATCCAATTTGGCACTCCAACTTGGTTGAGGTCCTTCTCCACTTGTGTGCGCCATCAAGTGCGTGGGCGTCCTCTATTGCGTTGTCCCACTTATTGGGGGTTGAAAACTCTTCGACCTGGGGCAGAGTTGTCCATGTGCTCTACATGTCCTAGTCATCGTAGGCCTTGCATCCGTAGACGTCTGGCTAAGCCCATGTCGCTCATACGGTTCGGGGTTTATCATCAACGCAAACAGGGCGTTGGAAAGCAGAACTCTTCTCTCAAAAAGACTTCTTCATTCGCTCTTAAAGTTGTCCAGGCTTTGGGGTCATGGAGCAGGACAGGGATGATCAAAGTGTTTTATAATGTTAGCTTGGTCCCTCGAGATTGGGCTCTACTACTCAATTGCTTACTGACAGGAGGTATTCTGCGTTGAATTTTGGAACTTACGAACTGTTTACTTGAAAGCGGAATGTGATGCCTAAAGTGACGTTCTGTCCAAGTCGTCGATGCTGTGCTTCTATTTTCGATTCCAACACCTTCCAAGAAGATCGTCACTGAATATGAATGAATAAATACTCGTAGTACCGATGTGGATGGATGTGGGACACATACCCCAACCCTCCTTTAATTGACGCCGCTTAAGTTTCAATTCGCACACCAGTGACGAAATCACGAAGCTCACTCCTAATTCAATTAGCACGCGCCCAAAAAGTCCTTCAAACTGCGAATCTACTCCCATTTCCGTTTGAATGGAAAAAAAAGCGCAAATTTCAAATCCGCCTCCACTTTGCGGTTTTGCTTTGTCAATACTTTCTCTTCCAGTATCCGCGACCGGTTTACAAATTAGCTCGCAGTCTAGCCCCCAGCCCTATTTGTCTGAAGCCCACAACAAGCACTAGGTTCACGACTACCACCACCACCATGATCGACATCAGCCTGCGTGCCCACCACCCTCATGTTGGTTGTGCGAATCCAGAGCAACGGGAACATAGTTTGAGTTTACCTTTTGCCTCCTACCACGTAGCTACTCCAATTAATTGGCGACACACTATGAATGTCTAAGTGGATGCCTTCGATGGGGCCGCAATTAATTAACCTTTCGAATGCACGCCACGCCGCCGCGGATGCAGGCGACGATGGCGCGGCGCGGCGGCAGCGCCTAAAGCAGATTGCAGATTAAGTAGCAATTATGAGTGGCGCTGCTACAGCAGCGGCCGCAATTACACACTGCAGAGCGCGTACTGCAGGAGTGCTGGATGGTAATCAGTTCAGAGAGTTGGCTAATAGCAGCCGGAATTGTCTGAGTATGGGAATTGAGAGCAACCCCTCCACCGGGAGGCCATGAGAAATGATTTCGTATCTGAATTCAGAGTAATCGCTGTGGGAAATTTCCATTTCGATTCTTTGCGACCTTGTGGCGGTCCCGTTGCACTTGAGAGTGGATTGGTAGGAAACTCCTAACGGGGGCTTAGCTAATTCAATGAAATGTTTGGTTTCCTGAGAGGTGTGTTTCGTAGGAATCCAAACCGTGCTGGAATCGCTAGCGTCTTTAGTTGATTCGATGCTCTCGAGAGCACAAATGGATGCTCCAGGATGTATTCGTGTAGGAAAGTCAAACGCATGCTTCCAAGGCTTTACAAAAATCCAAAATTTTTTTCCCCCCTTTGACTGAAAAGAATGCAGATCATATGCCGACATACAAGAGGAGCAACACGCCTTCACTGTTCAGTTTAGTGCCCCACGGCTAACCAATGAAACATTCTGTGACACCTGTGGAAGACGACGTCACTGCAGAGCACTTCCTTTGCCACTGTTCCGCCTTTGATTGACTCAGGTGGCAGATATTTGGCGCTGATGAGGTAAGGGCTGACGATGAAGACTCCGTGTCACAGAAGTGCCAGTTGTTGTTACTCAGACAAAAAAAACGAAGAAACTTAACCAAATGTAATGGACTTTCCATAAGACCAGAATGCTCCAGACTAAGATTCAAAAACAAGTGACAAAAGGCGTGTAACATTTCAAGGTCCTTTGTGAGAAGGCAATCCATCTTCAGCAAATGAAAACAATAAAGTGCTGCAGCCAACTGCAACTGATGACCGCGCAATTACTTCTCCCCATCACTGGTTTTGTTCATGCCAACAGTGTACACAAACTTCTGTTCCCTGAGTCACCAAGAGGAAACCACGAAGCAGGTAAAACCAACCAAATGACTATGTGCGTCAGAAGTAGTTAAACTAGAATCACTAGTGTCCGAAGCATCTCTCATCAAACAATCATTTGAGTCTTCACAAGCATCGGTGGTTCAGTGGTAGAATGCTCGCCTGCCACGCGGGCGGCCCGGGTTCGATTCCCGGCCGATGCATTCAACTTTTTTTTTTGTTTCTAACACAGCCTTCGTTGTGGCAAGTAGTATCGTAGTTGACTTCACAGTGAGGGTCATATGCTATGGGGACATATTATGTGTGCATTTCCGTCAGTTCCAAATGAAGAGTATGAGAGTTTTCGAGAAACAATGTCTTTTCGCGCTTGCCCCGAGAAATACTGAACCCAAAAGCCTGACTACAAGCAATTCTATCGCAACCAGGGTTTGCATAACAAGGTCATTGTGGAGGGTTGGGTTTGGCTAACGAAATGTTAATGGTGATTCGCGGCGAGATTTGATTTATAATCTAAAATAAAAGACATTAACTTGAAAGTGTAATTTAATTTTTTATTATCGTTTAAAAGAACAGTTCATGCTTTAATTTTTGATAATGAATAGTGACCATGAGCATGTCTGAGATAGTCTATTTGGAATTTTAAATTTTGGACGACTTGCGCAGTCTGGTATCTCGCGTATAACACGAGTAAGTCGTGTAGCTTTACACATCCTCAGAGGAAATAATCTTAAGGGACGATCGCACGATCTAGGCGGCTCCTTTAAGTTAAGTGCTCACCAAAATAATGTTTCAACAGGTCCATTGTTTTACGTGCTGTGTGGATCGTAGCGGCGTCTGGTTGTAACCAAAGCTTACCGAGTCCATAGTCCGTCAACTTGGCGAATTTCCTCAAAATGACGACTAAACGATTCGTTACGGGCTTTGTGTACACACTCAGCTGCAGCTGCCAATGCCCCTTCACTACTTTCCGGATGTGATCTAAACAGTTGGGAATCATCCCCTAATATAAACTGGGTTTAAAATTTGCGAATGGTATTGGGAATAGTGATTTCAGGTCGATTCCTTAAATCGCACGAAAAACGTTTTCTAACAGAACGCTGATTTTCGTAAGACAGCTGAACAACTTGGAGACGTTATTGTGATGTGAGTCTTTTCACGATGACTTGCCAAACGGAACTGGATAGAAACGACAAAGCAGTTTAATAAGAGTCACATGTGATCTGTCAAAAAAAGTCTATTAAAAATCAAACATCGCGATGGATCACCCTTAAGAACGAATGAACACCAATGATCCGGCCAGAAAATTGTTCGACTCCAAGTCCGGAAACAACCACTCCTCCGGTGGTGCACACAGCTGGAAAAGGACTTCAAAGAGTCAAACGTGCGTGTTTGTAAGCAATTTGCACAAGACCGGTCTAGATGGAGAGGAATGTTGAATGTGGCCCATGCCCACCTGGGACTGTAGCAACAGTCGAACAGGAGAATATGTACCTAATTGGAATTGATTTTGAATACAGTTCCTTCACTTAAAAGCCTGGTCTACAAGAATAATGGTCAAAATTAGAAAACTGTTGACGACACAGAGTGAAGAACAAAAAATCCCTATTGCATAAATATGTCGATTTTCCTAAATTTTGCTGTCCCAACAGTACAGCAAAACTTGGCATCCGAAGAGACTTTCTAGGCTCTAGTATTCGTGAAATCGAAAAACCTTGGACATTTGGGTGTACACACTGTCATTGTGGTCCTCCATTTTGTGGCGAAATGGCGGCTACCAGACGTAGGTAGTACCTAACTGATAGTAACAGCTTGACCGGAGGCTATATTCCGCTGCCACGGGAGGTCAGGAGCCACAAGAACTTCGGTGTCAGTCCTGATGAGGTAGGACTCTTTGTGGGAGTATCGTGGTAGTTGTGGTTTAATACCCATATCACGGGCAGAGTCGAGGTTAGTGTACTGTGCTGCCTGGTCTGAAACAAGTTGTTCACCCTACTGGCCCTCAGGCCAGGCTGTTAGGGGACTTTCCCGGCTCAGTGTGGAGTTGCATTCTCTACCGGGTACTGTAATCCATACAGAGGCAGAGGGTTTAGAAATTCCCCGATCCATACCAAGTTGGGGTGATTGTCCGTCAAGCATGATCTTGTTTGGTACTTAGATAACTAAGGCGTCTAGTCCAGCGTTATCTACGACTCTTGGGAAAATGAACCCCGTGATATAAGCCATAACGGCAGGTGATCACGTTATACCAAATCCCACATCTGTCAGTGTACGCCGCCGAAAGACCCCCAATTCCAAGTCACCTATATGCACCGTGAAACCGTTTGGAGAAAACACCAGAAAGGGGCAACGGATAGGTGACTTGCTTGGGTTAGCGGCTATGACTGGAAACTTTTTTTCCCTAGCCGTCTTGATGCAGACTCTACCCAGGGACAAACCAACGTTCACACCTTAGATTACGATTTTTAAGGGTAACCCGTCTAAGAGTTCCCAAAATTTGAATTGTGTGGTCTTAAGGAATACAAACGGAATTCCATTTTTTGTTCATGCCGTGTCGAGTCTCGGACAAAATCCTGAAAAAGTATGTACGATGGCCACCTACTCTTTCATGCCGCGATGAATGCACCTCTTGTTGCACTCGTCCCTTCACATCTTTCTCAAAGGCATCAATTTGTTCTGACGTGTCAAACAACCCATCCACTCCCCGCCCTCGCCTCCCTGAACAGTCACCCAACATAAATCAAAAATGAAAATAAAACAAACACTCGTCAGGAATGCTGAACGCTGTAATGATAGCAGTTAAAAGACATGGATACCGTTTACTCGCCCCCCTTGAGCGAAGGAAGCCGATTGTGTACGGACCACAACACAGAGCACACAGAGAAGTGCAGTGGTTTTTCTCCATCTTGGAGTTTCGACGGATTTCCCCCAAATTTCCCTGCGGTTGTTGCTGCCATCGGCGGCGCACACAGTCTCAGGTACACACGCAGCCACCGACCACCGTAACAGGCCCCAGATGCATTTTGAAATTATGGAATTCTCAATTGTATCCGCAAGGGGTTTCATAATACGCTTTGGCATTATTAATGAGCTCCGCACTGAGTCGTCTTGTGTGGAGATTGTTTTGGCGAGGAGATGGCTTGGCTTTGGTTTGGCCTGCTGGTCGAAATAATGACGCACAACGGTGATTCGGGGGAATGCAAACAACAGCAGTGCTGGTGATGATGCGTGTCTGCACAGGGGTTATGGGTTTTTTTATGACACCCCAGTTCTGTTTGAGTATAACGAGAAGTTCTCTGGGCTTCTTGTTCTTTATGTATCCAAATTGCAGGCTGAGGATATTCCTTAATCTCTCATCACTTGTTCCACTGGAGGATTTTGAGAATTAAAGTTGGTGTAGAGCAGTTTGAGACTGCTTTAGATTTTCTTAAGCTTGAAAAATATTTAGGCGTTTTGAATTATTTCTGGCAGCGGATGCAAATTAAACTATGGCGTTTTTTTTTTGTCTAGAAGTGCCCAAGAGTTCAAAAAAGTCCCTCTTTCGATGATAGTACACAAGAACCCTATAGATATAGAATACGGTTTCGTATTCATATGTTTTTGCCGAGCAAAGTAAAGATAAAAACAGCAAAATTCAGAAAAAGACGGTCCTTCGAGCCGGATTTATGTCAAAGAATATGTTCAATGCACCCGGATGTTTTGATAAATATTAACGAAGCCCAGAAAAAGAAAACATTTTTCCAATTCGAATGCAAAATAAATAATGTGCGTCCCACTGTGCTCCTGCAAAGTATAGGGTCATTCATTTATCGGTTTCGAAAGTAAAAATTTACAACACATACACAGCGATACATATTTCATGGGAATTATAAGTGTTCATAAGATTTGAATTTTGCCATTAAGTAGAAAACAATTTCGTTCAAGTGAAAACATCGAAAAGAATCAGAGGGCGTACAACTTTTTAAGATAATTTTTAACCACTTTATCGCCCATTTTTGACAGTTTTTGGCATTTCAGGTCGAGACATAGCTTAAAAAATGGTGATTTCTAATACGTCTTGACTTCTGCGATTACTCACGTGAACGAGGTTTTTTGCGTAGTCTCACAGAAAAAATGTAACAGTGTGAAGTCGCATAATTATGGTGGCTTGAAATGACACGAGAAAGAGACTTCTCAAGCCATGAAGACATAGTTGGTCATACTGTGTGGCTTATTGGAACCACCTACCGTCCAAGTAACCTTAACAGCTAGCAAAAAAAAAAACATAAAAGCTTTCGGTCATATATGTAACTCCGAATTGATTGTAACCGTCCATTGTCATCGTTAAAGAAATGCGGACAAGTGACACCTTTCAACCATAGGGCACGCCTCACATTGTCTGGATGCTCTTCCCGGTACCTCTTCGATCACTTGTGGGTGATCCCAAGCCCTATATGTGGCATTTTTGATTGTTAATTGAGTAAGAAAGTGTCGCATTATTGAAGAAGATGTTATCACCCAAAAAGAGCCGCGTTGCAAATTGTAAGTGAAACTTAGTATAGATGGAGACACAAATTAAAATTCAAAATACGCCATAGTGAAGTGTACGAAGCGTCGATAAAATGGAATCATCAGCAACCCTTGCACTTACAGCAGCAATACTTTCAACTGACTGTGCATACCGATGATATACAGACCTTATGAAATCAGTGAAGTGGCCACTCTGTTAAAGTCTAACTGATTGCTTTCCAAATCGGTCAGCTATGAAAAGTTTAAGATTTTGAGGCCCCAGTTTTGAAGTAATTTTTAAACATTTTAAAGCGTTGTTCGGTCGTTAGCGAATCCACTGTCACAAATGGCAAATATTGAAGTAATTCCGTAAATCTTTATATGATACTTGAATTTATTACGTGTCAAATGACAAGTCTACCAACTTGAAACCATGAAATGAATGATCCTGTAGCTTACTGTTGCAGCAATTGTTCCGCGTTCCTGAATTTTGGCAACAACAATTTAGAGACCATACACAAAGTACATTTTTGAACAATTCCCGCTTGAAATCACCGAAATAATGAAACTCGGCCAGATTTTTAATATGAAGTGTGTTCCGCATTTAAACTTTTCCTCTCAAACCATACAAAAAACACTTCTCAGCTCAATTCCTACCCAATGTTGCTGAGTTGGCGGGAAAGTATTACCCTTCTAGTCATGTGCCAACTCCAGTCCTTCTGCTACTTGATGAATTTCCGTCTACCTACAGTGACACCATTTCTTCGATATCGACTGTTAAAAATTGATTTAACAACTTTTAACGTGGTCGCATGTCCGTTTTCGATGAGCCAAGCCTAGAGTTTTATGAATGAAGTGATGCTTTGTGCTAAATGAAATCTTATCTTCAATTTGTTATACATCCGAAAATTAAAAGTTCTCTTTTTCATATTCTGTTTTTAAAGATGTCGCCTCTTTCTGTTACGTCTATTCCAAGCAAGTGTCGGAACCTTAAATGAGCGAAGCCATGATGTACTCGTATTCCACTGTGCGTTGCTGAATTGAATAGAAAACTCCAGAGTTTCCCTTTGCCATTTGTCTGATAACCATTTGCCTGATAACCATTTGTCTAATAAGAGTTTGTCTGTCAAGCATGGGGCGCGATGTGATCGTCACGCTTACTCTGCACAGTTGATGGCGATCGAACAAGATATGCTCACTTAAATTTTCACTGTTCATACCGACTTACAGACAAAACATGGGACTTTGTATCCTTGTCCCACCCCAAGTAGAAGATCATTGTAGAATGGTGGTGAATAAACAACTTCAAAAGGGTGATTCATCGTGAGATTTGATTTTCAATAGACTTTTTTGACAAATCACGCATTGCTCCTATCAAACTGCTTTGTCATTTTTGTTCACTATCGATTGGCAAGTCATCATGGAAAGACTCACACCGCAACAACGTCTCCAAATTGTTCAGCTGTAATACAAAAATCAGCACTCTGTGAATAAGGAAAACGAATTATGTGCTTCCCGAAATTCAATCAGTCTACATTTTTGCAAAAACAATGCCAGAATCATTCAGAACCTTTATATCGTATATGACATCTGTTTTTTTTTTGTTTAATAAATTTTTGTTGCGAACTCTTTGCCACATTTACGTTTTTTCGGCAGAACTCCTTTCACCAATGTCGATTTAACTTCTTAAATTTAACAAACGAACCAGATGCTTCGACCTGGATTCCTGTTTCAAACTCTTTTCTGCGATCATGTCGTTCGATTGAAATTACAAACAATAACTTTCTACTGCATTTTTCGCTGGAAATCGTAGAATTCACAACAAATTTGGTACTGCAGGCCGGGTTCCAGGGGCAAAGTGATTTTCAAGTTCAAAATTCATCAAGCATCAAAAAAAGTGCAGCTCTGCCCACTTTCAACTCGATACCAAATCAGTTAACAAGCATATGCAGTCCCTCGAGCCGAATTCACACTCAATTTCCACTCAGTTTGAAAACTTTCAATTGTGGCCCATTTCCTCAGTTCGGCGCACGCCTGATGCTCATGTGAAATGTAATTTTGTCAATTCGAGTAACAAGGTCGTACGGTGCGACCAACCTTAACCCACATTCTGGCAGCGCACCTCACGTGTCGCGCGCATATCGCACGGCTGAAGCGACACATTTCCATTTTTAATGAAACGCACTCATCGCGTCGTTCCTGCTCCAAATGTCAAATGTACATGCACCGTACTCCCAGAGTGCATAGTTTATAAATCGACACCGTCGCCGTGCCTATTTTTAGACGCGCCACACCCTTCATTCGGATCCTCCCAGCGGGGCGCAAGAGTGCACTGCACACTCGCTGCGATTGCCATCAATTATAAAATATCCTAAAGCCTAATTTAAAATTGATGCACCACCCCACTGCCACCCGTCCCGGACCGGCAAAGTGCCGCTCGAACAGCACCGACACGGTCGGTTGCTATTATAAAGATGATGATGGTCGTGATGGAGGTGATGATGACGATGGTTGGTGGTGAGGCGCCACACCGTGTAGCCCTTCCCGTCTAGCATTTAGGAGCTCAACCTGTTGTACAGCTGTCAGGAAAATTAAAAAGGACTTAACGGGGCTCCAAATTGTGGTTTGATTTGCGGCATCGCACACTCCGGCTGTTGGCTGTCGGCAGGCCCTGCATGCGGCTGTGTTTGCCCACGTCAAACCGGAGCTGAACGTGAGAATGAATGGCCTGCTGGCTGCGTGTGAATGGGGTGGCCGTGTCGAGTGTCATGGTAGTGCCAGCAAATTTCATACTCTGATTGGCATTGTTCTTGCAGCCGAGGGTTGTCCTTGTTAAAGATTTATTATTGGCTTATCCCCGTCGCCTGGAGAGAGGGGGGGGGGGGGGGTCGATCTTTGTACTCCACATTGATGGTGATGCCGCAATCGAGTCGAATTGGATGTGATGTGGACAGATAATGAAGTGGCTATTGTCATGCCAATGATGGGCACGTCAAGGATGTGCGGAATAACATTTATTGGAAAAGTTTCCTGGCTCAGGCTGGTAGCACACTTCACACGAGGACGCCGCATGAATAATTACACGACATACGGTTTCTAATCAACAATTGGAATGTCTGTGGGCCAAGGAATGCTGTTGCGGCGCGTTCTGGTGTGTCTATCTGTTGAATGTTTTGATGGAATCTCGAAATTGTCTCCGTATTGTTCACTTATTTGAGCAATGTACGTTAATTGAGAGAGTAGGGGGCTGTTGGGTTTGAAAGGGCGTGGTTTATGGTGACAGATGATGACTTGATTAAGGCCAGATCTTGTTGACATTTTGTAAATAGATTTTTGCATTTCTCACACGAAGGACTAAGAATTGTTCTTGTTTTCATAGATTGAGGGGAAATGTGTAGAAGGATGCGTCTGACAAGTCTTTCCGCCAATTTGGACACAACAAGATTTGAATTTGAATTTGAAAGTGGTTTAGCTTCAAGTTAAGTTACTGTGCACGTTGATATCGAAAAATGGAATTTTAAGACAGGCAATTCCTATCTTTGGAGTATCATTCTTTCAACTACTACAGACTATTGTTTCAGTTTCAACACAACAATGAAACCTGAAATTAAATTCATTTTCAAAGAGATTTTGACATTCTGTGGCAGCCTTCCTGTTTAGCAGACTCTAATAAATACGCTATTTATATTCAGGAATCCCGATTGAATAACACATCGAACTTGTTTGAAGAAGTGTTCACTGAGAAAAGTGTTGTGCTCTCCATCTTGCGACTCTTCAGTGCCCACTTTTCTATGTTAAAAAAAGTCAAATCCCGCATTTTGAAGCCTCTTCTCTAAGTTAAGGGGGGAACAGTTTTCGCAACTCAATCATCCCACCGGCCAAATCTGTCTGAAGAATACACTGATCGGACAGCATTTCGTAGCGACAAAGTCTGCCGTGGCGACGCTGGATGGGTTATACGAGTACGGTCCGCATTAAGTCTGTTTAACAACTCAGAACAGTTTATCCCTATGGCCGTTTTTCCCTTCTCCAGGTATAGTCCAAAAATTATGAATCCCAGAAAAAGATGGACATCACTACATGGACCGAAGGACATCGCCTTTTTGAGGAGTATTTGGCTTCTTCGGAGCACATTCACCAAGTGCACTGTTTCGACTATTCATTGGTTTCTGGTATGCAACGGTGGGCTCACGTTTTATCTACGGCCACGACAAGATGAAGGAATTCCATCAAAATCCGCTTAAACAATGGCCAAGCAGTGGTTTAAAGTGGTATTACGGTTGCGCACGTTGTCCGGAGTGAGTAAATGTCGCCCCCGCCACGTAGACAGCTGTCTCATGTCAAATATTTCATGAAGACTATGATCCACATGATTTTTGATGTGCCCACTTTCTCAACTATCCCACAAGCCCTAAGTTAGACGTCTGCCAATATGAAATCGTGAACCTTTATCATATTATCTTCCATGGATGCTGCTTAACGCGTATCTGGGCGTGGCTAGTCAAAAACCAATGTGCGACCACGTTGAAACTTCTTTGAACCATTTTTGGACAACATCCATGCGGTCTTTAATTTCGATTTCCCTTTCAAACACAAGAGTCAAACAGCTGTAAAATATTACCTTCTTTCCATTTTTCGAAAATGTGCGCACACGCTGTGTAAACATAACGACGTGTCCAATAAGGCTGAGGTAGCCGTCTCCGGGAATGTAATACGCGATAGCGGCATCATCAGACGCGCAAATCTTGTAACTGCTGCACTTTGTGACACATTTCTTCTGAATTTCAGGCATTAATTAATTCCTAATTTTGACGGAATTCCCCGCAATGCCGGGGCAAGATCGTTTTAATTAAAACCCTTTTAAGATAGGCACCACTCGAAAATATTCACTTTTCATCTCCAATGAAATAAAATAAGGCACGCACTCCAAAAGGGTTTACCAACCAGGAGCCTCATCAACGCCCTTTAAGAATTCTTTAAAATACTTCAGAATACATTCCCAACCTTCCTTTTATTAAATTGAAAGGTTTTAACTGTTCTAGTCTTAGTCTCAGTCTCAGTCTCAGTCTCAGTCTCAGTCTCAGTCTCAGTCTCAGTCTCAGTCTCAGTCTCAGTCTCAGTCTCAGTCTCAGTCTCAGTCTCAGTCTCAGTCTCAGTCTCAGTCTCAGTCTCAGTCTCAGTCTCAGTCTCAGTCTCAGTCTCAGTCTCAGTCTCAGTCTCAGTCTCAGTCTCAGTCTCAGTCTCAGTCTCAGTCTCAGTCTCAGTCTCAGTCTCAGTCTCAGTCTCAGTCTCAGTCTCAGTCTCAGTCTCAGTCTCAGTCTCAGTCTCAGTCTCAGTCTCAGTCTCAGTCTCAGTCTCAGTCTCAGTCTCAGTCTCAGTCTCAGTCTCAGTCTCAGTCTCAGTCTCAGTCTCAGTCTCAGTCTCAGTCTCAGTCTCAGTCTCAGTCTCAGTCTCAGTCTCAGTCTCAGTCTCAGTCTCAGTCTCAGTCTCAGTCTCAGTCTCAGTCTCAGTCTCAGTCTCAGTCTCAGTCTCAGTCTCAGTCTCAGTCTCAGTCTCAGTCTCAGTCTCAGTCTCAGTCTCAGTCTCAGTCTCAGTCTCAGTCTCAGTCTCAGTCTCAGTCTCAGTCTCAGTCTCAGTCTCAGTCTCAGTCTCAGTCTCAGTCTCAGTCTCAGTCTCAGTCTCAGTCTCAGTCTCAGTCTCAGTCTCAGTCTCAGTCTCAGTCTCAGTCTCAGTCTCAGTCTCAGTCTCAGTCTCAGTCTCAGTCTCAGTCTCAGTCTCAGTCTCAGTCTCTGTCTCTGTCTCTGTCTCAGTGTCAGCCACTGTCCAAATTAAGCGGTTATTCAAACATTCCTATCAATTTCCCGCTTCTACTCCCCGAAGCCTCTTTCCTTTTAGGTGCGTACCAGTTAACAAAGTTCTATTGGTTCCGTTCTTAACCCCGCGCAGACGTTGCAGACCTGATAACCACTTTTGCAACCTGTTGATCCATCTTCCCTGTCGCGACAGTCCCCAGCCGAACGGACCCTCTTGATTATTCACGTCCCAACCCCATTCCCTCGCTCACTACCCTCGGCTGCTCGATATCCTTGAAAGTACGTCGCCATGTACAGCCAATGAATTTACAATGACGACCCGGCATTTTGATAAATGGCTCGCATAAAAATAAAACGCAATCAGGGGATCTGTTGCTCCTTCAGCCCACACACCCCGCGCAATTCGGAAATAGAAATTAAATATTTCCACCCCCGGGCAAGGTCAGCCCAGCCGGCAGTCTGAATACCGCCCACTCCATCGTGAGTGGCTATTACTTCAACATGCCACGTCTCAACATGGCGGGGACCTCACTACCAACAGCGGCAGGTGCGGGCGGCTCAGTAGTTATGGCCGTCAGCGCCGTAGTCTGGCAACCTTTTCAATTATTCACTTTAAAGGCCACCGAATTTGCTATTTTGCCTTTTTTTCCGTACGCCCCATACCTGCCATCCAGCATTGAATTCGGCCAGGTCTGTGCGTGGGGCGAAATGAAAAGGCGAAATAGAACGTGGACGAGTTCCTCCCCGATCTGGGTTAGTGGAGAAGTGGTTCCGACAAATTGAACCCAAACGAGAGTGGGCGCGCTGACTGCCTCACCACCGCTCTAGTGGTAGCTCTGCGACTTAACGGCGAAATGCTTTGCCAAATGTTTTGTTTTATTTCATCTACTTATGCATAATTCGGTTAACGCTTCGTCGGTGCCAGGCGTCTACAGCATCACTCCGGATCGGTGGTGCGTGCAGCCTCCTCGTGGCGTGTTAATTTGAATTAATCCGCGCGCAGAGCAGAAGCGACTTTCAGGTCATTGAGAATAATTTATATGGCGGCGGGTTTTGATTGTCTCTTCGGCTTAATAACTTTGAATGACAGTACTTTCCGGGTTGTGGTATGTTTTTTTTTTTTTGCTTTTTTTTTTAGTGGGGGGAAAGCTGTTGAGGGTTTTTTGTGGACGGCAAAGGGATGTTTGCAAGGACGCTAGGGTTAAGAAATACGAATTGGGCTCTAAGTTCACACAAGAAACGGAAGTTTTGGAATGTTGCTGGAAGGATAGTTGTTAATTTTTAAAATCCTATTAGTTCCCTTTTTATGAGTTTCATAGAAAATTCAAAAAATCCAAAAACGAAAACTCGTATTTTTTGAAGGCGCTCTGCCCTCACCTTCGAAATATTCGCTGTTTCGAAGTTTTTCACTTTTTCAGAATTAAGGCCTTTTAGAATTGTGGGTCCAAGCGACCTTGAACTTCATTCGTTTTCCAAAAATTCGCGTTACGGGGGTTTTGAGTCATTTGAATTTTAATGTTTTGTCTTTGTGGATTGTTTGTTGTCTTGGATCTTAAGACTTTTAGGGGTTTTTAGTATGTTGGCTTTTGGAACTTTGAGAGTTCGAGACCTAATTTAATTGATATTCCTCTGATTTGGGGTTTTCGAAATTTCAGTCTTTCTGTGATATTAAGCCTGTGTGAATGTTGGTCTTTTGATAACAGTTATTTTGAGAGTATAGGTATAGAGTTGCACGTTGGCAACACTTTTTAAACTGGCGACTATTTTGTCAGCTGTTAAGTGAATTATTTTAAGTTTGGTTAAGCATTTCAACGTGAACAGACTGACACCTGAAAAAACGCTTTCAAGATTCGGTGGATGGGCCCAAAACGAAATTACTGTTGCTCGCAATTTTGTTTCGTGAAGAGACTCACTTTTGGTTGAATGGATGTATAACCAACCAAACTGCCGCATTTTGAGTTGTGATATACCTCAAGGGTATTTTCAGACACCGTTACATGCACGAAAACTGACTATTGGTGTGCTCTTTGATGGAATATTTGCTCGATGTTGGCCAGAACGTTGAATATCCATGATGAGCAGGAGCTGTGGCATCAATAAGAGAGGTTAATATGTCACACAGTTCACGCTAGAATTGAAGGAAGTTACAGCAAAGTGTCGTGGTCGCCGTGGCGTAGTGGGTAAGTGCATCGACCGCCACGCAGAAAGTCTAGGTTCGATTCACGGACGGGATACCTAGCATTTTTTCACGGCACCACCTCTTTCGAGTTGCTGACAACACTCAAAGAGTATCAATTGTCTATGAAAAGCTTCTCAAATTTCGCCGTTCGGAGTCGGCCAAAAACTGTAGTTGTTGTAGAAGCTAGGCCCTGGTCCTTTGTGGGCTGTAGTGCCATTCAGTTAATATTATTACAGAAAAGTGTCACGTTACGGACCCGTGAATTGGTATCAAAGATGGTGCGGTTCAACGACGCTTCATTATTTTTCTGTGAAGATGTGAAGTCACTAGTTTACACCGTTAAGATCGAAACGATTGACCACTTGGAGAACGACATACGCCGCATAATTGCCGATATACGGCCACAAATGTTGTCATCGAGTATTTGACATTAAACTACGTCCACACATAATATTGCAACTATAATGCCAGAAGATTGTCTATCAAAGAAAGTAAATTTCATGTCAATTTAAAAAAATCATCTTTTCCCATTCCATTTCAAAGTTCCAAGCCTCTTAAGAACACCCTTTATGTTTGAACTCTACTGGGACAGGGATGTCTCGTTAGGGTTCAATTTGTGGAATGCCGTGCGGGGTCAGTTGCAGGGCCAGTTAAACACTGTAATGCCATACTGCCCAAGTCTCTAATCTGAACAAAGGTTTTTAAAATTCCCAAAATCCACAAATATAAGCTTCATCCAGTTAGTTCAAGTCGTCGACGGAATAGTTGTTCAGAAAATTTCGGTGAGCAGCTATAAAAACTAAGGCGCCTAGTGATTTTAACCAAATTTAGCCAAAGCTTAGCTTGTGGTCCCCGTGTCGTTGTGGGTAATTGCGTCGATTCATACTTCCAAGATCCCAGATTTCATTCCCGGCCTGTCTTATTACAGTACTGTGCAAGGTGTGGACTCAAATTCCTTTCGATCGGTGCCGTCACTAAACTGCTGGCATACTTTACTCCTTTGGGGAAACAATGGCATGCACAAACGAGTAATTTCTGCAGAAGCTTGGCCCTGGCATCTCGTGGAGTGTAGCAACCTCCCTTTACTTTCACTTTTAAACGTGATCTGGGGTCTCTTTTCTCTTTTGCCATCCGAATTGCTCTCCATGCAATTCATGCCCTTGACACCTTTCCGAAATTCTGCTCTCTATGCAACGACTCAACAACCAATAAGCACCCACCCACCCATCAATACATTTGCCTACATTCTCCTCAATTCTTGTACAAATGCATTCATAAACTGTCAAAAGCAAATTTGCGACAGCGCCAATCACACTAGCGACAACCAAGCCGCCATAACCGCTCTCCAAAAAAACAAAACAATAAACACACCAAGGTACTTTACATGCTCCGCTGTCAGAGGTGCCGAAATCCAAGACCCCAACCCCAACCAACGTGCGACTGCCTTCCACAGACAATTTGTCTGAATTAACCAAGCCACAGCATATGACTCGTAGCCCTTGTTAACCTTTCGACGCGTGCTCCGCCCCACACTCGTAACGAAGACACATGCCACACTATCGCCGCGAACCGTGATCCCAAATTACTCACGCGGGACTTGTATCCTTCTCCTCACCTGTGTGCCCGTCCCGACCTTTAACTCATCGCCACTTTGTCTATCCACACACATCGGCATGTGTAACCCGCGGACCATGAACACCACCAAGGAACCACTGCCTCAGACATCCCGTTCGACTTGGACGAACCGCTGTCTTCCCGTGTGTACTCGTATGTCTGCGGAGAGCCATAACCACGAGGCCCCGGCTTCAATCTGCTTTGCATTTTTCCGCGAAGGGTCTTCGGCACGAAGACGGGGTCGGCGAAGTGCGGGGAGTTAGGTGGAACGAAATTCGCAAGCTCTCCAACAAAGCAAAGTCAGTCATGCTTCGCGGAGAAAGTCGGAAGTTGATTCACTCTTCCGTAGTTACTTAAAAATTTATTACACGCTTCCCGGTGGCGGCAGCGCCGCCGCGCCGTAGACTGCCGATGGGCATTGCCTAGATGGTAGGACGCGCTGCTCGGGATTTATTCGCTCTGCTCGTCGCCGCCGATGGAAGGGGACTATGTGCAACACACGCCGCGCCGCCGGCCAAACTGATGTATGCCTACGGGCACGGACATAAATCCTCATAAGATACAAGTAGATATCAGCCCCTCGGGCACGAGTGAAGTTACAACATTGTGCCGCTCGGTCGTGCCCTGCATGCCACTGCCGCAACAATCAGTGCCTTGCATATGGCGGGCACCGAACAAATTGGGTGTTGTAATCCGAGTCCTTTTGGACGCCATCCAAGAGGCGGCAACGGCCATCTCCCATAGACCCAACAATTCCCTGTGCCCAGCGGGAGCTGGTCCTTATTCGCGCGTAAAATTTACAATTGCCATGCGTTGAGGCCGGGCAACATCGCGTAACTGGCATGTAACTGGTCGTAACTGAGTAAGCGATGGAATTAAAAGAATTGAAGTTGTAAGCGCGCAGCGGAGTGGGCTGCTTGCTGCTTGCCAGAACAGTTAGTTTATGAGGAGCGGCTAGCCAAGTTTTGATGTTTATTGAGTTAGTTCATCGTCGAGTCTTTTGGTCACCGACGGGTGGACAGTCCTGTGAATTGAATTGGACAACGAGCGAGATTTGGTGAAACCAATTTCTCCTCGGAATCAAGAAGTTTTGCAGTTTATTGCCTGCTTGGGGAATGGAACGTGTCCATGGTGAGAAGCGGTCTCTGAATTGTTGAGGGAGTGGGTCCTGGGGAAGGTGGTTAATTGGTTATCGGGTGGACATAGAGGATTCTGGCTTAGGTAGAGTTGACGATGAGTCATGCAATCACTAAACTCATTTGCAAGGACGATGAAGGGAGGATGAGTTGTTATACAGAGCAGTCTAGTTCCAGGTTTTTTTGCATGTGTACACCTTTTTGTACGAAAAACGTGGAAAAAACTGATTCTCGTTATCAGCAGGCACCAACCCAACAGCGGAGCATTAGGAACAGCTTCCGTCACAAAGAGACTTCATTATCAGCTGATTGGAGCAAAGGTGGGAAAGAGGCAGAACAAGTGCAAGTTGTCGTCTCCAGAAATTTCGCAGAGGTTTGCAACGCTTAGCCCTAGACTAACGTCGGTCTGAAGTCATTTCTGGCGGTTTGGTTCTAGCATTCTCAGGAAAAATAAAGTCCCCACACAAAATTCTTAAACATAACCACTTAAACTTTGAGCACCTGTTCCCAAGCTGCATAATTGTTGTAATGAAGTGTGCGACATCCTGCCTAACTTGGAAGCCCCTGATAGGATTTGGATTGGACACGAAGTTGAGCGTATCAAATACTTCTCGCCAGTTCGCCATTGTTGCATCCTCTCCTCCAAATGCCATCAACGCAAACCAGATCAAAGATTGAACACAGAACTTTTCTCTCGAGTTCCTCATTCGCTTTGGAGAGTGCCCACACTTCCGTGACATACAGTTGGACAGGGATGCTCAACTTGGTGGATAGTGCTGTGTCCTTCGAGAGACGGCTTCCCTACACAATTCCCTCTAAAACTCTAAGAGGCAGCGGTTGACAAGGGTAATTCTCCGCTTTCACTTCCTCGAAATTAGAGCTGTCAACGATGAGGTTTTGGCCAATTCGCCAATGTTTGGCGTCTTTTCTCGGTGGCAACTTCGTTTTGCCGTCATTCACCACGAAACCAATTTGGGCCACATCCGTAGCATCATCAGAAAATGTTTTGTTGGTGGATCGCTGTGTGCGCTCAATCACGTGAATGTTGTTTGGTCGTTCGAGAGACAGAAGTAGTTTGCGTATACTTGCAACTTTACGGACCTTTGGAAGATCGTGTCTCTTGTGCGACCTACTCAAGAATGATGTCAAAAATGTCACGATAGCGCGTACATATAGAGAAATAAGCCTCAAATGTCCTTTGTTGTTGAAGTAAATGAACACAAACACTACTCTTTCAACATGTTGGCAACGCCAGAGTTTTTTCCTGTCGAATCCCCGTCGTCACCGGTGTACTTGTTTTCGTGTGCAACTGGTATCCACTTATGGAACAGAAAGTCAGTATCTAATCTAATTTGCAATCAAAGCCAACAATAATGGAGCACTAAACCCACGTCCGGACTAGATAAATTTTCCAGCACGTGGGTAGATTGCAACATTAACACTTTGTCGGCAAGGTAGTGCTGAAAATGTCAACCTAGAGTGATCATTGCCCCCGCACTCTTTAAAAAGAACTCAACGACTTTCTTTCTGTACATGGCAGATGCCTTGTAAATTCTTATTTAGGACAATGGGGACAGAGTCTTAAGATCCTTCAGGACGCGACAAATATTTTCGCCAACAAACTAGAATCTACGAGTTATTCGGCTGACACATGTTCACCAGAACTCTGCATCGGACATCTCGGACAAAAAAAGAAAATAAACTTGAAGCAACCACCGCCCCCCCCTCCCCCCCCCCCTCAACTGTGGCAGAAAAAGAAAAAACACACACACACACAAAATAAAAAGGGCGTGTCCTCTTGGTAGAGTACGAAAACCGAAAGCATAATGTCCTCGCACAAAATAAATACAATTCAACGGCCAGAGATGAGACCGACACAGCGTCAGCAACGACGATGACGGCGACGACGTGGAGGAGTGAAGCGGGCGAAAGGAGAAAGGAGAAGATTCGAAGGGGTTGGCGGAACCGACAGAAACGAAAGTCAAAAAGTTTCGAACGAAATTTATTGCTACCGCACACATATGGCAGGACATGGCACGAGGAACATAAAAAGTGCATTTTCGCAAGGGATTTTACGACAAGTTGAGCCATTTCACCCATTTTGCAGGCCATTTCGTTGTACACACGCCAATCCACTCACACACACACACACACATTCTCGTCTCATTCCACGGGCACACTTCTCTTGCTCTCGGTGAACTCGTTGTACTTCGTTCGCTAGGACTACGACAACGACTACCACGGATACTTAAACTGAGTGCAGTACTTGAATGTGTATCCTTTCGCCCCCCCTCACCCGGTAGCTGTTGCCACCTCTCGTCATCATCGTCGTCGCCGCCCCTCAATTTAAACCTGGTAGCAGTCAGAGTTGGTTTTTCCTTATTTCTTGAAGGATGTTTGCCTTGTTACAATGACACTGGCAGAGGGTGGCTGCTTAATGTCATCGTCGTGCAGTTGTTGCACTTTAATTATTCAAAATATTTAATACCGGCAAAAGGTCAAGGGTAGAAGGAGGGGGCCACTCCAGTTGTATGTGGAACTTCAAAGCGATGCGAATCACTAATTGATGATGTGGAAACTTTATGCACCGTGTGGGACTGTGGAGACTGCCAGCTGCCAGCAATGGAGGCAAGTCCTCTTTCAAAGGTCACTCACTTGAAAGTTTATGCCGAAGAAGGTGAAGTGTTGTTTCGGGATGCTGCTGGCAACTGCAATCAAAAATGGGTTTTCGACGTTGCTGAGATCCTTTATGGATGACCTGAATGCTTATGATGGGGAGCAGAAAGGTGGCTGGAGGCGGAAGGGGAGGTAGCGATTGCTTCTGAGGACACGAAGAATTGTGCGTCGAATTGCGTTTCAAGCCACTGAGTGAGAGAAAATGTGAAGAAGTTTCGCCATCAATGTCGAACAAGGACGTACCTGTTTCAAAAGCAGAAATGGATCAGCAAATGAATCCTAGTCCATTGGAACTGCAACTTAGTTAAGTTTGCAGCTGTTTGAAAATTGCTGAATACGAAGAGCGATTCCTGCTGTTGAGCTGCACAGTATATCGCTCGCCAGCAATCCCTTACCAAAACCACCCCAAACGCACGCATCTCGTGTACGACGTCGCCTATAATCGACACAAAGTGAGTTCAGAATCGTTCCACTGCATACTAATCACAAATAGAATGAACGCCTGTAACTGTGGCAAAAAAAGTCTCCTTTTACCGGCACCACCCCGGAGAAGCCTTTTTTCTCCCAATTCGCCCGCTTAACTCTCGGTCCTCAATTCCCCCTCCACTCTCAATCACATTGCCAATTCGAAGCACTCGCTAAGAAACCGAAAAACCACTTCGCTAACATAAAGGCGAGCGGAGACCCTATAAATTCGCTTCCGGTCCATTGCTGCTATTGCGGCGCTCATCGCGGCCCCCCCTCTAGATGAGAGGAGGATAATTCAGAGGCGACGAATGGCGCATAAATGTGTTGAATCAATAAATTGCCGAAAAGTGCTTTAAACGACAAAACTAGAGAGACTGGGGAATGGCGGTACACTTACCTCGAAATACCTTTCGTTTGCCGGCGATCTGCAGTGGCAGCGAGACACCGGCGTCCAGCTGCAGGAGGACCCGGTGTTCGCGCGGTGGAGGTCCCTGTGGATGGGCCGGGCAATAAGTGCGGTATTCGCCATTAGCGTCCACATAAATCGGAGCCTCGACGAGGGGCCATGGAGCCGGTGCGCCGCCTGCAGCTGCTGTTCCCGGCGGCTGTGTCAGCGAAATGACTTGCAGCGGAAAGATGTGAGTGTGGGGGTGGCCGGCACCACCGCCAGTGGCTGCCGATGTTGACGCCGCACCTGTGCTCGATGACTGATGAGCCGGCGAGTGAAGGTGCACGTGCGGATGATGCACACAGTGGTGGTGATGGTGGATGGGGGTGGACGTGCCTGGTTGCGATGTGCCGGCGGTAGTGGGGGAAATCTGTTGATTAACTGCTCCGCCCGAATGCGTGTTGAGGGTGGCCAAGTGTAGCGGCTGCAGCAGACCCCCTCCCGACTGCTGTGGTTGATGCTGCTGGTGCTGGTGTTGGTGCTGATGCTGATGGTGGTGAGGATGCTGATGGTGCTGTGGCAAAGACTGCTGCTGAGCTATCATCCCGGTGATGCCGATTATCTGCGGTATCGGAACGGGCAATGTGGTGTAGGACTTCGCGGCGACGGGCATGTGGGGAGAGGACACGGCTGCCGATGTGGTGACTGCCTGATGTGCTGGAAGCTGTTCGTTTGATTTGTTGTCAATGGCAACCAGCTCTAGGGCTTCGTTTACTTCAGGAACGGATTCTAGTCCGCCGTTTACACGCAGCCCTTCCTCTTTCGCGTGCTCATCCCTTCGACCAATGCCTGCATCGTCTGCATACAGTTCCACTGGAGTATCGTCTGGTGGCTTCTCTGGCACCACCTCTTCCTCCTCCTGCCCGTAGAAATGTCCCACGCAGTATGTGTTCTGGTCCTCGTCATCCTCATAAATACCGCCGCCGCCGCCGCCATCGACTTGCACCAGCTCTTCCTGCTCGTCGATCTGTTCGAGGGCTCTGTTCTGTTCGCTAGCGTTACCGTCACTTTGGCCCGATTGATTTTCGCGCGTGTTAGTTTCGAAATACGCCGCATTCGCGTCCGTGCCCTCATCGTCGATGCGTTTTCTTGCCTCGTCATCGGCCTCTTCTTCCTCCTCCGCATCGCCCTCTCCCCGATCTATGGCGAAGTATCTTATACTGTTGGTCGACGAGCAAATCGATGAATTGTCATCGTCGTCGGTCTGTGTACTTTGCTCGTTGGTCGGGCTCGAGGCATTCACAATGCCACACTCGTTGCCGTTCAATTTGATGGTGCCGCCGCTGTCCGACTCTGAAGTGGAGGCGCTCAGGCTGCTCCGGCACTCCTCCTCCTCATCCCGCATATCGGTATTTGTTGTTGTCACGGAATACGACTCATTGTGAACTTTGTTACTGTTATCGTTTTCAGCGGTAGCAATGGCTGCGGCTGCGGTTGTAGCTGTGGCTGTGGCGGCATTGTTAGCCACCCCACCTGATGTGTTATCGGCAATTAGTAAATTATTGTTCCTCAGCCCCGCAGCACTCACGTCCACATCCGCCCCGGCGGCCACGTCCGTTGCTGATAGCGTGGCGTTCGCTAAGGGATGTGCTGCTGCTGCTGTTGGTGTCAGAACAATTGGTGCTTTCACCATTGATATGAGTTAATCAGATCGATTATTTTTTGCTGGGTGTCCCTTAGTGTTGGCTGGGCTCTTCCCTCGTTGCTAGTTCGCTTCGCCGGCCCACTTGTCGATTGCCTCGTTTCCCTTTTATTTGGCCTCGGGCTAAGTGTCACTGTTATCGATTTTATAAATTTCGCAAAGCTGATTCCGCCAGATGACTATCGCAATAAGTTTCTGTTTTGCTTTGTTCTGTTTGGCCCTTTTGTCTGCTTTTTATCGCAACGTATGCATCGATATCGCCTGTCATGAGATTGCAATTGTTCTGGATCTATGTAAGCATTTTTGTGAGTGGCTCTTTAATTGCAGATGGGACACCTGAAATGAAAGGGAAGAGACGTTATGTGATTGAAGGCGAATTTGTTTCGAAAAAATGGTTTAAGGACACTGTAAGATTTATTTATGAAATATTTGGATGTAAAGTTCATTAGAAAAGATTTAAAACAGTGAAGTGTATTCCTAGAAAATGAGAAAAACTTTTGTCGGGCGCCATTTTGATCAGCTCTAATCTTGACAGTTCGCAACACTAAAAAAACACTCTTTGCCACGTGCTTCGCTGACAGGTCGGAGAAATCTCCATTAATCCCATCCAAGACCCAAAGTTACCGACTTGTTTCAAAGCACAAGCTCCTTTTACAATTCGGAGCTCCAGGCCTTAAACCACTGAAAAAACAGCAAAATCCCGAGATTATAAAATTTTACAATTCTGTGATGAACATGGGGGAAGTTGAATTTATCCGGTTTTGGCACCTTCCCCAAGTCCTATAGCGATCGTTATTCTTAGGAAATGTGTATTCCTTAGCCGGGCGCCATTCAAATTATTTACTTGCTTGACAGTTCTCAAGTCTTAAATGGTGGCAGATTTATACTCAAAACTTAATCTTGAGGACCACCCTGTATTTAGGTGGTGTACTAGGAAATGTTTAACTTGTGTGTTGGGAGTGTATTGAGTACTTAATTAAGTGGATTCGACAACTCGAACACGTTAGGTTTCGTTTTTAGTTTCACTCTCCCAACATGTACAGGATGATCAATCTGTTGTTTATTTTGACACTTAGACCTATTTTCTCAAAATCTTCAAAAAACGTCAGTGTCACACTTTCGAAAGAAGGAAATGAGTATCTTAACGTTTGATCAAATTTCTATAACATTGAAAACTTGTTTCCAAAATGAGCGTACAGCCCAAACAGTACGTTTCTTGCACCCACCGCGACTGTTGTATGCAAATTTGTGCAAAAAAGTTATGAAGTTGGTGGTCAACGCTCATGGTCCTCATCGTCGTACGGTGTACACAGGTAAAAATGGAGCTTTTGTGGCTGAGAGAGCGGAACTTTTTGACGAAATTCAACTCACTAATCTTAATCTGATTTTTGGCCCAACATTTCACACACATTCCTGGGGAGAATTTTGTGCAAAGATATCGGAGATCCAATGCACCCGAGAGCAGCTTGAATCGGACAACAATTTTTGGCGAAAAGCTATCTTCCACCATGGTGAGCATTTTCATCTCGGCGTTAAGGGCAAGCATTTAGGAATCGGACAATCGGCAAGTAGTGTCAAGAAGCCAACACAACCATAGTATGAGTTTCATGCAGATTCTGGGATGGTGGTATCATTGAACCAAATTGCTTAGCCAGAAACTGGAACAACATTTCGGTCAACACTGGACGTCGTTAACTGTTGTTTTTTTACTGAAATTAAAGATATAGACTTGGACGACCTTGGGCACTACACATCCCGTGCCACAACCGATCTCAAAAACGCGGTTTGTCCCCTTTGGAGTCTTTTGAAGAACACCGTGGTGATTATAGGTGATTGTTTTTATTGATTATTTTATTTAATCAATAAACTGAAGCAATTAAGGCCGAAAGAATAAGATCGCGAGTACAAGCTGCAGAGACTAGATTTCTCTGTGCTGCTTGCAGGAGTTACTCGCCGGGATATGGTGAGAAACGTCACAGTGCAGGGGGAATGTTATCGGCTAAATCTTTGGACGGTAAAGGCTTTGCATCAATGGTTCGGAAGTCTGCATCATCACGACCCCCGAGACGTGCCTTAGATGCGATTCCATCAGATAAGACCACTCGGCATCCCCGGGGCGAGGTGGTTGGATTAAGTCTACAAACTCGCTTGGTTTCGATTGGGAATAACGCCTGATGAGTTAGAGTCGATGGCGGAGGATCAAATGGCCTCAAGGTCTCTCGTGTGTGCACGAGACGACGACGACGCAACGCTTTTACTGCAACTTGCGGGTCACCTAAAATTATGATGACGATGATGACAAAGATGGTGGTTCCCATTTCTGAACGCTCCCAATAGGATTCTCAGAGATTCGAAAGTCATTGTCATTAATGTTTTCTTTTTGGCCAATTATTGTCAAATTTTTTGACTTTGTATCCGAGCGTATGATATTTCTGTTATGAAATACCGTTACCTAAGAAGAATGCGTCAAAGTCAGGAAATTTTAAAGTGGTGAGGAGTTTGCGAATATTTATTTTTTACCGATGAGTCCCTAACCGTAATCGAGCAATATGTCAACAAACAAAATGAAAGCATTTACTTCCCATAGAGGTCTTTCGAAAATTTACAACATCGGACGTACACCAGAAAGCAGGCAGCACCGAAGTTTGAAACCCAAAGTTGAGACCACCTCAGACGCGCACTTCGAAGGGAATGGCCAAAATACCGCAGCGTGAGATGCTTTCTTCGACCGTGTTCGTTATTTGCACATATCGAAAGCTACTAATAGAATTTAAAAATTAATTTATTTCCCAACGTTTTTCGGTCTGGCACAGTTAAATTTTATTTCAAAACGAAACCTTAAAAAAACATTTAATTAATAAATGCTTTGTTTATTTAATTTTTCGTAAAATACACACATTTCGTAAGAGTGCAGTACCTCTTGTGCTCATTTTCGAACTGAAACCACTTGTCAACAACAAAGATGGGTAAAATACCCACATGACAAGATAAGAGAATTTATTTTAACACAAATCTGATTCAATATTTAAGAAATTCGCAGAAAAAAGAACAACAGTGTCAAATAAACCTCATTAACGAACGCCGTCATCAGCTTAACACACATCAATTCTGAAAACAATTTCCCTTTCACTTCACCGACGACTGACGGCGTAACTTATCGGCGAAACGTAATTAAAGCTCATTACCCTCGCAATTAGTATGCAGAGCATTAGCGATCACTTTCACCCAGAAATTTAATTACGGTCGATGCGAAAATTACCTCTAATTCCCTTTCATATTTCAAAACACAGGAAACAAATTTTTCGCATCGCTGTCATACTGTTGAAAATTGTCTCATTTTAGTTTGACGGGACTCTTGTAGATCAACGAAACTTGATACGAGTTTTTGTTTGAAATCTTAGTCACATGTGACAGGCGGGTGTAAGCATTTGAAGTGTAAAGAAGAGAAGGGCCTGACGGTAAACGAGGGGAAAACAAAGTATACGCTGTCATCAAGGAAGGACGCACAACATCGATGTCTCCGACAGAATATCACAATGGGCAACAGGTTTCATGTAGTCACGAACTTCAGCTACGTCAGCTCTGCAGTACATGAGAATAGAAGCACTGTTGTCAAACGCTGTTTCTTGGGGCTGAGAAGCAATAAAAAGCCATCTTTCAAAAGACCAAGTTGGTTTGATCATCACTTTCCCGATTTATGCCTCCGAAACATGAAAAATCTTCGAAGTGGATGAGGTTCTCGGGAGAAAAGATCGTTGGTCCACTTTGCGTTGACCGCATCTGCAAGAAACGATTCAACGAAGACTACTATAGGGCGTACAGCGGCACGCACCTAGTCAAGCGTCCACGACTTGAATGCTTCCGTGATGGGTCATAGGTCATGTGGAGCGAATGGGTAATACTGTTCCAGCAGAATCTTTGAAACCGAGCCATTGGAACAAGGCAATAAAGGACGGCCTCATCTGGAGAAGGAACTCAACCAACTAGGGGTGTGAAATTGGAGGCAGTTGGGAAGAAACAATGCACGCAATATGGCGTAAATACATCAAAAACATACATATACATAGATATGAACAAAACAAACTCAACAGAATCTTCTTTCCACCAAGGAATATCCTGCCTTATAAAATATAAGTAAATAAATTATTTGGCCTACAAGTCTTGCGTCTTCAGCTACATACGTGTTGTTCGTCTTTTTTTAAAGCCGACTCCAAACGGCTGGTTTAAAAAAATTAAATTTTGTTTTATGATGCCGCGGTAAATGTAGAATCATTCCCAAAAATGGGATTGGAATTTTACTACGCCCCAATTCATGAGTACGTCGTCGATACAAGTCTAAATCGTGAATACCCAAACCACTCGGACAGAAATACCTGAATGTATAGCTAAACCTCATCCTTGGCCTTTTCTGATTTTCATCCGCTGGCGTCTATTTCGTGGCTTCAAATACCTTATGGGCAACTTCACGTCTATTTCATTCTAATCGGACGATTTGAACTTTTGGTATATTTTATCCCTACTATTGGCGTAAAAGTTGCTAATAACATTTCCGATGTCGAGGTATTTATGACTTCATTCCTGACCAGCTAGAGTTCTTCGGGCCGGAGCAGTGGTGTCCATACGTTCTACATGGCCTAGCCATCTTAAGCGTTGTATCCGTAGGCGCTTGACTAGGCATAAAGGAATCACGCTACAAAAAAAAATTGCAAATGCGAGTAACACTCACTCATAGATAATTTCGTTTTTCTTTCTTTTTTATCTGAATTGTTTATACAATCCATAAAAATATGTTAAAGTTAGTAAATAACTATTTGGTAGTGTTACGCAACATATTAAACAGAGAATCACATACGGAAATGCATATTTATATACAGTCATTCTGTGACGTAGTGAATCTTAAGCTACGTCTTAAGTAATAATAATAATAATTGAGTGGCATTACAGCCCAAAACGGACCAGGGCCTAGCTTCTACAACAACTACTCGTGTTGTGCGTGGTACTGTTCTTTCACGAGTAGAAGGGACCTGCAGTTTTTTACCGACTCCGAGATTTGAGAAGCTTTCCATAGACAATTAATACTCTTTGAGTGTTATCAGCAACTTGAAAGAGGTGGTGCCGTAAAAAAATGCTAGGTGTCCCGACCGGAAATCGAACCCAGATTTTCAGCGCAAAAACCAGCAGTCGGAAGAAAAAGGTCTCCGGAATATGCCGGGTGTTGTAAGACCTGCCATTTCAGCATTTCCAGATAGTTTTTAACCACTAAGCCTCATGGGGCCGAGCGCTGTCATGTAGTTAAGTCACCTTTTGGTCGTTTTCGGCCGTTTTTCACGCATTGCCCGGTTCAAACGCAGGTGTTGTAGTTGATAGGGTATCCATCCCATCGTCTGGTCTGAGCATCTTATAGTACATATGCCGAGCATGACCTTTAAACCGTGGATATATTTCCTTGGCGTCGATATAGACTATGATGGTATGACTTTACCAGGCTTTGCATAGTATCTTCTTGGGGTTATTGTAGTAAATAAACTTTTCACCTCCAGTCATACTTCAATGGAAAACTCCCTTTGATGTAATTCAAGCTTTTAAGAGGAAGATTTCAAGAAGCACTCTCGAGGTGAAAAATCGCCTTTCGACATCTCTCGGTTTCAACTCGTACGGCACCCAATTTCCTTGCTTCATTTCTGTAACCGAACGCAAATTACTTGCTGAATCACTCTCAATTTGCGTTTCACACGGATCTTGATCGAGGAAAGCCTCAAATTTCTCATATTCAAACTTGTTGGCCAAAACGATATTTATCTTCGACGCTAAAATGACGGCTTTTGAAACGTCGAAACCATTCTCTGCATAATTTATCGATCGGAGGAGCGTCACTACAAACTTTAGCTGCGATTTTTTTTCAATTAACAAAGAAGCTCAAAACTTCCCGCAAATGCAGTTTATTTAAGACAAATTCGGACATTGTCGAAGGGGAAAAAAACAATTTTTTTGCTTAAAGCAGACGCTGATGCTTACAAATAATTGTCAACAAATTTTACACCTTTCCAATGAAGATCAGCCACAACATGCAAGTTTCGCCATCTTTTGAAAACGGGCCGAATTAATTTGTACCCCTATTACACTAATAGCTTCAACATTAGAACTCTGGATACCGGTAATTTAAAATCACCTAACCAAAAAGGACAGCTCTTTAATTCAAAATCCAGTATCGCTTCAGTAACAGACAGACGGACAGGCGAAAATACAGAAATTATAAGGGTGATGATTGTGAAAACGCAACCCTAAACATTTTTAAAAAAAAAGTCCACGTGGATTATTTAAAAAAGCATAATTGCTTCTACAGAAAAAATGTTTAATCAAGCCAACAAAACGCATAAGCCTCTCTGAGGTCCTTGAAACTGTTTAAAGCAGCTTCCCGTTCATTGCTCTCATCACCCACTAATTCAATTTTAATCTCATGTCCCACGGTCCCACGTTGCATACCAAACACACGCTAGCCTTCACACCCACCCACCGCCTCTCCAAAATGTCTCTTATTCAAAAACCACGTGTCACAAATTACTTTCATTTTTTGAAGGTTCAACGGCCTTTTCAAATGACGCAACTCTCAACTCAATTTATCAAAAAAAAAAAAAGGACTTCACTTGACAGAACAAATTAAAATCCCTATCAGTTCGTTAATTCACATGAATATTTAATGCGTACGATTTCCCAAAACTGTCACCTGCTGTTGCCACCCACAGTTTGACACACACACACACAGTACACACATCGGCAGCCGTCAGACAGACACATTCGAAAGTAATCTGCTTTGCAAATCATCAACTCAGCTGGGCCGGCTGCTGACTGAATGACTGCATCATAAATTTCCACCCTTCCTTCCCCACCGGCTATGACGTATCAACAGGTCCCAGATTTGAACTATTTTTAGACACACACCCACGTGCGCCAGCGGTCACCCACCCGAAGATAGTTTCCTTTGATGGGAAAAATGTCACGATTTAACTTTTCGATTTCACGAAATTAACTGCGCGTATGGGAGAGGGGAGTGGGAAGAAAGCATTGCACTCAGGAAACGGAAACCATGGACATTCCCGCACTCACATGCTTGGTCGGTTGGTGTTTTTCTTTACACGGCTCGTTGCCTCTGCAAAATGTTGCGCGAACTTTGTTGAAGAACGCAACAAGTGCGTCCTGATATCGTCTGTGGTGTATCCAACTGCAACCGCAAAACTGTGCTTCCTTCCACCGCCCGGGCCACCCCCAGAGTGGCAGGCCACCGTCCTCTGCGTCTGCTCAAAGCGAGGAGAAGTGGCGGCAGCAGCCACGTACTCTCGCCGAAGCACATTTAAAAAGCTCCCAGCCCCCACTGCGGGGAATGGCCGCACGAAATGGGTTAATAAAGTGAAACTTACTTTCTGTGCCATCGTCGGCGACTGGTCGCGCATTCAAGCCCGGCGGCGACTTTAGCCGGAGAAAAGACCCCCCGCCCGGTGAAAGGAATGAATATTCAAACCCTGACGAGGCAGAAACGATAATGGATCCTTTGGCAAGGTGGCCAGGGTGGGGTTCTGGCTGAAGGATGAAGTCCAATTTTAATTGTGAATCGTTGATGGGGAGAACACGAAACGATTTCGTTTCACGCTCCCTCCCCCACTCTCCGTTCGGCTGCAGAAGTAAGTCATCATCGACGTCACCTTTTTCGGAAAGCTCCCCGTGACCTTATCTCTCTCCTTCAGCATCACAAGGACACGACGATGGGCGGGCGTGTGTGTCTGTGCCGCTGTGTGTTTGCAAGCACGAAACAGTGGGCGTTCTATATTTAGCTTTCCACTTGTGAGAAGGAAGGGAAAATATGGAAAAACAATAACAGTCCTTTGCCCACGCATTCACCAAGGATGTCTACACGCTGGGACGTGGCACAATTTAAACGGGAAGCCAGGAGTCCACTTCTTCATTTCTTCATTACTCGGTTTCTTGCTTTCTGCACGCGTGGGTGCCACGCACAAACACACTCGTAGGCAGTCGTCAGCGGAGCAAATAGAGAAAGAGCCCCCAAAACGAATGGGGACTCTCATTTGTCATGCAAAGGAAGTAGAAAAATTCACACTTTTGTCGGTCGGTGTCGTGTGCGGGATGCGAGGCGTTTTATGGCAGGATTTGCACAAAGGGCACAAAGATGTAAATGAATTTTCGCCTGCCGCCCTCACTCCAAAAAAAACTAAGAGCAAAACCGGCGCTTTCTTGTGTACGCGGCATCGGTGGGTGTGTTCGCAAAGTTTTCAGGGCTTTGCACACAGGCGTTATTAGATTCCTGGAACCTGTTTGATTTCAGGGCCAAAGATGAGTGGATTTATGGGGTCGACTGCAAGTGTGATGGATGTGAGGGCGGGCAGAGTTGAAGGACTAAATCAAACTTGACACATAAATGCGGTGGCGAGAGCTTCTGAGCATCACCAGGAAAACCCTTCAATTCTCTTCACTTGTTGGGCCAGAAGTAGAGGGGTTGCGGAACATTGTGTGGCTTTCTGCCCGTGGAGTGGATTTCAGGAATTCTCGGAAATTGGGATGCTAGAGTGATGAATCGATGTGACCGTCACTATTTTTAGACCTCTGAAGCAAATGTGATCGATGCCGAAATTGTGTCGAAGGTCAGCGTCGACACAGGTGCCTGAGATGTTGATTTCTGATTTATGAATAATGGCCTGAAACAAAAGGAAATCCCGAAATAAGAAACCGTTAACTTGGTAAACGATTTTTTTCTTATATCATCTGTAATATAAGAAAAAAATCGTTAATCGTTTCCATTTTTTGAACATTTCTGAACGTTTCTGAATTTTGGTTTGTTTTAGATTTGAAGTTTGGGCTTTTGTCATCACAAAATACATGTTTGCTAGGTTAAGTTTAATTGCCAGGAAGAATTATTAAAAAAAAAGTTTAAGATCAGAAAGTGTAATATTTTTCAGGAGTCTTGGTCTCTGGTATTAAGTTGTGAACTAAATTCCGAAGTAAAAAGAAGAAGTAAGAATCCGATGTTTTACACCCCAAGTCCATGAGAGACAAACATGTCTAAAATTCCGAAAAGGGAAAATCATGTAATGCTCAAAGCTGTGAAAAACAAAACTCCCAAAGAAACTTCAAAAACATCACAGAGGGGTACATAACCCCAGTTTGAATTCATTGTGGGTTTTGGATTAGGCGTGGTGTTTAATACAAATGTCTACAATATCAATTTTTTTTTACAAATTTATACTGTTTTATAATTATTTGGGCGTTTTGGGGAATTTGAATTTTGTGGTATTTTGATTTTTTTTGGGCATTTTCCGACATAGGGGTTGTTCGGCATTCATTAAGAATTTTAGCTTTTCGAGATTTTAGACATTTCGGACTTCAGTCGGTCTCCCCGTGGATTTGAGAAAATGCTGATCAATCAATTTTTCTGAGATCAGATGCCCCTGACAAAAATGTTTCAACCTGACCATGCGCTTGGTTGTCTGAAGGGAATATCGTGGTGACCAAAATCGCGGGCAGAGTGTATCGTGCTGGATGATGAGCGGCAGTTTTTTTCACTCTACTGACTCATCCACTTTGGCTTGAACAACAACTTTGACAGAAGGACTAAAGAAGGACTTAGACTGCAAATAAAATGAGGATTTAAGCAAGGAATCGAAAAACGACTACAACTTAAACAAGGACTAAGACAAGGAATTGTGCAAGGGTTCGTACAAGGACATCCACAAACACTTGGATAAAAAAACTGAAAAAAAAATGGTACAAGGAGTTTGGCAGGGAACTGAACATAAATGTGGAGTAAGAATTGGATAAGAAGCAGAACTTGGACTGAGACTAAGACAAGGATTTGGGAAAAGAGAATTGCAATGCGATTTGGACATGGAATTAGTATGTTACTACTTGGGTTGCGCAAAAGTTGCTCAGGAGTTTATGTGAGGCGAGGGCAATACGCTTAGTATACAGTATGACAGTTTCCAGCCGGTGGGTCAAAACTTTCTATATACAATAGCCTGCCCATCTTTCGTTCCCTGATTCTGATGGGCTTTTTTCAGTCTCCAGTTAAACTTCTACCGAGTGTGAACTCACACTATGGAGCTCATTCTTCTTTCTTAATTCTGAAACAAAAAACAATTCAATCAGGGCGAAGTGTGGTAAATACAACAAAAATTTCAAAAATTCAAACTCCAATACTTCAATTTTAATCATCAAACGTGTGTATAAAGGACAAGAGCATTTTTAAGGAGCAGGGCCCAGTACACGCCCATGCAAGGACGTCAGTCACTTTTGATATAACGGCAAGGAAGAAGGAAGAAACGAAGAAAGGAAACTGAACATAGAAGCGTGTCGCGATCGTCTATCACAAGGATCTGTTGAACATGTGTGACACAAATGCCACTCATCAAATAAATGCGTTAAATGAGTATTTTCTCTGACGGATGTTTGTTTAATTGTATTTAAGCTGTATCTATCTCAGCTGAATACCTTCCGGTGTATACATACTAAATAGAAATTAATCGCTTGAAAAGTACTCTTCTACAATTTCACATTGAACTAAATTCTTCTTCAAGCCTACAAATTAAACGAGATCATGATCACTTTTTTGACAGATAACTGCTTCAGAGTGATGTTTCCCGAAAACAGACTATTTCTAAAAATTAATAAACAAACAATCTGAATAAAAAACCCAAACATAATTTCATTTTAAGTATGTCCTCATCTAAAGGCCACAACTTTCGCAAGCATTGTGTAAAATTTCAAAATTATAAATGAGTTGTCAACTGATGCCTCACTGACAGCTCTCAGTAACTCTTCGCCCACCATCGCAAGCAATTTGACACAGAAATCACATTTTGTACGTCAACAATTTGAAACTCATCAAGTAGTCAAAGTCGAAGCGTAAACAATAGCCGCCACAGCAGTCAACTTCTTCGTTTTTGATTCGTTTTTGTTGTGTTATTCGATTTGCAAGGCAACCAAAAAACATCTAAACAAACATTATTTAATGGAAACAAATATTTTACGCGCTGTCTTGTCTTGTTTATTTGTCCAAGTGATGTTTTGCATCAGGAAGACGTTAACGATGTGAGTCAACTTAGTTTCAAACCTTTTGCACTGAACGATTCCGTCTGATTGTCGGTTGAGGACAACGGGAGTTATGGAAATTGTTCGATTTGTCATACGAATGCATTCGTCATCTTAAAGAAAATCTGATCAATGAGCAATGTAAGCAGATACCTTAAGAATCTGTCATTTCGAATGAGTAATGTCAGAAACAACGCTTCATGAGTGTGTTCGGTATTTCGTTACGTTTGGGACTTTCGGAATTTTGAAATGACACATAAGAAATTTCTAAGCATTGAGTGCTTTGAGCGTTATAAGCTTAATTTTTTTTTTTGCTTATTTTTTAGACAAATAGCAAGGATTACTGTTAAAGAAGGCTTTGTAAAAATTATTAAAACACTTCTCATTCAGACACTTTTCACTTTAAGAACAATTACGTTATTTTCATGTGAAGTTAGAGCGATCGCGAGTGGAAAGCTCTAGGTAGAAGTGTCTTCAAATCCCAGCCAACGGATTCCTGGTACATTCGAAAGAAAAATTCGGTGTCAAATAGAAGGCCCTGTCTGCGACGAAGACAATTTCTGTACCAAAATGTGGATGTTGCCTGGAAGGCAAAAAAATAAGGACTACAATGGCACACAGAGCGAATGGACAACAATACTCGAGCTAAGAGGATATTCAAATCCCCGCCTCCGGATTTGGGAAGAAGAGGAAGACTGAACCTTCGGTGTTCGCTAGAAAACTTAATCTTAACAACCGGCAGCTCAGACTCCAAACCTTCATGGATCTCTGACCTGATAAATAAGTACAAAACCATCTTGAAAACAATAATTGAAGTTTTCTTACGTCTTCAATTTTAAAGTCATTGCCCGCGTGAAGTTACTACCGTTTGCGTGGTGAATAGGTAAAACGTAAAATATTATTCAAATTCGCACTTCCAAGGTCGTGATGACCTAAAATGCTCGAAAACTCACTCCCACGACGAAAACCATGAACGACGCAGCAGAAATAAAGAAATTATTTGTTTCCTTATGCAAATCAGTCAACGGAGACTAATTTGTTGTGATATGGAGATTTGATTGTGAATCCAAAAAATCCGCGTTTGCATACAGCTGGCTTAAAAATAAATGATTGTGAAGCAACAAACATAGGAAGAGGTTTGAGAATGTATGTACATAGTTTTAGGTTAGATTTGATTAAGAGGGGTGGTCGCCGTGGCGTAGTGGTAAGTGCATCAACCGCGGCGCAGAAAGTCTGGGTTCGATTCCCGGACGGGACACCTAGCATTTTTTCACGGCACCACCTCTTTCGAGTTGCTGACAACACTCAAAGAGTATTCATTGTCCCTGGTCCGTTGTGGGCTGTAGTGCCACTCAATTATTATTATTATTGATTAAGAGGGCTTAAGTAAGCAAGTCCAAGGCCCAATGTATATGTAATATAAGAATGTTGAGCAACGGCTTACCAGCAACCTTTTCTCAATACGTCAGACTTGCTTAATTGTTACCTAAAAGATCTTTTACATTTTTCCATCAAAATCTACTTTTCATCACGTTAGAGCTTGGGAAGCACTGCTCTGGAGTGCTCAAACTCAAAAACTGGTCCATTGTAATACCAGGCAGTTTAATGCTAATGCGCTTCTACCACGTCAGCGCCAAACCGCTGCCACCTGATTCGAGCAAAGGCGGGACATTGACAGAAAAAATGCTCTTCACCTCAACACACTTAAGTGCTTAGAGAGGGTTTAATGTTAAATTTGTACGCCAAGAAGTTGTCTGCAGTCTTTCCTGTCTAGAGAAAACAGAAAAGCCGCGGATTTTTTTTGCTGACGTTTTGAGCATGTACTTGATCAGCCTGCATCCTGGAGAGTAATGCTATCTCTGGTTGTGCTGTCGGGAGACCCAACCATCGACGGAAGCCCTTACCAAGGAAGCGGGTAGTCACAAGGTGGGTTCCAGCCCCACGAATGCCACTTTTGATCCTTGCCTAGTAAGTTAATCGGCAGTTTCGTTTTCTATCATTCCGTGGTTCCAGGACTCCAGTCTTAACGAATTAAGTCCAAATTAAGGGAAGACTTACATCTCTGACAAATCGTAGGAGTGGTTAGAGGGTTGAGTAAGGACTTTAGCACTGCTTGTCTGTCCCTTCAGACATACTGTACCACTACCCGACAGGAGCCAGTTCAATGAATCAGGTTAAACTAAATTAAATTAAATATCTCTCTACATCCAAAGAATGATGCCCTTAGCTGAGTTGAAAAACTGCTTCCTAACAAATTGAAAAATTATCTTCGAATTTTCCCAAAACCTGGTATTCCCTTTAGGCCAGCAAATAATCAAAGAATGTGTTTCCTACTCGTGTGACTATTCTACAGAGTAAGTGAACAAAGTGCGATACAAATGCCCCTGCACAGTCCGGACACATAAAGTGTCGATTGTGCTTGGAATTGCCAAATGTCTAGAAGTTGGGGAAAACGAAAAGCCAAAACAAACTACGCATTTCAGGAAAATTTGGCGGAATGAAGCACCTTTTTCAATTGCTCTCGTGATTTTCTTGAAGTGTGCTAAATTTTTGTTGAACCCACTTTCGTCCAGGAAGGAAGGAAACACCGGACTACAGAGGTACAATTTTGAAATATGCCCCAAATTAGAATGTACATGAGAGCTGGTTTTCTGGAGTTCGCGGTTCGAGGCTGTACTGTAGGAAACACTCGTCCAACTACGCACTTGTGGAATGCGGTTCGCATCGAAATCGAATTTAGAAAATTGACAGAGGAACCTCTTTCGGCTGTTGTTGACGTGGACAACATTGAAAGAAAAAAAACATGCATCGATATATATAAATCCCACTTACTTCAAATCCGATAGAGCGCCCCCATTCCATAAAGATACTATTTGGAGTTTTCCTACTTCTTAGAAATCACCCCGGCAAATCCCTCGCTTTGATAAAAACGATTGTCACTGTATCTACACGTAGCGTCGATGACGTATAACGTCCCCCCTCCCACCATACACACAATTTTGCCACACATCAAGATAACTTTTGCCCCACATTGACAGGTTATAGCTCAATACCACTGACAGGTGTCACACATATCCCTTCGCCCCACAAACCGAAAATTCCCATCAGCCATCCATATGCCAGCAACAATACGTAGCACCCCGATGCATGCCATGCTCTGCTCCAATTGACTTACCCCATTGGTCAATGGGTTACCATCAGTAACACACTCCCCATGCCGTCGCGACGGAATCAGTGTGTGGACGATTCGGGGGATGTACACCGAAACACAAGCGAGCCGAGTAGGTGTGTATGTGTGCGTTCCACTGTGTGCCTGTGTCGGTATGAAGGAAGGGATGCTTATGGATTTTCCACCGAAAATCAACAACAGAGCCAGGACCAAAAATTCCGAGATAAAGTTTCCCTTTTTTTTCTCGCACAGAGATGGTAGCTTTCAGACCATTGTTCGTGTTCGTGGCCACGTTCAATTGCCACTGCCACTGTTAACGTTTAAGTTTATGACGATTGTGTCATGTTCCCTGAGTTAGCAACGTTGTCAGCGCCCCGCCATCTACTGTTGACGTTTCACACACAGAGTGTATCTACGTAGAGGAATGTGGGTGACAGAACTTTTGCATTTGAAGAAGGCGAATGACTGCGCTACGTACGTTTTGCAATTAAAGACGCACAACCGTTTAAGCGCCCACCATCGGCATCGTCGTCATCACCACCATCACTGTCATCGACATCAGCATCAGCAGAAGCTGAACATATTGATTTGTGCGGCAGGCAGGCAGGCAGGCAAACGAACGACGTCACAACCATCCATTCTTACAAGTTGCACCGCACAGCAACACGGCCAACCGGACCAGCACGGTTGATACGGCCCCATAACATCACTGGCAAATGTCAAAAGTTACACGGGTTGGATGTTGAAAGGGGATTACAACCAGTGCCACCCCCTCGTTTGACAAGAACAAATACAATAATAACAAATTCCATGAAAAATGTATGCGCTGAAGGGTGCCACATCCACCACCACCACCACCACCACCACAGCCACGCTCCACTCACTGTGCACCGCACCATATTGTTGCAAAATCCTTTCGTTTCAAAGTGAAATTTCCGTCCAAAGTGGACATCCGATGACGTGCACAACGGTTATCCGCTTGGGAAATGTCAAATTTGTTGCGAAATTTGACTATTTCGCACGAAAAACGCAAAGAAACCAGCAACACGCCCACTCAAACCCTCTCACAGAACAAGGTGTACAACAAGGAGAATCCCAGAACTTACTTACTAGTGCCGTTTGCTGTGTTGTTGCAGTTCCCTTCTTCCGTACGTTGATTCGCACCTCAGAAACGCACAAGCACACTCCGCGGACACATGAATCTTGGTTTTATTTTGATTGTTGATGCGTTTTGTTACAAAATTTTTGTCGCTTTCTTGTCGAATTTCTTGCATCTACTTCGCACTGGTTAACTTATAAACTCACAGACTCGCATTCGCGACGAAGACGACGAACATTGGCAAACGCAAACAAGACAAATGCTATCGGGAACGGCGAGAGCGCACACACAACACGAGAGCGAAGGGAAAATCTGATTGTTTTAGGTTCTGCTTTTTTGCTTCGTTTTGTCGTTTTGCTTGCGCTCCTCTTTTTTCGGTCTCCTCTTGTTTGACGCACACAGAACGAGCGAGCAAGTCGCCTCTACACGCAGACTGCACACAACGGGGCATACACACAGTAGAACACCAACGCCATTGCTGGCACCGTTGCCGCCTCTACCGCCTTCGCCAACAACACCCTCATCATTGTCGCCGCGAATTTCGCGTTTTTCATGCGGCGAATCGGTGCGACGAATGTGTTTCCGCACAGATGCGGCGAAATGTATACAAAACTGGCCGTATAGCTTGCCGGCTGCGGCTACCGAAGAGCCAGTAACAGCGAAATGCGAGCACAAAACGAAAAGGCGGATTGGAAGCGACACAGCGGGTAGAAGAAGAGCGGAAAACTTTGTTTGGCTGATACGGAAATTGTTGTTTGTTTTCTTTGTACTCCGCTTCTCGAATGCAACTCCAAGAGCCTAAGGCGAATTCCCGTCCGTGACGTATCGAGAAAAAAACTCTTAAAACTCCCGCCTTAACAGCGCATACTTCACCACAGTGCGACGCGCAAAATTATGCCAACAGGTGCTACGCAGTTACAAACGTTACCCACTCCACGGGAAGCAAAAAACACAATTCGCCATGTTTGTTTATCGATTTTTCTCGGTGTGTGACAAGTGAATATCCAGGCGACAGCTATCCCTTTCGCTCACCAGGCGGATGTGGTGGAATTCGCAAGCGAAGAAAACTTTGCAGATTTTTCACGTGGGCATTGTACAGCGACTTGGCTTTGTTTTCGTTCGCAGACGCCGAGAGCTTTTCTGCATACACCGTTGGAAAGCTCTCATCGGTGATAGTGGTTGCGGGATATAGATGGCGTTCGAATCAATGCGGCGAATTGAATGAAAATGGTGCATAGGGTGTAACCGTTAGATGCAAGTGTGTTTTTTTGACAATGTGAAACGGTATCTTCTGTTTATGTGCCAATATGTATTAAAAGAAATAAGATAGATACTAAACGATGAAAGCGCTCGTTAATTATAGAAAAGCACCGTAATATAGTGTACTCCACGAGCGCAAACAATCAACAAAATGGAAAAAATAAAATCACAGCGACAAGATTTGTCATTTGATAGTTTTGAATAGTTTGCGATCCTTTTGGTTTGACAAGCTCAGTTAGTCAATGAGCGAAAGTAGTTTGTTGGTAGAGTAACGTATTAAGCATCGGTTGCCGCGATTCTCTACAGAACCTAACCAGGAGGAACAAGGTCAGACTGTGGCGGACAAAGAGGCATCACTGGCCTAGAAAAGATTTTTTTTTCTGATTTTCAGAAGAGACGATATCAGAAGACTGGCTAGCTGCGGTCTGACCTACATTAAATTAATCTATATCCTAAAACTGAGTGCAGATCATAGTCATAACTTGAGGGTGATGAGACTGCAGGGCAAGGGTGAGGGTGTTGCTCTTTGCTATTTTAGGAGAAGTGTGTTTTTCTGAAAGATGATGACTCCTGAGGATCTTATTTCTCTTCTTGTGCGATCAGTTTTCAATTTCAGCACGTTAGTTGAGGGTCTTCTCGACTGATTGGTTTCATGGAGCAAAAGATGCAGTTTGCAGTACCCCCTTACTGTGCTTACAACAGTGTGCCTCAACTTTTTTGTAGGGTTGTCCAATTGCGATCAGTTTTGAAGCAGCTTGGAAGATCAGGAATAAATTAAAGTTGAACTTGGTGTCAAAGACAAGTTATCGAGTGTTAACACAGTGCTTGTTCCAACTCGCTCCTATGGTGATGGAGTTTGGGTAATGACCGAATGAATAAGATCGCGAATAGAGGCTGCCGAGATTAGATTTCTTCGTGCCGTCGCGGGCTTTACTCGACGCGATAGTCTGAGAAAAGCAATAGTGCGGTGGGCAGGTACTTCTTCGGACGAAAAGGGCTTTGCTTCGTTGGTTTGGCCACGTGGTATGAGTGTCTCCTTCATCACGACTTCCGAGGCGTGTCTTAGATGCAATTCCATTAGGTTGGCGAAAAGCTCGCCTGGACGTCTATCGTGTGTGCATTGCACCCACCATCCTTTAAGTGAACCATGCGGTCACTGATGATGAACAACTGCGTTACACGTATATTTATCGTGTGACAAGCGATCGTTGCCTTTTTAATTCAAGAATAGTAGCTTGTTTTCAGGGTTATAGCTCAGAGTGTTTGGGTAGATGGGATGAGAAACACCGGTGATGAAGACCCAGGGACGCAGTGCGCCGGTCCTTTTAACGTGTACTTTCTGCCACATACATTTTCATAGTCTTTTAACAGTTGATGTAAGAGGCTGAGTAAAAATCTGTCTGCGATGGGCTGTCAAATTTTGTTGATATTACTGTTGTTAGAGTAAAAAAGTTCACGACGAACTGTAGGAGATGCATACTGACTTAGAAGTACGCAGTAATTGCAAATCTTCGAAGACAATTTTCAAAGAACGCGTTGATTGCTCAAAATTAGTCAAGAGAAAGCCCTCCTTTCGTTCAGCTTTTCGTCCACCTCTACGTCGACACACACGAAGGTGCAGGTCAGGAATTATGAGCTCCTAAAACGTGGCGGACCTTGCACCATCTGATAAACATGCAAAGATCTTTTGGTGGTAAACAATTTTCCGGGCGAAAAGCCGCCAAAAATCACTTGCCTTAGAAGACATACATCGATAGAATTATGAAAAATGTCAAAAGGACATACTGATACTGATTAAGGACACATCACCAACAGAAATCACAGAGACATTTTCATATCACCAACTATTTATCTTTAAACAGAGTTTCGTGTTTTGTTTCACTGTCAAACATCTTCAGTTTAGTCTAGAATTTAACAACTCTTGTAAATTATTGAATTTTGTCATAAAAATGCGCGCTCTGTTAAGAAAGTTTTCATTTTATGATCAGTTCATTTTTGGTTCAAGGGGTACGTAAATAAGCAGAATTGTCGATTTTGGAGTGAATATCAGTCAGAAGCAGTTTGGTGCGGTTTATGGGCTGGTGGCATCATTGGACCGTACTTCTTCAAAGATGATGCGAATCGTAACGTAACTGTGAATAGGGAGCGCTACCGTGAGATGGTATCCAACTTTTTTTTGCTCAAAATGCAAGAAATTGACTTGCAAGACATCTGATTTCAATCAAACGGTGCCACATGCCACACAGCACGCGCAACAATGGACTTATTGAGAGGCGAGTTCGGTGAACATTTTATTTCACGTTCGGGACTGGTCAATTGGCCGCCTAGACCGTGCCTTTCGACTATTTTTTGTGGAGCTATGTATGTTAAAGCTCATGTCTATACAGACAAGTCCGCTTCAATTAACAACATTGAAGCATTTATTCGTGAGATACCGGTCGAAATGTTGGAAAGGGTATGCCAAAATCGGACTAAGCGGATGGACCATTTGAGGCGCAGTCAAGGTCAACATTTCCATGAAATAATCTTCAAACATTAAATTATATGGACCATACTATCGATTCAAATAAGGATTTCATACATTTTTCTGAATTGTATGGGTATTTTTTTTTAAACTTTCCTATAGCTTTTAAAAATTCACCCTTTATTAGCTTGGTTAAGAATGTATGACTATTTAATAGTTTTTATTACTTTCTTCAAACTGTTTCAAAACAAAAAAAAAAGTCATGGAACCGGTCACTGACGACTCTACCTTATTCATAATATTATTTTGCTTTCTGTAAATCTATACAGGTCTCCAACAGTACGCCCAATTGTTATTCGTACATACATCAGTTGATTGATTCATAACTGAGTATGTAAATGTGAAAAATTGGAATGAGTGACATACATTTGTTATGACTTTTTTTGGTTTTGTGACATTTTTTTGATATTTAATAGATTCACAATTAATTGCTTGGTTCCCTTTCAAACACAATCCAACAACATCAACTCTTCATCCCCTTACCAACATTTCAAACACAACTTCATTCAATTAGACCGGTATTCATTCGCATCCACTAAGAGACGAGATGAGACACTGCAACATTCACCGTGAATTGCATTTAATTTACCTTTTAATTAAAAAAAGAAAAAAAAATATCTCCGACCCTCTCCCCATTCCCTCCTTCCGCCGCTGCCGAGTGGCAGCAATGAAATAATAAAAAGCAATTAGGTACTGCATCAAATCATTCCTTCTTAACCCTCTATCCCTCAACATCTCACCAAGAATGTGGAGCATACTTTTGGATCTGCAAACATACGAAAGTGTATCCGCGGACGTGGCATGTACTTATGTGGCAGCGCAAGTAATTTGCAAGTAAATTTGCGCGCACACAGATCCCTTCACACACACACACACAAATACGTCATTACCTGAATCCACCTCCCTTTCAGCACCATCCAGTAGTAGTACACAAACACAGGCAAACAAATTGCCCTCTCCCAACGACTGTGGTGAAAAACGAAACAAGAAGAACCCTCCCATCACCACGTAAACAAGCGCAAACCCTTCGACAAACATTTCGCCCTTCTCCACGTAAGGAGTTCATGCACACCCCTCTCTCACCTACCTCACACACACACACAGAGTGAAGTTCTCAAACTCGAGCACTCATACGCCATCAACAACAAGAGGTCAAAGTATAGACGAATCACAGAGATAGCGCAGCCAATGTAAATCCAAGCAAAACAAAAATACAAAACAACGACGACTCCAACGAATCCAAAGACAAAAACATCGACTAAGAACGAACGAACGCAAAAATAAAAGTGAATCACAAGAAGAGAAATATATCGCCTTCGCCCCGTCGCTGCTGTGTGTATCAAACATTTTTGTGTTTTCCCGTCTCATTGTCATTCGTGGTTGGTCGGTGTATGCGCATCAGTATCTCACGGTAACTCACAAACTCTATTTCTTGCTCCTTAGTGTGTTGTTCGTTTGTTCGCTGTGCGCTGTTCGTTCCCATCGCACCGCGCCGTGTTGTTCCTGTCGCTGTTGTTGACATCAATTTACTGCACTGCACCTCGGCTGGCCCCTCACTGCACCGCGAACTGAGAGAAACGTTGAGAACGAAAGAGAGACTCGCGGAGGGAAATAGGAAAACAAAAAACGACAACACAAAGCCGCGCGCGAAAACGTAAATAGAAAACAAACAACGACTCTCCCCCTCACCCCACTTATACCTTCGTTAACATACTCGCCAGCCGCACACACAAGAGACAGCAGAAATGGAATGACCTTCGCGACCGCTACCCATTCCCATTTCCATTTAAGAATCATTTGTTCGTGTTCTCTCTTCGCACAGTCGCTGGTCGTTGGCGGCGCAAACAAACATTTGCCCCCACAGAGGGGGAGGCGGAGGAGAAAATTTGAATATCTACTGCCACCACCACGGTTCGGGTGCAGTGAAGAGAATAGGTTCCTCTCCTTGCCGACTGAGTGAGAAGCTGCTGCCAACCCGGAGAGAGAGAAAGAGAGAAAACGCGTGGACGTGAACAACTGGCAAAAAGGTGGTTTTTGGTTTATCGATTCGCTTTGCGCAGTTTGGCGAAAGTTTGTTGCCACCTTTTGCGAGTGTTTGTTTGTACGGAGTGTTTGCCAGTGAACGCTCTCGAGTGCGAATGAGAGGGCGCATCGCGGTGAGCGAGTTAAACGCAGAGACACGACCAGATAGAGCGTGCGAGGCAGAGAAGGAATGATGATAAACTTATTTATTTTTATTGTGTTTGAAATCGTTAATCGTTTGCGGGGACGAACGGACGGTTTGGTGCGAGTTACATGGTATCGGCAGAGTGCTTCTTTTTGTCATTCGGTGTGCGCGTAGTGAGTGTTTACCGTCGACAGCCGATGAGTGGCCACCAATAGAGGGCAACGGCAACGGCAACGACGGCGCCTGTGACAGACGAACGCGTAAACGCGATTAAATGCGTCGCAATATTGTGAAATAAACAAATTTGTTTATTTATTTGTGGTAAACAACAAGTAGATTCACGCACACAGCCGCAAGTGCAATACTCACACACCCGCTCTACACACGCACCTGCCCCCACAACCGAACACACAAGCACGTACACGAGGCCACTCTCGCGAAAAACAAATGACTACAGGATACAATATGGAGTGGTCTATGGACGATGCCCTTCAGCTGATCGAACAATACCGGATACATCCGGAACTGTGGAACCGCTCGTATCCGAAGTACAAGGACAAGTTGTGCAGATTTCGCGCCTGGTCGGACATCGCCGAGAAGTTCGGCTGCAGCAAGGCGGAGGTGGAGCGCAAAATGAACGTGCTGCTGACACAGTATCGGCGGGAAAAACAAAAGCTGCTAATGAAGCTGTACGAGGGCATTACGCCAGGTCCGTCCAAGTGGTATGCGTTTAAGCGGTTCGAATTCCTCGAGGGCACCAGCGGTAGCGGTGCAGACGGTTCGATGTCGGCCGGAGTTGGACGCCGGAAGAGTCGTGATTTGAAGAATTTCTATGCGGTGAGTGAAATGTTGTTGGGATTTTTGTTATTGTTGTTGCGGCTGCTGCTGTTGGTGAGCGTGGTGGTGCTTGTGCATAAGTGTGGTGAAGTGGTTAAATTGCACACTTACACATGACACCTTTGATATGGAGGGGTGGGTTCGTTAAAAATAGAACAGCACAGTGTTGCCAAAAAGTGGTTGATAGTTTGATAAAATCTAATTGTTGACGACTTAAAAATAATGGTTAATTTGTTGCTTCACTCGAATCGTATTTATGTCGTTTTGGTGTTAATTAAATTGAAAGAAACAATTCTCGTATTACGGTAATAAATTAATAACGCTTCATTTTCTATATACAGTGGTGGTCATTAAAAGAGAGACGCGTACATATCAAATCTCTACATCGGGATGTAAAAAAAAAAAAAATGGAAAATAACCTTAGTGCAAAGGATAATGTTAAAATTAAGGTGTAGGGCGAAAAACCACACAGCATGTCGATTCAAGAATTGTTTATGCTGCGAAATTAAACCCCTTTAGACAGACCTTTATCCTTTGATAGGAGCAAGAACTGTTCGACGAAGATAAGTTTACTAACAAAAAATAACCAAAGTGAAATATTTCTTTCAGGCAAATGGTATAGAGTTTTCGAATCAACAAATATGAGAACCTTAAAGCCAAAAGTTTGTCTACTTTTAATGAGTCGTTTCGTTGCATTGATAACTTGGAGCTGCGATTTTCAAATTAAGAGTAACTGAGTCATTTGATAATCGTATACTCCTCTTCTTTCCTCCACTGTAGCTTCTTGAAAAATAAATTGTGGCCCGCTAGACTATTGAGTCCTACGAAAATGTTACCGGAATAATTTCAAATTGCTCCCACAAAATACTCACCTCACCCTCCGCAAATTCATCTTTGAGAAGCAACCGGAACCGGAACTAACATACCGGAATGATTGGACTGGAATTCTGTACCCACGTCGTTGGAAGATCACTCTGTATGTTGACGGATGGGTAAAAGAAAGGAGGATTGTGGATTGTGATTCACTTACTTTAAACTTTTGACTCTCAATGAACACGCATATTGTAGCGTTTTCTAGGTAGAGGTAAAGGAGGCTGAAGAACAATGCTATATCCAAAATCAATACGTATATTGATCTCATTCAATCCCTCAACTTCCATTCAAATGTATGTACCTAGGTGTAATTTCACACTGCAGAAGGACATATAAAAACAGTTTTGGAACAAGTCTTAACAAGTCTTAGATCGTCTGTGGATTCGTTGCCCAATTTTCGTGCTTTCAGTGACTAAACTAATTTGAAATTTATTTCTTTTTGCATGAAATTGCAGTTCATCGTGACAACCCTTCGCCGCTCCGGAGACCACGACTTTGAACGCTAAGACCTTAAGTGCAGCTTGACTGGTCGAAAAAAATAATATTGCACCTCCCTCCATACCCTTGAATAAATTTGGTCCAAATTGGAACACATTACGACTTGACACCACTGGTACAGAGATTCTGGTATTAGATCCAAAGATGGCGGCTCCAACTCCAAAAGACATTTTGGATTGGTCTATGTACAATACTAGACTTCTTAGGTTTTCATGGCCAAACACCTTAACCTCAAATTACCCACCGAATGTCGATCATTGTATAGAAAGTGTACCTTTAAGGCAACAGGTTCAAAAATCTAAGCCGACCCCATCGATCGGTTAAAATTTGTATTCATGGCATAACTTACTACTGTTTCGTAAAGAAAATCCGAAACAATGTAGGCCCGAAAATAGCTTTAAGAGCTGTTGTAGACATAATGACATATCCTCGGTATGCTCTGGCTGCAACAAGACGGGGCTACGAGCCAGCGCGTAAAACAATAATCTTGTTAAGAAATCATTTTGAAGTAATATAACATAAGTAATAACAAATAAGCCAGTTACAATGGACACTCTGGGAACCAACATTACCCTTGTTTTCCACGAGTTACCAGTCGCTATGCTCGCACGAGTCGCACAAAAAGAACCTTCCAAATGGACCACAGCATAATAATATTTGTAGCTTGTAGCTTTCGGTTGTCAAAGCATGCCTCTCGGAACACGTTGTGGGCAATTCAAAACCTTTCGAATTTAGATCCTCCACCAATTGAGTCTAAAGCTGGTTTGACTTCTGCCTTGCATCTGCAGATGGAAGATAGCCTTTTGCGAGATCAGGATGCTTACACAAAAACTTCACCAATGTTTCAAACTGTCGAGGGTAAGTGTCTCCTCTTCATGATGGACTTCTTTGAAAAATTAAATAGTTGTAATGCGTATTTAAACAACTAATAATAATAATTGAGTGGCACTACAGCCAACAACGGACCATGGCCTAGCTTCTACAACAACTACTCGTATTGTGCGTGCTACTGATCTTCACGAGTAGAAGGGACCTACAGTTTCTTGCCGACTCCGAACGGCGAGATTTGAGAAGCTTTTCATAGACAATCGATACTTTTTGAGTGTTGTCAGCAACTCGAAAGAGGTGGTGCCGTGAAAAAATGCGTGGCTTCCCGTCCGGGAGTCGAACCCAGACTTTCTGCACGGCGGTCGACGCACTTACCACTACGCCACGGCGACCACTAAACAACATATCGAATGATAATCGATTTTTGAATAATATCCGCAAATCAGTTGGGAGTACTTCTGACTTCCGAAAGGGGATTATGGGCATTGCCTATAGATATACAAAATACAAATTTACGATTTTGAAATAGATTTCCAATAGTAAAGAAATACAAAATAACGCTCTACTTATCTTTTAGCTACAACAATCTTTTTTGGAATACCACGGCACTTGTTCTACGTTCCATGTCACGGTCCACTGGTTCCAAAAATGTAATTTTGTTTCTAACTCCCCCTTACAAGGGGTCCATTGTGCAGCATCGATTAGTTATTTAGATGAGGTCGGCTCACAAATTTGCTGATGATGCCAAAAAGTCGTTTGGAAAGCGAAACTGGGCTTATAAATTGCGCACTGAACGTAGATTAGTAGGTTAAACACGAAATTCAATGCACTTTAAAGGTATTACTCGCAGAAGCTTAAAATGCAATTTCATCGAAATTGAAACATGCCTGCATGTGCAAATGTTTTGCACAACACTGTATGTATTTAAGTAGATACATGAATCTGATTTCTACGTAGACAGTGCTCTAGTTTTTTATCCATGGTCCGGACAATTCTTCAATCCAAACACAGTACAAACTACATGTGCTTCGACTAGTGGGGCCATGGTGCCATTTGAATGTTTTACTCAATTCCACATAAGGGTGAAAAGAATTGGCCATATCTACTAAAATACAAGGGACCCTATAACATAATAGTTCCCCAATCAATATCAGCAAATATGGATGATTTTGACATTCGCTTCCGGAATACTTCTTCTTCTTCTTGTGGCGCTACTGTCCGGGGTGGACCTAGACCTTAACCAACATGCCTCTTCAGCCAGCACGTTCTTTCACTAGCTGCCTCCAGTTGCGCACTCCAAGTTGGTTAAGGGGTTTCTCCACTTGTGGGCGCCACGTTAGCCTAGGCCGTCCCAGTAGCTCAGATTCGAAGACTTTTCGGAACGGAGCAGTGGTGTCCATACGCTCTACATCACCTAGCCATCTTAAGCCTGCTGCCAGAATACAAAATTCGAAATTTCCGTGAAAGAGTTGATGGTATTTTTGAATTCCGAAGGGGGATTGGTGGCATTTTCTTCGGAAATGAAATTTCCGACTTTCGAATTCATTCCAAATTGAGAACTCGAATTTAAACTTTGACAGTTTAAATTCATGAAAAGTTGACTGCAGAACATGAGCAACATTATTTGCACCCCTTCTTTTCAGTGGTCTTATCTCAAAATCGACTTAGCACAAGTGAGTCATAAGTTGGCTATGACTGTCACCTCGTCAGATTCAAATCTCAAGTCATGGGAAAGTTTTATTTCAACAATTTGCATGAAATTTCAACTTACGAAAAATGTGGAGGTCATGATATTGGTTGGAATCTGATGTGATGCCAGATGATGCAATGATTATGGTTATTGACTGTCTGATGTGTTTACCGAGACAAAGAAAAAACTGAAGCGCACTAACTTTTAATGAGAAAAAGACACTATTTAGTGGACTGTCTTACATTTTGATCATGGTCAGAGGACGGTGACCGAGTAGAATACACCTTAAAGCCTGGACTGAGGGCATGTTATGTTGAGTGTTGGGTGCGATTGGAAAGGAATTGTGTATTATTAGCTGCTAGAACGTGGAAAATTTAATTCTCTACTTTACGCAACACGACCGTTTGAATGGAGGAATTAAAAAAAAGCAGCAAGTATTGGCCAACAACAACCATACCAATTCTTGAACAGACACATTTTTTGATGATCCGCCATAAGTTGACGGAGCTTGTTTGGGATGTTTTGATGCCTTGTTGCTCCGACCTTGCATCCCCTGATTAACAATTGTTTCTTTATCTGCAAAAAAAAACAAATCGGCCCACTGAAGAGCCGCTGAAAATCACTTGGCCAAGTTTTTCGTTGATAAACGACAGAAGTTCACCATCCATGGAATTATGAAGCCACTCGGAAATGTGTACTTGGTTGAAGTTGATTCCGAAATAAGAATTTCTAACGATCGTGACATCCATTTTCTTCCATCCAAATGTTACCGACTTTACCAATTTTCTTCTTAACCAAGGTTTTTTAAAAGCAGCTTCATCTACCGAAATCATGTGAACACTTTGTTTGTCATTTAAGTTAAAAGAATTCAAATTAAATAAATAACACGCATAAAACACCCAACAGGATGGTGACACATAGCCACATGAAGGACACATAAAAACGATTCCTCCTAAGCGAGGCGCAAATTCGTAAATCAACCGCAAGACTTGTTTCACTGACCAAAGGAGCGTAAAACGTGTTTTCTGTGCGTGCGTCACGACGCAATACTGGCTAAATGTTTGTGAATTCACCAAACAACAGCGATCTCAAATGTATGAGCATACCTCGGATTCCATCATTCTAGACAAACAGGAAGTGGTCGATGAGTCAGCCTGAGCTTACCTTCTCTTTTGCAGTTGACGGAGATACACGACGATAACTAATTCACACAGATTCGCGGTAAATGAGAGTAAGATTGGAATCAATAATTAGCAGAGGGGTCTTTTTGTTTGAATTTCTGTTGAATATGCCATTCATTGCATGCTTCCGAGATGCTGACGATGTTCGGAGTCATTCATCTTTGAGCTTGGACTGGGCCTGTCCAGAATTGAAATTCATGAATGGTGAATGTGATGGAATGTGAATCACGAAAATACGTCCTTCGGGCAAAATGCTTTTTCACTTTTGGGGATTTTTGTCATTTGACGGTGAATGTGTGGTTTGTTGTGTGGTGAGTGATTCGAAAGAGCATTAGTTAGATCTACAGTCAAGTATTGCTAAGAAAAGTACAAGAGTCTTCAGCAATAAACTTTTTCCATTACTAAGGAAAGTCATTCCTTACTTAGGCTTCGGCTGCGGAAATAGGAGCTTCTCAAGGTAATTTTTTAACTATGACATGAGTGAAACCTGTTACAATTCGGGCCTAAACTTTGTCTCACTGTTCACATTTGATTTGTTAATTCGTCCTGTGTGTGCATGTTGAAAGTCAAATGCAAACATAAAGAAGGGAACTCATCACTAACCACCATCGAGGATGTACAAGGAATATATTAAATTCCGTCGCGCATGAATGTGCACTCTACAGCGGTCCTCACACACAACACGTGTGCCCACACTCCGGTGTGAACAGCGGTGTTACCTGCCGTTTGTCTGTAGGCTGTTGATCATTCGGTGGCGTAATTTTGAAGTGATCGGAAGTGTAGATGCAACGTTTCTGAAAGATGAAAAAATTTTCTAGTAGGCACATCGCGAAAATTTTTAAAATACCTACTTGTCTGTATAAAGAGACTAAAAGAGTCAAACAGCCTCGATGGAAGAGAAATAAGCGAGGGAGATCAGAAAAAGTGGCGAATTTTGAAGTGAAACACATTTGGAACCTCTTGATTATAAGCAAAATATTTGGGACAAGGGATGGAATTTTTGAATAATAACAATAATTGATGGGGACCAGGACAACATGGAACCAGGGCTTAGCTTTTACAACAACTACTCGTGTTGTGCGTGCTAATGTTTTCTCACGAGTAGAAGGGACCTACAGTTTTTTGCCGACTCCGAACGGTGAGTTTTGAGACGCTTTTCATATACAATTGATACTCTTTGAGTGTTGTCAGCAAATCGAAAGAGGTGGTGTCGTGAAAAAATGCACGACCTAGACCTTCTCCGTTGTGCACTAACTAGCATCGTTTACAGCTTCGTCAGCCAAGAATTGTACAAAGACTGGACTTTTGCTAATTGGAAACGAGTAATATTCAGTTTGGGTTTCCGTCTAGGCTTTTTCTGCACTCTTATTATTTTTATCTTGGTGATTTGGTCTGATGAGAATTTCCTGGTACCAGACTAACTCCTTAGGCCCTCTAAGACCTCAACCCGTTGAACAAAGTGCGAAGCATGGTTGAGCTTCTCTGATGATTTTCCATCGGCCTAGTGGTCAAAATTTAAGGAGTAATCAAGAAGAAGCAGTGCTTAAACATTTTGCGAGAGAATTTGCCTGTTGCAGTGGACACAACGAATGGCTGAAGATCGGATCATTTTCCAAAAGAAAATGGATCAAAACATTTCTCCAAAGTCGTCAAGTCCAGACGTGAATGCCATGGAACAACTTTGAACTTATTTAAAAAGGCAACTGGCAGGCTCTGATGATGTATCCAAAGGAATGACTGCGTTATGGGACCGAGTGCGAGGAGATTGGTACGAAATTTCACTTTAAATCGTCGACGTTGATGTGAAACCGAGAAATGAATGTGAATCATGCATCTAATTTTGACTTGACATAGAAATAATAAAATAAATTAATGTTTTAGCTCATCCGGCAAACAACAGCGAGCTCATTGATTCACTTCAATTCAAATAAACTGACTGAAGTATTTCCGGTCATACCTCTAATGCAGCAGAACTTGTTTTATTCAATGCTATAAATACTAGAAAGTGGTGGACCATCAAAGTTTCTTCCAAATTGTCAATTTGGGCAGGTGTAGGTTAAGGTAGCACAGCCTCAAAATTGATCTCCTCATCCCAATGGATTGTGTGGTACGGTCACTCTAAAATCACCAATCAATGCCAAAGCTCCCACTGGAACAAGACTCAGTCACCATGCCTCCACAGTCTTGGCCTTGGATGTGGCATTTGCTCTGAGGATCTCAATCTTAGTCTTTCCTTCAAACTCTTCAATCACTGTAGCTTGTTCCAAATTGAAGTAAAGGCTATTCGTGGGGCATTGTCCTGGCGTCAAGCTGCGCCTAACTCCTTGGAGTCTAACTTAACTCAATTGATTACCGCGCACCCGTGGGTGAGGTGGCTGAGCAATTCAATCTCTGTATATGCTGGCTGCCAGGCTATTGAGGCTGTTGTAGGTGGATGTAGATTTGATAAATCAGGCAGGTATGCGACAACGTAGCTCTTAAACCTACGACAGACGTGATCAACTTGATCAACGAAAGGTGGTCTTATCTTGTCCTGTGCTGCCCTTAAAAAAACTAATATGACCCTCCCTTGACCTTAAACCCACTACTATCAAACAAGGAAACAGACATAAGTCCCAAAAGGTTGTGGGAGCAATATTCGGATACTATCTGAGGAGCGACCACGTATGGAAGTAGACTATATCGGTCCCTCGAATGACTTCTGTAAAAGCCGTGCGCCCTGCTCTGCCCAAGTACAAAGCTAGCGTGCCCCGAAAAGTGAATATCGTGGAAATATAAAAATTAAGACTGAACAGCGTTTTCTGAAAATTGCCAAAATGTCACTAGAATTCCCTCTATACATTCCACAAAGCAACAACAATATCTAAATTAAAAAAAAAAACACTTACACCCTTAGCAATACAATAACTTAACGGTATTTCTTTCTTTTCAGATTGGTCTTGGCTTACCAATGATGATAGCTAACAGTCAGAATCTGAGCGGTTGGAATGGAACAGGTCCCTTCCCGCCGTCAGCAGATCGCAGCAAAGGTCTGTGCGTGCCCCTGCCAATTGGTTTCCCAAACGTTCAAAACCCCGAACTAGTCAACTCTCGTCTCCCCTATAACAACCAGAAGAATGAAACTTCAGAAACAATCGAGATCGACGAGAAGGACGAGGATCAAACCACACAGCCTGCCACCAGTCCACACACAATACCCGCCACCAGTCAAATGTCAACAGAGCCCCCCACAGATGACCTGGAAATCAAGCAAGAGGTCTCGGACTTTCTACACAACCACCCGCCCATACCACGCACCGAGTCGAATCGATCCTACAACAGCTCAACGGAGGACAATCGACTGGAGAACGATGACTACGCTCAGGATCTGCGAGTGAGTGCGACAGCAGGAGGAATCGACTTCAGCCGCTTCGGACTGGCCCGAGACCTGCTTCAGCAGAACGAGGGCTATGACATAAAATTTTCGCCAACATTCCCGCGAAAGCAACAAACTAACCATGTCCACTCGAACACTCAGCCGTCGGGCGGGTTAGCAGCCACGGCCGGTGGCAGTGAGCACGACGACTGCGACTATGTGGGCTCGAATGTTTCCATAAAGCTGCGCTCAATGGAACGCACTCAACGGATAATAGCCGAGAAACTCATCAGCGAGGTTTTGTTCTACGGGCAAATCGCTGAACTTGAAAAGACTGCAAAAATCCTCCCCAAATGAGGGGGACACTGTGACAAAAGAGACGACTGTGATGAACCGTTTTAGGGAGAGGAACGTGCAGAGTACTAAGAGTGGGCCGCAACAAACAGGGACACACATACCACTTGTAAATACTTGTTACCTTGTACGCTTGAATGCTGAGTTTCAAAAAGAGTGGACCCTTCTTTGACTTGGTCTCCTTTTTTCCCGATTTTTCTTGGAATGTATGCCTGTGTGTAGCATTTGAATATAATTTAATACAAATAGATATATGCATGAAGATTGTACATAAATATAAGGATAAATGATAACTGAAGGATGCGTTTTATTATACTCTGTACAGGACACGTAGTTCACGACGAATGTGAAATGTTTAACGATACAGAGCTACCGTAGGTAAGAGTACTTGCGGTTAATAACCTGGCCATAAATCACAAACGTCATTTATAATACAAAATGCAAGGATGTACAGGATCTACAGGATATTTTGCACTGAAAGGGTAGACAGAGTGATTAAGGCAAAATGGGTAAGACGGAATCAGAACTTAAAAGTTTAAATAATAATAAAGTGACCACATCCAAAAAATCATAATGTGGAAAACGGAAAAGCTCCTCGTGGGGACAAAAAATAAAAATTAACAGAAGATTTTTAATACATAACTGAAATATAACAAAGCGAAAAAACAAGTTTTTATAAAAGTAAAAAAAAAAGCCTCATTAACCTAAGTTCTCGACGTTCTCGGAGGATTAATTGTTAGAGACAGCTTCGCTTTGATACTTACAACACTGACCACTTGTGTGTTGTCAGAATAGAAAAACCTATAGGAGTCCAACTTCTTTTTTTAAAAAGCTGCAGTTATACAAAGTTGTAATCTATATAGATCATTGTCATCATTGAGAGAATAAGAATCACTCTCGTCTAAATCCCAACTCGATCCCTTTTGTTCTTTAGATTTGATTGTCCGCTTAGTACCTTAATCAAGCTTTCAATGTTTGTTTAAAGAATGTTTTATGAATGAATGACGTTCTTAAGCGGTTCTTACGTTCCTTTTGCACATTCTAAAGTGATTTTTTTTGTGTTTTTGAAAATTCTCTTTTAATAAACAGTTTTTACAAATAAAGACATTTTTTGTCTTACAAAAATATTTAAAAAAAAGAATGGAAATGGAGCATGAAAGCTTAAACCAGCTAAAATTTCTCTCTACTCGTGACAGACAATAGCGTGCACAACACGAGTAGTAGAAGCTAGGTCCTAGCTCATTATTATTATTATTATCCATATTTTCCTCCAATAATTCAGCCAGCCGTTTCAAACCTTGCAAAATTAAAATTGAGGTAAGTGTAGACCACGACTTACAGCCGTCAATGAGGCGTTTGCCGGCATTGAAGTAGAAGCGGCTCAAATGGGTGTGGTGGTTAATGAGGGCGAAATGAAGTACATGCTGTCATCAAAGAAGGACACCCAACATCGGTGTCTCGGACAGAGCAGAAACTTCGAGGGAGTCAAGGACTTCATCTACATCGGCTCCGCTGTTTCTTTGGGCTCAAGAGGCAATTGAGTAATAAGGCCCTTTCTCGAAGGGCTATATAACACCTTGATGCGCATAGTCAAGCGTGAGGGGGGTATACTCAAGAATCTTCTTTCATTTCCACCTTCTTTCAGGTGGAAAATATTGCACTTCTTAAAGCTGATATTTTTTGCAGACTTCTCTATACAAGAAACTCTCTATACAGACTTCTGTAAACAATTTCTGCATCACAGTAAATCATTTGCAGTTGACAATGAGTTTAGAAACCTCGTTTAGAAGAGTTAAGGAAATTCTATCATATTAATTTTTCACAGTTTTAGAATTCTGAAACTTTGATCTATTCGAGATATTGAGCTTTGCGGGATTTCTGTGTTCTAAACGTCTTACGGTAAAAGTAGTAGCAGGACAAAAAGTAAATAGAAAAATTGTATACGATGTATGAACGATTTTCTAAATCAATAGAAAACAAATAGATGTTGTGTCTTAATAAAAAAATATTAATTTAAACACTAATGCTGACATAGTTTTTAGTGAGCATTTGATGAAAATATTTATTTTGTTCAACATGTCGCACATTAAAAAACAATTTATAAACATCAAACAAAGCATAAAAATATTTTGTTTTAACCTTTGGGCAAATGAAATTTATGCAGCAGTCTTGTGAAAAAAAGCTGCATCACCGACATCGCCTTCTTAAGAATACATTTTTTACACTTTTATTTTATTCTATTGTTCGTGTATTGTTGTTCTGACTAGTGTTATCCACCTTGTAGAACTCTTCGCCCACATAGAACTGCAGAAAAGTGATGACAAACGCAATGATGAGATTCATCAAGTAGTCAAAAGCAAATTGCTGATCGATCTTCTCCAATCCATAAATTCGTGTATCCAGGCCATAGACGTGAGTCTGCAGCAACTCAAGTTCCATCTATCAAAAAACAATCTTCAGTTAGCGAATTCCAAGATATGTTGTTTTAAAATAGACCTCTCGATCGAAATGTTTTCTCCTGAACAAATTTCTCGAAATAATTGTACTCGACATCAGGTTCTGAAATTGCTTATGCAAGCCAACCAGCATATCTGACAGCCAACCAATCATATAAATATCAAACCAAAGGGACATAAATATTGGAAAACTGTATAAGACTGTTCCAAAGATTTGCTCGTTTTTGTTGTAAAATACTGCCTTCAGCACCTCGTACAGATTCTGAACCTGCGCAAATGCTCGCAGGTAACTTATCAAGTAGGAAACGGTGAAAAATGTATCCAAGTCCTTTTTGATGCAATGCACCTCGAATGATATCTTAAAAGATTTTCGAATGAACTTCTTCAGGTGACAGTGACACTTGTGAAAACTATGAGCTGTTAAAATTTCGCTCAAATTCGTGTAGATGCAGAGTAATAGCAGTTGAGCGTATACGTGACTCAAGTGCAGGAGAGTAACTGCAATATTTAAGTAGCAAAGCGTTATAGCCAAAAAGACTAAATATAGTAAGCTCAGACATGAAGCAGCGGTTTGTAGAGTTGTATAGATCATAAAACAGCAAATCATTGAGACACCAAACATGTACACCACTTTGAAGAACAATACAATGCCTGTAAGCCAGATTTTAAGAATTAACAAGTTGTGAAACTTATCTTCGATATAAGTTAGGGTCTCCAGTTGAGATTCAATGCTCTGCAGGACATAGAGCATTCTGTTCACAGTAGGAGTTATCATGGAGCGCAGCTTCTTGAAATTTATCCCGATTAGGAATCCGGCAATCATATGGCAATACGATTCAGAGTCCCTTAGCAAGCCCTCCTGTACCTTAATTGCACTTAATTCGAACTGAAACTCGATCACGTTCGTGTAACAAAGGATTGCAGTACTTGCACAAGAAAGCACCATTCCACCAAAGAGACAGGCGAAAAAGGTGTACACTGTGTTGGAGATAAGCGAAAGACGTTTTGAAATCTCAAACTTATTCCTCGACGAATTAAAAGTAAAGTTTATTAGTCCGAAATAGAGGCAGCACTTGTACAAGTTCCTTAAGTGCGCGGTAAATGGTTTCTTCTTTGAGGTTTGATACATTTTCGCGGCGCGAACTGCGGTGGAATGAGATCGATTCGTTTGAGGAAGTGCGTATGCCGTGAACATTCCTACATCCCTGGGTTGATGATACGTACATATGTAAGTGTCATTTTGGATGCCAATTAATACTAATGATGATGAATTAGGAAATTAATTGCGAACATCAAGCTGAAACTGCGTACTGAGGAACCGGTAGTTCCAATTGATATCCTACATTCGGAGGAAGTTCCTGAAACTTAATTTGATTGATTCTAGACAAATAATCTACATTTATCGAAAAACTGCCGAATAATACAATTTACAGAGGAATTAACTGTACTACTGTGCATTACAGTTTTGTGAAATAAAAATGTCGGTCCGGAAAGTGTAATTCCGCTTGCAATTGATAAAGAAACCACTTTGAGGGTTTTTCAATATGCACTTCAATTGGTTTTCTTTTTTGCAAAGCGCAAGTCACAAGTTTTTCAATATGAACTTCTTTTTTTGTAGAATGCAAGTCATTTCAAATATCTTGAATTTAAGATGGATTGTTATCGGACGGCGACGTTCATTTGCAGTTTATCACGGATAGCCCTTGTTTTGTTGACCAGCAAGATACTCTCAACCTCTTCTATTTGAGAATGTGCGTTTTCAGAAACGTAAATTCTCTATTTTGAAGACCTGAAAATATTTATATTTGTAAAGAATTGTGCTTTGAAAATAAAGCTTCAAAAAGTTGTCTATTTGACAGGAAGTTTGGTAAGCTGTCTTCAATTTGGAATTTCCCGAAAGAAGGCAACCAAAACAGGTGTTCTGTTTAAATTTATAATTTTCAACAAGGACTTAAACTATTTGCAAAAATAAATCTTGAATTGAACTTGTAGACGTTGTAGTAGTAGAAATGTCGGTGAGGTAGTAGAAATTGAATAAAACATGAATTGGTCGAACACCACACCAGAGCATATAGAGATGTTTTTCTTTCTAGACAACTTTATTTCAAAATTGTTAACCAGTAATAAGATGAAAAAGGGATGGCGGCCTTTTTTAAACCTTTTTAGAGTTTTTTTTTTACTTTAACAGCTAATAATGTTCGCGTACAGTCAATAAAATATCGAAAAAGTAGAAAAAAACACTCTGAATGGAAAACAAGGTGCGTTAGATAGTTTTTCAAAAGGGCCATCTTTTCCGTGAGCCTTTTTGACATAACACATCACTCAATATGTCCCGGGACTAGCCAATAAAAACACATTTTCTAGACAAAATTCGACTTTATTCATCAACAGTTTCCTTTAAGAGTGATACAATCAGTCCAACGCCGCTCTAACATTTCGAACGATTTATTTTTGGCCTCAAAATAGACTTCAGTGTCGGCTATCACCTCCTCATTCGAGCCATTTTATTTCGGCGAGCATCTTTTTGAGATCTAAATAGAGATAAAGGTCGCCAGATCTGGAGAATACGGTGGGTGCGGAAACAATTCAAAGCCCACTTCGACTTCAAAGCCAACGACTTGTGGCATGGTGCATTGTTTTGGTGCAAGAGAAGTTTTTTCTTCTTCATATGGGACCGGTTTTTGCAATTTCTTCCTTCAAATGCACCATTATCTTTAAGGTGTCAGCTATCTCAAACAATTTCACTTTGCGGTTTTCCAAAGCGATATTTTGTACTTTATTGACGTTTTAGGCACCACCATTCAACGGCGCAAGTGACGATCACACCCTAGCCTTCTATAGCAGTTTAACACGCTCACGCAAGACGGTAGAACAGCAAATCGACCGAAAAGAACATGGTGCAGAGTCTCTAAAAGAGGCTGCCATCTGGGTGCTTTTTGGCGGCGATGACGATTTTGACTCTAGCTAGTTAAAGTATTTTATATCTAGATTTAAGGAAATGAAAAATTAAGAATAAGAAATACATTTTAAACGAAAACGAAACTCTCTTCACGCCCCTATGCAAGTGCCCGAAAATGCGACCGCAGATATGTACATGTCTCTAATAATATTGTATCCTCATTCAAGTCATCAGGGTAGAGAACGGCAGTCATCCTGAACTGTACGATCGGAACCAATCACAAAAGGTTTGTTCGATGTTTACCGTGTAATTAGAAAAAACAAAGAAAATCCGACGAAGGGAGGAAAATGCATTTCTCAAGATAATATTTCCATTCTCCAACACTGGCGTGAGAGAGAGAGAGAGAGGGTCACTTTTGTGTGACGAGGTTGAATGAGAGGGACATACAGTACCCCACAAAATTGAGCATACACTCACAGCTTAAATATATTTTTAAATTTTTTGCCTTACAAAAAGTAGTTAATTAATAAAACTTAAATGCAGTTCGAATTGACATATTTCAGTTGCTAAAAACCATAAACAAAAATATAAATATTAAAAAAAAAACTTACTATTTCTAAGCAAAATAAAAAAAGGCACTTCATTTTAACATACAAAATTAAGGATACACTTAAAGTAAATTCGAGTTACGACTAAAACACAAAACAAAAATAGTTACAAATAAAATTTCAGTAACGCGTGGCACCTCCTTTAGCATATATGACAGCTTTTAACCGCCGTGGCATGGATTTAACCAGTTTTTCAGTAAAAGATGGCTGAATCCCTTCCCAAGCTGTCTGAATTTTAGCTTTTAGCTCCTGCTTATTGGAGCAGGTCCGGCGATTGTGCGGGTGTTTTTAGCTGCTTTGGAGCGTTATAAAGCAACCATTCGCGTACTAAATAGGAGGTGTGCTTCGGATCATTATCTTGTTGGAAGTAGAAAACCGAAGGCAGACCTAATTTTACTGCTGAACTTCGTGAATTTCGTTTTAAAATATTCAAATACCCAATTTTGTCCATAGTAGGTATTTTCTATTAATTCGAACTTTCCACAGCCATTTGAAGCCATACAACCCCACAACAGAACAGATCCTCCCCCGTGTTATATGGTTGACTTTGTATTTTCAGCTTTGAAAGCTGTATTTGGTTCCCTCCAAACAATTTGTTTGCCATCAGACCCAAATAAATTTATTTTTGTTTCATCTGAAAACAAAACACCTTCCCAAAAGCTTTCCGGGTGGTTTACATATTGTCTAGCAAACTCCAATCTTTTCTTCTTATTAACTAGGGAAATGTACGGCTTTCTTCAGGCGATCCTGCCATTTAAATTATTCTTTCTCAAGACTCTGCGAACGGTTTCCACTGAAAGAGGCTTATTAATTACGGATGACACCTCAGCCGTCAACTTTGGAACGCTAGATTTTGGATTGAACTTGATTGTCGGAACAATATACCGCTCGTTTTGTTTTGAGAGCAAGTTTTTTTCTTCCCCTTCCAGGTCTGTTTTTTAGTGTCCCTTCATATCTATAATTGATTATTATTTTTTGTACCGTTGCATGCAATCGCCCTACAGTTTCTCCTATTTTTCGCATCGACTTCCCCTCGCAAAATAGCTTAATTATGAGCATTCTCGTTGACAAAGTAGTCTGTTTTTGAATGTGTTCCATATTTTCGCACAAAGAAGAGAATATCGGTCTTTTCAATTTAAAAGCGTGTGCAGAAATGATCATCAGGGACATTTGTTGCTTAATTCCTGAACAAATTTGCATGTATTGATTTTGCGAAGCCTGTGTATAACGCACACGTGACATCTGCATGCTCAATTTTGTGTGTCGATTTCAGGGGTTGTTTCCTTTTTCATGCGGAAAGTACCGGTAGGAAGTCGCCTGTCTGTGAATTTGGCATATAGGTACTCTTGTTTAAGATATGTTTCAGTTATGATTGTATACCAAAAAAAAAATAAACCAAAAAAGTGGTCGGCCTTAAAACAGCACGAATATGAAGTAATGATAGGTGTATGCTCAATTTTGTGAGGTACTGTACATAATTTTCACAGAGAAAATTTCCCGAGTCCTGTGTGATTCCTGTCTGAAATATTGTCATTTACCGCAAAATATATCCCAGAATCCATGAACCAAACACATGATCAAATGCACACTCATGCGTTAGTGATTCATTTTTGCAGAAAGTCATAACCTTGTGCCTCTTTTTGGCTTCAAAGTAAAATTCCCCCCTTAGCTGTTTTTTGTTCTGTAGGTACAAAAATTAACAAAACATACTCTCAAGATGCTTTCGGCTTAATTTTTCAATCTTATGGATCCTAAGAGCTCGTTGCTGTAACATATCTTATCGAAAATGAAGGAATGAATGTAAGAAATGTAAACTACAAAGGTTGTTGTAAGTCGAGAAATAAAGACAACCAAGTGATTGTGGGAGAAGTGCACCTCAAAGGATTGATTTTACGCACTTTTTGAAAGCATAGATGTGCACGGAGCATAAATCGAAAATAATACACAATTTTTTTTCCTTCTGCTGAGATCTGAAACAATAAAATAATCAATAATACACATAATAACGACATAAAAAACATTTATTTGGCAAAAAACATCCTTACATTCTTTCTTTTTCTTCCCCTTTCCTAGACAGTCAAAGTAATACAAGACTAATATATTGTAAGCTTGTTGTAAACATCCGAAAATGTATCAGACTTGACATAGAAAATAAATCGTCCTCTTAATCAAACCAGACAAAGCTACGTACATATATCACAGAAAACACAACATTTTAAAACACCAACATACAGTTTCTGAGTGCAGAAATATGTATGTCATGAATAATTATAAATTATTCCAATTTCTTAATTGGGTTCTTCATGCTCTCCAGCCTGCAAGTCTCAAAAGTGTCCTTTTCAGTGCGCACCTGTGCTTCTGGTTCATCGTTGCTCTGCGAGGGACCTTCAATGGGATTATCGGGCTTGAATATACGAAGCACACGTCTATTTAGAGATTGTAGTTTTCTCCTCGAAATCATTGCTTGAATTTCAGCTTGCACTTCGTAGGCTGCCTTTGATGTCATATTGTTCAATTGGACCGCAATACATCGCCCAAATGCATCGAACTCGTTGTTGCCGTTGAGCGCTGTCGCCTGTCTGATGGCGTTCACAGCCTTATGGAAGCACACCTTTAACGCCTCATCAGTGATGGATGCTTTCGAATTCAATAAAGGATTCGTCGAAACAGAACTCGTAACCGGATTCACTTCGTCGTTAGACTTGTGAATGAGAAATTTATTTACATTCAGCCGCATGTGGAAATACTTTCGATTTGTACTCACATAGAAGGAGAGTCTGCGAATACGGATGATTTTTCCCCAAAAGTTGTCAGCGATCCTGTACCAACGGTACCGTGGTATGAACTCTCCACCGTCTCTGCGAACTTCGTACATTCGACGTTTTTCCCTTGCAAATGCCGCTTTCAGTTCTAACACTTTGCGCTGCATCAGCTCAGCTCCACATCCTGGGAGGTTCATGTGCTCTGATAACTTGTGTAAAGCGGCTGCCTTACTATCAGGATTGGTGAAGTTTCTACTTGTTCGATTCCACAGACAGGGAAATGATTCCAATTTCTTAAGGAATCGAATGTTCATCGATTCGGTCCAAATATGCGTGGGTTCTGCCATTTTAAAAGAAGATACGAATTAAAGTGGGACGCTTCTGTACTCGTTAACGTTGAATTGTTAATAATGGTGGCTGCGGAAAAGTTTTTGTATCTACCGTTGAAAATACCGCGTCTGCGCTTGGAAGGTAAAAGCAAATTCGTTCAGTCAAAGTATGTATCCCGCAACAGGCAAGAGCAGATATCCATTCGGGAAGATACTACAGAGAATTGCCAATTAAAAATACAAATGTGAATGTATAATGTAACGCATTGCATGCACGGACGGATGTAAATTGTGACATTGAAGTGAAATTTTGGATGATTCCGTTGAAAGATTATGTGCAATTGAGTCTAAATTGTGTATACAGTGTTTGACATTGTTTGTTTTGATTTTTTTTTATATTTGAGTAAATTTCCTTGACCTTCGGATGTTGCGTGCTCTGTTATCATCCACAACCTGTTGCTGCGTTACGTGTTTTTATTGAAATCAGACTACTGTGGACAAAAATATACCGAACAATTTGAATATAATTTTTTGGGCATTCTGATTTTTATTTTTAAGGCGGGACAACTGTCACTGACATCTGTGAAGAATTTCACGTTAACACATTCATTAGGTCCGTTCACGTATAAACCTCTACTGTTTAAAATGGGGATGCGGATGAATGAGTAAGAAAATTTCGAAAATGTAAAACAAAGAGAAAAGGGCAACAATCGATTTGACAGAATTCACAGTTCACAAAGGTCGCCACGAAATGGTTGGAAATAAATTATCTAATCAAACCCTGACCGACTTGGAATATTTATGCCTCTCGCAAATTGTAAATATTTTGTGTACACGAACAATATTTGGACATGCTTATAGTGATTACGGACTACGCCTCCTTTTGCTCCTTTTAGTGAGCCAGCTCTATGAAAAAGCAGAGTTTATGAGTTGTACATAATGTTAAGGGACTGTCAAGAAAGTGTTGAAGATAAATCAATGCCAGATCCACCATCAGCATGAACAGATTGAAAACACGGAATAGAAACTTGCAGCGAGTTTTAGAAATAAAAATACGAATTTGGAAGAATGAACAGATGTTTTGATTTCAAAATTTTCGGAATCTGTTGTCCATGGTATCCTTCTCGCGCGTTCGTTCTTCTGTTCAGCATAGGACATCTTGATGATAAGTTGATTGAGTCGTCAATAACTAAATCCTGTTACTTCACAGTCTACCAGGGACCAGGTCATTCCTGAGATACGTTTTTCTACATAAAAGTTAAAACGACAGTCCTGTGTGAAATAATTTATTTCTTGAAAAATGTCTTTCAGATTTCGATAAGATCTATGTATGTATGCTTCTAACATGTTTAATTACGGATAACGGCAGTAGTTAATAGCGACTGTTTGGTCTTCCTGATAAATCAGATGAAGCGTGGCATTACATTAGTCGATGAATTAGTACTCCCGGCCAACTTTCAAGAAGTCGGCACATCTATGAAGAAGAAGAACAAAGCCACATGTTTGCATGGCTTGCCATGTCTTCAAAGCTGATTGCAATGGTCTGATAGGGAGTATGCTCCAGATACTCTGTATTCAGAATACCAGCTCCATCTAGAAAAAAGTTGATCCTACATCGTGAAAGAACTATTGAAGTAAGCACATTCCTGCTGACTTTGTGAATGTTTAAAGTCATTTGGCACCGTGCCGATTAACGTGGTCGCTGTGGCGTAGTAAATGCGTCGGCTCACACGCCGAAGGTTCCATGTTCGATTCCCGTACTGAACACGTCACATTTTAAGCGACATCACCTCTTTCAAGTTGCTGACAATACTCAAGGAGTACGAAGCAAGTACAAAGTCTATGACAAAACATCAGCATTCTGATTCGGCTAAACATTGTTGGCCCCCTCTACTCGTAACAGAACAATAGCACGCACAACGCGCGTAGTTGCGGGAGAAGCTGGACCCTGGTGCTCTGTGAGCTGTATTACCACTCAATTATTAATTATTAATCGGCACGTACCAGTACAAATCCTAGAAAATATTAACGACTTTTGAATTGACACGCTACCACCTTTTCATCGATTTCAAACATGCAAACGACCTCATTCGTCGCAAAAAGCTCTTTGACGTGCTGTCCAAACTCAGGATCTCGGGAAAATTGATTCATTTGTGTCGCACAACGCTAACACAAACGTGATGCGCAGTACAGTTTGGTTCAAGAATCTCTGAATTATTCAAAACTTGCGATGGATTTCGTTACTGATTACTGAATATTGCGAAGGACAGTTGTTAACGTGGAAGTCACTATTTTCTTAAAATTAATACAACTGCTAGGTTACGCAGATGACATTGACATTGTCCCAATGGGCCGCTGTGGAAGCATTTAAGGCGGTTAAAAAACAGGAAAAGCAAACTGGTTCTGATGTGAGAGGACAAACCAAATATAAACATTTGTGAAAAAAACATTTCGTGAAGGGGGACAAAACAAAATATGCTGTCAACGAAATTGATCCGTGGAACACTTCTTGAAGCAAAATGTGACAACTTACAGTCCTCTACCTTGGGGCAAACACAAACCTCCCAAATGAGGCGTTGGTGGAGATCCGACTTTTGTGTGTCGAAACAGCGAGGGTTTAACTCCTGACCCAGAGGACCAAAATCAAGTTCTACAAGACATCTTTCATTTCAGCGACCCCAGGAGGAATCACATGCTGGACGATACGCAAAGCAAAGGAAGACTTTTAATTTCATTGAAAGAAAAACTCAACTTTGGATATAGGGCCTTGCCTGAAAGGTTTATAGAACATACGGATCTGATCAATGTCAAATCCTTATTCGTTTCTAATGAATATTACAGTAAATAGAAAATAGTGAAAACTGACTGAAAATACCCTCTGATAAATAGCAGAATAGGGCTAATAACCCCAAACTCCATCTGCTGTACCAAGAAATTTCTGGTTCGACCACATTCATCGAATGGTTAACAATGCTCCAACTAAGGGGTGTATTCTATAGAAAGCAAGGAAAACTGGAATCGCCGGATGAAAGGCGTCCAGGTTTTGATGACAAGAAGCAGTTTATCCCTATTGCCCTAGCTCAGGCTCAGACACTCTATAAGTAAATCACCCCTCCGCGACGGGAGAATGTCAATATTTCCGCGATTTGCTATCATTGAAAATGCAAGTGAACAAAAGTCGGTAAAGAAATGCAAAAAAAATAGCTATAGCCATGAATGAGTAAGGCGGACCACGTTTATTTAGAAATTCAAAACAGGCACACCCCAAGGCAATAATAAAACGAATTCCAATAACTTCACTGAGTCCTCTTCAAAAGGCCCAGCCATACATTATTTTTATTTATACACTTATGCGGTTTCTTTGATGTATAAATTGTTCTGAAGGTAATCAATTTCTGAAAAAAACAATCACAAACGTTTAAAAAACAATTCAAGAGAACACAAAATACGATGAACTTGGACTGTAAAAAGTAAGCCTGCTATTTCGCGATGTACACTATTTCATGTGTTTCTAATTTGATTTTATTGATCAGTAACAAGTTCTCATATTTGTTTTTGTATTTTTGTCAATGTTTCGTTTATTTTTAATTACTAACGTAATTGCTGTTCTCTTATCACATTTCTTTGGAAACATTTTGAATTGTGTAGTTTTGCGTTTATTTTTATTTTATTTAAAGTTTTACATATAATTTTTTTTTGTTTTTGTTTTGTTTCATATTTTACTCTAATCTGTCTATATTCTCTCATCTTCTTAAACGAAAACAGAATTTACTTAATTTTACCAAAGTCTTTCAACTTTTTCTTTTTCTTCCGGCCCCTCGAAGGAGGAGAGGAGCGTCAAAAACAAAATGATTGCCAACAAGGACCTTAAAATGAATAATGAAGTTTCTTTTTTGTTTTCTGAGTAAAAAACAACAAAAACAATACAAAGTTATAATTCATTTAAGTTTTAACAGTTTAACACTAAACAAAATAATGAATCCTATGTTGAACAACTGCAGATGGTGTTTGTAGGAGTCCCCCGTCTCTCCGACAGCTAGAGATTTTGGTAAAGAGAATCAGAGTAAAGGTGGTACAGTAAGTTTATTGTATGCTTAGTATTCAAAACCAAATGAAGGTCCACCGCCACCACTGGAGAACTGGAAGAACTGCCGGAACATTTGATTTGGATCAAATTCTGAAATATAAACAAATTAATCACATTAGAATTTGAATTATTTTTCACAATTGCTAAAAAAACAAAAAATACAGCGACGCAAGCAAAAACGCATATGATCTACCCCCTAGCATGAGACAGCGATTTAGTTACTTTGAAAGGTATTCGTCATACAGCTTGTTTTCTCATTGCAAACGGGGTGTTGAAATGCTTCAAACCACCGCACCCCATCAAATGTTTGTTTTTGTGCTGAAGTACATTGCAATTCATTTCTCTGATGACCCGCTCTTGGGTCATCTATCCATCACGCTGCTTCTTTTATCGTCAACCACAATCATTTCTTCATTTAATGGAAGATGTCACAAGACGCTGTAATTGTGTCAAATGACAAGTTATCTCCTATCCACCATTTCTGTACGAGAGTTGCGAAATGTGATGTCGTAAATATAGCTTTTAACTTTTAACCGTTCACCTACGACGAGGATTACACAATAAGCAACACAAGTCGGATGAATAGAGAACTTAATTGAATATGAGGAGGTCGAGTGACAAGAATCTAATCACGTAGCATCGTGTAGAGCGTGAAAATAGAAGAACCCACACAGAATGATTGTATTTTCAGTCAAAATTGCAACAAAAACCTTTCACAATGCATGTAATTTGACTCTAACCTCAAATAACCTTCAGACACAACGAATATCCTGCTGTATGACCGAATCTCCATTCAGTTCTTCTAGCACTCCTGCATATGCTTACCTTGTTCGGGTTCATCCATATCGTGTCCACTGTCGTATCGCATCTTCTTCCGGGGATCCGAGAGAATAGCGTAAGCTTCGCCGATTTCTTTGAATTTGAGTTCTTCCACCTTCCGCTGCTCGGGCGTTGAATTGGCATGTCTATCCGGATGGTGGACTAATGCCTTCTTGCGGTAAGCCTTTTTAATTTCATCCTCTGAGGAATTCTTATTCACTCCAAGAATCTTGTAGTAGTCCTTTCGTTTTGATTTCTTCAATGCGAACTTCGCATCTCGTAACAGATTCTTGATCTCTGTAGTCTTCTGAATTTGGAAGGCCGCCTCGTAATCGGCCACACACTCCTCATACTTCTCCATGTCGTTATTGCAACGAGCGCGCAAAAGTAACGCCTTCAAGTAGAGGGAATTTATTTCCAGTACTTTTGTACAGTCCGCAATGGCTTCCCTGAGGTTTCCAATTTTCGAATTAACCAGAGCACGGTTGTAGTAGAGTTTGCTGTTCATATCCTTGTTCATGGGATCGATTTCGAGGGCGTTCGTGTAGACAGTTTGTGCTTCGCGGTATCGCCCCGCCTTGAAGAGTACATTGCCGGATTCCTTCTTCTCTTTGAGCAGCTTTGATTTGTTGCGCATAGCTTTGGCTTTCTTGTGGTCTGGATCGAGCTGCAGGGCTCGTTCGAAATGCAAAATACTCTTCTCCAAATTGTCACTGTAGTACAAGCACAGGCCACGTATGTAAATTGCATCCGCGGATGTTGTATCGATCTTCATCACACCAACGGCAATGTCCACCGCCTCGTCGGTACGTCCAAGGAACGCTAAGCATTCGGCTTTCATTAGTTTGTACCTAAGGCAGGCCGGTGCGATCTTGAGAGCATTATCTAAATAATAGACGACATTTCGCCACGACTGATTATCGTACTGTGTCTGTGCGGTTTTCTCCAATTGACGCAGTTGCTGACAGAATTGCTGTTCTGAGCGAATTGCGCTGTTCTTCGGATCGATCTCCTCCAATTTTTTGATGGCCTGCTCTGTTCCAATCACATCGCCAAGTGCTGTGCAGCATTTTGCAATGCGAACGTATGCCTTCTCAAATTTGGGATCGATGCGAATCGCTGTCCGGGAATCAGCCAGTGCACTGTTGTAGTTGAGAAGCATCATGTGGCATGCAGCGCGATTGCTGTAGTATGCTGCTGAGTCGGGGCATAGCGATATCGCATCTGAGTACAGCTTAATGGCAGCCTGATAGTTTTGTGCTTTATACTGGTCATTGCCTAGCTTTTTCTTCTCCTCAGCAATACTGAAAGTAAATAAAAGATGAAAGAGATTATAAGCATGATTGTTTCGAATTGATATAATTTAAGATGGAAATGCGTTCGGGATTACGGCCAATCAAATTCAATTATGAGTATTATAGGACAGAGTTAGTTGCGCTTAAGATTGCAACTTGGTTGTTAAGAAGCGATAAGCTTAGAAATGTGCTGAGTACCTATATCGCAGTGTAACGTTTCGGAGGCGATTTTTCTGTTATCTAAAATAAAAATGGATTGGGGGTATTTTAATGAAATCAGTTGTTTTGAAACGATGAGCTTTTACACCGGAGCTTTTGAAACTTAAACAAATCGATTCAGAAAATGGAATTGGTCTGTTTTTACACGACCGGGATGTAGCTTAGAGCCAGTTGATTTTCAGTGCCTTCATCACATATTTTGATGCCGCCTTGGCAACGTTTTAATCATCAAATAGAATAGAATATAAGTAGAATCTGCCAGGACAATAACGTCGCATAAATGATTCAAGCGAACGTGACGTTGCAAATATGAAAACAAAAAAAAAAAAAAAAAACATTATTGCACACAAGCACACTGCTTCTCGCAGTGATTTAAAATAAATTGGCCGCTTGCCGGAATTGAATACGCAACTTGAGTTGAAAGACAACAACTCTACCAGTACGCACAGCAGGAGATGGGTGTTGCGCGAGCACATTCGATCGATTATTGCGGATGACATGTCCATAAACGTTTGTCAAATGAATAAATTATTTTGCAACAAAGAAGAACTGAAGTGTAGTGAGTTTAAAACGTGATGAAGAATGAATGGAGACACACATAAGCACACACAGTTATGACGGCACTCTGATAAAAAAGAATTCATTTGAGCACTACGATGTAAGAATATAGGAAGTGAAAATAAGAACTCTCTTAATGCTTCGAATTACTTTAGTTTCATAAACAATTAAAAAGTGTAGAAAGTTGTTGGGCTGCACTCTTTTCTTGTTTTGTTGAAGCAAAGAAATGTTGAGATCCAATTATATGAAGTGAGCGGCATGAAAAAGCGGCAGGTTGATAGGAAAGCCATTAAACAGAGGCAGGTAAACAAGATAATGAAGCAACGATCATCAAAAGGAATAACGACTGGTTGGACTAATTTGGATTTTAATATTGCCCGTTTTTCCCTTTCATTCGTCTTGAGTTAACTGGATTTAAAACGTGGAAGGAAATTGAAACGACGTAGTTGAAGAATTTAAAACGCGTTACAAACATCCGTTAATCAGAGACACAGACCTGTTCTTCGACTTCACTTTTTAGCTGAGACGGTGGTTGTAGAGCTGCAGGTTGAGATCATAATTTTCTTTAACGCCCAAGTGGCTTTAAAAGCCATTTGGTCAGACTCTAACCTTGTGTCAGGCAGACAAAATGGGAGTTATTTTTCCAGTCATCAGAAGAAGAGAATTCACTCGCTTATTTGACTATTGCTTTAACGGGAGAAACTAGAAAAATAAGGCCAGCGGTAGAACGAAGACTAAATAATTCAAACTGAATATATGTGAACATTGTCATTTGCTGAAAGAAAATCACTTTTGCGTATTAGTTTCAATCACAAAGACGTTCGAATGATAAACATACACACACATAGATGTAATGTTTAACAAAACAAACATCAAGAAGGAATGAAGAGGGGGTTTTGGACAAAACAAATCGAATTCCAAATTCTAAAATGCCTTACAACGCGAGACAGAAGTCCGGAAAAAATCCCAGATAAGTGTACTGGGTATTCCAAAAAGTTCGGTACATACATAGTCAGCCTTATTGTGACATTCGAACGATTCGAATAATCGTTCGAATGTACCTATTCATTCGAATGAATTTTTCGTATCCTGACTTTCGAATGAAAAGTATTCATTATCGATTGAACACTTCAATGAATTTGACATTTACCATATCAGCTGTTTGAAATTTCATACACAATTGGAATAAGATCGTAACCACAGTAAAATGCAATGGCAAGTGTTTTATTTATTAATAATGAAAACGCTGATCCTGGTTGGTCCAATTTGAATACAATTGCGACCTACATACGTAAATAAAGTCACGATACAATTCCTAAAATTTAAAGATGCAACAAAATATCTCTACTTACATGTTTAGCGAAGGTAAAGGGAAATAACGAACGAAAGAAAAATTACGTTTCATTCGAATCATTCGAGTGTCAGAATAACCTGAAAAATGAACTTTCGAATGATAGAGTGAACTTTCGAATCGTTCGAATCTCAGAATACAATCTGTTCGAATTCGATTAACTTTCGAAGGATTATTAGAATCGTTCGAATGTCAGAATAAGGCTGAATAACTCTTAAATAAAGACCCCTAGAAAGAAATAAACATTTTCTAAAGGAAATGGTTATGGATGATGAAAAGAGGGTCACGTACAACAAAAATGTGCGAAAAACAAATATTTTACGATAAAATAAGTTCGGATAGCACCATAGCTCACAAGGGACTACGTACCATTATTCTATGAAAAGTAGAGGATATATAAAGCGAAATTATAACATTTTAAGGTTTGTCGTGAAAAGAAGGAGCGAGAAGTTCAGACCCGTAATTGAACCTATTGAACTTCAGCTTGTGAGTCGACGCACTTATTCTCCGCTGTAACAAAATTCGACAATAACTTTAACCCTTTATAACTTTTCCCGAAGGACGCGATTCGAATGTTTTCTAAAAACAAATTAAGCTTTAGGAGTCACCTTTCAGACAAGCTTTAGTTTTAGTGAATGCAGTAAATATTGTTTTACAGTAGGTATAAAGTTACAGAGCAAATTTGATTGTGAAACTTTTTAGTACCCAGTATATCTGAGGTCTATCTGCCTCCCTACAACGAAGCTTGAGAGAACCGCCCGATTTGAAATTCGTGCGGAAATTCGAAAATATTGATATTTAATGGATTGGTTATTATTTATAATGTCGAGTTTCTAATAATCATAATTTTGAAATGATTACAGTACTCTGTACATCTCACTTAATACAGTCCAAGCTTCAACTGCTGTGCGATTGTCTGACTCTCATGAGCCAGTCTTGGGTATCAGAGCAGTTTCTATGCGGCTTTAGTCACAATTTGACACCTTTTTGAATCCTCCATTTTGACACTTTGAAATCGGTTAGGTCTTTATGAGATTATTTTGCAAAACAAAAAATACTTTCTCACATAATAGTGCGTGAAATGGCGCCCTTAAATGTATTACTTATCAACACAACATTTAACAATATTTATGCATACGATACACGTTCTTCATTCTTAAACAAATGAAGAGAGAGAGAAATTGCATTTGACAGACTAGACTCTACAGAAGTGTTATTTAATTTCAAAACGAGCAAACCCATAGAATAACCAAACGAATGGTTGCAGGGGCGTTCATTTCTGTCGTGCCTTAAAGCTTCTACAGTAAACGCTCTACGGAATGCCCAGGTGTCATGTGTATGGATAAATGACACAGTACCAAGTGAGGACTGTTGTAAGACGACACATATCCCTATGGCTGATCAAATATAACAATCTGTTGACGAGATGTTGTGTTTAGTCTCGCTTTCTAGTCTCCTTTAAGAATCTTACTTATTGCCAGAGGGATTCGAGGTTCCAATGTTGTTAAATATCTACTGTTGACCGCGTATAAGCGGCTTCTAAACATTTACCATTTGCGACAGACGTTTTTTTCGAGGCGCTGCTGTCATAATGATCGATCAATCATCAATTAAAACAAGAAATGCAACATAAATGGATGTAATTTGAATAGATGAGATAATTATTATGTCTTTGCTTCGACTTTACTTGCAAGCGAAAAGTAATTCTACAAAAAATGTTTTGAAAGAAACTACTGATAGTTATGGTGACCAAATACTTGTCGTTCTAAAGTTCTTAAAACCACAAGGTGTCTCATTCAAGCTGTTAAAAGATCCCTCAAATTGATAAAATATAAAACAAATTGTATTCTACTAACTGACTGTGTGAAAGTCAATGTAATGCGATTTGCAAGTCCACCAAAATAGAAGCAGAACTTTAAAACATCACCGAGCGGAATGATATCGAATACACGTGTCAATGACTGGTTGGGGAGTTCTCCGTTTTTAATTTATCCACTCTCCACCACTAGACAGCAACTTGATTTGTATTTTCTGGAAATCATAAAATGTATCGTAAACTTTCTAGACAACTGTAGAGAAGTTTTAATTTAATTTTTTTTTTTTTTGAGTCTAAAGGTCACATTCGAAGTGTGAAAATTATCAAAGTTCAACAGCACCGAGAAAAAATTCAAAGAACAGACATGGTCATGAACAAATGGTCTTTTAAGTAAGGAGAAAAATCCTTTAAAGCCAAAATTCAAAAGCAATATTCCAAAAACATCACTGTGAAAAGATCAAAAGAATAAACAAAGATGTCATGTTGTTTCTTCTTTTTTTTTTTTCAATGCATTTGTGGTGCGTTTCTCAAATTACGCATGCATCGGTGTCGTGACATTAATCACAAAATCCATTGCCTATAGCTTATGCTAACGAACGTTAATTATGTTTTGCTTTTTTGACATGTTATGAGCCATGACAGCGCCGTGTTAATGAGCCAGACGCACGCGTAAATGTTCATATGGCTTATTCAAATTTAAATGAGATATTGAGGACGGGAAAGATGGCTGATAAATATTTGACATCATCGATAAATAGAGAAAGCTTGTTGCATTTGAAGTGCACCCAAGGGCCCTCACAATGACTGGGTGTGGTGGCTTGAAAATTGTGTGAACAAGTTTGTCTTTGTTCGATTGAATGTTTGGGAAAGGGTGATAAGGACTTTGTCTGGACAATCAAAAAGGTTTTTTTCGCAATTTTATAGCTCCATTAATCGCATTCTAAACAGGATTGTCATCAAAGTGTTTCACAAACAAATCACAACTAAAAGAAAGCGACGTTCTTTTAATTTATTACATTCGTCACAAAACAAGCCCCAAACGCAGATAATTTTTGGTCTAAAATTTGATAACCACTCGCAATATAATGAACAAGTCCAACCAACCGACTACAAGTCTAGACATGTTTCATTTGAAAACGAAACCAAAAAAAAAATCGTTTCAACAAAATGTTGATTAGGAGAGTAGATATAAAAAAGGAAAAAAACAAAACACAGTCCAGAAACCAGAAACCACAAGAAGGCATCACACCGTGTCATAGTCATTTATTTGGTTCGCTATTCCGCTTACAGTGATATATGATCGTTTCCAACAAAATCCCGACATGACAGGTAAAAGCACATACAGATGATTTATTTCCCACGACAACAGAGTATTGATTTTTTTTCGCATGATAAATCGTCTAACTGATAATGACAATGTTGAGAACACACTTTGCAAAATTACTCGCAATCGCAAACAAAATCATTCACCAACACCGTTACACAATGCGCAGTTTGCGCTGCCGCTTCTATTGAATGCATCACATCCAACCCGGGCACCACGTTTGCCGAAACGAAACACACATCACTACGAAATTTAAATGTTGATTTGGTTCTTCATTTTATTTATAATCCGCCAGCGAATGACCTGAATTTCAAGAAATTTCTATCAACACACAAACGAACACACCTCCTTATGTCACTCCTTCTCATAGTGCAGTAGGTTGCGTTTAACCCCGTCGTCGTAGTCGTCTAAATGATGCAGTTATGCAATTTAGTTTAAAAACTCTTTAAGGGTTAGTAACTCAGAAACACCACCATCATCATCATTCACTGAAAGACTAACATTACACACGCAGTCACACAAAAATTCCACTTACTATAGCATAGTTTTGCGAGGAAACTTTGAACTAAAGAAAAAAATAAGACACTTGTTGAACGATACCGCGACTGTTCTCAATTCACGGGAATCAAAGAAACCCCTTCTATCGGCAGCCTGAGGGAGAGTTCAAAGCTTGTTGCTTGTCAGGAGTGCACACAGCCAAAGTAGGAGTAGTTGTGGAAAACAAAGGAATTCGAAAATAAAAGTGCAACTGACAACTCCCGAATGCCGCGGCGACGATGGACGTTGTGTGTAGCCTCTTGCGACGATCGCAAGAAAGTAATAAGGAATGAAATTCAGTACTCCGCCGCCTTGACTTGGCTCACAATTAAATTAATAAATTGGGCACACACACAACGCACGATATAATCGCTTCTGGTAAGAACCGACCGAAGACCGCGAAGAGCGTTAAGTGTGTGAACACACTTCTTCTCGGCGCTTCTCGCGCTCTCTCTCTCTCTGTTCGAACGACCGCGCTGTGAGTGTGTGGGTCGCGAGAGAGGGAGATGATAAGTTGCGCACAGTTGCATTTAAGGCTACAGTAAGCCGGGAAGAAACGTTGCACTTTACAACGTTAACAGCAACGCGACGGCGGAGTCCATAACGATGAAGCATGCTTCTCATTTCTCTTGGATTCATTGAAGGCTGGGTGACAGCATGATGGTGTGGTGGGAAGTGAATTTCTTTTGGCTGTGAATGTCCCGTCAGTAGAGGCGCGGGTAGTCTTCTGCACATTTTAAGGATCTTAAAAAAATGAATAAAGGGGCTACATGTCACATAAATGTCACAATTGATACACTTCCCGAAGGTGTGGGATATTTTATGGCAGCGACTGTGTCAAGATTTGGGTGTGTAGTCTATAAATAAAGAATAAGAGACACGAACTGGGAGAAGATGAGCCGAATGAAAGTGTCCGATATCGGCAGACGGGTTTAAATGGCTTGAGGCATTGACCAGCAGTGTCTTTCTCTCACTCTTCGGCCGGTCTTATCTATTTCTCTTCCTCTCTTAATTAGTTGAATTTGAATTGAGACGCCATAGCTGACGTTTATCAACCATTCTGGTGATCCCCTTCGTTTCTGATGAAAACAAATTAAAAAAAAACATAGAGCAGGGTGGAGGGGGCTGATAACTACATACACTCTTGTCCAAACATTAATGTGTGTGTTTTGTTGAAGCATGCAGTTTACGAGTCTTTCCGACAGTGAAATGTGAGTTTGTTTTCAAAATATAGCTTAGTCAGCAGCAGGCGACTAATATTTTTCGAATATCATTGAATACCTCATTTATTTGGATGGGCAAAGAACGTGGCGCGGTGCTGAAAGGAATATTACCGGCAATTAAAGCGGAAGTTATGCGTCATATTGTGCTTTTGTTGAACGCAATACAAAGAGCGTGTCAAGTGGAAATTGTTTCTATGTCGTTTGCGAAGATAAGAAACTGTGTGGTGATGCGGAGTCTCTGTCAAACGAATTTGGGAAATTTCCTTTCTTGAAGGCTTATTTAGAGAAACGACGTTTTTGTCTAGAGAACTGAGACGTGACGCTGTCCTGTTGGATCCTTACATTTTCATTATAAATGGGAGATGTTCCAATTCAAAATTTTACTAGTTTACACATGTAAGAAAGCGACAAGCGAGAACTCCTGCATTTTCCAATTTGAAGTTTATTGAAAACAGATAAATAGATTTCAAAGACAGTCCTAAAATACTTCACTTCACTTCAAAAACTTGATCTTTGTAGTCATACTTCACTTCAAAACTGTCAAAAAAATTGCATGGTTTCATTCATTTTGATGAGACAGGAGATGGCAGGTCTTTTGAAAATCAAAAGGAAACTCTTTCATCAAAGTACATATTATGTGACTTGTTGCCAATATCCGGCATACTTCAAAATTCCATCAGTATAAAACTTCTGGGGTTTATCAGTGACTTGTGTTCGGTTTTTCTCCATCTGTTGGCCGATGCATTTTTTCCCGGAGCAAAATCAAACAAACCTTTGCCCGGCGTTCACTCAAAGCACTCTTACCGTAAACTACACACATTTGTTCAGCATGTTGTTTCAGCGTTTTTTTTTTTTCATTTTTATATTACTCGTAAGAGAGCATATCAGCGAATTTCTTATTCTTATATTCAAATCAGTATAACTTTTAATAGGAGCATAGAATAACAAGGCTTTCTTTGCAAAAATGTGGCATGACGTGAAGTTTTAAGCACATGTTTGTTTGATACAATCAGATTAGTGTTTCAAAAACAACATCACTTTTCTATTTCAAAACAAGAAATTGGACAAAGACTTGAGCAATGGCTTCGACTGGAAGTTGGCTAAGATCTCGAACAAGAACTTTGAGAAGACCTTGAAAACTGATAACTTAACAAGGACTTAAACGAAGACTTGGGGAATGACTTCAACAAGTCCTTGAACTCAAACCTAACGAAGGACTTGTGCAAGATCTTTCGAAATGTATAATAATAATTATAATAATTATAATAATAATAATTGAGTGGCACTACAGCCCATAACGGACCAGGGCCTAGCTTCTACAACAACTACTCGTGTTGTGCATGCTATTGTTCTTCACGAGTAGAAGGGACCTACAGTTTTTTGCCGATTCCGAACGGCGAGATTTGAGAAGCTTTCCATAGACAATTAATATTCTTTGAGTGTTGTCAGCAACTCGAAAGAGGTGGTGTCGTGAAAAACTGCTAGGTGTCCCATCCGGGAATCGAACCGACTTTCTGCGCCGCAGTCGATGCACTTACCACTGCGCCACGGCGACCACCAATGTATAGAACTGTAATTTGTACAAAAGCTTAAAGTACAAGTTGGGTTGCGCAAAACATGCCTCGGCGATCATGTCGGGGGGTCAAAGTCAATACACAGGCACACACACCCACAAATACAAAAAAATCCATTTTAAGTTATAGAATCTGACCTGGCAGAAAGTCACACGACTTTTGGAAAAATGTGTTTCTAAGGTTTTCATATTTTTTGTTCCCAACTTTGTATTATGATTCGTAGAGCTGCCATTGTTCTACCAGATTTTTTTCCACTTCGGCCGCGTGTGAATTCACACGAAATTTTTATATTTTGTTTTTAGTAAGAAACACTCGAGTTATCGCCGACTTGGTTTGCGGGTAATTTAAGTATTTCCTTATGACACACTACATCTGCGATAAATATATGCACCTCCAAGAGACACGTAGCTACAATAGAAAGCTAGAAATTGCATAGAGAATCAATGGTCATTTTCACAATTTTAAAGAAATGAACAATTAATTATTATCCTTGCCGCATCGCACTTTATATTTACGAAATTCTGTGATTTTCTCTTTTTTTTTGCCTTTTTTTTTCTGATTTTCCTTTTTTGCGTAGACATTTAAGTAGGCCTACGTGCTCTCGTGTTTGTTGAGTGAAAACGTGCCAACTCGACTTTCGTGCTTTCGCCTAATTATTCTTTGACATATTCAACTCGGATCACTAAGTCCTGCGACAGCCTGTATTAAAACATACAAATAGCATAATACATGTGGCTTAACTTATGTCATGATTCCTTCTGGTTCTTTCGTAAAGGAAACGTTTTTTACGATATATTCAATATTTCTAGCAAGCTTTTATATTTCTTCCCTATGAATAAAATCAATTAGATAATATTTAGGATGTTTTTAAGCTCCTTAGTTTAATATTTTCTGTATTTTATTTAATTGCATACAATTGTAACCCTCAATGAATGAATTATCAATGCAAACACCAATAACTCTGATCACACCACTTCGATCAAATTAAAAGTCAGCAATTCATCATCCACAGACAAGTAAAAAACATAATTCTAAATAAAGCCATAATTATACAGCTGGGGATGAACAAATGCAATTTCAAAACCATTCACGAATGACCGATTAACGGGCAAGTAAAGAAAATCTGTCGGCTATCTTCAATCTCTTGAGAGGCACAACGATCGCTTGCATTTTCATTATTGCCTGCGAGAGGAGAGTTCCCGATGGCTGCACTTGACAATCAATTCTGTAATCTTTTGATCAATCGACAATACATTTCTTTAGGCCACTCGGATTGTGCATTGTGCGCAACATAACCCATGCACCGAGCATTTATTAAAATACACTCTGTCGGGTATCAAGGATTTGATTCTATTAAATCATTTTTGTGCTAAAAATGCTTCTCTTTAGCTGAATATCACGAAAAGATGGGGCATTAGAAGTGAAATGAATGAATGGATGTGAAAATACCGGAAATTTTTATCTCGCGGATGGATTTGTAATATTAGGTAAGGTTACGTTGAATTTATTCGGTAGACAATTGTCGTAGATGGCGCGTAAAACATCGACCTTTATGGTGTATCCATCTTTCTTCAAATGTTTGAAGTCTATTTGAGCGAAGGAAATTTTAGGGCAAATTTGAAAAACAAAAAAACATCGTTTTTGAGGCCACGAATAGATCCTCCGTTGATAAGGAGGATCTATACATAGCAATGTGCAGTTTTGACTGGCTGACTAGATGACCATGAAGAATGCACTCAGTTTCATCAACGTCGGTAAAGAATTAACGAAAATCTTTGGTGTTAAATGAGACTTAAGACAAGGCGACAACGGCATCATCTTAAAGGAATTAACCAAAACCCAAACGTAAACACAACTTTCAGAAGTTCGTTCAACAACTCGCTATGCCAACGATATTGACATCATCCGGAAAAAGCACCGCGATGTCAATTTGTAAGTATTACAATGGGAGTCGCAAAGATGGACAAGATTAAGCACAAGAGCTACTCATCGACTTAGCCAGAATAGTAAGGATCCATCGACTGACCATACTGAACGGATAGAAGCAATGTTTCAGTCCGAAAAGTTTTCAAATCCACCCTGAAGGGACTGCGTAGTAAAGTCAGACCGCGGCTTAGCTTGCGCAAGAAAGTGGAAAAAAACGGAGTTGACTGGAGGTACTTGTAGGTTGTGCACAAAGTCTGCCTTGGATTGTAGCGCTTAAGTAAGAGAGTACTACTCGTACTCATTTTAAGTCGCTTGTATGTTTATGACACTAAGTGTACTGTACAAGGATCAAACACAACAAATCGTCACCCATTTGTCTTTCTTCGTCATTTGGCATACTGGCTGTTCACTTGTTCTTTATACACACTTGTTTTAAAAACAAATAAATCTGAACTTAGCTTCTTTTCCACACGTTGGGCGTCCCCACAAATACTTCCGCGATATTGTGACCGTGGAATAAAATTTCCACCCTAAACAGTCGGCAAGAAAAAAAAAAAAGAGAAACAAATCTTCACCACATAGACCAAGTACGGTTCGCTTCGCTAATCTTTTAACCATAATCACATTAAAATGCGTCGTCGTTAAGTCAATGCTGTCGAATATACCCCTGCATGGGCTTGTATAAGAGAGTACTTGAAATTCACTTTGAATACATTGAAACTGTTGACAACTTAGTATTAGTATTAATGGCTGGTTAAAAATAATTCTTGTTTCAATTATTTGGAAGTATTCGTATTTTTATCTGAAATAGAAACATAGCCTGCAAAACCGAGAAATTTTGACTGTCTTGTATGTGTATTACGTTGAATAAGGAGTGGGAAGGGAAACCAAATATAAAAAAAGACAATGTGGTCAAGTCAGAAATGATAAAGGCTTTTATCATTCTTTGTGATGTTGCTTGTCAAACGTGTAAACAGTTGACAGATAAAACAAATTACATTGTTCTTCTTCAGCACCCATTTAATTGTCATGACTAGAACTGTTTTTTAACAGACCTTCTTTAGAGACCAAATTTATTTTGTTTAAATCGTTTATATTAGGTGATTGCCAATAACGATAAGTAACCATAGCAAGTTACACGGTTGAGGTTTAACGAAGGTAGACTTAAAAAAAAGACGCTCCTGTCACATGTCACCTTGAACTGATAAGAGTTCTTTCCTTAAAGAAGATCAAGACAGTGATCCGAGCCGTAATTAGAAACCTCTGAAGACTTGGGTGGTTTATGAAGGACAAACGCTTTGATGGTTTGATTTGTGGCGTGCGTTGCATTTGTTCTGCGAGCAGAGGGTATGTTTTTAAATTGAAGAGGTCTAACTCTAGGTGAATTGTTCACAATGACGAAGCTGAATTTGTATTACACGTTGCTAGCAAGGACATGTACACTGTTGAAAGTGAATGAGAAATTGTGTGGGATTTTTTTAAAAACTATTTGCTTGAAACGTCGGAGGAGTGTGAATGCAATAAGAACCACTGTCAACAGCTGAAAACCTTGTAAGCTGTGTTTAATCTTTTTTATATAACAAATCAGGCCCGCAAGGGACGAAGGCTTATTCTTCACCCAATATTCGTGTTTTGTGTGCTCTAGATCTCTGACGAGTAGACCGAATAAGCACCGCCGTTCATTCGAATTAAGAATCTCTTCATATTCCAATAGTACGTTGAGTGTTGTCGACAACTCAAAAATGATGATGGCGTTAAAAATGCAAGATGTTTATTCTAAAAATCGAACCTGGGAACTTCGACGTGTGAGTCGACGCACGCACCCCTATGTAACAGGAACCACGATCTCTTAACAAGCTGATTGTGTACTAAAAAGTGACTGCATGTTTTCGCCTACTGCAGACTAGACTGCTAGACGAGCGCCTGCTCGGTCTTACCTCCACGTGTTCGATTGAGAACATGCCTCTTGCATAGGGAAAGAGGTTTAGAGCCAGCTCTATTTCGGCTTGCCCAGAATTTCTGGTTTGACAACACTACAAATTCCTACGAACATGCCCGAAACAGTAGAGCAAAGAAATAAGGGCGCATTATGAATCTGTCCCACAACTGAATGTATTATTTTCTTTACACACAGTAGAAGAAGTCGCAAACAGCACCTTGGTAGCTTCCGAATTCAACTAGGGAGAAAGGAAGTTACAAAAAAAAGTAAAGTTTCACCTTCACAAACGTTCGTGCGCTGGTCCTTTTCTGGCAATCATACTGCAAGGAGCGAAAATGCCATTTTATTCTCGGAGCGACGAAGCAAAAATACGTTTGTTCTCCCCGAATTCCGGACGAATGTAAGACGGCCAAAGGAAAAGAAAATATCATCCACGTTTCACAAAACAATAAACCCTCAAGCACGAGGGAATAAACATCATTCACATCCATCTTGTTGACCAACTGAGTAAATGTAAAACAACAGCCTCCATTTTAAGCAGATTTCCCTGCATAATTCCAAATGAAGAATAGCCATTTCACTTTCATGAGCTCAAGTGACTTCCACACATTTTTAATGACAATGCAATGTGTAAATAGGTAAACAAAGTCCATGCAAAACTTCGGCAGTCTTACATAAATTTATTCATTTCATAATGAAAGCAAATTACTTTCCGTATGTTTTTTGTTTTTCTTTCGAAATCCGTTTCAATTTGTAAAGTAAATACATGTGAAGAAAAAAACTCATCCTTGTCGGCGAATTTGGTTAAAATCCTTTTTCTGATTGAACTTACGATTACATTTCCAGCCACGCGAGTTTTGTGAGGTCACAAAAAACGCGCATTATATAGGCTGAACCCTGAAATACTTGTTTTCATCACACACATCCCTGAACAACTTCACTGAAAGCAACTTTTTTTAAACGAAACCAAACATACAAGTGCTGTGTGTTGCTACCTTCCCCTTCTACCTCAATCGCAGCTCACAACAAACCGCAGTTACAACACGAAATCATGAACAAAAATGCGGCTAAATTTCAATCAATAAACCCATTTTCGTTCAATGACCTCGAACATAGTGATTACAGGGGAAAAGTAAAACTTCACAGAGTAGATGTGTTCAAATAAAGATTACTGTCTTTCCATAGACAACTTGCATCAGCCTCTCGTTTTCCAGGAAGAAAAACTGTGAATAATCAGCTTTTGTTCACACCAAACACTTCCTCATGAATGTAGGCCTACTCGAGCCGCTGTCTTCTCGGGTGCATTGACTATCCTTAATTACTCATTCCTTGGTTACATTTTTTTGTTGAGAAACATGCACACGGCTTTTGTTGGTCGTGCCAATTCCGCCACTGAAGTGTGTTTACCACAAAAATAAGGGAAAAAGTGTGAAAAATGCCAACCATTCCGTTTTGAGAGGAAAAAAAATCAATTTTTCAGCAACGTATGGTTATTCCACGATGAATGGATGTGATAGTCGCTGAAAACTTTTGTCATAGATTTGATGGCGGATGAAGGCCCTTAATATTTGGGTTGCATACATTTTGAGTGACATTTAGAGTACGTAACACACTCATATAGTCAAGGTTTCTCGTTGGAAAACGTCGAAGAAATATTGCAATGTATATTTTCAATTCACAAATCGTCTCCTATCTCTCATGATCTTTGTCGGCGTCATTTCCTTTTTGGAAAATCAATGCAGTACATCGTTACAGCTGAGCAAAATTATTCATGCGCCTTGTGATGGAATGGCGTGGAAAAGTCGATTGACTTTCATGAGAAGCTGTTCCAATGCCCATGGCTATGGACTGACAAGATGCACTCAAGTCATGTTCAACTTCAAAAAGAACAGCAGGAAGTGATAAAATGCACTGAATAATGAAAGGATGTGACGTGTTTGGGAGAGGCAACGCCGTATCTTTAGATGAGCGCTTCTTCTCTTTATTATCTTAAGTGAACAATAACAAAACACTGCTCCAGGTCAAGTTATTGTACAGTCGATTTTGTAATAAGGAAGCAGTTGCAGACACGCTTTACCCCCTAAGAGTGTTCCTTGTCAACGACGATCGTGACTTCTCATTAAGAAAAATGCGGCACATCAAATAGATTGCATTTGGTTTGCAAAATTAATCGACGCTCAAATAGAGAATGATCCCCGTTTTGAATGCAGATGGCCAAAGGATAAAGAGCAATGAAAGTCTCTTTTAACAATCACTTGGATTTAGTGATGTTGCCTGAAGTGCATACAAAGTTGTTCATGCTCGTATTTCAACAACTTCTTTGAGAACTGCGATTCAAATTGATGCAGGCAATTAGAGCACACCCGGTTCGATGCAGATGATGTAAAACAAAAGATCTCTATGTGAAACTCACGAAACCATCAAAACGTTTGCGTACTCAATCACAATTAACAAAGTTCGCAGCCACAAAAGAAAACTAAGAACAAAAGCAAACGGAACTTCCGTGAAAAATAAACCCAATTTCACTTAAGCATGAAATTGACCCAAAACTGTGAAAACAATTAGTCACGAGAGCATAGGAAATACTCTACGCTGCCGTTTCCATAAAGCTTCTGTTGATTACTTGGCAAACGGCTTTTGCATACTTTGACCCCCGTGAAGAATTAGTTTGCTCCAAAAACCGTGTAGATTCGCAAACATTTTAACTGACCCGATAATGAAGAGGCAGGCAGCCAATTCCTATTTCCATCGTCATCATTCAAATAATCGTTCTCGACATCTCCTTCATTTGCTTCCGTGACGCGTGCTACGTCACTCAAACCCATTGACAGTTCCATTCCAAACTTTGGTCGCAGGCACGGGGAGCTATATAAGAATGTATCCATTCTCTGCTGTGTAAAATGCAAACGATTGAAGTTTATAGGTCAAAACATCCGTGCACTAGCGTCCGAACAATAAGCACTTGGTTTCCTTTCTCTTTGTTAGGAGCTTTGAAAATAATTAACTGCCATGAGGTATAGTGGGCTGGATGAATGAATAGATTACCATAAATATTTGGCAAACTGAACTTCCTTTTGAATGTTGTGATAAAACAAGTGAAAACGATGCCATAGGGATTTTTTTTACAGCCCACTTAAAGCAATTACGAGCCGCACGCTACATAAAAAAAAACAGATTAACGGAACAGTCTCTCTTTCACCCCAATAAGGTTACGTTCAACAAAACAATGCGAATGTGAGTGTAAGTTGAATGTCATGGCGATTGAGAAACCTTGATGCAAAAACTTTGTCATCCGCCATATAAATTGCAATGCGACGGCTTTAATGTCAAGACTCAAGTGTGGGTTCAACAAACTAACAGCTAGACAAAGGTGAATGCACACCGCCGCAGAGATTTTGAAATGCAATTTGAAGTGTGCTTCATAGCAGAATGAATGTGTGGAATCTAGTTTGTTACTTTAGTTTTAGTAATGGGTTATTTATTGAAGGAAGCATCTCAGAGTTATTCAAATGACTTTCGGCCCTAACGGGGATTAAATGACTGCTTTATTTTAGGCAGGCGGTGCTATGAACAATGAGACAATGCAAGTTACAACACTTACGATCTACTGAATACTCTATTCGTTATCAAACGCGTCTTTATACACTACTGTATTGACGCAGATAGAAGTACTCGAAACGAGAATCGGGACGAACGGTTTATGTCCACAAAGTTGCGGTAAATGTTTTCGTTTCAGATGCCAAATACGAGTGTATCGTATAGCTTTTTTTTAAACGTTTTTTTTTTTACACTGACAACTGTTTCTAGCTTGAAATGTGGACAGTCTCATATCATACCTCCGCAGAAGAAAACTGGCCGTATTACACTTAAACAAAGTTGTGCCTTGTCGATATAAATTGGCCGTATCGAAGCTGCCATTCAACTTTTTATTTTGAACCCTGGAAGGACCGATGTAAGGCAATCAATACGGAATCGATACAAGCACTTAAGCAATCTATGAGCAATTCGTGATCTACAATCCGAAACCATCAACAAAGTCCTTAGGGGTTGGTGTGACAGAATGCGCTAATACAGTGTCAGTCGAGGCGGCCACTTAAACGATGTTGTATATTGAAAATGTTTGTCGTAATTGTTTCTTTCTTCATTTCATCTCATTTCCAGAATTATCTTAAAACAAAAACTTGTAAATATTTGGCCCACCCTACATGTTGCCCATTTATTTTTATATTTTAACTTTGATAGACGAAACCTTTATAGCCCTCCTGTATGCAAAACCTTTATATTTTGATTTTAGAAAATTATTTTCAACCAACTTGGTGTGCGATATTGTAGGCGGCTGATGAGAAATGATATTAGCTGGAGAATCATGTTCTTCGAGGCCTAAATCCACCCAGATTCTAGCCTCAACATAAGAAGAAAGGTGCTCTATTAAAAAAAAACCTTAGTCAACCAGTAGCTGACACATCCCTTGTTTATCTACATGTGTCAACATCAGAATAAAAATTAATTGTTCATAGAGGGCAAAGAAAAATAGAACAAGGAACTTTCGAAATCGTTTTTGAAACGACGCAAAAGTGCAAAATGATAAGATAACAACGAATGTTTTATCATAAAAGAGAAAAGATAAGACATCAGCACTTGTGATGTGATGCGAATTCATGGCGCACAAGGTTTCCTGAAGCTCCTAGTTCGATTTTTATTTGTTTATTATGAAATTCGATTCGTTTCTTAGATATCTAGAATTGAAAAACAAATCGCATCATGATTGTGCAAAGATACTCCAACCACTCCAAAAATATTTTCTTACACCTTGTAAACAACCATCCATTAAAGAAGGCATACTTAAAACAAGGGAAGTTTTGAACTCATCTCCTTGGCAGTGTTCAAAAATAATTAAAACTTAAAAAATTGGGATTCACAAACCTTTCCTTATTTTGAACTTGAATGAGGTTTTCTGTGTTAATTTTTTTCTTATTAAGCTCTCAACGACAAGTGTTTCTAGTTCGATACAAAAAAATAATGACAAAAAGAAACTGAAAAAAAAACGGTTTTCAAAAACAACACCAGAATATTTAGGCAACGATACACGTTGTTGAAACTTGAAGGCTGGAACAACTTCTTTGTAATTCATATCAAACGTTTTTGAAGAAAACCTTAAATTATTTTTTTTTTAATCTGTCGATTTGTTAAAACGAAACCCTAAAAATGACTGTAAACTATGATAAAACAAAATTTAATTAACTATGTTCAAACGGCACCTATGTGCCACTGGCTATTTATTGGCAACTCGTACTATTTGTCTTCTTAGCTTGAAGCCAATATTGCTCCAGTTTTGTGTGCATATGTGCATATCAAAGAAAAGTAACCTCAATAATTTCCACCGCTCAACCATCGAAAGTGTATGTCTGCTGACTTGGGTTTCTGTGTCAATTGGACCATTTTTATGCAAAATGCCGTGCAAAGTGGGTACAGACTGACCCAATCGCTTTGGCTGGGAACTGGCAATGGACACACCTGCATTTACGTTGATACTTCCAATGATCGGTGTGAAAGTCAGAAAATGCCAGTGCAAAGCCTGTGCGGCAAGCTTGCATCAAAATAAACAAATGCAGATGTCACAGCTGCATGGACAAGTTGGTAACTTTCAGCGTAAAGGCAAGTCGGAAACAAATGTATTCAAAAGAAAAACACTTTTCAATAAATTTATGTAGCATCTTACCCAAAATCTTGGATCTAGCCACTGGTTTGATTCCTGACCCTTCTACGACGTACTTGCATGACATCACACAGTCTTATGTGCTTTCAAATCACTTTCAATTTTCGTTCGAACGCTGTAACCCAGATTAGAGATGACAGTTTAATTGGTCGGCACATTACCGTTTGCATACAAATTGCACAACACCGGAGGCGTGATTAATGATAAATTAAAAACTGCTGTCACTTTGAAGGATGCAGACTCAGACAACAGATTATTTGCAATTTAGTGTCCCAAAAAAACAAATCGTTCCCCTTTCGTTCGCAGGTTTGGCTGCGAGTGCTTTTGAACTCATAAAAGAAGAAAGAAATCCCACTCAATTTCTGGTGTCACGCAAACCAAAAACACCTCGCTCTAAACCGAAGTGAACTTCATTAACCCTAGTCCTCATTACATAATTCACAATTTGCACGAATTTAAACCAATCAAGGCAAATCAGCGCCTAACCAGCCCCGCCACCAACTTGCGGTTCTTCATCCCACGCTCAAGGTAACCGTGTGTGTCGACGTCAAACGACAATGATTACTGTTCAAGTGTTTTGTCATTGACTGACTCAGCGGTGGCGGCGGACGCCCGAAAGTAAGCGAACAAACTTTTTCTTTCACTTCAATTAACACAGCCGCAGATGGTGCTGGACACGGCAAATGCGGTTCGAACGGTTCTTGGCCAGAGTCAGATCCACAAGCACCCCGACTTAGTCACTGGGAACTGGCAAACCGGTTGACGGAAGAGCGTGGCAGAGCGGGTTTAACCCCGCTTTTGAACAGATCACTTCTCCGCAAATGGAATGATTTGGTGACTCATTAGATTCATCAACCTTGTGCCTTCTATGAGGCAATCAACGTCTGTTTCTACTTCTGCGCTGCCAGACAGTGGAAAGAACAAAATGAACGCTCAATGATTGACGTTCCAATATCCTCTTTCATTTAGCGAACAGATGAAATCGATCCATGTATCCCCCAGATGAAGTCACACAAATGTCGCAAAGGCAGTGAACTCGTTTACCTCGCTGCCAAGGAAAACGAACACTGACAAGGGCGAAGATGCATAAAATACACCACAAAACACACTCCTGGAGTGGTCTAAGAAATTCAGTACTCGTCGTTGCCCCTGACTCACTGTGGAGACCTTTCGAGTGGCAATTGTCTTTGCCTTGCATCTCATCTCACCACAATGCACGGCGCAGAGTGTGCATTGATTTTTCTTTTCTTGCAATCTTTGTGGGAGGACGTTGAGAAGTTTCCGCGTCCAACAATTAACGTTTTTTGCGAAAAAAAAATTCATGCCGGGCGCAGGCGTATTCTTTCAAGACGCTAACGGGTACACCGCACTCTCGAAGCTTAATGATTGACAAGCTGTTGCTGCATCGACTGGGGCGTATTTAGCGGAAGTGAAATGACGATGTGAACAAATATTTTACACCCCACGGCAACCTTGCATTTCCTCCCCCAAAATCACCTTCCCCACCAGGAAGTTCACGGAGTCACGTGAAGACGAGTCGACTTGTTGTTAACCTCAATAGAAACCACCCCGTGGTGTATTTCGATCTGCACAATGCATAACTCGTGTGATCGGCTTATTGTTACTGCGGTCGATGCAATGTCCGTCGATTGTTTAATCGGACGTGTGAGAAACACACATATAAACATAATTGTTGTCCATTTAATTTCGTAACACGGTGCATTGATGAATTCAGCCGAAATTAATTCAATCTGTTTGGTCACACGTCAAACACAAGAATGGCTTATTGATTTAAACAATAGGGCCTTGCAGTCTGCATTTAGCGATTACCTATGAGCTTGTGTCTAAAGGTTTAGTATTTAAGGGTTTTCTTGCACTCCACATTTTAAAATCAATCTTTTCGGATATTTGGAATTTGGGCGAATTTATATTTATGATATATTGTCATTAATCAGCAACTGTCCCGCTCCGGACTGTCCCTCTGCGTCTGAGTGTCACCTCCTTATAACAATATAAAATCAATGCCAAACTTTTCCGAAAGTCAAATTGGAACAAGTGAGCAGACATCGCACAGTGGGGCAAAATGGCAAAAAAACGAAATATACATAAATGTTGGTATATCTCGAAAACGGTAGGATTAGCGTCATTCGATTCAAGATAAAGAAATGCATCAGAGTTAGTAACGAATTTTAGAAAATTTTTAAAGTCTCAGTTAGTCTTGGTTTCTTGTCTGTCCCTTTCTCTATAACACAGCGTACTACGTGCTTTCTATGTGTGTATATACGGAGCTAAATTTATTAAGATTAATACTTAAAAAGCGTCCAAAGGGAATTTAGACAGAATTTTGGCTTCACACTCTCAATTAATTGCACCATTATGAAGTTGTCAGAAAGCATCGCTAGAAGGCCGTACAATAGAGATACCTAAGGTTAGTGTTTTGAAAAACGTTTACGTATGTCGCATCGTCAATTCAAGCTAGTTCAAGCGTTTTGACTCGAAAATTGTCAGCACCAGTTGGAGTAAGCAGACAGTCGTTACAACAGTCAATTCGTGTTTCTGTGCAAAATTAAAATTATAAGCAAATCTAGACTTTTTTCTCTCCTAACATTTTGTCAAAAATGAATGAAAAAACCAAAGAGTCCACAATTTGCTTGTTTTTGTCTGATGAAGTCCATTTTGATTTGCATACAATGTAAACAAAGAAATGAGTGATTCTAATTCAGAAATACTCCATGAGATTGGAACTGGAACCTAGAACGAGTCACTGTGGTGTTTCGGGACCAATAATAAGACTGGTAATGGTGGGAGTCTAGTTTTAGTTTTAGTCTAGTTTTTTGCCGACTCCGAACGGCGAGATTTGCAAAGCTTTCCATAGACAATTGATACTCTTTTAACGTTGTCAGCAACTCGAAAGAGATGGTGCCGTGAAAAATTCTAGGTGTCCCGTCCGGGAATCGAACTCAGACTTTCTGCGCGGCGGTCGACGCACTTACCACTACGCCACTGCGACCACTTTTTCCAAGGTTATCGCAGTTAATTTCAGCAGACTTCTCTAGTAAAGTTATGTAAGGCAAGAGGTGTACAAAACGTAATCAAAGAATTTGAATGTATTGAATTACAACAATAATTGAGGTTATTCAGAATTCAGTTCTGCAAGTTGGAATGAATAAGCAAGTGCTGCATATCAGTGGATAAGCATGGATTTCATTTTCCCTCTGTCATCTTCAAATTCGATTATATAAAGTAATATAAAACTGAACTTAATTTTCTATAAGAAAATATATATAAATTTTTGTTTAATTTAATATTTTACAAGGAAGTTCGTCCACCAAACCCATTCTGAAAAAGAGTTAACAATTTTTTCTAATTTATTTCGGGGCAACAAGCTTTGATTTTTTTTTTGTTCCGTTTTAATTAATTGCCAAGTGCATGTTTATCCCACACTATTGCGTTTCAAGGCAAACCAACCCTAGCAGCGAAAACGTTTTAAAATTTACATTGAACTTGTATACATAAAAAAGAAAACTAGCAGATTGATTTCACCGCCTGTATAGATGTAGAAATGGAAACGCCAACAGGATGTACGTGTATAGCGCAAGTAGAATAAGACTTTTAATGTTTGGAAATTTAATGAATTAAAAACTTCACATCGCAAACGAGAAAAAAAAATCATTTGGCAACGCTATAGGCCCATGCGAACTAGGCGCTGCACAGTGAATTAGAACGCTAATTAAAGGCGCTGAATGTACGATGGCTGTCTGATAAATAACCGACCTCAACGTGAAGCTAGCGGCACAAGTGAAAAAAAAGTTTCTACTTCAAATTGTGCATATTATAATAGCTACTCGCCAAAATTTCAGAAATTTATCTTGCATCATTATCTGTTGACAGTCGTTTTTTTGAGTGTATTTCGGTGATTCCCCCAAAATGGAAAGAATTGAATATCGAGCTGTAATTAAATTTTTATTTTTGGAAGGCAATACGCCTTCACAAATCAAAGATGAGTTGGACTCTGTGTATGGTGACTCTGCACCATCGTTTACCACCGTCAAATTTTGGGCAGCTGAATTTAAACGTGGTCGCAGGAGCTTGGAAGATGATGAACGTCCTGGGCGTCCAAAAACTGTAACCACTAACGATAACATCGCTAAAGTTCATCAATTGGTACTAGACGACCGCCGGATTAAAGTTAGAGAAATATCTGAGATTATGAAGATGTCAAAAGAACGTGTTTGCCATATATTAAACCAAGATTTGGGCATGAGAAAGCTGTCCGCGCGTTGGGTGCCGCGTTTGCTTACGCTAGACCACAAACGTGCGCGCATGAACATTTCCAGCGCTCTGTTGGCTCAGACCGAGTTTTGGCGCCGATTGATAACTGTAGACGAAAAAAAAAAATTTTTTGAAAAAGTCGCGTGCATCATGGTTAGGTCGGTTATTTATCAGACAGCCCTCGTAATTCATATTCTGTTAATTTGTGAACACATCTAGGAAGTCTCCTTGTCGTAATAAATGCAATTTTGGAACAATATTACATTAAAGAAAATATAAATAATTAGCCACATTATAATTATTCATGCAATAAGCTCCATCTCGAAGCAACAAACGAATGCACTCATTAAATATTTTCGTGAAACCTCTTGAAACACTCCACTCAGAGTCATTCAAAACAACCGCGCGCACACGTCATCACTTACGTCGTTTCCGATACACTGCAATCATCCTTCCTGGACGCAATCTCTCAGCAGGCACTGCATTTATTTATAAATCTGAATTTGTAATATTCTCGAATATAAACAAATTTTTCCTCTTCAAAACAAAGCAGGTATGCAGCGCCTGCCGGCGACGTTCAGTTTTATTTATACCTCGTTCTTCTGCCCTCCATTTATTTTAAATTGAACGCTAAAAATAATCCCATTTGCGTGATTCAGCAAAAATATCCAATCCATCCAACGTCATATTCGACTTCGGAGCAAAAGCTCAGTTCGTTTGATGATGGTAATCGAACTCCTCGGCTGCAGTACAAATCACGTTTTCAAACACAAGATTGACCTTCATATGTTTCGCCGCCATCTTGTCACTCATCCCACAGCATGTATGTAGGAGGTGCTGCCCGTCTACTGACATTCAAGTATTCATACCATTCGATTGCGATTTTGTGACACTTGGTTGAGGAAACATGAGCAAAGAATCATCATGACGACACTGACATCATTCCGCGCAGCTGTTGCAAAGAATGAACTGACTCTGCTTATAGATTTCTGCTCACGTCAATCATGTTAATTCGGGCCAAATAAATGGGAGTTTTCGTCATGCTCGGGAGACCTCATTAAGACCAGTAATGCAAATAACAAAATTAAGAGGATATCTTTGGCCATTAAGGGTAACAATGTCGCCTAAGGAAATGGAACTTGCTTTCATTACCATTTTGTAGACGTTTAGGAGTGAAGTGGGAGAAGTGGGAGGTCTTTTGTTTGACCACCCACGTTAAGAAATGGGAACAAGAATACATCGCCCACGCAAGGGAAAGCAAAATCGATACGCACCCGAAACGATTCCAAGTCAAACTCGAAATGGGCAACACACCACTAGTAGGGGAAAGAGTTGCGTTATGGAAGAATACAGTGCCCATCCTACGGAGAATGACGAAGTAATTAAATTATTCGATTGTTGGCAGAAGTGCTTGTGTTAATATTACCTTGGGTGGGAAACGAGAAAAGTGGAGAAGTATTGTCACTTTAGCAGGATAAACCTCAATGCAAGGCTTTTCAGATGTTTCAACCTTTGTTCCGAGTTATTCCCGTGTTTACGACTAACAAAAGATGCCTTGTAAAGGACAAATAACATAAGAGCAGTTTTTGTAGTCCATTCATAAAAAAAACGACGAAGAATAAAAATCCCAAGGCGATGAAAAGTTCCTTAATTTCTTGATATAAAATATTAAATTGGCTTTCGAAGCGTCGTCGGAAATGAACACAAGAAGAGTAAAAGAAAAAGAATGACCTAGAACAGCCTGGCGCAGATGAAGAATCCGTTTAAAGCGCCAGCGCCAAACATGTGGTTAATTGGGAAACGAAATAAATAAAGAAAGTTTTGTTGGTTGAGATTGAGGCTAAAAGGGGGTTAAAATGACGCCGGATTCAAAAACATAAAAGTCACACTCTTGGAAAGACCATATGTGTTCCTTAAATGCGATGCAGTGTAAGGCTTCTTTGTCTGACCTCTTTAATATTGGACATATGAGAATGAAGTGAGGTGATTGTGTCGATACGAAACGCACAAATATTGAAAGCTGCTAAGCAGCTCTGATGACATGGATGTTGTTGTAGGGAGTTGACCGCTTTTTTCATGCCGCAGATCCCAGGTTCGATTCTTGAACTGTGCATTCATCTCACTCTTTTGAGTTGCAGACACAAAACAAAATGTTCTAAAAGTCTTTGAACAGCTTCTCAAATTTCGCCGTTCGCAATAGGCAATAAATTGCAGGTCCCCTTCACTCGTGACAGAACAAAAACACGTAGACCACGGGTAGAGAAGTTCCAGCGGCTTGGTCTTGATCGCCCCTTAATATATGTATCGTCTTTAAGAGAGACGATTACGGGGAGGATTGAGATATGAGAAATATATCCCGTCAGCCAAGGACCGATCTCTATAATAGCAACGAGAGTAAAATCTCCTGATTTAAAAATACGAACTTTGCTTCACTCTGTTGTTATACATTGAAGGGTAAAGAATGATAGCAGATAGCGGTTACCAGATCCTTCCTGGAAGAGACTTTTCGTCTCGGATAGTATATGGTTCGGAATGAGCGGAAGACGAGGATAAAACCATGAACTGGACGAAATGTTGATGATGTCTGAGAGGCAAAAATTCGTCGAATATATTAGCTCAGGCACATTGAACGTGTGGACAGAAAACGCTTATCATCCACATGAATATCGTTCATCTGAGGCAAAGTTTCCAAATTTCACCAAATTCTGGCCTGCGAAGGGCATTTTATGGTTGAAAATGATAGATTTAAATAAAACGCGAAATCTTACTCATTCCACATTTCAGCGTTACCTAGAGCAGTACGCGTACAAATAACTGTCTTGTGCCTTTTAAAATGAAAGCGTTGCAAATGGGGCCAAATAAACTCTGTCACAGTCACAGTCAGTAAGTGAATCATAATTTAAACAGATTTCAAGTCGCAGTCAGTGATTTGTTTTCTTTGTATATGACTCAAACATTCATCTTGAATTATTTGGTAATAGTCTCAACATATAATAAGGAAATCGATTTGAAATGCACACTTCTGCTTTTTCTCTATCGAATTGCAATACCGTGCGCCGTTGTGTCATTCTCTATTCTAATAGACGAGTTTCGTGCATGTGGGCACTTAGATTAAAACACTCCTTTGCTCAAGTAAATTACTCAGCACATGCTATGGTAAATTTGTTTTCAACTACTGCGCACTACTTGCAATGGAATCTTTCGCTTTAAATAGATTATACTTCTTTTTTCCTCATTCTGTGAAGCAATCTTAACAGAACTCCGTTTATTTTCTGTTACACCCTTTCAAAGTTGTGAACCTGTGTTATTATTTAAGGGTGTGGAAGAACATTTTCTCCGAATGCATTTTTAGTGGGTTGGGTATGGAATGATTTAGAAGGAAGGGTATTCATGGTCTAATTGTCGCGCCCATATTCAGAAGGCTAACGACTTTAAGACACTGTTTATGGTGTAACACGATAGTACAAGATTTTCTTTGTAATGTCCAGAAAAAGTCCAAATCGTAATTGATTGAAGGTGTGGGCACGTCAGTTTTTTCATATTCTTTTACTTTTCATCTGTAACCTCTCCAGAAAATGAAGTGGATAATAGTAAATAATAACTTCCCGAATGAAATTTATACATTTGAGCACTAAATACACCTAGAAGATGTTCTTAAATGAGAAATATATCAGTTTCTCAGAGAGAGAATGCCAGTTTGACAGAGTAGGAATTTCTTTCGGTGTTTTTTTTTTTTAATTCAGCATTTTATATTGTATTGTGTTTTGTATTGTCAAATCTGATTTTCAATGCGTGATGATTATCATTTTGCAATATTTTGCACTATTTACGATCAAAGAAGTGCAATAGAAAGTAGGAGTACTTAAACAGATCTTTTGCTTTCGCCCAGTTCACAAGCCTTACATTATTTCTCTAATGCTACTAAAATAATCGAATGAATCCAATTATGTGCCATTTTTCTTATTTTTTGATGCATGAAGTACATGTCTTTATTTCGCAAGGCCAGCAAATTTGTATGCTTATGACGATAAGCGGATGAGGAAGGCCTTAGTCTTTTCGAGAGAAAAGTTTTGCGTGCGATTTTTGGTCCTGTTTGCGTTGATGGCATCTGGAGAAGAAGACTCAAGGACGAACTCTATGGGCTGTACCGCGACATGCTCCTAGTCAAGTGTCTTCCGATACAACGCTTAAGATGGCTAGGCCATGTAGAGCGTATGGCCACCACTGCTCCGGACCAAAAGTTTTCGAATCTGAACCATTGGAACAACGCAACTGAGGGCGGCTTAGGTTAAGGTGGCGGACACAAGTGGAGAAGGACATCAACCAACTTGGAGTGCGCAACTGGCGGCAACTGGAAAAAGATCGTGCTGGCTGGAGACATGTTGGTTGAGGCCCAGGTCCACTCCGGACTGTAGTGCCAATAGAAGAAGAAGAAGCTGTTTAGCAGACTGGTACTCTCTCATTTTAAATATCCTGAGTTTGGGATTGACGATTTTCTCATGGGTAGTGTGCTTTGAAGGAAACTGCTCGTATTTTTATTGGATATTTGGTTGTATATGTTTCTTTGTAAAATATAAAAAAAATCAAATGTATTTTGATACATTTACTTTCCCAACAAGTTACAAACTGTTTACAAGCAGTGCTGCCAGGTTTCGTTTTTTTTTTTTTTGTTGTAATAACGGCCAAGAATTGCAAATATTGCGACCAAAGAAAATGGCCGCCGTTGCGTAATAAGTGCGCCAACTGTGCGTGAGAACTTCAAATCCAAAACTGGACCTTTGTTTATATCCTACTATTGTTACTATTATTGTTTCAAACACGTCAAGAATTTTTCTTGGACGTCAATTCTTGCATTTCTTGCAGAGGAGTGAAAGACAGTTCTTCAAATGAGTAGAGAATTGCCCTACACTACCACTGCCGGCTGATTTTTTTTTAAGGTTTTTTTTTCGAAGTTGGTTTTCAGCGACTGTGTTTTGTACTAGTTAATATGAGCGACGAGGAGTTTACTTATTTTCATATGGTTTTTAAAATGTTTGATAGAATTTATAAATTAAGATGTTATTAAATCAATGAAAATTTGTGTAAGACAGTTTTTGAATGTGACTAGGGATGGTATAAGCCCGTAATAGTTGTGAATGATGTTTTATGAAAGGGAACGAGGGATTTCATCAAGAAACTGCGATCTTCTAAGTCCAACACCTTTTACACTCTCTTCTCATGCCATATAAAGAAAGAATAAGGAAAACTGTCTATTGATGGGATTGGCTGAGTGTGACATAGTTGTACAGTGGACAGATGTTCAGCTTCACTTTTCCCACTCTAACGATTTTATACACAGCTGCATGAATTGTACGAAGTGAAGTACACAACTCTTCTTCAAATAAAGTTACACAAAGGCATTTGTCATACTTCCTCGAAATGTTTTTGATGTCATCGCCGATACTCACAAGGGATTAGACGTTTTAATTTTAAATAGCCGATATATCAATTTGGTCCGCAATTTCATTGAACTGCACGTGCTCTTTGTCAATGCGCACTTGTTTATGACGCATACGTTGCGAATCAATTTTAGTATCAAATTATTGGTAAGAAACAGAGTTTTGAAAAATGGATGCGGTTGAAGGAACAGTAGGTCTTGTACTGAAAAATCCCTTCTCTGAAGATGTAGCGTGAATGGAATACTTGCACATCTGATCTGTAAATGTCACGTAGACTGCAAGTGTGACGCAACTTTTGCAAACGCTTCTGTATGACCTCGAATCACGGACATTTATTCCGTTACCCAAACAGAGTTTAATCAACTTTAGATTTTTATACCTTTTGCTCACTAGAACGATTTTGGAAGCACAACAGCTATTCGCCATTTAGAAATCATCCCACACGCACATCAGCGAACAAAACGAGTTTGAAAAGGCACAGAAGCATGATGAAATTCGATATTCTTTACACATGTGTCTCGTTGACAAAGAAATTCTGTTTATGCCAACCAAACAAGAATCACCTGCAGTCAGTCACGCTGCCCGCCGAGACCGTGTACAGGTAGAAAATGTAATCATTTTCCACCGAAACAACGGACAGAGTACGCGCAGATAATGTTTGTGTAAAAATTATCGGCAAAGTGGAAAAACCACACCTGTGACTTTCCTCAAACAAAAATCAAAGCACGGTCTTCGGGGGAAATACAAAAATTTGTACAAAGATTATAACTCAAAAATTCAAATCCCATATGTTTCTGGTAGAATCTACAACCTACGCAAAAAAACAAAATAAAAATCAATAAAAGACGCACATCGTCGCCAGGGTCCAATGTGTGAATGTGTATCGGTTTGCTACACTGACGAAGTCGTTAAATGCAGCAACTTAGCGATTGCGGTGGATGTATGAAATTAATTAAACGAGTTTTCTGCTTTACAGAGTCGCCTTTTAATTTTTACATTATATCACACAGTACTGCAAGGCAAAAAATCAAAGGCACAAAAAATGCTGAAATTATATAAACCGAAACGAATCTGTCCACAAGCCACTGATATCTGCTCACCTCCAGTTAGTATATATAAGATTAGATAATTAGAAAGGAAAATAACTCACGTTGCTGAGTCCTTGGGTACAATCGTATCTGGATCAGCGTCGAATTCCATGTCAGATGATGAGTCCTGTTCGTTATCACTGATCACGATAACTTCTTCCATGAATTGCCGACGTTTTCTATTGAGATGAGCAATTTTGAATGCTTTTTTGTTTTCTGGTTTGAAGATACTCTTAGATGGGACACGATTGGAGTGAGAGCTTTGTGTGGGGATTTAAAGAAATGCCGTGAATTGAACTATGACAATAAATGGGGGAACACTATATTTTTTGCACCAAAAATTCAATTGGTTTTCTGAGTTATATGGGGCAAATAGAATCTCGAGTTATTTTTTATTTACGTAGTTTAGTTTGAAAAAAGAAAATTGTTTGAAATTTTTGCACTGAACAAAATGGTAACCCCACTGACTAGCACACACCGCAACACGCGTCCTCCTGGGGTAAAGTGAATTTAAGTAAAAATAATTTTCCCTTTGGAGTTTGAACACCAACGATTTTACGTAAAATATGACATGACTTTTCCTTAGTTATTCTAACCTTGGATCGGCTGAGATGGGAGATGGTTGCGCGCAATAAGTGAGAGTAGGCGAGATATAGTTGATGTGTGCATTCAGGGCGAAATTAGATTGAGTTGCCAAGTGGATGGTATTTCCTTTATTTGACAGCTCACAAAGTGTGTCTGTTTCATTAAAATTTGTTTTACATAATTCTATTGTAGTTATACAAACTTTGTTTAAAACTCTCGCAAATTTATCGTATATCAATGGAGCTCACAAATACAAAAAGAATTTATATAATGACATTGAAGAAAACATTTTTTAATCGGTATCGTTTTACTGCAAAGCTATATAATTCTGCAGAGTAAAACTGTTCTTAAAAATTGAAGACTCGAGAAACACTGCTGACATTTGTTAATTAATTAAAAACTTGAAGGATGGTGCTCAGTTGAATATTACTACTGACTTGTTATCGATACAGTTATACTTGTTATCAAACAATAGTTTGTATATAAGGAAATATTTTTGTCACAATAACAGCTATAAAATAATAATTTTATAGACAAGCCATAACAATTTGTCATAGAATCTGCCTTTAAAAACAGATTATTCTTCACGATTACTGACTCTTGTAGACATAGACAATTTCCTGTCATCGTTAATCATGCGGTTAAAGTACACTAATGTAATTAAGCAGCTCTGCTGTTTTTAAAAAAGTTGATACAGAGATGACTGCTTAAAATTATTAAAATTTTGTCTCTCCCCTTCTTCAACCATATACTATACATTTTTACAAATAGCAATACAAATATATGGCGCGGAAACCTGGACGCTACTAAAAGCGGATGAGGAAGTCCTTAGTCTTCACGGGAGAAAAGTTTTGCCTGCGATTTTTGGTCCTGTTTGCGTTGATGGCATCTGGAGAAGAAGACTCAAGGACGAACTCTATGGGCTGTACCGCGACATGCGCATAGTCAAGTGTCTTCCGATACAACGCTTAAGATGGCTAGACCATGTAGAGCACATGGACACTACTGCTACGGCCCGAAAAGCCTTCGAATTTGAGCCATTTGAACAACGCAAATGAGGACGGCCTCGGCTAAGGTGGCGCACACAAGTGGAGAAGGACATCAACCAACTTGGAGTGCGCAACTGGCGGCAGCTGGTTAAAGATCGTGCTTGTTGGTTGAGTCCCAGGCCCACCCCGCTCTATAGCACCACAAGAAGAAGAAAAAGAATACAACCAATTGGCTTAATTCTACAATTTTGCGAAAAGAAAACAAATGATAAAAAAGGTGGTTTACATCACAGTGTGTTGCGAAGGCACTTCAAACTCAGAAAAAATAATAATTTACTATTTATTTATGTATTTTACAGCTCGGATACCTTAAAAATATCCTCGCTGTGCTTAAAAGTTCAATTTGATGTTTTAAAATTGAGGTTTAATTTTTTGTTAATAATGTTTAAATTAGCCTAATATAAAATTTATGCAGAATATTTAGTTTACATCAATCGTTCGTGCATATTTATAAGTAAACGATATTTAATGGCACTAATGTTCACACGGGGCTAGGTCATAGTTTCTTCAGCAACTAATCGTGCTTGCATCACAAGTAGAAGGGACCTGTAGTCTATTGTCAACTTCGACCGGTAAGATTTAAGAAAATTTGATTGACAATACTCCCTGAGCTTTGAGTACAAATGGAAGTGATTCCGAATATCTCAAGCTCACCTTTCGGACTTTTGAGGAAATTGTAGGCTTCCACCTAACACGAGCTGTTGAATAACCTACCCAATGGTCTCTTCCAATACAGACATGATCTATGTAAGACGATGCCACGAAACGGAGTAATGTAAATTCTGTTAAAACCCACAAGCGAAATTAAATAAAACTCTTCAATAAATATATTATACGTATATTAGATAATGTTATTCATTGCATCTTTAAAGTTCCAACTTTAACTGTAACGTTTGTTACAGTCACGTGTTTCCTTCGACAAGCGAACATTCCAAAACAAATATTTCTACTTTCTATCGACTTTTAAATTGACCTTGATAGATTCCATTTTTATGAAATTCAGCCGTAAACAAATATGTGTATTGTTACGAAGGCTAGGTAAAGCCATAGTTTCATTAATTAGTCACGTTTTAAAATATATGATACGTTGTGCGTGCGTTTTGACACTTTCAATAAAATCAACTTTGGTCTTTATTAGGAAGCATGGGATTAATCGGCTACGAAAAACTACAGCTTAAGTGTAATGCATTCTCTGCGAAATTAGTCCTTGAAAATTTGAGAAAATCAAGGAAGATCATACTTCTGTAAGTTCGGTAAAGGCATTCACGAGTATGTGTTACAAACTATGAAATTTGAGAAAACGGAATTAATTTTTTTCATGAAAATAATCTGCACAATTAACGGCCGTTGCGAACTGTTAACAGCTCAAAAGAACTGAAGATATAGAAGGATTAGTTTAAGAATCGAACCATCCCCTATTTATGGGGGTTCATGTAGCCATTGACATTGCTACGTTGCAATGATAATAGTCAGAGTTTAAAATACAATTTTCCTGATGGAATATTATATTAAATACAATTTGTTCATTCTTTTAAAACAATGTATAACAATGTAATGTACTTCAATTTGTTTTCCTTCTAAATCATTTATCAAAACAAACATACATCCCTCAGAAGTGCAAACATTTATCCATTCCATCAACCAATTAACCGACCAAATAAGCTTTTTTTTCGAAATTCGAAACCCAGCCCCTTTTCCCATACATGTCATCAAACCAAACCGAACACAAATCAGCCAACCAACTGTCAAATGAAAACTCGAACTTCTTCCTATCATTCCGCCAGCCCAGACCAATCGAAAATAAATTCAAATAAGAACTTTTCGAAGAGCGAAACAAGTCGAAGAACGAAGCTTGTCGACGTCGGATGTGCACTTGTTACCCATTCAGAAATTCCGCTGCCTTCGTTTCGGCCCTCACTGAAGAAAAAATGCGAGCCTAACGCGTCCCATTGAACCGATCTAGTGCGTTGAAGTGCAAAACCCCAGCCAGACCAAGATTACCCAGCAAAAGTTTAATTAAAGGTGTGCAAGTAGATTAAGACATAATTTACATTTTTTTCACTTTGTGGACGGTTTTTCGCTTACCTCCTTGGTGCGTATGAAAAAAAAAAAAACTTTGTGGATATGACGTGACTAGTGTTTGCCTCTTCTAATTCAATAAGAAGAAACGACAACGACGGGTAAAAAGCAGCAACAACAACTCGGTGCGAACGTCTTTCTTCCTTTCCCTCTTGGTCTTTCCCGTTGATGTTGGTCGAACGACAAGTGAAGAGAGAGAGTGAGAGCGAGCGAGAGAGAAAAGTCAGGTTCAGAGAACTCTCTCTTTGTCGAGTTGGCTCTTCAGTTTGCAGCACTCTTACACATTTCTCCACAACTGTGGGTGATTCGCTTTTTGTTTTTGTGGAAAATGAGTTATCTTCTTCTTCCGTGTGCAAGAGAGTGTGATTTCGGTCTTCCGTAGGATCTTATCAGAATGTAATCAAATCGAATTGTAATTGGCCTTCGAGAAAAGGGTTCGTTCCAGTGGATATGAAATAAAATAAAAACCGAATTTCGGATAAGCTTGTCAGTTTGTCGGTTATTTTTAAGGGCCCACACCTACGCAAAGGACACAAGTGTGGGACGATGTGATTGTGATTGAGTGACATGAGTGAAAAGGTCATCTCCCTTTATTGGGGCATGGATATGATTGTAAATTTAATAAGCCAGTGTTACCATTAACCTTATTCAGCCGTTTCCAAGGGGTGCTTAATTAAGAAGAATCACTCGTTGAATAATTAGTCGAGTAATTGATGGGAGGCAATGAACGGTGGGGTGGCTCAATAATTGTTAAATGCCAAAGTGATGCATTATATAAGAAGTTGTGCATTTATCTGAAGTGGAGTGTTGCCAGATGTTTTTGTGAAATTCGACAGAGGACGATGGACGGTGCATTTGTGTTTGAAGTTGTGAAACTACTCTGTGCGATGCGCTTCACTGTTGGGGGTGGCTGTGACTCATTGTGGTAAGGAGAGGGAGCTTATGCCTCCTCTCGGAAGGATGTTCATTACAATTTTACTTTAAAAAGAGTGCGCCAACCCGTTGAAGTAATATGGCTTCACTTAAAAAAGTGACCCTGACTTGGACACTTGACAAAGTTTATTGCTTTATCGTCTTGGCTTGGCAAGAAAGAAAGTATTTTATTCTTAAGTTAGGATAAAAAAGACCTAAATGAACAGAGAGTTAAATATTATAGCTCATACATGTACACATAAATGCTATCCTTTGGTCAGTTACTCGCGTGAGGGAACGACAGCAAAATGTTGTTGCTTGTTTATTGCGCAAGAAAAGTTTATATCCAGAGAAGCTGAAATGGCAAAGGCTTAGCATTTTCAAACCTATCACTGCTAGCTCACTGTTTGAGGGCCTATAAATTAATGAAAGTAGAAAAACTTAAATCGGAAGGCGCCTGAAGACTCATAACACGCAAACACGAACGACAAGGTGTCGGCCTTCATCTATGAAAGAAAAATGTTTGTTTTTTTTTCTCACAACGAACATTAGAGCTAGTTGGTTTAGCTGGAGGGCAAAGTAGCTATTGTATTGCTTTAACTTATGCAATAAAAAGATTGGGTAGCGTACGAGAATTTTAATATTTTGTTTTCCTTTGTTTTTGAATTTGTGTACAATCTAGCATGCTAGATTTTTAGTTGAATCGGCGATGAATTTTTCCTGTGGACATGATGCCATTTTCGTTAAAAACGTGTAAATGTTTTCACAACATATGACACCATTGTTGTGTACGCGTTTGAGACAGAATCTCGATTATCCAAAACCCTAAAATGCCCAAAATCACGAAAGAAACAATTCAGAAGAATCGATATAGCGGATCTTGCTGCTTTCTGCACTTTAACTGCCGCCGTATTTTCAGTATTTTTGGCTTTTCACAATTTTGGGGATTTCGAGATTTCGGTGTTCGGGGATTGCTGAACTTTGACCGTCCCCTGTTGGATACCTATTTATGATGGTGGCATTAAGGACGGATGTTGGATAATAAACGATAGATGTATTCTTCAAGTAGCACAAAAATGACAAATTAAACTGAGGATACTTTTGAGGTTTTAAGTTATTAGTCGATTAATATATCGTATCACCGAAACTTGATTCTGGAAGCTAAACAATACAAAACAATACCGACAACAATTCTGTCGGGATCTATTAAAATTTTGTTTTGTAAAAGTGTAGCTCTAATTATTCTCTTCACATCTCCTGCGTTCTCTCTTTTAAAAAGGTCCCAGTGTTAAAAACTATAATGCGCGCTAGAAGAAAAGGCTTGGTGTGGCGATTTTCTAAAAAGTTGAAGACAAAAAAGACATGGTGTGCAATATTTGTGGTGCTACAGTTTTGAACAATAAGTTACTACAATCAATGAATAAGCACTTGCGATTTTTTCACATATATGACCCGGAGACTAATTATAGTATTGTGAAATATTTTTATCTAAAAAATGGGGTTGGTTCTCTTCATGTAATTGAAGGAAAACTTAACAAAGTTTGGATACGTTGATATCCTAAAACGTTGCATCCCCGAAACCAAAGAAAAATTGGCACTACCGCCGGGTGTAATGCTGTTGCATGATAATGATCCAAGGCACACAGCCGGTATGTGTTGCTGCATCCCCCACAAAGTCCGGATTCTAATCTCATAGAGCACTTTGGGCTGTTTTAGAAAAGGAAGTTCGAAAAAGAACCATTTGTACCAGAGAGGAGTTAAAGACAGCATTGTATGAAGAATGGCAAAAAATTTCATCGGCTGTAACAAAAATCTGGTCGGATCGATGAACAGAAGATTGCAGGAAGTTATAAAAGCAAAAGGACAACACACAAAATATTAAAAAATAATTATTTTCAGTTTTTGTAACTGTCCCAGTTTTTTTTTTGGCCGATGAAATTGCACTATTTTTGATTTAAACCTTTTGTTGCTAAAATTAAAAAATTAACAATAACTGTGTTTGGATTACTGAAACCGTATTAAACTGCAGTTTCATATGCAATTGATTTCGTTTTAATATATTAAAAAATGGCTGAGATATTTCAAGCTGAATTTGAAGGTAATAAGTGTCCCAGTTTGTTTTTGGTTCACTGTATATTGCCGAAAACCGCTGAGTACCGGGTACCCAATCACTTATGGACATTATAGCTCCTGGACATTACCCGACCCGAAAATGCGGGTACCCGGGTACCTGGGTATCAAGGGCTCTAGTATAGTTGAGTACCAATCTCTAATGTAAGTTTTGACTAAAATAAGGAACTTAATAGGTCGAATCGCATGAAAAATATTTCTCACAGTAGGCTGATTTTCGTTATACACCTGATCAATTCGGAAACGCTGTTATGGTGCGAGTCTTTTCGTGATGCCTTGCCACACAATACTGAAGCAAATGACAAAGCAGTTTGATAAGAGTCACAGGTGATCTGTCAAAAAGAAACATATTGAAAATCAAACCTAAATATGAATAACAGTTTACATTCATTAACACTCCGCCATTTTTATTTCATGAAATGTTCAAAATTGCACCAACACATGCTTTATGTAAACGCATTCTTATTTCACTTTAATTTACTTTTACTATGTACATATTTTTTCCATATTAATCACACTAACAACTTAGCCACGGTGAAACCCTGATATTTTATCCAGGAGGCTCAGTGTGCCAAATATAATTCAAAAATGATGCTAAACTCGTAAAATATTGTATAAAAGCAGAATATTAAACATTCTTTTTGAATATTTAGTTATGAGTTTTGCAATCATATCCTTCGGTTGTATTCTGTTACTTTCATGGTGCCATAACAAAGATGTTCAGACTACTTCCCGAAATTTAAGTACAAATCGCAGGAAAGCAGAGATCAGTGCAACTTTAGTGATGCGAAGTTTAATTTTTAAAACAACATTTCTTTTTACATCAGCGCAACTAATATCGAATATCCCCCAAATTCAATTGACGCTTGGTATGCGGGTTGCCAGCGACGCCAGGTTACATTTTTGTTTTATGAATTGAGCTACACAATCAGTGTTGTGGAGGAATTTGTAGGCAAAAAACGGAATTCGTTGCAAAAACCGTTTATTCCGATTTTATTCCTAACTATTGTCAATTGACAATCGTTATCGTTCAGAATTGTCTCTCAAATAATTCAATTTCGAAACAAGAAACGATAATTCTTTAAAAATGTACATACATATTTGTATTTATATATACTAACAGTATATTCCACCTAAGTAATGAGAAAGAAATTCGGCTGAAATTTTGTTTAAGAAACTGTTTGTTTAAAAAAACTGTTCCTTACACCTTTTTAAAACACCATTCGGACTACCTTTGTATTTTTAAAAGACATGACAACTGTTAACGTGAGTGTTTGCTGTGGTTGTTTCGATTTCTATAACTCAAAGTCACCCTCTATCTTCCTTACTCACCTTTTCCTTTAGGTATGCAAGCTGTAGCTTTCCAGTAAAACTTCCGACACTGAAATGTCAAATTGATAAATGCCACTGGTAGTGCCGAAAACCTCCCTTATAACAGAGACCAAGTGTAAAATTGAACGTTTGACATTTAAGTTGCGTCTCTTCCTGTACTCCCATTTTCTATGGCATTTCCTTACAATAAAAGGAGCGGTGGTATAAAGTCTAATAGACATTGAAAAAGTGGACAAGCACTTCGTTTGCAAAACTAATCAATACACACCAACAGTCAGATTTCACAGCTAGTCAAACACATTACAAATTGCTGACATTAAAGAACTGAGCTGAAAACAGTATCCCTGTGATTGATAATTTATCATTGATTAATGCTATCAATCATCAATTTAATTCATATTATGGCAATTGATTAAATTCACTTTTTTGTTGGTTTGTTGCAATTGATAACAAAAAGCCGATTGAATTCTTGGGATCAGCTGTTTAGGGAGTTCACGCTTCGAATAAATTTGAATTTGAAATTAAAATAAACAGTAAACAGATATTTTTTACATATTTTTGGTTATACAATTGTTCATTAGTTGCAGTTCAAAAAAGGTCGTCAGATGGCTCTGAAATGTAGCCCTAGTAATTTTAATTACATAGTGCGTGTAAAAGTTGACATTACAAGCACGTTTAGACTGTTTTCGTTAAAGTAAAAATTATTGTAAAGTCAACACATTATCGTCATATTCTGCGAAAGAAAGTGTTGCATGGTGCTCGAAAAGTTTAAGTGTTGCTAGATGAAGTTAAATATCTTTTCAATTTTAAATTTTAATAAAATGTAACCTAAAACTCGGCTTTCAATTAGATGTCTAAATTAACTTTTTCCCTTTCGCATAAATTATTTCTGGCAACACTTTCTCTCCCTCCCCCAAATGTCCATCGGACATCCTGACGGACCCAAAATCGCCAAGCACCCATCATCGGGCGTCCTAAAGCAAAAAAAAAACTTCCATTTAATGAAAATTGTAAGTGTTTGCTAGCTCAGCCGACGCAAGCAAACACCCGTTGGCATAATATGTCTCCGATTTATGACCGGGAGCTAATTTAACCCAAACACCTCCATCCCCTGCTCCAGTGTGGCTGTAATTGTGAACGTGACGAATTACAGCGGCGAGCACAAGCGGATCTGTGGGTTAATCGAAATGTATCTCGAAGGTAAAGGTGGCAAGGTGTCGGCTCGTCAGGCAGCGGGTTAGACAAAGAGTGCCGTGCCGTGGTGGTGTTTGCAGAAAGTCAAAGGGTTGTGTTGTTGTCGTCTCGGTGGTTGTTATGTTATGGCTACGATGTCGTCTTTTGTTTTGCCATAAAGAGAAAAGGAGGGAAGAAACTGAAAAGAAAAGCGAGACGCAATAGCAATACAAGTCTTGCGTCATCGGTACTTGGCGTCACGCTCCCTATTTGTTGGCGGGTCTTCGTCGGCGAAGAAAAGAGGACTCGTTATCGGGGAACCGCACTTGTCGGCTTTGGGTTTTCACTTGATTTATTTGAACACGAAATTAGTGCAGTGGAAGAGTATGCCGTTTGGCCTGTTGGGTCTTCGTGAGCTCTCCTCTGGGTCATGTGCGGTACATGTGATTTATTATGTTCACCGCAAAACGCCAACAATCAGTTATTTCATTTATGTGCACCTATTTAATTTATTTATGCAAATATGACATTTTAGTGCGAATGCATGCACTTGGCCGACAGCAGAAGTCAGGGATGGTAGCTGAGGGTTTGTTAAAAATAAATTTGCATAATACGGTGTTGCGTCTCCACTCGTCTGCGCGAGGGGTGTCAGAGTGAGTGAGTGATGCGAAGGGGCTAAAGTGGTTAAATAAACGAGAAGATGTAATACTCTTGTTTTCTTATTTCGACTTGAGAATATTCACAGCGCGTCTAAGAGAAGGGAACACATGCATTACCGTTCTTTTTGCGGAAGTGTGGAGCTCTTTAGTCTGCTGTGACGAACGTAATTGGTTGATATACAAAGGAACGAACATTTTACGTAGGAGATTTTCTTAAAGGTTATGACTTGGTCCTGGGTGTGTATCTACATACATACATAATATTTTAAGATGTAAATTTTGTGTGCTTCTGGAAAGGGAGCTTATTAAGAATTTGCATATTACTTCGTTCTTCAACGTGCACTTAAAGTAGTTTCATGGCGTACTACGGTTCTCTTAAGGGTGCCGGGGATGAATATGAGATAGCAAACAATTTCAATCAAGATCTGTGCAGATTTCAAAGCTACAAAAGCATGTTTACACATACCTGTTAGACTTAGCAAATTAATGTGTCTGATGGATACGTTTTTTCGTTCATAACAACCACCACGTTCAACCTTTCAAACAACTTTACCCATAAAACATTTTCAATTATTCGCTTGTTACAGCTCACTTATGCGCAATCTATTAGCTTCAGTTTCAGCTATCAGTTCCAAATAATCCATCCATTAGCACTTTGTATTTGAACAAGTTTAAGTCTTGAATTATTTAGCAGCATACTTCTAATTGCCTTGAACACAAACAGCAAAGGGAGAATTGCCTACAGTGAGTAGAACTTACGGCTGGAGTTTTCTTGACTTGACTCCTTAACGACACGTCGCATTCAATTGGGAGAAGGTGTACTCCGCACAGTGAGCCAACCGGAGCTACCTGTTACAAAAGGGCAATTTATTTATACTCGATGGTGTAATTTATATGTACCAAGGGCTTAAAACCTCGGTGGGTGGCACGTTAAGAGTGAAATGAGAAAGTAGAAGGTAATATAAACTGCAGGAGCGACAGACGATTGTGGAAAAGGAACTTGGTGCAACTTGGCACGCTATCGCTGGCCATAAAATTGCTATTACATTGTTTACAATTTATTGTTTCGCACTGGTTTGGGAGAAGTTTATTGGACAAAATAGTTAATAATTGGCTAATGGAACAATAAGGGATAAATAAATGTCATCTAAGAGAAACGAAGACTTTAAGTGCAGTTTTCGGTAGTTTCTTTAGTATGTTTCTCTTAATGAAAAACAACTGAGGCTATGTACTCGTATAGGGTGTGACAAAGAAGTACTAGTGGTAATTGAATCTGATTTGATTGTGTAGTACTTTGCAGAAGAAACAGTTATTCAGTTATCATCAAAATGATTTCAAATTTGTATTTTTCAAAGACAGAAGAACAGAACTCGGTACAGAAAGGCAGGCGCTACATGAAGCACACCACACGGATGTCGATAGACTTTAAGCGAAACCCCATTCCCTTTAGAGATTTATCGATTTGTCCTCTGTAGACCCTCAAAATTTAGTTGAATAAGGGGCCCTGCATGTAGGGACTTATTTATTCCCGCCTTGATACATGTGCTTATATATCCTACTAATTGATATGAAGTCCTATTGAAGCTATTGAAGAATTTGAGGTATCTTGGCTGGAACTCCTTTCCGTTCTGATCAATCGTTTTGGATTCATCAAGATGCACTTATAAAAATCACGCTTTGTGCCACAGCCACGATAGCAGTTCTTACCTCTTGGTCTTTTGTTTGACTTAAAGGGTAATGCGCGCCGCTACAATGGACCCAAGGGCGGACCTAAGTGTCTACTGGCAATTGGTTGCTTTAACCCAACCTCTGAATCCATATCAACTCTCACAGACTTCTTCGCGTATGATTAAGGCAATCAGAACTTTTGGTTCTTCTCCTTTTTAAATATTGTAATTTCTTCTAAAAAAAAGAGCTAGTAAGAAGCTTTCTAAGAGTTGCCATTAGTTTAAATTTTCCTGTTAATTCTCACAATTGTAACATGTATGTCTGTCAAAATTAATTTTGGTATGGTAATGCAAAGGGGAGCGACTGTATGTGTACATCATAGAGTGTACTCTCAAGACATTTTTTGACGAAAAGATGTTATCTCTGGTTCAACTAGCAGGGAAGTTTTAATGACATTGCGCACCGCATTTGTTTTGGTTCTATATATGTATGCCGTCTGGCGCACGGATATCAATAATATAATGCGATGTACATATGAAATTGATTTTCCATTCACCCAGGGCTGGCTCTTGCCAGAGAAGGATCGCAGTCGAACCTTCATGGATACCTGGATCTGACGCTGGCCTCTTTGGGTACCGAGCGTCGTCTAACCAAAAACCTATGGTATCGTTATGGCCACAAATTTTTTTGTGAAGGACATGTGGAAGGGGTATAAAATCTGTGTATGAATGAATCTGTGTAGAATCTGTGCCCATGTTCAACTGTGTAACTACTACTTCCCTGGATGTGATTGGAACTCTTTATCCTCTGTCACGGGAGTCAAGGGAAACGGGATCGCTAATGAACTTACCAGACAAGGATTAGAGGAGGTATGCCTAGGATCCGAAACCCACGTTTCCATAACCGGTTTCATTGTTAAGGGCTTGTATTGACGGTTAGATGTCTCGAGGGCTCCACAGGATGTGGTATGACGATGAAGGCAAACTGAGAACATGCTCGCTAACCTCTGCAATCTATTTTTAGTAACATTTGAAAGGGAAAAAACTTCAGGCGATCTACTCGCGTACCAACTAATCACTACAGCGTCGCCAAACATCTAAGTGGTCTATGCCTGTGCAGAGAAGGCACAAAATAAGCTGACCTCATTGTCATATACATAAGCGTCTGTTGGTATCCGCTTGTAAGTATTATGAACCAGTTTTAAATTTGAGTGCTCCGGTGTGGTATTCAAAAATTTCCGAGAAGAATATTGCATTCCCGTAAGAGAATCCTTTATTATATTTTAAAAGATCTCCTTGCGATCTTCAAAACCATCAACAGGTTCAAAAATCACCCCTCCCTCACATTTAATTGGTTTAACTTTAAAAAAAAAATTACCCACCCTTCTTATTCTTTTTGCTCGAAATGCAAATTTGTTGATTAGTTTAAATTCTTTAAGTGCATTAATCAAAGAAAAAAATCGGAATTTCGTCGCGAGTTAATAATTCATTGGCGTTTCAATTCAGAAATTCTCATTTTAAAATCTTTTTGCGAATATTCGTTCCCCTTCGGTTTCTCTGAATTTTTTTTTGCTACACTCCCACACATACAACTTTCTCACATAATTTAAATGTCTGTTTTAAAGGACATCCTTCGCTTTAGTTGTGTCCAATAAGAATGGCCCCACTTCTCTGTTGAACACTTGACGTGAGCACAATTCACCTGTGGCGGCACCCAGTGCAAGTGTCCCTTCAGGCAAGGCTCACCACATCCCGCCTATCCTGTGCATGTACAAGAATTTCTTTGTACATCCCCCTGGTCCTTCTCTCTGTCTCTTATGCAACAACGAGCAGTTGTTTTTGTTCTGATAACATTGAGTGAATAAAATTGAAAAGCAAATGAAAAGTGACAAAACAGAATTTTCTTTTTCTACAAACACAAAGGCGACATTTTCCTTTGCCGTTCTGTTGTCCTCTCGGTGAGAGGACACATCCCATGGAACAGCATCGGAACGAGGGGTGTGGGGTAGTATTGAAATATAACAACAAATAGTTTCATATTTTTCTCTGGCACTGTGTGAACTGAGATTGCAAAACCAGCATTGTTTCCTCCAATTCATTTTTATTAAACTCCGGCACTCGTTCCCCCGGTTCGTCTATTTCCTTTTTCCGGTCGCCAACCGACCCTTCGTAGAGTAAGGGTGAGGATTTTGAGTCAAATTCTCTACTATGCAATTTTCTTGGATGTGTATTTTATTTTACTGAGCTCTAAGTTTGCTCTCGCTTAAAATGCATTCAAATTTGTGTGTGTGTGTGCGTGGTGTGGTTAAGTTTGTATCGTCGTTTTTCAAGTGTCTAGTTGAAAAAACTTTAAGAGTCACTGCATTGACAGAGCGGAAACAAAATGAAGAAAAGAGAACAGTGTGAGGTGCAGGAGAGTAAACATGTGGTGAAGTGAAGTTTTTTTTTTTGTCATTACATTGCTTGTTAAACTGTCAAATAAGGAACGAACGGAACATATTTTGTACATACCGGAGTATTTATACAGTCTATGAATTCCTTAAACTGCACACAGTACCACCAAAATAGTGTCAAAATTATATGTTTGTAAAACTTATACATTTGCAATTTGGGGAATGACATCCCCTTATTTTTTCAAATGATTTTAGCCGAAAAGGCAACTTTGGGGAACGGCATTTGTCAGCCACATACATATAAGAAATGCAAACAAAAGAATGAAAGCAGTTAATTCACTAAACTGAAATAACAACACTAGAATTTAAGAGTAGAAAGAACCTTTCATTCGCAACAAGTGGGCACTCGAACACGAATTGAAGACAATAATCATGTTAATATTCAGTTAGGAATGTAGGCTATAACATAAATGCGAGGTAATATCAGAACACATTGACGAGACAGTGTATAAATGAGGAAAATGATCTAATTGTGAAGTGGATAGTGCTTTTGGTGTAATTAAGTTACGTAGGTTAAGGTGAGCCGTCACACACCGTTACACAGAGGCATTTACTGCCAAAATGTAATGAAGTCAGCAATGTGAGGAATCCTCTGGAAAGGATACATTTATGTAGTCAATTGGAGGAACAATAAAACGAGGAAGACCTTGGAGGAATGGGAAGAAATTATATCCGCCTCATTAAAGTTGTCATAAACTTCTGAGTTTCAGATGACCGTTTAGCAAAAAGTAGAATGTCCAGATTTAATGGACGTTAAAATTATTTTATGACTCCAGTCACGAATTTAGTCTAAAGCAAAAAAATACTATATATCACAAAGCTTTTGCAGATTTTAAGTGCGCCGTGGCTACACTTGAAAGTGTTGACGTTTGAAGCTAATGGGGTGTTGATACATGATACAAAGAGACAAGCTATCGCTGAACTCGTAATAGTAATCGCAGTAACGACATTAATTATAAAGAAATTATATGATGTAACGCGTTCTTAAATAGAAGCAACTGCTGTGTTAACGAATGCAACGTACCCGCATCCTACAGCTAATACTGATGTGATTAAATTTAACTTTGTATTTTTTTTGCATCAAAAACGGGGCCTATGTCCTATGTCTTGCTAGGTTATGAGTATCCCTCTAGTACACTTCTACCAGGAGTGATATTGAAGACATTAGTGTTCTTTAACAAACAGGTAGCGGATATGTTTGTGCTAAAGTATCTCGCTTAAGCTTTTCTTGGGAATCTGGGGATCCAACATAAATGTAGTTCATCTTCAACTGATAACAGATATATTTGCCTCTTAAAACCTAGCTGCAGCACGTGTTGAGGTTTTAATAGATTCTCCGTAAAATCTGCAGAGACTTTGTTGGACTACCCCCAGATTGCTTTTGTGTTATTTACGGATGTAGTGCTCTGTGGGAACACCTGTTGTAAAAACTGTGTAGAGTGGTTCAGGGTCGGCCATCTCATTGTTCTTTTCATGTATGAACCTATATCTACAAAAGTTTTATTCCGTTAGGTCCTGTACCTGTACCAGTTCACCCACAGAAATTAAAATATTCTTGAAAATGTGGGAAATAAGCAGATGTTTCGAATTTATTAATAGGAAAACAATGACATATCATTGTGTTTGTCCAAGAGATACATTTGTATCTCTATTCACGAACCTCTTCGTTTTTCCCCTTACTAATAAACATTTCAATGGTGGAAGAACAGTACAAGTGCGAAATGCTTCTACTTCTGAGAACAACGTAAACAACGGTTTTGTTTAAATAAATTGGGTGATACTTACGTGTATAAAGCCCACTACTTTCCAAGGTCTAGCTTCTTTATCAACTACTCGTGTTGTACTTGCTATTGCCATCAGAAGAAAGGAGACCTACAGTTCTTTGCCGACTCTGAACGGCGAAAAAGCATTTCATAGTGTGTTGTCAGCAACTACAATGAAGCCGTGCCGTGAAAAAAAAGAGACGTTTAGTCTTGGAATTGAAGTTGCGACCTTCAGCCGCTACGCCATGGCGCCTAATTTCCATTAAAATGTTCAATGGTGTTTTTGTATTTTTTGTTTTAAATATGTGTTTCAAATATTTAACCCAATAACTTTGCTATTAATGAATTGGCGTTAATTAAAATAATCCTTTTTTTTTTTTTTGGTATATTACGGTCAATTTCGAATTTTGTTTGCACACAGTGCACAGATACATAGTTTGATAGCTAAATTGACTTTGTAGTTCTTTTTCTAAGTTCTATTGCACTTTACTAAAGGCAATAAGGGTAAATATTGTCAAAACATTTGTGAGCTCAACGTTCATGGACTCTTGTTAATTTTCACAAAACAGTCGAGTTTCACAAAGATATCTGAAGACTCATTGAAAAATGCTGGACAACCCAATCTCAACACGCGCACTTTCTTTTGTAAGGACGTTATAGGATGGATACCAAGATAGTTTTCGCCGACACAAACACTATTTACTTATTTTTGTAGTGACAGTTGTAGAATGTAGAGGTACTTCAACAAACCTTGCATAACATGGCTGTGTCAAAGGAGACAAGTAGCTTACTTAGGCAGGCAAGAAGAAAAAAATCCTATTTAAGTAAATCTTATCTGTATGAGTATTTAAAAGAAAGTCTGCATCCCGGTTGCAAATTTGAATAAGTGGACTCTCGCTGTTTGTAGATAAAATTTCCATTTTCAATCGCTCTCAAGTCAGCTTATGAGCTCTAAATTTTTGACATTCGTTGAATGCCAGGTTCGAACAAATTTCCTATATTAGAATCTTTCCACAAAAAGTCCACACCGTTGTGGAACTATTCAAAGATAGTTAGGTAGATTGATGAATAGTGTAGATAGAAGGTAGATAAAAAAATAGCGTAGCATACGCTCTACCAGAAAAGGAGACTGGACAACGCTCTTGTAAGAAAAAAACAGCGTCACATCTTTATGTAAATCCTTAAACCTATAAAAGTTCTTTTATGCACATCTGATTCAAGTGAAAAATATTGAAATTGATAATTATTTCGGATTTAACTCATAGCGCGCGTTCCCCAGGCACACTGTACGTAGCAAAGCTTTCCCCATTTTCTCGTACCTGCATATTTTCCCGTTCCCTACAGTTGTTTTTTTCATTTTCAATTATTGCTCATCATACAAGTTACAACACTGATATCGCAAGCTATCACCCGCAGGAATCTTACACTGTGCAACACACTGTTTATTTTCCATTCAACGATTTAAGCAATGTTTTCATTTATTTTTATCTCTCAATTCCACATTGCGGAGAATGAACTGTTTATTGGTCTTTAATTACAAAGTTGTTTGTCTCCGAGACCCAATTAAGCCAGATGATACTTGCACTGATTTCGGAAGAGCAAACAGCAATTCTGGGCCGCAACAACGTGCCAGACCATTCTGCGATTTGGCATTTGATTGAAAATTTAATGGGCACTAATTTGAACCAACAGACAGCAGCAGTACGTTTCAGTCAACATCTGTTTCCATATGGAGCTGTCAAGCGATAGCAAATATGAAGTGAATGCGAACTAAACCTGGAATAAGAGCAAAAAGATTTATCACCCTTCTTCACTCAGGAGACACATCCACAACGCCCGAATGAGGATACGGTTTAATAATGGACTTACATTGCCAAGGAGGAAGACGGAACGAATGCCAACCGAAAAATAACAACAAAACAGTGGCCGAGAAGCAACAAACGGCTTTATGTCTTGTTGAACTCGTGCCAAACCGAAAAAGTTTGCTGACGGTTGGCTGTCTGTTTTGAACCATTTGCGGGTGGGCATCCGTATAAAAGGAGCTGAGTGCTGCTGATAAATTACCCCTACTTAGGAGCGCCCTTAAGCCTTGTACAGATAAACGTCCTGATTTCTAAAAGGCGCTAGGGTGCTGGGCGAATTTTTAATTGAGATAGGTTTGATCACGGTATGACTTGGTGTCTGGGTGCCGTCGTTTCATTAATTTTCTTCAATTAATCACTTATCCGAATTACGCGAAGCAAGGGCAAGCAGTGAAAGGGTAACGCGACACAACCCAAATTTGAATTTTTTGCTCGTGAATTCTGCGCATCCTCCGTGAGCCGGCGATACAAATGTATCAAATGTGTTTTGCAGAGCGGTGATGCAATGGTGTTATTATTTCCTCTGTATGCTAATTTGTCAAGGCCTTCGCAAGCGTTTATGGTTCAGTGGCCCTCTTTGGCGGTGGAGAGAGCTCTTTTGAGTGTCGTCTATCATTCGTTTGGATTCCATAAAAGCGAATGTGTGCAGATGAGTACTCGGGGGTTGAACACTCGTAAAGCCTCCGTCATATCTGGGTTATGTTCAGTTGGCATTGGAGTGGAATTATCTACACACATTTGTCGGTTTACTGTTGTGCTGCTTGTCGATGACGGATTGGTGCTCAAATATGAGCGATTATAAAGGGATGCCACTGATGCTATGCCATTATACAAACTGTGTGGAGGCCGGGCTTTGTTTTTTTTTTCCTATTTCCTTCGGATTGATGGTGTATTATGCATTTGATGGCCTCATCGAACTCTGACGCAGAGTGTCGTCTTGTTTTTCTATTGGTTGCCGAAAATGCGGAATAAAGGAAATGCTATAAGAACCTGTTCCATGATGGCGTTGATAAAAGTCCAAAGTAAGCGATTTGCTTTTATCATTTTGTCGTTATTTTGGATGGATGCTTCCGGAATACTTTTACCCCATAGCTTCATCGTCATCATCATTATTTAGAGTGGGCCGCATGTTCTACTAGGGGGATCACGGAGGCAATGCACGCAACCGAGAATCTTCAGGCCACTCATCCAAGTGAGTTTTTGGTCTTGATTTTATCACCTTGTCCTGGTTGTGCCAAGTGGCACATAACCTAATGGAATTGCATCCAAGTCATTCTTCGGTTGTCGTGGCGGTGCTGATGCTACCAAACCATTGAAGCATAGTTCTTTTCGTATGAAAGGCTTTTGCACAAAGTTAGGTTCCTGGTGCACTGTTGTATTTCTTATCTTGTTCACAGCGTGAAGAGATCGGAAAACTCCTTACAAGTACTGAGTTTAAAATCGGTAACTTGGCTTTGATATTAAGCTCGGCCATCCTGTTCACAGGTCTTCCAAGCGCCTCTTTACGATTAAGCTTGGCTTATCCACTTGTGAAAAAACGCCGAGATGATAAATCTTTTCCACCTGCTTCAATGGAACTTCACGAATATGTAGATTGCCAGTTGGCCAGATGTTTTTAAAATAACCATAACCTCGGACTTGCCTAATAGATCAGGATTTAATGAATTTAAACCTCTGTAACTTTACTTACAAGCGTCGGTGCATTTTTCGGGTGGTGTAGGTACACTTTCTTTAAAAATATTGCTTCTCCTCATCATCCCAAAATAGGTATTGTTGTCATTTCAGATATATGACAGATATGTAGATATCTATCGAGGGAACGTCGTGCATTATCCTCGCTTGAATGTTCAACAAAACACATTTTCCCATAATTTCATAAACATGCACATTCCTGTGTACTCACACCAAATTTCCCATTCCATTAAACAGTTCATGCTCTCAAATTTCACTTCACTTCTAATTTTCATAAAATGCACGATGTTCGCCCGTCATCCTTGTCGGCGAAAATAAAATTATATTCAAAACTAGTACCATCATCCCTCTATCATATTTCAGTGCACCCTTTCATCGTCATTCTTCATCATCTTGCGCGTGCAATGATGCCGTCAGGCTCATGAAATATTTTATCCTTAATGCAGTTGTGACAACGATGCGACTGACGTTACTTCCAACTTGTGAGATGTCACATGAAATCACCGCTACATCGCAATCTTGAGTCATTTTTGTTTTTGAATTTTGAATTTTATGTTGAATTAAATGAACTTTAAATGTTTTGCGGGTTTTTGTTGACAAATTTGCAGATCTGAAAGAAGGTTAAATTTATTTCTAATGGAGGAACGAACTTTGGAATGTTAAAGTGTGAGTAAATGCACTTATGTTTTGTACCCATTTCGTCACGGCGGCCATTAATAATGGATATGCAGTGGATGAATACAATGTTCTGACACCTTCGATCTTAAGTTCTGAAGGCAACATATTGATATTATTTTCGCACGAGTAGAGCGAACAGTGTTCTCCGAGCGGAGAGATTTGAGAAGATTTTTCAAAGACTCGACTGACGGCAACTCGAAAGAGGTGCTGCCGTCAAAATGCGAAGTTCGAAAATCAAACCTGAGTCTTTGAAGCTTGTCGCAACACACTTACCCACTTCGCCACGATTTAGTTTAAATTTGAAAATAAAAATAAGCCAAATTGTGCCTTTAATGGGTGCATCTGTAAACAAAAGTCTAGCGAAGCTTTGTAATCAATGGAAAAAATATCTGTCCGATTTCTTTGTTGACATTCAATATTTTGAAGATTTGTTTTCCTATCATCATCATCCTTTTCAGCAATGGCGGGGAATAACATGAGAGCCCTCTGCATCCCATTGCCTTGCCTCCCTCTTTACTCATTGCCTTGAGCATATCAGGATTTCGGTCGGATTTCATCTGCATTTTGCAACTTTTATCGATTCGGTCGACGAAATTATTCTCCTTTTCACCACCTCCTAAAGACTACAGGTGATTCAACTTCGAAATGTGCTCACTCCATCTGCACAAGATGTTTACTTCAATAGAAAGTAACAAATTGTCTTTGGATTTGATTCCTTTCATAACTTTGTATATCATTCCTCTAAATCGACGAATGTTTCGTCAGTGGTCGTTTTCCAACATTTTGCGGAACTCTTTCCAAGACTTTTCCTCAGCTGCTCGAGACATGTCACCCGCTTGACTGTTTTGTTAAACGTGCATTTACTGGTTGAGAGTGGAACAATTTATGAAATTGTATTTTTTTTTTTTAATTTTTGACACTTCGTTTTGTGTAAAGGTAAGTGCGTGGCATAGCTTTGGTCCGAAATGACCTAGACGCTTAGTTAGCTTTCCATGCGTTCACCTGTACATTTGATATCTCTGGTTATTACATTGATTTATGTTCATCTGTATATTTATTGACACATTCCGTCTTGTGGGTGACACACGCAGGTCACCGGCGGCTCCTGTTGCCGGGGTGGCGGTGTGTTGAGTGAGTAACGTAACACTCTCAGCGAATCGATCACGACAATGAGTGTACCTCAAGAAAACTCAGTCCCTGGTATTCTAGCGAAACAGTTCCATCGTATGAAGACTACTGTTTTTACTTCTCTAGTTCCTTTCTTGGCTTCTGAAGAGTCACATTTGTGCTGATCAGTTGACAGCTCCAACATGAACGTTGCAAACCATCAATGACACCAAAAAGAGATCTATAAAAAATTTTTGTCAAAACCGCGTGTCTGTTTTTTTTATTCTCTCTATTCCCCTTCGATCACACTCCCATTCATCAGAATGCAGAGACCCATCTCAGCCACCGTTTTAAGAGCAGCATCAATTTCATATACGAAAGCTTTCCCAGAAACAATTTTGATCTTTCAAATTAGGGTGATCGCTGCCAATTAGGGTGCCAGCCTGGGGCATGCGACTATCCCTATTTTCCCCTGTGCAAAGATTTGATGTCCAAATCCCACCAAAAAAGATCTAGAGTACTATTTGGTCTTTGCTGAAGAGACACCTCATTAACCACGTGCCGACTGCCCTAAGTAGTGGTTACTCGATGACAAAACGTCCTCCCCCATCATTGTAATGGCTCACGAGGCCTCTGCCGGGTTGCCTGAAATTTCTCCGAGCTGAGCCCGAGCAGCTGTCGGGCGCCCATCAGACTCTCGCATACTGCCACCATTTAAGCCTGACTCCGAATAGGACCGTGACATCCCGGGGTAGGCGTCTCTTGTTTCCGTTTAGAGGTGCCCTTCATTTGATATGTTCCACAAACCTGTTGCCCACCTCTCACCACAAAGATGTGAGCTTCCTGGAAAGGGGGATTATTAAATAATTGTAAGAAAATTAATTTCAAATGCACTTTTGAGACAGATAGGTGCCTTCAAATGAAAAAAGGTGTCCGAGTTGTTTACTGATGCACTGTAGTACGGAGAAGTGTGAGTAACCCACTACTGCTTGAGATTATGTCACATTTTCTGTATCCTTCTCTGGCCTAGATGAGTATTGTTTTGCTGATGCGATGACACACTCTGGCCCAGGTCATCCACACTGGATTTACTCAAATGATTCACTTTGCTTCTGTGCGATGTGTCATTCGGTCTGTGGAACTATCTTATCTTCGGCGAGTTAAACAATACGATTCTCCGACTGCACACGTGCTGTCAGACAGAACTCAGTCTCTGCGTTCAAATCACTCCTTCTAACGGATTTATTTCAACAGCGAACACACGTTCTTGGTGTGTGTAAACACATCTGATTTAGGCGAATGTGTACGTTTCACAACGACACCACCGGGCTGTGTGCACATGATGTCACACGTGATGTTGTTATTTTGTTTGTTTATCGTCGATTTCGGTTTATTACCCAAAACGTCTGGAAGTGAAATATTCAGATGATTCTCTAAGCGACGCCTAAATTATACCGTGACCGTGTTTCGCTTGGTTTACTGCCAATGACAATTTAGAGCGATAACCTCCGTCAGTCGTCAGCTTACATGTAGCACCGTGGCAAACCAATTAATTCAATAGGGTGCTCACGTCCAAGCAAAAAACGAAAATAAATGCTACACACTCGAGCGACTATTACTCTTAACACAATAAGGGTGCGGCTGCAATTTTCTGATGACACCACAGATTTTTCACTGTCTCTCCTATGCCGCGCAAATACGATCAAATTTGTGCTCTCACATTAGGTCTTATCGTTCGAAGAAAAAAAAAAAAACAGAAAACATGCATTTAGCGGTAATTGTGAGGTAACAAGTTTCAAAGAAAAAGTTGAGCGTACGAGTATTTTGGGCGCGAATCCATTTGTCAATGTGGCAGTTCAAGGTCGCCATTGAAATGACTGAAATCATCTTCACCGATTTGAAACACCATCGTTGTCATCTTTGCGCTGGACTTTTGGTTGATTTTCGCCGTTGCCAGTTCGCTCTGTTCAATCGGAACAATGACTTTGACAGCGAGAATTGTTTTCCACTTTTCCCCACGCGAATTTTTTATTCAATAAATTGTAAGTCGTGTGGGCTGCTAGGTAGAGGAAGTCAACGTATACCAGTCGGAGAATCTAATAATCGGTGGCATTAAATGCGCTGTGGGAGATGTGGGTTGTTTTTTTTTTTTGTTCGTCTCTTTATCTCTTATCCTACGCGGCTGTAGCATTTTTTGTTGCTGTGTTTTTATGTTTGCTTAGTAAAGAAAATGGTTCGCTTCAAATGGAGCTAGAACAAATTGGCGGCTAAGAAGGAGTAATTAGGTGACTAATTTCAACATGAATCGGTTGGATTCTTTTGGCTTTGTTTGGAGATTAAACATTGTTCGGCTCGGATCTGGGCTTTATTCGTTTCAAGTTAATTGAATTTAATTTGATTTGAACTTAAGCCCAGTTGAGTGTTGCCCAAACAAGATTTTTCATTATTTTCCAATTAAAGAGGGAAATATATGGTGTGTTGACCTAAAGTGGAGGCAGTTTAGAAAGTAGTTTATAGTAGTTTCTTCACGCGAACTCGCTTTTAAAGTTAAATGGACGTCCAGTAAAATAATTTATGATGAAAAATGTTAACTAAATTAAACATTTGTCGTAAGTAGATATCGAACTTCGAAAGAAAAATAAAGCAAAGATGATTTTCTCAAATTGACATGAAATTTAATTTATTCAAGTCATTATAATTTTCCAGTATTAAATTTGAATATTATATCTGGTGTATGACCACCACGGATTGCACTGACGCAGTCCAATTTCCGATAATTTTTTCCGTATATGTATTAGCGGATGTGATCCTCCAAGTGGTGAACCGTTTCGGGCATATCAGCGCAAACTAACGACCTTACATATCCCCGCAGAAAATAGTTAATCAGCGTTCAATCAAACAATTTACGGATTCGTAACGTGAAACTATGCGGTTGCCAAACGTTTCCTTCAATAAATCAATTGCGGGACGAGCTGCGTGACGTGTTGCGCCTTCTTGTTGAAAACACAATTCCTACTCGTAAAACAAACGAACGAAACATTAATACAAAAAAATGTAAACTTGGTTTCAAAGAAAAAAAAACACATAAAAAACAAAAACTTTTCTTTTTAAAATGTTTTTTAAATGCAATAAAATTAACAAAATTGAATCGTTTGACTTTGTGAGTAAGAATAAACATTCCAATTCAGTATGAAACGTCCTTTAAGTTTCTCTCTTATCTAGCTTCGCAGTAACGCCTTTTGACACACCCAAAGCCTTAATGGCTTCCGGCTGAAGCTGCTTGGATGTTATCGGCATTTGATACTTAAATCGTTGGGAAAACATCGGCCTTTCATGGTTTACCACGAAAAATAAGTTTCAAAGGGTCAAATCACAGCTCCGAAGATACCAATTGACATCGCCAAGACACAGCGTTCACCATGGATATAACTTTTCAATACTTCCCACCGTTGTGCAAACTAACCATTTCGCTCCGCCGTTTAACAGACATATGTATGATGCTGACTAACTGACATTTTGTCCAAACAGAAACACCCGTCAGTAGCATTTTGTGATCAATGAATCGATGATCCAAAAAAAAGATAACACTAAATAGCCAACCCTATAAATACATCAAAAGTTTAATTGCTGCGTGAAGTGTATAAAACTCGCACTCCCTCCGCAACAGATGTCAAGTAAATAAGCAGACAGCTTGCAGAGGCAGAGAAGGAAACCGTGCTTCACCTAAGTCCTTGTGTACCCATTTAAATGCCCTAATGGGAGATAGGAATTCTCCTTTGCGGTTCTTTAGCTTTCTACTATTGCGTGCTCTGCAGTCATCCGTTTGTCCTTATTACTCCGCAAATATTAGACAGAAAAGTATGTCAGCTATTTCCTGTAGTTCTTCGAAGAAAATGTCTTTTCCGTGTGTTCTATTCTTCGATTGACACAAACTGGGGCAGTGGTAGTGAGAGATATCTCGTTGTTTATTCTCATGAACGTAATCCTTAAATAGGTCGTTAATGAGTTTCATTCTCATTGTGTGATTTTTCAGTTGATTGTGACAGTTGATACGTCAAACATTTAGAACTTTTTTCGAATGCGGAGACTTTGTTTACTTTAATCTGTGTCGCATGCTTCACCGCAATCTCTGTGGTATCTTCCAGATGGTAACTATTAATCATTAGTAGGACAGGAAATCTATACATTCCTGGTACACCAGGAATATTGTTGGTAAAGAAACACCATACAGTGCATTCTTCTCTTATTATAACTCTTAATAATTTGTTGCGTTAACTATTCATCGTTTGGTGTTGAAATATACTGAGCACCGAACAGTACAAAATAGTCCATATGCCGTTTGTCAACACAAAACACTTTTGCATCGCAATGGTTTGAGAGGTAAGAAGTAGTGTTGATAGAGATGTCGCATCCTCACTTTGACAACATCCAAACTTTCTTTACGTTGTGAAGGCGGGCTTGCGTTTAATTTTACACGAGGTGCAAGATTTTCAAAAGATATTGCCGACAAAATCTACACATGGTTGTTTGGTGGCGAATTTCATATAAGTTTGTGTTCTTAACAAACAGTATTGTTGCATTTGGGGACCCGAAAATGGATCTAAGAAACACTGTTGTATGATTAAAAAGTGAATCTTAGGACCAGCTCCTACACAAATTTCCTTGTCGGGTCAGATATAAAGAATAGATGCAGGATTCATATACCTTAGACCAAAAGAATGCGAAATTATCAATAAATCCATTCTCGAAAGCCATGAATTCAGAAATTCGAAAAGTTTGGATCAGTTGAAATTTGAAAGCAATCCCGAAAACAAAATTCTTTCCTTTCTTCGGAGAATATCACCAAAAAGTTTAAATGTACGTCAATATGCCGACTTTAAAAATTGAACGTTTTTGGACGACTTTTGTCCCTTTAAGGACAAGTATAAGGCAGTGACCCGGGACATCACGGGATCACGGGAAGCGAAATTGCTGATGAACTAGCGAGGCAAGTTTCTAAAGAGGCATTCGTCGGGCCCGAACCCACCTTGGGACTAGCCGCTTCCTTGGTTAGGAATTCCGTCGACGGTTTGGTCTCCCAACAGCACAGCCGGAGATGACATGGCTCTCCAGGATGGAGGCTGGCCAAGTGCCTGCTCCCGAACGTCAGCAAGGAATCCGCGGCTTTTCTGTAATCGCTAGACAGAAAAGAGTGCAGAAAACTTAACGGCGTATAAACCGGAAACTTTTCCTTCGCTAAGCACCTATGTAAGTCTACTTGGGCTTAGTGAAGACACCCTTTGCGACTCCTGTGGCGAAAGTGAAGACACTTCAGAGCACTTTCTCTGTCAATATCCCGCCTTTGCTCGTATCAGTGGGAGGTGGTGGGAGCTGAAAATTGAAGCTCTTTATCACAGAAGCGCTTGTTGGTCTTTATTCAAAAAAACCAGAAAACTACAGTAAACGAAGGTTACTGCCTGGTAGTACAATGGATCAGCTTTTGAGTCTGAGTGCTCCAGTGCAGTGTATCCCAACCTCCAAAAAAAAGAGGCAGTGAAGATACGCAGGGAGGTCGGTCGACTTTAAGAATTAAACGTCGGTTAAAGTATCACCTTTGAATGTTCACATGAGAGGCGCATTGGACCTTGTTTGGTTTACGACGTTATAACATGTCAGTGCTGTGTGTAGTTTAATTTATTGTGAGTACTTGTATACACTAGATAGTAGATATATACAATTGATTAAGTAGACACCGAAAAGCACATGAATGTCGCACACAGCCATACGTTGGCAACAACAAAGCCCATTTTTTCCTAGATCTTTTTTAAGTGAAATTCTTGCTGCACGTTGGATTATGTGTTCTGTGTTTTTCTTTCTTCAGCTTTTTTTTCTGAACCATTACCTGACATAAAAAGGACCATGTACTTCAATGCCTTACTTTCCTGTAAGGTTCCGTACATTCTTAGTTTTCATACATTCTAAAGCATCCAATAGACCTCTGTGTATATTCCGTCCTACTGCAACATTGAATTTCTAACATATGCTCTCCCCACTACGTCGTTCGTCATCAGTCGTCTCTAATTACTTTAAGAAAATCAATAACAAATGAAATTACTTCCTCCATAAGGAACTTCCAAGTCACACAGGACTGTGTGAGTGTCAAGACTTGTACCTCGTATCAATACATGAGTGATAACGCAAGCCTAGTAACTTGATCGATTTTCGATAATTTCCAAGGTTGACAACAACCCCCAAAAGCGTCAGCCAGCACACAATTCTCGAGTGAAGATGGAAGTTATATTTTAAGGTTCTAAAAATGGAAACGAGGTATGTACGTGTGTACCTATTGCTCTGGCGTATACGTAACCCTTCTCCAGTCCACAGGAGCAAAGCCAATCAGCCACTCAACGCGCCATCGACCTTTGTCGATGCAAGGCAAAAAACGTGTTCTCAACTTTTCATATCTGGCTCCTCCTCTCCTCCGGCGTTGAGATAACAATGAAAAAACCTGTGGTACTCGGCGATCCTCTCATAAATTCAATTTCTCCAGGGAATGCTTCCCGGTCTAAATGGAGTCATTACATCTTATCTCTGCTGCGGTTGTTCGCCAAGAGTGCTGTTTCGTAATCCATCGACACGGCCGCGTATATCTCTCGTAGATAGTGGCTTTGTTGTATTTTTTGTTTAGATTCCTCATCGCGTCGCCCTGTGAGTGTGTGTACGTGTGTTCGTTTGTTCGCATTTGTTTGTTTTTATCTGCCGTGAGCGCTTTCTCCATCCAAGAAGCACCTTAACCTGGTTCAAAGTACGAGATCTTTTCGTGTGTGTTGTATTTTTAGAGTTCTTCGTTTTTTATTTTGCGAAAGCATGTCTGCTGCGGAATGTGGTTGTCCAAAAACAAAATACGTAAAAAAAGCGTCCATCCAAAAACAGAACAAAACGACTCGAGAACGATTCTATATTTGAATAAAATCACTCCAATCATCACAGATGCCCGGCCGAAGAGATTGTAGGCAGAGCACAGCGACGGTCGCGCGCTGTGACAGCGAGTGGCAGTAATGCCTGCAAATGGCATTGTCAGTTGGCGGGCGGCATTCGACATTCACCGTGTTGAATGAGTGTATCGCTAAGGTCGCAACGGGGAGGGAAAATGTATCGCAACTGTGCGCGGCGCGGAACAGTGTGAACCTAATAAGGCGTACGACACGACAACACAAAAAAGAAAAACTGACAGAATAGATTTTTGCATGTGGGTGGAAAACTGCCCGCTCGTCTGTCTCTCATCCCTCAAACTAATCGATTTGAAGTTTTCACATCTCTTGTGTCGGTCGTGTGTTTAGACGGTCGACGACTCTCGAACGGACGTGAACTGAGATTGATTTTATCGCATTTTTTCTAAACGCTCTAAGTGTTTGTGTTTTCCTAAATCGGTGCTGTGTTTTTGTTGTTTTAGAACGGAAGGATAACCAAGATTCGTCAGGGACAAGAAAGGTTGGAGTATTAAAAGTACGAACCGCGCCAAAACCTGAAGAAGAATGATGGACGACGACAATAGCGACCTGCTGGCTTCAGCTTCAGAAATTCAACGAAGTAAGTACTAGTTCATGTTTCTACCTTTTGTGTATTTTTCGTTTTGTTTTTGACACAATTTGTTTACCAAATTGAATTTTTACCATACTTTGAGGGTAAACAGGCAAATGCCTCTGTAGATTGCTGTAGATCAGAGAAGAGAACGAGCGAAAGAGAGGAAAAAAGAAAAGAGAATGAGAGAACGCAATACAAAGTTCTTCTCCCTTGCGAGCAGAAGGTGATGTCACTGTGATTTCAAAAGTTTACTTGTTCTTGATGTTTACGTTCTGATTGATGAAATACTGAATAATGGATGTTTTCTTCGCTCTGTTCCCTGCAATGATTCGCTCATGATTCTTGTTTTTACTTTCCTCGAGTAACTTCCGAATTGGGGGAAATTTTAAAGACTAATGTTTGAAATTTGAAGGAAAAGTGTTTTTTTGAGCGATTGGTTGGAAATGATGTTCTTTTAGTATTGAATCAGTGAGGAACTGGAGACACTGCACTTTGAAAATTTTGCAATAGTTTCTTAAACAATTCATGAAGAAACCATACAACAAGTGAAGAGTGCTGCTTTTTAGAAAAAGGAAACTTTATTGTTTTTGTGTTTCCGTCCGTTCGTTCGACATTTCAATAACACTCTACTTTCCTCCTCATTTTATGAAATGATTTTAGAGAAATTGCAGATACGTTTATGTAGATGCATTTGGCGTATCGAACAGGACAATTATTAATATCCGTGGTCTTGGAGCATTTCCACCAAGAGACGTTTAAAATAATGTTTCGATTGACAGTTTCTAATTTACCATTAAAGAAATATGAACCGAAAAATTTGTAAATTATCTGTCCCTCTTCTGGTTTCTACAGCAAAGTGCCTACAAACCTACAAATTTGTCACAGAATATATTCAATGGGGATATTGAATTAAAATTATTTCGCAACATTTGGCTCAAAAAGTAAAGCGTCGACTATTTTGCTTTTATTTTATTTCGCGAATACCAATTCAAAATTTGAAATTTTTTTAAGGGACGCTTTGATAGCATCAAGAAATTGCAAGCCTGAGAGTATGCATTCTGTGTATAAATTAACATCGCAAATATAAAGTTTTCGCTTACGAAAAACCGAACCACAATGTAACGCGCTACCCAAACAATGTTCGGAGACTTAAAGCCACGATGTTCTTCTCACTCAAAGGTCTGCGGAACGATTCTACGCTTGCTTGCACTTTGAACTGGTCTTTCTAGCGTCTCCGAGTGACGGGCTTGGGTCTGTATTTTAGGGCTTTGCTAATTGAAGTTGGAGAGAAACCAAGAACTTACGTATAGCTGTGCTCTCAGCTGTAAATGCTTGTTTGAATGCGGGTTGTTACGGTGTGTAATACTTACCTCTTCCCATCGCCTTATAAGTTCTAAATTCTAAATATACACATCTTATGTTTAATCGAATATGAAATTATCATTTTTTAGTTTTAAACTTTTTCATAGACAAATTGTTGTCAGCAACTCGAAACAGATGGTGCCGTGAAAAAATGGGAGGTGTCCCGTCAGGGAATCGAACCTAGACCTTCTGCGTGTCGGTCGACGCACTTACCACTACGCCACAGCGACCACACATACATATACATATATGAGCTGAAAACCAAACGATACCTTTTTTGTGTGACTGCAACTCGCAATTACCTAATTTATTTTTAAGAAAGTCTAGGTTTTCTGACTTTATATCTAATCTACATGGGATCTGAGGTCAGAGCGATGGGTATTTTATTCTTAAAGTAACCGACCTAATCAGTTTGAGAAATGTTTGTCTATCATGACGTCTCTGTGTGTGTTATTATGGTTTTTACAAACTTTCCATACAGGAAACATATAAGGACAATTTAACAAACTTTCTTAGTTTTTGTCTTTATCTGCCTTGATCAATCAATTTTCTGTTTTCCAAAGAAGAAGCTTTGGAGTTTTATTTTGCACCAATTTAAATAAACTTCTCAAAAAGCGGTCTGTTTCCATTACTACTACGGATTTTCTACTAATTTGTATGCAACTTTGCAGAAAAAATAAAGAAAGTTAATAACCTCATTCCCACAACATTATTTCTCCATTCATGGGTCGACATCGTAAAAAAACAATCTGCAACTTTCTTCTCATATCTGTGTATGTTTATATTTCTTTATATCTTGTTTTGGCGACAAAAAAATTCTAAGTGTTGAATCCGCCCCGATTTCCATTCTTGCGAGGAGTACTTCCCACCTTGGCCTAAGTAATTTAATTACCCTGGAAACAGTCGATTGTTGAAACACATAACTTCTTTATTTGCGAGCTATAAAGTTTTTCCTTCATTCATCTGTTTGAGTAACTTGTTCACCGCCCCGATATTTTTTTCAAGAAATATATGTATGCATGTGTGCACGTGAAATAGTTTTTTATGTTCCATTTTTATTTTGATTTGTTTTATGAATGGCTGAACGTTTATTATTTTATAATTTTTAGGTGGTTGTTTTGGGACGGATTAATTACATTTTGGGTAATGTCCTTTATGTTGGCGGTATCGATTGTTTGGTTTTCATTTTCTTATACGCTAGTATACATTTATTTTCTTTTGCATACAATCTTTTCTCCTTTGATGATTTTTGTTTTTGCAGTTGATATGTGCTTAGACATACATATGTTACCGTCGATATTCTGTCATACTGTCGTTGAGATGAGCTCAGAGCTCTTGTGTTATTTTTCATTTCCTTTGCTCCCCTTGTTCTGTAACCTGTAAGAAACCTAAAGTGGTCTTGTTGTTTTTGCTAATAAGTCTCAATTTTTTTTAAAATGTTATTTCAAAATTCCGTAAAGTATACACAGTGTGACGTCATGCATACCGTTTGGGTACAAGTAAACATTTTTTTTACGCCGATCCGAAAACTGGTTTACCAATATTGAACGTATAAATTGAATACAGAATAGAGTGCGATCCAAGAGGGTCCAGGGTTTAACGTCGTACTATTGGCACCGCTCCCTCCTCTCCCCCTATTCCTATATACCTTTGGTCCATGCTGTCTTAATTCAGGTCACTAATGTGCAACAACATAACTCTCTATCAGGAATCTACTCTTTGATGTCAACTGCAAAAGGCGAATTTTAAGATTTTGACTTCGAGTGCGGTGAGTAAGTCGAAAGAGATCCAGTCTAGGATTTGATCTTGAAACCTTCGGCTAATATCTGTACCTTCTTTTATTTTTCACACAAAGCGAACCTCTTGAAAATGTAACAAAATAATTAATTTCGTGTGGTGGAAGGCTCATCTCTTGGCGGCGGAACGGAAATCAATTCAAGATCAATTACTTCAACATGAATGGCAAACACTTTTACAGCTTTCAAAGTCAACCCGATTGTAGCAATTAACTTGCAGCTACACTACGCTACAAGGCCACTTAGCTACAGCGGCTAATGACTACCAAAATACCAACGGCATAAGTGTCCATTTCAAAATGTTTTTTTTTTGAAGAACATGCACGGAGAGTGGGTGACACATTCTTGCAACTTACCTTCTTGTTTTAACTGCCTCATACTTGCTCTAAAGAGCCAGAATATGTTTCGACAATCTTACGGTTTCTCAGCACACATACGCAACCGAAAAATCGATATTAATCAAAATCGAAGTTTTATTTTGCGGTCAATTGACCCACTCTCCACACATATAGGAATGATGAAAAAGGAATAATAAAGAGCGAGGAGATATTCTGAATGGTATTTTCGGCATGTTCAAAATAATTCCACTTAAGAACTGCGCCAATGCCAAAACACAGGATTGTTGATAAGTCTAAGTCCAGTCTAGGAAAACGCCTAACCAAAGGAACGTTCGTTTAACAGAAACTAGAAACTCGAAATTTGACTATATTGAAGAGAATGCCGTTCAGAGAAGTTTCCCGTTTAAAAGTGGGGTCTGCCTATGAGAAGTTCCCACACAGATATACTTATACCTACCATAAATCTATCACTTTCTGTGTAAACCTAACACACTTTAACGTATTTAAGTTTCCGCGCTACTAAGTACAGCCGGAAATCGATCCTGGGGCCAACAACTCCCTGTTAGACCTCCCATTCGAACGCTAGGATTTGAAAATGCTTTTTACCTAGCACCAAAGTCACGTATTCATATTATATATGACAAGATATGATTTTGTACAGCACTTATTTTGAATTAATGGTAAGGCTCCTGGATTTTAAGAACCTTGACAAACTTTAGAAAACTTACTTCTTCCTTGAAGTTGTACTCAGTTTTTACTATGGATCCAAGGTTGTTCTTCAATATTATGCTTCTCTACCGCTATTGTTTGAGTTAGATAAAGATCCATGTGCTCTCACAGACTAAGTCACCATGTATTTAGACGTCCCTTCATTTACTCGTACATGCAGTTCCTTTTTTTTGCACGTCGATCTAAACCTATTATTGCAGGCTTCTTTATAGTCGTCGTAAACTCAACATTTTTGTACAGCAATGCTAAGCTTGTACTTAACATACAATTTCATCTTTTCCAAACGCCTCGTCCATTCTCCTGAATCCCAATTGAGATTTATCATCTATTATTCCAATACAATCATCATTAGTTATGTTTAAATAACACTCCACATCTCTGTGAGCCTGCATCATATGTTTCAATTGTGTCATTGTCATTGTCATTCGTGCACAGTTGCCTATTGCATTGTTTTGAAATGACGTGCACTGCTTCTCGTAAATTGAGTAACATTTCGTTCATTTTTACATTTCATATGTGACTGGAATTTTTTTGAGTCAAGCACCGAGGGTGGGAAATCTAAAGGGTATCGTTCTACCCCGCAATTCCTTTGTTAAATATTCAAATGTGACGCAATACACCAGTACCATCTGTACTTTCTTCTTATTCTTTGCCAATTGGGATCTTTTAAAATGTAATGGAATACTTCCTCTGCTTCTTTTCCCCTCTGGTTACGCAAAGCGGATGCTTATTCGAAATTCATTGCGTCACACAGTAGGCAAATAAATAGGTGGCACTCGTTTTGACAGCCTTCAAGCTTAACTCTTTTGAAGCATTCCAATCGCAGCTGCATCGAACATCAAACACGTCACCATTTAACGTACAAAAGCTGATTCACGAAAGCAATCTAAGATGCATTAATGAGCTGTCAACACGACTTACAGTGCTGACAGAATCTGCACCAAGTGCCTGGTTCGGCGACGAAACAAACACACAGTCAATAGGGTTCTCCTCAGATTCAAGCTTGTAATTAACACTTCGGCAATTAATGATAAGTGCAATTGCATGCCAAGCAGAAAGCGCGTAATACATTTCTGTCAATTTGAATTGACATCATCGCCCAGGAGGAGAAGCCGCCAAAATCGTGTCTAGCTGCACGAGCCACCTCCCACATACTAACACATCATTATGACAGCATCAGTGCAGTTATTCATCGCCCGCCGCCGCCGCCACTGCCCTCCTCGGTCCGTGAATATTGGACCTAATCGAGAAAATGCAAAACTCGTGGCTGCGTCATGCACTCGACTTAGCCGGGGTTTCATGGCAACAAATTTGCATTTAATTTTACACCATGTAAACAGTTTCAAGTTTCTCGTGTTTCGGGTGGCTGCCGATGTTTAGTGGGTGGATGTCTCGTGTGACGGGTATGGATTACCACCTGTTTTCCCCTTGCGTTCCCCTGTCGGGAGTCGATATTTTCATCGACTAATCGATACTAGTCATGTGTCAAGTTTTCGTTAAGCGAAACTATACGTTATGCATGCACGGTTTGACTTGTAATTAAAACAAAGAACCCGTGCTCCACTGTGCGTCTCAGTGGTCGTAATGTCGTAAGTTTTGAGTTTATACAAAGTTCCGTAGATTGATTAAAATCACAGGCAGGAAACCTTTCGTGCGACAGGACTCTTGCGCTTCGTGTTCCGGAAGCGGACTCTGCACGATGTGTACGCTAAAATAGAAACACAAGTAAATAAGATAAGAGGAGAGGCGAGAGGACATGGTCGAGACTGTAAATATTCCATTTGTGACTTCAATTGTTTTGCGGCAATTGATTGCAATCCAACGCCCTGAAGGTCAGTCTGTCGTTGAGTTCCTGCTTCTGATGACAAATGTATTCATATTTATTGTAACCGTTGCCAAGTTATATCGGTGTATCAACGGCTTTTTGGATTGAGTACGCCCTGCACAGTGCTCACTTGTTGCTGACCGGAAAATGTGCAAATTAATAGAGAAATTATTTATTGAAACTGTGATGCAATAGTAGATATGAATCCGATGCGGAATACAGTTTAAAATTGGAATGTGGTCGGTTCTCATTAGAGTGCATTTGTGTTCTTTGGAGATTTGATACATGAAATGGGACGGACTACAGCAATGAATCTGATAATAAAACGTTGATTGTGATATGATATAATCGTAAATAGTGGTCGCCGTTGTGGGTAAGTGCGTCGACTCACACCCCGAAGGTCCTAGGTTCGTTTCCCCAACTAAAATCTCGCATGATTCACGTCCCCACCTCTCTCGAATCAAAGAGTACAAATTATCAACGAAAAGTTTCTTCAATCTCGTCGTTTTGAGTCGCCAAGAAACTGTAGGCTCCCTCTACTGGGAGCTGCTGCAGAAGCTAGGCCCTAGTTTCTTTGCACTCAAAAAAATATACTTATACATAAATTGAGGGATGCTACACTCCCTCAGGGGTCAGAGTCTAGCTTCTTCTTCTTCGAGCAATTTCTCAGGTTGGGCGCACTACAATATTATCCTCTCACAAAGTAGAGTCGCTGTTTATTTGCTGGCTACGAGCTCAGTAATTCGAAAGAGGTAGGGTATCGAGAAATGACTCTTATTCGGTACGTTTTCAAAAGATGGCGCCACCTGCAAGTTGTGGTTGATCCCTGAAGGTATTGCCTACCTTATTGGAAAGGTGTAACATTTGTCAGCAAAAATTAGTGTGCGTCACATTCTAATTTAGACAACAATTTCTCTTTTGGCTCTGCAAAAATGTCCGGATTTGTCTGAAACAATCATCATTTGCGGAAAGTTTTTTTTTTTTTATTTAGTGAAAAACTGAATCCCATCGAATGCTTGCAGAAGTTTAAGGTAAATATGCTACGACCGATAAATTATGCAGAGAACGTCGAAGACAAAGAGTGTCTTGGACAGCCGAAAAAAGTTTGAAGTTAAGGTAGTGGAAGCTTCACTGGATAAAGATCCAAACCAAACGTAAAGTGAACTCACACAATCCTTAAGAGCGAACAAACAATTTCTGTTCGGTTAAAGAAATTTGGATTTACTCAAAAGCAAGGAAGTTGCGTGCCGTACGATTTGAAACCGAGAGTTGTCGATACATCCGATTTTTCCGCTAGAAACTGTTTCTTAAAAGACTTCTTTAGAAGGGATTTTATCACCGGAACGTGACTGGAGATGAAAAGAGAATATATTACTATAACCCCGGAAAGAAAAAATACTATGCAAAGCTGCTGCTTAAACCAGGCCATATGACGTTACGTCATCTTGCAATGGGTTATAAGTTTGTATTTCTCAGCAATTTAAGGCCGTCTGTAAAAAAAATCTGTTGGAAGTAGCCGAGGAAAACAGTCAAAGTTGATACAACTTAAAGTTACAATCGGTATGCGGGGCATGTTGCTCTCTGCAACCCCACTGCTTGGCAACAGAGAGGATTTGAGGAAGGTTCGCGGACGGATGTAATAAATGTTGCACTATCACCAAATCACACCTGTAGCCGTGTAGGCGATTGCAGGGAGATAGCTTGCCCTTCCATATCTTCCTTAAAAGCACCCTTATTCCTTTTACACTGTTAATTAAAAAGAAAATTAAAACAAGCTTAAACGTGACATAAGCACATAACGATTCTATGACTTCTTTTTAAAGTGAATTACTTCGAAATTATTATGACGTCTTAAGCCCTTATGTCATGACACCGTAAGAATCAGTGGCAGAGGATCGAACCTTCATCCCTAATAACCTATAAACGGTTCACCAGACAGAACTCTTTTCTATCGCAGTTGCTTTTGCTGCAAGCATGTTCAGTATAAGATATCAGACATCCTAATCGGCAAAATAAATGACAAAGTATTGACCTCAAAAACTTACAATATACTTCTTGGGATTTATACTGCACTTTGGCATATATGGGATATCGAAGTCCAAGTATTTAAACCCAGAAATTTGATGTTGCAAAACTTAAGTATACAATACTGGTATGTCACGAATAGAAATGAAGTTATGTACATATCTTTTCATTTTGATTTTTCTGAATCGTTCGTGGCATACTCAAAAAATGTATTATGCCTAAATCTCCTGCCTCATAGAGAAATTTTGTTCAATGAATTAGATGGGATCAAGTTGTTCCCTCAACACTTTTGTACATCATTTATTTCTGGATAGTAACAAAAAGGTCCTTCATGTGAATATACATGTCATTTGTGTTGTTTTTCGCCTTTTGTCCTTTAGCCTCGAAGTGGTTTCAATTGGTAAAACTTTTTTAATTTAGCCTTCCTCCGAGAACTTTTCACATGACAAAATAATTTCGCCTGTTATTCACTGAAACTCTCCACTGTTAAGGAGCACTCCGGCGATGATTTGATACGAAGCAGAGACATGATTGCGATCGAGGAGAACTTTCGGAAACAATTGCTTTTCATGGGTTATATGTAAACAAAGGCAACGTGAAAATTAAGAAAATACAAATAAGTATAAATTACATTATGAAAATTTGCAAAACATTTGGGCAAACTCTCATAGAACCGACTGAGAGGGGTTGAAGGTATTCCTTTGAGTCCGAGGAAAAGGAAATTCTACACTTACAGGCTTAACGTCTTGGAAATGATTATCTCAAAAGGGAATTTTAATTATCTTCAACGAAACTTAGACGTTGTCTGTTGTAATCCAACGCAAATGAATTCTGTTCGCATTCGCTCCAAGAAGCCCAGGCGAGAAGCGACTCCCTTAATCGTTCAATCTACGTGCTCATTTCGAAATTAGTAAGAAAATGTGATGTGATGAGGACATCATGATTCCATTGGGACATCACGCATCTGTTACTGCTGAGTACAAAGCAACTTCCGTTTCAAGGCATTCGGAGCATTCTTCGCCACAGTATACAGTTCCCACTTGAGGCGAACAACCACTGCAATGAATGTTCCAAGCACCTACTACCAACGAAAAGGCTTTCGTGTGGAAAAATGAATAAAAACGAATGTTCTCTAAAAGTTTTCGTGCCGTGTCCTTAGCAACGACTACTCAGCGCAGTGTAATGATTATGGGACTTGAGAAATGTGAAGTGTACAGTTTTATGCACTCCGTAGCAAATTGATGGCTGAAATATAGGCCACGTTCTGCCGAATGTAGGTTATCGATGTAGCAATGGTGAGTACGCAAAATGTTATACACTGTCAACGTCTGTTTGTTCGTCTTGACTAAAGAAAGCAACAAGCCGCAACAACAATGTTGTTTTCGTCATGCAGAAACAATAAAACCGATGATACGTCACTAAATCATGCAAAACGTTTCTCGGAAATCATGTCTGTCTGCTGGTGCTGCTCCGTGTTGGTCGGGCACGTGCCCGGCTAGAAATGGGAATTCGCAGAAATCTAGTGTAATTGGATCTGCACGTGTTCAATTTCATTCAATATTCGATTTTCTGTTGAAGTGAAATGTTAATTGTCTCTCCCTCCATGCGCTCGGATTTATTTAGTTTTTTTTTGCGGTCCTGCTTGAAATGTGATTAGCATTTTTTTCACACGCCACTGTGAATTGATATTGTTCTAAAAATAGGTAATGCGAGTGGCGCATTTCGCAATTTGGAAAGACTCTGTCGTTTTCTTCGCGGATGTGTAAGTAGCTCAGCAGAATGCAGATTTTTGCAGAAATTGTTAAACATGTGTTTGTACGTTCCTCGTAAACTCTCAAATGAACTTTGTCAAACTTATCAGTGATTTGTCCGAATAGTACGTTCGCAATTTATGTCGTGTGCCACGCATTTCTGATAACCGTAGTGTGTACCACAACACCAGCAACGTCAGTTGTGATCTCTTCTCTTATCTCTTCCAGTTGAATCTTTTCATCCATTTATCGCGCCTGTCGTTTGCTGAAAACAAATATAGTTGCCATTAGCATATCTTATCACTTCTTTGTCTATAATTAGTTTTAAATTAAATTTGTTTACTTTCCAGATCGGCTCTATTTTGTGGCCTTCAAAAAGAACTTCAAGCCAAAGAACACACCAAGTACGCATTACTTTAGTATAGACGATGACTTTGTCTACGAGAACTTCTATAACGACTTCGGGCCACTCAACATTTGCATGCTCTACCGGTACTGCCAAAAGCTGAATCGCAAAATAACCTCAAAATGGCACGCGAATAAGAAAATCATTCACTACACATCAATGAACCCGGCAAAGCGATTGAATGCCGCGTATCTGATTGGTTCGTATGCAGTAAGTGCGAAAGATATTCACGAATCTGGCGGCAGGATAGACTTCTCACAGACGAATTTTCCCCTTGCAGGTTATCTACTTGAACAGAACACCAGAGGAGGCCTATCGGCCCTTGGTGGCTGGGGACATTCCGGCGTATACGCGATTTTGTGACGCGTCCTATGGCCCGAGTGGATACAAGATCTCACTCATCGATTGCATAAATGCCGTTTACAAAGCCCTAAAGGCAGGCTTCTTCAATTTCGATGATTTCGACGCGGAGGAGTACGAGTACTTTGAACGAGTCGAGAATGGCGACTTCAACTGGATTGTACCGGAGAAATTTATCGCGTTTTGCGGGCCACATCAAAAATCGAAAACTCTATCGAACGGTTATCCTTGTCATTCCCCTGAGACGTACTTCGACTACTTTCGCGAGAACAACGTCACCACGGTGATTCGGTTGAATGCGAAAGTGTATCATGCGTCCAGCTTCGAGAATGCCGGATTCGATCACAAAGATTTGTTTTTTATTGACGGAAGCACGCCAAGTGATTTGATATTGAAAAAGTTCCTTACAATTTGCGAAACGACGAAGGGCGCCATCGCTGTTCATTGCAAAGGTTTGTGAAATCTAAGTGTCGTGTGATTTAAAATTCAATTGAAATCCTTCTTTTAGCTGGGCTTGGACGAACAGGAAGCCTCATCGGTGCCTACATTATGAAGCATTATGGGTTTACGGCCCTCGAAGCGATAGCATGGCTTCGACTTTGCCGACCGGGCTCTGTCATTGGCCACCAACAACAGTGGATGGAAGAGTAAGTTTCACTTTTTATTATCATTCCAGAGAGGTTGACGAATTCAATTCATTCGCAGTAAACAAGCCTGGCTGTGGGCCGAAGGCGAACGCCACCGAAAACGGTGGAACACCGAACCGCCAAAGCATAAATACGGCATCTATTCGAAAGTTCTCAATGGAAAGACCAGCAATCAAATAAACGATAATTCCGAAGTGCTTCTGACCAGAGTGAAGCGCATCTCGCAGAAAGTCGACACAATGCACATCAACGATGAGGAGAACGAAAATGGCAACGTGCCCAAAAAGAAAGTGCTGGAGACAACGAAAAATGACGAAGGCGCCGAATCAACCAGCGACGAAGACAACAATGACGCAGATAAACTGCTTCGATGCGGCACCGATGTAGTGGATAATAACAAGATTACAATAGAACCGATGTACATGGAGAAGAAGCTGAAGAAACCGGGAAGTATATTCGAGGCGGCAAACAAGCACACAATCGCATCCACGGTGAAAATGACTCAGGCGGCCATCGATAAGAAGAACGCTCAAACTCAGGGTGACAAGCTCAATCAAATCAAAGCCATGCGGAGGCAGCATAACTCCAGATCGGTCAATGTGCCTGGAACACTGTAAGTGGTTGGAAATTGTTAGCTTTTCTCCTTTAAATTGATTTTTCTTTCCCAAAATTTACTTGCAGTGACTGTGATAATCCAGCGAGGCATACACGGGCCCGTTCTCAACCATTCAGAAATAACAATGGTAACATTGTAAATGTCCTGAGCACCACTTCGCCATCACAACTGCTAAAGAGCACCATCGACTGTATCAACGTGCAGACTACAAGCCAGTCGACAGCAGCCGGTGGCACTACGACCACAACAAGTACGACTTCAATTAGCAGTAGTACAAGGAGCAAAGGACTTGCGTTCTATAGCAAGAGGTAAGTTAAAAGAGATTGGGTTTCGTCCTGATTGGAATTGTTTTGGCTTGAAGAGTTATTTCGTTCTCGTTACCGTTTTCTTTTTAATTTATAATTTGCAATGCTGTAAAATGTTTATTTTTTATTCTCCTTGATTCATCTGAATGATCCTGTTGAATTGTGTTTTTTTTTCTTGTATACATATACTGATCCCCTAATGTTAGGAATGTAGTTGTGGAATGCTTGCATTTTATGTTTGTTTTAGAAAATGTTTCGCATTTCATTATAAATGAAAATTGTAATTAAAGTGTTTTCTAGATACTGTTAACAGAGTTTGTCAATGTTTGTTTAAATTTACAAATTGGTTAATATTGTTATTTAATTAAAAGATTGCACAGGTGCGGTATGCCATTTCTTTCTTTATTTTTTTAATTCAGGAAATTTTATTGAGTATAACAGTTGAAGCGATACATCAGAGATGAAGGAATGAAAGACTAATTTATCTTCAGCCAATTTGTCAATCTGTGGGTTTTGGACACATTTTAATCCTGATAACGGCCGATCGGTGGATTTACAACAATAAAATGGTCGAAAATCCATGTCTAAACGAATATCAACATTTATTTTCAATTGCGTCTTAATGTCGGATTGGTGTTGATCGAATACCATTGAATATCTGAAGATGGTGTTCGAATGAATACTTTTATACAGTATGATGAATTGAGATATTTTACCACACACGGTTACAGTGGCGTAGTAATTATAAAAAATCAATACAACTTTACACAAGGACAACCATTAGCTAAGAATTGCCTAGTATACCCTATGTTACATTAAAAGTTCCTTGCTATACATACTGTTGCATTTAGCTTTGAAAAGAGTAAGAATATGTTGAGTTTCCATACAAGAAAAATTGAGCCACCAGCCACCAAAACGTACATATGTATTGTTCTATATTTCACGTGCCCATTGCAATGTTTGAAAGAACCAATTTCGAGTTGCGTAGTTCAAATCGGGTTGTTCAGATCTGTCTGTCGATGGTGTTCCTTAATGGTAGAAGGTTATATTTTGCCATCGATGATGGGTAGTATCCCTACTGGAAAATATCACTCTGTTCAGCATACTTTGTGCGTTCAGATACCCTGTACCTCATCTCCTCAAGTTCCTGATAATTGGATTAGGATGACTTCCAGTTTCGTATAGCTTTTTCTTAAACAGGAATATTGTTGCACTGTAGAACTTCATGTTAGCGTAGTATTTTATTCGGCCCTTGTCGAAGGTAAAACGAGTGGAGATTCCTTGTACTCACTTTTCGAAAATCGAAAAGTCTTGGACATTCCGTAGTGCACAGGGAATGAGTCTGTGTAACTGCTTGTGTAGTAACAGATTTGTTTTCTGAACCCGTCCGTTCTCTCTATGCATCAATGGGTAGATGTGATGGCAGGCGATACTGACATTTTGAAGGTTCACTCTGAAGTGAGGATGCAACTTCAACTCTTCAGTGAAATCGGTTTTGTTCATTGTTGCTAGTGTTTTTCCGTTGGGCAGCTCTACCTGTGATACTGCGGCAGGAGGTTCGTCGTTTCGTTTTCCGCAAGCACATGAGAACCGGTTTGTTGGTTTTGACAGTAGAAATAGTGCTTTCCAGATAGTGTTTGATTCTCTTTACTGCAAGCACACAGTGGTACAACGGATAAAATGGACCTCAATATCTGTCAAACAAATAAGCCTGTTAATTTTTATGATCATGATTCACTTTCAGAGTCCTTGAATTTTTTGAATTTCATTTGAACAATTTCGTTTGGTTTCTGGATACTTGGAATTGTAGCATAAGACACGGTCGGCATTCGTCGGTCGGTCCTTTTTGAAACGGAATCTTGTTTTTTTATTTCTTCTTCTACAACTGTTATACTCCTAATAAAATTTATATTTTATTTCAAGATCACACCAAACAGATTGGTAAAAAATAAATTTAAGAATGTTTTGTATATACGTAAAATACTAAAACCTAATTAGAGTAAACAATTAATAAGAAGAACTACATATGTAGTTGAAATCCTCCCCATTAATAACATTGTATTATGTCAAATGTTCTTCCTTAATATTTGTATTTTGTGTAACGCATGCCAATAAAATTTGTTTTTATATATAAATTGAAAAAAAAAATATACAACAAAATTTATCGTTTTTTTAATTTTGTTCTTGAAAAAATAAAATTCTCGTTGTGATTGAAAGAAATGTTTTCTTTAGCCATAAATGTTTAATAAGTGCTTTCCCCAGTGAATTGGATTGTCTTATCCTTGCTTGAGCCCCCTGCTTGTTAACTGTTAGCTCTTCTAAGTAGTTTATTCCCGAGAATGGGTACATGTACTCATCAATGTTTCTCTTTCTTTTTTCTCCTGCCTATCCTGTTTCGATATACAAAACCAAACAAAAAAAAACAAAAAAACTATAAAAACCACACTCACTTGAATTGAAACCTACCAGAATGGGCCTTATGCACTTACGTAAAGCGGAAGCACAACAGAGTAATATCCCATCAACATCCTACTCTTGTACCACTAACAGCACCTCTCCATCTACCACCTCAACAACATCAACTGTTGTGACAACTTCAACTACTACTACTACATCTACTACTAGTTCTACTAATAACAATAATAATAGTTCAAGTGCTGGGGTAGCAGCAACAGGTCCCGCTCCAAATTCCAACCTACAAAACCATCATCATCTTCATCATCACCACCATCATCATCATTTCCAGCAAGAGCAACAGCAGCAACAGCAACTGCAACAACACCATCATGATGTGACTGCACCAACCCTTAGTAGTTTAAATAAACAGACCAAAACCCACAACAACACCCTTATATCCTCGTCCAACAATCATCATCAAAACAGTGTTATGGCATCGATAACTGAGAGTAAAATTCCAATAGTTCGCGATGTGGACAGTGGTGGAGGTGTTACTGCTGGCGGTGGGGTAACCACAACCACCGCTCAGAACATCATCAACAACAACAACAACACAAACAGCAGCAGTCCCAACAACAACAACAACAACAACAGCACGACGAGCAACAACAATACAGTGACGACAACAGCATCAGTGCCAGCAGTTCGATCTTCGTCACGGTTGGGTCATCACTTACATCACATGACGTTGCGCGGACGATCCCGCATCCGGTACCGGACCACAACGCACAGTGTCGAGCAACAACATCCTCCACCATCACCACCACCGTTACATACTGCTGGTACTACTGCACTGGGTGTTGCGGCAGCTAGTAGTGCTGGCAGATACTTGCGCGACAGCTCAACCACTGCCACATGTACATACGGCAACAATACAACCACTTCCTCATCCTCAGTATTATCTGTCTGTGCTTCTTCAAGTGTAACGGGTTCGGGTGCGATTGTCGATCACAATTCAAATCCGATCGCGGCAAGAACGGGGATAACGGGTGTAAGCAATAAATTGCTAATCGATGATAATAGTCTCTCTTCTTCCAGCAATAAAACCACAGCAGTGGGTGGCGTCGTCCTGGAGCTGAATGCCGCCAACGCGGGGATCTCAAATAACTCTCAGTTTCACAACAATCACCTGCATCATCACCATCACCATCATCTGCCATCGGGCATTCCGGTTAACAATACCATAACGAAGCGCAATAAGCGATCTCTGAGCAGCACGCGCATAGAGAAGGACAAGTGCGACGAGTACAACACAAAGCTTTTGCGAAAGACTGCCAACCAAAGTGGAACTAACAGTAACAATATTAACAACAATAACGCCCTTAACAACAATCTAACAACAACAACAATAACATCAACTTCATCCTCATCGATATCATCGTCATCGGTTGGCACTTCATACAGAAGTGGCCTCACATCTGTGTCAGCATCCACATCACCAGCGCCAGTCGTAAAGAATCCCTCGCTGGCACGCCGTCTGGCTGGTCCCGGCTCAGTGGTGGATTCTTTACTGCTGCACACACAGGCGGCGACGGCAGCCGCCTCGAACAGTGGTCGATGCATAGCTCGATTCACTGATCCGCAACAGCAGGATCCGCCACTGCGGCAGTCCCTATCGCTGAAGCTACGCAAAAAGGTCAGTTACTAGGGTCTAAGCAGCAGTAGGTGGTGGAGGGTGTTGCAAGCTCTAATCTCATCTCGTGTTGTAATTAGTTTATTGTTTATTTCATATCAAAGTGTTTAGTTTTGAGGAACGCGTTCTACGTAGCGAAAGGTTCAATTGAGACTGATCGGGATAGAGACTGTGTATTTTTCGTATTTACCTATTGTTTTGTAGTTGAAAGTAGTTGTAAATTATCGCTTAAATATGAATGTGACTGAAAGAAAGGCCAGAAATGTGCGAACAGAAAACAATGATTTGGTTTTTTAGGTTTCCGGTGAAATGTCTTTGAATAGTGGCAGTTTATATCTTGGATGAATTTTATACGTCGCATGAATTTTGTAACTTCTTGCAAGGATTTGTAGTTTTTCGCTATCATGCACTTGTGACAAAGTTTGACAGTTCGTGGTGGATAATCCAAAATAGTCGTAGTTTACATGATAGTAAATAAATTGACGAGGAATGGAATTGTATGAATTTATTCACTTTTGTTCAAAATTTTCTTTAACTTCGTTCCTTTAAAAATACTTCTGGCAATATTTGGAGGCATTCCATCGACAGAAACCTTTGCCAAATTCAATTGAATGAGAGAATCAAAAAAGAATTGAAATCGTTTATTTGCATGCCTTATTAGTATTTAAAGAGTATCGTTTACATTTACCGAATTAATCATCTTTCATATTTACATGAACATTGTATTATATTTTGTTTGCGAAATCTAAAAAGTTATTGTTATAATTTCTCGAAAGAAAAAAAAACGTAAAGAAACAATAGGAAAAAAAATTCAACTAAAGCAAAGTATAAATAGAACATAATCAAGATTGTCGTAGTACAGTATAAAAAGTGCACTTTTTACTTAATATTAGTAAATAAATCGTATGAAATAGTTATAATATACATTCATAAAAAAAAACTAAGATGATTAAACATACATAGATAATAGGAAGCATGAAAATAGAAAAATTTACAAAAATTTTCACATAAACAGGCACACACGTAAACTTTTTCATCAGATAATCTAATAACCCAAAACAGTAACAACACAATCAACTAAATATGTATATGACAAGAAACCAGTCAGATTGAACTTAATTTGATTTCTAAACATGAGCTTGAAAAATCACTACAATACTGAGCTTGAATGAACCCGAATTCAGATATCCAAATCTGTATTTTGTTTTTAAGTACATATTTGACAAAAAATGAAAAGTGTTCGGACGAAGCAAACAATACTATTATTAGACGCGTAGTAATAATTTTTAATTTTTAATTAACTACAATTTTAAACAAAACGTTGCTTTTCATATATATTTCCTGAACACAGAATCTTGGGACAAGCAGTTTTAAATCTTGTTAGCCGTTAAACGGTTAAATAAGGAATATTGATACAGGGTTTGTTTTTTAGAGGTACGAGTACATAATTTTGAAATTGTATTCCAACAAATATATTTTTTTAATTGACATGAAATTTACTTCTTTGGAAAGATAAGTTTCTGGCACTTTGATCGCCAAGGCTGGCTAGGACGTAGTCTACCCTGGAGGTCTAATTTCCGATGACGTTTAACATCATTTCTTGCCGTATATGGGCAACAGCACAGTGAATACATATCCCCAAAGAAGATAATCAAACGGCGCTAAATCACAAGATCCTGGAGCTCAATTTAAGAGTCCCTTATGTTAAATTATATCGTGGTCGCCGTGGCGTAGTGGTAAGTGCATCGACCGCGGCGCAGAAAGTCTGGGTTCGATTCCCGGACGGGACACCTAGCATTTTTTCACGGCACCACCTCTTTCGAGTTGCTGACAACGCTCAAAGAGTAAAAATTGTCTATGCAAAGCTTCTCAAATCTGGCCGTTCGGAGAAGGCAAAAAACTGTAGGTTTCTTCTACTCGTCAAGAGCATGAACATGCATGCACAACACGAGTAGTTGTTGTTGAAGCTAGGCCCTGGTCCGTTGTGGGCTGTAGTGCCACTCAATTATTATTATTATTAATGTTAAATTATGCGGTTACCAAACGCTTCCTTTAATAAACCAATTGTGACAAGAACTTTGTCACATGTTGCGCTGTCTAGTTGAAACCACAGCTCCTGCACCTAATAGTTGTTCAATTGATGAACAAAAAAGTCAATAACCAATCTCTATAGCGGTCACCATGGACTTTAACGTTTAGTACGGAACAATTATTCAACCAACTCAGAAAGCACGCCAAACTGTCTGTTTTTGTTGACATAACGGTGTCTTAACCTCCACTTGAGAACTATCCATCCAACCAAAAGTGACCTTCATCGCTAAACAAAATTCGCTTATGAAAATTGGAATCAGCGGCAATCTAGTTTTGGGTCAAATTTGCACAATCTGTTGGAATGCCAAACGAAACTAAAAATAAATCACTTGACACCGACAAAATGGCTGACAGTAAAAACTATGTTGCCAACTCTACATTTATACCTCTCAAAAAAACACCCGTTACATAAGACTTTTTAGAGCCGCAGTTCGATATTTCCATTTTACTTTTGCACTTGATGGGTCAAATCAGAGACATTTGCCACACTTTCCTGATTAATACACAAGCAGCCAGAACGTTGTTAGCATGTCCGATGGAGGCTTCTACCACAATAATATCTCAGCAAAATTCCATAACTGCTGAACAAAGACCAAAGCAGGTCGTCGTCGTTTCCAGGCACCGGGGGTAAGATGGCTTATGTCAAACGTGACCCGGAATGTTCCCGATTGCTTGATCTTCCTATCTGCGCCTTTGGCTTTTCGTTTTTCTCCAGTTTAGAGACTGGCAATCGATGATTTTCTTGGCTAGGGCATTGTTATTCCGGTCGATCCGAGTGTAATTATGGAGGTATTTCGACCCATTTTCCCATCTTGGTAGACCTCAGAAAGCTCGCGATTTTATTTCCTCCTCTAGTACAGTTGTTCGCATTATTCGGTGCTAGGGGATGCTATGGGTATCCTCCATTTTGTTTATCATTCTGATTTCAGCTTCAAATACAAATTAATGTTAAACAAAATTTTTTGATTTTGACCACAGATATCAAGACGAAACTGGTTTCTGCGGCGTAGTTTGTAAAAGCGTCAACTCAATTGTCACAGGTTCGACTCTTGGACTGAATGCTTTTCTCGCTCTTTCAAGTTGCTGACAACATTCTAAGAGAACTAATGGTCTGTGAAAAGTTTCTCAAATATCGCCATTCGGAGGTGGCGGAAAACTGTGGTTAAGAGGGTCTTTGCACACTGGGGCCTGTAGTGCCACTCAAATTCACACAGTGCAAGTTTTCCACTTGTGCTCACAATTTTAGACGGCAGCGTCTTGAACATTCTAAATGACTGTTTGGACCAGAGGAGGGTTCTCCATTCGGTATACATGACCTAACCATCTTACACAGACGCTTGACTAAGCCCAGGCCGTACAGCCTATAGATTTCGTCTTTAAATCGTCTTCTCCAGACGCTATACATGCAAACAAGACTAAAAATTGCACGTAGAATTTTCATCTCGGAGATACCAGACGCAATTACATTCAAATTAAAGTATAAGGGTGTCTCTAAACCGCTTTTCGTTAGATTTTGACGAAACAAACATTTTCCGTGAGGACTTTATGATTTGCCTCGAAGCACGTCGGACGATTTCGATGAATACTTTTTTTTACTTTACTTGTTGGTTTTTTATTTGGTGAGAACAATACAAGCACATGTCATAAATTATCCATTTTACAATTTAATATTATCCGTGCAATTGGGTTAGTGCAATACATAGATAATAATTTTAAAAATTATTCATCTCACCTCTGCAAATTCTAACAGAGCATATTATAGCAAGAGATAAAGAAGCTGGATAGTCCTATGGCCTTTGTAATTCAACAGCTGCTGCGAAAAGGATTTGTGAAATTCAAAGAGCACGTTTTTACCAAGCCCAACTCCAACTATAACGTGTCTTCCTAATCGAAAACAGTTGTATCATATTTTTATGTCAAATATGAAATTATTCGCGAAGTCAAATCTGTTACTCGACTAATTTATTTATTATTTTTATTACATTTTTGTGGTGCTTCAAGTGTCCCAACGTTTTAAAAAAATGGAGAAATATTGTTTTTAAACCCAAACACATCTCGATGACTTAAATGCCAATGAGAATGATGTTTCTTAATGAATGTGTCTATTCAAGATAAACAAATGTTTTCACTCATTTTAGGAAAACTAAAATAGTAATTAAACTCCGACAAAAACAAACCAGTACATCTATGAATGCTTTTTATTTTTATACAACCATAAACTTAGTTTCAGCAAAAAACAGAAAACTAAAAAGAAACAGGTTAAAGAACAAAATATCGATGGGTGATTTAAAGCGAATTCACTAACTTGAAAGTCCATGAAAACATACAGCTAATCAAACAATTAACGACTGGAACAAATAGCAGTAAAAACAAATTCAAAACGAACTACATACATCTCTCGTACATTTTTTTAGATTTATAATAAAACAATCTCATAAGACATTACATTTACTTCAATAAAAAAGAAAAACATTGTAGCTCTTAAAAAGCATATAATTAGCTGTGCATTTATAAAAAAAAAACCTTGATTAATGAATAACTAATTTAGAATTAAGTGTGTATTAAAAGGAAAACAAAAAAGAACGCAAATCATAACCGAGAGTAAACAAGTAATTTTAACAAATAAGTACCTAATTTTGAAATGAATAACAGAAAAACAAGTATTTAGTAAAGTATATGAAAAGAGATCAAGTGTACACTGTGTTATATAATATCTTTATAATTAACTCTGTTGGGTTCTCTGTTTAATGTTTTCGGTTCATCTACTGTAGAAAGTAGAACTTGCCTTCATAATTGTACAAAAAGTTGTTTTTAAAACAATTGTATATTTAATCTTACTTTAATCCCAATCAAGTATTGTTACTGACAAAACATATGATTTTCTTTGTCGAAAAAGTATATATGTATATGATATGTGAAAATCAAAAGTGTCTACTCATTTAATTAAGTATACAATGTATGTATTCGAATGATGTCTTACAAGTTAATAAATATTTTATTTTGTTTAATATTTAATTTAAAATAAAATACAATATATTTCGTTCAAAATCAATTGGGGATATTTGCTTTTTATTTTACTCCAAATGGAATTGATGTAAATGAAATATTTACATATAAGGTGAAATTAAGATAATTGCATAATTTTTACATGATTTTATTTACAATATATAGGTTAAAATGAATTCACCAATTCCTCAATAGATGGCGCTGTACCTGGCTTAATTCTTCTACAGTTGAATTACAACGAATGTTGTTATAGCTGCCAGTTAGCACTAAAAAAGTGACCTTGACAGTTTACGCACGTGTTAAAAATGAACACTTTCAAAGAGAAAATATGCTACATTATATAGTTTTTCTTCGATAAAGGCGAACATGACAATGTAAATAATGATAATGGACCTGATATTGTAACAGTCAACAATACGCACTTTTGACTTCGTCGAAATCGTTCCGGACTATTGTTAAAAAGTAATGAACACTTTTGAAGCCGAACGTAATGTGAACACTGCTTTAAATGCACACGAGGTAAACATTGCACAAAATGATTCCGGTGCCTTAGTCGGTGCCAAAAGAGTCAACACAAACAAACATCTAGACGGAAATTTTAAATCACTACTGAATCGTAACAAAATCGAGCCATTTTTGACGCGGATGCTAACTGGTGATGGACAATTTAGGGGAACATCATGCGACAACGATCGTGGTCGAATGGAAATAAGCCGGTGAAAACGGTATCAGAGACAGTATTGACAGAAAAGTTTTGTTCTGTGTTTGGTGGAATTAGCAAAAATCAACTACTACAAGCTACTTCCCTTGTTCTACCCCTTGAACCACTCTTCTAGGCTTAATACAGTTTTATGCAGATACATTTACCGGGCTTAATGAAGTTACATTTAAAATGGCAACAAGTTTTCGAAAAAATGGCGCATGTTTGACGTAGATCATTGTGTATATGATACTATATACATAAACGACATGCCATAGCGGAGCCGAATTGGGGACCACATCTTTCGAGTTTCTGACAACACCCAAGAAGTCTCTTTGTGTATATAAAAGTTCTCAAAGCTCACAGCTCGTTGTGGGCAAAAAACTAAAACACTAAACTACTATACTATTCTGTAGAGAACGATTAGTGATTTCGTTGACACTAATTACTATAGTATTACGGATGTGATTTTGGATCAGAGGATCCATTAATCTTGTCGCATAATCTGTACAAAGAATGAACAAAACATTCATTCCAAAACATCGAGGAATATTTCGACACTTTCTGGTTACACAATGGTCTCAACATTCAGCCAATTTCAGTAAAATTGTATAAAATTTGCATTTTCAGATCATGCACTTGTCCCATTAATTCCCACTGTATGCTTCTCATTGATTCTTGTATGCTTCTCTTCAATTCCAGTGACAACTCACCTCAAAGTTTTATTTAAATCAAAACAAATTAATAAATGTTAAATAAATTAAATTTATTTTGTTAATTCATGTAAAAACAAACATCTGTCATTAGACGCCGTTAGTGCTAGAGGCTCGTCGGGATGAAAGGCGACATCATTTACACTACTCTCGTGCGGTGATAATTCCAAGAGTTTATCCCCAGTGGCAACATCCAAAACTTGCACAACACAACCGGAAGTTCCTGCAGATATCATCGAGCCATCCGGTGACCAGGTGCACCTTGCTAACCCGGATGCATAATATTGACTTGAAGGAAAACACTGCACAGCTCGATCCAGCGAGGTGTATGGCCGTATATCCCAAATGCGGAGAGTGTTGTCTAGGGAATGCGACAGAATATATGACCCACAAGGAGACAGCGCCAAGCCTGTTATCGCTTCGGTATGACCATCGAGGGAACATATGATGTTCGATGCACGCAGGTCCCAAATGCTCACCGCTTTGTCTTGGCCACCAGAAAAAACGTAGTCTCCAGACTCGCTGAATGTTGTTGAATTCACCTCCATCCCGGCTTCCAGGGTCATCACACATTCGCCTTCTCTGGCATCCCATATCCGGATAGTTCCATCCTGTCCCCCAGAGCAGAGCGCTGGGTGTCCAGTGCGTGTGCTTTGCACACTATTAACTGTTCCATTATGACCCTCAAGTCTGCAGGTCTCTAAACCGGAAAACCCATCCCAAATGCCAATAGTTGCATCCTCTGAACAGGTATAAATATTCGTCCCGTCACGACAGAAGTGAGCCTCCATCACGGCACCGGTGTGTGCTTCCGTTTTCAAAATGGCCGATGAAATGCTGTCTAATCGTATTTGTCCGGATCGGTTTGCCGACAGGAAGTAGTCGCCAGAGGGGTGGAACTCGCAGGAGAGGACCGCGCTCTTCTGATCGTCCAATCGTAAGCAGGGTGTGAAAGTGCTATCACGCATTTGGCTGCTTTTCAAACGTTTCTCGAAATCCATCCGATCCATCTTCTTTACTCTCAGGAAACTTTTCAAAAGTGACTGTTAAAAATTGGAATAAAATTTTTTTTAAGTAACTTGAATTGTCCCTTTGCCGTCAATAGACTGATGAATGAATGAATGGATTCAATTGATTTATATATGTGCGCCAATATTGCGCAGATGCGCATTCCTGACCTGCTGCTTGCACAATTCTTAAATTGCTTTCTTCTCTTTGGGATGGGTTTCGCTGTTAAAAAATTGTAACCCATTCAGAATCGGAACTGTAAAGTTTTATTACCTTCGCGCAAATGTATTTACGGGTAAAGGACTTATCAATGAGCTCGAAAAAATGAATGAGGTTTATGAGGGTAAATATTTTGTCCTGGGAATAGTTTAAAATGGAATAGAGTAATTTTATTGTGCAATGTGCTGCCTATGCAATTGGGGATTTCCGGTCGACACATTTAATCTCGTCTTTTTTCTTTTGCAATTTTCTACATCAATTCATAGTTGCAATCTCAAGAGAAAATATTGCGCAATAACTGTGAGAATTCAAGGACATGTAAACGATGTTATTTTTGGGATATGCTTCGAAATAGAACGTACTTCCAGTTTCATTTGATCATTCGAACAATTTATATTCAATGTTAAATGAATGACACTTGGAGAATAGGTAGAAGAAAGAAACTTCATAGCCTTCTTCTGCCGTGTCCTTATTAAAAAAATGTAAAAGAGGCAACTGAATAATTACCAAGATCCATTATATAGTACACAAGGTACCTGGTCCTAGCTTCTTTTTCGATTACTCGTATTTGGCGCGCAATTGTTCCCTCACATGTAGTGGGGACTAACAGTTTACTTACATCTATTCGGTACTGCGATCGTACAAGTCTTTTGCATCACTGGAAAGCTTTCAAACAATATTTTATGCTAAGAAATATGGTAAGTTGGAGATACTTAGGTAAGACTCACAGTTTGTTCTAATTCGCTCATCTATGAATGAAGTTCATTTCAGTTTTTAAAGTTTTGTGTTTAGAAACATAAATACATGTTTGACTTTTTACTGTAATCATGTAATCTTGCAGTGGTAAGTGATATGCATGTTATACATATAATTACCACATACGGCCTTAATGATTTGACTGGTGATTCAAAATCATTTCAATATTGAAAAGTGAGGCTCGGTTGTTCGTTATGGTTGCCTCCTTAAGATTGGGTTTTCAAAATGAATGAAAAAAATGAACCCCCAACATTTAGATGAGTTGCACTGATTTATAAGTATGAAGGAATTGTGCAAATAGTTTGTGTTTTGAAGATTGACTTACGTGTGACTTGCACGTGAACACGTGCAAATGCAATTTAACGCAAATAAGATAAACGGCTTACTTAAAGTTTAAGCTAAAAACGAAATTCACCACAATCGGTAAATTATACACGGTAACAATGCAATATTTTCTGTAAATTGTTTACCATACAGTTATGCTTTTTTATGAGATATTTTAAATTAACATTAAACAACAAAAAAAGCTAAGTACAATCCAAAAAATAATTAAATGTGATTCTTCAATTTATTCAAGAACGTCCTCACAAATAATTATATTGAATTACATAATTTTTGTAGACGTGTTTAGCGCCAATTTTTTTTTTTTAAAGAAAATCGAAATTAAAAATTTGTTAATTTCTGTTAGCTATTCATGTTTAAGAATTGAAACAACTAAGACTTCAATTATTTTGTCTGCTGTGTTTTCTTTCATGCTAATTAGGGCTCTAAATACATACAGTGCATCAAAGTGAAACTCGGACACCCCTCTGTAAATAACTAGTCTTGAGCATAAAATAAGTTAGGAATGCGAAAGACGTTTGGTTTCATTTGATACATAAATAAAATTAAAACATTTACTTTATTTATAAATGCTTTTTTTCTGGCACCCGACCATTATAATTATGCTTGCGCAACACAATGCGAATTGTTTCGGGGTCCCTCAATAGCTAGTTTAGTGGCACTAAATGTAGGTTTCCTTTTAATTTGCTGAAGAATCCATCGTTCATCGCTATCCGAAAATACTTTTTAGCACTAGATTTTTTTGCGATTTTCTAGCGTTTTTGAACATTTGAAGCGTTTTATAATGTCATGAACCGTTGAATAATTTCAATCAACAATTTGCGCAATATCGCGAACAGTTTTTCCATCTTGAAAATGCTTTACTATGAGTTGTCTTATTTCAAAAGATGTCCATTGTTCTTGTTACGACTAGCTTGCACAAATGATGTATTGGACATAACTTAAATTCGATCTAACAAGGCTACATTAGTAATGTGATATATTTTCTGTAATCAATTTCATGCTACACGAAAAATATTAAGGGGAATCCCCGCTGTCCGAGTTTTACTTTGAGTTGCAATTTGGGAACGTGTCATGATTTTATTTTTTTTAATTTATTTGTACAGTCAAATTGTTGTTTGTTTTTTGTTAATTATTGAGAAATACTACTGTGCTTATTATTAAAATAAAATCAAACGTCTTTCGCATTCCTAACTTATTTTATGCTCAATACTACGTATTTACAGCGGGGTGACCGAGTTCCACTTTGATCCACTGTATTAATGTAAGTTGTTGCTGATGGTTTATATAACCGGAAAATATAGCAAGTAGCGTTTTGTATTCTAAATGATAATAATATCGTATCCAAATCTTATCTCTACGGAACTTAGTTCTATATCCTTTTAATTTAATCTATAAGATCATATATTTGCCAATTTTAACTATTCCCAGAACTCTAATTCATAAGCGACAAAATATTTATCCTCATAAACCTCATTCATTTTTTCGAGCTCATTGATAAGTCCTCTACCCATAAATACATTTGCGCGAAGGTAATAAAACTTTACAGTTCCGATTCTGAATGGGTTACAATGTTTTAACAGCGAAACCCATCTCAAAGAGAAAAAAGTAATTTAAGAATTGTGCAAGCAGCAGGTCAGGAATGCGCATCTGCGCAATATTGGCGCACATATATAAATCAATTGAATCCATTCATTCATTCATCAGTCTATTGACGGCAAAGGGACAATTCAAGTTACTTAAAAAAAATTTTATTCCAATTTTTAACAGTCACTTTTGAAAAGTTTCCTGAGAGTAAAGAAGATGGATCGGATGGATTTCGAGAAACGTTTGAAAAGCAGCCAAATGCGTGATAGCACTTTCACACCCTGCTTACGATTGGACGATCAGAAGAGCGCGGTCCTCTCCTGCGAGTTCCACCCCTCTGGCGACTACTTCCTGTCGGCAAACCGATCCGGACAAATACGATTAGACAGCATTTCATCGGCCATTTTGAAAACGGAAGCACACACCGGTGCCGTGATGGAGGCTCACTTCTGTCGTGACGGGACGAATATTTATACCTGTTCAGAGGATGCAACTATTGGCATTTGGGATGGGTTTTCCGGTTTAGAGACCTGCAGACTTGAGGGTCATAATGGAACAGTTAATAGTGTGCAAAGCACACGCACTGGACACCCAGCGCTCTGCTCTGGGGGACAGGATGGAACTATCCGGATATGGGATGCCAGAGAAGGCGAATGTGTGATGACCCTGGAAGCCGGGATGGAGGTGAATTCAACAACATTCAGCGAGTCTGGAGACTACGTTTTTTCTGGTGGCCAAGACAAAGCGGTGAGCATTTGGGACCTGCGTGCATCGAACATCATATGTTCCCTCGATGGTCATACCGAAGCGATAACAGGCTTGGCGCTGTCTCCTTGTGGGGCATATATTCTGTCGCATTCCCTAGACAACACTCTCCGCATTTGGGATATACGGCCATACACCTCGCTGGATCGAGCTGTGCAGTATTTTCCTTCAAGTCAATATTATGCATCCGGGTTATCAAGATGCACCTGGTCACCGGATGGCTCGATGATATCTGCAGGAACTTCTGGTTGTGTTGTGCAAGTTTTGGATGTTGCCACTGGGGATAAACTCTTGGAATTATCACCGCACGAGAGTAGTGTAAATGATGTTGCCTTTCATCCCGACGAGCCTCTAGCACTTACGGCGTCTAATGACAGATGTTTGTTTTTACATGAACTAACAAAATAAAATTTTTATTGTTTATTTAAAAATTATTAATTTTTTTGATTGGATGTTTTGACTGGATGTGAATGGAAAATGAGAATGAAATGGGGAAACATAGTAGTAAAACCATTGATAAGCTGAACTAGGAGACAAAAGTCCTGGATAGACCCGGACCTCTCCAATTGGCATATCTCTTGTCAGCTGCCTCCAATTGAGGCACCTATTCCAATTGTGTGCGTCCTCGTTGTCGCTATAGTTCGGCTTCGATGACTCTTCGGGTTGGACTACTGTTTTTGCGATCTGAATGACCTAGTCATCCTATGCATAGTATCGCAGATGCGTACGACGCAGTAAATTAAATCAGGGTCAGAAATCGGACGCAGATTTTACCTTGTGTCGTGTTACAGGATAAGGAATGACACTCGGTTGCATAAAGTCAGCTTATGCAATTGCCTCTTGAGATCGAAAAAACAGCGATTGGCAAGAATAATTCTCCGCTTGATTTCGGTAATGATGAATGTTGTGCGGAAACCAAGGTTGCCTTAAAGTTAATGCTGCCCATTGTAAGTTTCTGTTCGAGACGCCGATATTGTGAGTCCTTCCTTGATAACAGCATATACTTTGTTTTGCCCTCGTTTACCGCCAGATAGTTGAAATAGCAACAACCGCCATGTTACCGATTCCTGTTTTCACTTAATCAATGTCAGCGACGGAAGCCAGTAGATAAACACACTTTCGAAATACCATGCCTATGGTATTGACTTACGAATTTCGCAAAATATTCTCAAAAATTATATTGAAAGTCATACGACAGTGTCATCTCGTCTAAAACCTTTTTTTTTACATAAAACCTCTCCGTCAGTTCAGTCCCGACATTGTAGACGCTCGACACTTGAAGTTCTGCCTCAAGCGAAGCATTTAACTGTTGGACCATAGGTCGAATGTGAGGATAACTTTTGAAGATCCCCCGATTGTCCCCTAAAACGTGTCATAGCCAATGAGACAAACAACTCTTTAACTTGCCCATATTGCATTGAATTCATATCTTTATTATCAGTAGTCCTTTAACATAATTTGTTACCTCTTTTTGTTTCTTTTTTTTATAATATTTCTACCTAGACGTACAACGTATAATACCAAATTTATTTCATAAACGCACAAATTAATATAATTAACTAGTACGTTCTTGAATGCCTATTCTCTAATAGCAGTTAACGCCTAACGCTAGTTCCTCACTTGCAATTCAGCAACTATACGGCTTATTGTTTCTCCTAGAGCACATTGCTTCTCTTGCCACGTGTACAAAGTACATCTCGTGTTCGTTTATTGTTTTGTTACAATTATAAAAATATACATACATACATACATATACATGTATACATAGCATTAGCTTGTGTGTTGAATTTTCTATCAGGCTATTCATGCTAAAGTTGAGATAAGTTAAGACAATGGATTACAAAATAAAATTGACTTCTAGCCCTAACACAAAACGGTATTAAATTTAGCAACAAGAGAACCCGCGGATAAATGCTCTCTACAGGTTCGCATAGGTTTCATTTTTAGTTTACATGAGTTCAGCGTACAGTGTGTAAAACAATTAACTTCCATTCATTAACAACGATAACTTCAACTAAAACAAAAATCCTCTAATGTAGTTTGTAAGTAATACATATCTCTTATTTATTTACAAAGTCGGGGAAGGGCAGGGGGGACATTGTGGTTGCCCGAAAACAAGGGGGAATGCGATAGGAACTTCCAGGTCCTACCACCGACTACTGCTCGAGGACGGTCACCTCGATTGGCGGAATGAATTTCCATGCGTGCTGCTGACTCTCGTGGTAGCTGGCGAAGTTTTGGTATACTGGTTGATCTACGCCATCCACTGCAGATGGCGCTGGAGCATGGGGTTTAACTTGAGCGGGTAGGGAGCGGCATTGAATGTTTGTTTTGTATATGCCGGGTGTGAAGAAAATTACGGTGCACTCGTGATGAACTTCTTCGTTCTTCTGCAGCAAGGGAATTGATACTCTGTAGGCAAACGAGTCAATTAAAGTGCGAAATATTGGGATTTAAGGAAACTTACTGATTAGGACCGGACATAGCCACATCCAGGTTGTAGTTCTCAACGCCGTTTTTATAGTCTTGATAAAATTGTATTGTCAGTGCAAGGTGCTTGAGAGGTGTCAGCGATTGATTGCATACAGTCACGCTTAAGGTAACACTGTGACCAGCTGTGCACACAACTTCCGATTGCGGCTGCACCGGAGTGTTTTGAATTGCCACAGCTGCAAATGAACAGAAATTAGTTTGTGGATCTGCTTGACTTGTTGGCATACTCACTCCATTGCAGGGGTGCCACTGTTGTAAGGTCAATCATGGCGGGTGTTAGGACTATCCCCTTCAGCGACGCTATGCCTTGGATTTCTGTTCCGGTAAGGAGCCAGCTTATGCTCACACGTTCGGCAATGTGGTCTGAACATAATTTGCTTATCACATCACTATACGACGGCTGTGCATTCATGGACATTTGAGCTGAAAGGAGAAACCAAATGTACACCGTCCTACGGATAGATTCATCTTCAATAAGCACCTGCGTCATGGGCAGTCTCGTCAGTTCTGCACAAACTCTCCAGGGAACATCTGTCGACCGGTATAGGAACTCTGCAGCTCTCCTTGGCCTCGATTAGGATGTTTTTGTTGTTAGTGTAGTTGAGCGACATCTCTTGAGCAGTCAAATTCGATACATCCAGCACGAGATAAAACTGAGATGGTCTGCAAAAAATCGGAAATTGAAGGAGAAATGCAGGAAATCTTGGATAAACTCACATCTCAGCAGGCAGGACATCCCAGCTGGTGATTTGAGCACTAGGCAGAAGCTCCACATTGAAGGATATACCACACTGGCGACAATATCCCTCTCGCATAGCTTCTCCCCCTGAGTACTTCATGCGGAATTGGGCTTCGACGTGTTGGCCAATGGTGCTATTGGACGGTTGTGGAAGGCTGAGTGCTGCTAGCGAGGACTGACCTCCAGAATGAGAGGAACGAAAACTTGATGAGTAAATATCGTTTCGCCTTCCCACTATTGTATGGTGCTGCGGTGTCGGTGAACTGACTCGACTCGGCAAACTGGCATGGCCCGATGACAACGTGGAATAGCCCAGGCTTTGTGGTCCATCGTTATGTCCACCGACAAACGTGGTGCCTCCGGAATGAACCGACGCCGCACGGCCACTTACCGCCGGACAAATGAAATCCGCGTCGCCAAATATCCGCACGGGAAAGTCAATTGTGCTCTTGGGCGGTATTGGGAGCTTCGATTGTAGCTCGGCCTCGTCTATATGAAAAATCCTCGCCTGCGCGTCCTGGTCCACATTAGAACTGACAGTGACTTCAAGATGCTCCACTGGCAGCGGACTGTCGTTAATTATTGTGATAGTGCAGATCGACGTTTCGCCATTGTAGAGCGTAAGACTAGCCGAAGTTATGACTGTTTCTGAATTAGCTAGAGTGCAAAAGGTCGCCGTCTGCGGTAGCGAAGTTTTCACGCTTATTCGGGGCAGGGCCGGGATAACTTCTATGAGGTAGTTTTGAGGGAAATTCCGGTTACGCATGTGCTTCAGTCGGCAATTTGACTTTACACCCAGCGTATGGGTGCTGTACCCTTGAATCTCCAATTGTCCTACCTCAATCGGTGTTCCGTGCAGAGTGATTGGCGTCGGGACATACGGCTGCAGTTTAACTGTCTCAGGCAACGCCTCGAACACAATGCCATTGGTCAGAAGCCGCATATCACAGACCTGCAGCTCGAATGGAAGTGGATTCCGCACCTTGATTGTGACCTCGGACAGGTCATTTTGCACCCAGAAGAATGCTGAAAAAGGAAGCGATTGAAATTGTGTTCAAATAAAAAGTTAATCGAACTTACAAATTTTGTTCTTGTCCTTTTTCTTCTCTCGTCTGTCTATCGAACTGAAATGTATGGGCGTGAAGAGGAACGGACCACTATCGGCTTTGACCACTTTGATTTGTTGCGGTCGCAAGTGCGAGGGAAGGTCCTTAAGTGTCAACTCCAAGCAGTAGGGGATGTCTGTCAGGTTCGCCGGCGGAATGACAGTGCCGTTCTCCAGCACTAGGGGAACCGGCGATCCCTCACACTGTGAGCTTAGAGTCTGAAAGAAAATTAAAAAAAACCTTCTTTAGATCACGCGTGTTGAGTGAATTCCTGGTACGTACTTGCAGGTCCTGTGCCATCTTACTTTGCTCGGCAGGTGTCATGTTGTCCCATTGTGTCTGAAGCAGGAACGTCATATGACGCGTTGCCAAGGCTGGATGTCCCAAGCGTCGGGCGGCGGTAATTAACGACTGCAGTTGCTCAATTTGCAATGTAGGCCAACCAGCATTATTTTCAATCACTTCCAGAGGATCCAAAGAGAGCAGATATCCCGGGAAGCTTTCGAGGATCAGTCGATAGTTTTGCGCCCAGTCGGGATTTTGGTTTCCAGCCACATGCTTCCAAGCGGCCATTCGTTGAAAGAACGCCGCCTTTCTGCGGAAGCCGATTCGTTGATACAAGTCGGTTATCACTTCAAACCTTTTCACCCGATCCTGGTCGCTCATGTTCAGATTTATTGAGAGGATGTTTTGCAGAAACATTGTGACATCTAAATTTTTCTCCTGCTCGATGAATATACGAGCGGCTTTAAGGGCAGCCTCGGTTTCGATTATTGCCGCATGTCTGTACTTGCTGTAGTTGATGATGGCGTTACTGTAGTACTTGGAAATCTCCTCAGGTTTGAGGATATGCATCGGCAAGTCATTGCGACTCGCCGCCATTGAGACCGACGAAGAGAGCGACGACGAGTTCGACGAAGATGTGGTTAGAATCGACGACACAGATGACGTCGACGACGAGTTTGAGGCGATTTGAGGTGAATCGTTTGGCATTTGATTTTCAACTGCAACCTTCTTTGTCAAGTCACTGGCACGCCACTTCTCTGGTGTTGATTTCAACTGTGAAGTACCTTCCTGAAGGCTCGCGTTTCGATGCAGCGTTTCGACTTCACGCATCTGAGGGTAGAGAATAATTGCGGAGGCCGCGCACAAACCCTCCTCCGAAGCACCAACCCACAGTGCATCGCCTATGGCACGTAAACTTTCGCAAGCAGTATGATATAGACTCAGAGCCTCGCCGACCAAACCTGCCTGCAGGGTCAGGTCGGCTAAATTCTTTTTCACACGCCCAGCACAGCGTTTCCGGTTGTTTCGTGATTCCATGTCCAAACCAACGAAATCCTTTTTCTCAAATGGGGCGAGGAGCAATTGCGATTTCTCCAGTGATCTGTCCGCACGCTTCGCTTCGAGCACCCAAAACAGCGCCTTCGCGAACTCGTCAATGTGATACTCCAAGTCAAGGCACGGATCATTTTCGTGATATGAAACAACGCGACTTTTGAAGCTCATTGGCATCGTGAACTCTTCCTGGACATGCTTTCCTGTGGTTTTGTCCACCTCTCCGCGTTTGTTGCTGTCCACTGGCCCAAAAAGAATCGTTCGAGATTCATAAAGTGTTGTCTTATAACCCGCCTTTATCAACTCATGCTGTCGACAGAGTTCGTCCAACTCGACTTGCTTTTCGAATTTTCCAATCGTTATCAGCCCCAGTAAACGCCTGTGCGTTTGAAAATCTCCCCAATCATTGTTCTCAACCGGATGGTCATGAATATATCGCAACCAAATGTCACGCACCACACCAGTTGAATCTGAAAATCAACAAAAATAAATTTGTTTTCTGTCCACGCAATATTGGCGAATAATTGTAATCAGAACATTTTTAAAATCAATAACAACTGTCTTTTTGCGAACTCCTGTGCACTTCCTATTGCATCTGAGTCACAGCAGTACATCAACATTTGCACTCCCAAAGAATATAAACTAATTGACCTACAACCCGCTCTGATTGCAATCTTCAAGTCAGCGTCGCCGTTTTTCCTTTGCATTAGAGACATAACACATACCTGGAATCTTAACGTTATTCACCTTCCTCACACGATCGAATATTTTTTGCAATGAACGAGGCTTTGCATCCCCGATACCACGCAACAACACAAGCAGACAGCCGTGATGATAAGCGCACTGCTCGTAGTCCGGACGAGACATTACAACCTCCCCGGATCCATGCGACAACATATAACTAACTGTAGATCTCATTGACAGGGCTCCACTGTTCCAGTTTCATTTATTTGCTTTCGACAGAGCTGTTCACTATATTTACTAATTAACAATTTATTCCTCTGTTGTGCAAAGAGAAATGCAAAAAAAAATCTTCTTGATACAACTTTGGTTTCTGTAGAACACTGATAGCAAGCAATTAGACGCCCATTTATATTTCGTGTGTTTTGTGATCAAAGTTTACGAAGAAGTTTGAAAAGACTGGCAATTGTTGGAAAGAAAAGTTAACATTTCGTGTCTGTTACTTGTAGATATTATGAAAGAAAAACGCGTTCAATTAAATTTTCACTGCGACTACAAATTAGGAAACAAAACACGAAGATGGATTTTCTTTTTTTTTTGCTGTTCCACGACTTTTGACACAACACACAACTGTCAAATAAGACAAGTAACGATTTGTTTTGCTGTTGTGTATGCATTGATGAGTTGGTGTAATGAGTGAAGTCATCTACTACTTGTTGCCTTCGTGTAAAAATATGCACTGAGATATGTAGTAGATTTTCTTCTTCTTCATTCTAATAAGTCGTTATTTCATGATTGGGCGACAATTGAATTCAGAATGATGCCAACAAAACTGCAATCGTTTTGCTAAAAATTCTGCTTGAAATTAAATCAAACTTAATTTGAAGTTTCGAGGAATATTTAAGATTGAAGAAAGTTTATTGGCCTTGGAAGGTGGTTACTCCTTGACAATTAATTTTTGATTTGCCTTCTATTTGAAAATAAAGGTTTTGTGTGTGCTAAAATTTCTTGTAAGATGTTAATATATTCTCAATGTATTCATCTTTAATGGAAACTGTCTTTCTTTCGTTGAAAGTGTTATAATAGCGCAACAACATAATCAGCCCGTTAAATAATCGGTCCAAATTCTTAGCAAAATCAGTTCGACCAACACACTGAGCTGATATTTTAATAGAATCACTTGTCATACATAAATACTTATTTCGCATACAGAAAAGTATATTTATTCTGCTCCCAAAATGATTGGTAGATAAAAAATAAAATGAATATAATTACACAATATATCACAAGTAAACAAAACAATACTCTAGTCAGGTTCTACAAAATTTCTGCGAAAAAGTGTTCACAAGACACTTATCCACACAACCAATCACACATTGCATGAAACTCAGTTGTTCCTCTGTCAAAATTAAATTTCTCTTTCACCATTCAATTGCCTCGTGAAGGAATAGACAATTATCACTTGAAGCCGATGCAATTATTCGTTCTGAGGGATGGAAGTCTACGTCGTTTATGGTTGCACTATGCCCTGGAAGATCGTCTATCTTTATCCCTTTCACTACACTGAACACAGAAACCTCTTCATCAGCTGACCCAGCTGAAATCTTTAAGAAACACATTTTAGCTACCATTAAGCCATTAAGCCATTGATGAACAACTTACTTTTGTTCCGTCTGGGGACCAAGCACACCTTAGCAGATTTCCATTCACAAAATGCTGATTCGATGGCAACACCTTAACGCATCGTTCACCTACGTGCGTCGGTCGAATGTTCCAAATACGGAGCGTGTTGTCTATCGAATGAGACAAAAGAAAATTCCCGCAGGGTGACAATGCAAGACCGCTTACTGCATCTTTGTGTCCTTCCAGCTGTAAGACTACTTCACCCGTTCGAATATCCCAAATTTTGATTGCATCACCAAGACTGCCCGTGAAAATGTGATCGCCCTGATCATTGAAGCATGCTGATATCAAATTGCAATCATTTTCGAATGTCATGGCGTTGACTTGCAGACGTACGTCCCATAGACGTAAGGTTGCATCATCGCCTCCAGAACAGAGAATCGGTAGTCCATTCCTTGGGCACTGCATTGTGTTCACACAACCGACATGCCCCTTCAGCTTCATTGTTCGAGTACCAGTAAATGTGTCCCATATGCCTAGGGTTTGATCTGAACTGCAACTGTAAACTTTTTCGCCATCCGCCGAGAAATGTGCCTCCATCACAGCACACCAATGACCCCTCATTATCATTACGCATCCATTTTTTTCAAAAACACTGCAAATGTCTAAAAAAGAAACTGCTTGTTGTAGATTCAGAGATTCACTTATGTAGATAATGCCTGAGCTCTTACGAATTTCAGGTCTAATTCCAGCGGATAAAAGAAGCTCGCCTTTCGGATGAAACTCGCACGTGAAGATCTCCCCAGTGTGGTCCTCTAATCGTTCTATTGGGGCGTTGAGTTTAGTTGAACGAGATACTCCTTTGTTGGAGAGCACCTGTCCAACGCAGTCATAAATGACGCGCCTGTACGGTTTTATTATGCCGGGAGCGTCTGCAACATGGGATGGACTATCCATTTCTTTTTCTTTGTTCTTAAAATTTGGCTATTCACGGGGCACAGAAATGAAAAGCTCAACCGGCGTTGTTGACAGAGGAACGAACTTTGATGAAAGGCGCAGACAATGGTTACTCAAGGAAATGCTGTCTTATTCGCATACAGTTAGTCTTACTGTTCTCGAGGAATGAAATACGTATTCATGTTAATGTTGATTTAGAGAATTTCATAATGTTAACAGTGTCGCCAAGAAGTTTGTATACATCTCGTTCACGTTGGTTGTAATTGTTGAATTCCGGCTAAAAGACGCTGTTAATGAAAATGCTCAAAGGGTAAATTTTAGAACACATGTCGGTGAAAACTTGCACGTATGTATGCATGCAAACAAATGTGCATTAAATTTTAATCCTCTTTGGTCTTGGGAAACAAAATTGTTACAATTTTAATTAAATTTAATTTCATTTTCTATGTTTTTTATGTTTTATTACCGCTTTCCGTTACCGGCGACGAGGTAGGTCATATCTTGCCAAGCACGTTTATTAAGACCCGACAAGGTTTCGGAATCGAGTCTTCTTATGCAGACTTGCGCTGGAAAGTGAAAAACTCGATCGACAACATAGCAGACACTCCTTAGCCATTTGTGATACCGCTAGACTTTATGTTGAGAGGATGAAAACCGACGTTATCATTTAGCTAGAAGAAAATATCCTTTCAATTTGGTCTAAGTAATGATGGGACTACGTATGTCATATTGATTGATTGTTTCTGTAGGGGTTGTAACAACAAAGAATTCCTCAACAACATGATTGTCCCAATCTAGATCTAATGAGACAGAAAACTTTGAGAGAATTCCACTTTCATGAAAGTGCAAGTAAGCGGAGATGATTGAAATTGAATCGCTTGGGACTGAATTGACATCATCATAGTCAACATTAATGCATTAACAGCTGTGTACGGGAGATCATGTAAGGTGGAAGTGATTTAGAACTTTCTTTAAGGCACGACAATGAGTTGATTTGAGCATGCGAGTAAGTGACAGCCAGTTAGGGGTACAACCAATGTTTTCCTTTTTTTTTTGAAAAAGAAACATGATTTTTTAATCAAGCTTGACAAGGATAACATTCTCTGAATATTACAATAAAAAAATAAAAACAAATAAATAAAAATAGACCATTAGTAATGTTGCGAATGTTTTTGATTTTCTAAGGATTTATTGAGTCAGTAATGTGCGGGAGTCATCACCAGTACGTAATCCTGGATCTTATCATTGACAACAAACTTCGTTGCGTTCAATAACCGTTGTCTATTGGATGTTTATTTTAGTAGTAAGGCCAATTCTCATCTATGGAGTCTCTGTTTGGTGGACAGCTCTTGACAAAATTGTAGACTGCATGTGCAAAGATCGGCCTTCCTATGCAGGCATCACTATTCGCTAAGAAGTGCTCTAACCGCCTCCTCTAGGGTTAGTAAGCAGACTGGTGGCGGTCTGCACAACAATTCAACCACAGTCACTTCTCAGGTGGATATTTTCCCACTTAAATCACTATAAAATTCTTCCCCGTGGAAAGTGATCTTACATGAGTCAAACTCATCTTCGAGAAGAATTTCTTAACTAGCATACACTCTATGGCTTGTTGGGAATCCGACTCACTTTCACTGGACGAGGGCGTTGGGATTGGAATGCACTCTATGGACCCCTGTCCTTTCCTTCAATCTCCCAATGTATTGTAATCTATTTCAGGCTGAAACGATGGCAAATAAGAAGGCACCCTCCTGGTTAAAGAAGAGTGTAATATCAAAAAGTCGTATTGTAACTAATACTTATGGCCGGGCAACTATCAAGTCCCTGGGTAACCGTATCTTTAGAAACAAAACATCCCTCACATTTCGGGAATTGCAAAGCCGATGAACATGCCAGAAGCGGCACCAATTCGTTGCTTACCCATACGGGATTACTTCCTATCATGTTACAAACTTCAACCAAACATACAGCTGGTCGCAATTAATAAAGAAATTAATCAAGTACGAGTTAGGGAGTCACACGTTTTCCGCCTTTAACTCTGTAGCGGAACTTCACAACCAAAAGAACTTCAAGTTAATTTCAGCAAATCTTTCGATTCAATTTACAATTGTGGCCCATCTTTATGTGAACGCTACGTTCCCCACAATGATGTCTCAATTTAATATGTTGGTATATATAATTCTAGTGGTCGCCGTGGCGTAGTGGGTAAGTGCGTCGACCCACACGCCGAAGGGTAGGTTCGATTCCCCGACAGAGAACCTCGAATTTTTCACGGCACCACCTCATTCGAGTTGCTAACAACACTCAAAAAGTACCAATTGTCTATGAAAAGCTTCTCAAATCTCACCGTTTGGAACCGCCTTCGTTTTTTTTGGAAAAGAAACCTTTATAAAGACCGTAAATTGTCCGAATGCACAAGCTAGAGTTTGGGTTAAGATCCTTGTTGCGCGTTGCATCGCAATCGGTCTAATCGGGCCAATGTGTTTGATTGCAGCTATTTCTGTCTACTTAGCCACCCATGTATGTTGTAATTTCCAAATTAGAAACTTTCCCTGAGTACAAACGCACTTATCAAAATTAATAAGATTATTCTTTTTCTAATTCACGGTCGTTTATTTCCTTCGAGCTCAATATCCACTGCCAACTAGGGGTACAAAAATAATTCCGTTGTCGAATTTCGCGTCCTCAATACACACCAGTCAGCGTCACAAAGATGTACGAGTATCAACCGATCAATAAATTATCGATCAATGTGCATTTAAGGAACTTACACAAAATGTGTTGTTTTTTTGGACTAGTCAATTTTACATTTAATCCATTGCGAAATAAATTTGAGATTTCCAAACGCTTGTCAATGGTCTCGGCAGTTGTGTACACAGTATTCGCGTGCATTTCCGGAGTTATAACTCTTTCATTTGCAATATTTATCATCCTTATTTACGTTAATGTTGTCAAGGTTGAACTGAATATAAGTGGCATTGCCGCACAGGAAATAATGCTGCAGGAATCTGAAATATATTGTCAAATGATTGCCGCGCTCTTGCTCGGGTTCAATTTCAAAAAACTTAGATCAAAGATTGTGCAGACAACGAACAGAATCTTTTCTATTTTCCAGAACATTGAAGCGAACACTGTGATTTACATGAAATCTAGCTTTGAAAAGATCTTACTCATCCGGCTAGGGCTTATGGGTGTTATAATGATTTGCAAAGTAATATACACGGCTTCCTCGTTGCTTCTGTACATTTATATGATGGCCACAGCACAGTCTTATATTCGCATTATAACTTCGCTGTATTTGATAACTTTGACTTGCTTGCTTTGCTACGTACAAATTACATGTACGCTCATGCATTTGGCCCATGTTTACTCGCAGGTTGCATTGCTATGCATGTATTCGAAGCTGAAAACAATTTTGGCACTTTACAGTTCGCGTGCAATTCGCTGCGAATTGAAGAGGGTCATTCGGAAATCTTTAATAGCCTCCCTTAAGATACATTCCATTAAAAAAGATTTAGATGCTTTCTTCGCAGTTTCATACTTCATAAGCTACTTGAGAGCGTTTATGCAAATATATAATTTGTATGAAGTGCTCAAGGCAATTATATACACAGACACAAGTCTTGACGACATTGAAATCTACTGCATAATTGCTTACAATTTTCCGCTGTTTCTGGCACAGTGGTTCGACATATATCTGATCGGTCGATTGTCAGATATGTTGGTGCAGTCGCATAAGAGGTTCGAGGACTTCACCTTAAGTATAATTATTGCTCATGAGTTATTTATGGATAAGTACCTAATGCAAAAGGTTAGTTTGTTTATTTCGCATCCGAAATGTTCACTTTTTGAATTTGGCGCGTAGGTGGAGACAGAGCTGTTTCAAGCACACATTGACGGGCTAGATACTCGGATCTATGGATTGGAAAAAATTGATCAGCAATTCGCCTTCGAGTACTTGATGAATCTTATTATTGCCTTCGTGTTAACTTTCCTGCAGTTTTACGCTGGTGAGAAGTTCTATAAGCTGGTGAATACGGTTCCGATAAATGTTACGGATACACTTGAGTAAACTAAATTAAGAACTCTGATGATTGTCTATGCTTGATATTTAATCCGTGTCGTAAAATGTTTAACAATCAGCAAGAATAGGTTGGTAATGCAGAACATGAGAGTGTATGTTACAACAATATTTACGTTTGTTAAATTTACCCTTATAAATAAAGTTAATACGAAAAAGATACGATTTAATGTGTTCAAACTTTTTTTTCGATAACTTATTACTTATTACTCTTTCCACCATGAACAAGATAAAATAGATTCACATGCGCTTAGTGCTAGTCACTTTTGCAGGCAATGGGTGTCCTGGCCTTGGTCGTCGCTTTACATTGGTTCATAATACAAAGACTGTTGAAATGGAAAACCAGATGGTGTTACGAGGAGGCTGTATCTTAATTTGATTTGTGCATTTTTAGGGAAATTGTCGGCATCTTACCAAATGCTTTTCGACAAGGGTGTGCCATTTTAAATGTGATCTCATTATGATGCTCTCATAAAAACCCTGGTCCTTTGCTATGTCCGGACTATATGGTGGATGCATAAGAACCGCCGAAAGTCTTATTGTTGCCAGTACAAGCTCGAAACTAGAATTTGCGTGTAGGAGATGCTTCCCTGTCAATCCCGCCAAACACAGGTTATAACTTTCCTGGCAGTCAATCCTGGCTTGGACTACTTTTGAGAAGGCTGACCGTCATTCGACCATGAACTTTTCGCTTGATGCTGTCATGAGTAATCCGTTTCGTGTCAACAATTATTATCGGTTTCAAAAATGGATTGATTTTATTGTGATTCAGATACAAACTCTTTCCATGAGATTCTTCTGTGTTAACCCGTGTGGCACCCATACATTGAGGCCTTTGCATCCGGCCTTATTTAAATGGTTTCGAAGGGTTTATTGTTCAATGTTCAGCGGCTGTGCAATCGACTTCAACGATTTCCATAATTGTATGAACATTTTTGACAGTTGGCCGGCGTGTGTTTCATCTTTAACCTCAAAATTGCCGTTATGAAATTGAAGAAACCGAAATTGCGCATTGTTGGCTTTATCAAGAAAAACTGTACAATCCAATATATTTTCTCCTTGCAATCATTAATTTTTGATACTAGAGTAATCGAAACTAAATCAGTACCTGTAACTAAAATTGTTAAAGATTCAGTTTGTTTTATTGTGCCAAAAATCTATCCAGGATCAGATCATTATAAAATACGACAAATAATAGAAAATGTAAAATCAAACAGATCTTGTGGTACAGCAGATTTTCGTCTGAACACTCAGTTTAGAAATAAACGAATTTTATGTTAAATAAAAAATATCGTATTACAGACACAAAGCAAACAAGCCGACAGAAAACAATCTGCTAAAAAAAATACATTAAACATTCATAAAAGTTGTTTGGTTAATTTGAATCTGGATGTTGTTGCTAATTGGCGCATAGACTTCTTCTCCAGCATAGTATTGTAAGAATGTTATGACATAAGCAATAATAAAACCCATCAAATAGTCAAATGAAAACTGCTGATCGACTTTGTCCAACCAAAATGTCTCTGTGCACACGCTGAAAATTTTCGTTTGAAGTAGTGATAGGTCCATCTGCAAGAAGTTGCATCAGTCAGAAGATTGATCAATTTGGTACAACACTTACATATCGATTTAAGGATTTTCTCTTAAATAGCTTTTGTACAACAATAATTTTCAGCATAAGTCTCTGGAAGTGGTCTTCCGCTTCCACCAGCATGTCTGATAACCGGCCAAGTAAGTACATGTCAAACCAAAGTCCCAAAAATATTGGAAAATTTAAAGCAAGCGTCGCATAGATTTCCTTTTGGTAAAGCAGAACCTTTAGTACTTCGTACAAATTGAATATCTGTGCAAATGCCTTCAAATAGCTCACAAAATACGTTGCCATGAAAAATTCGTCCAAGCACTTTTTGATACGATTTACTTGAAATGAAATCTTTAAGTATTTTCGAAGAATTTTCGCCAACAAACCCCGGTCCGTGCACGTTTTCCACGTGAGCAGGTAATCATTCATTTGCAAATAGACACATATCAACACCAATTGTGAATACACGTGGCTCAAAAACAGAAGTACGGTAACAATGTGTACATAAAACAAATGTAGAATGATCGCGTTGATTCTTAAAAAATCTAAAAAATTCTCAGAATGAGGTTCAGGCGAAAGTACCCTACAAGTAATCATAATGAACACACAGGTCACGTAGACGAATTGAATCACACATAAGATGACTGTGAGACAGACTTTAAAGAGCAAATCGTTTTGAAATCGAATGTCATAATAAATCATATCATCCGCTTGCGGATTAATCTTCTGAAAGATGGATAAAATTTGATTAATAACTGGCAGAACTAAAAATCGAAATTTTCTGAAGTTTATCCCAAGGAAATATCCAGCAGATACATGAGAAAAGACATATAGATAAAAAAGGAAAGAGTCTTGTGTCTGAATGGCGCTGGCGACAATTTTAATGCACTTAATATTTGTGTAATAGAAGACCCCTTCAATTATGTTGAGGAAAAAATAAATTCCACATGTTAACGTCATCAAAATATTCACAATCGAAGAAATCAACGATAAACCCTTTGAAGTTTCGAATTTTGATTTGGCCGGATTAAATCTGAAGTGTACCAATCCGAAGTAGAAGCACAGTTTGTACAATTTTTGTAAATCAGTTTTAAACGACACCTTTGTCGGTGGCTGATACATTTTGGTAAAGCGACACGTTTTAACTAAACTCAGGAAATTGCATAAATGACGTGCCAATGAAATGTCAATTTCCGTTTACGTTATAAATTGAATACGATTTGTGCATAATTTTGCCGTCAAGAACAATTACAAACTAATGTAATGAGTTTGTCGACGCACTTTCATACAACACATGCAGGGTTCTTTTGTAAGTCAATCAATTGGATGATTGGAAATGAAAGCCATTTGTTAATTGTTTCTATTGAACGTGTTTTAATAACTCAGCCCTGTAAAATCACCCTTCCTACTTAAATCACTGCCTTATAAAGTTAAACGCATGCAAGACGTATTCAATTGATCTCATATTTAAATAACTACAAATCAACAAAGAATCCAATGTCTTTTCGGAAAAAAACAAAAGCCATACAAAGCTGACGTTGGTTGTTGCTCATGATTTCAGCAATTACCATGTCAATTATGCATCGTAAGCTCATCACATTTACCTGCTATAGTTCCCAGCCATTAATATCCCCTCGACAGAAAATTACTTTCAATCTACCATATAATGCACGGATACGGAAGTAGAAAGCATTTTCATACTCGAATTCAATCTACATCCATTCGGGTTACGAGAATGAGTTCAAAAATTTCGATTGATTTTGAAAATCTTGTACAAAATGTCCTGCCAGTTCGGACTAAACAATTTTACTTTTTACCCGTTGAAGAATAAATTTGAAATTTCCAAATATTTGTCAATTATCTCAACATTTGTGTACACTTTATTCACATGCTTTTTTGGAGCCCTAACCTTTTTCTGTGTACTAATGTCCATCCTCTATTACACTAGTGCTCTCGAATTTAAATTCGAGTTAAGTGCCATTGAAACACAGGACATTTTGTTACGCGAATCGGAAAGCTATTGCCAAATGATTGCTGGCTTCCAGCTGGGCGTGAATTCTGGAAAATTAAAATCGATTCTTCTACCAAACATTAATAAACTTTTTTCTATTTTACAAAAAATTCAAACCCAGCCGGAAAGTATGATTTACATAAACAAACAATTTCAAACAATATTAACCCTCAAAATATATTCCACGGTTATCCTGTTAATATATAAGCTGTTGTACATGCTAGTGATGATAGTTCTTTTCATTTACGTCTTCGAAACAGAAATAAGAACATCCTCTATACGGATTGTATGTTTAGTGTTCTTGATTATTTTATACACAGTACTCGTCTATGGAAATCTCGCTGTTACACTTATGCACTTGTACTCTCAATTGATCCTGCTATGTATCTAGAAGTTGAATGACTCTTTACAAGTTGACAGTTCACATGGGAGTCACTGGCAGTTGAAGAAAATCATACGAAGGTTTTTGAAAATATCTTTCAAACTGCACTGCATCAAAAGAGATTTGAACGATTTCTTTACTGTGTCCTATTTAATAAGCTACTTAAGGGCCTTTGTGCAGGTGCAGAATCTGTATGAAGTGCTTAAAGCGATATTCTACAATAGCAATGGTATTACCAAGGACGAAATGTACGGCAAAGTTTGTTTGAACTTACCAATGTTTCTGGCACTTTGGTTCGACATATACATACCTGATTGGTCGACTGTCGTATATGCTTGTGAACAAACATGAGCAATTTCAAAACCGCATGCTTAGTACAGTCATTGCTCAGAGGTTAATTACGGAGGAATATTTGGAACAAAAGGTTAATTTGAATTAAAGAAATTATAGTGCCAAGATAACATACAAAATGTATTTATTTTATTGTTGTTTTTGTAGCTGGAATTGGAACTGTTTCGAAATAATATATACGGCATGGACACACTTATCATGGATTGAACAAAGCTGATCAACGGTTTGCTTTTGATTACACGATTAATATTATAATGGCTTTTGTAATAACATGTTTGCAGGAAATAAAAATGAGGAAATAAAAATGTTATTGCATTTTTTCAAGGAATACATTTCAAATGTCTTACATGGAAATCAATTTTAGCTTAAGAGCTTTTAAGGAGGTCTGTCCGAAAATATAGACTATAATAGTTTAGACTCTCTTACTTCTAATATATTGTCTTAGTCTCTTTTTACTTTGTTTCAAAAAATTGTTCATATAAATTCTGCTTCTATTTATTGTATAGACTGTATTTTATTGTAAAATTATATTTTTTTTTGTTAAATACCCCACTTAATTTTTAATTTAATGTATTGTTCCTTTTAAAGTGGCATCCAACACTATTTGAAACTTTTTGTACAAATACCGAATGTCACCAAATTTTCAAAAATAAAAAAAAAAAAAAAAAAAAAAAAAAAAATCCACATAGTAGATAATTGTCGATCTTTCTTCTGCCGTTCGGTATTTATGAAAATCAGAAAAAAAACAATAAATTTAGTAAGCTGCGAGATAAAAACATTTTTCAAGAGTTGTGCGTTTTAAGCAAGCGAACTTTGGGTGGCACCACAGCCCACAAGGGGCTAAGGCCAAGCTTTTTTTGAAACTTTTTCGGCAATAAACTATAGATTCTCTCTACTCATGAAAATACAAAGACACCCACAACAGGAGCAATTACTGAAAGCAGCTAGGTTTTAGTTCTTAGGTGATTGTAGTGCTTACCAATCTATATAATATACATATGTATATACATTCACACGAGCTTACGCAATTAGCGTACTTTTTTCACCCATTAACTTAATCTGACAGGAAATTACATTTAATATCCCAATGCAAGAATACGGAATCACGTAACACATAACTACTTCCTCAATCTAATTTCCTGAGTTCAATACTGCAAGCACTACGACGATGTATAAGCTGCCGGAAAAAGTACCTATTGATGAGCATTTAATTTTACTATATAAAGTGTGTTGTTATTCTGGTTTAATTCATTTTACATACAACCCCGCCAGAAATAGATTCGAGGTTTCAAGACGTCCATCAATTGTCTCAGCACTTGTGTACATTCTTTTCGTCGGCCTTTTTGGAGCTTTCTTATTATTTTTTATACTAACGGTGATTTTTAGCTACACGAATGTGTTTGACTTTAAATTTGAACTAAGTGCCATCAAAACACAGGAAGACTCACTTGAAAATGCGGAAATTGTTAGCCGAGCGATTGCGGGAATGTTGCTCGGAGTGAACTTCAGGAGATTAAAATGCATGATTTTGCCAATCTTAAACAAAATACACGGTATTTTGCAAAGCATTGAATCTGTACCAGAAACAGTGATTTACATTGAAGACGGATTTCAAAATGCTCTATATTTTAAGCTTTGTCTCACGGCTATTGCGGAGGGACCAAAAATGGTGTTAGGATTTGCCGTGATACTTTTTTGCACTGTCACCATGATCATGTCGCAGTACACTTCACGGATTTTGGGTTCAATATGTTTGACCTGCTTATTTTTTCCGATATCTTACCTAAGTCTAGCTATAACGCTTATGAACTTGGGCCATGTTTATTCGCAATTGGCGTTGCTATGCATCTATTCTCAGCTGATTGAGGTTTTGAGATTTTCCAGTTTGCATCCAAACCACTGTGAGGTTAGGAACATCATTCGGAAGTCGTTCAAAGTATCTTTTAAGATACACTCAATTAAAAGGGATTTAAATATTTTCTTTACTGTTTCCTACTTGATTTGCTATTTGAGGGCATTCGCACAAGTTCAAAATTTGTACACGGTGCTTAAAGTAATCTTTTATAACAGAGAAAGTTTGCAACACAGCAAAACGATGTGCATGATTGTGTTAAATTTTTCAATATTTTTGGCATTTTGGTGGGATATCTATTTGATTGGCAGATTATCAGACATGCTGGTAGAGGCGAACAAAAAGTTTCAGAGCCTCATGCTGAGCATAATTGTTGCTGAGAAGTTATTCACTAAGAAATATTTCGAGCGACAGGTAAATTTCTTATTTTCTAACTTAAACGAATCTGATTGATAATTGTTTTTTTTATGAATCCAATATGAAGATGGATCTGGAATTGCTTCGGACTCACGTCTACGGCTTGGATTCAATGGTTGTTGGGTTGAATAAAATTGATCAGCGTTTTGCTTTTGATTATTTGATTAATCTTATTATTGCTTTTGTTATCACATGTCTGCAATTCTATGCTGGTGAGGAGTTCTATAAAAAGAATATGGCAGATCGAGGTTCCACCGATTCTCCGAACTATATTATTAAGCACTGAATGCATTTGTTTAGATCGGAAGTAAGTTATAATCCTGCGCAAATTGATACAAATTGAATTGAATTTTATCCGTGCTGATCAAATTAAGCTTGGAGAAGCACTTTTAGAACTTCAAATCAAATTCAACTTACCGAAACTTCTAATTAAGAAAATGAAAACTGAAGATTTTTAAATCCAAATATTGGGGAATTTCGAATTAAAATTCGAGTCAAATAAGTTCCACTGTGTTGATTTTCGAGTCTGCGCTATTTATTTTAAGAAATTTGTTATATTTTTAAAAATCACATCTGTAATCCTTATAGTCACATTTTCGTAAGGCAAAATTTGCTTATAACTGGTTTATGTATGCGTATTTTGTCTTAAATTATGTTTCGATTGTTACAATAAAACTTAACTTCACATGCATACATACAGGATAACAGCGGAAAAATTTGATTTTGGAAAAAATGGAGATTTCACAGCCTATATATAACCTACTGCAACTTTTTTTAATCCTCTGGAAAATACGTTTTTATCGCACGAGGCCAAATCTGAAGAATACGGTGGATGAAGTAAAAGTTCGTAGCCAAATTTAACTAATACAGCCAAAGCGGTGGCGTGAGTCGGTGTGTTGTCCTTGTGTATGTGTCTTCACTAAATGCATAGTAGAGCCAAATGAATATTTTGCCCGTCTCTAGACAGTGGATCACATTTTGTCCCAGAAAACAGTTGCGATCACCGATAGGGCAGTTTTCGACTTCTTCAGAGCCCGTAAAGTTCACTCTTTCGATTGTTTTCTGATTTGCTCTTTGCTGACTGATGTGCACCAGCGGATAATGCTTCGTCTATGGTTACAAAACAGGCTTAAACAACCTCAAACCTATGAAGAAGTCTCGACGTTGTTGTCAGACAGTTTTTTCAATGATTGTTTAATTGCACATTTTATATTTTACTGGATCATGTATGCGTATTGGACTGAATTGTATCAATAAAATGTGTCTGCATATAAGGTGCATCGTAGAATGGAAGAAAATACGGAAAATAAATCAAAAAAATAAATAAACAAATATAAAATGAGTTATAAGATCAAATGTTTTGATTATATTGTACTATACTGTGTAGTACGAGGTCGTTGGAACTTAATTTTCTTAGAGCCGACCGACCATCTTTACGAATCTGTAAACGATAGAAACATGAAAGGATAGTTGTCGCGTAGTTTCCGATGAGGGTGAGAGATACAAAGCAAATTACATACATGTATGCCATATGAACGCGCCCTTACATGCGCATATGACTGCAAAAGTAACAAAGCAAGGACATATCAGTTACCTTCCCTGTGCTTATTCAAGTTTTTATGAATACAACGGTACAGATTGTTTGGACTCGATTGATATAGCGCTCAAAAAAACAAAAATATCAACAGTTAGGGGTCAAACATCGAACCCAATCAGGAAAGAGGAAGAACAATTTTCACTACCCAACAGGATATTTTTTTATGACGATCGATGACCCTGATGATGATGATGATGATGATGAAAAAAGGCACTAACTCACCCCAATCATATCAATATCAATAATCGCCTCTCGAAATAATATATGCTCCACATTCACATCCATCAATAAGACCCCTCACTATATTAACATTGCATATCCCGAATCGTCAGACTTCAGTTCACATCCGTCACTTTGTGAAAATGTACCGGTCAGCTGGAAAAATACCAATTGAGACGCATTTAAAATATTTGTACAAGCTATGTTGCTGCTTTGGTCTTGTAAACTTTAAATTCAACTCATTCAAATTGAAATTCGAGCTCTCAAAAGGTTTGTCCATATTTTCGTCGACAGTGAACACTCTGATGACGTTTACGTGTGGATTCTATGTCCTCGGCAGTGCAGCACTATCGCTCTTCTACTTCTCTACATAAGCATATTTGATGGGGTTTATTGTTACATATATGATAACATTCTTGCAATACAACGATGGTGCAGAAATTGTAATGGCAGTTAGCAATAGTACCCACATTCAACTTAACGTTACAACGTTTCCATAAATTATGTAAAAATAAAATTCTATGTTTGTTAAAAATAAATGCACAACTGTTGTGATCGACTTGTATAAATATCTATTTATCTTTATTAATGAAATCACCACTCAAAATTTCACAATTGAACAGCACGTCTTAATGTTGAATCTTAAGAGTATTAAAATGAGTGCCCTACAAACAATTTCACTTCTGAAGAACATTTTATAATCGAGTCGTAGTGACTTCTGGTACAATGTCATAAGCAGGTCTATAATTAAGATAAAAGTATTGTGTTTTAATATCCACACTGGGATAATGTGTTGGAAAACATATCTACAATCATTATTGAAAATAAAATCAAACAAGACCCAATATCAGCAAAATATTGCAAAACAAATATCTCCGAATTTAATCTGCACTTCCTGACCACATAAGCGCAAGCTTACATTCGATCTGACACTACTTAATACTACGAAGCAAAACACAGCTTAATTTACACTGCCTAGACGAATTTAAAGAAACATTTTATGTGTCAACACTTGAGCCTTACTTAACACATCACTCAATGAGTCCTGAAACTAACCAATAAAACCACATTTTCTAGACAAAACACGACTTTATTCATCAACATATAAATACGACTCTATTTAAGAGTGATACAATCAGTCCAACGCCGCTGTAACATTCGCTGTCGATTCCTTTGCCTTTCTCAAGATAGTCGATAAATACAATTTCGTGCCTGCCGACCTTTCAGTTTATGGACGCTTTGGGTGTGGTTCACTGGTTGAAACGCATGTTCTCTAAGATAAACATCCAGATGATTTGACTGGATTTATGAATCACTTAATTCAAATCACATCCGTAGCATTATTATTTGTGTATAGGGAATCACTGATGGAGCCAAAGTACCAGACGCAGGTTTTGAGGGAACCTGACTGGTAGTGATAGCTTCACCAGAGGTTATATTCTGGTGCTACGGGACTTCAGGAGCCCCTGAAACTTTGGTTTCAGCCTGACCGTGTGGCCTTGTTGGAGTGTCGTTGTAGCTGTGGTTTAATTCCCATATAGCGGGCAGAGCCGTGGTTAGTGTACTACTGATTCAGGCCAAGCGGTTAGGGAACTTTCCCGGTTCAGTGTAGAGTTGCATTCTCAATCGGGTGCTGCGAAACAGAAGCAGAGCAGAAGTTTTAGAAAGGCCTCGCTCCATACCAAGGTGGGGTGATTCTTCCTCAAGCATGATCTCATTTGGTACTTGGGACCATGTGATATAAGCCCTAAGGCAGGTGATCAAGAAAAACAAAATCAACAAAATAAACAATCGGGAATGTAAGTGCAATACAATTTATAATTTGTATGCTATATTTTATTGACGTACTCGTATATTATTTAAATGTCAGTCATTTGCTGAAAGTTTAATCTTTCGGATTGCTCTGATTGAGATACATAAATTTCTTCACTAGCATAAAATTGAAGGCAGGACACAGTAAAGCTTAAAACTACGCTCATGCACTCAAACACATATTCCTGATTAAGTTTGATCAACCCAAAAGCCCGTGAAGTCAAGTCATAAATTTTTGCTCCAATCTCTCCGATATTCAGCTGCAAATAAAGAGTTATTAATATAAACTGTATAAGGGGCATAATTTCAATACACATTTCTACCTCTCTTTGCAAGCTTTTCTCCGCCAGCACTAAGTTAGACTTAAACAAATTATCAATGTGGATCTTAAATAGTTTCTCCTCATAAACAAGCATGTCAGAGAGGCGTCCAATCAAATAAATGTCGAATCCAAGTGCAGCGAAGACTGTGCATTTATGCAGAAGTCTTACAAAGACAAAATTTTCTTCTCCGTATTTTCCGTAGTAGACAATCTTAAGAAACTCATAGAAGTTACTGATTTGAACCAGAACTCCTAGGTAACTAATTGAGAAAAGTGCTGTAAAAAATATGTCCAAGTCTCGCTTGAGACAGTGAATTCGAAACGACGTAGTCAAAAACTTCCGTGCAATTTTCTTCACTCTCTTGTCGTCTTTGCTATCGCAAGAAACGATTAAAACCTCATTTATTTTTGTGTAAAAGCAAATCAGAACCAACTGCGAATATAGGTGGGCAATCATCATAACAGCATATGTCACGTAAGCGTACAAAGACATATAGTTCAAGCGAATGAATAATATATACACACCCTGCAGAAGCCTCATAGCCGAAAATGTCACCGTAAGATAGGCCTTCGTGATAAAATGCATTTTGTAACCTGCCTTTACGAACAACGAGCGATCAGTTTGGCGAGCAATTGTTTTAAAAATAGAGAACATATTGTTAACTGTCCTCAGTAGCAGTGCTTTGCGGACTCTTAAGTTATTGGCCAAAACAAATCCGGATGTAATGATAAAGTTCCATTCAAGGATTGATAAGACCTTCTCCTGACCTTCAACTGACTTTATCTCGAAATTCGTTTGTTCATTTTTAACGTAAAACCCGATGTAGGCGGTAAGAGTTAGAGTAATCCAAATGCCACTCGTTACAAAGAGAAAATTATGCAGTATTGAACTGACAAATGAAAGCGATTTAGACGGTTTGAATTTTAACTCGGATGGATTGTACTTAAAATGTATTAACCCACAAAAGTAACAAATTTTGTAAACATATTTCAAATGTCCTTCAATCGGAATCCTTTTGTAGGGTGAGTTCGTTCCCATGACTTTCACTTACTTAGACTGTACGCCACATTAATGTTATTACCATGTTTAAGGCAGAACACAATTGATTTTCTCATTTTGATTAATTCTTTTCTAAATGTTGAGGGCTTAGTGTATTAGATTGAAAGTGAGTCCTAATTCGATGAAGGCACTAAGTTCTCAATTATACAGAAATTGTTATTATGAATTGTGAAAGGAGAGAATCGATAACCTCAATCACATTGAAGAAAGATCTACGACCAGAAAATGTATACAAATTCTTTATTTATATAATTTCCAATTATACTTGAATATGGAGATCTTAAAATACCTCCCTACTCTTTCTCCACACTCTTCTTAAAACGATATCTGCCAATTTTGTACTATTTCAATTTCTCTGAAAGACAACCTCACACGAAGTGGGTTTGGTTTTATATTTAATCTAAGATTTTTATATTTGCAGCATTTCCTTATGATAGGCTTCTTAATTTAGAAAGTGTGTCTCATTAATTAATTTAAAGAAGCCAGTTTTTTCCATTCATTTACTTCATTTTTATGAAAACGGACCCATTTATATTCAAAAATTCACATTTGATTTGCAGGATGTGAGAAAATGTTGGAATATATGTAGCTTTCATTGAAGAAAAAACGGTCCATTTAAAGCGTTCACAATGACTGAAATCGGTATAGAGCTAATGTCATTTACAATTTTTAACATTTTCAATAATTGCCAATGTTATGAGTAAAGTTTGCAAATAAATCAGTGTTTTTGAGATGAACTGTTAGAAATTGGATTATCGTCTATTGGAATACTACAATTGCAAACACTATCTCTATTTGCAAGTTCAAAATATTTCTAGAAATTAGGCAAAAACCTCGCGTCAAGGACAATCAAGATAATTGCTTCGTATTATTCGGGGCTGTTTTTCAGAAAAGCCAATTACCTCCTATGCAATGGCAGAACGTATTCTGCGGCATTTTGGTAAAAAGACTAAAAGATGGGTCAAACAAAAAAAATATTCTAAGCGGTCTACAGCTGACTTTAGAAAAGGATATGCAACTGTAGGTCAGATATTTACGTATCAAGCTAAAAGGAAAAAAAGTGTACTCTTGTTTTTCAGAAATTTAAAGCGGCTTTGACCTTGTTAATAGAAATGCACTTTTCTACAAGCTATTCTAACTTGGCATATCTTCAAAATTTATAAAAGTTACTAAAGAAATGTAGTTGAGAGTGGTTTGAAACGAACACAGATATGAAACAATGATGCCTTCTCAGTGCATTGCTGTTCTCTCTGTATTTAAACGACATAGTAGATGCTCTGCCAGAAGGTGTTAAAATTACTAATTCCACAAACAATGTATTGCTATATTCAGATGACCTTGTCTTACTTGCAGAATACCCGGAACATATGCAACTGATGACCAACCGTCTGTCATGTTGCTGTAAGAGATGCGGATTAAAAATCAATACAGAAAGGTCGAAAATGATGGTTTTTACGCGATCTCCAAGAATTCACATTAAAGGATAATGGAAGTACGATTGTCAACCACCTGAAACCGCTCAAGAGGTGAAATATTTGGGAGTCAAACTGAATCCAAGATAAAGCAAATACCTCTCAAAGTCTGCTTAACCTTTCGTGGAAAATGTGTTCTGCAACAAAAAAAACAAGAAGATCTATCCGTAAAATATAAGATATTTTACTCAGTCATTAAATTCTCTGTCTGTTATGCCTCGCAAGTGTGGGGGGCTTATGAGTATGAAGAAATTGAAGCATTCCAAAGGAACTTCATTAAAAAACTCTTCAACCTCCCATTACATACACCTAATTACGCTATACACTTAGAAACAAGTCTACAAAAACTGTCAACGGACACACTCAAGTTACAGGCTGACTTTCATACTTGAGATTTGCAGAGTTCTTTCACTAAATGGTAATCCTTATTCTGGAAAGTTCAATCAATCAGATTACGCTTTGTAATCTGAAAGGTATTATATATACCCAATCTTCAAACCACAAACCTTTATGGAAAACAAACATTTACAATGCTCGGAAATTTACAACTTTTAAACGAAGTTTTTTAAAATCAATTTATAAATATAAAATGCTCTGACTGAATATACTTGAATTGTAACTTAAGTTTGTACGAAAAGATATGAAATACACGTTTAGAATTCTGCTTACCAGGCTGAGTCATAGCTCTTAAATTTATATTACATAACTATCATTTTTGTTATGAATTATTAATAAATGAATTACTTACTTACTTACTAACGTTCTTTCATTAGATCATAAAGTGTCCGAAGAATAATTTTAAAAAATTGACGAAAATTGTGTTCACATTATTGACAGTTTAGCATATTAAAAGTTTAGCATTTAAAAAGTATTGTAAAGGATATCACACTTCGTACAAATTTTGTTTTACTTTTATTGGATGCGAAAATACATCAAGTTCTTTTAAAAAATCGGAAGTACATACATATTAGATACTGCAATTTGTTCAGTAAAGGTCTAATTAGTTCCTTCCTAGTGCATTAGCATAAATGTGTTCTCTGCTAATTGAATTCACTTTTAACGCGGCAATCATAATCAACTCAGGAAGCAAAAACAGGACACAATTCACTCAGCTACCATGCAGAGGAAAGTCAGTCGAAGCTTCAAAAATGAACAGACCAGGAGCAAAGTTGAATATAGAAAAGCATTTATGTGTTTTATACAAACTGTGGCACTATCTGGGATTAATTAATTTTCAATTAAACACATCTGGAAGAGTTGAGAAATCAAAGCAACTTTCTACAGTCTCATCGACATTGCTCAATCTATTAACTGCTGTATACGGAACATTTTTATTTTGTGGCTTCTCGTTGGTGCTCGGTTGTGTTACCATATTCAAGTGTTCTGCAATCAAATATCTTAAGCCAATAGAAGCTCAGGAAAACATTCTTACAAGCCTTAACGGATTTTATTATATAATTTCTGGTTTCATACATTCGTGTCATATGCGGCGCCATGGGGGTGCGGCAATCACAAACATAAATGAAATGATTTCAATATTCAAGAAAATCGTACCTGAAGCAAATCGATTTCTATTTGTCAACTCGGATTTTCAATTTTTCTTGGCTATTAAATTCTTCCTTACAACGCATATGTCTTTGAAACGCATTGTTTTACCACTTGCTACACTAGACATTGTTACACCTTATTCATACATTATGTACGCACTCATGATCCTAACGCATATATATTCACAACTTGCACTGATATGTTTTTTTGTCAAAATGAACGAACGCTTGGCATATTTGGGTGAACAAGACCCAGGAACCGAGAAGTTTATCCGAACTTTCATAAAGATTTCCTTTCGGATTCATCAAGTCAAGAGGAACTTAAATAAGTTCTTCACACCAATGTTTTCAATCAGCTTTATCGGATGTACAGTTCAGATACCTGCCCTCTACAAGCTTCTCAAACTCCTGTTTTATAAAGCAAAAGGGGAGTCGTCGACATTCCATCTTAATATTTTTTCCGAAACCATCAAACTCTCAAGTCACTGGTTTGATATTTACTTGATTTGTCGTTTGTCGGATATGCTGGTCTATCAGGTGGATGTTTTTGAAAGACTTCTACTGAATGCGGTTATTAAGGGAATACCAACAAACAGAGTGCGCGTACAGAGACAAGTGAGTTAAGACAACATTTTTGATTTAAAAATTTACTGAATCCATATTCATTGCAGCTGGACCTTGTCATGTTTCAGCGGCATATTTATGGGTTTAATACGATGCCGTTTCAACAAATCGAAATTGATCAGGCATTTTCCTTTGACTATCTAATGAACATTACGTGTTCCTTGGCAATATCATGTCTGCAGTTTTATGCTGGAGAGGAATATTATGCACACCACGTAGCTGAGAAGTTGCTTGAATTAAATGCAACTTTGTTTAAGTAATATCCTAGGCTATTATATTTATGATTGAACTAATGAAAGTTATGAGCACAATGGTTTCACTAATTATAGTTTTGCTTTTTCTCAATGAAAAATTATCGCCTATCAATTCATTTGGCCATTTATTATCTAACTACTGCTTTGTATCAATTACTTCCTTCAGTCACTATTATTGGAAATTATAAGTAGAAATATATGTAACTTCACATCTAAACACTCATCCATCGTATAGTGGCTGACAATAAAAACAACCCACTTCGGTGTTACATGTGAATTTTATTCAATAAAAGAATGCAGACATTTTCCAATTTGCATGTCTATTAGAGATTGGTAATACTAACAACGAGATACCATTTAAAAATTGACAGATTCTCTAAATTTACAGTCTCACATGTATGACTGAAGATCTGAGATATCATTTTATAAATTTTAATATATTCCTTTCTAAATTTCTCATCATCACCATTAGTGTCTTTGCATTTTTAAAAAGAAAGTCGTTGTTGTGGATACTATCCTAATTATTTGACTTTCTTTTATTGTTCAGTTTTGCATTGTTTTTCTTATTTTCTAAAATCTTACATCCTTTTTTTATATTAGACAAATTTTCTTAAAACCAGCTTAATAATCCAATTTCTTACATCTAACTTACTGACCCCTTGCGGCATCGACCGCGGCGCAGAAAGTCTGGGTTCGATTTCCGGACGAAACACCTTGCATTTTTTCATGGCACCACCTCTTTCGAGTTGCTGACAACACTCAAAGAGTATTAATAGCCTATAAAAAGCTTTTCAAATCTCGCCGTTCGGAGTCGGCAAAAAACCGTAGGTTCCTCCTACTCGTGAAAAACAGTAGCATGCACAACACGAGTAGTTGTTGTAGAAGCTAGGCCCTGGTCCGTTGTGGGCTTTAGTGCCACTCAATTAATATTATTATTATCCTGCTATTAACTATGTCCCTTCGCAGTCCGGACGCGTGCACCATGGCGTATTCATTAATCGTACATCATTTGATGGCCCCGATGTTCATCACTTTCCGTTCTATCACTATCAGAGATAAGTCCGCTAGAACTGAGATCATCCGGACAAACTCTGGCGACGTTTATCCACTGCCTTAACATTACGTGGTGTATCAATGGAAATGCATTCCTCAATCCTTTGGATTAGCCCAATACAGTCAAGGTATGTTCACTAAAATGTAAGTGGTTCTAAATTCAGAGTTCGTTTTTTTAAGTCGATGGAACGTTTCTTCCGATTCATATAAATGAATTTCTTGTATTTGGATTTTGTATTTTTTGAGACGCTTGAAAACATTGGTTCTCAAACTTCCTTATACTTTCATCACATTGAAACACACTGAAAGCCCATACTCCATGACTAGTCAGATAAGCATCGTATAATAACGTATGCTTTTTACAAATGTGAAAATGTTGAAAGCAAACATGTATTTGACTTGAACCGTTCATTTTATTGATATTTGGGACTTCCAACATAAGAAAAAGAGTTTTTTAAGTAAATTTGATGCTATTTACTTGGTTTTGGGAACATTTGTTTTCAGGGTATTTTGTATGAGTTTTATCATAATTTTGATCACCAATTTTTTCGAACAGGCTTTTAATCAAATGCTCTTTTTGAGGTGGGCTTTTCGATATTTGACAGACGATATTTGACAAACCTCAAACAGAAAACTAGCACATTCGAGCCCTTATTATATTCCCTGTGCATCGTAAGCAAATAAAATTTGCACTTTTTGCACTTTTACATTTTGCTAAAAGAGAGAATATAAATATTTCCAACCAACGAATCAAAAGATTAACTCGATGTGTGTAATTCTCTTTAAGACATACTGTGCGTTTGCTTATTACACACACGTGTCCTCATTTCCTTCATTTATTCAATTTGAAATTATGTATTCTCAAAGCTGTCATTATAACTAATTTAGCAAACGACGAAAAAACAGACAAAAAGTCTGGCAATTCATTCTTGTAGGTCCCATGTGCAAGAGTTTTCCTACGAGACTATAAGAATGAAGTATCCGCCGGTAAAGCTGCATATAGAAAAGCATTTAAAGATTTTATACAAACTGTGGCATCATTTTGGACTTATCAGTTTTATACTTAATTCGACGGGACGAGTTGAGATTTCAAAACGTCTGTCTATAGTTTCATCAGCACTCCTCACAGTCCTCATTAGTCTTAGCGGATTATTTCTGTTTTTGAAACTCGTGGTAGTATTCGGTTATTATGTACGCAATAAAGTTGTAGAAACAGACACCAAATACGTGGAAGCGCAGGAAAATCTTTTTGTTTCATTTCATTTCGATTACATTATTATTTCAGTGTTTCTGCATTCGTATCAAATATTGAGAAACCGAAAAGCGGCGGTCGCGGTTGTAAATGAAATGGTTTTAATCTTTAAGGGCATTGAAAGATACACAGATGATTTCGTATACATACGGCCAGACTTTCAACCGTTTCTGGGGATAAAATTTTTCCTTACGGGTGGACTAACATTGATCAAATTAACAATGACACTTCCATCACTTTTCGGAACTTTGGATATTGTTTCTCCTTATTCTTACATTATGTACGAGCTCATGATCCTATTACACATATACTCACAGCTAGTGATAGTATGTTACTTCATGAAAATGAATGAGCACTTAGCCACCCTGAGTTTGCAAAGTACCCCGTGCAAAAGGATTATCGGAGATTACTTAAAACTTGCATTTCACATTCATCGCGTCAAGATAATCTTGAACAAGTTCTTTACGCCCTCGTTTTGTGTCAGCTTTATTGGTTGCACTGTACAGATAGGCGCTCTTTACGGACTGCTCAAAGCAGTCATTTTTAGAGGGCATGATTTGGATAATTCATTGTCTGCTGCCATTGGCTTTGAAGGGACAATATTTGGAAGTTTGTGGTTCGATATTTATTTAATCTGTCGCTTGTCGGATATGTTGGTTCATGAGCACGATGTTTTCGAAAGATTTCTGCTGCACATAGTTTACACACAACAGACTACAAGGAAATTCCGCTTACAGAGAAATGTAAGTCAATCATTTGTACTTGCTTATATATACTTATGTTATAATTTTTTTAATTTTTTGCAGATTGATCTTGTCGTACTTCAGCGGCATATCAATGGATTTAATACGATGGCGTTTCAGCAACTCAAATTTAATCAAGCATTTTCTTTTGAATGCCTCATGAATATAACATGTGCACTGGCTATATCATGTCTGCAGTACTACGCTGCAGAGTACTATTCACAACGTCATGCAAAAATAATTATTCACTAAACGCAGCGAGTGTTATTTAAATTGAAAATGTTATCAATTTTCGTCAATATCATTTTACAATTTTCGTTACAAATAAATATTAATTTGTGTTTGTTGTGAATTATTCTAAATTAATATTTTTTTGAAGCTGTGCGTGACGTGCTTACAGATTGTACGGTGATTTGGATTGTATGTTAGAATAAGGGCAATCAATTTTGTTTTCGACAAGGATAAAGCAATGACTGAGATGCTCCTTTTCGTCCATCTGCACCATGGATATTGTAAAGGTATTGAAAACCCCATTCCTACACACCCGGAAGAACCTGATTATCTCCTATATAAGGCCCCCCAAAGGCAATCACAACCTCACAAAAGACTGACATATAAAACTGAAAAATAATAGTTTTTTTTAAAGAAGAATTTATTCTGTATCAAACACGAGCAGCATGCAAAACGATTTCAGTTAGAGAGAGTCTCTCTGTTTAAGATGTCGAGTAGGATGACAATCCTCAACGAATCTTGCAGAGAGCACAAAAATGACAGAAAAATGAAAATCCCTATCTAGGATTAATTCGAGAGCATCATCCTCATTTGCGTCGATTCTCCGACATTAAAGAAGAATAAAAATAACAAAGATAACTTCTGCGATTTCATATAAAAAAAAACATTCTTGGAAATTCCAATGCAAAACCTGTTCGACAATATATCCGAAATGTACTAAGGCTATTGAACTTCACCTTGAGTTGTAAACTGTGTATGCGCACTTCAACATCCATAAACGAACATCCTCAAAATTCATCATATTGTGATCGATGTCATTCACATCTCTAGCATTCTCGATGCTTTAACCTTACGAGATGCTCACGGTGAAGCTTCTTCTGATGTGTTTCGTTTTACGATACCGCTTATGCAAAACAAATGGACAAGGGTAGGAAGGCCTAGAGGATATCAGCGTTGCATGGAAATACGAGAGCTGTTCCTCAAAGAAGGGAGCAACACTGGCAATATGGTGGCTTGGGAATTTTATTAAAAAGTCAAAAACTTCAAACCAAAATCTGCCAGGAAGAAAACGGACCATTTATGGCAGAGTCGCAGATGATGTTGAGAATTTAGAAAAATCGCTTCTTTAGATTTTTTAACGGCGATGACGATCTAAATACTATTATAACTTAGCTTGGAAGACGACGGACAGGAAGGACGAAAAGGACTAAAGTTGAACGAAGTAACTGAAGCTGATGGACCCTCCGCGGAACTCTGTAAATCAGGTGGAGATTATCTAGCAGGGTGTATGCACCAGCTCAGTTTCAAATGAGAGCATGCTCCTCGAGTAAACTTTCAGTATTGCTTGTCCGGTCCACAAGAAAGGAGATCTTCTTGATTGCGGCGATTACCAAGGGATAAGTCCCCTTGACATCACGTATAACATCCCTTTCTTCATACGTCTCCAACTGTTAGTGAACAATCTAATAGGTTCTTATTAGTGTGGTTTCAGACAAAAGGGGTCCTTGAAAAATCAGATTTGTTCACTGCGACAGATCCTAGAGAAGAATTAAGAAGTGCAAATCGACAACCGCCCACTGTTTGTCGATTTCAAGGGTGTGTAGGATGACGATGGAGAACTCTCGTTGCTCTTTTAGGGTCTGTGACGAATTAATTAAATTCAATTAAAAAAAAGTTTAAGACAAGGCGACACGGTTGTCCTTTTACATTATTCTTGAGAAAAACGTTCAAAATTTATCAAAGGTCCATTCAGCTGATAGGTTACGACGTTAGTATTGATACGGTTGGAAGAACAATGCGAGTCGGCAATGTCCATGTCATCAATGAGAGAAAAGATTAAAAAACAAAGTGCGAAATCTCTTTGTCTTGAAACATACAGATTATATTATTAAGTAATTTCAGCCTCGATTAAATATTCAGACAAAGTTTCATTTAATTCAATCACCCTTTGAGCTGGGTGCGGCGCGTAGTATTCTTTCCCAGCATAATACTGCAAACATGCTATGGCCAATGCACACGTTATATTCATCAGGTAGTCAAATGAGAATGTCTGGTTGATTTCAATCTGTTGGAAAGGCATCGTATTGAACCCATAGATATGCCGCTGCAAGACGACAAGGTCCAGCTGCAATGAAAATAAATGCTGTAAATTATGGATACAACAATTCCTGTTTTCTTTACTCACATGTCTTTGCAATACCACCTGCTTTGCAGATATTTGCCTAAAGACAACGCTCAGCAGATGTCTTTCGAAAATGTCTTCCTCATAAACCAACATATCTGACAAGCGACAAACTAAGTAAATGTCAAACCAAAGGCTTCCAAATCTTATGGCTTCAAATAAAATATTAACTTGGTACACCGTGCTCCATATTGGTTTTTCAAAAATCAAGTATTTTAGCAAATTGTAAAGAGCAGGTATCTGAACTGTACATCCGATATAATTGGTTACAAACATAGGTGTGAAGAGCTCATTCAAGTTTCTCTTAACTTGATGAATGCGAAAGGATATCTTTAAGAAAGTGTTGATCAGATTTTCAGTGCCTAGGGTGTGTTCACTCGAATGGGCCAAATGCTCATTCATTTTCATAAAGAAACAAATCAGCGCTAGTTGTGAGTATATATGCGTTAGAATCACCAATGTGTACATGATGTATGAAGGGTATACAATAAAGTCAAATGTAAAAATTGCTACCACAGTGCGAATTGTTGACATAAACATTATGAGCAAAAATTGAATGTTCAAAAATTTTCGAAAATCCAAGTTAATGTACAGCATGCGGTCAGTTCTTCTTGCGATTTTCTTGAAGATTGCAATCATTTCTTGTATGTTTGTGATTGTTGCACGCCGGTTTCTCCGAATATGACACGAGTGCATATATCCACATATGATGTAGTAATATTTGCTTAGCTGCATGAGACATCTTTCCTGAGCTTCAATAGGCTGATATTGCTTATCCGAAGTGCAGTTAAATACATAACAACCGAAGACTATCAAAAAAGCAAAAAATAAGTACATTCCATAGAGAACAATTAATACGGTGAGGAACGTTAATGACACAATGGAAAGAAGTTCTGAATTCAAAACTTTTCCTGAGGATTCTATTTTGAAATGAATTAATCCTAAGTGATGCCATAGTTTGTACAAAATTATTAAATGCTGCTTTATTTGCAGTTTTTCTGGTGGATTTTTCATTTTCACTACTAACCAGTTCTCAAGAAAGGAACTCACTAATTGAATTGAGTTCACTTGCCTCGTGTATTGTGGGCGATTCGAAATGAACTCCAATCAGAATAGGTACGAAGAGTGACATAAAATACACGTGCGAGCTATAAATAAACAAACATGCGTACGCACATGAGGAATTAACAAATAAATTGTACCTATTGCGTTTTTGTTTTAGTTCCTTTAAAGGGAAAGGGAATAGTTTTTTTTTTTTGTTCAACTCTTTGCACTGCCGTACTCTGGCAATGAGTTAAGTGCGTAGACCAAACTTTTCTTATTCAGCCAGACCATATTTATAATTGAAACGATTTTTACAGCAGTTTTCTCTCTTTTAATACATGTTTTTTGCACTTTTACAGGCTACGTTCGTCCCTTTGCTACAGTGTTACATTAGCATTTAACCATCCTTTCTTTGTCATTCATGCATGATCCACATTAGAAGGTAGTAGATAGTAGAGTTTGCGGTTTAATGTATCTTTTCCTTCATTCAAACACCTCGCAGACAATTGTATAATATATCAGGAGACTTTTATTGAAGGTTACAAGAACCTCCCCTACAGATCCGGTTATTGTCCAGTATTCGGCCCCATAATATATTACTGAGAATTAAATTAAAAACGTTTCTTTGTAGGATATTCACAAAGATATCCATTCGTAAAGTTAATGTTTAAGCGAGGAACACACACTCCTACCTCAAAGTTGTGGCTCCAAGTTTTATTTTTTAGTTCGAAGTTTTTTTTTTAAATTTCTTGGAGGAATAATAAAAACAATATAATTAGTTTTAAGCGATAAATTTAAAAAGTTATAAGAGGACGAAAGGCATAAAGAAAAGAAAAAAAATAGATTAGCTTAGAGTACTCGTGAAGAGTCAGTAAGTTAGAATTAATATCACTAGAGTAAGCTAGTTTTAAGTATTTTTGTCTAGCATTTAAGAAATGAAGTTTTGAAATAAAAATACATTGAAATCGTAATTGTCGCAATATAAGCTTTCGCAAATAATTTCTGAAAACGAGCTATGGTGTCAAAATGGTATGCATAACCAAGATATTGTAAAAATTTTTAGTTTATAGTGCCTTTTGTCTTAACACCTACCATCTGCAGTTTCCTCTTTGGCACAAGAATAAGGAAACCATACGACAGCACATCTCCCTGACGAAATTACAAAAAACCAAATCATCGCCTTTTAATGTCATGAATACCATGCTCAATGGTGTTAAGGTTGGCGAGGATTGATCAGAAAGGACAGCTTTCACGAAATAACAAACTTCGCGTAAGAAAATGAAGGGTTTAGAATGCCAATGTTTCTCTCGCTTCATTAGAAAATCGTAAGTCTAATGTAAAAACAAATATTGGCATTGAATTTTAAATGCCACAATGATATATTTATTTGATTATCATGTTTTTTTTCAATGCTAATGATTTGTGCGAAATTGATGTTTGCTATTCAATACAAGCAATAATGAATATTTGCAATGCGGTTTATTTGAATATTGCTATCAAGTGTTCCCTCACGTTAATTTCCCAACTTTATAACACCTCCCTTTAACATCTCAGTACACAGCACCTTTCCACAGCACCCCCAATCCTTAGCATTACCATCTATTGGCAAAACATATCACAGTCATTTCCGTCACAATCACTTCCACAGTCATTTCCGTCACAATCACTTCCACAATTTGCTTGACTTTCTCATTCCATGTCTCACTAACGTTAATATTGGTAGATGATAGTGATACTATAACACGGACACTTTAAGGCAACGAGTTTATAAATGTAACATTTGTATGAAATGAGGTAAATTAAAAACGTCGTCAAGTTAATTTAATACAATTCTAATTCTGTATGAAACATATTATCGATTCACAGTTCATCATTCAGGGGTATGCATTTCTATGCTGATGACCACGTGTCTGATGCTCAAATGAAATCGTTAATCTCTTTTCGCATTGTCTAAGATAATCGAAGAAAATGTGCATGATGTCTGGCATCACTTTTTGTTTTCTTTCTGTATTTGCTAAAAAATTGTACGGTTTTCAGAGGCATTTGTATGGTTTTTGGGCATGTATTTGCTAAGACTTATTGTCGGTTCTTGCATTAGCTACCCCTATCTGGTTTTTTGATGATTGCTTTCTTGCTGCTGTTAAGTTAAAAAGTGAGATTTTATATTTTAACGTATTATTAGCTTGTAGTGTCATTCTTCAAACAAGCCTTAGTACTGCCAGATGCAATTAAATTTTAAAGCGGTCTACCGACATTTTTCGATTGTAACGCAATAACTGCTTTTCTCAACGTGCTCTTTACCAAAATACGTAAATACAGAAATCGTCTACAAACGCAATAACAAAAATAATAAGCAATAACGACTTACTCGTAAGTAAGTTATTGCAACTTATCAAAATAGCAGTTTAGGCAGAGGATGCAAATTTAGTAAAAAGCATACATAAAATAACATCGGGTTTTTCTCTAGTTCATAAACCGTAAGATATAAAAATATAAAAACAAAATGGCAGAAGGAATAGTTTTCTGTGCATGTTATTACATTATGTCTCAGACAGCATTTGAATAACAAAAACGGGAAATTCGAGGAATCCGTTAAATGTTTATGTATGGAACTTCTTCAGTCTATGAACGCGAATACCGTCTAAGCATATTCGACACTCATAGATATGTACAAAATTATATCACTCAATGGAGAGGCCGAAAATATCGTATTCTTCCTGAGTCTAATTTAAGAGGTCAATTAGCATGATATTAATACTCAAATGATGATTAATACTCAAACAATCTCAATCATATGAATGTTTATTGCACGCACTTCAATTCATTGTTCATCAATTTCAATTTGAAATAATTCATTTCTAAGGAAGTAATTATCATTAATTCCGGAAGTGCTACAAAACCAGTTAATTTCGTAAGTTCCGTATTTCGAAAATTGTCAGTCGAAGCTACGACAATGGACAAACCAGCGGGAAAGCTTCATATAGACACACATTTAAAAGTTCTATACAAACTGTGCTATTACCTAGGATTGATACATTTTAAGATAAACTCATCGGGAAAAATTGAGAAATCAAAACTACTATCCACAGTGTCAGCAATATTACTTACTTTATCGTTGGCTGAAAACGGAATACTTCTTTTCTTTGAATTTTTGGTTGTGCTCGGTTGCTATATCTTTAATTGCTCTTCATATAGAGGTGTTAAACCTGTTCAAGCTCAAGATGATGTCCTCCTTAGATGCGGCGCATACTACTACGTCATATGTGGATTTGTGTACTCCTTTCACATTCGCAGAAATCGACGCGTGGTTGTTTCACATATTAAAGAAATGATTGAAATCTTTAAGAAAATCGTAAATAAAACCGACCGATCTCTGTACACACGCCCGGATTTTCAGTCTTTCCTGGGTGTTAAAATTTTCCTGACAATTCATTTGTCTGTGGTTCGCGTTCTTGCAGCGATTTTGGTATTTGATGTCTTTACGCTTTATTCACACATTATGTGCACACTTATGATTCTAACGCACATCTACTCGCAACTAGTGCTGATATGTTTTTTTATGAAAATGAATGAGCACTTGACCTCTTTAGGTTCGCGCCCATTCGCACACAGTCTCCAATGCGAAGGGATTATCAAGAAATTCACAAAGATATCCTTTCGTATGAACCGAGTTAAGCAGGTCTTAAACAATTTCTTCGCACCGTTGCTTTCAATTAGCTATATCGGATGTACAGTTCAAATACCTGCCCTTTACAAATTTCTTAAGTTTCTACTATATGACGAAGAAACTGCAAAATCCCTAATCCACACAAATGTTTTTGCGGAGGCCGCCAAGTTTGTAGGTCTTTGGTTTGATATTTATCTCACGTGTCGTCTCTCAGATATGTTAATCAATGAGGAAAATGTTTTTGAAAATCTTCTACTAAATATTGTCTCAAAACGAATTTCATTAGGCAAAGTAAGCTTACATAGACAGGTGCGATAAAGTAATGTCCTTTCAAAAATGCGTTGTAATGATTTCTCTTCATTGCAGATGGACCTGGTTGTTCTTCAACCACATATTTATGGATACAAAACGACGGCATTTCGACAAATTGAAATGGATCAGGCGTTTGCATTTGATTATCTTATAAACATTACATGTGCATTGGCCATATCGTGTCTACAGTACTATGTTGGCGAAGAATATTACGCATCACATGCTACGAAAGACGTCAATACATCCAATGCAACCTAGATCAAATATTTCTCTTTAACATTACTACGTTAAGTATTTGATTGTTTTCGTTAACGCAATTTAAATTTGTCAAATAAATTTATTTAATTACAACTTAACCTATTACTTTGTATATATGTATGTTATTCATAAAAGACATATTTTTACAATTTATCACAAACAATCACAATTATTGTTAAAGTATTTAAAGTTTTGTTTTCAATAATCGTCATTATATTTCATGCAAATATAAATGCTGATTTGTCGAGCAGGATGCTAGGATCGGTTCCAAAGGATGGAAGTCGATATCAACGACACTGCTCGTGTGCCCAGGAATATTGAATAGCCGCTTCTTCTGAATAGTGTCCCAAACATGCACACAATGATCGGATGTTCCAAAGGCAATCTACGCAGATAATAGCATAAGGATTGAGCAATATATAGAATTCATCAGTACCTTAACGCCATCATTGTGCCAAGTGCATTTAAGAAGATTTGTCTCATTAATACTATGATGAGCTAAAAAAATTCCAGTACATCTGTTGCCCAGTGCATATGGTCTTATATCCCAAATGCGGACTGTATTATCTCTCGAGTTTGATAGTAACTTCGTTCCGCAAGGAGATAAGGAAATTGCTGATATAAGATGTTGATGGCCCTCCAATTTAAAGAGTGATCTCGACGTTCGAATGTCCCAAAGTGTGATATTCTTATCAGAACTACCAGAAAAAATTATATCACCGATCATGTTGGAGCATACAGACGTTACTTGATAACAGTTCTTGAAAGTGCCACTACATGTATTCATGCGATTATCCCATAACCGAATGGTCCCATCGTTCGATCCTGAACACACTATATTATACGTTTTAAATTTGTACACACTATTAACCCCCTCAGAGTGGCCTTTAAACGTATTCAACCGTACACCTTTTAGAGCATCCCAGACAGCAACTGTTCCATCCAGTGAACAGCTGTAGATGTTCTCTCTTTCCTCGGAAAATTGTACATCCGTCACGGCTTTAGTGTGTCCTTTAATCACCATCACCCTATTAAAATCTCCACGAATAGGACTGAGGTCTGAAAACAATATACACTTTAATAAGCAACTCTCATTTAAATTCTTGCTACCACTTGCAAATATTCTTATCAGAACCGGCAGACATGAGGACTCGTCCAAGTGAATCGAATTTACAACAATTTATAACACCAGTATGCTCCTCCAAACGTATGATACGGCCAGAAAGACAAGATACCCTTTTCACACCTGTTTCAATCAGTGCTCGATCGAATGCTTCCACAATAACGAGTTTTTGGTCTCTAAACGTTGCTCGTGCACCTACCAGCCGTCGTCCAGTCATCTTTTTACAATTATTCTAGTGTTTGTTTTTAAAAAAACACAATTTCCTTTAAATTCGTTGTTGTTACAGTTAATGATACAGTAATGTTATTTAAGGAGTTCCACATCAATTTTGAAGCAGAGCCCCCAAGTCAAGTAATGATTTTTGATCAGTTGCATCAAAACAATAGGTCTGTTTGTGTACCTGATTTTTCTACTATTGTTAATACAATAGCGACAACAATTATTCTTGTACGCGAAATTCTCGCAGTTTCTCGTAAGAGAGAGTGTAAATTGTTAATTTTTTCTCTTAAAATTATATATATATGCCTCTCGTTTTTTCTTTTATATAAAAGCACAGTAACTTATCGCTCTCAGTGGGTGTGACATGAAAAGAGACAGACGCATGAAGTGCAGTAGGTTGCACAAGTTCGTCCAGCGTTGCCACTTGTTTTTGATAAAATGAGCCGTGGAGTAGTGGCTAAGTGCGTCGACCCACTCACCAAGGATCCAGGTTTGATTTCCGATCTGTAAACCTCGCACTTTTCACGGCACCAGCTCTTTCGAGTAACTAAAAAACAGGCAAAAACCTGTAGCTCCCTTCTACTCGTGAGATAACAAACGCACGCACAACACGAGTAGCTATTCAAGAAGCTAGGCCTTAACCGTCGTGGGCTCTCAATTATTATTATCATATGCGCGAGTGTTGTTCGTGTATAGTGAAATATGAAAGTTTCTCCCAAGAAGGAGTGCCCAAAAAATCTCCTAATTTTAAGGAATTTTTAATTAAGCGAACACTGTCTTGCACTAAAGAAAGGGTACTTGAACAGACCTAGTGCCAGAACCAATCGGCACATGCGTCAATTGCTTAGATTCTGAACTGAAACGATATAAGTAAAAATGTAATGTAATGGGGATAATTTGGATAGCAGTAAAGCAACTGAACTTTTTGCACTGCTGTACTTTTGCAACTGCTGTAGAATTGTTGGAACTCTGCCCACTGCGCTATAGGCTTTACAAAACTTACAGCTTACAGGACAGTAAGAAAAGAACTTCAGAGAATTCGCTTAACAATCAGCCTGGACAGTTTGAACAAAAGGCAAGATTCCGATACTTGCGGCCCCTCGATTGAGTGATGCAGTTTTGTAGATCTTAGTAAGACTAAGAAAAAATTGTATGGGTGGGGGGTCTAATCGGCTTAGTTTAGACGGTATTCGTGTTCAAAAACTGAAAAAAGTCCATATAAAAAAAACGCCGAATTCTTAGAAATATATTTTTCTTGAAAATTATTTTATGTTTCTGTTGCATACATTTTGGCAGAGATATTAATGATCCATTGAAATTGCCCTTAGAAGGGCTTGTGTCCTTACGAAGAATATACGTTGCATTGCATCCTGTACTACGACCTTTATGTTTGCAATTAAATAGAATTAATTTCGTGATGAAATATTACCAAATTTATGATTAGGATATGCGCGTAATAAAGGAGTAGATGCATTTTAAACAAAAACAGATTATTCATTTCCGAATAATTTACATATGTGATTTACAATTTAACAATCTACAATAAGCTTATTTGTAGGTGGGTGGTAGAGGGGAGATTGAGAAAGGGGCAAATTGGTGTAAGAAACGATTACCTTAAGAGGATGTATATATTGAGAGGGGATGTTACTATGGTGATGGGGATGAAGTGGTTTACGGTAGCGGTAGCACGCTGAAGTGGCACCCAATTGCCAGCCGCCATGCAGAGTTCTTCATCTTTAAAACGTCTTGGTACAACAAAGTGGTCATCACTGCTCAGAGAAGAGTCAGTCACTCCACTGCGAGTAGCCTTCAGTGTCCGAATTCAAGGCACAGAGCGAGTCGAAGGTATAAAGAAAGTCTCTGTGACTTGTGGCACATTCGCTTGGACTTCTGACTTAAGAAAACCCCACAAGGTTTAGGAGAATCAAATTCGTTCGATCTTAGTAGACTGTTCACATCACCTCCACATGAGATGACAAAGTTCTCACATCATTCTCCAGTGTAGCAGGACCATTGAGTGTGTGTTGTGTGGCAAACCCATTGAAGGCACCTGCCACTGGCCCTGATCAATGCCTCGAAAAAAAGAGTGTAGGGAAAGGAAAACCTTCTATTGGTGAAAGAAAGGCCATTATATTTATTCATGTCATTCCGTCAACTGCACAAAACAATAGATTACGCCACGATTTCCGTATATATGTAAGTCTTGGTGTTTCCAGGTCCCAAAGTAAGTGTTAAGATCTGCTCAGATTTCAGGAATATGTCCAAAAACCACTTCGAATTGTCACAAATCACCTAAAAATGTTTTCAAAAATGGCTAAGATCACTAGGCAGATCTCCCTGCATATGGCCGCAGCAATTTTTGAGTCTCCGACAGCGCGAAAAATACAATAAAAGAGCCAAAATATCGAAAAACACAAAAATTTAAAGGGAAAAAGGTGAAAAAAGGGAAAAAATATCGGAAAATTAAGAGCGGCCGGAGAGGCCGCTCCGAGGGTATATAAGGGGGTCCAGGCGCGGGAGCGAGTTTAGTCTGTCGTGAGTTGTCCTAGAGTGCACATCGGAGGTAATTGGGGTCTACTGATTTTTTTTCCCAGGTACTCATGTCCTCGGGTGCATGTTGGGGTCACCACCACCCACCAGTGATGTCTGATGGTTGATGGTTGGTGTCTTCGATGGTGGCTGATGTCTTTGATGATGGGTGACGTCTTCGATGGTGGCTGAGATGGTTGATGGTGTCTGATGTTTTGAATGGTGACTGACGTCTTCGATGTTGGTTGACATGGTCGGTGGTTCCTCACATCTTCGATGGTGGCTTAGATGTTTGATGGTGCCTCCTTTCTTGGAAGGTGGCTGATATGGTCCATGGCGGCAGAAGTGTTCGATGGTGCCTCACATCTGCGATGGTGCCTCACATCTGCGATGGTGCCTCACATCTGCGATGATGCCTCACATCTGCGATGGTTAATGGTGGCTGCAATAATGGTGGTGTCTGATGTTTTCGATGTGGCCTGAGATGGTTGGTGGTGCCTTCTTTCTGGATGGTAGCTGACATGGTTGAAGGTGCCGGACAGAAGCGGACTACAAGTGGCTTGATGATTGGTGGGATCTGCTCAAATGAGTATACTTAAGTATTTCTTTTCTATGCACAATAGTTTTTTAATATATACACATATTATATATGCGCACATACATATACATTCGTTTGAGTCATGACTCCCGCGTCGAAAATTTACATGCTAGCATGATGCGGGCAGGCGCGCTTCGTCGAATCTTAGGTTCTTAATCTTCTTCAAGACACGAACAGGTGTTCTTGGGTTAGGTAGGGCTTTCTCACTTCTCTCTCTTTTCTGGTCTGCTTGTTTCATCGTTTTTCAGGTTTGTTCTTCTACTTTCAGTTTTTTTTTTCTTTCGTCTTAGGTCCAACTTTCCGGGCGAGTCGTGATGATAGTCGTAGTATTTAGTTCCCTAGTAGTATTTAGTTTCCCTTGCCAGTCTTGTGGTTGATAGCATCAGGCTTGTTTGCGCAATGGGCTCGTCGTGCGGAATTGCACTTCACCGAAGATGCTTGAATAGAGCACGTGCGGCGAGAGTTGAAAAGGCGCTTCCCTCGCAAACGTAGTGTAGACAACGGACGGATGATGTGCATCAAGTTAAGATAGACAACATCCTGTTCGTTAGTAGTAGTTGGAAGCCATTCAGCGCATTCAGTCGAACGAAGTTAGAATGGAATGGACACTTCTCTCGTAGTAGTTTATTAAATGGATGATATGCATCGTAATGACACTACAACTACCGCACGGTCAGTGGCCCAATCCAAAGCTACAAGAATTAGCAAACTTACGTTCTTTTTATGGTGGTGGGATAGTAGTTGCAAGAACGTTTGAAAAAAAAATCCAATTGGGTCATTTGATCCGCTCGCTGTAGATTGAGTGTTAAGATAGACAACATCCATTTTGTAGAAATGTAGAGTAGATGACGGACGGATGATATGCATCGAATTAAGATAGACAACATCCTGTTCGATCATATGAGTCAGAAGTGTTCTCCTTCGACTTCCGCTGAATTACGTTGAACTGAGACTTCCCTCGTAGAGTAGTAGAGTAGACGACGGACGGATGATATGCATCAAATTAAGATAGACAACATCCTGTTCGTTCGTAGCGATCGGAAGCGCCATCCTCTAAGCCTGTCTGGGCCTTCAACTCTTCATGTGAAGTTGCCTCCGTCGTTGTTGCTCGTGACTGTAAACAAACTGGTGCTCCTCCAAGATAGCAAATAGATGATTGCCTTCGAGTTAAGACGGACAATCGTATGCCCCCTTCGTAGTGTAGATTGCAGAGGGACTCAGATTTCCTTTTAGCGTGACTTTCAGAACTATTTATTTATTTTGTGGCAGTTTGAATGTCATACGGCGCTTCTTAGAGATGTTTGGGTTACCTCTCCGTAGATTCTTTCTTGTAGTTGATTTCAGGTTTAGCAACTATTCGAAATCTCGCAGTAAGCATCAGTAGTTAGTTGTAGTCGGAAGACTTCTCCTTCGTGCTCGTCGACGCTCCCACTTCTCGGTGTAAGGTTATAGTTCACCGAAGTTGGTGGTTGCAGCTAGACGAGCTGGAGTTGACGAGAATGGCTTCGCTTTGAAGTAGAGTAGACAACGAACGGGTGCTTTGGCTTTGTTCGTTTTTGTGCAGGAACTCAAATTGATTTAAGCGCGATCGGCTTTTAGAACTATTGATTGATTCTGTGGCAGTTCGAGAACAGCCCCTCGGCGCTTCTTAGAGTGATGTTTGAGTTTCTGCGTAGATTAGTATAGACAGCGAACGCTCTTAAGTTAGAAACATTTTTTTTTTCATTCTAGAGCTTTAACTTGGAACAAGGGGCTTTGGAATGGATCCCTAATTTTTCGAGCCTCTTGTACTTAACGTGAATTTTTTCTGTCTCCTGGGGTTAGTTTGGGGAAAATCTTTTATTGGCGGGACATCAGTTTCGTCGGTTTCATCGGTTTCATCGGTCTTCCTCCAAACTGAGAACGATCTCTAGATTTCGGTCTATTTTGTGGCTTCTGATTTGGGCACAGTTTTGTCCTCGAGATAGTCTTCGTTTAGTCGCGCTTTTGATACTTAATTCATCCTCGGATCAAAAACTTGCTTTTGATTGCAATTTCGTGTCCGCAGAGTTCGAAGAAAACCTCACTGCTTCGTCTGAGGTGATCGGTAATGGCCAAGGTTTCCTTAATGTGCACCTCGCTTCAAGGGCCAGGTCAAGAAGATATTGCCTTGATTTTGATTCTGGTTTCGTCTGCGATTTGGAACTCGATTTGAATTTTGATCGTGATCCACTTTCGTCTTCTATTTCAGACGTTTTTTGAATTTATTGCTGCTATAGTCGGTTCTGTAGAGACTTAAGAAATTCGCGATCCTTTCGGGTTCTCCTCGCTGTCGAAGACATTCGCGATGGTGTTTGACTGCTGTATTCCTCAAGATCCTGTATGGCAGGCAGCGCTTTAGAAATATCCAAAAAACCAGATTAGCAGTAGTGAAGTGTTGTGTGTTGCAAGCAGATGTGGTGGCTTCTTCCCTCTGGGAGGAGGCTGAAAGTGGTCTCACGATCTACCACATCTCTTGCGATTTGTGTAAGGGCCCAAAAGTGTTTTTTTTTTTCGTTGCTGATCAGAAAAGATACAGGAATGCAGTTCAACAATGACCACAAGCGGTCCAACAGAAGCAAGCCGTTTCCTCAACATATTTATTTATATTTTTCTTTTTTTTGTATTAAGAAAAACACAGAAGCTCCATTTGTACAGAAGTGTCTGAGGTTTCTAGTATACTTCGCGACTCAACTTAATCTTAAACTTAGCTTAAGGAGCTTCTGTTAGGCTTTGACTTGCTTCGCGTTGCTTTTTAAATTGCTTAATTAATTCTTAGTTGTTCGACACTTTCCTTGCAATCGTTGCAAACGCTTTTCTTTCTGATATTTTTCAATGCAAGACCTCAGACTTAGTTTCTTTAGATTAGGCATAGCTAGGGCTTAGAAATTTCGTTCAAAACACTTGGGAATCTCTGTCCTTATCACGGGCCAGGACTATCGTTACTTGCCTTTGAAAATAAACTTTAATTGAGGGTATACATGCACTTGGTTCCGGGATGTCTGTTCCCCCTGGATTGTTTCTATCAAAGGACATCAACAGATCGGGTACAATACCTTAGACAGGATGGTTAGGTTAGACAGGTTAGTTAGGATAGCTAGATGCGATGCAGATTTTGAGTAAATCTTTGGACAGCCAAAGAGCTAGGCATAGATAGGGCCGTCCTTAGACAGGGAATAGTCACTTTAAGTAGGAGATACTTAGTCAGGCACTTAGCTTAGATAGGTAGGGACTCAGAATGTTTTGTTTTTTTTTTTTTTTTGCTAGTCCGGTGTAATTACTTCATTCCAATATCTTTGCACAATTTTTGGTTTTGCTCGAACGCAGATCAAGAGTAGGTTTAGACAGTTTAGGAGGGAGATAGCTAGGTAGACAGCTTAAACACGAAATTTTCTTAATTTTCCAAAAAATTCTCCCACTTGTGTCGATTTTTCAAAATTCTTGTGCAAAGATCTAGGGCTTAGAAATTGAAGACTTAGCCACGTAGAAAGCTTTTATCGCTGTCAGTACATTTGCGTTATTCGGGCGGGAGGCGGTTGTTTTTTTTTTTTTTTTTTTTTTGTGGCGGTGGTAAAATGCTCTCTGCGTGGAGAAGTCTATATAGGTTTAGCTCGCGACTTGGTGTAGGACTTCGAGAGCCAAACAGGAACAGGTCTCTTTGAAGTTAGGTAGGGGACCGCTCAGCGGACCCGACAGGTGTCCCTGAGGATAGGTAGGGAGACCCCTTGAGTGCTTCAAACAGAAGTGCTTAAGGATAGGTAGGGGACCGCTCTGGAGCACAGCAGGTGCTCCCGAGGATAGGTAGGGTTCTAATCTTTTCCCTTCTGTTTCAGCGCAGAATCTCGTTAATGCAGCTGCGTTCTTAGATTAAGCATTCCTTGGCCATTTATTCTCGTTGTTAGCCGTTTGGTTAGTCGGAAATTCTCGAAGTTTGCTGCAAAGCATTTTTTGGCCTTTTGGCTTCGGTCGCAATCGATCGCGAGAATAGCGTTTCATATAAAGAGGCGAGTCATTGAGAATATGGAAGCAGCTGAAGACGGTTTTCGATGCTCGCCCAGAGCCAGTAAGTAAGATATAAAATATGTAAATACATGACCAGGTTAAGCATTTTATCTCGTTTTGAGATTATAATTCACTGATATTTCCAAAATAAAATGCACTAAAAAGAAGAAAGAAGAAGACGGTTTTCGATCGACACATTGCTCGGCGGACCGCGATTGCCGTTGAAGCAGACATCGATTGAAGCGGACATCGGGTGAATTAGAATCCGGATTAGATTCCAAGTCCAGAAACCAAGCTCCAGCTCGTGCTACTGCTCCTGCTCCTGTGCCTGCTCCTGCTCCTGCTCCTGTATTGTGTGTTTGTGTAAGTGAAAGTGAAAATGTGAGCTGATATGGTGGCTTCTTCCCTCTGGGAGGAGGCTGAAAGTGGTCTCACGACCTACCATGTCTCTCGCATATGTGTAAGGGCCCAAAAGTGTACGATGACCAGAAGAGGTCCAACAATGTCTGCAGCTTTCCAGTTACGTGGCACAAAAATGCAGGGTAAGGCACTTCGGTGCATACAAAAACAATCAGTAAGAATTTTTGTTCTTTTATTTCTTTACCTTACTCACTTCGGTTCTCGGTTGAAAGCATGCATACCAAACTACACATTTCTCGGGAAAATTTATTTCCAATTAACCCCCTCAAGACGGCAAACAGCTGTCTCTGAGGCTAGGTAGGGGAACCCTCAAGTGACAGACCGGTGTCCTTGAGGCTAGGTAGGGGACCCCTCAGGACCCAAACAGGTGACCTGAGGCTAGGTAGGCCTCTGCTCTGCTCTTTTCAGGTTTTCTTATTTCGTTTCAGGCGGGCGCGACGCGACGGTATTATATTATTCTTAAGAAATCATTTGAGGAATCAAGTTGAGGAATCAGTTGGGGAAGCATCTGAAGAATCAAGTCTGAAGTCATCTGTGAGGAACCATTTGAGAAATCATATTGAAGAATCAGTTGAAGAAGCATTTGTCTCGTACATTTGTGGATTCATTTGAGGACTCATATGAGGACTCACTTGGGGAATCAATTTGACGGATCGCTTGAGGAATCACTTGTGGACTCATTTGAGGAATCAGTTGATGACTCACTTGACTTCTAAATACTTTAAATTTGCTTTAAATTTGCGTTAAATTTGAGGAATCAATGTTGAAGAATCAGTTGGGGAAGCATCTGAAGAATCAAGTCTGAAGTCATCTGTGAGGAACCATTTGAGAAATCATATTGAAGAATCAGTTGAAGAAGCATTTGTCTCGTACATTTGTGGATTCATTTGAGGACTCATATGAGGACTCACTTGGGGAATCAATTTGACGGATCGCTTGAGGAATCACTTGTGGACTCATTTGAGGAATCAGTTGATGACTCACTTGACTTCTAAATACTTTAAATTTGCCTTAAATTTGCGTTAAATTTGAGGAATCAATGTTGAAGAATCAGTTGGGGAAGCATCTGAAGAATCAAGTCTGAAGTCATCTGTGAGGAACCATTTGAGAAATCATATTGAAGAATCAGTTGAAGAAGCATTTGTCTCGTACATTTGTGGATTCATTTGAGGACTCATATGAGGACTCACTTGGGGAATCAATTTGACGGATCGCTTGAGGAATCACTTGTGGACTCATTTGAGGAATCAGTTGATGACTCACTTGACTTCTAAATACTTTAAATTTGCTTTAAATTTGCGTTAAATTTGAGGAATCAATGTTGAAGAATCAGTTGGGGAAGCATCTGAAGAATCAAGTCTGAAGTCATCTGTGAGGAACCATTTGAGAAATCATATTGAAGAATCAGTTGAAGAAGCATTTGTCTCGTACATTTGTGGATTCATTTGAGGACTCATATGAGGACTCACTTGGGGAATCAATTTGACGGATCGCTTGAGGAATCACTTGTGGACTCATTTGAGGAATCAGTTGATGACTCACTTGACTTCTAAATACTTTAAATTTGCTTTAAATTTGCGTTAAATTTGAGGAATCAATGTTGAAGAATCAGTTGGGGAAGCATCTGAAGAATCAAGTCTGAAGTCATCTGTGAGGAACCATTTGAGAAATCATATTGAAGAATCAGTTGAAGAAGCATTTGTCTCGTACATTTGTGGATTCATTTGAGGACTCATATGAGGACTCACTTGGGGAATCAATTTGACGGATCGCTTGAGGATTCACTTGTGGACTCATTTGAGGAATCAGTTGATGACTCACTTGACTTCTAAGCAGCACTAATAACGCGACAATTTGAGAAAGCACGCGACTTTTAAATTTAATGAATAAAGACGTTATTTAACGAAGGCTTAGTCCATAGCGCAGACGAGGATACGTTCGAATCTAAATCTGCACTCATAACCATCATTCTTGTCTCAAACACTGTCTATCACGGCCGTCAATGCGTCGGAATATGTCCTTTTCAGGGCATTAACTGCAACTAAAGCAGGACATTGAAATTGTGATTCACAAAATCCCCTTATTCTTCCTCATATTAAGTGGAGATTTGAATTGCAAACAGATGCTGCTTCAAATGATGACTGAAACCGGCTTAGTCAAAACTTAGTAGTTCGGTAAGGAGCATCATTTTGAAGCACTTGTTCTATCGGAGCGCGTTTCTTGGAAAACGAAAAATTATACATCAAATGAAAGAAAACTTATAGCCCTTGTCAAAATAGAGATCTTGGCATTAAATGTGGGTCAAAGTTCAATCAGAAAAAGACGAAGCTTACTATCACTAGTGTGAGAAGCTTATTTTGATATCAAGCTGAAAGTGGTCCATCGCACAGCGACTTTCGTTTGATGGAGTTTTTGCCTGTCTTATGAAAAAGAAATTGGTACAGAGACCACAGAAACCGATTCAAAAATGTATCTCAAGCCACAAGAAACCTTGTATTTAAAGGCGTTTTGTTTTTCTTCATAATTCTATACGTTGAAAAGGGGGAACAACTACCCCGAAGTTCCCATCATTCGACAGACCATCAAATTTTCTTCAAATGTCCTTCATATCACTTGGACCTCGAACGCAGAATTCCCGAGATATACGCCATTAAACTTAACTTCTACGATTTCACTCATTTCACTCACTTCGAAGCTCAAATTCTGAGTTGAACTCAATTGATTTTCATCCAACTTTATTTCACACCAGGAACGATTTCGAATTCAACTGAAAGCTTATTCTGTCAGAAGCCTTGTCTCGTCTATCTTGACAACAATACCGGCAGCAAAATTAAACGCCCGAGTTCCCTTGTTAATGACCGTCCCTCAAAGGGTTAAATGGTAAAGGACAAGCCTTTATTTGAGTACTTGAATCAATCCTTCCTTCTAAATTATTTGCTTTAAAATTTCTTGGTGAACCTGCTGCACTCCAGCTGCCAAAATAATTTCCCATTCACTTCCAATTTAAATCGCCAAATCGGTTGACGCACCTCTTTGGAATGGCTCCTCGTGCTAAATTTGTTCCATCTTAAGTGTTTCATGTGTCCACACTTCACTAGACACTCGCAACACAAAATCCATTCTTTGTTGAATTTTTTTCTTCAAATATCGTCAACGCCAAAAGAATCAAAAACCTAACAAACTTACCCAGAAACACTTCCAAACTGCATTAACCAAACCAAACTAGCAAGTACACTCACCAAAAGTGCCCCGACGATATGAAGCGATTAGAGCAAAATCTTAGGCTGAGATCTGTTAGAGGGAAGAGTGTGAATTTACCAGGGAAAGTCCCAAAGATAGAGGGATGTGATTTAAATAGAACAGGGTACGTTCTCTGTTGGGAGTTTCATGGGAAATACACTTTGAGCCAAAATCTGTGCAAAACGTTCACTGATGCACTCTAAGTCCGTCTAAATGGCTCTGGGGGCAGTTAACACTTCGGAGATCTGCCAGATTTAACACCCGTGTCTTAGATGAGGATTCTGTATTGGGCAGCGACTGCTGCAGAGACAGTGAGCGTGATGAAAGCGACAACGACTGAAATAATGAGAACCATATCGCAGATAGACTTAAAGCATGTACACACTAGAAGGAATGGCCGCCAAGACTTTGAAAATTCAATCACTTTGAAAGAACTCTGTGTGTTGTAAAATTGTGCAGAGAGAATAGAGGGGGAAACAAAGTCACTGTGGGTGATGGATGATGGATGTACGGAAAGATCGGGAAAACGGAGGCATAAACCCTTTGATAACAAATCCAAGGATCGGGGGATTGTGACAAGAAGGAGGCGAACAAACATTCGGTTACGTCGAAGCCAAATATATCGGTGAAGGCATTCTCAAAGCAAAAGTATGATGACGGCAACGGGGACTCTCGAATGGGATGCAAGGAGCTTTCACAGGTGTCATTCGCTTGCAGTCATGATTGGAGATCGGAAATCAAGGGCAAGGTCAGAGTCATGAAGGTGATAAAGAGAGAAAAAGACTGTTCCTGGGGTAGCGCGAGTGCATCAAATCAAAGAAAATACTTAGGACGGGTGATGCTTGAGGTTCAGGTTCACTCCGGAGTGTAGCACCGCAAGAAGAAGGTTGAAATTCCAAAAATATCGTGCCAGAGCTCTGTGCAGGAATCACGGACATTCACGGACATGTTACGATTTTATATTTTAGCTGTCATTTCTGAAAAGTTCTACAGCTTCAATTCAAAAACTAAATGATCTACTGATCTATTGAGAGCAAATGGGTAATGGTTTAAGCTGCCTTCAACTACGGCTGAGCAATTACCTGAATAGTTTTCAATTTCGTTGCTTTTTTGTTACTGAATAAGAAGTTTGACTTCAATTCATAGGCAGGTGCATAGCGAAACTTCCAAAACATATTCCCTTTAGTAAATTCCTGTCAAGGGTGCTTATTTATTTATTTATTTATTTGCTTATTAATGAATATACAGAAACAAGCTTGAGCAGATCAAGTCCGACAAACAATGCGATTAATTTGATTCCTTTTTACGTAAACCACTTCATCCCCATCACCATAGTAACATCCCCTCTCAATATATACATCCTCTTAAGATAATCGTTTCTTACACCAATTTGCCCCTTTCTCAATCTCCCCTCTACCACCCTTTTACAAATAAGCTGTATTGTAGATTGTTAAATTATAAATCACATATGTAAATTATTCGGAAATGAATAATCGGTTTTTGTTTAAAATGCATCTACTCCTTTATTACGCGCATATCCTAATCATAAATTTGGTAATATTTCATCACGAAATTAATTCTATTTAATTGCAAACATAAAGGTCGTAGTACAGGATGCAATGCAACGTATATTCTTCGTAAGGACACAAGCCCTTCTAAGGGCAATTTCAATGGATCATTAATATCTCTGCCAAAATGTTTGCAACAGAAACATAAAATAATTTTCAAGAAAAATATATTTCTAAGAATTCGGCGTTTTTTTTATATGGACTTTTTTCAGTTTTTGAACACGAATACCGTCTAAACTAAGCCGATTAGACGCCCCCCCCCCCCCCCCCACCCATACAATTTTTTCTTAGTCTCATTAAGATCTACAAAACTGCATCACTCAATTGAGGGGCCGCAACAAAATATAACAAATCACTTTAAAGTATTTCGAAAGAACTAAGACTTTAATCTGTTAAACAGCAGATATGAAAATATGTGTAGTTCGGCTTTCAAATGTTTTTTTTTTATTATATATTTTTTTTTGTTGTATTTTATCAACAATCGCATATTTTGGTTAAAATTGGGGGTCCATAGAACACAACTTTAGTGTTTAAATGTCAAAAGGATAAATGTTTTCTATTTCAGCTATGATACATCTTTCAGCACCAGGAGCGACTGATCCGGTATAAATGGCACTACTATTGTATGCTGATGAATTATGTGGTTCCAAATCGCTGAGAGGGGGCTGTTGATCATCTTCTTCTTCTTCACCTGCAAATTCATTTGACGTCATATCTTCTGTTTTATCTCCGGCAGAACCTAAGGAAACATTGCCAAATGTCCCAGCTCCACCGGAACGGAAAACAGCCCAGTCTCTCTGCCGATTCCCGGCTTGAAAAGCGTCTTCACTGTTATGGCCAGAGTCTGGTGAATATGTAGTTTGCTCTTCAATATTATTTTCATCATATTGATATGTACAAAATTGCTCGAGCTCTCTGCCAGTAGGTGCCGCGTGAATGTAGGCATATCCGACTTCCGCCAAATTTTCTTCAAAATACGTGATTTCTTGAAACAAAGGCGGAGCGTAGCCAGTTCGCTCCACAACACTTTCCAAGTACTTATGCACTAGGTCACCCATAACTCGGTGATACGCTGCTGGTATCAGACTGACTGCTTTTGGAGGCTCACCTGTGTCCGGGACAGCAGACCTGAGGGAAATGATGTCGTGGTAGACCTCGTAGATCTTCTGAATATACTTCTCGACGCCCTTTATGGTAATTGTAAGTCCGCAGTCTTGCTCTTTCTGCGCCACCGTAATGCATACTCCGAACTGTGTGCCGATATTTAGAATATCTGTAGCGCTGCTCTGATAATTGCCGGGAATATCAAACATAAGTTCAATCGGAAAGTTGCCAATTAAGTCGTATCTGGCCTTGCAGACGCCATCTATGGTTCCGATGATGGTGACTTGGGATCTCTGCTTTGTGTTGCTATTAATGGTGAGGTCTGGGAAAAAGATTGTTGTCTTCGAGCCCTCCATTATGTCCAGAAGTTTGGCGTTGTTTTCGCCCTTAACGAAATCTTGATAGAGTGGAGGTACCTCCAACTGCACGCTGACCAATGGTCTTGGAACATACTTGTTAAACGCAGAATTGATGAGTTCTCGGATAGCTTCTTTAACGATGTCGATCCTCTTCAATGATCCCTTGACAAAGACCAAAGTGGAGTTCGTTTGTTCGGTTACGGTGACTTGAATGTTGAATTTCTCTCTGACGTGATCAACACATGGCTCTGGGTGGGTCGATGGGACTTCGAATGACATGAGCAGAGGCATCGATGCCCGCAAACTAATTCTGGCTCGTTCAATCCCATCCAGACTCCCCTCAATCGTGACTTGATTTCCTTTCTGGGCCATGTTCCTCTGATTGGAATAGGGTAACTCCACAATGGTGTCAGTGGACTCCATAATTCTGGTCAAATTGTTATTATCACGCCCCACAATAAAGCGGTGATCGTTATTTGGAATGATAATCCTCAGCTTCAAACGTTTGTCCCTCGTATTCAGGTAAGACAGTACAAGTCCTCTAGCCCACGAGATGTCGTCGTGCTTGCCGAAAATGTGAACGTAAGGATCGTTGGACTTGCCCAAGTCATCGTTTATTTCTCTTGGCCATGAGATATAGGTTTCTGTCTTTCTCATAATATTTTCAAAAAATATGTCCGCCTTGCTAGCTCCCCTGACTTCGCTATCGCTGTCGAGCAATCTTTGTAGTCTTCGAGCGTCCACTTGAAAACTTTCAGTGTAAAGTTCCTTATCCTGCTCCTTCACTTCAGTCGAGCTTTCATACGAGGAAAATGCGCCTTCAGTATCTCGCGATGCAGTGCACGAACCCGATTGATTCGGAAACTCAGAGGATGATGAGGATTCAGTTGAAAGGGGACGCGACATGTTTGTATCTTCGTACAAATCACTTTAGACTAGCGGACTCTTTGTGTGCGTTTGCTGAAGCAGGTCAGTCGACGAAGGGCTTATATACAAACTGTCAGTATTTTTGAGATAATGCATTATAATAAAGATATTTCCCTTTTTCGCTAATTACTTTAAAGGTCTTCACCGATGCCGAACTATCCTTACGGAATTTCATCGATGCAATGGTAAGTTTTACAACTCCTTAATTACAATTTCTCACGGTGGTGCAACGATGTTAAGTTGACGTCACTACCTGTCCTAGCGGCATTGTAAGCCGTAATATACATATGTACAAATACAGGCGCACTTTGCATTAGAATCTGAACAAATTAAAAGCAAGAACCATTTTATATTAGGAAGCAATAATATCATAAAATTTTCGATTTCCTAATTCATAACTGGAATGGTTGTTTGAAATGCATGTTACGAAGGCTAGGCCTTTGGCTTTTGATAAATATTACATCATTTCTCAAGCACACAAATATCTTCGGAAGCTTTTTCAGTAGGAAGACAAAAAAGAACAATCAATCAGACATGTTGTAGATCCTATTCTCCCCATTTTCTATGACTCATGTTGTTGTTCATTGTCAAATTGTATATTCCTTACTTAAGAATTTTATGTCTACGGTTTTATTAACTTAAACTTGTGACCACAGGATTTAATTGTGTTAATGTTTAAAAATTAATTACAAAAATAATGCATCATCGCGGTTTCTCTCAAACTATAGAGGCCTTCCCTGCTACTTTTAACTACCATATTTATTTCAGCATTTTGTAAGCTCATAATCCCTGCAGATTTGACTGTGTACTGACTGTTTTTTTTTTAAAGATGAATTGCCTTACCTTTATACATACATTAACTTTCACAAAATACTTCTTTTAAAGGGATACACTAAACAACAGGAGCCTCATTATAAATTTATATGGCCTTTTTGTTTATATAAGCATATGTATTGTTTTCCTCAAAAAGTAACAAAAGTAACACGAAATGCAGGTTATACTCGGTACGAGTACCACAGTATGTTTAGTCTTAACGAGTTCTTATATCATTCGTTTTCAATGATGAAAATAAAAACTCAGTACATATCTGCTTATAGATATGGTATGTATCACTATTTAAATAAAAATAAATTTTATGACACTACATCCCCCAAGACACCAATGAAGGATGTACAGTTTTTGCTGACTCCGAACTGCAAAATTTGAGAAGTTTTTCATAGATAGTTAATAATCTTTGAGCGCTGTCAGTAACTCGAAAGTTTTGCGAGATGTTTATCCTTGAAATCCAACCTAAGATCTTCAGAGTGTTATTCGACGCACTTACCCACTACGACACAGCACAGCACAGTATACCTAGTTTACCTTCTCAATTCAATAAGTAAATATCAATAAAAACTGAACAACTCTATTTTTATTTCGCTATCCAATATGTAACTCAATGAATTGAACGCATTTTTTTTGCGTAACATTTAAGAGCGTTACTTTGCTCGTTTTAATTGTGTTGAAACTAGAACTTTAATTCGTATAATCTGTCTTCTAGTATAATAATAATAATAATAATAATAATAATAATAATTGAGTGGCACTACAGCCCACAACGGGCCCTGGCCCAGTACACAACTACTCGTGTTGCTACTGTTCTTCACGAGTAGAAGGGACCTACAGTTTTTTGCTTACTCCGAACGGTGAGATTTGAGAAGCTTTCCATAGATAGTTAATACTCTTTGAGTGTTGTCAGCAACTCGAAAGAGGTGGTGCCGTGAAAAAAATGCTAGGTGTCCCGCCGGGAATCGAACCCAGACTTTCTGCGCGGCGGTCGATGCACTTACCACTACGCCACGGCGACCACTTCTAGTATAAACACCTAGAAAATGAAACCCGTTGATTTAAATTGAAAGTCCAAACATATTTCATTGGTGTGTGGTGTGTAAATTGTCTGTTGCGTTCCAGTTACAACGTCCACCTAATGTTTACCCGCGATGCATCACCTTCTACACAATCTGTTCGGCATAAGTAAATATCCTGAGTTGCGTTATTAAAACAACACGCGCCCATCATCAAATTGTCTAACATTGCTATACTCGTACCATGCCTGTCTGCCCACCTGCCCCACTTCAACGATAAACACCATTAGGCCTCGCCTCCAACAGGCAAATGCACAAACGCAGCATTTTCCTATGCTTTATCACCTTTCTTTATTATTATTGCGAACGTGACTATGAACTTGCTGGATCAGCGTCTGAACGATTTCCGATCTACATGCATTCGAACTGCAAATTAATTTAACCTGTACAGATAGATGATAACATGTTTGAAGAAAATCAGTTGTCAGATCAGAGATAAAATGTACGTGAAAGGAAACAGTATTTTTTTTTAAGCTCCCATAAACCATCACATATCTCTCGCAAACAGGGAACGTAGCTAAAAACAAATTCACAACGGCCCAAGGTCCTGTTCATTATAACCGTAGCATACGATTTTTATCCTGTTGCTTCAGCCTTCAAATCTGACATTTTTGTATGTAAATTTAATTGATTGAACCTTCATAGAAATGTGTTACACCGTCAAAAGTGTTGGTTTCTTATAGCAAGGAAATTCCAAACAAAAAACCTTTTCTTTGAAAAAAGAACGTAGTATGTATGTATGAAGACACAAATTACTTTTAAATAAACGTATTAGCTAATTATAGGTCCCTAAATGTTATTACATCAACAAAATCATTTGGAATATATGAATTCGTGAACTGTTCTGAAAACTCTATTCACTGCATACGAGGTTCATTGCTTAATGGCCATTCCAGGAAAACTCAATAAATAATATTCATTATCACTACTTTTACTTACGAATTACTTTATTTGTATTAGTTCAGACAACTACAACTTTCTTTAAATTTTTTGACAGCGCGAACAAACCTTTTATTGCAGACTCTCAATGACGAGATTTGGGAACTGTCATATGATAACACATCAATCGTCAAATTAATATAGTGAAATTAATATAGATAACGCATTATGACAAGTCGCGAACAACAGAAATGGCTACACCGTTAACTGAATGAGTAAAATTCAACAATGGGTGTGGGAAGTACCCTCTAGATATCCATGCTTTGTCTTACTCTATATTAAATTGGTTTGATGGCAAAGGAATTGAAAGAATGGAAAGAAGGAGAAAACGAATCCATGGACGTTCCGCTCTTAAGATCAACTGATTTAGTCAAATAATAATTTCTTGGATTAAATTATTCATTAGGGCCTATCACATCACCCGAGAACTGCGAAAGTGAATTCTTTGAAACTTTTGAAACACGCCAAACCATATATAAATTAGGCTTAAGAACATGGTATTCTGGGCAACACATACATATTTGAAGATATCGCAGTGCGTAAGCAGATTTAGGTTCATATATGGTGCCTAGTATTAGTACCATCAAAGAAACTCAATAGTGGACTTTTCGTACATTGCAATGAGCATGGAGAATATTACCGTACTTTGACTATTTGGATTACAGACATAAAACAAGTAGTAAAACTAATTTGAATACCCATCAATTGATATTCCTTTCTAGAGATACATATTTGTTCTTCTTATTATCCTTAGCGTCCTGCGCATATACTTTTAAGGGCGCAACAATCAAAACGCTTTACGCACCATCTGTTGATGGATGGCTATAACTTATTTTATGGCAGAGTTGCATTCGGATAATTTGCTGAACACACTCACTTTGGAATTTTTCTGTTAGTTGTCAAAAGTGACAAGCGGGCAACGCGTTTGAAGATTCAGTGTTTTTTATTTACAGAATCCAAGGATTAGTACAATATAACAAATTATTATTATAAAAATAATAAAAAAAATGGCATCAAAACGTTCTTCAAGTAGTCTTGTCTTAGCACATGACAATAAGCGATCTAAACAAGATATAATAGCGTGCACCAATCGAGATAAAGCGCTCTTAGAAGCGGTAACCATCCCAACAAATTATGTTAAACACATTTTACAAATATCTCTTGTTTTTAGGGCGTTCAAAGAACATCTAATTTATTCGCATCGATTATGATTTTGGAAGGACATCAGGGTGAAATATTCACTTGTGAATTTCATCCAGATGGAGAGTTGCTAGTGTCCTCTGGCTACGATCGACAAATCTGTATGTAAATATAAATGAGAGGTGGAGTGTATTTCTAAAGTTTACTAAATTTCTAGATATCTGGTCTGTATATGGTGAATGTGAAAATATCATGGCAATGTCTGGGCACACAGGGGCAGTAATGGAGGCACATTTTTCTACAGATGGAGGAAATATATACACCTGTTCCACGGATAAAACACTTGCCATTTGGGACATTGTAACTGGCACGAGAATCCGGCGACTGAAAGGACATACGACTTTTGTGAACTCTGTTCATGGCACAAGAAGAGGTGTCCAGATGTTGTGCTCAGGTTCTGATGATCGGACTGTGAGGATTTGGGACGCCCGAAAGAAGTTTCCTGTGCAAACATATGAAAACAATTATCAAGTTACTGCAACGTGCTTTAATGACACTGGAGAACAGGTCATATCCGGCGGAATCGATAATGACATAAAAATATGGGACATTCGCCGCAATGAAGTGATTTACAAACTCCGTGGACATACTGACACCATAACTGGCATTTCATTGTCGCCAGATGGATCATACATTCTCTCAAATTCAATGGACAACACTCTTCGCATTTGGGATATACGGCCGTACGTCCCTGGAGAAAGGTGTGTGAAAATTTTCAATGGCAATCAACACAATTTCGAGAAAAACTTATTAAGATGCGCCTGGTCACCTGATGGAAGCAAGGTAGAAACGCTTATGTCAGTTTTTGGTAGATTTGAAGCTTATGAGATTTTTCTTTTATTAGATATCTGCTGGGTCATCTGATCGTCATGTATACATATGGGATACAACCAGTCGACGAGTACTTTACAAACTGCCGGGACATAATGGTAGTGTGAACGACGTTGACTTTCATCCAAAGGAGCCGATCATTCTTTCGGGATCTAGTGATAAGAATATGTACATGGGTGAAATAGAAGATTAAAGTTAATTGGAACCTTTTTAAATAAATATTGCTGTATAGATTTTGTGTTCGAAAACGATATCCACGAACCTTCACTGTTGATATTTCTTAAGGTTGGTGTAGCTAAGCAAGTGAATTATTCGTCACATTACATCTGAATTAATCTCAATTTTACTTATAACGGTTGGAGAAATATAACCTTTAGACCTCGTGTACATACGGATTTTTTGGATTCGCTTAATTTTGTGTTGAAGCAAAAACATAATTTGACGAATATTAATAAGAACAAACCTAGCAATCTACTACACCTAAATATAGTGACATATGTCATCTAAGATCAGGTGTGTTCGCGTATAAGTGACTAGTTCTTTTTTGAAATAGTGGGTGTAAAATGATGTCAGGAAATATGAAGACCGAGATAAACGTTAGCTACAACTTTTGATGTATATTACTGTTTTTAAAGGCTGCCACAGATTGGTTATGATATTTGTTCCACCCAAACCCTGACAACTTGGGGAAATTTACGACACTTTTGGGCAATCTGTCTTGCGAGAAATTACTATTTTTTGCATACACGAATAAGATTTGACCAAATTTGTAGTGATCACGGACTATATTTTGGATACGAAAACAAACCTATCATCAGCCATCAAATTTACCTTTTTTTACGACTAGTCGACGTTGAAATAAACATTCGTGGCAATAACAATATTTCCCAAATGTTTCCGACTTTCATGAATTAACTAAAGTCATTTATTTATTCTAATCGCAATCACCTACTCACGGAAACCATAATTAAACATTCGAAATGGCAAATATAAAGCAGGACCTCGACGAATATCTCCTCCTCCAGAGTGACCAGAAAAAGAACTTCGGTATAAAAATGCCGGACATTAAAGTTCCTGAGTTTGGCAAGTTATTTTCAAGAACCGAACCAGCCCCTGAAGCGAATAGTTGGCTTAAAGAAACCCAGGATACATGTTGTCCCAAATTGGTAAGCTACCCCTGCACGCGTCTGCAAAGTCGCTGACTTAACTCAGCTTAAGAAATTATTGGTGTTTTTTTTTCTAGTCTCGGCTGCAGCGTATTGTAGGCTTTGTTGCATGTCTTGGAATGGGTGCCCTCTGCATAACGATTTCAACGTTCTACATTCCTGTCCTTATCTTAAAAGCCAGGAAATTCGCTTTACTTTACACTCTGGGCAGTTTATTCTTTATTCTTAGGTAAAGGTCTTAGTGCACTATTTCTACTCAAAATTACATTAATTTTTCATCTTTCTTGCAGTTTTTGTTTTCTCTCGGGGTTTGTAGCCTTTTTCAAACAAATGTTTTCTAAACCACGGCTATTGGTGTCAGCTTCTTATACAACATGCCTTGTTTCCACACTCTACTGTGCTTTATTCGCGCAAAGCACAGCATTGACAGTCCTATTTGCAGTAGCACAAATAATTGCATTGTTGTTTATGGTACTGGGGACAGTGCCCGGTGGAGCAACAGGAATGAAATTCTTTGGGCAAATGTTCAAAAGTGGTGTATCGAACACCCTGCCGGTTTAGTACACTAAAGACCGAGGTCAACGAACTGGAGGACGATAAACGTTTCATATCGTTGCTAATATACAAACCTACCTACATATATAATATAATATCGTATATATTTAAATCAACTGTTAAGATAAGTTTATGTGATATTTTTGTAAAAATTACGAAATACAAACGAAAGCATATTTTAGATGTTTTTAGTTTTTCGTTTATGGTTTAATGTTAAGGGCGAAAAATTATACGAAAAGTGCTCTTTACTTTGATGACACACGGACACATTTGTCATGCACTTAGCTGATTAATCCAGACAAGTAATTTACTTTGTTCAGTGTTTGACAATTTAAACAATGGAGAGTTACACAATTGAGCAGTGCTTTAATATATTTGAATCCTGTTATGAAAATGGGTGTTCAAATAAAATACATTTCGCATTTCACATTCGTGATATATTTGGTCAACATAATTGACCAAATGAAGACGGACCTCTTGCGGCCACAAATTAAGAATGTAGACATGGACGAAACGTGTTTTCACCAGAATGGTGCCACTTAATACACATCCAACGAAACATTGAATCTTTAGGGCAAACGAATTAAATGACAGTGTTATCTCACGTCCTGGCGATGTTGATTGGCCACCACGATCATGTTTGACAACGTTCGACATCTTTCTTTAGGGATTTTTAAACAAAAATGTGTACGTCAATCGACATTGAACCTCAATTATATCTGAAAGCCATTGAAAATAAAGACCATCGCATAGAGGTATGTCATCAAAGGCGTGGCGAGCATTGAGCCGATATTTCTGTTTCACACATACTTGCCAGAGATATGATCAGAAGATAATTCCCTGAAAACTTTTATCCAAAATTACCATCGTGCGTTCTCTCAGGGCCACCCTTTAAGACCATCCTCTACGTTGGAGGGAACATCATTTGATTGAGTATGATCTTTAAATCCCTTCCATTATTACGTATCTATAAAAACCTAATTGATAAGAATATCAAATGGGGTTACTTATCGAAGGAAATAAAGGGATCTAAAACATTTTTTTTCTTCAGGCTTCTGAAATGAGGTTTTAAAGTGCCCGCTGCAATTTGCGAAAGATACACAATTAAGTTATTTTTAAAAGCACACAGTGGTAGGATCTTGGAAAGAGAGATCGAAGTGAAATTTTTAATTTATAATTCACAATAAAAAAAAAAATCATAATAGCTCAAAGACAAAGGGCTTTCAAAAGACAGTAAAGACAAATCTGTATCGTGATCAAATTTCACAGATTGGCTTGTGCGCATGCTTATTCGAACACTTGCGTTCTTTCAAAGGGAGCTTTATAGTGAGTCGTGTACAACAACCAATCTGTACAATGGGTGCATGGAAACCTAGGTTAGTTAGTTTTCTATGAAAGCACGTCTGACAAATCATGTACACAAACCGGCTATCTGCAACGCGAATACGTCAATTACTTGCGTCGTTTTATTTTCTAATCTGCGACGATTGCGATACATATTCGTTCTTTGCCTCTTGTCAAAGGTTAAGTGAACCTTTTGCGTGGATTTTCCAGTATCTATTAATAAAATATTTCACTTGGTTCGTGTATTCGGTTTAGCCAAGAACTCACCATCATGTGCTTTCAAGAATAACTTAATACTGGGGTTTTTTTTAGTTTAAAATGTATTTTTTTATTTTGAGTTTCATCTTAATACTGGGGTCTTTCATAAAATGTAGACCACAAGTGGAAGCTTGGTAAAGAAATGTCGCCTTCTGAAATCCCGCACTTAACGTGGTTAACGCTCAATTTTCCAAAGACCCGTTTAACCTTCCCACGACAAATTTCTTGTTGTCACTTCTTTTTGTAAGTTGATCACAATATTTTAATTTTTAATTGCTGCAAGAATTGTAATAACCACTCTGGAACTAAGTCAAATTAAGATTTATTTTCTTTCGTTTGGTATTGCGAAATTTGAAAAATTCCAAATCGGGAGAAATACAAACCACTAAAACGAAATTAAATTGAAATTCGATTCTAAGTCTATTTCACTCGGAAGATTGCAGAAGATATGCGTGAAATGATGATAAAAAAACCTCGCGCTCGCCCAATGCATTGCTTTTCGGTTGAAATAATACAAATGTAAATTTATTATTTCTCATTTTTCTCATATTTTATTTCTTTTAATCCATTGACGTTATATTAATATTTACAGCGGTTTTTTAGTTTTCTATATCTTTTTTCTGTTTTAGATCTTTTTTCTTTTTGTTGGTTTTATTTTCTTTTTAGTTTTTCAGTAATAATAATAATATAATAATAATATTCTATATTTATATGCAATACCTAAAAATTAAATTCATTTTTACAGATTATATTATATATATATTTATTTGTTTTTCTTCATAACATTAAAATATTTTTGTTTCGCTTGTTTTTTCTCTTCTTTTTTTGTATTTTACGTTTCTTATTCAATATTTATTTATATATGTATATATAGATCCATTTTGTATGTCGTTAAATTAAATTAGTTAATTTAATTTAATCCGTTATGAACTTTCCTCTTTTTTGTATTGTTTTCTCTTCTTATTTGGATTATTTGTATATATATATATATATTTATACTTTATAGCATTTTCTTTGTGTTTCTCTAAGTCTACTTGTTTTTAAATTACCATTCTTTCACGTCATTTTCTTTAACTATATTACCTCCTTCATTTACTTTTCTTTTCATGTTAGTTTTTGCTATTAATTTTTTTGTTTTTTTTTTTCATTTTTTTTCTTGATAAAAAGTCATCTGTATACACAAGAATTTGTTATGTTTTAGTCAGTGTTTCTTAATTTTGGGATACGTAAACCGCAATTAAATGGGAGTGAAACAAAAACAAAATAGGTAGTCACTTTTTTTCATTTTTGGGAAAACAATATCAAGTTTTCGATAGTATTAGTTAGTAGTAGTAGTAGTAGTCGTGGTATTGATTGGTAGTAGTGCTCGGAACCAAAAACAAAAATGGTTTAACAAAACAAAAATTAACTTAAATCTTAAATACTAATATCATAAGGAAAACAAAAAAAAAATGAAAATAATAAACTGTACAACATTAATGTTATCTTCTCTTAGAATTATTAATTTTATTGTTTATACATTATCATTCAAACTCAATTGATCTTCCCTTTTGCATTCAATTGACAGAAACATAACAAATACCAAAACTCTCTCCGCCGCTCTCTCTCTAAATGGAGTGATTAGCGCACGTTCTTTTCGCTTGCTTTTTTTTTAATTTTAGAAAAAGAAAAAAAAATACTTTCAATAATAGATATTCACATATCTTGCTCATCAGGGGAGTCCAATGAGGGCTCGTCTGTGGTTTTCTAACTTTTCGCAGTGATTTGTTCAAGATCGATTCACACTAATGTGGGAGAAACGTGAAATTGATTCTTTGAAAACATAGGCGGCAGTGCTAGAATCTTTTTTCATCCAGTTTTCGGTTAGAAATTTGAATTTAGACATGCTTTGTGCAATTTGATATTGAAGCTTAAAATTTATGGATTCTTCCAACTAACTTGTGGAAATTGTTATGAAAGCCATGGAAATACTGCTATTGGGTCCCATTATCGTATCCAAGACAATTATTTTTGACTAATAAGTGCCTTAAAGAGATAATAAACCTTGCAGACTTGTTTTGCGAAAAAAACGAGAAATTTGAGTAGGATACAGTTGTTGAGTTAACCAGTGACGATTTGGTCCAGTTAATTGTCAATTCGGTCTTGGAATACGAGACCTGGGTAAAGATATAAACTCCGTTTAAAATTGAAATTGATATTTTTCTAAAAAGGATGTGTGTAAATGTCCATAATGCATATCTAAAAACCAAACAAAATACCAAGTAAAATGAATCATCAATAAGCGATAAGCAATTTTAAATCGGTTTGAAAACGATTTCAAAACTAAAGTGGCATTGAACAATCACTATTAAAAGCTAAAAGCAAAGATATATACGTTTTTTTTTCTTTTTATAAAATTAATACCATAAGTGAAATGAAACAAAATAAATCTAAATTTACTCAATAATAAAACGTTGAAAAAAAAAACTGTTTTTACCCCCTCATGTTTTCCCTCTCTTTAAGAAAGCTTATTTAATTTTCATATTTACACATTTTTATTTCTCTTTATACTCCGCAGTTATTTTCTGTTTCAGTATTCTTCTTTACTTTTATTCTCGTTTAATTACAGTAAAAAAATAAAATTATATTCAAACTTAAAAATGAAATTTAATCGTAAAAAAGAGAACATATATTTTGTTTTCTACATATATATATATTTATAAGTTAAGGGCGGGGAGAAGGAATAGTGGATAACATTTATACATATTCAGATATTGAGATCAAATTAAAAAAGAAAACTTTCATATATTGTATCGCATTTTTTCTGTTTTTTTTCTTTTTTTTTTATTTTTGTTGAATTTATTTTCTTTATTGAAAAACAAACAGAAAGAAAAAAACGGTTTAAATATAACTTATCGTTTTTCAGTTTGTTCCAAGAATCCAAATATTTTTTTGTTTTCAGTTTCAAATACAAAATGAATTTGATTTTTTTTTTCTTTTAAGTTAAATACATTTTTATCATAGTCGTATTTGTGTGTGTGTGTTTTATATACGTGTTTACTTTTTACAGTTTTGCAATTATTTTGTATTCATATTTACCTTTTATGTATAGCTAACTAGTTTTGTTTGTTATTTATCATATTTATATGCTCCTCTTATTTGTGTTTTTGCTTAAATTACAAGTTCTTCTTCTTCTGCATTAACTGGTTTTGTATTTTATTTTGTTTCTACTAATTCGTCTAAGTCTAGCGTATTTGGTGTTCGAGTGCATTCGTCTTAGTTAATTGTATATTTTTGTTGTTTTCTATCTTTTTTTTTCATTTACATACATAGGATGTGTAGTAATGATAGCGCATCTTAGTGCAGTGATTGAATTATTGGTTTACTGATTTACAGTCGTCAAAGTTCTAGTTGGACTTTAAATCTGTGTAAGTGTTTCTCCTTTCATGTGTGTGTATGTGTTCAGGCCGAGTTTTTATACGGTTGCAATTACAATTAGTAGGTGAGCGATTTCGGCGACGCGATTCTTTAAATCAGGTGCGGCACGCTCAAGGTTCTCATTGGCAAAGTCACACGATGGGAAGATGTGGACAACATAGGCGGCTTGTTCGCCACCCGGCATGGGGATATTTACAATTCCAGCTGCCATTTTCTGTTGTAGGTATGTGATGAATCCTGTTTGCAGATTGCGGGACTGTTGCAGAACATCTGCATGATCCCGACCACACGGAAGCGCCAGTAACATGCAATGCTCATTTTCATACTAAAAATTAAAAAATACAAGGACGTTATATTTAACTTACTACTACTGTAGATACTTTGAGAGGACACTTCCTTCAATATATCGACAAGAAAAAAAAAGCTCTGAACTAACCTGCATCTTCTTAGCAACTCCCTCCAGCTGAGTTTGTTCCAGTCGCATACGTTGCGCAATACGCAACGGTGGTGTGCTTCCATCGCTATTGCACGGTAGCGAAGCTCTTGCGACCAATGGATTACCAAAGACAAAGTGCATCTGCACAGCAGCTTGATCTGTCTTCAGTGCAAGCAAACCCTGCCACATTACTGGGTATCTCTGTAGGAGTGTCAGTAATGAGTCTGGTTGCGGTGGTGGTACTTGACTGGCATGCGGCGGTGTGGCGACTTGTATGCTACGACCACTTGGCGTTGGCATTGCGGGTACAAGACTATCATGGCTTGGCATACTTGTATGACCTGCAAGAATACGATTTTTTGAAGAGATTTTCAAAGTTAAACTCATTATTTTTTTCTTACCAGGTATTGAAATTCGTTCCTTCTCTCGCAAATCACGCTCACGTTGGTCTCTGACCTCACGCTCACGCTGTTCGCGTTCTCTTTGCTCTCGTTCACGTTCGCGCTCACGCTCGCGTTCGCGTTCACGTTCGAAAACTTTTGGATGTAGATGCGAGAGATTTGTGGGTCCTGCAGCTTGTGCAACATAACCAGATGGTGCCGGGGCAACTACGCTATGCGGTGGCCGATGAGCTGGTGGAGGCTCAGCAGGAAGTTGACGTACAGGCTCGTAGAAACGTCCAGCAACTTCTGAGAAGTGAGGATGTGGAATGCGTGTATTATGGGCGTAAACTTGAGCAACTTGAGGTGAATCTAAACGAAAGAGAGATAATGTGTCAACCGCAATTTATTGAAAATATGGATATAAAATGTGTACCGGTGGCTCTGTCCTGAGGACTTTGTAAGCTGTGTGGAACAGCAATTGTTCTGGGTACACTGCCTGATCTACGCAATTCCAGTGGCGGACTTGCGCCAATCGATTCATCTATATCATCCTTTTGATCTGTAGCACCAGGTAGGAGGGGTGATCTGAAACGAATTTTACAATTTTGTCAAGATTATGAAAAAAAAAAGGGAAAATCACGGTCTCCACTTACCTTGCAATGAACGGAATTCTTGCGGATGCTAGTTCCTGAGGACGGAAATATTGCTGATACATTATTATGTGATCACGTGTTACTCCTCGTATAGCACCAGCAGGATATGTTCCCTCGCCCTGAAACGAAAATGAAACACAAATAATTGAAGAGGGACTAAGAAAGGTCTGAAGAGTTAACAACAGACAAAATTTACATTTCATTCAAAACTAACTATGTTCTTACTGGATACAAACTAACAACAAAGAGTTAAGCTTGAGAGGAATTCATCTAATCTACGATCAAAAAAACCCAACATAAGTTAGAATGTTCGACTAAAGTTTGTCTCCTTCTTATGATAATCATCTCGGATACTATTTTTGCTTACTTGTCTCATTTCTTACGACAGTCAAATCTTCTATATTTTTTTATGACATTAACGCCATTTTTGAAAATTTGGTAATGTCCTCGAAATGGATATAGGCAAAAATTACATCATGCTATACACCTAATTCTGTTTTTACACGAATTATTTTTACACGAATTTGAAATAACACGAGTAAATACGAAAAAATATTTCTATTTTTACACGACATAATTTGAAATAACACGAATACAAAAAAAAAACAAAATTACTTTTTTTACATGAATTATTGGATTTAACACGTTTTTTTTCAATGAATTTTTTTCTACTTCAACTTTGAACTCGTGTTGGAAAAATATTTGGCCAGAATGCGTAAAATGCAAAGATCCTGTTATCGATAATAACGCTGAACTTGCTGATATAATAACAATGGCCAATGCAATCGGTGGGGATGGATTCGATGACCTATCGTTAGCAGATGTAGAAGAATTGTTGGTAGATGAAAGCTTGAGCGAAAATGAAATTATAGATCTCACCCTTGAGACTCGTTATGATAAAGAACATAGTGACAGTGACGAAAGAGATCGTCCAATTTTAAAAGCATCCCTAATTAAAGAAGGTCTTGATCTCGCTACAAAATTAGGTAGTCATTTTGAACAACATGATCATGACGAGGAACGAGCTGCCAAATTTCAACGTGAACTGAAATCATTAATGGCATCTTACAGGGAAGTTTATAATGGGTTAACGCGAAATAAAACTCAATCTAAGATAACTGATTTCGTTCAAAAATCTACTGATGTCCCAACACAGTCGGCTAGAAATGATAATGATCAACAAAATCATTCCAGTGATGGCAGTGATATTGTAGTCTTTCGCAAACGTTTGCGTTTATTATCAGACAGTGACAATAAATAAAATTGTTTAATGTTTAAATTTTTCTTATGGTTGTACTTTATGTTATTTAAGTTTTTTGGCAATGAATTTCTGGTATTATTTTTTTTATGAAATCTAAATTTTAATTTATTTTATTATAATTTAGTTTATTTAATAAATGAAAACGAAAATAAATTCTTAAAATAACTACAACAATATTTTTTTTATATTATTTAGTCTAATTTTAACTTATTTTTTGAGGTCTAGAACCAATCTATTATTTTTGTACTTGGCCAGTATCTTTTTTTACACGATTTTTTTTACACGAATTTCTCGGGAACCATTCTATCGTGTAAAAACAGAATTAGGTGTACCTTGTTCTTAAACTACTCATTTAAAATGTATGTCCCAGAAGTTAAACACAATCTAGCATGCATGGAAGATAGAGGTCAACAATTTGCATTGAAAGTGAATTACTTTCTTTGCCACAAAAACAAAGGTCTACTCGTGTACCAGTCTTCAGACATCCAAGTTGCAGCAAAACAATATTTAAAACAAAATTTTATTTTTTATCGCTCTCCGATCAACTGTCACTCTTTAAGGTTCTACACAAGCAAAAATCAAATTTACAGACACGCAAACATGACGTAAGAGTCGCTAAGTAATCTAAAAAAGCTTTGAGGAAATTCTGGATTAGTGACTTTACCGGTGTCATTGGTGTTGCCTGCTGATGGGCAGGCGGTGGGCTTTGAGCGCGCGTCGTACTATAATTTCCGATTTCGTGCTGCATCCACAATGTTAATGAGCGGGGGAAGGAGGAAATATTTTATTTTTTAGTAATCAAGCATCACCATAAAAGCATTTTTAAAAGAGTTTGGTTAGATTTGCTTACCATGTTCGCTTCAAAAGCGGGCACCGGGAGACCGGGTTGCAACAAAAGTCTAGACTGCCCCTGCGGACTGATAGGCGGTACTGTTGCGCGAAGACTACTTGCACCTGGAACAAGAGAAAAGAGGAAAATTTTGTTAATTCATAGAGTCGCGCTTTGAGATGTGTATTTTGTGACTTACCAGTGACAACAGGCTGCTGACTGGCATGATGAGCCTGTTTGAGGGGTGGGCTGGCCACAGCACCCGTCATTATTTGCGGCGCTTGGAGACCTATGACAGCCTTGCCAGTCGGGGGCACAACCTGCTGTTGGTGAGCTGGTTTAGCCTGAAGCAGGGTAGCACCGGTGGGCTGATGCAAATGCGTCGACTGATGAGCATGGGTTATAATATGCTGCGATCCGGATATTATGTTCGTAGCAACATTGTTTCCGCCACTGACTCCGCTCACAGCTTGACTGGTGAGGACCAGTGGTTGTGGCTGAATTTGTGTCTGTTGCTGTTTCACTGACAGATGATGTTGTGCCTGCTGTTGCTGTGGTTGTTGTTGCTGCGGCTGCTGTTGCTGTTGTTGCGGTGGAAGTTGTTGGACAAGATGGTGTTGCTGTTGTTGGGCTGGTTGCTTTATAATCTGCTGGTGCGTGACCACAGGCAGACCAGGTATAGTCTGCTTCTGGGGTTGTGTCTGTTGGCCATGGAGATGGGCATGAGGTATCGGCACCTGGATGGTAGATGGATGCTGTTGCTGCTGCTTGCCAACTGTTTGGATCGTTGACTGCTGCTGAATGATTTTTCCACCTTGAACGATTTGTTGCTGCTGCGATGTTCCGTAGGGTAAATTTTGGGTCGGTTGCTGCTGCTGCGGTGGCAGCTGTTTGCTGTGCATAACGACTGGCTGGTGTTGTTGCGAGTGTTGCTGGTGTTGGGGATGATGTTGCTGATGAGGTGCTGCTTTCGATGTCACTACATGCACAATTTGTGAGCCTTGCTGCGCATGCAGAGGGTGATGCGACTGTTGTTGTTGATTCTGGAAAGACGTGTGCAATTGTGGATGTTGCTGTTGTTGCTGAGACTGTGGGGGCGCCGTTTGCTTGATAACAATGCTCTGCTGAATCCTGGGCGAATGCACTGCACCATGAGGTGAATGGGCAGGAGGGATGTTCACAACCAAGCTTGGGTGGGTTGCAGAGGGACCTCCTGTTGTTTGCGATTGCAGGCCACTATTGACGGCTGCATGCTGCAAAATGCGCGAAACTATACTGGGTTGAATGACGTGATTTGGATTCGTAACCACAATATGCTGTTGTGGGACAATGTGCGATTGGGATTGCTGGCTGTTATTCGGACCCATTTTCACTACCCCTTGGCTCATAATAGTCGGTTGTTGCTGTTGCTGCGGTTGGTGTTGGATCTGATGTTGATGTTGTTGTTGCTGCTGTTGTTGCATTTGTTGTTGCTGCTGCTGTTGTTGTATTTGCTGTTGTTGCTGCTGTTGTTGTATTTGCTGTTGCTGCTGTTGCTTTTGACTATTTAATACGTGAGCTTTCAGAGTTGTTGGTCGTACTGACGTCAATTGCGGCTGCAACGGTTGCTGAGCTTGTTGAACAACAATTGGTTGCGGCTTGGAAATTTGCTGTTGTTGTTGTTGTTGTTGAAGCTGCTGTTTTTGCTGTTGTGCTTGTTGGTGTTGCATTTGCTGCTGTTGTTGCTGCTTCTGTTGTATCTGCTGCGACTGTACACTTGTTCCCGGCGGGGTGACCTTTGATGCCTGCGATATCTGAATGTTTGTTGTACCTGTCATTGGCTGAGCGCTTGTCGACTTGACAACAACACTCATTTGTTGTGAGTTACTAACTGAGATCGCAGGTTGTTGTTGTCCCACGGACTCCAGCACAGTCTTTACCGGCAAGTGACTGGTCACCGGTGTTGTAACTGCAGATACGATTGTCGGTGTTAATTTAGTAACCTCTGAATCTGATTTGTCGGTTTCTTTGACTGTAGAGGTTGCCATTACTGGCACATTTGTAACAGAGGGCTTCTTTTCGGGCGCAGCCTTGAGCACACCCTGAGAAGCATTTCCCTTTACAGTCACATACTGTCCATCTTTACCCTGGGTCACTACAGTCAACATGCCTGTGGCAGGATCTATTAACGTCAGAGGTTCTCCATGCTTGTTAGTTGGCACGGAGTTACTCACAGTTGGTTTTGTGTCTGTCGTAAGGACTGTGACTGTAGTGGATGTTGATGTGACTGCAGCCTTCGCGTGTGCAATTTCGGCGTTATCATTCTTCACAGGTATATCTTTCTTATCAGATTCGGACAGTTTTTCGGCACCACTCTCGTCATCAGTTTGTGGGGACTTAAGTTTCTCGAATTTGTCGTCGCTTTCAAGTCCTTGTTCGGTTCCCTTACGATCCTTTGATCGCCTTGGACGAACTGAAGCTGTTGACGAATCTGATTGGCCTGGTTTCTTTGGCTGAGCAATGCGAACAGACCTTCGTGGAGGTGTTTGACCACCTTTTGGCGAGGTTTGGGCATTCCTGACAACGTCTTCAATAATATCGTCAACCGTGTTTCTATCCTTTTCCTGAAGACGCCGTGACTTCCGAGTGTTTGGCGTTTGGAAGTCCTTCTTGTTATCTTTCGATAAACTTTCGGGGTGATGTGGTTCTGGCGTGCTTGGAGATGCTGGCTGATGATGCATAGAGGGTGGTGACGAAAGCTGTGTAGTTTCAATTGTGAGAGGATCTTTATCAGCAGGCTTTACAACAGCTGCAGCTGCTGGTTGCCCTGGACTTTTGATTGTTAAAATAAGTCGCGGACGTTCACCAGACACAGAAGAAGTTCCAGATTTAGGAAGAGTCTCTTCCCCGGAATCTTCGTGAAACTCGTAAACATCTTGATCGCTCGCGGAAGTCGCATTACGTTTCTTGTCAATTGGCGTCGGCTGATGCTGAATGGGAGGAAGAGTCTTGACGGGGGGTCGCCCCTTACGGCCTCGCGTACTCGGGGTGCCTTTGGCTCGTCGAGTTTGTACTCCCGCATCTGCTGGCGATATACCAGACCCAATCCCAAGCTTCTTCCCTCCCCTTGCAATCCGCCCGCGCTTGGCTACCGCACCACGCAATTGCTTTGCAGCGGCCGAAGTGTCTGTGGTTTCACTCTGACTCTCTTCAGTGGTTTCGTCTTCATCATCATGAGTGTCCTCACCAGTTCGATCGGTTTCGCTGCTGTCCAAGTTCACCGATAAGTTCTGGGACTCTGTTGCCAAGGATGTAGTTGCGACTGCAGGTTCCTTTTGCTGTTCTGTGCTCTTCTCCGTATTTGTCGTTAATGCGGAAGTAGGCATGGATGATACCGGATGCGTTGCCGGCGAATTGGATGAATCGGCGCCAGCAGCCATGTTTTTTTCATCGACTGAGCAAATTGCATCGACTTTCTTTATCACTGAATCAATATTCAACTCCTTGGCCGACCAGTAGTCACTATCTTCTTTAGAATCCTGCTCGATCTCATCCTCCTTAGGCGGCGAGATTTTCGTCACATTCTCCTCTGTCAAGAGTGAATTCTCCTTCTTTGGCTGTTGAATGGGGGGCACTACTACAACGACTGTTGCTGTTGGAGACGATGTGGTCTGTGTTTTGATAACTGACACATTTTCTTCGACAGGTTTAGCCTCCGCGGGTTTCAACTCTGTTGTAGATGGCGCTTTCTGTGCTTCAGTCGTCTTGGCTGGTTCAGAAGTTACAGCGATAGGGGCTGTAGCGTTTGGTGTACTTGAAGGCTTTGAAACTGCGATCTCATCCACGTGCAACTGTGGCATATGTGGAGCAGTACTCTTGTGGCTAGATATGTCCGGCTGCGGAATCTTAATCACGGGTTGTTGGATTGGTGCCGGTGGCTGTTGGGGCTGCTGGGAAGCTTGCTGATGCTCAACTTGTGGCTGCTGCGAGGATGGTTCCTGCATAAACGAAGCGTTTGGCATCTGCTGCTTCTGTTGAATGATTAAGTTTGTATTGGGTGGTAGTTTGTGGTGGTGCTGCTGAGGTTGTTGCACAATTATGCCGGCTTGCGCATGGACTTGCGGTTTCACGCTTACAATAGTTTGTGTTTGCTGTTGTTGTGGCTGAAGCAATATCTTTTGTGGTTGTTGTTGCTGCTGTTGGCGAACAATGACTACATGTTGTGGCTGTTGGTGTTGCATTACACGTGGCCCCGTATCCTTGCTACTGTTGTTGCACTGTATTATTGCAGTTGTATGCGTTGAGCTCGATGTAACACCACTGGTTGTCGGCAGAGCATTCCGATTTTGCAGAAGTCTGTGTTGCGTCTGCGGAGATGTCTGTTTCTGTTGTTGCTGCTGCGAGTTCTTTTGTTGCACTTTCTGCATGTGCATCTGCATTTGCATCAGCTGCTGTTGCTGTTGGTGCTGTTGTTGAATATGTTGGTATTGTTGATGCTGCACCAACAACTGTTGCTGATGCATCATTTGCTGATGGTGTTGCTGATGTTGTTGCTGATGGTGTTGCTGCTGAGCAGTAAGTTTCGTCATTTGCTGCAGAACTTGTGGTGACATTCGGTGCTGTTGCTGTGGTGATGAAGTTTGCGACGTTTGCTGCTGCTGGGATTGTTGCTGCTGTCCCGACGTCACGTACATACTGCCGCCAGATGGAGCGATGACTTTACTTATAACAGCTTGAGCAGCCTGTTGTACAATGTGCTGGTGCTGGTCGGCATTCGGTTTCACTGCAGGTCCCTGTGTGTTCTTTGCAAGTTTGCCTTCTTTGCTGTCCTGTTGATCAACGGTTGGCATGATAGTTGTCGAATTTATGATGTTCGGCGCCACAACTGGATGTGCGATAGCTTTAGCGGCTGGTGACATCACTGATGCCACTGAAGTCACGGTCATTCGGTTAAGCGCACCTGAACTCATATTTGGACTGCTGGTTTGCGGAGGAACTGAATTTGGCGGTGACATCAGTTGTCTGTGCTGCAGTATCACGTGCGACTGCGGCGTCGGCGAATTAACAGGGCTTGGCTGCTGCCGGATATTACTGGCGCCACGTTGTTGTACGTTTGGACTTTGTGGTGAAGGGATTCGCACACCGCTTATCGACGGTGATGGCGGTTGCTGCTGAGTACGTGGTGAGTGCATTTTTAAATCAGATGTAGATCTAGGCGACACAACGACATTAATTGAAGGATGAATGAACTGTGGCGGCTGCGAATCGGGAATGCTGATGGTTGGCGGTTGAATTGTATACTGGGCACGCGTAACCAAAGTTGGTGAAGCCGACACTTTCGGTGAGTGCGGAGCGGTTGTTATAGTCGTCAATGGCTGAATTGTTATTGGAATATTCGGGACGTCAATCTTGAGAACTGAAGCTGTATTGGGAGACTGTGACTGCGCTGGTTGCAACTTATGTGGTGTTTGCGGCAGCTGCTGTGAAGGCTGGAGTACCGTCTGCACCGGTTGAACTGCTGGCTGATCTTTCGTAATTGTTGGAGGTTCGATTTTCGGAGGAAGTGGCTTCTTTGGTTCATCAGGTTTGGATTCTTCTTTCTTCGAATCTACCACCTTTGTGATAACCGATGTGGTTGGTTTAGTCGGTGGAGGAGTCGGCAGTGGGGTTGAAACTGCTTTCTTCGGTGAAGCGGGTTCCTTGGCCAATTCAACTGGCGGCTTTTTATCTTTGATTTGATTAAAGTCAACGTCGGGAGTCTTTGGTCTTTCGTCCTCTGGAGCTTCTTCAGTATCGGTGTCGATCTGGAGGTCCTGTTCGGACTGTGGTGTATCCGCCTTGATGTCAATGTCTTCATTACTTAGTGACTGTACTGCCTTCAGCATTTCTTCGGCCTCTTCTTCTGGTATGACTGCGGCTGTCTGCTCTTCATCAACTGTCTGCGAAACGGGGTCATCTATCACAGTAGACTGTAGGTCACAAGGGTCATCGGTGAACGAATAGTCTGCAGTGCTTGAGTTGCCAAAACTCTCGCCCAGCAGTGCTGCAACAGCGTCTTCGGTCTCTTCCTGCGATATAACCACTCGTGACTTCTCCTCGATTTTGTCCAAATGCTTGGACGAATCCGGTGGACTCTCAATCGGAATTTTAGGTTCAACATCAACAATAGAGTCAATTGCAGACGCAGTGAACTCTGCGGAAATTGATTGGACAGCCGACTCACTAATTTTCTCATCGAGCTCTCTGTCGAAGCCTGGGATAAACTTATCTGGCTTTTTCTTTAATTCGACTGAGGGAGATGTCGAAACTGTCGTTGTTGAAGAACTTAGCAAACTTGGCGGGGTCGTGGTCGTCGCCGTACTTGAGCTTGTGACGGCATTTGTGAGAGTTGGTGTTTTCGGGATTGGACTTACCAAGGATTTCTCCCTCGCTGGGGATCTCAAAAGAATATCTGAAGATGACTTTGTCAAAGTTGTTGGCAGATCATCGTCCAACAAGCAGGGTAAACTTGGAGAAGGTTTGCATATCGCAGATGATTCTTTGACATCATCCTCAATGTCAATCGAAAGTCTGACTGACGACATTGGTGGCGCTGACATTATCACAGGAGCATTCTGCTGCTGATTATGATGATGTTCGCGTCGCTGATGATGACGCTCTTCTTTCGAGCGCTTCTTCTTCTTTTTCTTCTCCTTATTTTTGTGGTGGTCCTGCTGTTGCTGGTGACTTTCTTTCTTTTCTGCTGCACCAGCGGCAGGAGGACCCACCACTTCCATACTGTTTTCATCTGCATCTGAGAAGCGGAACATGTCTGTCATGTCACTGCGGTATGTCGCTGCTGTTGAAGGTGTTGTTTCATCAGTCATTTTGTTATCGGAATCTTCCATTAATTGAGCTTCTAAAGCTCGACCGGCTTCGTCCAAGTCCACACTGTTGTCATCTTCCAACTTAGCTGTTGTTGGTGTAGTGACTGGTGTTTGCAATGCAGCCAGTGCATGTTGCTCTCGTGACTTCTCGCGTTCCTTGCGTTTCTTCTCCCGTTTCTCCTTACGGTGGCGTTCTCGCTCAATATGCGAGGAGTTAGGGTTCAACGACTTTTGCTTATTTTCTTCGTTTTCTTCCACCGTATGAGATTTCGGTGTCAGCGGTTCCTGTTTGTATGGGTTTATAGCAGCAGACACCACCGGACCACATTCTGACTTTGTGTGTACCGACTCACTACCAGAGAGTTGTGACTCTTCGTCAGAAATCGGACCAAAAATGTATTCCATCTTCTCATCGGCTCTTTTCTGGTTTGTGGGGATAGCATTGAAAGCAGTCGCGCTGGTATTTGAAGAAAATCTCGGCAAATCTGCGCTCTTTGACTTTTTAGATTTTTTGAGACGATGGCGTTCTTCCTTCGATAGACTAGACTTGTCAAAGTCGACACTGCGAAACTTCTCACGTTTCTTCTCCTTCCTATCCTTGTGACGCTTCTTCTCGTTCATTGGCGTTGAGACCGTTGTCGGAGTGACATTGTTTTCCTGCGCTGCCACCACACCGGTAGTCAGAACTGGAGCAGGAGATGTAATTGTCTCCTCCTTCAACTTATCGAAGATGTCAATAGCTGTGTTATTTACAACGGGTTTCTCCAACTTTTCAATCTTCTCAATTTTCTCTGCTCCAGATATGTTTGCGTCGCTGTCCAACGGCAGTGGTGTCTTCTGGCGCTTCTTGCTCTTCTTGTGCTTCTTTCGACCCTCCGGCGAGAAATGCGATTCAAAAACGGAGTCTTTGCTTTCTAAAGCACTTCCGGAATGTGCATTGTTATTGTCTGACTCGGTTATCATTTCAAACATATCCTTGCTCTCCTTTTTGATCTCGCACGACAGAGGCGGTGGGGGTAGGACGTCTGCTTTAACCTCGTCTTCCTGTGCTTCTGACTTGATTTTCTCTAACTTAACTTTGTTCTCCCGTTCTGTTTCATCGTCGCTTGTCTGCTCTTTCTTTATTTCTGGCTTGAACGTCCGATCTACATCAATGTCGTTTTCAATTTTGAGAGGCATCGAAACCTCCTCATCCATGTCCGATGAATCTGACTCTATTCGTGTTGAACGAGAATTGCGCTTGGATGATATCTTTTTGCAGGGTGAACTCTTGCGAATGTACAGGCCATTCTCTGAGCTGTCGTCTGCATCGCACAGCTCCTTAAGTCGCTTGCGGTTGAAGTTCATGCGGCGGGCATCTGAGTCAGAATCCGATATAGCGTTCCCTCCGCCCGTCACACTCATTCTCCGATGACCGATAGTGCTTTCATCGGAGGAGCTTATAAAACCACCGCATCTGTTCGACTTGAAACCACTGCGGTACGTTTGCTGACGTTCTTCAAACTCAGAATCAGAGTCTCCATCGTAAGAAGTGGAACGTTTCTTTTCTTCTCGTTTCGCTCGACATTGCTTCAGTTGGCTAAACTTCGCTTTAATCTTTTTCTCCTCCTCCTGTTTCTGCATGTTCTTACATGAGCGGGCTTTCACCTTGTCGTACATGGAAACATAAGGCCCGTCGTCGGGTATGTCAAATATGGAATGTTTCTTTGACGTTGGCGCATCTGAGTCCGACTCGTTGGAGTCGCTCAGCATCAAACGGTTGGACGGTGTGGTTTTGATGCGATGTGAAGACGACTTTTCGCCACCACTGTTACTGCCACACGACGAGGACGGCTTCGTGTGGTGCTGTTGATGGTGATGGTGCGAATGGGAACCTTCATCTGAACGCGAAGATTTTCGATCTGTGTGACGGCTGCCGCCTTCGTGCTGTTCTTTCTTTTCGCGATCATCGTAGTCGGCAGCACTACCACCGCCACCGCCGATGCTGTGGCGTTTCTTTTCACGGTGTTCGCGTTTGCTCTTGTGCCGCTGGTGGTGATGGTGATGTTGTTGCCGATGTCGCTCTTCATCGTCGGATGAAACCGGGGCTGTATGCTGGGGCGTCTTAGGCGCCACGTTTTCAGCCTCAGCCGCGTGATGGTCACTGAAAGAGTGCTCATCGACTTTCTCGTTCATGCTGTTCATAGAAGATTCTTTTTCGTCTTTGCTGTTGTGTTTCTTAAAGCGGTGCATCAGCATTGACAGTTCACCCAGCTTCGGTGTGACACCAAGGTTCACAGACTGCTGGTCGCACTTCTTGAATTTTTTCTCTTCGAACCCAGAATCTTTGCGGTATCTGTGCTCGACAACGGTGGATTCGTTTTGGTGTTGAGGTTTCTCCTCGCTTATACCCTTATGCGAGGACGACGATGATTTGTGATGTTTCTTCGCACTGGGATCCTTAGAGTCGCGCCGATCGTTTATTTTGTGGTTGCTAGTAGGGTTGTTGGATGCGTCTGTAGATGAGGTTATGCGTATGCGCTTGGCTGCTTCCTCAACTACATCCATGCTGTCCTGAGAACTAAGGCGACGTTTTGGTAGACGAATGGGAGAGTTTCGCGATGATTTGCGACTGCGGTGCTTCTGGCCGTCCGAAGACATGAGAATATCGTCGCCACTGTTTTCCTTGTTGTGTTTGTCATCGTAATGCTGCATGTGACGAAAGAAACGCTTCTCGAAGTCATGGGCGTCTCCAGTGGCGAGATCACTGCTGTCGGCGCGAACATGATTCAATCGGTTCTCCTTCTCGTTGTTTTCATGGGGTGGAGGTGGAGGCAAAGGCGGAACCACCACTGCTTCTTTTGGAGTGTCCGGAGGTGGCGGAACGGGTTCTCGCTCTCGTCTTTCTGCTTCTTGACTTTTCTGCTGCTGTTCGCGATATATCCGGTCCTGTTCTTCACGGCGTTCCCTCTGCTCGCGTTGTTCACGCTCTTTACGCTCTTTTTCCTCTCGTTCCGTTTGTTCCCGTTCCTTCTGTTCACGTTCCAACTTTTCGCGTCGTTCGCGTTCTTCACGTTCTTTTTCTTTTCGTTCAGCTTCTTCGCGTTCACGACGTTCTCTCTCCTTTCGTTCTCTCTCTTCACGTTCTCGCTGCTCTTCTCGCTCTTTGCGCTCTTTTTCTTCGCGCTCCTTCTCCTCCCGCTCCCGTTGTTTCTTGAGCTCCTTTTCTCGCCGCTCTTTCTCCTTCTGTTGGTGCTTTTCCTTTTCCAATCGCTCACGCTCCTGGCGCTGCTCTTTCTCCTTCTCTTCCTGTTGATTCTTTTGGTGTTCTTTTTCGCTTACATCGGCTGATACAAGGGACGTCGCTGCCGTTTCTTCTGTCAAAGACGTCGCTCCTGCCGCCGCTGTTGACGATGCCAACTGCTTCCTTCTCTCAGCTGATTCACTTTTTGATTTTTCACTTTTGATCGACGACTTCTTATCACCGCCGATGTCACTGCGATGATTGTGCTTGTAACTTCTGTCGCTTTTTTCACAGCCTTTTCTACTTGTTGCTGCCGTTGAGTGCTTACTCTTCGACGTTGAATCGTCATCGACTAAAGACTGATGCTGGTGCTTCTGACTAGACAAGGTCATAGACGACGACGATGGATTCGTGTGGGAGGAACTGCTACCGGTCGTGGTTTTTACTGTGCCAATGTTGGTGCTGCCCGGAACCGATGCCGACTTCACCAGGACTCGCGACGATGGTACAGTAGAATGATTTACAACGGGAACTGACGCAGAAGCGACTGCCGCTGCCGCTATTGGTGTCATTTTTTCACCAGGCACACTTAAGCTTTTGGTTATTGAATTAGTCTTTGGTTTGGGTGCCGTTGATTCTATGCCAAGCGGCTGCTTGCTACATCCACCGTGTTCTGTGCTATTTGGAGACGCACCGCTAGCTGGGCTTACTAAAGGTGGATGACTGGGAAATGGATATTGTAGTCCCTTCGCAGGTTGCGGCGTAACAATAGATGGCTTTCCATCGACGGAAGACAGAAGCTTGCTACAGTTTGTGCCTGTAGTGCCGCTCACTACTGGCGAAGGCGAAGGGCTATTGTACGGTGACATTGAGCCTTGTGGACTGTTCATGGGTGACGAGTTGCTGAGACGTTGAAGCATCGCTGCGGCCGCAGGCGGTCCACTCGGTGTTGTTGGGACTACCTTGTTCAACGTTATACAGCCAACTACAGGGGTTTTCGTAGCTGCCAAATTTGGCAGTGCTGGTGACGTTGAAGCGGACATCACTGTCTTCGATAAATGCGCAAAATCAGCGGGCTCATATTTATCGTTGATGTTCTTTAGACGCTGCAAGTCATCATCAAATATTGACTTCTTGGCTAACACAGACTTCACAATTTCCGACGGTTTCATCTCCTTCACGTCGATGTCGAAGAACTTAGGCCGCGATGTGGAAAAAGGGGAATTATTGGTGATATTGCTGTGATGCGAGAAGTGATGGAAATTATGCTGCGCCTGATGCGATGCACTATCCGCAGACGAGGCCGATGATGGTGTTGTTGAGGCTGCGGGACAACGGGACGTCAGACCGCTACTACCACCATTCCATTTCTCGTACAGTTCATCCAGTGATCGGATGCGTTCTTCCAGCGTTGGACTCGTACTATGACGTACCCCCACATCAGAATCACTTGAATTACTGCTCAATGAACGTGATCGTAGGGAATTAGCCAGTGTCGAGTCTGTATGATGCGCTTGCGACAGATGGTGACTGTTGTTACTACTATGATGATGATGGTGGTGATGGTGATGGTGCTGATGATGATGTTGCGCCGCAGATGAGGACGCTGACGCAGACAATCTTGGGCCGCCAAAATTCATCGAAGCTGGCGGACTCGATAGCGTATTACTAAGACTAGAATGACTACAGCTACTGTTTGACAGTAACGCAGACGCCGAAGTTGCAGAAGAAGAAGAACTTGAATTTATTAAGCTATTACTAGGATTATTATTATTATGATTCACCGCCGGCCCCGCTGCCGTTGTTGCTCCCGCAATAGAGGATGTTGAGGAAGTATACAACTGATTGGAGGAGGCCATTCGATACTGTTGAAAAAACGGTATTCCAAATTTTGGCAGCGGTAGGATCATTGGCTCATGAGGCCGATCTCGTGGTATTCGTCGCGGTTCACTGGGTACTGGCATTTCTGGTCGCTCGTCGCAGAGTGGCGTACCGGGCCGTGAACCGTCCGCACTTTCGCCACCGGACGCCTCATGTGAATGATGGGAATGTAATTGATGGCCGCGGCCTCTTGAAGTGTGATATTCGTTAGCATCGTTAGGCATGTTTGTTGATGATGACGTTCCCACTGCCGTCGTCCCGCTTGCCACCGTAGATGACTGTGCTCCACCAAGTACACTGCCAGCAATTATGCTGCAATTGCTGCTGCCCACAACTCTTCGTCGCTTACACGCCATTGATGAGTTGCTGTTCATCATTAAATTGGAGGAGGATGATGATGTGGCTGCGGAAGATGTTAAATTTATTGTTGAGTTGTGCGCATGATCGCCGCTATTGCTAGGACGAGCAGCTGCAGCCAACGATGATAATTCAATGGACGGTCGTCGGCTACTATTGCTGCTGTTCGATAGCTGTTGCTGCAGCTGTTGATGATGGTGATGCAGAAGTGATGAAGATTGTTGCTGTTGTTGTTGAGAACTGTACTTAAGACTATTGCATTCAGATAATCGTCGAACTTCAACACCACCACACGTACTGCTCTTGCGATGCGGGTGTTGCTGCTGCTGAATAGCTGCTGAACTATTTGTATCAGTGCTTAAAACATCACAGTTAGAATCACCGATCAGTGCCGGTGGTTTTACACTATTACTATTGTTGTTGCTAACGCTGGTGTTGTTAACATCGGTTGAATGCGACTGCGACTGTAAAGAAAAGAAAAGATTTCATTTAGAAATTTTCGCGTTCTACTAAAATTGAGAGTAAAATTTATGTCAAGCCATAGTAGTTTAGCAGCCTTAAAATCATACTTAAAAAATAAAAACAAAAACTTCAAAATATTTATATGAATAAAAGTATGTTATAATGAGAATTAATCATTTCGTTAATCACTTTGTTTAATAAATGAAATAATATTCTTCGATACAATCGTTCCTGTATTATTTACACAACACGAAACTTGTAGATGGTTGTATCTTTATCATTATTTTTTCTAAAGAAACAATAGGTCTGTTCCCATACCTTTCATAAAAACGCAATTGTGGTTTTTCGTTATGTATTGTTTGTGGCGGGTATGGGAATGGCCTTATAATTTTTGTACTATTGAACCTTTGGAAAAATGTCTAACTTTTAACAATCGATAGCTTTTGGAGACGAAAAGTTTTTGCTTAACCTTTTTGAATTGAGATAAGGAGAAAAACATAAAACGGCAAAATTTACAAAACACACTTGAGCGCATCAGTCGGTGCAATATACTCTTCTACTGTTACAAATGAAACAGGTGCACAAATCAGTAATGTATAACCTCAAAAACGCAGATGATAATTTGTTGTGTTCCTTAAAAATATATTTTTTTTAAGAATAAGCACCTCGAAAAGTCCCTGCACATTAAGAAATTCTTTAGCCACAAAGGCAATTAAATCAAGCCCTTTCCTTATTTACAGTAAACGTGTAGAAGTAAAGGAAAAAATTTCAACTTTCAAATTTGACGTTTGATGTGAACTGTCGGTAATGTGGTGCGATGCACTTTTAAGCATGTTGTGCATTGTCAAAATTTAGAAAACAATTTAGCAAATTTTCGAAACAAATTAAAAATAAATAAATGAGAAACTACATTCTAAGTAAAATAAAATCAAGTTTTTAATGACCCAAAAATCAACATACACAACAATCTACTTTCAAACTTACCAATCCTGTTAACAAGTGATGGTGATTGTGATGATGCGAAGAGGATGAATGATCGAATTTCATGCGCTTTTTAGGACTAACTCTTTCATCACCACTGGACGGGCATTCTTCTAGTTGTTCCAGCAGATGGGAACGTTCTTTTTGTAAATTTCGTATATCACCTAGGGAGTAATAAATTTATTAAATTATTTCTTATTAACTTAAATTCTCAATCGTTTATACCTTTTTGCTTTCCAGGACTCTTATCGCATCGACGTCGTCCGTTATTAGAATTACTAATATCAAGTGTATCATTGATGCTACTCACAGCACTACCGGCACCACCGACTCCCCCGCCAACATTACCACCTCCGCATAATCGCGACAGAGGTGAATCTGATCGTTGCTGGTAGCCACAATGTTGTGCATCATCTTCATGTGAAGCTGCGGATCCTTGACTATATTCATCGTAATTACGAAATCTGCGATCAGAGGAGTACTCGTAGTCACCGGTATTATGACGTGAACTTCTCGATCGACCACCACGTGGAGTTGTGCTTCCGGCAGCTGGCAGGACGCCAGCACCCACCGCTGACACAACTCCTACCGACGTAATAACTCCACCACTTGCTAGGCTGTTGGATAATGATGCACCACCAACAGTAGCAGAACCACTATTGACACCGGCTCCTGAAAGTGATGTGGAACCAACCACAGACTGTAGACTACTATTACCCGTCCCACTCGCACAAGTCGTTAGTGCTGAAGGATTGCTTGGCGAACAGTTTCCACTGGCGCTCTGATGGCGGCTGAAAGACGACGCTCGCGATCTGGATGATTGTGAGTCGTAACGATTAAAACGACCACCAGCTGTAAAGAAGATTAATAAATTCAAACATTCACTGATACAATCCTCCAAATTGTTGAAACTTACCTGCAGACTGTTTTTCTAGTTTCTCATAGAAGGCCTCTTGGCATTCCCTGGAAGCGAAATCCACCTGCAGCTTTCGTCCACGCATTGTTGTACCGCGCATTTCTTTCACAGCCGTTTGCGCATACTGTATCTGATCGAACATTACCAGCGCCAGTTGCCGCACACGATCAATAATCACTTTCGACACTGACCCATAACGTGAGAACTGGCCCATGAGGTGACTTTCACTGACATTGTCCGCCACACCATCTATCCACACGCAATTCGTTGGCATCGATTTACCGAATCCCAATTTAATGCGATTGTTGCCCAGATGTTCACCATCCATTTTGCGCATCGCCTTCACCACCGACAAAATATCCGAGTACTGGCAGAATGCGTACGCATTCATTCCTTGCTTTTTGATGTCGATCTCAATGATTTCACCAAAGCAATCGAATTGTGCTCGTAATTCACTTGCCGTTATGTCCTTCTCGAGATTACCGATGAAAAGTGTCCGCGTCGACTTCGGATGGTATTCGTCCAGTTCGGCTTCATACGGCCGAAACTCGTTGTCATCGACATCGTAGCCTTGATACGGCTCCACCTCGATTTTACAACCGAAAAAATATTTCTCATGTGACACCTCTAAGGCTTTGTCCACATCGTCGGGCTTTTTGAAGCACACCAAAGCGTAGCGTTCCGAATTCTGACCGACGACCTTAACCCATGTTACTTTGCCATGCTTTTTGTACTCGTGGAAAAGACCATCCTTAAGGGATGTGTCTGAGGAACGGGCCGGTAAATTTCTAACACGTATTGCAAGCGGCCGATTATCTTCGGAATGCACAACAGGATTACCGCTGCTACCACCACTTGATGTTGATGATGATGAGGTAGCCGTGCTGTTACCTATAGATCAAAAAACAAACTCTTTAAGGCATGACCAACATACATTAGGAGAAATACTTACGTTTACCATCGCCAGGCGCTGACACAGCCGATTGAATGTTTCTTGTCCGAGTTGGAGGCTGTTCACTGCCCGACACTGGACTGGACGCATGTGAATTTGATGACGAACTATTTGTTGAACTATAACTGCTGGGACTGCGCGAATGTGATCTACTTGAAGTTGTACTGCCACCATCACCGCCGTTATTATGATGGCTGTGATTACTGCTTCCACTGCTGTTCCCCCGTTCTATTATGTGACTACTATGACTACTACTTGTTGTTGTTGTTGTTGTTGTTGCTGCTGCTGCTGCTGTTGTTGTTAATGTTGTATTATTAAAGGAGGAGGATGAGGAGGAGGCGTTTTGGGCAATGTTTGAAACATAACCACTACTACTCGTATTATTATTATTATTACTAGTGCTGCTGCTATTGGCAGCGATGATTGTACTACCACTACTACTATTACTACTACTTGCGCTACTACTGACGCCCGCCGTTGATGCTGTTACAACGGATGCCGCTAGTGCAGTCGCTGTTGCCGCGGGGGATAAATTATTTAGGCTACCGCTGCATGGCGACTCCGAGCCACATCGGGATTTTTTGCTTTTACTTTTAAGCATTTGTATATCATTGTAGCCACTGGTGGGACCTCCTCCTCCGCCCCCACCACCAGTACTGCTACTACTGCTACTACTACTGTTTGTGTCTGGTTGAACAACAGCACTGGCTACGTTGCCATAGACACTTCTTGAGGCGGCGGGTGATTGAGATGACGAGGAACCGGTGGTCAAGGCTGCTGCAGAACTTGCAGAAGTGGTTTGTAAACCGCTGCTGCTGCTGCCACTGCCATTGCCACCATTGCCTGGGCTTGCATCGTACCATGATGATACTCTATGGTGACCTACTGACGACGGTGATGGTCTGAAATGGAGACAAGGAAAGTTTGACTCTGCTGTAGAAGTACGATATTTCTTTTTTAATTTTTAGGACATTCTTCATCGTTTAACATCATTTGCTCTCATGCAAAGTGTCGCTGAGCACTTTGCACGAACTCAAACAACAAAGTTATTTCTTCTGATAAATTACGATTGCACTCACCTATCAATTATCGGATTATATGGACCATTTCTGTACAGTCTATCCCTAGTACGCCCCCGGCTATCACCAGACGAATGATAAGTTATATTTGATCTTCTAATACTAAATTGATCTGTGTCAAGAACTGGTCTCGAACTGCGTTCATAGTAGCTACTGCTACGCTGTTCGAAATTCGGTGGTGATACGTCTTCTGTGGACCTGAAAAAAATTAAATAAATGTTACATAAGCATTAGTAAACTTAGGATGCGCATTTCTTCTACAAACATAAGGCTTTATTAAAAACAATCACCTTTTCATTGAAAATATTTATGGAAATAATATATCTGTATAGATGTTTTTTTTTATATATGTATTTATGTATATAGATTACTTAGCGAATTGAAATGCACTCTTAATTTTCATCACTTTTGTGTTTCTAATGAAACACTGATTTGTTGTAATTCATTGGATCTCTTTGATTAAAGAGTTTATGGGTACACAAGGCCAGCATTAATTAACAAACAACGAAAAAACCGCGAATAATTTCTATGTTCAATTTCTTCACAGTGTCACACTTAACACACAAAACTCGTGAATAATCACAGCCAATTAAAACAAGAATTTAATTAAATTTATAGTTCTGAGTTTACAAAAGCCAAATATCGTATCTCTAATTAGTAATAGTTATAAATTAATAAGATTTCAATCGTTTAATGTTTGTTTTCATTTCACCCTCAACCAAGTGTCAATTTCAATATTTAGAAACTATGGCGTCCGATGCATCTGCACGCAATTTTGACAGACGTAATTAACGTAGTAGATTTTTTAATTTTTGTACTTGATTTTTCAAAAATTAAAGGTACTGTTTACATTAGTGAAGGCATTTTCTGCAATTCTCCGTGGTGTACAGATTTTCCTTTCTCATTTATAAATATACATATGTATGCAATCCACATCCAATGATTGTGCAAATTTTCATTAGAAAGCATTTCAAGAGTTTTTCAGGAAACAGAAATACACGGCTTTATTATTTTATTGACATACAAGAAATATTTTCAGAGGTATATTAAATCACACATTGTACAGAAATGAAGAAGAGGTTGCTATATCTCCCCTTAGACAATCAAACGACCAACTATTACCTGAGTTTAGAGTATGGGAAAATTATAAAAACAGCTTTGTTTTCCCCCTGCCTGAAGTAGTATTTGGCTCTCTTTTCCCCGCAAGGACCTAAGCCGTATTGAATTTTGCAGTCGTGAAAGTGGACACAACATTTTTCTACCCTTAGGATCGAACACACCGCTTTATTCTCTGCTCATAGGGCAGGTATGCTTCTCGAAACTCCAAAAATCGCAAACTAACCTTCCCGTTAAATGTTTTATAACAGGGGATAATTTAGATTCTAGCATAAAATCGTTCTCTAGAAACGAAGAAAAAATGTTTTTACGATATGTTATCTCATAAGGACATTTCTTCACAAGACTATCGATGAAAGACTTCTAATCTAAATAAACACATGACGTTTACCACTTGCAAAGAGATGGTTAAAGACAATTTCAAAAGAAGAAACAACAATTAAAGTCACACGTTGGCAGAAAAACCGATGCGTACATACATAGTTATGTGCATGTACCCATATGTGTCCGTTCATGCACGGTTTTACACAGAGTGAATGACTTCGTTAATGATGTCAAGTTGACTTTGTTTTAAGTTTTTTTTTTTTCTTTAATCAAAGTCTATGGCGTTATTTTTTTTTTTCATTTTCTGCTTTGTGTAGTTTTCTTATGCTTTAGCAGCAGCGGTCATACACACAAAACGACATTTATAGGTTGTAAGTGTGCACAAAGAGTCTTCTTATTTAATGCTTACATTTACGATCTGTTTGATTACATGAAATTCTACAAATATTTTATTAAATGTGTTAAAAATTATGATTAACTACCTACGTCGGATGGCCTATTTAAATTTGCTTATTTTATTTTTTTTTTAAAGTTTAGTGACTTTTAAAAGATTTCTGGAATAGGTTAGTTAAGAATCTGTCGGGCTTCTCTTATCGGCAAATGTTATTTTTTCTCTATTGATCATTGTCATGGTTTCGCAATAAATAAAAATTCAAGACAGTAAATAAATGAAACAGTTTTGTTTGACGTCAATTCAAATGTTAGTTCTATGTACATATGTGTACAATAAATTCAAAAGTGTTACATATACATATTATAAAGAACGTAGATTCACTTAAATTGTTGTACTAGCGCAATTTGTAACGATCTAAAAATAAAACGAAAACAATCTGTGTGTAAGTTGGCGGCTAGTACTTAACCTCAACATTTTAATTCAATTTGAAACAGTGCAGGCGCAAACATTAACGTTCTACAGCAAAAGCTTCTTCATATCTTCTTCATATTGCACACAAATGCAGCGACGAGCAGATAAGAGATCTTCAACGCCGCACAATCCCACAAAGAAAGCCTAAGTTGAAGGCAGTTTATTTTCGCAAATGCAAAACGCTGCACAAGGCGCACTTAAACTACACAGCGCGCATATACAATATACACAGCCATATTTGCTTCAACAATTTGTCTGTAATTGCGTTTCTTATACTTAGTGCAAATATTAACAGGTTAATTTACGTATACTTCAATATTAAATTACCAAGTCAAACTTATGTTTTTTTCGATATCGTTCTCAGATTACAGATGAAAGTTGCGACAGTTTGTACGCTACGCCGTTTTCGAACACGCTTCTAGCTGTCATCAACGATAAAAAAAAGTGTTGCCATCCTCCCAGAAATCAATTTAATAGTTATTTTCCATTTCGTATGTCAGATGATCAAAAGAACCATGAATGAAGATTAGAACATGAAATGTTTAACTGTGAAGATCAATAGAGCAGATATATGCATGTATACATCAGTGATGAACTTACAATTGCCTCCGTTTGTATCCAATTCGCGATTCAGCTGCGCCACGACAACGCTACCAGGAGCAAAAATAAAAAAAAATCACCCACTGTACATGTATCTGTTGTTTAACAGACAACTATCTGTGAGAATTCAAAAAGCTCGGCCTACTTTTTCATTTATTTCTTTGTCTTTTTTTCAACATTTTACTCATTTGAGAACAGAAATTTCTCATTGGTTGCAAAGACTTGAGTGCACTTAAACGTGCATGTGTGTATCTATATCGGAATCTATGTTGCACAACTACCATGTAGCTGTGCTTTTTTTGTCGTCCGTTGCATGATGATGTTTAGCGTTTCAATCCGCCTGCGGAGAATTGAAGCGCTACAGTAGAGCTGCCGCACACATGGTTGCTGCTGAGTTGAAGCATACACATAAGAAATCATGACTTGTTGGGTGCTTATAGAGAATTAGACAACTTTAAGTGCATGTGCAACTAAAAACCTAGATGAAAGGTCATCCTGATTTTGTTGTTTTTCTTAGTCTTTGCGCCGCATTCATTCTAAAATATCACAGCTGGTGGCGAACTTCAAGAATTTTATTGCAAGTGTTTTACATTCGTTAGTGGCATCTTATTAGCCGCATGACTTCGGTAGACACAGATTGTGACCGACTGATTGTGAATGAGGAGAATTCTCTGAAAACCATTCAGTCGTGAGTTCGCAAAATTTTGATGAACTTTTGGATTATTTTCATAAGCAAACGAGGTCGAGATATAAAAGTAACTTGCAGAACGTCTATATGTAGTTTTTGTTAACTGACTTTTGTGTGAGCGTGGGAAATACTTGGAACTGTGTTCTCTTTAAACATTAAAGGGAGTTAATTTCAACAAGTATACTTTATCAAAATATACGCAAAATACATAGTTAATTGGTTGATGTTTACAACTATTAGATATAGGTTCACCTTTGCACCTAGAATTTAATTTCAAGAAAAAACAAAAAGCAAATGCTATTGTATATGTACAAAATTGTCTTCTGGTAAATGGAGTTCTCCAGAAAGAGCTGAGGGTTGAGGTAATCGCAAACACTCTAAACACCATTCAAGACTTACAATCGAAATGGAAATCCTTAAATCTCACAGAAACGCATTTTAACGATAAACAAAAAAAAAAAAGAATTACAGCGTCTTTCAGGTTACCTAAATGTGAGAAAGAAAGAAAAAGACATATCATCCACAATCTCAACAGTTCGGCTTTAAGAATCCATTAAATACGAGAAGAGAAAGCCAAAAACAAAAAAAACTGACAAAACAAGTCCTCATTCCAAAATAAACCAGGCATCTCACCATCCTCTCCCCCCACCCCCCAAACATCAGCCTCGAACATCGACCGTCGCCACTAGCAGCCTCATCAGATGAGAAATCGCGACTCGCAATTTATACCATCATCCCGCTCCACCACCTGCTCGACGCTCTCTTTCTCTATTCTATCATCCTGCAAAAAAAAAATGATGTTATCCTGACGCAACCCCCAATATTCTGTAGCCTGGGTAAGCGACCGTGCGCGCATACGTTCAAAGTGGCAAGGATCACACAAAAGCGAAGATAAATAGACGACAACATCACAAAGAAGAGAGGCGAAGAACATAAAAAGGGAATGTTCACGTAAAAAATCAATTCAGCTATGTACAGGAAAGCCCAGTCCGACGAGGGGTCTCTTCTTCGCTCCTCTTTCACCAGAGTAGAGTTCATGTCTTGTCAGAGGCAGATTCCCAAGCGGAGAAGAGTTCTGGTCGTGGTCCTGATCCTGGTGGTACTGCTATTAAAGTAATGGGATAAAAGTTTTCGAGTACGAGTGTTTTAGTATTTCATGTCCATGTGCCCCCGCCTTCTCACATGGATCTAAACTGCCACCCACCAATTTGAAGAGGGTAGTGGCTGGCTGCTGGTCGGTTTTTTTTTTTATTACCTCCTATGACGTTCTACTGCTCGCAAATTCATTTTCACCCTCTCGTCACCTCCTCGTGGCCTGAGTGTGCATGTATTTGTAGTTACTTCCTCCCGTTACTTTGCACTTTGTGCGCAAACATACATTTCTCCTCTTCCAGCATGCTATATACATTCTCCAAGCTACACATACATGCGGCCAGCCCCTACACCATCCGTGGATGATCCCCAATTGTGTTGTGGAGCACTTACAGCCCCTTGGCAAGCTTCCCCTACGTACCCTGCTCTGTCACATGATTGTTTTATTTTTTCCATTCATTTTTATACAATCACAGGAACGCACACATGAACATATAATTGTACGTAAAATAACGTCCTTGTCTGAGGTTATACCAACACATTTGCACAGTACTAGGAGAAGAAAGGTTCTCAATTTCAGCACATACCAATCTTCCGCCCTATGAACTACTAGAATTTTCCGGGAAATTACGAAAAATGAAGGAAACGAGGAAATTCGATATTATTCATGAGTAAGCTTTGTTTTTATGTGCATACCTATATGGAATTTATATCATGGGTGTGTTTGTGTGTGTTGGCGGTATTTTTGTTTGCGTAGTATCTCCAGCAGTCATGTGTCATCATCTGTTAAATTGTATTCTGTTCCATATTGTGGAGATGGGTTCTTATAGCATGACAGGAATGCATTCTCTTTTGGAATTAATTCCACACAAAGGCACTGGTAGAGTTGTGAAATCACAAGCCTTTTATTTTTCTTCCCGCCCCTTGCCGTTCTTATCAAGTCGATTAAGTGATTTATAATTTATCGTGAAGTCTTGGAATATGAAAGAAATTTAATTTTAAATCAATGTAAAAGATACTGATTAATGGTGATAGTTGTTGTTCCTTCTTCATATTTTCTCAATGTGTTTCTAGTGTACGGGTAGATACGTCAGTTTTTTATGTAGCAATTCAATGAATTAAAGGCTTTTGATGGAAGATAATGCAGTAGTTAAAGACACACCCTGATTTTTTGTTAAATATTTAAGCACATGCGTAGGGACGAAACATTTTTTATGTCCACTCATGTGTACATTTATCAGGTCATATAAAAAGTTTGTGTGGTGTTGTGGTATATTTTTGAAAAAAAAAAAAACTTAAATAGCGTATTTTTTCAGATATGTCTTCCCTTATTTAAGCCAGTTTCTTTAAACACGAGCATAAAATTACACAGCTGTCTTCTGAAAAAAATTGGGCTTGACAGTTGTCCTCTTAAAAATTTGTTCATTTGACACCATGAGATTTGTATATTTCATATGGCTCAAAAAAGCAAACGTATTCTATATGTGCATACATATGTATTTGTGTAATAAACAATAATGAATTTTTTTTAAGTAAAACCAACCAAATTTATTCAAAATTGTGCCTAGATCACTTAAGCGGTTCACATCATAACGAAAACCTACACTCGAAATTGAGTTTTTTAAGCAATTAATATAATGGGCATCCCCTAAGATAAATTCTTCTATTGATGGATTTTTTTTTAAAGAATGTAATATCAGCCTTATTGAAAAATACATACTCCCAAATTTAAGACATTGTGAATTTCCATATTTGACAAATAATAATGCCGGCAATGTAGCATTTAATAAATTACAAAGATCAAAACATTGATCCGTGCATTTGTTCACAATAATTAAAGCATGCCCCGGAAAATTGCTCAAGTCTTGTTGTTATGTTTTACACACCTTACGGATTGTATTGTCAAATTCAAATAACTTGCTGGATAATTCGATGATTTTAAATAATTGAAACTTGGTCCTCACAAGATATTTCTACCACATGCTTCTTTACTTCTCCCAACATTTTATTGTAATTAGCATTGAAGAAATAACCACGTACAATTCTGACAATTACACATCAACACTCCTCCTTTTAGATGACTTATCTTCTTATGAAATTCAAGGCTTATGATAACAATTTAAATTTTACGATCCTTAAATCTGTCTGAAGTGACTTTTAACAAGATGATAACCATCAAAAACCGTGTCGATCCGGCTAAGATGTCCCACCTTTTCTTTCAATTAACTTCACGGAATGTCTCATAAGCTAATTTACATAAGTTCTTCTTCAGTCTGAAGTTTACACAAATCTATATACTGAGAGATCTTTACCATGAATTTCTGCACCGTTCAATGCACCCCGCAAACAACTGTGTAGTAGTAATACATTAACAACAAAACTGTTTGAAAGATTCTTAATCAAATTACATATTACCATAACCACTTAGGAACATAAAACACTGGCAATTTATGGACCACAAGAGAAATTTCCTTGTGGCCCGGTGTGTTAGCAGAATTTTCTAAGTTCCATTAAATATGATTCTTCTTCTCCCAACAGACAAGAAGTACCAACTACATACAGGTTCTCCTAAACCATAAAGTAAGTTTCCTTTTTTTTTGTTTTTCTCTTATAGAATATAATTTCACCCCTCGGTGAATCCACCATAAATATTTCAAAGAAATTCCTCAGAACCACCACCAGCAGTATAAAAAAAGTCCTCGAACTGAAAAAAACAACAAAGCTCAGGGAGACGGCAAAAAAACCCTCCACAATCGATGTGTTCTGTCAAATCGCGTACGTGACGCTAGGGCGAAAATAGGATCCAACATGGAGAAAAGCTAGCTAAAAGTAAATTGGTAAAAGGTTCTCCACATACAAATACACTTAAGTATTCTTGTAAATTGAATGAGATGTATGCGTATGTACAAACGTTCGGAGGGTGTTATATACATACATATATATGTGCATAATAGTTCTATTTCCACTTCGTATAAGAGGAGCCGGCGGCGCCCTCATTCAACCCGTTCTCGTTCTCGAAAAGGCTACAAATACAGGCATATACTCGGAGGTCGTTTAAAATTCAGAGGTGCTAGCACAAAAAAAAAACTCATAGCCCCCTCCGCAAACAACGAAATTCTCTGGAGAAATTGGTTAAAACTTTCGACCTCTTTCCCCGAGAGAGAGAAAGAGAACGAGAGACAAGGACGAAGTGAAAATGTGTGAAAGGAAGAGCGAGAGTATAACTCTCTTGCAGAACCGGGGAAAGAATGTGATACCGGCGACTGAGTCCCATCCCTTTGGCAGGAACCATGAATGACACACAGCCCAACCACTGTCTCCACCCGCCCCAACAGCTTTGTTAAGTCTGTGATTGTGTGTGTTCTGTAAATGATTATTTGGGTTGAGTAATGCAAATTTCAGGACTGCTGGAAGGAGGGAATATTGCGACCAACACAGGCTGGGGAGAGCAAATGTACATAGCATGCAGATATTTATCGTACATTGACAGGACGACAGTCGAAGCGAGATAGAGAGAGGAGAAATTCTGCAATCGCAATGTGGAATTCCATTGCTGAACCATGCGTCAGGTATTCACCGGCTTTAAGAACCACCACCGCCACCAGTCAACCCACACCAACGCCCCATCGTCAAGAGGGTTCGCAATTTATCGCCGAAATGAGGTCGAAGAAACGGAAAACGAAAGCTTGGGAGAGCAAGCCGACCGAGCTGATGTAGGGTGTGTACTCGATATGTTCTCGCTCTCTTTCTCTCTCTCTCTCTCTTTCCTTGACCGTCCGCAGTGCTGGACAGAAAGGAGGAATGCAGAAAAGTGTAAGTGCACACATACAATAAATAACCATGAGTGGCCGGGTAATGGGGTGGATGGAGCGGATGGAGCCTAGCCATGATGCTCAGCTCATCATCATCGTCAGCGTCGTTGTCGTCGTCCTCGTTCTCATCGCCGTCATCGATGTTGTCGGAAAATGGTGGTGGACATCGACGGGCTGGTTGATGATACATATCCCTTGCCTGTGTGGGTGTGGAAATGATGTTGTTCAGAATGGATCGACTTCCTTTTTTAGGTGACGGCATACGGAGTAGTGGAGGAGGAGGTGATGCTTAGTTATTTCGATCTAGCGCCTGGTGTTATTGAATGTTTGTGTATCCATTGCACGTCCGGTGAGCGACCCTCTTAACCCGGGGTACGAAACACATACAAGCACAACAGGAACTGAGCGCTAATGAATGAAACACACAGACCTCGGAAAAAAAAGGAAGGAAGCTGCCCCCCGCAGGAGCTCTGGACTTTATCAAAGCTGTTGTGAATTCGAACCATAACGAAACTTTGAGGAAAAGGGGAAAACGCTCAAACAAATTATGGTTTGAGTGCAGACGTTGTATTGAAGGACGTAGATGAGAAGCTGTCGTATACAAGTTGTGGATTTTAAGGCTTGATATAATGGCGGTTGAATTAAACATTACCCCGCGAATGTTTTGTCGGTGAGCTTATTTGCGGTTCCATTGAGTCACTTTAGCCGGACAAGCTTATACGTGTATTGAATCATTTTCACTGCAGTCAGAAAGCAAATCAAACAAGGACTCTTCAAATGAAGCACTTCCAAGTGCCATTTTTGAAATCATAATCCAGATGATGTTTTAAGTTCTCTTTTCAGATTATCATTTCAATTCAATGAATGTGTTGTTTCTAAAAAGCATTTTGCTTGAGAGCTTAGGACCATTTTCCACAGCAACACACTAAGGGTGAGTCCTTTTTTTCGTTACATAATAGCTCCAACCGCCAGCAAACAATCTCACACAACACTTGCCACATGTCTCAACTTCGAAAGATAGAGGAGACTAGTGCTCCTCGATTCACCCTCTTCTCCCTACTGCTCTGCATTCCATTTGAGTTCAATTTAATTCAATTTCTATTGTACTGTTGCTTGGTGGCCGGTCGTATATCATCAACATCCTCTGTCACTCTCTCTCTCTTCACCTCTCGCTGTGTACTCAACATCGTTACCGTGCATGTTCAAGGACCTCTTATCCTCATAATCACCATCACCACCCAGCCGTCCGTTGTGTATGTCGAAGAGTATTTCACGTTTGGTGAGCCCCCTGAAAGTGAGATATTCGATTTATGCATGTGGGTGGGCTGGGGGTAAGGTTCGTGATGTCACACCCTTCGGCTACCATCACGTTGGAGATGCGTCGTACGTCGCCTCCATCCCCGCGTTCTCATAAAAGTGGCAGCCCTGAATTTTGGTTTGAGGAAAATGTTATTGTTGTTGTGCCTTGATTAAATTTCCCTAGAAAATATTGATCCGAAAATCAATTCTAATTACATGGCGAAAGGATGAAGTCGGTTTGGGTCGGCGTTTAGGTTTTGGTGGTTGTTTTGAGAGGGAGATAGAGAGAAACGTGTTACGTGCGCACATTTTCCGAAACGGGAAAAACAAAACTGTATTGGAAGCATTTCAATTGTGCTGTTACGTTAGACGATTGCAACAGTATTCAATAAGACGGAAATGAAGTGCCAAGGGAGAATGAAATAACATTTTTTTTTAATTTAATCCTGCCTTTTCAGCTATCACATTCTTTGCATGTTTTCAGAAGTGATTAAGGTGACATTTTCAATTGAAAAGGAATAATAATAAAATGACGATTTAGATGCAATGGCACTCGATTAATTCGATCTGAAAAAGAATATGTGGGGAATACGTACTATTTTATATAGCAAAATAACAAAATATATAGAAACACTTTCCAATTTCCAAATAATTTCTTAAAAATCTTTAAAACTGCTAGGACGAGTTGGTAAAAATTTATACAATGTTCGATCATTGTGAATGAGTCAATATATAATGTTTACTTTTGTTTGTTTGCAATTCAGGTACTATGACACTTGCATGAAAATGTCGACTCTTAACAAGAGTTTTAGCTTTCCTATACAAATAATGAAATTACCTAATATAAGGATTTATTGGAAACAGTTTAAGAACTCTGAAAAATAAATTTCAGAGTCAGTCTTTCTGCCACGTTGCCTTTTGCGGCTGTTTATCACTACTTTACTGACTTCGGAAAATTATTGCCAAATGACGTAATTATTCCAAATGACGTAATTATGCCAAATTCACAATTCAACCTTTTCTTAACCTTTTCACAACCTTTTTTTTAAAATACACCTTAAGTTAGAATTTGAGATTAAAACCCTCTCATTTGACAGAAATAGTAAGCCATCGTTTTAATATAATTCTTATCTGATATCAGATGTGAGCAATTGTCGAACGATATCAATATCAATAATAACCCCAGGACGAAATATCAAACGCAATCTATTAGGATTTAGATTGGTGTGAGTCAAAAATCTACACAAACAAGTCTTTCTAACTACTGTTATCTCTTTGTAAAAAAATATTACTCTAAGAAAAAAAACTCCTTTTTCAAATATAAACGTAAAAAAATATGAAATTCCTTCTGATGAATCACACTTTAATTTTTAATCACATTTTGTACCCTCTTCAAACACATCCCCAGCCTTATGCAGGACTTCTTTAACACAGTTTTCTTTCATTTTCTTTTCTTTCATCAGGTGTGCGTGTCTGGCGGTCGATTCCTTTCATCTTCTAAATGACCACAAAAATTGTATGAATTCCTGACCAAAGCTTTTCCGTTCTTCTTTCCCTCACAGGATCTCATTATACGTTCTTGTCACTCGGAATAAATTTTGCTTGGTTCTCTCTTCTCTACACACGCGCTCTATATGTGTAAGGAAAAAAAGAGAAATATATTCGCATTTAACATCTATTGGCAAGAAAATTTCCCGCCTTAACAATTTTGTCGTTTTTCAAATGATAAATGGGATTTTCGACCAAGCATAGAAGCAAAAAAAGATGAGAAATTGCGAAAATGAGTAGGTAACGGGAAAGGGAAGTGTTCGGAAAATTACTTTGAGGGATTTGTAATGAATGTAATAAAGGTGCTTTTTAGTGGATGTTTTTTTTTTTTCTTTTTTTTTGCTTTGACATTGACGTCGGGTGTGGCATTTTGTAGATGAAGTCTAGGTGAAAACTGAGAACCGTTGAAATGGAAGCAGATAAAAGTTCTCAAATTATGTCTGATTCATGAAATTGGTTTTCGTGGGCTTTGCTTTTTCTTAGAAATATAAAACCAATGAACACCTATAAAGTGTATGTCAACCATTGCTGTCAGGAAGTAACAAAATCGGACAAATTGCAGATTTTGATTACTGACTGTAGATTTTATTACCACATAATTTTATTTAATAAATGCGCACTTATAAAAACTGTCTGTCCATTAAAACTTTATTTACGTAATTTATGGAAAATACAGGCAAAATGTGTTGCTTGAGAAAAAGGAAGTTATTTAAAAAATGGTAAGCAACAAAATTACACATTTTTCAAGGGTGAAGAGCTTAGTTAATATCTAAATCTTCAAGGTGTTTTTTTAATCAGAATCAAAAATCTAACACATTACGAACATTTAAGACAACAAATCGTTGTATTCGTCTGCATTCGTTTTCAGACAAAAATTCGTCAATATCCCCTGAAGATTTGCGTCAAAAGCAAGCACACTTCTTCCTTCGCTTAGAGATGACTCAGTTACATAATTTCATTCTCTGCTTGCGACATAAAATAAAGATTGCGAAACGAAATGCATTTTTTTTTACATCAGAGTCGGATGAAGACGGCTTCATATTTTCTCTGTCATCTTTCTGACGCCCACGCATCATAAAATACAAACACAACCAAGTCAGTCACATCTAAGAGTGCCGGACCAAAGTTCATCCGTCATTTCATCCATTTGTTAATTAATGTGTCTCCATGTCTTAAGCCGTGCAAGTGAGATCGTACATGACGTCGTTATATACAGCAATAAACGTAGCACAGTGCAAGATTGCAAATTAAAAATGCAATTTGCAATAAAAAAGAAAAGCAGATCAACAACAATATTATTACCGCCACAAACTACCAACAAATGAAAGATGTAAACGGAGACAGAGATGATGATGTTAACGTTGGAGAAGAGCGATATTAAAAACGTATGAGAGGGCTGATGACGAATTGGGAATATGTATACAGAATCAAAGAGACTCGATACAAATACTAAAACAGAAGATACATATAATAATGAATTCATGCAGAATAACTGCATTTATTGTACTGTTTGTGGGGAGTCATGAAACGAGAGTGTATGACTCAGAAGAAAGACTAAACAAACAAACGATGAAACGGTTTGCTGGATAGCTTTATTTATTATTATTTGATTTTGACTTTAGTTTGTTATCTGATATTTAAATTTGCTTGTGTATTATAAATCTACAACAAACATACATGTGATTGAATCAATGCAATTTTTTACAATTTTATTGTTTAGAATAAAAGTGGATATGTTTGAAAAATGTCAAGATACGTACAAAAATTTATGAAAGCATTTCTTAGACTGTTCTTAACCGTGCAGCACTTTTTTCATTGCCAGTGTTTGCTATCATTTTACCGTCAACAAAAGTATTACACTTGCCTATTCAATTATCCACTAAGAATTTTTTTTAAATTTCCGTCAATTGAAATGTCAACATTTTCAGAACTGTTTGTTTCATGATTGAGCTGCACTAAATTTAGAATAAATGACAAATTTATACCGGATCTGAAAGAATAATCTAATCTTGACTGCATATTGAGGCAAATGTTACTTATAGTTAATTAATCCTGACAATCAAGTAGAAGCAAGTTTGGTTTGAATTTATATTCAAATCTAAAATTGCACAGATTTTGTTTTGCCTCATGAAAGTAGATTTTTTATTAAAAAAACAGAAAAATAGTACATAATTATGCGTTTGAGTAAACTATTAAAAGACCTAAACATAAACCATGTATAGTATCAATGGAACAAACTTAGTGTAAAACGATGCAAAACATTATTAAACCGAGGATCAAAAGACATTTGCTTTCAATTGAATTATAATGCAAATTAAATAGACGTTGCGGAGCAAAAAAGAATTAACATTTATGTGGTCACAGAACCGGTATGCGCTCCTTTAAAAGCCTGTCTAGCAGACACAACCCACCATTTGACTGCTCTTTTTCCACGACTTCACCTTTCAACATTTAATGATTTTATCAAGCAACCACAAGATGAAAAAAGAGTACCATGTGTATGCAGAAAAGAAGAATGCATTTAATTTTTATTAAACGATCTGCACAAGAAGGCTTTCATTTCATTTCAGTGTCGAAAACGGGGCGAATTTGAGCTGTAATTTTGAACATTATTCATATACCTCATCATTCACAAAGTTCACTAAAGTTCTTTCATTTCAAATGGAGCAAATTTCTAAATTGTTCTTCCTCTTTCAACGTTTCTATATAGATTTTCTTTATGCTTTCTCATCACCTTTTATTTAATTCTAGCCTAGATGTGACATAAGTCAAAAGGTCTTAAGACGAATTAAAGAAATATGGTGAGGAAATTCAACCACGTTGCTATGTGCCTCGTATGAACAAGGTACACACATTATCAGAGGTTTTCCCAAGCGCAAAACATGTACTCTCACTTGTATGGCAGAGTTTGGCAATTACCGACGAACTGAATGGAAATAGAAATAACTTTTTGCCCCCACCTTGTCTTTCGGAGGAGGGATGACAGAGAAAATGAAAATGAATTTTGGCAGAGAAATGCACGATTGCACAAAACCGAAGCAGCCGCTGTGGGAAGACGGGGTGATTGCGGTTTATTCAATCGGTAAGCATGCTGATGGATTATCTAATTTTGTCAAAGCGAAAATACGACAAGGCACAGCAGACGGAAAAAAAAGTCAATTGGGAATCTTCTTCAAAGTTGTGAGCGCAATGGTGCAGTGACATCGTCAGGGATGTGGAGACAGAGAGTGACAGACACAGGAGAGAAACATGAAAGCCTTCATTTTGTCTGCAATGCATTGACATAATTGTCTTTTTGTTAATTTGACGATCATTTTGACGGCGTGATGTGGGTTTAGTTTGTTTCTTTTTTTTTTTTGCTGTTAGCATATGTGCATATGTCTTTAATTTGTCTTTGTATTGTTTGCTTACCTTGACTGCACAAAGAGGTTTCGGTTTATTAAAGCTTTCGAGGACATTTTGTAGTGGTGTGGGAAAATACTACTACTTCCAAGCATTTCCAATAAAATAGTTCCCTCGGCGCTTGTGTTAACTAACTTATAAAATGTTGCTATTAAAGAATTCTTTCTTTTTCCGCTTCAAATATTTTTTCTTATCAATTGAGCTTGTCCTTAAAGTAGTTCTAAACGAGGGTACAGACGTAAAGGTTCATATAAGTGGTAGCGGTAAAGTTTCCTAAGATGATGGGCAAATGCGGCTACTAACATGCCTCCCAGTAATAAAAATTGTATCTGCCACACAATATCTATTTTTAAATGCCATCAAATAAATGAAAAAAAAATAAACATCAATCATTCTCATCACTGAATGAAATAAATTATTTTTTTCTCATCACAGGGGTCATCAAAACCATCCACCATTCATTTAGTCACAATATTTAAATTGTTGAATTACTGCCTAGATCGTTTTTGCTGTTGACAGTGGCAAATAATAGACACTGTGGATACTCTTTGCTGTTCAAACAGTTGGCAACATAGTTCAAAGGCATCCACATACATTTAGTCTAATTACATTTTGGAGAAAATTTAATAAAGCGTTCATTTTGCTGACGTGTGTACTGTATACTCTACACACATTTTATCACTCTTAGTCTTCTTATATGGTGAGTTGACATTTTGACAACGGCAATCCACAATTTTGTGCTCGGCCATTCGTGAGGAGAAACAGTTATACATAATGTAACATAGGAACTGCATTTTTGTTCAACAATACAACTGTTATTAATTGTTCGAATCTTTTGATCGACTTGTACGACATGTACTAAAACTCTATAATTTTCCAGCATGCATACATTGCCAAGTGTGGTTTTCCTAATGCGGTTGACAACACAACCCACACTTGTCAGGCGCACACACAAAATCACTGTGTTTAAACTATTGTTACGCTCATGCCCGCTTCCTGCCACCTCTCTTCATGGTCTTAGCAATTATAATTATTATAATTGTATACAGTAGGAGAACGGATTCTGTAATCTCTCATGCAAATCAATTTAATTTCCTGTCACACATGAATGCAGACGAGCAGTGTTGCATTGAAATTTTGTCTTTTTGTTTGGCGTAAATTTGTAGCAGACGAAAAAGGATTTATTTTTTCGTTTATTTGTTGGCTTTAATTAGAAATGTCTCTGGATGATTGATTGCCAGAGTGGAGTCAACTTTTGTTTACAATTTTTTTTATAAACTTTTTGCAGGGAGTTATTTTGTGCAATTTCGCAGAGCTGTGTCTGTAAATGTGGTATGTGAAATCAGTGCATAACTTTCTGGCCAAGCACCATGAATATTCGTGTGAAATAGAAAGTTCTAAGCGGACAAATTTTTACGAAATGTACGAATCACTATCTAGACGTTATTGTATCCAATTAATCACAACGCTAACCCCTAAATTCTCATTACAAGCTTACGATGTACATTGAATTATTTTGATTATCAGTAGATGGTTTGAAATCCAAACACTCGAACCCAACAAATCATACAAATTATACCCTCCATCTGGCGTAAGTATGAAGATAAATATGTGTAATTGGAGAATCTGGCAGAATCACTTCCGCTGTAAGCGTGTTTATTTGATTATCTGACATACAATGAGTTATTCCCTCTTCAAAAAAAAAATATCTTTTCACACTTTACACAAATAATGAAAAGAAACATCATTAGTCCTCCACAGGCAAAAAATCAACATTAACAAAAAGATGTCCGTACGAAATGATGGAATCAACTAATTCATATTTGATGCCATCGAATGCAATCTTTAGTGCACACCATCAAACCAGTAACAGAAATAATCTTTACAGCTGGTTTTTCATAGTTTAACTGAAGCAATTTACTCTTGATATTGAATGGTGCCAATCTCCTCGGATTGTAGGCCTTGGATTCTCATCAAATAATAATGCTGTTCAGCCGGTTGCCGGACAACTTCATTAAAATGAAGAAGAAGCAATTTGCCATGGAATGCAATTGACTAGATTATTTAGCTCGTCATCGGGACATTTATAAGCCTCAGGACCTGAGTAATAGACATTTGAGATTTTTGTTTCAGGAACGAAATTTATAACAGCTAATTTTGTCATGATGATAATTGCAGAGTTTTGACAGATTTACAGAAAGTTAGTATTGATGCGTAACGTTATTCGAGTTTCCAAAATGTCAGATTCATAAAGATATTTGTTTATGTTTAGTTGTATGTTTTTGATTGACCTAAATTAAAAATTTGTTCATGATCACTTTCTGACTCAGTAATCTATTTTCATTGTAGAAAAGAGCTTACTTTATGTAAATTCAGTCACTTAAACTGAATTGCGCTATAATCCACAAGGAATCGGGACCCCTTCATCAGCAACTGTGCGTGTTATTGTTCTCTCCCGAGTCTAGGGAACTTACAGTTTGTAGCCAACTGCAAACAGCGAGATTTGAGAAGTTTTCTTAGACAACTAGTGTGTCTGCAACTCAAAAAGGTGGCGCGGTGTATCTATGATGTTTAATCTAGAAATCAAACTTGGAATTTTTGGCTTGTGAGTATATGCACCTACCCATTGCGCTGTGGGAGCCAAAGTTAAGTAACTTAACAGACCACTCAAAAAGTCCTGGGACATACAGGGGGCGCCTCCAGCACTTTTTTGTTAGTGACGCCTCCTATATGTCCCGGAACTTTTTTAGGATGTGCTACGACATAGAAATGAAAATATTTAAATTGCAAAAATAAAACATTTCTTAAACCGCTAAACCAAGCAAGGCATGTTTCACCCAAGTTCGATAGATTGTCAAAGTAGAACATACTGTCGTGAATTGCGAAATATATTGGCTGTGAATGTCAATATGCCATCAGCGCAGGACAGATTTTATAAATATTAATTTGTGTCTATAGAAACAGTCCAAATGGAAACAAAAAAGTAGTACACACTGCAAGCATCTTTTAAATATATCTTGTGACTATTATTGCACTAGTTTACCGACAACACAAAACCGTTGGATGAAGCTTTATGACAATTATTCTATAGGTTCAATGAGTCGAGGTGCATAAACATGGAATGTTCGATCTATCCATTAAAATTTAAAAATGTATTTACATCAGAAAAAACTGAAAAAACAACTGATCCTTTAAAAATAATATGTCTTTGCTGAACAGATCCCATTTTCTGGAAAACTTAGACTCAGTTTTTTTTTTCCATAAAATGAGTAGTACCAATTCTTGCTTCTTCTTGAACAATTCGACAACAAACAAATTTCAGAAAAGAAAAGAATTTTACAAAACATAATCTTCTTTTTCATTTGAAGGTTTTTACTGCCTTTCAAAATACAAAATTTGGTCCTTTCCGATTGTAAAGCTGTTCTATAGCAATATGTCTCATAAACGTAATACCGTAATAAGTGCAATACCAACACATACAACTTCCAATGTTATGCGTGCACTTTTATATAGCCGAGTCTGGTGTTTTTGGGGGACATTTGTAAACTAAGCCGGAATGTTCAAAACTCACCCCACTTTAAGTAATCCAAACGGAATCATGTAAAATTAAAACCCACAAAAAGTAAAAATTGGTTTCAGAATCTAAACACACTTTTTCATTTCTGCATTTCAGACATTTTCATTCTTTTTATTGGTAATTTTAAACTTACAAAACAGGATACATAAACAGACAGAGGGGATTGTTCAAGCTCCTTGTTCAAAATCTTACTTCCCATTTTAAAGCTGTTATTAAAGTACACGAAAAGAAATATAAAAAAAGTAAATAAAAACAGTCCTTTGAGAAAACATGACATTAATTAATGAAATTTCTCGTTTGGTAAACCATAAACCCATCATCATCTTCCAGCATTCCATTAGAGAATATGAACGGACGGTAAAAATGAGCCCCTCAACAATAAACGAAAGACAAAAAATGAAAAGAAAAAACATACATAGAAGACAAAAATGAGATGGAATGGAAAATAAAATGGCGGGATGTCCTCAAATGAAAAGAGATTAATTTACAGACACGCATACAGTTGCAAAAAAAAAAAAATAAACAATTCGCTGAGAGATGAGAAGAAAGTTTACTCTTGCATTTAATTGACATATTTCATTCCACACAGCGAAGACAAAAAAAAATCACTGGATAAGAAGGGAAGCTATACAAATCCCTCCCCAGAATGATGACAACGTGTGCGTGAATTTGTTGTCTGTGTGCGTATGTCTCTCAGGAGTCCTTCTCTGCTTTCTTCCTTTTTTCCCAGAAAATAAATTGCAGTGAAATTTTCTTTCATTGGATTCCTTTTATCCTGAACGATGATGAGTTAGGGATTTACAGTGTGTCCCTCAAAGAAGCAAATGTATTTGAAAAACAACAAAAATTCTATTTTGGAAATACTGAAAATATTTCTCACAATCCTCGTATATTCCTGCAAGCCATACTGTACCCGGAGAAACAAAATGATGTATTCCGCAGAAACCCATTTAGAAAGGATTCACCATTTAGCGTTTCTCTCTTGTGTGCTGAAATTTGGCAACAGTATTCCTAGCATAAATGATTCAAAGGACTTCCTCCCACAACGTCCCCTTTGGTTTCTGTATATCTTTGCACGACTTTGTGAGTGGTTCGTTCTTCTTTTCTTTTTAGATAAATGTAATACAATCTAAGCATTCAGAACAGTTAATCAGCAAAATATCCTCCACCACATTGCGCCAAGAGAAAGAGGAAGTACTCAAACGGAGCCCTACCATAGGCTAGAGAAAAAAAAAACATCATGGACACAAACACACACACACACGTAATGAATCCACTGGTTTGGTGAGTATCTGCAATAAAGTGCGGGTGAGATAAGATACAGTCGGTGGAGGAAAATGAATGTGAAAATCTGCATAATGTACACATAGTCTCATCATCAGAAGCACAGAAGGCGACGTACTCCTAACTGATAAGAACTTTCATCGTTTGCTATATGTCTAGAATCCCCTCTGTGCACGAATACATATCCGACGAAAAATATGAATACACGAACTTATACATATTTCGAAAGTAGAGAAACGCATGAGAAGAAAAGTTTAAAGAACTTAAGACTGCAATGGGGAGTGATCTCAATTTTTCTTAACTGCCTTGGATGTCAGCTTTGGGTGTCATTCTGACAGCACCGCCAGCAGCATGCGAACAGATGACAATTGAGTTGAAGTGGCTTTGAGCACTGTCATGGGAGTTCAGCGCTGAACTGACAGTTGGGGTGGTAAATAAAGGAGAAACTCTATAAAGGATTTCATTTTACAAAAGAGAGAGAGAGACAACGTAAGAAAATGTAGAGTCCCCTAGAGAAGGCGGAAATTCTTCTATCAGCATCATCATCGTCGTTACCATCAACTGCTCGAGATATTCTGGTGACTAACAATTTTTGGCGCTATGAATAGTTGTTTTTTGGGAGGGGAAAATAGCAAAAAAGGAAGTTTGACGATGAGTCACTTAATTTTCCAGGCATTTATATTCTTAGGAAAATACGAGAGAGATTAGTAATCAACCTCTTGTATAAATAAATTTCGGAAAATAGTGAAGTAAAGGTGGGAAAAGCTATTTTAAAGACCGTCGAACGACTTTCATTTTTTAAACGGATTGCCTGATTCAGAGATTGTGTTAATATGGTGAACCATGAAAAAATATACTGGTCATATGGTAAATCGAACGAACACAGAGGCAGAGAAAATAAGATTGGATAAAAACTACTTCAATTAATGGAGATTACTAGATGTCATTATATTCTGTAAAGAGATGGCAAGGAAAGAACTTTGAAAACTACTTTTACAAGCACATCAACTCTGAGGCAGTTCTGAATCACAGTTTGCTGCAAACATTTGACATTCAAATTCTAAAGGGCTGTTCACATATTTATGTATGCACATCGTTACGTATGTCAAGGCCAAACGCTCTTTTTTATTTAATATATATTTTTTAAAGTTTGTAGAAAAATAGTAAATTACGAGAAGATCAATTTTGTCAAAAAAAAAAAAATAAGAAAGAAATTTTTAAGCGAATCTATGAAATAAATCTTCAGGATCGAAGTTCCTTCCCAATTGCTTTGAAAAATTTCACAGAGAACATGTAGATCAGTCGTTTCGCGTTTCAAGGAGTCCTCAAAATCACAAAAAAATAGACGAAAAGTATGAAAGCAAACTTATAATTTTGATTTTTTGGATAAATTTGTCTTATATAACCATTTTATTAACCTTGAAACTAGGCACACAACCATTATAACTATTCTATGGTTGTTCGTAAACATCATTGTACGCAGTGAAATCAAAATACAAATTGAGAAAAAATGTTCCGAAATGAACCGTATGTACACATAAAAAAGATAAGATAAAACTAAAACCGAGGGAGTCATACGAAAATTATTTTAAGAGTGAAGCGTGGCGCTGCCAATAAAGCTTCTGCCATGAATAATCGTAACGTGTTCAAAGAAACAGAACACTTGTGTAAGTTTATTTTCGCTTTCGATAAAAGAAAAAAAAACACCGAAACGGAAAACCTGATAGCTAATTACTCATGTAGTAGTTATCAATAAATGTAGTAGATTATATTCCTCGTATCTTTTGCACTTATATTAAGAGAAAGTATAACATTCAAACTTACATCATTATTTTTGTTTACGCACTACTATAACGCATTTGTAATCCAAAAAAATCACACGTACCTGAAATGAAAAGAAAAATTATAAGAAATTATTACAATCTGTCCGTCAAACAGTAATAAAAATATAATAGTTATAAATATAAATATAAAGTTTAAATTTAATTATCTCTAAAATTCATGGGTGAGTGAGTGAGTTGCGAAAAAGAATTTAGATTAAGTTCGAATAATAAAATCAAAGACACTTGGTAACGATCTGGAATTTTAAATTTCGGGTCATTGGGAGTGCAGTTTACTTTAAGCTAATATTTAACTTTAAAACACTTTGGTCCTTTGCTGAGTTAGTTCATCCCAAAATCGTTCGATTTTATTTTAGTCTATAGTTTCTACAAAACGTGACCTAACGACTTCATTTAAAAAAAAAAACGAAAGTATTGGAATATAGTCCATACTTCTTCGAATCTTTCTATAATCATTTCATTAAAACCTTTAAAAAAATTAAAAAGAAAAAATAGAATTGTAATTCCGCAATCCACAATCTAAACGGTGTAGATTGAGAATAAATTACTTATCCTACTAGTTGGCGCCACAATGCCAACAAAATTTACTTTCCTTACTTTCTTGCAGACGGGATCTTTCAAAATTGTATTGTATTGTATTTATTTGTCTCATATTCTCTTGTTACAAATCTTACAAGTTCACTTAAATATAGGTAAAATTCATTCGAGAATAGGATAGTGCCATTTAGTATTTAAAAGAAATAGTATTAAATGACACATCATTATTTACAATAATTCATTTTGGGGGTGTACATGATTTTATTACTAGAGAAAAAGAAAAGAAAAATGATGGAAACAATAAGAGTAAGTATTAATTAAAATAACAAAAGTTCAAAATATCATAGTTTTATCAGGTTAACGGGTCTAAAAGATTTTCTATCTGGATGTGATCAAATTCATAAAGCCAAGATTTTATATTTTTTAGAAAAATACTTAGGGATCTTACCGACTTAGTGGAGCTAGGGAGCTTGTTAAATAATCTATAAGACAGAACAAAATAAGAAAATGGTGATTACTGAGTCCCAAAGTGTGATCTACAAAGATGACTAGGGAAGGGCAAAACGAATCTGTTATAACGATTTATTGAACCGATTAGACGCCGCAAACGGCCCAACTTCGCATAGAAAAATACTGCTCTTCAACCGTGAAAACGCATCGGATTGCATTCCTCAGCTACCTCGATATTTGTAGTTAAACTAGGCAACGACCTGCAGACTTTGTTTTGTTTCCTTGAAATATCCCAAGTAGAAATTTCACTCGTATGAGGGCGTTAGGCGTCGTCACAGAGGACTAAAGAATACGAACTTATCGGAGTGTTTTCAAATAAGAAAAAATTCAGGATGACATTCAACTGAATTTCCTTATAATACGTAGTTCATAAATTCAACAAACAAAATCATATATCAGAAGTTCTTTACAAAGAGTGGTTCCAACTTGTTTCAAATTCAAAGTTTAGAAAAAATGGCGAAAATCTACCTAAACCTCATTTTAAAATAAAAAAAATAATATAAAAACTATCTAAGTAAGATATATGGCACTTTAAAAGCGCATTAGACAACATTTTGAACTCAATTTATAGAAAATTATGAACACAGCTTATTTATTATTCTTCCAGTTTTAGCATATGTATAACCTGGCGTCATCCATGAAAAATGGTGAGCATCTGAAGAACTGTTGAAATATTAAAAATAGAGCACATTAATGTATGCATGAACTGTTAAAAACATACTCAATTAATTTTATTCAATTTTATCTTTTATCTCTCCACAACCGCAAGTGGTGACACGCTTTTAACAGACACGCTTCTACATTCGGGATGTCCGTCTATACGTAAATTATAATTGACTTGTGGATTTATTTCGTGACATTTTTCCTTGTGGCCGTTTAATTATTCAGGCGACTTGACATGTATCATTAATAGGTTACAGGATAAATCTCTACAAATTTAAATCAAAAGATACACACTTAGGTCTTGATGCGACGACGGGCGGCGCTATGTGTTGGCCTATTTAAAGGAATCGACCATGCATCACATACATAATGTACATTGTCTGTTTTATTGCAGCATTGCCGACTTGCGGGTGAATACAGAGTGTGACGCGCAGTGTTATCATCATTAACGTTTAGTTCATGGCTGACTGCATGAGATGAATGTCCTCTGCAGCCGGAGCAAAAACAGCAAAGAATTAAATAAATCATTCTTCCCTTTGAAATCAGCGCATGACCGTGTACCACGAGTGCATGTGTGTAACAATTTACAAAAACGAAAAAAACGGGAAAGGAAATCCCCTTAGAGATTAAAGTACTTAAGCAATTTAACCCTTTTTCTCGCGCAGACAATGCTCACAACTCGTCCGAAGCTCATGTGTGATTCGGAATCTGAGTTCGTTTTTTTTTTCTCTCCACCCTCTTCTCTACATTTTGATTCTGATTCAATTTTTACCCCTATTGTTGGTTGGGGAAAAAAGGATGACGGCAACAAATCAAAGGCTGAATGAAAATGTTCATCCTTCTCTGGGAAAATGGAATTCCACAACAGTACAATGAAAAACTATTCAACCGGACACCAGAGGATGAGTGCAATGAATATATACATGAAATTCTTACACAGGCATGTTATACAGACTTGAGATAGAGAGAGAGAGAGAGAGAGAGAGCGAATGTTGTAATATTGTGATGTTGTAATAAATTTGACAGAAATTTCCGAGAGTCCTTAGTTCAGTTGTTTTTAATTGTAATTTTAATTGAAATCCATGCGTGCGATGGGGGAAGACGACAAACACGTTGTTCCATTACGCGGATCTCGATTGTGTTCCATGCCATGGTGTATTAAATGCAAAAAATGCTGAATTCATTCGACCATAGTGTGTAATGCTACATCATGTGCATCCATTTTCGATTTTTATAGCAGTATACACACATTTTGTTTTGTAAATTGCTGTCTCGACATTTTGCGGTGGGATATTGAATTCAAGCCTGATTTATGTCGTCGGATTTAAAAATTATAAATAAAATTGCAAACACGATTGCGGTTGTGTGCAAACAGTGACCAGATCAACCAAATTTTAAATTTACATAAGTGACTAGCTTTGGTACACTTCAGTAAAGGGTGAATTTAATTTAAGTTGTTTTTTAATGACAGCTTGGATATTTTAGGACTGCCTTTTAAAACATCGGTCTATGCCCTTTAATAATTTTCAAAAATTATTTATCATTAGATTCAATAATCTTGTCAACCAAACATATACTTCAATATTTGTATTTTGAGTAAATTTAAGTGAACTAACCGCTGTCTATTAACAAATTGTAGACTGATGAAAACGAAGCCTAGTCTAGAAGTTGAAGTACAATTTATCGGTTTTTCTAGCATATGCAACTATCAAAAATGTTTGCTTAATTGTGCAGAAACAGTTCGGTGAGCAATAATAATAATAATTGGGTGGTACTACAGCCCACATGGGACCTAGCTTCTGCAACAATTGTTCGTGTTGTGCGTGCTATTGCTAGTAGAAATGACCTACAGTTTTTTGCCGACTCAGAACGGCGAGATTTGAGAAGCTTTTCATAGACAATTGATACTCTTTGAGTGTTGTCAGCAACTCGAAAGAGGTGGTATCCTGAAACAATACAAGGTGTCCCGTCCGAGAATCGAACCTAGACTTTCTGCGCGGCGGTCGACGCACTTACCAATACGCCACGGTGAGCAAGCTCTATCGAAAACATAAGTTTATTATTGCTATAAAATGTAAAAAGAGTTTTGAAGATGAGGAACTGACGATCATCAGCAAGAGCACTTTGTGGAATGTATATTTAAAAATCGGAAAACACGTTGATACCAGTGCTAATAACTGATGCTTGTAACTTTAAGAAGGGTTGAAATGGATTTAAAAAAAAACATTACCATTTTCAATGACTTTTCATAGAGCTGTATTCTCCGTGATTCTGCCCTTTCTGTTTTCGACAGATACTTTGAAGAAATATTTAGAAATATCCTCTTATTTTGAAGCACTGACGCGTGACCTTTTTTCCTTGCCTTGATCAACATACATATGTAATCAAGGTTGAAACCTTCGTTCAAGACTTAGCTTTTGAGATGAAGCAACAATAATTAAAATGTATTAAGCGCTTTTAGGGCTCTGGAATCACATTGGTTTGTCGAAAAATATTACATGCCTTATCTATTTTAGTTAGAATTCTTTCTCTGCACTGTAGTACTTTAGGTGCTGATGTAAGTATCATAAGTTACCTATCACTCTAGTGCTTGCACATGGGGAAATTCTTAAACTTCATTTCTATGAATCACTATCTTTCGGGTAACCTTCTGGAGCAAAGAACACTAGAAACACCCTACGCCTTGCTCAACTAAACAGCGAATTCTGGAAAAAAAATAAAAATTACATAATCACGTCATGGGAAGAAAATCACACCGATTGGTCAAACATCCTTCTGGTACATGCATCATCAGCATAAGAAATTTGGTCTTGAAAATCGATAATCAATCATATCCGAAACCTTAACAACATCTTGTGCGTGTGTCTCAAGATTACTCTCAACAACACGCGTTCAAGTTCACGCATAATTCAAAGACACGCACACACGCAAATATCATTACGCAATGGCCGGCAAACGACATAATCGTAATTTCTCTCTTTCTCGAAACTCAACTCTTTCACTTTGCTTCTTCGACTTCCTCTGACTGAAGTCGATGTACTCGCTCACAACATTTATCATGTTTTCTGCTTTCTGCCACCCAACACAGTCAGTTTTTTTTTTCGAGTTTTTTGCGTTGGAAAATTAAATTCGTTTAGGAAGTCAATCAATGGGGAAGGCGGCATGAAAACACGTCATCTGTATCTTTGCCCCATCTCGCACGTCTACAACCCGAACGCCGCATACGCCCAGACAAAGCACTCACTGTACCCCGGACGTTTTTGAATAATTCCAAGGCTAAACATATTTACAATGAAAATAGATACATTCGCACATTTTGCTTATCGACGCCAAAATGTGAAGCATTTGGAAGGCGGATGTACAACAGACGACACTGAACGCAGCCCATGCTCCGTAACCTTTGAAAATAAGACAGAAATTCACTCTTTTCGTTTGCTTTCAACTCTGCTCATCAGAGACGCGGATAAGCGAGTGGTTAAGGTAATCGAATACTAGACGCAAAATCGATGGAGTTCGCTTTGTCTACGGCACAATTGCATAAACAATTTATAATCTGCCTAATTTAACGGTAGCCTGACGCGCAGATATTGATGACAGAGCCTTGTCATGGGATCAGACAATTGTGACATAAGTGGCTGTTTCTTCCAGCACACAGCGTTGGCATTATGGGTGGCGTTACGTGTGATTCATGCAAAAAGTAATTGATGGTGTTTCGACGGAAAGTTTGAAAAGCCGGTTTTTGGTATTTCAACCTTTTTGGTAGACGAGTCTTGCACACAGTGTGAGCGAGAACGCATTCGTATAACAGTGAATGTCTGTATCTGTACATCAATTGTCTGTTGAATCACTAGAGACGGCGCGGCGGTGCAGAGGCTGAACTTGCGTCTCCTGTCTGTTTTCAAATTGGTGGATCAAGATAATTGATTATGGCCGATTTTGAGATTATATTGAATTCGAGGTGTAGTATGATGCCTTGAGGGCGGATTAAAGAGTTCATTTCCTGAGGCTGTTAGGTGAGTGGGGGTGTGCAAGGTGCGCCAAGATGAAGATATACAGATATGAATTTCAATTACAGATACAAGTACATAATCGTACTTGTATTATTGGTTATTGGTCATCGATAACGGTGTTTAATTTATTTATGGTTTAAGTGGAAAATTGATGGATGTTCAGTGGACCGGCAAACGAATGAGTGGATTTTCCATTCAAAAGCTGCCGTCAATTTTATGGAGTGATAGTCAATTTTGAGGCTGTCATCATAAATTTTACAAAGTGGGGGTGACTGAATTTGGAGGAAATTTGAGGGTTAGTACAGCGAATTTCAGATAAGCCCATTGGAATCGTTTTTTAACATTATTAGATTGACATTATTGTACTGAACCACCTTTTTGAAGTACATTCTGTAACGAAATAAAATCTCAAACTTTTTACAAAAATCTGTTGTCTTGTGTGAAGGTATGATAAAACTATAATTTTTTTTATTATACATTCCCAAATTTAAAACTAACGCTGATAGGTAGAATGCATTTTATTTCTTAGTTAAAAATGTAAGAACATACATCTTCAACATATATCAGTTTCGTTTGTAAAAACAAAACAGAGCAGCAAACAATTTCTCACAAAACAACGAAACCCTTTTAAACAATTGAAAGAGGTTTTCGACCTGCATTCCGCCTGTCATACTCTAATTTTACCGAGCTCATCACTACCCACAGATTGACGAGTGCACCGCATTCCAGCAAAGGTAATAAAATCTAAACTCAACTGAACAACTTTAAATATCTAAATTAAGTTTCATTTATTTAGTCTAAATCTAATCCAGTGGCGGATGGACCCGTCCCTCTAATCAACCTGACCTCGGTTTGAGGGGCTGTCTGTTTTGAGACCACCATCACCGCTACCACGACCGCCCAACTGCTGCTGATTCCGACTCTGAGCTCGGAATCCAAAGCATTATTTCTGGATTTAATAAAACGAAGCGCACACACGCACACACCAACATACACCCGGACTGACCAATGCGGCAAGCTTGTGGACACAAATCTACCAAATCCGACTGAGTATCGTGCGTTTGGCACAGTCGCACAATGGCTGATACTACGGCAATTGCGCCCGGTGATGAACAGCGTGAGGGTGAGTGCTGAGGGTGGCGGCCGAGCTTTTCAAGTTGAGTTTATTCTTTGGCCTTTTTATTTTTTTGTTTGCTCAGCGCTTTCAAGTGACTCAATCAGTCTGTCAGTCAGTTAGTTGCTGTGAGATATCATTTAAGTTAATTGGATCAGGGGAAACTATTTCTGGTTTTCATTATGAGCGGTCTGTTCGTGAGTGGACGTGGATGTCTGCGTGATTTATATTTGTTCAAATTCATTTGCAAAAGGACGCACACTTCAGACCGGCTGACCCGTACAACACTTGGGAACGATATAGATAATTTGTTGCCAAGTGCATTTGATTGAAACAATCAAGCCAGCCAGCAGCGTAGCCGGTTCTCGCGTAGCAGAGTTTCTCAAGGCTTCCAGACGTGGTACTTAATTAAAAAGTAATTGTTAAACATGTGTTTTCATTTTATTTGTGTTTTCTGCGCTCGTTGGGCTGTAACTTGTTTCAAACATACCGAAGGGCATGGACATTTTGTGCTTAATTTTCTGCTTTACTGAAGAAATTCGCTGCTGCAGGGTTGGTGCGGTAATTAAAATGTGGTTTGCATATGCTTTTGACAGGCTTTAAGTGCACTTGAACTGTAGCAAGGAGTTCTGTGTGGTTCTTTAGACAATGACTTCTAGATGTCTTCTTAAGTGAATGGCATTTGTAGAAATAGCAGATTAAAAATTGTTCATTAACGCATTGGGAAAAAAATTGAAAATGACGTCTTGTAAAACTGATTTTCCACTTTTCCAATCAGATTCTTAATTCTAACAATTTTCATTCCAATTCTGTGGTTTATCAGCGAAAATCTTGACAAAGTGCTTTTTAGACCTCATGAGATATTTGCAGAAACCTTAAAAAGGAGAGATAATCAAAGGATAGAAGATTCGGTAGATGGATCAAAACAAGGCCCTGTCAATTTGGTCTGATTAGTCAAAGACGTTTGTGGCCAGCGCTGTCATGATAGGTGCGGACTACCTTGTGGTCCCTCTATGCACCTAAAAATGTGATCCTTGAGTTTGACGTGATGTCTAAAACTGTGCAAATTGGCCGTTATATTGATATAGTCCCGCCAAGAATGGCATTTATAAAAAAAAACTAACTAAGTTCAAAGCGCATTTACTAAAGCTTAAGCGTCATCTGCTTTCAAATTAAATAATGAATTTTACATACTTTCTTCTCAATCTTTGACAGTTCAATTTCTCTAAAACACTATTTAAAAAAACAGAACAGTTCTTGTCTTCCCGATCAAAAATTATCTTTCGAAATTCATGTTTATTTCAAAAAAGGCAGTAAATAATTTAATATTATCTTTATTTAATAATTTAATGCAATAACAATTTCAAAAACGTTTACACAACACATCACAAAGTTTTGAATTGACGTCTGGCGCCAGCCCAATCTGTTGAGACCTCTATCTCTAAAGATTGCTATCGAAATACGACGATGCGATCAAAATCTTTATCGTGAATACACTCGTTGTTCAATTAGAACAAACAAAATAATACATATGAGTCAAAAGTGTTTTGATAAACTTTCCTAGTTGTAACTATTTCACTTTCGTAATTGTAAAGTATAATTCTCGAGAAGGGGAGCTTTTTCACGTTTCCTAAAATAACTTAGTTCCCTGCAACATTGAGATAACGTCCAAGACCTTTTAAATTTCAAATGAAAGTTTAACACTATCACCATAATTTTCGTTGGCCCACAAGTTCCATTAAAGCGGTCGCGGGAACCCCGCCATCAACTCTATCACATCAGGAGCTATTTCCAACCACCTTACACTGGACCAGCCGAGTGGGCGGCTACCTGATGGAATCGCATCTAAGGGGCACGCCTCGAAAGTGGTGGTGAAGCAAAATGATAGCTTCTCAATTTTTAAACATTAAAGCCAAAGTTTGAGCAAACATACTGTGAAATGATTAATACTCTAGGTTAAAACTTTGCAAATAACCGTCTAAGGCAATTATATGTTCAAATAGAAACATTTGCACGTTTCATGGTTTTCATTTTAAAAATGCCTCTTAAATGGAAACACACACGTACTTATAAATGCATGTATTCGTCCCCATTTAAAAGCACTACCCACCGACCAACTACATTCCCAAATAATGCACCTGAGGCGACGTCTGTTGCAAATAATAATTTTTAATTAAATTCACCCCAAAGCTGTTCAAATGGCATGTTTAAGTCTCTGTTGCTGAACTTTTCAAATTAAGGAAAAGTATAAAAACGTGGTAGCAGAGACCCGTGCGGTGCTGGTGACTCACCATTTCGCTTCTATTCCAACCCGTAACTTTTGATACTTTTTTCGCCATTAACTTGTTTCTGGTCCGTGTTGTTGTGTTCCGTTTTTTTTTTTGTTGTTGTTGTACACTTGTGATTTTCAGCTTTTCCGTATTCATTTTTTTTTTTCATTTTATTCACCACTAATGGTATGACATGATATTTTACTTTAGGTAAAATAAACATCTCATATAAACAAACAAAAACGGTACTTCACGTTTGTAACTGTACAAGCAGAAAAAGCGCCAGGTATGTATGAGTGTTCGTGGAAGAGAAAAAAAAAACAACAAGGGTACTCCTGATAACAACATACATACACAGAAAAAAAGGTGTGCACACATTCACATTCCTAGGCAATAAAATTAAGCGAAAAGGAAATACACAGAAGAACACAGCAATGACGCCAGAATCCACCCTCTCTCGACTTAAATGGTGAAATACGTACATTCTGTTGAGGAGAGCGAAATAAAAATGTTATATCAGAGTGTACGAGAGTTCCATGCTTCATCGTACGACGAATCTAAAACATTCAAGGTCACTCCTATTGGAAAGGCTTACTACGTAATGTTTATCCACCCACTCCAGCCCACTCATCCCCGGGAGACCAAATGGTTGTCATTAAAATCAAAGGACGACGACGCACACCCCCCTACGTCGATCTCTATTTGAAACGTGAAGTCTTACGGAGCGTAACAGTAATACAAAAAAAAGTTGTGTTACACAAAAATATACATATACGCAAGCTTTTCCTTCAGACACATCCCCACCAACATACGAGCTGAATACGTCGATTAAATCACAACAGCACAGTGTATCCGTCACCTCGTTATGTAACATTTATACGAGACGCAAGACGAAGAATGTGCGCAAATCAATTTTTATAGATTTTTTCAAAACATTTGGAATTCTATTGAAGTTTTGCTTTATTTGTTTAGGTTTGCACAAGTCGACGTAGAGATGACGCACAGGACACGTTTTCTGCAAACATGCCTGGCTTGTGCACGCCATCGATGAAACACTTGTTCACATTAGAAAAGTATGCAGTTTTATATCTAAATCGACGATCGGTCGGGTTGGTTATGGCAACTGGCAAAATGTTACTAGGCAGAGGAACTTTGAATCAGCAGCGTCAGAAAATGATTTAGACGGAGCTGTCCGAATAATTGAATGAATTTTGATTGATAGTCGGGTACGGTAGGATTGTTGTGTTCTTTTGCTGCCAGAGGATATGTATTGTACATAATGGGTTGCTCCAATTTTTTTCCGCCCCCGCTTTATGACAGGTATTGATTTTGTTTCGGATTCCATTAGAGGTAGTAGAGGGAGGAAAAGAGAAATGGGTATGAAATTCGGTGACTCATTGTGTAGCAAAATATTTGTTTTATTATGTAACAAATAAAAGTGCGACTTTTTTTGTGGTGACTAAAAAGAGAATTGTTTGGAGCTGTGAATAGTTCGGGGCGTTCAACGCAGGTCTTGTATTTTGTTATTTCGCACGAAAGAGTGTTGGTAGAAATGGGAAATTTTCTATCTCGAAACAAGAACTAAACTTTAAAGACTGAAAACATTAAGGATCTTGGAGAACAATTTAATAACTTCTTACACGCTATTTGGTTTTCATCTTGATAGCCCCTTGTTGTGGTTGATTCACGCTTAATGAAAGAAATACCATGTCACTAAAATTCCTCCAACATTGAATTTGAATCCGTAAAATGGTCCTCGAGTCAGAGAAGCAGTCCAACAGACGACGCCTATTTGTTGTGTCAAATTTGAAGTTAAATCTGTACGCACCAGATCGACGTAAAGTTATATACATACATAGGCATTTTCATTAAAATCAAAGTCCCGGATAAAATCCTTCTAAAAGCATGCCAAAAATTACTAAAATCTGGAAGAGGTAACACACTTCGGTCAATACAAAGCGCCACAGATTAAGAACGTTTCTCTAAAGCAAAATAAATTGGTTGCCACTTTAGATCACAAGGGACCAGGACCTAACTTCTTCAGCAACTACCCGTGCTGTGCGTGTTATTCATTATTACAATTATTCGTCTTGCCATGAAAAAGTCGCAAAGTGTACAGTCCAAGAATCAAAACTGTGATCTTTGACGTGTAAGTCGACGTTGAATCTATTGAAAAAGAGGCAGTGGATGAAATGCTTCCATTTCTATATGTTCTGTGTAGATACACCGGACAATTGAATTGACTTTCGGACCTTCAGAAATTTAAAATGCTTTCACAACTATGTCAAAGAAAGTAATGAAAATTATTTAAAACCTTTATTTCAAACACTGCTATTTAAAATTTCTTAATTCCAATTGCGGATGTATTCATATGCAGACGGAAATTATAGACGTAGACACACTTTGGAACTTTTAATTATATTGCAGATTACGTCTATTTATAAGTTATCAAGGTCATTTCAGAATTGTAAGAGTCATCTCCACATTCTCTGTTTCACCTATGTATATGTCAGCCAGACAACAAAAGCTTCTAAAAATTCCACTGATTACGCCTCCCGATTATCAAATACAGAACAAATACTGAAAATTGATTTCGCTGTTCCAACGACACTTTTACAAATATTTTCCTCATTGACTAGAAAAAGAAAAATTTAAAAGCGACATGAAAACAATAAGCCGTGTTTCATATTTGTCATTTAAAGATGAGACTATTTTACATTTCTTAAAAATTCAGTTATACATTTATTCTTTATTCCCTTGTGTACACGATTGTGCACATAAACACAGTCAAGAGGAAAAAGAAAATAATTAAATTTACCACCTTACCACAAGGGGGCATTTCGGCGGCAATATGAGAGCGCTTACGACGATTACCCAAAACATTTCACAAAAGAATAAAATATTTCAATCGTCGGCTGATAAGCTGCTTAATGAATCATCCAGGGGGTATATTTAAATAAAAATAAACAATAATGATAACGAGCGATATGCTGAGTAAGCAGAATATTCAAATTCATTAAAAGACTATAAAATTGTACATTCTACAACTTACGAAACTTCTGTTAAGGCTATATCCACAACATTTATAACGGGTAATCCACAAATCCCATTTGTATTTTGAAGCTCAAATACGTACCTAAAAATAAAGAAAAGAAAATAAGGATTAGAGAACAATAGCAATGACACGCAATCTTCCATTCTGCAAAAAAAAAAAAAAAACAAATCTAAGCTAAGATTACACGAAACATAACGAAAGGCATACACACACACACACACATATACACATACATATATATTGTACCTTTCGACAAACTTTTTACGAAGTAATTTTGATTACACCTGAAATGACCCATATTTCCAATTTTCTCCCCCCTCGGGAGGAAGTGCCTCTGCAAAACAATCGCACAACGAAAATAAAAGCGGCTCGTTAAAGGTTTAGATTTACAAAGGAAATGAAATGAGAAGAAGAAGAATAGGACCTTCGCTCAAAGGGTTGATTGTTACGCGCCTTAATACACACAGGCAGACAAAAATTTCCAACAAACTTAATTGGCCTCTCCCAAAAAGCATTTTCACGAGGATAGAAAAGCACTCTTGCCGTGTGTTAAGGACTTTTTGAACAGAAATTTAAGAATAAAGCGGATACGCAGGGCTTGTTGGAAAATTTTACGTGTTTTCACAGTCTGTTTAAAAGGCATCCAACTGAAACTAGGTAAACAGACCGGCATTCGCAGCCCCCACTCTCCACCAACAAAGTGAATGGGTGTGTGCCATAACTGAGCTGGAGTTTCTAAAAGAACTTTTGATATGGAGGGCATTAGGAAAAAACACAAACGAAAACAATGGCAAAAAAGTGAAGTTTTGTTGTAACTCGGAAGGCATTGTACAGGTATTTTTAAACTTAATTAGTGTGGGTGGTACTTTTGTGCGTATGCGTGTGACTGTGATTCTATAGATGTACACAACAATAAGACTAATTATTTTGACTTGTTGAATAGGTGGATGTTTTTTTTTCTTCCGACCTTGTGTATATCGGCTGGAATTCAAGTAAAGAAAATTGTTCTCTAATTGCATTTCCTTTGTATTGAATTGACAAAGTTTGTGATTGAGTGATGGCAAACACAAATAGGGGTGGACACAAATTAATGCCATCAGCGTGGGAGGTACCTTTTAATGTGATTAGTTCCTAGGCGGTCGTTTGGCCACAAAATTGTCCTTATTTGAATCGTTTTAAGTTAAGTGATAAGTGGAATGTAGAAAATGCTTTTGCGGAGTCAGTTAATTTCATTCTTGCAGTAAATGTCAAATCAGTGCTGCCAAATCACTGTTTTGTCACATTTCTTGTAACAATAAATTAAGCAACGTTCCAAAAAGAAATTAAGTTTCACATTCACGTCAATATTTTATTGAATTGAAAAATAACCGTACAAAATTCACATTTTTTGGGTAGATAAATAAATAATTTTATTTAACAAACAGTTATAGAGAATTTTCTAACAAGCTTCTGGCGTGATGCAAAAATAATGACCACGTGACATCTCATTTCCTATCTGATACGCTCTTAGAAAAAATATAAACTAATTTACTGCGAGGTGACACCACCCAAATGAGAAAAAAAAATTAAGTACAAGATTATTTATAGGTTTAAAATTATTTTTGAGCTCAAAACAATTGAATTTTTAAACGGAAGTCAAAATTTTGCAAAATTATAATTTTGGAACGTCGCCAAAGAAAACGGAATTTATTATAAAAATTTCAAAATATTTTGTAGACTAAATTTGAAATTCTCTTTTAGAACATATTATTGCGTATTATTTTTTTAAATATTTTTAAAAGATCCCTTTTTTTATTTTTTGTACGTCATTCTTTCGGAGTGGAGACAAAAAATACGAACGAACGGATAATTTTTTAAAACTCTGCTTGAATAACATCAAATTGCCCGAAGAATTACTTGTACTTAACGCTGTTCTTAAATGTCTAAAGTGAGTTATGAAATGGTACAATTCAAACGAAAATGTTTCGATTCACTAAAATGAGAGAAATTCGTATTTGACGTCTCTAAGACTCATTGAATTCAGAACAGTTCGTTATTGCAGAAAATCGCGAAATGATAGATCTTTGAACTTAAGATGTCAAACTTGAATATTAAGAAAAACGATTATGGCCCTCCGGTTAGACACATTTAAGCGGGAAACCCCAAAACTTTAGGTCATGCTTAATTCTCACAGAGACAATCTATTTCTGTTAAGCTTTAAGTCATTTCAAATGCTTAGAATTCAAAATAATAGAGTGCAATATAATCCGTCTCCCCACTCTTAAATTCTTGCCATAGGTCCTCATTATTTAAAGATTTAAAATATTTTGCATAACAAATGCAAATTTATGTTCTGGTTTCTATTCAACTCAATGCTACTTTTCTACACAAAAAAATACTCTTCTTTGTGTACGATCTTCTTTGTTAAGAAAACAAAACTGCAGAGATAGTTATTGACCTCAAAGGAGGTTAACTAACAAAAAAAAGAGCAAAGGAACGAATTAACCTTTGTACACTTTCAAAACCAGTTGACACAGACTTTCTACATCGCTGTACACGTGTCAAATAAAGGATTTCATCTTAAATGCCCTTGATTTGGTCTCACTCGTATTTTATTCTTTTTACAAAATTGCCTTTTCACTTAGCATCATCATCACAAGCATAGGAGAGAAAGAATTAAGTAAAGAAAGGGGAATGCCAGCACTACTCAGGTGAACCACCAACTACAAAAGTTTACTTAGTTCATGGTAAGCAAAAAAAATGTGCACGCAAAACTTGTAATTTTCCCTTCACCACTTGCGCAAAATGGTAGCTCAGACCTTTAAGAAAATTCCACAGAATACAAGAAGGAGGCAGTCAAACGCCAACCGATACAGAGAGAAGAGAAAATTAAGTTTTAAATAAAAGAAACTAAAGAAGATGCAAAAACAACAATGATCTGGCGAATATAATTTATTAAAGCGTACCACAGAAAGATCATTGACCTCCATCTCGGTGAAATGTAAAAAAAAAGTAAAATAAAGCACCAACACAAGAGAATTCGAACGTTCACACACATTTACGCAAAGAGAAAGAAAAAAGACACAACAACGCAACAACAACAATCCGACGTACAATCATTTATATGATATTATTTTTCTTCTTAACATTCGGCGGCGTCTTATGACGACTAACCGCAATATTGATGTGGAGCTACGATGAGCGACTATTGATGGTCTCTTTCGCTTCCCCCCTTCGGCGTGAATGTCATAATGACAATTATAATTGCAGCAAAATCAGCTCCGCAATAGACATTGTGGCCCAAGACGAGCAGAAAGGAATGAGAGAAAAAATTCAATTTTACGCGCAGAATAAAACACATCGCGGTACAGTAACGCAATTTCGAAATAAACAAATCGCACAGCCACCAAGCAAAAAAGGTCATATAAACGTGCCGGCGAAAAAAAGTGAAGAAAGAAAAACTAAATTCGTCGTCGCCGGTTAATTTCTCTGAATAGGGATAAAGAAGCTGAAGAAACAAAAAAAAAAGATGAATTATTGTCTGGAATACAAATTAGGGAATAAAAATACAACAAAAATAGAGAAATGCAACGGGAATTTAAATTGAAAAATTTTTATTCAAATTTATGGACAGATTAATAGCTGCTCAAGATATTCAATGCTGTGGGACGCCATCCCGTTCCGGGAATGTTTCCCGCTTTTACGACACTGGACTTTATCAGTTTATTAAGTGGAAAGTAGTCGGTTCGAAATTCCATTTAGAAACTAAAACATATTAAATTTAACAATGTTCTAAAATTCCCCGAAGTTTTGAATATATTCTTAAGAATTTTGAGATAATTAAAATTCATATAGGCATTTGATTATATGTACTGAATTTGAAATAGAATTACTGACAAAGAGAATTTGTTTTATGGTGAACTTTTTAAGTCATTCAAAGTGTGGACTCACCCCAATCGATGGAGGCTAAAATGTCAACACTCAAACAATTAATTGTAGGTCTGCATACATATTTTTGAATAAAAGTGTTAATTTAATGTTATGCTAAGTCTTTAAAGTGTTTCGTTGGTGTGCCATTTAAATCACACTGATGACATTAAGTGATATAGACGTGCACTTTTCTCTGTTGTTTTTAATTCTTCTAATGATCTAGAGTTGGCCTAAAAACTAAAGAGCTTTGATAAATAGAAGCCCATTATTATATTCTCTTGTCTCATTATCAATTATTGCTTTCTAAGAGAGGAACCTTACCTTTTCTCATAAATAGCTGGGTTTAGCATTTAAAAGTCTTGAAATAACTTCATTTTTATACCAGAGCTGTGACTGACGTACGCATCATTTTTATTTTTTTGTTTTTAAGATGTCACCTTTCATACAAAATATAGTGGATCTAATCGGTTGTCTTAATGAACGGTAGGATATCCCACATCGGGAACATCGTACTTTGAAGCAGAATTTCTTGGTCTAATTGGAGGATTACAAGACTTTTTTGAAGTACATGAATTTTAAGAATGAAAATCTGGCATTTGTTATTTTTTTATTTTCAAACTTTATATTTGGTCAAACCCAGATAGTGTTGCCATTAAGATATCATGAACATGAAAAAATGCAAATTCAAAGTTCTGTGAGAATGTCACAATTTGAGAAAATGAACTTTAATAAAAACAGAGGCTAATCCTTAACTTTTCGTGAAAAGGGATTTACGGCCCATGTAATAACCGGCTAGATCCTCCCTTTATACACTTAAAATTCGGCGGTACGCTGTTAAGCCACCGCCGGTTGTAATATTGAAAAGCATTAATGTAATCATCCATGCAAAGTCACATTAAAAGAAAAGTACTGGAACCGACTTCTTTAACAGTCACTATTTTCTGACCAGTTTATAGGATGTACGAGGCATGCGCCTAGTCAAGCGTCTTCAGATACAACGCTTAAGATAGCTAGGCCATGTAGAGCGTATGGCCGCTCAAACCCGAATCATTGGGGCAACGCAACAGAGGACGGTCTAGGTTGAGATGGCGCACACAAGTTAAAAAGGACCTCAACCAACTTTGAGTGCTCAATTGGAGGAAGTTGGCGAAAGATCGTGCTTGCTGGAGTCGCATGTTGATTCAGGCCAAGGTCCACGCCGGACTGTAACGTCAGTAAAAGAAGAAGCAGATTTTCTGACAAATATAGAGAACCTAAATTTTATTATTGCCAACTGAGAACAGTACAAAGTTTGACAGGCCTTTCCGTTGGCAGTTGGTATTTCTTAGAATTTATCAGCAAGTTGCGAGGGTCACCGATAAGACTCAAACCTGAAATTCCGAAACAAAATCATTTGAAAGACTTTCGGCAAATAGAATTTAGAAAGCCTAGAGGGTAATTCGTCTGCACCTATAAGGCCAGTCAATGGATTAGGTGGTTGAGAAAGTTATTTTAGACTGTGCCAAAATGTACGATTTTTTGTACAAAAAAGTCTAATATTATATGCATTGTTTTTTAGGACATTCGTCAAGAAAGCATTCTTAATTGTTGATATTACGTAACAATTTTTTTATTAAATTTTAAGATAAAGTACTTAAAAAATACAACGTTCCATTAAGAAAATCTATAAATAAGCGCAAAAAGGCTAATTTGATAGATACGACTATTTCCCATTACAAGTCGAAAATTTATCGCTTTAAAAAAATTCTGTATATTGCAGGAAAACATGAGATTTGTTAAAAAAAATTCGAGTACAAAACCGATTAGGGAAATTGTAATTTAAATTTCCAAATTTTCCTTAAGAACCGTGATCTTTTATGCACCAAAAAGGAACCTAATAGGAAAGATAACACTGCATTATTAAAAATGTGCTTTGTGCTCATTTCAAGGTTATATTTATGCCAGTAGAACAGTGGTTTTAAGTTGCACGATCGCAAAAGCAAATTCAAACTTTCGACTGCTGACATTTAGCTTCATCTCTTCAGACTCACATTTCAGGAATATTGATGTTGTCGAACTGTGACCACGAAGCTAAAAGTCTCATATGATTTTAAAAGAAATAATACCACCGTGCATTGGAAAATTTAAAAATCCAGTAACGAAATTTTTTCATTGACATTGCGCTGAGCTTAAAAATACTCGCTGATTTCACGTCGAAACTGACAGCTTGGAGCCTTAAAATGTTAACAGAAATGAAAACTTAATTATCTTCACGACTTGAAACTTTGATTTCATCTACATTCCCAAAACAGACGTTTTAATATCTGTGACTATCAATTTAGCATCAACTAGATCCACTGACTGTCATCAACTTCAACTAAGAAACTAGAACGAACCGCCGTTCGAAATGCATTCTTCATTGTGTGACTTCAAAACTAGTTTTGAGGAATGAAAAGCAAAACGATAAAATTCAAATCACCCATTAAAGGTTTCAAATTACCAAAATAAAAAAAAGAAATAAAATTGGTTTTCAGTAAAGAGCACAGTGTGCTCGGAGTCAAACTAAGTTAATTTGATTGTCATTTTCCTCAGCCGATTGAAATGGTTAAGGACGCCGAGACACCACTGAGTTCCCATATGCAAATATAGCTACTCAAAGAATTCCTAAAATCAAAATGATGTGGCTAAAACTATAAAAAGAAACTGTACACCATCTAGGCGGAGTGTTTAAATTAATGACATGTAAATGACACGCACACATTCAAGATGCCTACATTGTACCATGTGACGGTGGCAGCACTAAATTAATAATTAGTCGATTGCACACAACACACTGCAATTAGTCTCTCACCTATTCCCCGGCGAATGTGTTTTGAATTGTTCAAAAATTAAATAATCAATTGCAGCGCAATTGGAGGCAATTATTTTACTTTGTCACGGAAATTCACAAAGCGGACGTTTTTCCCAGGCTTTCAAATTATTTAAATCTAACACTTTGAATAATATTCCTTCCTTTCAGACCTCAAATGAGGACGGTAAACGTTTGTATAACTCAGCGCAGACTGACAATAGACCAGTCTAGAATTCGAATGCGTAATTCTTCGATCTTATTTAGCACCATCCCACCGCTACACAACGATCGGCTATAACCTCAATATTTACCGCCAAAACCCCCATTAGCATTTCTGGCGCAAAAACCTTATCAACGGAAATCAATAACGAATGCTGCCAGGTGTATGCGTGAAAAAAGAAATAGCCACACAACAGTTCTTGGCCACGATTCTTTTTGTTTGTTTTTCAGGTCTGACGTTTCAATAAGAAACAAAAATGGAGAAAAGGGAACCAATCTTTGGAGCCATTCATTTGATGACGGTGCGCTGCTGCTGATTCGGATTCTCGTCCACCATGCTAATGAATAATGAAATGACCCAAACGATGGTACACGCACACACACTCGCCAAGAAAAAAAAAGATGGCGCGCAAAGAAAAAAAAAAGAAGAAAGAAGGAAAAAAAAACTAGTAATACAAAGAAAAAGAAAATCTCGAAAAGAGAAAAAGTCAATGACACCGTCATCGTCGTGTAACAATCGCTGAAGAGAAAGAGGCGGCATTTGCAGCACAAACTTACCATCAGAACCGTCGAAGTTTCCATGGAGCACACGGAATGGAAAAGCAACAACATATAAATTTTAAGTCCGGAAATTATACGCACATATGAGCATACGTATGCATATGTCAGGCGAAAGAAAACTCAAAATGCCGCCCTCTTATGGTGTCTGAGAATGACGAAGAAGGAGGACACACACACACACGCATCCATACACAAGAGCGCACAACGAGGAGGCATGCAACATTTTGCAGCCCAATATGGTGGAGGCGGTAAAACAATCAACCGACTTTCATTCGGGCCCCATACCCAGGCCGTATGTAGTAATTGTGCATACAAACCCGTATTACACTTGCAAGTAGCTGCTAATGCCGCTGCTTAGTATGAAGCATAGTGAGCAGAAAATTTTGCAATAAAATGCAGCAACCCTCCCGCCAATGCACATGCAATTGAATGCACAGCCAACAGCTTTTTAGGGCGAGGTGTGTGCTCAGTACGAAATAAATTAGTTGCCGGTTGCAACATGATTACCTGATGTTTTGTTGCTCACCGTACGGGTGAGTTTGTGATGCATTTAGTAAATTCAAATTGAATGCTTAGATTTGTTTTCATCACTGAGACGTGACGCAATCAGTTTTGCTGAAAACAAATAACTTACGCACGCGAGTTAAATGCACAGGGTATGGAGGATATTTGCCGAGATCGTAACGAAACCCTCTTGCAACATCAAGGAGCGGTAATTCGAGAACTTGTAATTATGAGAATATATGTAAGCCTGTCTCTAAATCGATAGAAAAGTAAACAGGAAAGAAACCTGGAAACTATAATTGTTGTTAGGCATTTTCCTATATTTTTGTTAAAATTTTACACTGAAGTAGACACACGAGAGAGTACCCAAAAGAATCCGAACTGATGTTGTGGTCGGTTTTGTCGCTAGAGTCGTAGAACCCCAACATTTTCTGAATTTGTAAGCCAAGTATTTTCACTAAAAATGGTTTCGTTCGATTTTCGGGAATTTTTAAGTTTTAATGTTTTGCGAGATAGTCGTTTTTTACTTTGGTTGATTCTTATAAAAAGCTGAAGTTGCTCGAAAAATCTGGAACAAGAAAGTCTTAACATTTTTAAAAGCACGATTCTAATAGGAAATTTCAAGTTTTTCCGCAGTTTCATTTGAAAATCATCGAAATATCATTTGTCGGCAAACAACGGTCTAGCCGTTTTGAAATTTTAAAATTCGAGAAATCATTCTGGAATTTCCACGCAGAACCATTAAGCAAAATTTAGCGTGTGCCGAAAGTGCTTGGATTTGAGCGTTTTTTACGAACGAGATCAACGTAAGAAGTTTTCCGTATTCTCTTCGATCAAAGGAGAAAGTTTTGGAAACTTCTTTCAAAAAATATTTCGGTCAATAGACGTTCTTGGTTATTGTTGATCCTTTCATGAAGTATTAGGTACAGATTATGTTTGCTTGAATAAAAACAAGTTAAGAACATGAATTTTCTAAGTTCGTTTTTTATGACACTTCTTAACGAACAATCGCTTAACTGGCGCATGTAGTCCGATTTGTCTTAAATAAGCAAAGTGTGTTTTCTTTTTTGAGTTATTCGCAATATTTATAAAATGTTCTTGTCCTTCAAGGAACACCACTTAATGAACTAATAAACGGTGGTGCTCCAAAGGACTTCAAACTTTTTGGCAGTGAATGGAGAATGGCGCTCTGGCATGATGTATCGTTATTATATGGTTTTACATACATTTAACATTAAAGATGAGTCATTTGAAATTAAGTACTTTAGATCATCTGTCATAAAGTCAACAACAACAACAGCAACCCACAAAAAGCCAGGGGTTAATTGTCTACGTAACGCAGAATCGCATCAATTTAGGAAAGACACTAATTAACCACCTGACTTTTTCTACAACAAAAGAGGAGGAAAGATGCCTGACAGCATATGCCCTCATCAAAGTCCAGAAGTTCCAGTACCTCCACGAGAGCTTTAACCTTTGCTTTGTCTTAGCTGATCGCAAATGGTGCAATCATGTATGAAAATTCGAAAGTAGCTGATAGCTTTGTGTTAAAACAAATAGTAACACAAATCTTCTGACCAAAACTCCAACATAGATTTATAATAATCACCCGATTAGAACAAAGATTTATCGAAGCGAAATCAGGCAAAAAATAGCCTACCATTTACACTTTTTCAAAACTAAACAAAAAACGCAAAAGAAAACCCCATCAATCCTAATTTTGTAATCCCACTGCGGAAGCGTAGTTTCGTAAGCCCCACTCAAAATGTCATCCACCGAAAATAAATGTCTGCATCTAAACAAAATGAATATGCAACACACTCCACCCATCTAAATCAATCCGCGCATCGCTACGGCCAAATCAATATAAAAAGAAATTTCCCTTATCTACTTATCCGAGCTAAACGCCCACTTTCCATCTGACAAGGCGACATTAGTCATGGCTCGAGTCGTAAAATAACACACATTTTTATTAAAAAAAAAAAATAAATAAGACAACAAAACAAAAATCCATCCACTATATATGTGAGGTGAAAGCCAAGCGTTTGGAAAATTACCGCGTCTCTCTTGCAATAGTCCCTCCCTGTGTGTATAGAAATGCAACCGCAGGCAAATGAGTTTGAAGAAAACTGAAGCCCCCCGCGTTGAGGGAAAAAAAGGTGAAGAACCTTTTCGGCGAGTAGAATGGTTGTAATAAATAGTAAACAACAATAAAAAGGGAAATCTCTTATGACACACGATTGCCAATGATCACAAAACATGAATTCGTATCTGAACTTTATGACTACAGGGGGCACGCAAAAACGAAGTGAGCAACGACCAGCCAATGCGCTTTCACCTTAATTAGATGGGTAGATTAAAATACACACATATGTAGATATGTATTTGAAATTTGATGATGAGGAAGAACACAGAAAAAAGTTCACGAATAGAAACAACACCCAACAACATCGAGCGCTACAACTGCGACAAGTTTTCTGCCTGTCTGTCTGTTTATTTTTTTCTTTTTTTTTTTTCATTGAATATGAATTGTCTTACCTGAAGACATGTACGCACCGACACGAATAGGTATTGTGTAAATGTTTACAATTAACCTCAAAACGTGCTCAAGTGCAATGAACGAACAAGTACGCGAACAAAAAATTGATTTTATTCAACCAAAGTGACTGCGTGTGTAGGCAAAATGCATTATTTGGCACACTTACACACACACTCACACATGAATTGAACACGCTTTTTATCAAGGACCGCAAATAGCCAATCGGTTGTGCATTTTTGTACGAGTTCAATTTATTGAATTTGGAATTTATTTTCAGATGTTTTCTTTTTTTATCTGGTTTGTAGCAACTGCCAAGATCATTTCGAAACACGTTTCGACATTTAAACACGTAAATCATAAGATTATAACAGTGAGCTTTGTACAAATGTGTGCGGTTCGATAAACAATAAAATTTAAAAAAAAAACCCATTCCGTTCTCCCTCGTTTGAGATTCATTAAACTTCTCACAAATGCCATCCAACTGTTTGACTCTCACGAAGCAGGAATCTAGACTTTGATGAGAAAAATTTAAAAAATAATTTATGCGATTGATTTTCCGCCAGCAAGCCCTAGACTGACTAGGCAACGGATTTTTGAGGCGGTTATAGACTGCATCTAGTTTCCGCCCCAAGAACGAGGTATGTCTTCATTATTGATCGAAATCGATAAACCATGGGAATGTTGGGCAGGAATTCAGCCGCCCTAATGGCGAGCTATACTGTCGTTGCGGAATTAATTCATAATGAATATGAGAACGGCATACTGCTACTTAGTGGAATCATTGAAAAAATTTAAATAAATACCTTTTAGTGAGAGGTCGTGCAATTACTGAAGTTGAATGATTGCAATTTTTCATGTTCTTCTCAGTTGATCAATAGCAATTTTCAGTTATAACGGATGGGTATAGGAAGAAATGCGAATATCAATGTAACAAATTAAGTTAAATAACATGGTTCTCCTGATATTAATTTTTTATGGTTTACTTCTATGCACAAGATCCTCAGTTAAATTTTATGGATCAATTCTTTATTTTGTTTTTTGACGACGTTTCGGAATATTACTCCTTTTCAAAACAGAAATCTTTCTAAGACTTTTGCCTTCGTGTTCTTAGGTCTTAAGTAGATGTCTTTCCTACACGGAAAAAACGTGTACAACACGACGTGGTGCTTTAAAAGCTAATATTCTCCTTCGTATACTTTAACTCTTTAAGAACCACTGCAAGAAGCGTCTTGAAATTTTATTTTGTTTCCACTTTACTCTTCATTTACTTATGTTCACTCAAATGTTTTTTTCTTCACTTTGTCTCAAATTTTGGAATATTCATATCCGCCCTTCAAGCCCCAACAAAGTTACTTGTTAAAAATAAAAAGATTTTTTCGTGGCCGCCTTGTGTAAGTTTATAGATTCAAACGCCGAAGATCCAGAATCGATTTCTAAACTGAACTGAACTGAATATCTCCCATTTTTTCAAGGCAACACCTTTTTCGCATTTCGGACAACACTCAAACGGTATGATACTAATGTTGTACGAAGAGCTTCTCACATATGTATTAAAGTTAGTTTGAAAGGCGAAATCATTACTTTAGGTTTAGAGAAACATTTGCTGTAAGTAGAGAAACAGCAACGAAGTGATAGTTCTCAATCAAGAAATTGACGAAATTATGCAAGAAAGTTAGCAAAACCAAAACTTAAGTGATGTGGACGTTACTAAAGAACAAAACGTTCAGCATCCAACAGTTATCAACTTGTACGTGGAATGCTGGATATACGAAAAAAAACATGTTTGGGTGACACAGTAAATTTTCCATTTTCTATTACCTTCTAAAAAGAATGACACAAACCCTTTCTGAATCAAATAATTAGGGGCGATGAAATTTTTATTACGGTTAAACAGGGATATAATTTCCTTTCCCTTTTATATACATAAAAGAAAACAAAATATAACGAACCTCTGTTACACTGTATCCGATTTTTTTCCAGAGCAGTATTTATTTATTTTAGAAACAAATTAAATAGGGCTACAGCCCAAAAATAATAAGACCTAGCTTCCTTCGCAACTACGTGTGCGGTACGTGTTATTGTCTCTCCTGCCACTAGCGAGGACCTACAGTTTATTGCTGACTCCGAATGGTGATATTAGACAAGAATTACTCTCGGAAAGTTATCACCAACTCAAAAACTGCATTTAGTCTGAATTCATTTTTGTTTCGTTACATTCTCATTCCCTTTTTCCATCACATACGATGACAAACAAAAAAGGTACAAAGTGTGCAGTCGTGACACAGCAATGGGGAATGGGAAATTTTCCATTTATAACAATTGAACATAAAAAAGTCCCCCTCTTCAAAAAGTCCCCCTTTGTTAAGTTCTGACATCAGTGATGGGAACAATCAAAAACAAATAAATTACAACAGAGATCGATTGTATATACGGTATAGAGTTAAATTAATTGTAAGGATGATGTACTTGATCGGATGTTCTCGGGCTTATTCCAGCTGATTCAGGCAAATATTTAAAATTTTGTGCATTCTGTTGAACATTGAACATAGAAATGATAGAGCCGCAGATTGCGACTCTGAGATCAAATAAAATCATGAAAATTGTCGAGCACCATTTGAATGCGTAACCAGCTTTACATTGCATACAAAACCTCCTGATATCATTTAAAGAAGGCTAGGTACAAGTAGAGATTGAGGGACAGGCCCTCCCTGGACTGTATTGCTACTTAAATACGAAGAATACAAACAGAACTTCACCGAAAACAGACTGACGTAGTTGTTCTTGGTCGTAAACATAACAAATTAACGTAGTTTATGCATCAGAAAGCTCGATAGTGCAACACAATCTTAAATAGTTGGACAGCTGAAAATGGAAAGGACTTCTTGCAATAAGCCTACATTTCCCACGTCCCGTCTTCGATCGACTTGCTCAGAATAACACATCCCGCAGAGCATGTACGTGTCTGTATTTCCAAGCAAGCAGCAGAAAAGCTCTTCGAACAGGATGTCAACGTCAACATCACCTTGATTCCCACATAAATCTTTATCAATCCTGTTCCTTCTGGCCACTCCATTGCTGGCCCGCTTTTTCGCAAAGGAAGGTTGTCCATCTTTTGCATTGTTTCCCCCTTTCTTCATGTTTCCACGGTTACGCTTTTTTTTGTTTGCTTCTCATTCGCTGTGGTGACGTTGATGCAACGCGGAATAAGTGATGCTGATGGATTTCTTCGTCAGCGCACTGGTCTGCGCAAGAACTTTTTCGAAACAATGTCATAGTAATGCAGTGAAATAAATACGGTGCAAGGAAAAAATGGGACAGGAGCCAGATCCAGCTGAAAATTACATTAAATCTGTCTTCGCACTGATGCCAACCCGGTCGACGTACATACTTTATCACCGGAAGAGGTGCATCAGCGTTGACGAAATAACAAAAGCATCGTAAAACGTCGGAAGAATGGCAATGATTTGCACAACATTCTCATCGGCCTTATAGATGGGCTCTTAAGAGGAAGATTTTCGCTCGGGTGTTTCTTAAACGAATTTCATGCAAGAGCGAGAATTGATGTTTGGGTTGGGTAATGGTATTTTTACCAATGGTCATACTTAACCTTATTTGTTATACTTTCCGGGTTATAACCTCTTTTGGGGTTGATGGTTCGACAGAAAGCCATTAAAATTCGGATTTCCTTTAAGTGACATGAATTTCACAAAGAAATCGCTTAAAGTTAACAATTTTGATTTGGTTTATAATAGCTGTCAAAGAAACAGAACCACCGCGGAATGCTTAGAGAAAGCAAGAATATCTGCAAATATTTACTTGCCCCGAACCGACAAAGTTCTCAAATTTCAAGAACTCTCCCCGAAGTCGGTGTATTTTTAATTGCCGCTTCTCTTCCCTCCCCTTTAAAACCCAAATCGTGTGCCCACCACCCGCACTTCGGTAAACTACACTTTTACATGACTCCCGCCCATATCCGCTGAAACTTATACAGAAGCACCATTTCAAACAACTTTTAAAAAATGCTCCCCTGTAACTGTAAAAAAAATCAAATATCTTAACGAAATATAAACAAATGTTAATTGGCTTGTAAAAACATTGAAGTGGTGGGAAAAAGAGCCAAGTTTGTATGACAAATACAAACGACTGCAGCACAAACACATGTTTGTCAATTAACAAAAAAAACCAAGTTGTTCCGTAAAATGTTTACACATCTAAGTGGAAAACGGAGAGGGACAAAAAAATTAGCGGTCCTTAATGCCTCCCCTGTGGTAGTTCATTAAATAATTCAATATGATGATGCACTTTTTTCTTGTTCATATTTTTTCTTTTTGCTTTCGAAACTGTGCCACGTCAATAACAACGTATATACAGCACACATCGAATCGACGACAAATATCATCATTGGCATGGGCATGAATGCCAGTTGAGTACATCATCAATTAAAAGTGGTCATTAAATTCCTTATCAGCTTTAATTGCGAAATGGGAATACTGTCCGAGTGGTGTTTATTTTTTATTTTTGTCTTTTCTCCTGCGAAACAGAGGATGGTTGGTTGTGATTGAAAAATTAATTTTAACTTTTTTTTTACTTTTGCTTTCTCGAATTGACAATATTAGGACATTGATTGTTTTAAGATAGGTTCGGAACGAAGTTTTACGACTCCTGAAGATTCTTTTGATGGTGGTTGCTATAGTATTGGAGTGCATTTTCTGTTTGATAGAGTTCATTATTAATTCACTCTTTTTCGTTAGAACTTAATTAAAATTAATACTATCTAAAAAAAATAAACAAATTGAGTTACGCTGTTGTTCACAGGAAACTAGCTTCAATATCAAATCAAAACTCGTGTTGTACGTATTATTTTTCTTCTACGAGTAGAGGGGACCTACAGTTTTTTGCTTTTATAAAAGTTTATTGTGATTGTCGCAGGATGCTGATAATATTTGTGAATGCGGTGCTGAATTAAAAACAAAAAAAACATTTTCCTGAAAAACTTGGAATAAAAGTGGAACCAAATAGATTTACGGAAACAATTTAATTTTAACCTATTTCTTAATTATTCAAAGGCAACATACTGCCTCGATTTATCATGAAAAACTTGTTGATTTATCAATTTTACGTAAATTCATAAATGAATAAGAATTATCATTTACTATAAATCAAACAGACCTTTTCTCTGTCACCAAATGACTGTGTAGACAAAAAGTTCAAAACAAAAACTTGAGCCCTTATAATTCTAACCATAACAAAGATCCAGACTCGATGTTTATCACTGAAATATTTTCAGTTTTGTCTATGACAGAAGAAAACGTTTTCAATTTCTTTCTTCATATCGCCCCATACTTAGAATTCGATCTCTTGAACCCACGTTCACCCAAACCTCAGCTTCTGCCCTTGCCAGTCTATTTTCCGACTAAGATCGACAATCTTAACTCAATTTGTCGCTGGGCAGGAAAACAAACACATGACTTTACACTGAAACGCATTATCATTAAAAATAATCAAATTTATGTACAAGAGTACGGTTAACAAAATTACTATCGTGTAAATCAAGTTCTCCCATAATCGCTCTACGATGGAAAGCAACCTTTTAGCAGAGAGTTTTCGTCTATCAAATATTTAATAAATACAAAAAGAAAAAAAGAAAAACTGGTTCAGGAAACTAATTATCATAATAACTTTATATAAAAAAAATATGTAGACATATGCGCCACGGCACCCCTCTCTCTCTCTCTCTGATAAAACACACTCCCAATGTTGTTCCTCGACGTACATATAAGTCAGGGTCATGTATGTGTTCTCTTTTAATTCGAGCGCTATTTCCCTCCCAAAAATATGCCGTATACAAAAATAATACAAAGTCAAACACAGAAGAACCCATACAAGGACAAATAATGATGTGTGGTATGAGACACGTGATATAGAAAAATAAAAACTCACCGCCAACGGGGTGGGCACGGGGGAGGGGGTGCGCCCATTTCGGAGCCAACACAAGAAAGATATAAACAGTGATGACAATAATGACATACCATTCTATTTATATTCTAATTTTTTCTGATGACGTTATGTTTGATGTTATGTATTGACGGGGACCCTATGTATGTACCACGAATGTACCTGTCGCGGAGAAGAGAAAAATTTACCGAAAAACTACGAACGAAGGAAAAAAAAATGATGAAAACACTTTTGAAACTGGTTTCTGTCGTAGGCAAACATAACAAAGCAACAACAAAGGAGGATGAGCAGAACAAATAAATAATAAAATGAAGGAAAAAAAATTCATTTGTTGTTCAAACACACAACAAGAGGGGCGACAAAGCGAGAGAATGAGGAAAAACTCGAAAGACAGGTTATTTTGCTGTTTGCCTTTTGTTTAACCCGTCCATCAGCAGCTTATCCGTGTTAGAGGTTTTCTTCTTCTTTGCACGCACACACGGGAAGGCAGAGAATTGCTACACCATCATCGTGATCTTGTTTCCTAGTAATCATCGCTGTCGTTGGTGTATCATATGTTCGAAGACATCCTGTCCATGCCTTCTGGCCTCGTCTTCATATGGCAAACTCAAGAAGACAACATTCCACAGAAACCACTAGTTGGAAAGAGACACATTGCGAGAGTGCCAGACGAAGAGTGAGGGAGAGGTTACGAGACAGAGTTCCATCACAGGCTGGTGCACAATGTTGAACAAAGTGATTTTTTTTTGGGTGGGAAGGGGAGACGGGGATGGAAGAGATCGACACAACTTTATTCTTGTGGGAGCACATCATCTTGCAATATGGTCGAAAAGCTTTACGAGACTTAACAAAAAGAAATATATCTTTGATATTTCGTAGAAGTGTCAGACAAAATAAATCGAAACCCAATCAATAGTGAGTTCTTTCCTGAAATGTGCTTGCAGGCAGATATTTCGTTCAAATGGGAAACAAAATGAGTAGAGTAGAGAAGAGTACTCTCTAAATGCACATCCGCGCTTTCAAAATCTAGATTCATAACTGCGGCATGTTGTTTGTGTGTGGGAGACGCGTTAAACCAGGTTTTTAAGAAGCATGCGTCCGAATTATTTGAGCATGTGCAACTGTGAACGAACAATTTATTTATAGCACAAAAGAAAAACATTATTTCCACCCCCTCAAAGTAACCCCAAAATATTGGCAATACACTTGCTCGAATAACTTTTTTTTTTCAATTTTGAAAACATTTTTACGGAAGTGCGTTGTTGTATAGTTACGGACATCAGAGAAAATGAAAAATCTACTTGTACATATTTTGAAATTAAATTTGGAAAAGAAGTTCGTGACATTAGTGCCAACTTAAAAAAAATAAACATAAGCAACTCCATAAAAGTTAAGTTGAGTTAAAACGTCAACGATCAGGATCATCGATCTTTTAAAAAAGTCATGTTTTTCTATAAGTTATATTGAAGTTGTTTAGTAGTAATGTAGTTAAGTAATTATGTTTAAATTGTAGTGCACATTGAACCTCCCCGGCGATCTTTCATATGTAAAGCAAGTGTACGTTTGCCACATGATGGAGTTTTCTAACAAGCAATGGTTGAAATTACAAGAATTCTATTTTCAGGAAGGAATCAATGTTTCCGCATGAAAGAGTGTAGGTGACAGATCCCAGCAGTATCTAAATTTCAGTTCCAAGCTACAATCCACTGCGATAAACGCGTTCTTGTGATTTAACGAGTTGAATTAACCTACGACTCTGAACGGCAAGGTAAGAGCTGCAGAGAGGTAATCCATTGAGAAATAAAAAGACGCTTGTCCGGATTCAGTTTAAGGCACATCACCGATGCACAACCATACGATGACGAAAGTGGCAGTGAATTGTACGCACCTTCCGAAAGGGTGACAGGTCCATTGATAAGCAAGCGACGCAATGAAACCCGCTTAACAAGGATGCGCGACTGTCCTATGAGTATGCGGCGCAGAACATTTAACAAGGAAGCATGGCAGCTGGGAAAGAGTTGAGGAGAGCTGGACACATTTTTTTAAAACCTACACGCACACGATGGATCCTTGGTATTGTAGAGGCCCTAGATACACAAGACAGAAGTACTCGTAGGGACAATTTATATGTAATCAAGACATTCCCCTTTAGTCTCAGCTTCTATCCTCATACTACAAATCTCAATACCTTTTTGAAGTTGTCGACAACACTCAAAGGGTTCCTAGTTGTCCACGAAAAACTTCTTTCTCGTAAATTCCCCCTCTACTCAAGAAACAATAGCACAGACAACACAAGGTGCGGCTGAAGAAGTTAGACTATATTCTGTAGAACCGTTCAATTTTCTAATTTCTCCTTGAAGCCCTCTTGGTCCGTCAGAGCGATTGATTTATTGAATGTTGCAATGTCTGGATGTGGCAACGAGGGCCTTATAATAACAAGTGTTGTAAGCAACCTCTTGACTTTAGATCGTTGGATACAACCTAACGGAACGAATTTAGTTTAGAAACCGTTTTTCTGTTGCTCAGATGAAATGTATGATTTATAAATTCTTGTTAACAATGTCATTCTTGAAATAATTCCCTTCTCTAGAAACTCAGGTAATTAGTCAAATGAACGTCTTCGACCTTAACCATCGACGACACCATCTGACCCCACTTAAGGGTCTGAGAAAGTTTTCTTTGTTCTAAACCGTCAAGATTTCCTCATAAAATGTAAAAGTATGACAGTCTTCAGATTGTGAAAGACTCATAACACTCTTGACAGTGATATTCTCATGTGCCGCCTCTTCTGACATCTCAAATTGGCCACCAGAGCGCCTCTCATTGAATGGAGAAGAAGCAAAAGAATCCTGAACTCAGCTCGGTTTCTGCGCACATACGTATGAAGACGACAAAGTGGTCTCCACGATGCGAATGGGTGCCATACTGTTCAGTCATTGTAAACCGCATTACATTCGAATGCATTTCGTGCTCTCAGCTCTACACACAGTTTCTTTGGTTTTTATTATTTAGCTGGAATTGGATTCTTTCTTTTCTTTTATTTAGTTAGTCATTCGTCCAGCGCCGGTGGTGTGGTGTACATAACTTCTTAACTGCAGTTCGTGTCTGCTGTGAAAGAACCACCCAGCACCGCACAAGGGCATGCCTTGTAACGTCCGTGTAGCATCATATATTTACTTTGCGCATATTCATCCACATAATGGTAAGTCTTTCGCTTTTCTTTTTGCTCTTCCACTCCTGTGGTAATGATAAATAGGAAGAGAATAATAGGAATTTGGAAAGCCTGTTGTACAGAAAGAGAGGAGGCTGGCAAACGTTTCTGCAGCCACCAGTTATCCGCAGTGATGGGCTTTCCCCTTTTCATCGTCTTTATTCTACCCTGTGTACACCGCAAGATTGAATCTTTTCCTTTTTTTCTTCACTTCTATGTAGTGCGACAACGATACCTTTTCTTGCACAAAAGAATGCTAATTCTTAGAAATATGAATACGAGTGTTTGTGAGTACTTGGTGTCTCTTACTACACTAGTGTTCCGGTCTGAACAAGACGACAAAAAAAATCCGAGCATCAAACCGACTAAAAGAACCTTAAACCTAATCTTCTTTTTTCTTCTTTTCGGGGTCTTTCAAGGACTTAATTGAGTGCGCAGTTTGTATTCATATTTTTTTCTCTTTCACCTCCATTGTGTTTCGTTGACCGGCGACAGACACATGCGAGGTATTACTCGTGTTTTGAAGTATCTTCAACCTTGGATAGGGTTTCTTTTTTCTGATTTTCGTTGTCGGTGGAAACATATGCATTTTATGGTTGCCACATGAAGCAACAAGGGCATTGAGAGAGCCATTATGAGACCACGAACCTTGTGCCTGTGAACACATTAAACTCTGAACCTTGCATAAAATTAAAACATAAACTTTAAACTAAAACAAATTTCAATACATTACCACATCATTGAACAAAATTATCCATTAATCCACAAATCAGGCGTCTGTATTCTGTGGGTACATACCTGCAATCGAAAAGAAAAAAAATGCAAATAAATAAAATATTTTTCAATTAAGGCAAATATTTCACTTGAATGATGGAAAATTAGTCACACACAATGCGCGCTACACGCGCAACTTGTAATTAAACACATTCATTAATAACTGCTGCAACTTTTGCAGCAACTGCAAGAGTTAAATTAATTGCATATAATTTTGTTTCGTAATCACATTTGGGTAAACATTCATCTGTGAATGAATTGAAGGAATTAGCTCTGACGATGAGGGAACTGAATGCCTCCGTTTCCGGATGTGTGTGAGTCTTAAACGCGCGTAGTTAGAGCACGAAGATAATTACTTTTGCCTTTGGAAAGTACAAGTTGTTGATTGAGATTTAATATATAATTAATAAATGTTATAGAGACAGAGAAATGGTGTCCGTCCAAACGTCTAGTTGAAAATTTCCTAGAGTTTAAATAGTAATTGATTGGTTCCAGTTCTTACATAATTACTTAACCAATAAGCTCGGGAACTCATGCCCAGCAATGAAGTGCAAGGGGTACACTCAATGAATGGCAAAGAAAACAACAGAATGATAAAGTAATACAATATCCATTGGAATTCAAAATCGGTGATCATCAGGGAAAACAGTTTCAGGTAAATCGAGTTACAAACCAACTAAACTAAGCACAACGATCAAGCAATGAACAATAAAGGAATAAAAGGTTCGACTAACGAAAAGATAGAAGGACTACAAGACACAGCAATAGATAGAAGGATCGGGTAACTAACGATAAAAGGATATTTTTATGTAAATATTTGTTTAAAAAATACATGAATTGTACTGCGACCATATGTGTTTAATGGAAACAATAAATGTTCTGTCACGTGTGCAGAGAACTTACAGTTTAATGTCGACTTCGAAGGGCAGAAAATTTGAAAGTACTTTTTGAGTTTTTTCAGAAACTTAAAAACTATGAAAAAATTCAGTTGGATGCACAAACTCACAATATCAGGGCGACAGCGAACAGCCCGAAAAATTAAAAAATCAGATATTGGAACTCTTATTTCAAGTTTAACGAAACGAATGAAATATTAAAGAAAACTGTATTTTTTCCTTGTTTAGAAATTGTCAATGCCAATGGGATGTTCTGAAAATTGAAATTTAGCGCCGCGTGATATACGACACAACTCTGCCACACCCTATCATCCAGTCAACACAACACGAGTCGTCAAACAGCAGACTTAGCATTATAAGAACCAGTAATTGTGAAATAAATTAAACATATGTAATGCACAGGTGAATGCACGAAAGTTAAGGTCAGCGTCTGGGACATTTCCGTCCGAAATGAAATTGAACTTTGGCGGCAGACCTCATGTTCTGCAAAATTAATAAACACAAAAAACAGTTAAAACTCAGCAATGCTGCCATAAAGACTGTTTTTTTTTTTTTTAACAAATCGGCCTACGAAAATACGTTCATTTTACTAGACAAATAAATTTTTGTCCTGAATCGGTAGATGTTAGAAGAATGATGCAAATTCTGGATGTAGATAAAATATTCCAGACTTCAGAGATAAATAAACAGCCCTAAACATTTGTCAATATTTAATAAGGCACAGAGTTATTTAAACCTTACCAGGGATCTTGGGTTAAAGCCATATATGTACTATAGTAAACCAGGTGACCCAAGTGACAATATTAATTAGATATAGCAAAAACTTGAACATTTAAAATAAATATAAAAAAAGAAAACTAAATTTGTTTATTTCTAATGTATTAAGATATTACTCATGAAGACTAATGTTTTCCTTTAATGTAAAATGATTTCTGATTAATATTCCTAATCCTGACTCGAATGAGACTATTTCCAACTTAGGAGAGCGTATTGTTATATAGAAATTCTTTGTTTTTTTTTTTCACTTTTTCGCCAGACTGTCGCACAGCGGGAAAAACTATCAATCTAGGTGGACACTGTGTATAGCTATTATCGAAATTACTTCAACTACAATTGACTTCGTTAAACAAAAAACGCTCTGTTCATGAAGTAATTTATCACATAGCGCAAGAAAGCGTATTAGATACCATTCTCCCATGTCTCCTATAGACAAAATTACAGAGTAAAGTAAAGGAGACAATTAAAACGATTAAAAGAGGTCAAGTGACATTCTTAAGCTTTCTAATTATAAACAATGATAGTTTCACATGTTGTTCACAGTAGACGTGTATTTAATCAATGTACCTAAAGTAACATTGTAAGTAGCTACAATAGTCGGAAGATTATATTATCCTTTGGCACGATTAACGATTAAAAAAACACTTGATTTCTTCTCGTCCTTAATGCTTAAATTGTCTATGTCTGTTTTTCTTTCATAAAAAAAAATTTGATTCAGTAATTGTAGAAGTCGCGGATTAGCACGATTTGTTAAACCACATAGGCGAGTGTAGGCCACCCTGATCGAAGCACCTCTTTCCTATGACCCTCAGATTGTCGACGAAGTATTTGGTTTTTTTTCGTCTAGAGGGAAACAAAATGGGAGATGTTTTCTTACGCCAACTTGTCTCTAGCTACGAAAAAGTCACTCTAGGGAAGAACTAGACTGTTTGCATGCGTTCTGATCACTGATCTGCTTTAGCACACTGAACGCCGAAGGTTTGCTTTGAACTTGATCAGCTAAATAATATGAAAATTTGTGCAATTGGACCATTTGCAAAGAAGCTGCTTGATAGAGACGTATGGCATGAAAGGTAGGATAGCTTAAGAAATAAAATGCGAAGTGGTATTGATTTTTTGGAATGCATCGGCTTCGCAATACCCCGAGATATCACATTATACGGTGCCCACGAAAGAAAGGTGACACTTTCTGTAACTTTAACGTTTAACGTCTTCGTAGAATTTTATTAAACACTTAACTTTTAGTTTCGCTGTGCTTCTTAGCCTATGAGAATTTTCGATAAATTCGCTACTCAAAAACATCCCCAGTCACCTTTCCAGACCAAGTCCCAGTATCCGTCTTAGCCATAGACACTGTTGAGAGCCCCCTATTTAGCTAAATGTGGTTTCAACAAAAATGATACAGTATTTGCATCTGATTGGATTCAACCGACAAATGAATGAAGATTTTGCTTGATGAGGAGGTTTCCTTCTTCAGTCTACACAGACACTATCAACTAGAAACTTGCAGCAATGTACAGGTACTCCCAGATTTCTTTTTGCAGAAATTTCTTATCAGAAAAATACGGTCACTTTCCAAACCTTCACATTGGATGTTTACAATCTCTGAGAGTTAACCTGAAATCAAATCTGATCTGCCCTTGCGCTGCAACCTTGCTCTAATCAATAAACCGAAGCTTTCATTTTTTTTACCATTCAGTGCGCTTAGGCAATAAGTGAGAATGCAATACATAGACGAACTGAATCAAAATTAAGCGAATTTCTTTCAATCTTTGTGATACCAGCACGTTACGTTCAATTCTCCTTATTCTCGGCGTAACCAACCCCAATTTAAACAAATCTAAATACATCAAATTCAGCCGCATTCACCGTCACGTCTACTTCCACAAACCAATTGAAAACAATCATCTGCAATTGGGGGCTGCCACCGAATCAGACTCATCTCGAAATCTAGTAGCAAACATGACACAAGCGAAATGTGAACAAGCATGTATTTTCCTCATCCCCATACATACAGCGCGGTTTATTAATATTTAATAATTTAATTTGATTAAAGTCCACAAATTGCTGTAATTTAACAATTTCCAATTCGATGTCGCTGATCTGGTTCTATCTCAATTGCAACAAATCACTTTTGTGTTGTACATATGCGTCTGCCCCACGGAAGAACTGCAGAAGAGAACAAAATAAAGCGTGTTTCAAGAAAATTGATTCCACGAAAAATAGGCGATGACGCAATATTTTTTGTATATCCTCTCCTGTGGTTCACCTACATACGAGCTGCCTCGCTTTGTCATCTTCAATAAATTTGTCGCTCGTAGTACATGGCAGGGATGTTGTGTCATTTAACTCCCATTTATTGCAAGAAAAAATAAAAACATTTTTTTTTTGAATAACGTGAGGAGACACAGCGACGACAACGACGACCAGTGAATTGAATTTAACTTGGGAATAAAAAAACAACACAAATAGGCAAACAGAAACATACAAATGTACGGCGGTGAAGGGAAGAGGCGTGTGCTTTGAATTAAAGTGTCTAGCGAAGAACAGTGTCGGCCAGAGAATTGAAAACCAACAAAAAGGAAAACAACACAAAACAATACAACACACATTCACCAGGAAAATTGGACAGAAGTCAGAATATAAATCAATTCTGTGGCTGCTGGAAGTTGGCAAATCGCTACAATGAGATCGCATTCGCCCAGTGGTGGTTTGTTCCTTCGTAATTTATCACCGTTGCATCAGAACTTAAATTATATGTACGGGTAGATGCTATAAAAGACGCTGAATATACACACATGCAGACACGATTAAGCTTAGATTTGATACTAGAATACAATCTAATCAAGTTAAGGCACACATACGTCCACGTACTGGGTGGTGCTCACTTCTTGCATACAAATTCAATCCATAGGGGAAATAAAAGCCGAAATGTTAGACTTGTTTCTTTAATTCTATGCAATTTATGGGAATACTAGAAGTGTTTTTTTTGCTTATTTTAAAAATGTTAACGTGCCAAAGCTCTTTCGGCTTCGAGGGAATTTAAATATTCCGTTTCAATTCTCAATTCATTGACATTTTGCATAAAAAATGCTCTAAATTGAGACATCCGTTTTAAATGGTAAGTGAAGTCTCGAGAGTCGCTAACAATATAACGGGGTCTAGTAAACCTTCTGATATTTCCACAATGAATTCTGCCATGTTGACAACTAAGAAGTGCTGCCAAATCATTTGAAAATGCCCCACGGTACAAAAGAAAAAGTTGACGAGATATATAACTTAAAATCTATCAAGAGCGGAGATATAAAGGTTTTGTATATATTGTATATCAAAAATTAAATGTGCCGCAACAGACGTATGCATGTTCATTTAAAATAAAAGCATACGCGTAGAGGATGTTTACAAACGAAAGATTAAGTTTAGCTTTTTGCGAAAGAACGCGTATCTCATACAGTAATGAATATTCAAACATGGAGTTTGACATAGATGTCAATGACAGTAGTTCCAACTTAAAAATAAAAACATTCGAAATCCTCATACGAATAAATTAAAATTTTTCAGCCTTTTTTGCTCACAGTAGAGTTAATTCTAGTGAGTGGAAGTTGGCACATCAGTTCGTAGTTTAAGTTTGAAATTTAGTCAAAGACTGGAAAATGTATAATCTAGATGCTGGTTTATGAAAAAATACTGTTCAACTTTTCGTATTTTTAAGCTTAAATATTTGTATCGTTTAGAAGACGATCCTTTTTACAACCACTGAGAACGATTCGCTAATTATAGCTATCATCCAATTTTCCGATCCCAATTGGCTGTCAGAGACTTACTTTTTGTAAACGTTTTACGCGTGCAGTTCATTCGACCGAATCTCTATTGGAGGGAGTAGAGATATTCACACAAAAATGCTGAAAACTGTTAAAATCCATTTTGTGTATACATCAATTGGCACGAAATTTAAAACATTGAAATTCAAACATTGATTGAGATATATTAAATAACACAACGATAACTGCACCAGAAAAACGAAATGTTGATCAAATCTTAATTTGACAAATTTCTTCAGAGAAGGACTGCAGTAAGACCTTGAAACTACAGCCACAATTCGAATGGAATTTTTCTTATTTTGGTGAGTAAGCCAAGGAAAGTGAACTTAAATGAAATTGTGAATATCAAGTGGATTCCGTTTACAAAAAAGTATCCATCTAAGCAAGGTAAATATTTTACAGATGCCCACCTCATTGTAAATATTTCACTGTAATAATAACACGAATCGACCGAATCGTAAACATTTTTCATTGCGTGTGATGTTCATGCAAACACCTTTGTAGCCACATAACAATTCATAACTATCACTGGACACACTCCAGTCATCCATTCAGTGATCCCAACTCGATAGAAAATTCTGACATCATTAGCATTCTACAATGTTTTTAATGATAAATTTAAACCTTTATTTGCAATCGAAATGTCAATCTATAGAGCAAATGAATATAATTCATTTCTAAATGAATTCACAACCGTAGTTATTATATAATTTTTTAAAACAAAAATCCCCTCCCACAAGGCACATGTCTCCACCTCTGAAACTGACTTTTAATAATTCATTTATAAATGAGTATATTAAAAGGAAGCCTCAAGCCATATATTTTTAAATAAAAACAAAAAATAAAACAATATATCATTCTTATCCTCACGTACGCAAAGCATGACAAATTTCTCAGACTTTTGCAATAAAAAATGACAAATAAATACGCATTCGTGCGACTGGCTTAAATAAAAAAAAAATTATTACCACATGATCCAAAAAGAGGCTCACAACCAATTGCCAATCAATGCGAATAGCTCCCCACTTAGCTCTTATGGTCTAAGTCCAGAACGGGTTTACCAAAGATGCTGGAGGGGTGTCCATACACCTCTTTTAAATGAGGTAAACAAAAAGAAACCTCATCGGTTGGTGTATGTTTAGTTCTTTCAATACACATTTTAATTAAACAAAACCGAAAAAAAACGAAATTCGATAAATTCACGGTTGGTCTGCTATAGTCAACGGCTTCAGAAAGTGACATAATCGAATGAGTGTTCCTGAATAATTTGTTATTTTCCCCCCGCCACTCTTTCGTCTCCCCGGTGGAGAGATTAATTGCAATACTGCTTTTTTGTACTGTGCTGTGTTCTTCAACTATATATGAATTAAAGCGTTATTGTTAACAAGTGGAATGGGACAGGAAGTAAAGTGCACTTTGAATGGCGGCGACGTGTAAAATGAAGAGATGCATGTGAATACAAATTAAAATCAAATTCTGTGTGAATGTATCTAGATGTGAAAAGTTAAAAGTATATCACTGCATTTGGCATGTAAGTCGCATTTCATTTTTGCAACTTGTATTCACAATGAAATTCCACCAGGAGCGTGCATGTGTCCATAAATTATTCAATTTTATTCAACGGCGCGGGGGTGGCATTCATTACACACTGACGCCGGCCGGTTAGCCGATTGATATTGACGCGAATTTTAATTTTATTATATTCCCTTGTAATGAATTTAAATGTTGTAAATTGCATGAGTGTCTTTTTTTTCTGGCAATTCATAATTTTAGTCGATTCAGGCAGATATTTGAAATTCATCACCAGAGAGTATATTCAGCACAATTTGCACATTTTATTTACCAACAGCACTAAACCGCAATGGTCCATGTGGTTAGGTGGTGATTGCTTTTGTGTTTTTTTTTCGCAAACAATTGTGACTAGTCAACTAAGTTGGAGTGTAAAGTCAAACTGTACCCGTTTCTTACGCAAATTTTAAACTCCATACAGTGCAAAATATAACTGATGTAGTGATGATAGTGAAACATTTATTCACACGCAGCTCTTATTACTTGCGTTTTAGTAGCTTCAGTTTCAAAATATGATCTCTACACCGTTAGCAGGATCAAAATGTTTACGGCGGGGAGAAATCACTGAGATCGTTGATTTTGACTGTTGTGTAAGCAGTATTTGAGATTTACGAAAAATGGATTTGAGAACCTTTTCGAGAGAAATGGGAAAAATAAACGTATTTGGATCTTTTCGATACTTCGGGGTGAGTTTGATTGAAAAATTCCCATGCATCAGTTACTACTCATTGTCATGTGCAACACATTAATGCTGTGAGTATATAAAGTATTGCCCCAATTTGTTTACCCAGAGAGATGAGTACCTCTATACATGTCTACTGCAAAGTGAAGCATTCTCTGTTGGCTAATCAAATTTCAAGCAGCAATGATGCGTTTAGTTTGATATTAGACACTGGACAGTTTGTTTTTCTCAGATCGCAACTTTTGCTAAGAAGTTACCTAGTTTTAAGGCCTGTATCGATTGCAAGCAAATAAATCTTAGTCTTGACACTGCTATTTGAATTTTATGATCTTGGCACAGACATCATTCGATATTTCTGATAAATTTATCGAGTAATGACTATCCTACCAAACAGGGCACTTTAAAAGTGATTCCAGCTTTATATAATCTGCGATGTTCCCTGTTTAATTGTTGCTTAACAAACATCAATTGCAACCAGCTAACTTAAAACTGGTTGCCCTATCCATCTTGATACAGCTGACAAGCTGACCATATGACTTATCGACCTGAAAATTAGGTTAAATTCGTCTTTTATCACCTCAACATCATTCGTGACTCATCGCAAAGAAATAAAATCAGAAATCTTGCCCCTGTCGTTTAATGTACTGTCATACTAAAAATTCCAAGAAGCTTCAAGAATATTAGTTGCCGAAAATAACTCCGGTTTCATAAATTGAGGTTAAAGGTGGTGCGCGGTACCGCTATTGACGACACCCGAAAACGACACACCCACTTCAGAAAAAAAATGATTCATTTTAGAACACCCTTTCAGTCGATGCTTCTGCCGAGCAGAGGTCAGTGAATGACCAAAGTCCATAAATTTCTTCAGGCTTCTTTCATTTTTTATTTCTCTCTCTCTCTCTCCCTCTGGAGGAACTCGTGTGTTTGTATGGTTTAAAATGACTAAATCTAATTAGAAACATTTTTCTTTTTTTTATTTCTTCCTTGGCATATTTAATATTCTCATAAGGTATAGCTGCTGCTGCTGCTTGACCCCCCACACATAGTTGAATTATTAATTTTCTATCCCACAAGTGCGTTCAAGAGCCGCCACAAGCCGCCATTGGTTTATGCATAGTTGTCTCTGTTGCTTGCTCTCTCCCGCTCCATCACAGTGTCGCCATCGCTACCACCGCCGCCGCCGCACGTACATAGTATATATTGAAGCACAGTCGACGGCCACAGCAGCACAAGTCATAGTTGTCACGGTTCCTACCCCAGCCCATGCCTCAAGAATAAATAATTATTCTGCGTTTGATATAATTAGCATAATTCTTCTATTAGATGGTAAATGCTAATAGTGACTGAGTAAGAGAGGACAGACGGCGTGCATAGATACCAACTAGTATCAGTCTAGAGTGAACACACCCCACACCATGGTGGACTTCGTTTCGAGGACATGCAGCGTTACTTTTCCACCCCACAGAGTGCAACTCGCCATAGGGGAATGCTGCGAACGGACAAGGGTAAGCCGGCTTAGGTGTCACCCTGCTGCTAGTCGATAGTCTCGCTGGCTGCTTGTCGCATGACCTGACTTTTTCCTCACTCCAACTGGCTTTTCTGTCGATTTGTCATTTCACCGTATGAAAAGTGGGTATGTGCCTTTTATTGACGGGTGTAGCGTTTCACGTCGGTAGTGCTGTTTGTTTGCTGATGCCTGCGTCAACGGCTGGACTTGTAGGTTGTCATGTAACAGTGTTCCCATGTAATAAAAACGAGATCGTATCATGCAACCAAACTGCAAAACACATGACAATGCTGCTTATTGTTGGGGAAACCTCAATAGCGGCCCACCACCGCCTCGAAGCAACCAGCCCTCGCCCCCGCCTGTCGACGGGCTCAGCTCACCTACTAACTTTCTATTACAACGACACGACTGTGACGCCTGTGTGGGTTGAAACAGTGGTGCACAGAGCTCAACTGCCGGCTGTCATTCAATCCCCCGCGTTTACATCACACACAATAAGTAACAAGGAACACTCCGTGACAGTTTGTTGTAGGCACTAGGTGGTAGCGGAATAACATCTAACTGGCATCGATGTGCATGCGAGTACATGAATAATGAGATTTACATACACACCCCTCCCCCCTTTGTCATGGCACATAGGCACACAGGCTGCTGATGCTGAGGCCCTCTAATAAGTATTCGTATCTTTGCTCATTACAATCGGGAATGTAGTAGATAAGTAAGTAGTCCCCGGGTATGAAACGGAAGAATGTGCTCGTATGCATCGCACGGCACATAATTCGCTTACGAACGAACACACTCCTGTGCATTGTAGTTGGCTCGCCACCCATTCACGGTACAGTGGAGGGTGCAGCGTTACCAGACGTTTAGTATGTAATCAGAAAGCACATCTCTCGATGGGAATAGCTAGTAGCTATGAAGAGCTTTGATGAGAGAGCTTTAATGACTTCCTTGAAACTGACTGCCTTATGAATTGTTTATTACGATGACAGGTATCCCCCACCGCCCTCCATTTGCAGCAGTTCATAATTGAACGACGAAGAGAGGTTGCATAAAGTATTCGCCTTTACATTATGTGCCATTTTTAGAAACGCGTATGTAACGCCTCGACCGAGGGAAGAAGCAAAGTTCGTTTGAAATGTCTTATGCATAACGGGTTACGTTAGAGTCTAGGTAAACGTATACCTGACAGTTTATTATATCGATTGTCAGAGAGTTAATTAGTTTAACAGTTAAGCCAACAGATTATCCAATTGGTGTCGTGGTGTTAAATGTCAAGAACAGAACAGGTAAAGAGGGCACAGCTAAGATGGATTGAACAAAATTAAATTTGAATGATACTTAAGAAATCTTGACTAGGAAAAGCTTTGTTTGGAAAAGAGGGTTGTTAAGAGATTCAAATTTATGACGAATAGAAGATAAATTTTTGATTGTAAACATAGACAACTGTGTGTCCTGAACAATTTTTTAAAACCATCTTCTTTTGCATTTGTGTCATAGTTGTGAGACCAATTTGAAAGTTTTGGTTCGTTGTTTCACAGTGGGTAAGTCCAGGTAAGAATTGTCCGTGAAAATCTTCTCAAATATCGCCATTCGGAGTCGGCATAACACGAGTAGTTGTTAAAGAAGCTTGACCCTGATACCTTGTGGACTGTAGTGCCCACAGAAGTAGCCCTTATAAGATAACATTCCCTCCGAACTGAATACCTATAGATGCAGAATTGATGATGTTAGATGTAGAAAACTCACTATCTAAAGATGTAAATAAAAGGTTCGAAAGTAAAGTTTATTCAAACACACAAAGCGTACATTTTTTGATAAAACATACAGTTCTCAATGAAGTTTAAACTTTGCCATTAGGTGGGAAACACAATGTTATTGAAATAGTCGCCTCGAGAAGATTTGCAACATGTGGTTCTTTTGAGGATATTTGAATCCATTTGTTCACATAATTTGGAGAGAGATTTTAATGCTTCGAGAGTGGGGTAAACACTATCTCCCGCGTAGTCCCCTATGCTGGCTACTTGACAAAACGTAAAATTATGCGACCAGAAAACTTTTCATCCATAAAGATCGTGTTGTTGACCAAAAAAATCAGTAGTCTTTCGTCTCATTGGCATCACCTTTCGCCCATAGAGCACTTCAAAAAATCACTATGTCTGGAAACAACTGCACCTCTTCGATCACTTATATTTTTTCTGAAACCTGAGTGATCTGAAAAAATAAATAAGTTTGAGCCCCATATGCGGCAATTTTACCCATCAGCCACCAAAAGTGTCCAATGAAGAGAATGTTCTTCAAAAAATCTGTCTTTACTGTCTGCTGTTCCAACACCCAAGAATCGTATCAACGGCGTTGCGGATTGCCAGACAACTTCAATTGCTTCCCGAGTTCAGTTTTATAAGTATGGACATGCGAATCTTAATGCAAAATATGCGATAGTACGACATGATCCGCTGAATTCCGATCATTTGCAACACTACTCTTACAGCAGCAATGTTTTCGACTGCCCGCGCATGGGATGGTGCACACTCTTCAAATATCTTCACAATTATATACGGCTGTGGCTTCTTCTACAGTAAGTTTTAATAATTTTAACACGTCGTTCTATTATTTAGCGATCCATTATCGTAAATACCAAACATTCAATTAATGTTCAAATTCAAATGAAACTTTAAGTGACAGGTAAACGGGTGAAATATGTACCAGTGCTACCAGCTTAAAACCATGAAATGAATGACCCTGTATAACCCTAAGCAAAAGATCTTAATTCGAGGCAGACCTAAACCACCTACAAGGTGCAATCACACAAAATAATCTCTGTAATAAAACGAATATCAAGGGTCGTTACTAAGATTTTTGTTTGTTGTGTAAAACTCGGATGGACGTCCATGTGCTTTTAAACTAAGTGATGAATTTATAAGATTGTAAATCATTTGATTTTCTAACAAAATTTTGAAAAAAAAAAAACATAAACGACGTGCCAATGCATTGACTGCAATAGCATTGACACAATTCAACAACGTTATCGCAGCGACAGTTGATAAGTTTCTGTTGATAACTTTAAACCGCCAAAACTTCAAGATGAAAACTATGAGTTGGCTTGGAAGGATTTTATCAACTTTCATAAAACTGTGAAAGATAAACCTCTTTAACCAGCCACTAAAATTTATGACAGCTTGAAAACTGTGAAACTGTGGAGATTGACAAATAATAATAAATCTTCACCGCGGAAACTTTGTAAAATTTTTAAACGGAAGAAAATGCCACACAATGTCAATGCTATGTGGCAAACACTAAAAAAAACCCTACCTAGACGGAAAAAAAAACATTCTAACAATAAACACTTCACACAAATTGACTGATAGTTCAAAGCAACATAAGGTATTGTATAACCATCTGATAAGAGAATTATATCTCTCACTCTGTGATTAGAACACTATCTTCTAAGCGATGTTGACAGCTCCAAACTAATGGCGACGCGCACATACACAACGAAAACCAAATCTAAACACATACAAACCGGTTGACAATCTTATCTAAAGGAATTTTTATATTGATGAGAGAAACTGTATCTGAAATCAGCCGTTCACAGTGTATGCGTGCTGTTGTTACCAAATTCATCATACAGCCAGACAAGTACTTCATCGAAACTTTATTCCTTATCTGAATGACACAGTTTGTTAAGGCAGCCGCGTTGCTGATAGGAGGTGTTCTTTTTTTTCATTTTCTCGATGACGAAAATCAAAACGAAAGAAGATAGAACGAGTAGTCGTCTAAATTTTAATTTTGATGCCTGTCCCTGGTTTCAACACACTCCGAGTATACTGCGGTCGTACAACTACCCTAGTTGAAGATTATGGTGCTTTTGTGAGCTTGTTGCCCTCTTTTGGTCACCAAGAGCTTCTGTATAATACATTTCATTTGGGAAACTCTCCTTTGCCCATTTGGGATTTGAATAAATTATTCGTGATTCTTTCTTGTATTCTCGCGTAGAAGCTAATGAGATCTTTAAGCTGCCGACCTAGTGGCCAGAGTTAATCGTGATAAATTGAACGTCTTTTGTGAATGTAGTTTTGTAGAACTTTCTCGCTGGATATCATTAGTATAATTATTATGAGCTTCATCAAGCCTTAATTGTGCTGCTGAAGGGAGACATAAACTAACTCTGATAAGAAAGTTTTGTGGAGAATGTAACTTACTGGCTTTGGCCAGAAATTGACCTTTAAAAGTGTTCTTGAGACGAAAACAGAGACAATAAGGCTTGTGATGAACATTTGAGACTTACAGACAGAATGGCGCTTATCGCTGTTTACAGTTACAAGAACGAAACTCCATTTGAAAAAATAAATAAGTTTGTAAAATGCAATATCAGACGCATCTGCAAGACAGATTACATTCTCCAAACATTTCATTTATTTTCTAAGGAAAAATGAAAAAAAGAACTCATAAAACCTCAAAAGTTTCTGCTGTGAAATCAGACCAGTGTTCATCGAAAAGTTAAAATAAAGATAAGAACTGAAAAAGAATACCGCCTGCAACAGAACGATTTCAAAATTAGACATTTTACTGACGGCAGACGAGAAAATTCAATTCTCCCAACAGGAAAAGCATCCGTTATTGCTTTTCTTTCGCACTTCCTCTTGCTCTTCCACTGAATCATTATTTCAATTTTTATTTATTTCCATTTTCCTCATCTTCTCATTCAGATATATCAGTTTTTGGCTTAGTACACAACACTTTGACTGACTGACAGGTTGACAGGCACTCCTGTCAGATAGTTCGAAGTGACGTATGACATTTGAGAAAAACTCATCCTTGACATTTCGTATTTGAAACGATATCAATCCTATTCTTTTTTTAGAAATCCACTAAAAAATCGAACATACCTGCAACGAGAAGAGAAGATGAAAAAAAACATTAAAATATTAGTTCAGAGAAAAGGAAAAACAATTTATTTATGAAATTATTATAAATTCAAATTGAGGAAGGACAGCAGACAAATGGAGAACTTTCAAAACTGACAGATTTTTCATTCCCTTCCTGTCTGTGTCCAAACCAGCAGACAAAATGATAGACACACACAAAGTGAATTCAGAATTTGAAATATGCACACAAACACACAAGCATATACGAATATAGAGAAGAGGCAAATGACAAATTTAATTTCAAATCACGTGCCAAATAGTCTTTTAAGTTGAAATTTTTATTTCTCAACATGCCCGCGGCTTAATGCGTTGACTTATCGATGCTGAAGTGTGTGCGTTGTTGGTGTGATTGCCGGCTGGCTGAGTTTACGTTGCATGACAAACACAAAAAGGAGAAAATCTATAAAAGATATTCGCGCAAAGAAGGACAGGAATTCTTATGGAAATCTGCACAAAAAAGGAACTGGAGACACCTCCACACCAGGCAGTAATAAAAATACGCCAACAATAAAGACAACGACGACGAAGACGCCAAATGAATGATGTGAGAGAATCTCAATTTATCACAGGTGGCTGTCAATTATCGAAGATTTTCTTTACTTTTTTGTTTTCCTCTTCTTTTTTTTCTTCGTTCAACATTTGCCCACCCGCACAATTGTGCCCATCATCATTGAAATGCTGAATGATTGAAGGTAGATCTATGCATATTTTGAAGTAACGAAGAGAAGGAGTTCTGAACGTTTGATGTTTTAAGTGTCAAAATGAGGGGATTTGTGTGGTGAAGCAGAAGAAAAACCACTTACTGCCAGGGATTTCAAATGTCGATTGATAATCTTTTCCGAGTCAAAGTTTGATGAGATTCACAATTTTTTCCCCTAAAGAAACACGAAATTTCAGAAACTGAGCTTATGTATTTGCCAACAAAACTTGTGTGTTTGAGAAATCAAATTACAATTCTCTCCAGCAGCGACATTTTATGGCACCATCAATCCTAAGAAATACATCACGTTTATGTTAAATCTCTTACGATTTGAAATACATTTGAATATTTGTCTCAATCTATTCCGCGTAAATCAATTTTGTCTCTTCAAAATACGCATGGCATAAGTCTTCAAAAAAAATCAATAAACTCATCAAAAGAAAGTTAGATCACATTTTAAATCATTGTGCTGCCAATAGGCACTGCGAAAGATAATAAACCTGTCATCGGATGTTCCACGTTAACGTTCAATAGTTAACAACAAAACTAGCTTAAAATAATAATAATAGTTAGAGCCCACACAAGAAAGTCTAATAATGACATCATTGTCACATGTGGGACGAAAATAGTGCATCCGCTTAAGGTGGTGTTCTCATCAAGAACTAGTTTTTGATTCGCACCAAATAAAGCTATAAGAACACATATTTGTTTTCTACACATGACTGAAAGTTGCAAAATCAAGTTGAGTGTCAACTTTTTTTCTCTACAAAATGTGAAAAACTAAAACTGTACTGAATGATGGTGATATTCATAAAGGGAACTTGGAAATTGATTTATATCTAAGGTGACCATACGTCCCGTTCTGTGGTACAGTTCCGCTTTTGAGCTTTTTGCCCTGCTATTCCCGAAATAAACAAAATTCGCCGTTTTAATAAGGCGTTTCCATATTTATATTATTTCTCTAGAATATTCCTTCATAGATAAAACAATATTCCCAGTTGACATTATGACCGCCTTACTTCGACTTAGACTCGTGTGAACACTGTGTTACACGAGGTACAATTTTAAGAAATAGATTATGATTTTTTTTTTGAAGAGAATAGTAGCAAAGTTGTAACGTTGAACACAACCCTACCATTATTTTCATTTTAAATAAAATTCGAAAAATCCAACAGAATTTGATTAGTGTCGTCTCTCTTATTTTGTTTCCATTTATTGGGATTTTCAATTAGATTGTGTATCCATTTTACGACAGGACTCAAGAGAAATCATGTCACGCACTTTCATCCCTCTTGCTAAATTATATGAAAAATGGCCCCCCTACAACCCTTTCAGAAACAATTTAAGCCAAGTCCCTTTCGGCACACTAAAATAGAAATTTAAAGACAAACAGCCAACAGAAAAAAGGTTTCCTACCAAAGCAATCAAGAAATTTACCAAAAGCCTGTATTCTTTTTTCTCTGCGCCCTCCCACCACTTGCAAAAACAGGCAGCAATCATCTTACTCAAACCCAGTTCGTAGAACAAAACCACCTGAAGTGTGTCCTTTCTCAATTGTGTGATTCCGCATACATCAAAAAATTATAAAACAGATAACTAGACCACACCCGAAATAAATTTCCCATCACTGAGGTGGGGGGGATGGATGGTAAAAAGGACATAAAGCGACAGGAATACTAAAAACGGATCAGGGAAAGAAAGCCTCTTATGTTGGCGGAGGGAAGAAGACGGTCATGTGGAGAGTAGGTTTCTGCTTCTTATCCAAATTTATTCTTCAATTTGGGCTCAATTCCGGAAAATAGAAATCTGCATACCTTCCTCCTCTCCCTCTCAAACACGGTCGCTTCGGGCCCGGTCCGCGCCTTTGTTTGCTTTCGCCGAAATTTCCTCTTATTCCGTGTCGATGCCGCACGTAGTACACACACAATTGTGTGTCATCATCGTAGGTCTCTAATCAAAGACGTTTTCGATTTTTTCGTTGCTTCGTATTTTCTGCCGATCCTTCTTTTTTTATTATTCAATCATAAGTACGGGCGGACAGTGAAGGATAGAAAATACGGTTAGTCCCTTCTTATGTGCAAAGTGTGTTGTCATCGCCTTTCAATAGAAAAAGAAGAAATGGAAATCCTGAAGTTTAAGCCGACACTTTTGGGTGGCTCTAAAGAACAGAGGAGACATCTTCCCGAACACACCCCCTTCCTAACTTTTTCTCGCGTAAATAAAGAAATGAGGAAGGGACGACCGATGACGAATTTTAACAAATATCATAACATAAGATTTTTTGAAGGCTTGCGTAAAGAGAACCCCAGAGAATATCGAACGGAAGGTAGGGAGAGGACACACTCATGTTCGACAGGCTGTGCAGTGTGTAGGAGTTCTCGTATGTGCCTCTGCAGAATGTGTTTCTGGTTTCTGGTGGGTTGTACACTTATTTCAACTCAAGGATAAACATTTTTCATATGAATTCTGACTGTTTTTGACATGTGCATTGTGCCAAACAAGATGCACATGGAAACAAAAACACCACATAACACAAGTGTGTACTTTGAGATGGGATGATGGTTTTTGTGTGCAGACGGAAATTGACAGAGCAGTCACACAATCGTTTAAATGGAAGCTTGTTTGTTGTATTTTATCTGCAATTTAAGCTCTTCGAAATACGCAATCCTTGTATGTACGTTTGTATAATCAGCAAATGTAAATACTCACACATTAAGGTTCGATTCATTTACTCGGACATTGTCACGGCAATACCTCTTTTAAATTTTGAAAACTTTCAAGGAGTTTGTCTAGGAGAAACTTCTCAAATTTCGCCTTTTGGAATCGGCAGTAATGAGTAGTAATGAGTAAGTCCCCTCAACTCGTAAGAGAACCACACGGTTAGTTGCTGCCGAAGGCATAAGTCTTTGTGGACTGTAGCGCCACACAACATATTCATTCTTCAAACATGTGCAAGACATGTGGCACTGAGTTTTTCGGAATTTGAACATTCCTGAATTTGGCATTTCGAGAATTTAAGTAATTTGGGATTGTCTTTTCTGGATTGTTCGACATTTTCGGATTGGACATTTCGAGATTCTGCCTCTTATGCGTAGATTCCTAGATTTTAATCCTGAATTGGGCTTTTGTTGATTTCGTATTTTTCGCCTCTTTTGATTCACTAACAACACACGTGAAGTGGAATACTTTCTGCTTATGAGAAACGTTTCAAATTTCGTCTTTCGGAGTCGGCAGCAAACTGTAGGTCCCGTCCACTCGTCAATAGCGTCCGCGGCACGAGTAATACTTGAAGAAGCTAGGTCCTTATTCCTAGAGGATTAGGACGCCTACCGATTATTTTTTCACTGTTCACTAATTACAAAATTTAATCCCACAAATGTGACTTCTTGACTTTGACAGAATATTGGAAATGTGAGGGCGCGTCAATTACGTACGTCATAACACTTTAAACATTATTTTCATATCATCTCCAGCTTGGTTAGTTATGGTTAGTCAAAGCTAAATAGAAAACCATAAATGAAATGGAAGCGAGGATATGTTTCAAATAAAAACAAATCGAAAAGAGCAAACTACAGATGAAAAACAAAAAAGAAAGCAGTGGCAATGAAAGGACTCATCCATTTCGCGCAAGAGAGGAAACAGAACATTACCAGATGAATTCTGTGTGTAGGGTTGCTTTGGAATTTTCCAATATATTTTTTTAGGATAAATTTCCAAAAAACTTCCCTTTGATACTTATCTTCTAGTACGATACCCACCCCTCTTAAGGGTTTCCGCCGTTGTCACTCCAATCGCTTTGGATGAGAACGGAGCGGTTATCCTTCATCTCATTCGTCTGACAATAGACACAAAATCTACTTTGTAAGGCAGGCAGAGCTAAGCCCCCGCAACCATTCCACTTCCACTTTCCTTTTATCGTTATTATTATTATTATTATTATTATTTCAGCACACCCGTCCACACACACACAGAGAGAGACTAAAGGAGGAAGGAACTGCAAAAGAAATTGAGAAAATATTTTAGCGAAAATGGCGAAATCCCATTCAAGGAATGTAGTTTCCGTTTTCGGTATTCTTTCCCCTTTGGTTCAGTTGATATAGAGAATCGGAAGTCGTTTAACCTAAACGCGGGCGTATATCACCGGGAATAATGGATTTTATGGAATGGAAATAGTGGCAGTCAAATACATCTAGCCGCCAAGATGGTTGCCGGGAATAGACGGCTGGCGCAAAGGCCACATGAAAGCACAAAAAGGGTAAGTAAAATGAAAAAAAAAATCAAAAACAACTATTGTTTATCAGAAACACTTAGAGGAGGAGAGAAAGGAGACTAATAGTTGCGAAGAGTTTGAAAAGATAAACGACTACGCTCGGCTGATGCTTCCAAAGGAATTCAATTTGCCAGCCGCGCTATAGTGGTGCGGTGGCTGGCTCTGAAGAAATGAAGGAATGTGAAGAAGATATGGATAAAGAAATGCTTTTTCCTAACATCGCTGACGTCGTAATCATTGCGTGGTAGCTTTTGCATTCCATTTTACTGTGATGTTCTTTCATCCCCTTTGGGTAAAGTGAATCTTCTATAAATGTTGATTTTCAGTTTTGGCAGTTGGGCGAAACAAAATGGGGCTAAGGGGAGGGAAACAGCACGAATGAATCTAAAAATGGGACAAATTTTGAGGACAAACACCACAGCCAAGAAGGGGCTGTATGCAAAAGGCATGTTGAACGTCGAGTGATGACATAGTTTTGTTTGAAGATCTCGACGTTAGCGAAATCTCTCTGTGTCGTTAAAGGCTTTACCCGGGGAATTCAGACGGCAAACAAATTTAATTTAGGATTTATTTTCAATGATGCTTAAAAGAAAAACACGATTCAACGGTTAAGGGATTGAAAAGTTAAGAGGTCTTCAGACTGAATCCGTTCAGAGAGATGTGACAAGGGTACTTTAATAAGCGCAGACATGACGTTATGTCTACTCTTATTTATCATCAAATTTTCTGATCGGAACAGATTCTGAGAGGCGTTAATGAATGCACACTTTTTACGAAAAGAATTAAAAAATAACGGAGGTAAGAGAACGAAATGCTTAAAAAAAATGTTTTAATAGATTCCAATTTAAACCCATCGCTGTCAAAAAAAGAACAGTTTCGTGATCCTTGGAATGTTTGATTATCATTATATAACCATTTTTTTAGTTTGCAAAAAATACATTTTCAAAAAATATTTCTTCTTTCTTAAAATGATGACAAATGTTTTAAACGAATTGGTTTTGACTTTACGCGTGAAAACGTGGACAAAGTCAAGACGTTCGTGCTATTTAAAAGATGTAGCACACATTCAGAATCTAATCAGTCTAGAAGAAGAAATTATTTACAAAGGAGGAAGGAGATAAAATTAACTATAAAGGTCGTATGATACAGTTCGTTCTAAAGGAGCGTAATTTTTTTAAACCGTCTAAGAGGTCTGCAAAAACATTGAGGCCTACAAAAATATTGAGACTGTCAACTTTAATAGCGAAGACTCACGAAATTCTGTCTTCTGCCTAAATAAAACCTTGAAGAAGATGCCCTTAATAAAAACAAATATAAAGCACACGGAAATCGTGAATCAAGAAAAATGTTGCAGAATTTGTCAATGATTCAGACAGACTATAAAGATAACAGAATCGTCTAAAATAAACTTAAGATCACCTAAAGTCAAAAGCATAAGCCCTTTGCCAATCTTTCACGTGACGACTTACACCTTATCGACCAGCCTTTGTCTAAATCAAAGCTAAATAGGTAATAAACTCATTGTAGGTATCCCTTCCTATACTCAAATACATATATACAGAACTTTCGCAATCCAATGCAATTTACTGCCGTCGAAAATAACGTTCGTATGTATAAGGTGCCCCTCAAGGCACACCTATCTCGTCGACGGTAAAAGTCGTTCTCAAGGATTCATGTAATCCTCTTTTGGAATACAAACACGAAAATTAAAAGTATTTCTCACTAATGCTTTGTCTTCGCCTGGACAGTCCTTTGTTACGTAAGACACATTATAAGGCTCTAACATCATTATTTTTATTGTTAGGCGTAAAAAAATTAACTTCTTGGTTATTCATGCATTGCAAGTAGCAAGAAGCTATAAATTCAGTTTAAGCTTGAGCAAATGAGAATAAAAGCATGACGAGCTATCCAAAAAAAAACCCTTTAAAGGGAATAACGTCATCATTAAGGCGCAATTAAACGCCGGAATGATTTAAAATCAAATTTGTACCGTCTCCCTTTTTAACACGAATTTGCCCCCTCCAATGGAATGTCTCTCGGGGACACCCGACAAACAAATTTACCTTCATTTTCCTAACCAGACCTTGGTCCTAATTCAGACGCAATCAAATGTTAACACTCTACAAAGTCGCACATGACAACAATTTAATTCTGTTCTCTGTACATATTCTAAAAACACGCACATGCCTATAAATGTGTTGCCACGTCCATTAGCAAAAAAAAAATTCCCAGACGATCCCAAAATGTCGCACTCACATGCAAAGTGTAAACGTTCGCTTAAGTGCAGGCCACGCCGAATTTACCACACACAATGAAGAAAAAAAAATAGAACAGCGCAAAAATGCTGATTAATCCTTGTGGAGTACCCTCGGGGACAATGAGAGCGCCAAACACACGCATTTATCCTTGAAATCATATAGGATAATGTCACTGCACACGCCAGAACTCTCACTCCCCAGAAGTCAGCATCATCAGAACGAGACGAAGCACATATCCTCCTTCGGTGTCCTTGCACGACTTAACAGTTGGAAAAAATGCTAAAAAAAAGGCAACACCGCCCTTAAATCGGAACGCAATAAAAACAAACTCAACCCCCCGTCAACGCACACACATTTATATGTATTTAAATTCAGGAAGCATACAAATAAACAGGATATTACTCTTCTAGCCATCACCAACTGCCATTTATCGCACACGGTGGTATTGCGAGGGGACCCTGTTTCAGTGCCGATGTGCTATTCACACACAACAAGCTCTTCCAGCCGGCATCTTATTACATGGGCGCGAGGGGTGCGCGCCTTGACGACCACCCTGTTGTTTGCGGCATGAATGAAAAGTCAACTCAAGTCAAGTCATCACACACAACATCTTTTGCATGCGAAAAAAAAAACACACGCAGGTACCGTGACACATCTCTCCAACAGACGACGACGTCGACAGCGGCCAGTCATATGCAAAAAGGCGCGTCGCAGTGCGCACGTTTTGCATGACGAATTCCAAAATCAAATGCAAAGCGTCGTCTACCTCTCCAGGAGAGTCGCCAACTGGATTTAATCGACTGACGATACATATACACACACACACACGCACAGACTTATAATTGTTGCAACTCGGCCGCAGTACACATCCACGGACGGTCGGGCTGTCTGAAGGTGGACTGTTGAAAAAAAAAAATCAAAATAAAATAGGAAATGATTTTTAGGACAATCACGGAGAAGAAGACTGTGGGTTTCAGTTGCTTTTTCACTGGTAGTCTATAAATGATCTGCTACCAAGGGTAACGGCAGAGCACTGTCGTTGGACGTGGCGCGATGGCAATTGCGAAGTGCGCATTGCAATTGGACCCTTGCCAAGAGTAAAACAAGATAAATACGTTCAAACACACAGCAAGGGGGATGAATGTGTACGGACGTTTTTCTTTATTGGGCTTTTGAAATTTCTTGCTGCAACCAGAGCCGGTTGCCAAATTTCATTTCAATGAAAATTAGAAATCTTTGCAGCTACTCTGCGCTGTCTACATGAAGGTGGGCGCACTTGATGCGTTCGACGTATTTTGACGCCCCCTTTTTTTGAGATGATTCACTGAACAGATGTCGGTTTCATTTGTATTCCTCGTCACATTCAGGGAGAGTCAAGGCAATTGAATGGAGAGATTCACTGAAATGATTGTTTAAATTGAAATAATTGGCAATAAAAATGTGGGTATGTGCTGGAGATATCCTTTTTTTGCGCATACAGCTGGGGATTCAAAACAGTGTAAGAATTTGGACAAATTAATGAAGTGTGTTCTATTTTTATCACTATTTTTGTTTGTTGGTACGAGTAGCGTTTGAAAGGTATAAGGGCGAAAAAAATCTGCGACCCAAGAGACTGAAAGCAGAAAGTCGACATTAAAACAAACATTTTGGTCACCACCTACATTATGTTTGACGCTGCCACAAATAAAATTCTAAAATGTCACCCAATTGCGACGATGTGTGACATTTGAATCGCAAACGATTTTTTCTTGAAGTTAAATCCAAAACAACGTTCAACAACTAGCGTTTTCAACAGCCGTGCTACTTTGAAGGATACCTACAGTTTAATTGCGGCTACGAAAACGTTACAATAAAAATGAATTATTAAGGAAACTCTGGTTTAAGATGCTGAGTTTTGGACGCACTCACGCATCATGTCACTGTGGCAGCCATTTATATACAATAAGTCATTCATATAGAACATTAAAAATTGTCTGTAGTCTAAGACGTTAAAGTATGACACTTAATAAAGACTTGAAGTAAAATTTGCCAATGTCTGAGGAAGGATTGGGTTATCAGGAACTATTAGCATGAACTTTGGCCACCATTTAAAAGGATTTAAGTTAAGAAACGTTGCTTGGGACCAATTGTGTGGTGCTTAGGCGGCAGATATTTAAGCACCGCAGAAGAGTTTTTCTTGGCTGTTATGCTGTCTTACCATTGTCACTGACCATACGAAGATGATATGTTCAGACACATGGTTATAGTCGAAAGTAAATGCCCCCGAAAAATGCGACTATTTCAATTCTTCTGGCTGAAATGTATCTGACTGTACACAAAGGCAAATGATGTACACGCTGTCCTCAAGAAAGACCAAAGAAAAACATTTCGGAGTGGTCAAGGATATCGACTACTTCAGTACTGCAAAGAGTAGAGTAGGGTAAAATGAATACGAAATCAGTCTCGTTATTTTTTTTATGCTCAAGAGGTAGTAAAGTAAAAGAGCTAATTTATTAGAGATAAAGGTAGTCTTATATGATCATTACAATCCTACTCTAAAGTAATGAACCATGAACCCAATTGAAAGCCGAAACTCTATTGGGAAACAAGCAGCACGGGCTGCAGGTGACATAAACCCAGCGTCCACAGATAAAGCGTTAAACTCCTTTAACTATACCATCTACAGCTGTATTTAAAATAATAGAAGCGGTATCCTTTAGATTGTATAAATGGTATTTTACAGGTAATAGTGCATAACACAGCTTATGCAAAACAAATCTGACCAGACAACGACTTTATTGGATTTTAACGGAGCGGTCTCATTATTGAAAACCCACTTGGGCAACTTATGGATAATGCAGCTCAAAATACGACCCTAAGACTCTTGAATTGAAACAAAGCAATATGGGATATCTTCGATTATGGTAGTCCACGCGCATAGAGAACGTCTGCACAACAGCAGCTGGTGAAAAATTTCGCTGAGGAGATTTGTTGCTCTAAACTCGGAACCATCCTAGAATTCCGTAATAAGATACAAAAGAGAAAACTTTAGTGACATACAAAGAAAACTTAACGATTGAGGCAAGGACCTAAGTAAAATTCTTGTTAAATGACGGCGTATTCGCTTCAGACCTCAAAAGCCTAAATCAGTTCAAAATATGTCATTTACCAACTTTGGCCAGTCATATTTAATTATCACGTTCAACTTAACATATCCCCCACTAAAATCTCCCCCCCACACACACGCACTTGCAACCAATGCTTTGAAATTATGGAAAAATGAGAAATGTACGGAAAATATGTGCATGCATGGAAAAACAATCTTTTGTAAGGCTTTACTTTGAAAATGCTTTGTTGTAAAAAAAAAAAAAAAACGAAATGTGCAAAAAGACATTAAAATCACAACAGAAACTAAAACAGAAACCTACTGAAGGCAAGACGCAGAGTCCGAAAAGTCGGGCGCGCTTACCTATGCATACTCTCTGCTGCAAGATCGCGAGCGTATGCATGCACGAGTTCGACGTTAGGTTGTTGAATCTTTAGTTATTTTCTCGTCGTCGTATGCAACGGCTACAACAACAGCAGCAGCAGCAGCACAGAAAGGGGGACAACCATGAGACAGCATTAGACATGGTTCAGTCCCTCAAACTCTACCTACTTTTTCTTGGCTGTGTGGTAAGTTTGTTTTGTTCAACTCAAACGACATCGCCTGCCTACATGCGACTGCGAGTGTGCCGCGAAGCCCCTACACACAATTCTTAGCTTAATGCTGCCTGCCACTTTGCTTGGATTTATTTTTCTTGTTTCTGTTTTGCCTGACTGCCATCTCTTACTACATCACAATTGTTGGCCGGTTCTGAACTGGCTTTAACGCCGATTGACTTCCACGACTTCTGTGGCCGCCTGTGAATTGAAATTAATACTCGATTGGGTTATATCTTGTTGCCTGTTGTTTGTAAATGGGTGCATGTGCGAGTGTGTGTTTTTCTCTTTTTCAATTCATTTTATTGAATTTCTACCAATTTGATTTCTGTTCGTGGTCATACGGCGACACAAAGAGCCGGAGACGAAGAAGAAGAAAACAGAACCCACATACCACATCAAGTGTAAACGCAAAATGCAACTACGCGCGCATTCGCGTATACTGTTGCGGACTGCGAAACGAGTTTTCCACAGGTTTCGTGAGAGAAGGAGGCAGCACCTCCGCAAAAGCCACCCGTGAACCGCGAATCGTGGTGGTACGACGCTTGTTGTGCCTTCGTCCAAATCAGTCTGCTGAGTCTGGCCTCTTTGTGGGAGCTAAAAGTGCCAGCAATGGTGGTAGTGGTATGGATGACGGTGTGTGGATTGAATTCACTTAGTATGGCAATTGTAGGGGTATTACAGGTTTTCTCTGTGAATGATTCCAGAGCGACTAGTTTCGCCACACATTGTGTGATGAAATATAGGTGCTAAGAGCCTGTCCTGGTATTGCTGCAGACTTTTTTTTTTGTAACTTTACTATTTGCTCTCCATCATCTTTGTATCTAGATTGTGTACATATTGACTTTAAGAGCAGCAAACCGCGGAACACGGCGAGCAGATGGAAACAAAAAGGTTTATGAACTGTCTGTGATTTTGTTGTGGCTTTTAAGCGTACGTACGTATGTACGGCTGAGATGAGGTCGAGGGTTTGTATCATTTAAGAAAGAAAAAATAGCTTTTCGTCGTTTTCCTTCCTCCAGCCGAGAGGGAGGTGATTTACTCTTTCCTTCACCGTCTAAGCTTGAATTATTATTTACAAAATTAATTGACAACGCGTCGTGAGTCGTATTCTTTTGTAATCCAATTTATTACCTTCATGCACGACGTACAGATGAAGAAATTGACATTTTCTTGTGATGTCTCTCAAATAAAATCAAAATGAAATCAATAAGAGGCGGTTGGTTGTGCGTTTCTCGATTTTTGATTTGCTCTCGGCATTGATGAGCGTACAAAGCATGACTTTTCTTGATGACATTTTGCCGAAGACTGAGATGAAATAGATGTCATTTAACTTCACAGATGACATTAAGACTCATCGTATTAATACACACGCTCGTGCTGTATCTGATTTATTTAGCATTGTCATGTCGAGCACGCATCGTTATTTTGATCTCTTTTCGGAGACGAGGCGGCTTAAGCATTAATTGTCAAAATGATGTTCCAGTGGTATTTAATTTGACTTTTTACGAGTGTGGCTATAATCCAAAAAATGTATTCTCTTTCGTCGTGTGTTTTTGAACAAAGAATTGAAAATTCAGCTTCGATGCATTCGATGTTTTTCGGTCATTTTGAATTCATTTAGTCAACAAAATAATTTCAAGGACTTGTGAAAGTCCCATCTTGACAAACTTCTGCCTAGAAGCCTATTTTGCTCGAAAATACACTGCACTAAATTTAGTAATCCAAATGTTGTGCTTGATTGCACAATATTGAATCAAGTCACGTTTATTTCATTAACTGTCAAAGCAGAATCGTTCAGTGCAGAAGCCTCTCCGTTTAAGTAAAACCTGAAAACATTTGAAGTGACTGCATTTAAAGAGCTAGATTTCTTCAAAGCCTATCTATGGCCCGCATTATTGTGAGCCATGCATGTAACGATAACCATTCAGCAATTACTGCTTTTAACGCGCGTTCATACAAACGTCAATCACAATTTAACAAGAAGAAAAATCAACTCAATTGCATTATGTCAAATCAAATGTCAAAGAATTTAAGCAATGTTGTACCGCTACGATAAGCAGGAAGTTGTGTTATGCACTGAATGCGGGCTTCAAATGCATGTGGGAGGATGATTATTTGTTTAATTATTTTTATTTATTTCTTTTATGTAACTAGCGATAAATTGTTATGTGTATTTGGAGGTAGGCAGAAAAATTGTGACCTATGGAAATGTGCTTCATTGTAACCTCCTTCCAGTTTCTAAATTCATTAATTTGGCTGTTTTCTCAAATTTGAGGAAGAAACATTTTCCTCCATTGTGAACTGAAATGATTTTTCTTAATTTTGCTAGTTACAGTTATTATTACCAATTCTTTGGTGTTAACAATAGTATTAGAAAAGAACACACTCAAATATCGAAAAATATTTATTCTCAACCCAGAACCTACATGGTCCTCCACAATATTCAACTGTCAACATCTAGGATGACGTGTAACATGTGTTCAACACAAAATCACATGTTGGCAGCTATTCATTAATTCACTGAATTCTGCTTTCGATGTGCTGAATTCAGCAAAGAAACAAAATTTGCAAAATTCTCCCAACTCAACAGAAATCAGAAACCCCGTGTTATACTTTCCCGACAGGAAGTTTGTGTTGTCCATCCATCTGACAAGCGCAAAACTTCACTCTCATGGAGCCTTCGAATATTCAATATCGCACGAAACAACTGACGACGTTTATAATTTTTTTTTTTTTGCTTCCTTCTTTGTGTTGTTATCACATTTCTGTTCGCAAAGCGCAGAAAGCAAAGTTTGCAAAGAAAAGTATTAAAAATAAGCAAAATAAAATTCTGTCGCTGAGTAGGTAAAGTATGCACGGATAAATGTGCGTGTCTGATTGACCACGGAACCCACGTATACAGTTACGTGCGAATACCATATTCCCCCCCTACTGCATGACTCATTTTTCAATTACAATCAACAGAATTTAATCTCTTTTCACTCGATACGTGATGTACGCGTACACACACACACGCGCGCACACAATAAACACAATTATAGTCGCACACACAGATGTGCGGTGGCGAGCATAGTTATTATTTTGTTTTCCCACATTTGTCGTCTCCCTTGGTGCTCTGTGTGCCGTGCCGTCTTGTTGCTGTATGGTTCGGCTGTGTTCTTTTTTTTTATTGTTTTTCATACACACACGCAACCGTCAAGTATGGATGCGGTGTCGTTCAAACAAGGAGCCCAACACACCAACAAAATAGCTTCGCTTGGCAAAGTGCATTCGACAATGTGTGCCGTTGTCGTTGTCGTGTTATTTCATTTTTCTTTTTTTTTATAGACGTGGTGGGGTGGTGGTGTTTATTTTTGTGTTGCGTTCGCAATTTGCCGTTTTTCCTAGATAACATTCTACAGGCACACAAACGCACGTACATCCATGTTGCCGTTTTTATTATACCCGTAGGTAGAGAGAAAATAAATTTTCCACACCAAGGTACGTTGTCGTGCAGATATTTCGTTTTTTTTGTTTCGTTTGTGTATATGTTTTGTGGCAGAAAATTTTCTCATGCCATCTCACACATCTCGTGTATTTGTGGATTCTCAGTACGTAAAAGAAAGAACACAATTCTGTAGTCCTCCTTTCATCGGGTTGCCTTGAATCAGAGAAAGAAGGGAAAAGAATGAATGAGAAATCCTGTGATGAATATCTGCCTATGTGTGGCTGTGTATGTATGGGTGGATTTTGTGCAGCTGAATGTTATTATTGTTATTGAACAAGTCTCAACTCACACTCGAGCTACGTTGCCACATTTCCACTAGCAGCAGAGAGGTTTTCGTTCTTCATTCGGCATACTTGATCACAGCTCAGAGGAGAGCAGACGAGTGAACGAAAGAGATGTAAGAACGTCATGCATATGTATTTTCGTTTTGTGTATCCTACCAGAGAGTCCCGCTCTTTGTTGAGGTAAAATGAAATGAGAGAGAAAAAATGAAAGAAATATGATTATAATGATGGTAATAACGACGTTGATGTGACGTGTTGTTATTCCGTCGTCCAAATCATCGAACCATTTGTGTATTGTACGCCTTGGCAGCCAACGAGAAAAAACGAGATAAAAGTATTGAAATTAATTTTACTATAAGAGATGTAGGTATCTTTCATCTCGTTCTCTCCCTCTATTGTACATCAAAAATATGAAAGACAGATGACGATGGCAACGACGTCGACACAGCACGTTGAACAGCAGCAGGGCGACATGTACAGCAGAAAAGGAAATAGTCATGGAGAGCAGCGACGTTGTCGGATTTCAAATAAATTATTTTGTTTTTCTCTTACATACAATAATTATTAGTTGCATTAATTTGTGTTTCCATTGTGATCGTTCCGATATGAGGATTTAATTTTTCTGAAATAATCCGCCAGTAACAGGCGATAAGAAAAACCGTCTCTAATAGTTTGTATACTTGATCTGCTGTCACATATCCGAAAAGGTACACTGAACAAATGTGAAATTAGTCGTGAATTTGTTGTTTTGGTTAATGGCTTTAATTTGTTAGAGTTGTCATCTAATGACATTCAAAGGGTAATTACTGGCACATGTACACATGGGAGGTATATCTACACAAATTATGCATCTTAACGATATTTTGAAGCGAATCTCACAAGGTAGACAAGATTGAGGTATACATAATTCAGTTCAAGGGTTCTCGTATTATGACCATTTGCTTTTAACACCTGAATCGAATTTGACACTCAATCTTTGTGTGGCTGTTTCGAAGCTAAAATTAGTGTGCTATTAATGGTTTTATCTCACAGCAAATAAAAACAAATTTATTTTAGGATAGTATTGTAAACCGATAAGAATTTTTGGATACTCGTCTGACAATTTTATAGTAGTAATAGATACGCATGTCAAAAATTATAATGCCTACATATGGTATGAATTAAAATTAAAAAACGTAAGCACTTGAAGAACGATGTGTTACTTATCTTAAAGAAGTGGATCTTTGATTAAAGAAACACGCATGTTAAGTCATTTTACTCAATTTGGGAGTGGGGATAAGTTGATATCAAAAATTGTAAAAATGTGAAAGAGGAAATAGAACAGAGACATCAATCACTTTGACAGGTATCACAGTTTTTAAAGGTTGTCAGACAATCGTCAGGAAAACATAATCCATTCAGTTATGTAGCACCCTCTCCAGTGAGGGTTTTTTTTTCGAGAAATTGCTCGGATTTAGACAGGATCTTGGCTAATAGCGAACAATTTTTTTTTCGGCACGCGAATAATGGCATTGTTGAATAAGGGAACAGTCTTCCCATTTTACAGTTGATCAAAAAAGAAATCGGACAGACACCTATTTTCACCTACAAACCACAAAATACAACAAAAAAATAACTCAATCAATTAATGTTTATACTTTTTTTAAAGTTTGTATTATGAGCTCTAAATAAACAATAAACAAAAGTTAATTCATTAATACACATTGGTTTCAGCACAGTTTGAAAATATGTTTCTTAAAAGACACATCAAAAAAGAAATCGGACACTTGGTTATATAACTTAACAAATAAAAGAACAAAAAAAAGTTAATACTTAGAAGGTAGTCCTTTGTTTCTTTTCACCGCATTCAACCTGTTTGGCATCGATTTCACCAATTTTTCACAGAATGATACTGGTATTTTGTTCCATTCCGTTTCTAAGGCGTGTTCTAAGTCCCTTTTGCTTGAAATGGAGTAGTTTTTCAACTGAATCTCTAAGTAGCTCCACAGGTGTTCAATGACATTTAAGTCTGGTGATTGTGGTGGGGTTTCGAGCACATTCGGACAGTTATACAAGAGCCACATACGTGTGTTAAGAGCTTTGTGCTTGGGGTCATTGTCTTGGTAAAAGTGGTATTCATTCCTTATTCCCAATTTTTGAGCACTTTGGTTCAGATTATCTTTTAAAATGTTTATGTACTTGTATTGATCCATGTTTCCATTGATAAAAACAAGATTCCCTGGTCCAGCCGCGGACATGCAACCCCAAACCATAACTGAGCCCCCGCCATGTTTAACAGTTGGTCTTAGATTTCTTTGCCTTAGCTCCTCGTTTGGTTTTCTCCACACATATGTTTGTCCATCAGATCGAAATAAGTTAAATTTACTTTCGTCTGAGAACAAAACACGTTTCCAAAAAGAAAAATCTTTGTTTTGATGTTGCCTAACAAAGTCTTTTTTTTTTATTTGGTTCTTCTTGCTAATGTATGGTTTTTTTCGGGCGACTCTTCCATGGAGATTATTTTTTCTCAACACGATTCTCACGGTTTCCGGATGAACATCTTTTTGTAAAAAGCTTTTTACCTCTACAGTCAATTTCGGTGCACTTAGTTGTGGGTTCTTCTTAACCTGCTGTACAATCCAGCGCTCGTCTGCCGCAGTAAATATTTTTGGTCTTCCAGACTTCGGTAAATTTTGGATGTTATCAAAAGTTTTATATCTTTTTATGATATCTCCTACTGTAGAGTGACTTCTTTTTACTATTTTCGCAATATCGCGCACAGATTTACCTTCTTTAAAATGTTTAACAACTATTTCCCGTAGTTCTATGGATGTGTAACCGCGACGTCTATCCATGTTGATTAAATTTTATAAATTGAATATATTTTCGTTGCAACTGAGATAACGAATGAGTAACGGCAAATAAAAGAAGCGCATTTTTAATAATAAATATAGGAAAAATTGAATGGGAGTTCAATACTGCCAAGTGTCCGATTTCTTTTTTGAGGTGTCTTTTAAGAGACATATTTTCAAACTGTGCTGCAACCAATGTGTATTAATGAATTAACTTTTGTTTATTGTTTATTAAGAGCTCATAATACAAACATTAAGAGAACTATAAACATTAATTGATTGAGTTATTTTTTTGTTGTATTTTGTGGTTTGTAGGTGAAAATAGGTGTATGTCCGATTTCTTTTTTGATCGACTGTAAGAGCTTCAGCATTATAATTCTTAGACTTCAGATTTCCCTATTTTAATGTAGATAATTAAACAAATTTTACAAATATTTTTATTTTATTACACTGGACAAACATAATTTATGATGAAAATTTCTGCATATACTTTCATATAAGTGCATAAGTCTATATTCGAACTCCGTTCTCAAAGAGATTTTCTATTTCATCCTAGCATGTCTAGCAAACAAATTACTGTTGTTAGGAATTTATTATTTGACAGAGAAAAATGTGTAAATATAAAAGCTCCTTTATGTTCGCCCTCCGCACCCTGTGCAAAGTCATTCAGTCTGCTTATCACACATCACACCACGTCACCCTGTCCCTTCCCTTGTGCAGTCGCGCCTTTTATCTCTCCACAAAAGAAGCCCGCGAAACAACAAACAAAACTCAAACAAATGCATTCACATGTGTGTACGTATTTTTCGAAAATCATCAAAAGTGTGAAATAATAAAAAAAATTGAAAAAATCGTTGACTGTCTTCTATCAAGTAGAAAAAAGAAAAACAGTGATGAGAAAGAGTGCGAAAAAAAAATTTGCATTTGCATTTTGTTGCTTACACACCCCATACTCTAGTACACACAATTTGTGTGTGCGATAAAGTGCCACTAATGGTGGAGTTTTGTTTTATCATCGCTCGCATATTCGATTACACATTTCCTAGTGTGACTCGATGGAGAAGGAATGTCACAGCCACATGCTACCACCACCACCCTCCTTATGGCGATTCTCTCAAATTTAAGCTGTTATTAGTTGGGCGCATTTACGCTGTAATTTTATACTCAGACTACGTGTACTACTGTGGATATATGTAGTATAGGTAGCAACAGGAGAAAGACATTGTATGGATGACGGGTATTAAGTAAATAAGTAAATGTGGACTGATGTCTGGCATCGTTCGACGTAGGTAGACAGAGCGTGTGTTTCAATCCAATTCCTCTTTCTCTGAATTCTGACATTTGAACTGAGTTATTCAATTAAATATCGTTTGCTCAAAAAATTTGTTACCATGAAGTTTTTGTTTTTTTTGTTATATTTAAATTTTAAAGAAGGACATAATTAGAAGCGTGTGCTGTAAAATTCAATCTTTTCTCCTCAAATACAAATTAATTATTAAAAATGAATGAAATATGAATTAAAAATCTCTTTACGAAAATTTCGCATTTGAGAAAATATGAAGATCCATTGGAAAGAATTTGCTCATTTCCACATTTCTACAGAATCTCAAACCCGAGTTTGGGTGTTCAACAAAATTAAACCAAAGGTCTATAGCATTCGACATAACCAATAATAAACGTACTGCAATGCGATTTATTTTCCATTTGCCATCCACCCAACACAATCATTTAAGATTTTGGACAGGTACTACAAATTCCTCATCATCAAAAGGAATCTAAATTTTATTCATTTTTTTACCGTACCTATGAAGGGCAAACATTATGTTACACCCTTTTCCTTTCATTCCGCTCATGTCAAATTTACGTGTTTAGAAGACAAATTGAGCAAAAATGATTAGTGTTCAAATTTTTGACAATAATAGCCCGATTAGTCACAATCGTATAAAGGGCATTGATACCTAGACAATCTGACACCAAGGGTTGCGCACTAAGGCTTGAGCAAAGTTAACAATCATTGTCGTCAAGTTGTTTTGACAGGGTCTAGATTATTATTTCGACACTGATGCCTTGAGTTGCATGCATAGCATGTCTAAGTGATAGAATTATAAAATTCAATGAGAGAAACGGTAAGCGGACCCTTCAAATTGGATTGTCTTATGGCACTCCACACCCGTGCGTAAAAGAAAAGCGACATAATATTACATAAAAACTGGGTAAGAGCTTCGAACTTAGGATCCCCTAAATCATAAAATCCCAATTCGTCGAGTATTCGCCTCCAATTCCGCTGCTTGGCCACGGACAGGATTTAATGTGGTTGCGTGTCTATCTATTAGTTTCTTTCTTATCCATATTCCTGACGGGAATTTTTGGAGATTTTTCAAACTTGGCAATTTGTACCTGGGATTTTGGGTTGTTCTTGAAAACCTGAACAACTTAATTTCCTTATTGCATCTTTTTTCACAAATTTCAAATTGCCGAATCTTGTTTTGAGTCTTATTCGATTTAAACATACAGATATGTGAGACTGAGTATACAGCAGATATATTCACGTGTACAATGGTGTTGTTTTCTAACCACGACTGAAGTTCATTCTCAATCTTTGACGCAAAGCAATTGGAAAATTAAAAAGATCGAAAGACAAATTAGGTTTGAAATGCTTAACTTGTGTTTTGCGACTTCGTTCTCAAAGAAAAAAATTATGGCAACCCAATGCAAAGCAGAATCATAATTCATTTAATAAAATAGGAGTATCACAAATTTATTCTGTCTGCTGTCAAATAAACCATTCGGGATTGTTCTGTACACAACGATGATGGAACTTAGTGGTAATGTTTAAGAACGTAGTTTCCTCAGACTCAAAAATATACAAAATTCTTTCCTTATTTAATTTACGAGTAATAAACGTTTTTGAATCTATCCTAATGATGGAGGACACTTCTTACGCTGAAACATATCACTCTTTAAACAAACAAAAATAAGTAAATGAATAAAACATCTTGTGAGAATTTTTGAACACCCATTTCTGTATTAAAAAAAGGTATTATAAAAGTTCATAAAAAATTAATTTTATGTACTTAAGAACGCGTATAACTTCAGCTGACGACATTTATTTAAATAGTGCTACACTCAGAAACCTGTATTACCACTTCAGTTGTAGAATATTATAAAATTTCTCAGATATTTCTGCATACATATATGATATGTGCTTGTCAGCACGTAAAGAATTTATCTACTGCAGTGTAGAATCAACGACAGAAGAAATACGAAATTTATGTATTACATTACATTGGACCACTAATTTTAAATTTAAATTCAAGATCTATTCTTGTATAAAATGTATTTTGCAGAAATTTCAGATCGCGTTTAGTTCTGTTCAGATTTAGAGCCCAAACGGTATAATAGTCATTCGTGAGAAAGATAAGGGACTGTTACTTTTAAGTAATAGCTGATGAAAGACCTGAAGCATTATCCAGATTTTAAGAACGAAAACTGTACGCAGATCTTTCTACCTAGACGTAAGAGCTAAACAACAAAATGAATATTTTTATCAGACTTGTTCTTTATTTAACACCATTCTGTGACTTTTTAACCTTGCAAATGTTTAGGATGAAACTACAGAAATTTATTTTTTGTGAAGTTTAAGCCTGTTCCATTAGAACAAATCAATGAAACATAATGGAAGAAAGCACTTGTCATTTTCAAAGAGGACTCAGACTATGCCGATATCCACGATGAGGTCATATAGAGGGAAATATCTTTCAAGCAAAGCTAAAAGCAATGCTTTCCTTCAATAGGCCTTCTAAGTCAAGCTAAAATTCAATATAGAACATTCTATTTGCAAGGGATTTAATTAAAATATATACTCTGATATAAATTCCAAAATGTTTCTTTTTTTTAATGTAACACCATTAAATAGCAATTTATAATTCAATTTGTTTATTAATTTTAAATACCCTCAAATGTTTATTCTGCCGGGGAAAAATACAGACAATCATTTCTTTGTGGGCATAAATTGTAAAATACACACATGCTTTGAGTTTTTTTCAAAAAAAAAAGATCGCACAGCATCTGTTTCATTTCATTTTTAATAGTAAACTAATTAAAATTCTCCAAATTCTGGTCTCACAAAAACAAGCAAAGTTTAGTTGTTTTCCCTCAAACACCAATACAGGGATAACTTGAAGCAAACATTTTCCCCTTCTCCAAACAATCCCAAACATTTCATTACAGCTTCTGCGTGGATGTAAACACGGGCGATTCATGAATCCTTCTCCACCAGCAACCGCTGAACAAAGTCATCTGCATGACTTTTATGATCATCAAGCGCGAATGAATCAGCGTTTATTGCTGAAGATTATCAGCGAAATATGTATAATTTTCGTTAATTGTTTCACCTGACCATCAAATTAACTAACCTACCCCCACTAGAAGGCATTCTAATTAGAAATACGTGTGATGTGCTGCGTTGCTCCGTGCTGTGGCCCCTCTGGGCCTTGCTGCGTGGAGTGAAAAAAGATAAATTTCAGTTTTTTTTTCCTTTTCATTTTTTTTTTGTCATTTTCGGTTGGTGTGAGAGTCTAACAACCAAACAAAAATAAATTAAATGATTCTGAGAGCGAACGAGAAGATAGTGGACGGTGCGCGGTTGGGTTGCGCTGCGGTCAGGGTTCAATGGTTAATTTCTTGGTCTATTGTTACGAATGAGGGTATTCGATGTGTGTGCTTGCTGATGCGCAAAAAGGGGTTGATATGGTGCGATTTGGATTGATGACGAGTCAGGGCGTATTAGAAAATTTTCATATCTAATCGGACAGTCGTGTGTTAGTCTGGGATGTGGGTGTATTTTTAGGCTAGCTTCGAAGAGTCGTTTTTAGATAAAAGTGCTTTAAAGTTGCTCATGAAATACGGTGACAAATTATGCTGTGACCAGAATTAAGTGGTTTTTGTTAAAATATACTCCCAATGCATTACATAATTTTAAAGGGGGATGGATGGTAATGCTACGAAAGGTTCATAAAGGAAACTAGTCTACCACCTACTGTTCAAAGTAAATCCACGTGAAATTGGAAATACAACAAAAGACCCTTTTAGACCAAATCTCTCTCTTGCTTATCATTTTCCAATGACTGATTCTCTCTCCGGCAGTACATGACATGGCTGTTGGCATACTACAACCAGATGAGTCGAACCAGATGTGCGAAGCAGAAAAGAAATCGCAACCATCTGGCATCAACGACCACCAATTTATTTTTCAAGCCTCATCAGTATTTCAGAATGAATTTATTAACTGGAGTGAACTTAAATTTTACAGAACACGCATTAGAGTTAGATTATTTTACTTGAACTGCCTAAAAATGCTTTAAAAACGTATCTATACAAAATTAGATCCATTTCGTGGCTAAGAGTTATTTCGAAGGTGATTTATTGAGCAGACGATGGTGTTGGAAATAATCATGCAAGCTTACGTAAGGGCACAGAAGACCCCTTTCAGAACACGCGATAAAGAATCCCAGGGAAATATAAACACCATGGAGACTGATTGGTTATCAAACTAATCCGCTAAGTTGAACCCATAGATTGTGGATGATTTATAATTTTTCTGTGCAAATCGGTTTTTTCGCACTGTGCCAAAATGTGTCAGAAGTCGACAAAACCAACTGTGTAAAAAATTAACAATGCCCTGCATGTCTAATAAGTTAGAATCAGTCACACCATCGCCTCTTTTCAAGCTCTCCAATCAAAATAAACCACATCACGATGTCGTTGTGTTAGGTACGTTTCTTTTAAATTTTCTTAGATATATTTTTTCGTTCTTTTCTAATTCTGTTCGTTAATGTTGACGCTGCATCAGTACAAATTCTGTTTCCTGTTTTCACTGGCCTTACGCAAACGTATATAACACTTCTATTAAATTATTATAATTATAAAATGTGTCACACACGAGACACTGAAAAGACCAACAACTCAGCGATAAAGATACAAAAATAAATAAAATACCACATGTGTGTAGTTTATGTGACGGGCACAGCAGTTTGACCGACAAATGTATCTCAAAAGTGAGAAACAAAACTCAAATGACCTTCGATTAAAACCTATAGACTTTTCTATGTTTGTATTCCTATCTACCTGTGCTGTGCTCTGTCTGTCTGTCTGTCTAATGTTGGTATTAAAATAATGCTGTTTCAATATTAGAAAAAATTGTATCAACGTTTCAGGGTCAGTTACAAATACACACGCGATCAAATATACTCAACTCAGGGGGTTTATTTATAATTTAATAGTTTGCACTACGCTCTGCGCTCTTTTCTTCCACCATTTTCTTCTATTCGTGGTGCTATTTACAAGACCGCTTGTAAAACGTAAACGAGACTAATTAAAATTATTTGTGTTGTAATGCCATCTATATTGTGGCTACACATGATGAGCGCGCGCAGCAAAAAATTCATAGTAAAGACGTGCTTTTTGATTGCAGATGATGTAACTGTGTGGGTTGTTGGAGAAAAAAAAAACGACATTCAATGTCGAATGACCTCTGATTGAACATCACCAATTTATGGTGATTTGTCAATTTATTATGAACAAAGTTCATTATTGTTTTTTTTTTTTTAAGAAGAAACCAGTTTTCCACAAAATGCCGAGTATTTTAAATGCAACGCCCGAACAGATCTTTTGCTTTCGGTCAAGATTCATCAGTCACAGCCTTTAACCTTGTTTAACAACACCACCTGTCAGTCAAATATAGAATGCATCAAAAAAGACGACATCACCATCGTTTCTAAGTTTATTCTTTTTATGGCTCACGTGGCTTTTAATTAAAAAACATTGACCAAAAGTATTTACGTCATGTTAAAATCGTAAAAATCCTTCCTAACGCATGCGAATTGGATCGCGTATATTAAGAATATGTGATAAACCAGTATCTTTTTAACCTGTCTAATCTACCTTTGAATGACAAGTCACGTGAAATGCGAAAAGCGGTAATAAAATCCAAAAAATTTTCAACACACATTAAGACGGGTATTATTATCAATAAGTCGTGATTGTTTTTGTAGTATTCATATCAAGCCATAGGTGTAAGTTTATCGCAACTTCCGCCATAGATAAATCGCTTCTACGAATTCATTTTTAAAGAAATACCTACTTTAAATATCAAGTGTAGTTTTGTGAATTTTTAAACAACGCATAAAATGTCAGATACTGGCATTTTTTCACACTCACAAATAAAGTAAAAATGCAGACGAACCCCTCACTCTGACCAAACTGACGTTTAAAACAACAACCATTTAATTTACAGATGACTTGCATTCTTCTTGTCAATTCTCTCTATAACTTTTGGACAGTATAAAACAACAAATGTTAACAAAAGCTGTAATTTTATGACGGAAATATAAGTAAATGTTCATGTCATCAAGAATATGACGTTATGACATTTTAATTTCTTTGGTACAATTGGCGCCGACTCTCATCATTCAAAACAGAACTGAGGGAAATTGCTATAAACATTTTTTGGAGACTTCTGCCCATAAAAGCAATTGTAAATGCCATAAAGTTGTCAGTTTAAATGTATGAAGGTTGTTATAACGAGCGTTTTATTTGTGAAATTCCATCAGAGACTTTATTCAACATAAACCTCATCAAATTGTTGATCACCAAAGCACCATCTGTTTCGGAAGAAAAAATTAAGTGACGTCTCAGAGAAGCCTTTCTTCCTGTAGCTTCCCCCTTGCCACTGCGAAGAGACGAATTTATGTTTATTCACATTTTTCGTCATCGTGTCATTATGAGGCTGTGTGTTTTATTTCTTTCCATTTTCTGGCAGCACCGTCCTTTTGAAAAGATTACTTTGCCTGGCACAAGCGAAGCGATGGACTGCATGTCTCTCATCGTACTCTCAAAAATGCTTTGCTGAATCACACGAATGATGGAAAAGCGTAGAGTAGAGAACACTTCCCACCGAAGTATCATGCCAGCCAGCAGGCAATGATGAAAAGAAAGGAAAAAAAAAAACTTGAAATAACTAAAAATGTCATAGCGATCCCGAGCATACTCGTACATACACACACCAACCATCATCGCCACCGCATCTTCTTCACCTTTCTGAGCTGTTCAGCCTTCCCCTCAATCTCAACCCCTCTCGTGTTGGTTTGACGTTTTCTTAGTTCTTTTTTTTTCACTGTTTGTTTGAAAAGCAGCGCTAAGCACCGACGTCAACGTGTGCTCTTTCGTCGTACCAGTCGATTCAGCGGACGGGGTCGTTCGGTCGATTTTTCGGGGTTTGGCTGTCCTGTTCTGGCTGCCGCCTGCCCTGATGTTTAGTTGCGCTGTTTGCTGTGTTCACCTTTTTTTGTGCTCATTTGTTTATTTTGAGACGTTGCCAGATTTTTTCTCTTCTTTGCTTCTTGTTTTTTTTTCCTTCTTTTTTTCTGAAGATAAATTTGGGAACAGGAATGTTGGATGTACAGAAAGAAGAAAAGAGATGATTTTTTTCTCGTTTCCTTTGGTATGAGCACAGAAAAAAAAAATCATCACCTTTGGCTATTATAGCGGAGCCCTATGGTGGATTCGAGTGAGAAATTTATGTACGTTCAGTTGAATGTATGTGGCAACAGCACAACCTCACCAACAGTATAGCCGCCAAACAGCCGTCGTTGCCAAATTTAACACGAAAAATTACGTAATTTTTTTTTTGTATAAATGTGAACAAATATAAGTAGGTAGGTGGTAGCAGACAGGAATTGGGGAATAGTAGCAGTAATTGCACTTTTTAACGATTTTATAGTGTTGATGGTGATGCGGATGATTTATGACATTGTTTATACCGGCGTGTATAGTAGCAGTCTCTCTGGTGTTTTCTTCAACGACTTTTTTTTTTTAGTTTATTGTCAGATGATGAATGTTTCGTGTTTCAATTTTCCCAACTAGGTGTAGATTACAAACGACCGGTATGAAGTTTGAATTACAAAAGACAGTAATTGAAGGAAGTTTTATTGGCTTTTGAATGGGTCGGTGGATTATTTAATCGTTCATACAGAAATAAAGTTAAAGAATAAACGGAGAGTTGTTTGACATTTAAGTGATTGTGCTGCACGCGAACTGCGAAGCTACGTGGTTTGTTCAATAATTGTGCTCCAGTTCTTTTATGTATGTAGGTGGAAAATTCTTCCATAAGGGTAGATGATTAATGTTTTTTTTTTGGAAGAGATTACATTAATTAATTTTTAGATTTCGACATATTTTATGGTTGAAAAACATAAAAGCTTTGTAATCTGAATAAAATTCACTTATTTATGTAGGTACCTACAAATTTTTGGCATGAACTTACTGTTTCTATCTGACATTTGTAGTTAGTTTGTGTTTTTTTACTACAAAGTGTAAGTAAACCAATAAAATTATCAACTGACTTTGGTTTGGTATTTTTATTCAACTAACCTTTTTGATAAAAATTTGGCAACGCCAGAGAACTATTAACTTCTCTAACGTTCAATGTTTTTATAAAAAAAAAAAAAGAAATAACACGCAGAATATCTCTTAGCTTCGTCAAAGGCTGTAAATTTGTTATTGTTAGGGTCACCAGGCCAGAATTAAATTCGATCATTTACCCTACAATCTGGAGGCATCTAAAAACAGATTTGTAATACACGGAAATCATTGCAGTTTGTTGCCAAAAAATTATCTTCGAGATGGTAGGTGGACAATTTTTTGCTGTTTTTTAACATACTAAATTTAATTAAATTGCTGTCAAATCCAACTGTCAGTGTGTGGTGACTAATTTTTGTAGCAGACGTATTTTTCCACCTTCTTTCTCGATGTGTGTGGACGTTACCACCTTCCCATTAAATAAGGGCAGGAAATTGGCCTCCTCATACGGATCTATAATTATCGCTAAATAATTCTCATTCTTCCTGACATGAGAAATGTAAGTTTGGTTTCTCAACTAATACAAATCTATCTATTTTGATAAGATTACAGATTTAGGATAAAAATAACATCTCGCAGCAATTTCTCGACAAATTAGTTTTTACTTAAAAAAAAAATGAGATTAGACCCCCTTCCTGGTAGACTTCTTTCTCCAGTTTAAGGTGTGGCTGACTAATTCATGTTGTGATCAGTTCTTCGTAGACCTCAGATATTATACATTTTGGTTTCCACATCCTTACTTAAGACAAAGTAGGTAAAATGTTTCACTGGTTTGCAGAAACTTTTGTTTCCACAGATAGTTTTGCTAATTTTAAAAAGAATTTTCCTGAACTTCATTCAATTAACCGAAAAACCATAGTTTGAAGGTATACCAAAATGTCAAGAAGAAAACCTGAATACCATTGAAACACCTGCACCATCAAAGTTTCCCCTGCACATACATATGTATAAGTATACACCAGTCAAGTCTGTACATATGACCATTAAAAGTATACTGAATGGAAAATCAAGAATTTTCACTTTGAAAAAATTCCTTGAATTTTCCGCATATCTTACCGTTTAAAATGTATCCTTTCCTCACGTGTTTCGGGTAAATGTCCAACCCAAACGTTTCGAGTCTCTCGTACCATTTTGCTTTATGTACTTCATGGAGGCGATTCTAATGGGCGACCTCCTCCCAAAAGAAAACTCGGTTTAATGTGTGTTGATTGTTGCCTATTGTCGTTGGTTGTTGTCTCTGTTTATGCTTAAAAGATGACAATGTTGGGAAAAAGGGCTGCTGTAGGTGATTGCCTATTGTCAGTTATATTTATTTCTTTATATCCGTGTTATCCTTTTTTCTGGACTTTTTATGTTTTATTTTTTATCCACGATTTTATTTGATATCCACACAAAAGCTAAAAACAGCAATAATTAACATTGATTTCATTTACTTTTCCTCCTCTATTTTTAATTTCACTTGAGAGAATTTGAATGATTTCTTTCTTTCCATAGAAGAATTGAGAGAGAATTTCGAAGAGGCATGTACCAAGAGATGATGGATGCATATTTTCTACAAAGCCTAGTCCCCCTTAAGGTTTTGTTAATTCGATTAGAATAAAATGTAGTATGTACATGCATATCTCTGTCCAGCTACTCTGACGGGAGTGAATTCTTTAATTTGCTTTCGTATGCAACACCACATCGTGGCTCCAGAACACCCTGTGTGTCTCAGTCTCTCTCATTCCCTCCCACACTTGTCGTTTTAATCCAATATAACTATTTAAAGGAGGGAGTGAGAGGGATAGAGAGCTGAGAGGAAAATAAAATGTAGTAAATCTAATCCACGTTTGAAATCTTCTTTCCTTCTACTTTCTGCCACCACAAACATGGAAGCCCCCACTATGGGTGGCTTGGCAAATGGGGAGGATTCGGGTCTAAAGGGCAAGAGAAAACCAAAAAAACAGACCTAGCTAAAGTTAAGAACTGTCAAAAGTGTCGATAAGGGGGCGCATTGAGCAGGGAGAGACAAGATGTGTTTATATAAGTATAATCCCGCATTAATTCTCTCGCGTTTCCTTTTTTCGCTTTTTGCTTTTGGTCTTCTGTACACATCTTTAGCGTCGCTGAATCTAGTGGTTAACTTGCTGTTTGCTACTGCTGCTGGGAAGTGTTCTTGCACTCCTCTCTATCATCAGCGCGTCCCTTCGCTAAATTATCCACACTCATACACACACATACACATCTTTGCATTGGTGTCGCGCTGTCGACTTTGTAGTGAACTGAAGTGAACTGCTGCCATTAAAACATACCGCACACATGCACACATACACCGTCACACGACGATTTGACAAAACCGTACCGCGACAAGTTGAGAGTAGGTACGGCAACAGCGCATATAGAAACGGCCCGACCGACGACAGCGGAAAAAAAAATCATATATACACCCAATGATCTACGAATAGAAACGCGACGTTGCACAATTTAACATTTTCTCATATTCTTTTTTTTTCTTTCATTATTTTTCATTTACCACTTGAGAGGATATATACAAAGGCGTGTATATGTATATATTTCTTATTTTGCTTTGGGTAGATACTGGGATACACTTCTTTACATATTTATATACAAATTTCTTGCCTCTTTTTAGCACTTTATACACAGAATAGAGACATGAACGCTTCTCTTTCACTCGCATTGAAAACATGGCATTTCATTGGGGAGGGTAAAAAAAAAAAACACAGAGCTCTCTACATTTATATTATGTACACTAGGTATGCATGTATGCAATACAATTAGGAGTAAACAACACGACGGGGACGGCTGCCTTTTCTTCTTTGCTTTTTCATTTACATTAAGCTAGCTATGTACGATATAAGCAGCAAGCAAACACACCATTGCATATCTCTCTCTTTCCTTTGCACAACCGCCGTATTTTGTATTCCTCCTTCACGGGTATATGACGAGTTATATCAAACGTTTCCTTATATGCAAGCGCGCGCAAAGAAAAACTGCAAAACACACGAACACCGCCACAATATTTTATGTATATATCACACGAACACACCCTATAGAGGAGACAGAGCCCCAGAGTGTTCAGAGCTTTGTGTGCCTGCCTCTTCAAAGCACCTCCGCTGATGCCTGCTGCTGTCTACCGCTGCTGCTATTACTATGTTGTCGCAACTATCTCGCTTATTGACACTTGATGGCCATATTCACTGTCCCGCTCGATTGTTAATCGGTGTATTTATTTGTAGCAAAGAGTGTTTATTAACTTCTCGGGAGATGAAGATGGATGGAAAGGGCCGTGTAGTGGTGTGGTGAAATCCAAAAATGGGAGACCTCTTCTTTATACACACCGCACCGTAATGAAATATCTACATACAGACAAACACGCACACATACAGGCGGTCGCTACCACTTTGCTGTGGATTGCTGAACTCTCCCCGCGGGTTAAGTCACACCCGATCGAAAACTTTGGAAAAACTCAAGAACCAGCTTTAGCACACGCGCGCAATAACCATATAAAGTGAACGCCCGATTTATTTAGGTAAATACACTCTCGCACTGTGTATATAGGAGAGGAAAAAGAGTTTGTTGAACGTGTATGCGTACGTTTGGTATGTGGTTGGGTTGACGATGATGATGATGATGATTATTTTACCAGCGACGACACGACTACGTAAATGATGGGAGGAAACGAACGGACACGGGGGGAGGCCGAAACCAACATCAAATTTCTAGGAGACGGGGAGGAGAAGAGCAGTATAGCAGTTCTCGCTGTCGATGGGCACTAGTTTATTTTCGGGTTCTGTATTCACTCATTTCATTTCGTTCGCTGTCACGAAAAGGGGTGGCTGCTGGCTTTGTTGGGCAGATAGATGGGAAGATAATAAGTAATGATAACGGAAACGGCTGACCGCGGCTACAGCGCCCGGAATAAATTAAATAATAACGAAAAAACATAAAATTACGTTACTTATTTCCCTCACTGTTTGCTGTGTTGCATTCTTTGACACGTTTAAGTTTTCTTTTGCGAAACAGTAGCGGCCAACGGAATTGTGGTGATTTTTAAAGAGTTTTTCAACGAGATTTTCAAGCTGCTGCTGTTGATTACCGTTTCCTGCCATCTATTCTTTTTCAGTTTTTGCGACTTTTTTTTTTGTACTTTCCTAACTAAAAATATAGCACGTATTCAGTTCGCAGTATTTCGAACATGTGAACGTACAAACACAAGCTAACAGTGGATACATTGACACTGTACTCATAAAGAATACAGAAAATACGACACTGGCGGCCATTACAGTTCTGCAGATGGTCGTGTCCGTGTGGTTCTTGTTTTATATTTTTTTCCCTGCTGTTTCTTATTTGTTTTTCATTAGACCTGCATACAGTCAAATGGAGAATTGTTCTTCCATGATGTGGAGTTTGTGTCCCAAGAAAGCGGGCGGATTGAAGAAATGTTCAAACAACTTGGTGTATTTCCTCTTTTTGTGTGTACCCGCTTTAACAAGTTTGGTCCTGCTATTGTTAAGAGATGGAATTTTTCATGATTCCTTTTTTCTTCCTCTCTCATTCTTCATTCTTTTTCTTAACCCGACAGCAAAGTGTAGAAAAAAAAATGTTAAGAGGGCACATCCAAAAGATGGTTGGGGAATAAAGGGGGTGAGGGCTGCGCTCTTGGCAAGAGGTGGGTGATCGCTGGTTTCCTCTGCGATAGGTATGTACGTGACCGAAAAAGTTATTCGTTTCTTTTTGCGTAGCTTTTTCGTCTCGAAAATAGATAGTTTATGCTCGTCGTTGTTGTTCTTTGCTGTTTTTTTTTTTTTTCTTTTTTCGTTTGTTTCTCCCCCTCTCGTTTTCCCATTTATATCTATTAATTTATTGTAATTTTCTCCGTCTCTGTCTACCGCCTGGGATATTCGCTTGTCTCCAGTGTGCTTTGAAAACCGGAACGCATCGATTTTTTTTTTTTCTTTCACTCGTGTATGCCTTTTATTATCATCAGTTGTCTTTTTTGATTATTTATTTTTTGTGTTCCGTGTATCGTCTTAATTGTTTATCTTTTTGCCTGAGAATCGCCTCTCTTTCGCTTCGTATTCCCCTACTTTATTCAGTACGTCAGTTGATGCTTCCCCTTCGCTAATGCTATCAGTGCTTCACACTCGCTAGCATTGTCTGCTATATAGTTGCATCTCTTTCGGTTTCATGAATTGCTGACGATGATGGCGGCGGCTGTGCTCACAACCACCCGAAGAATGTGTGTGTTGGGTTGGGAAGAATGTTATGCGTGTGTGTTTTCAACGTCGTGGTTGCTTTTTTTCGATTCTTTCTTTCATTTGGTTGCCTTGATGCGGTTACTCCGTCGTCGTTTTGTTCAGCAGATCTACTTCACCCCTCTCTTCTTTCATTTACTTTACCACACACACACACACGTATCCCAGTAAGTATTCACATAATCTTGTCAAGGGTTTTTGTATGTTTTCTTCAGGGCGATATAAAAAGAGAGTTCCTTGGGAAAATGTGAATGGTGCATAATTTTTTTTTTACTGTAGTTCTTTTTTTTTTTTATTATTTAATTCCTGCAGAGAAAATACTATTGCACGATGGCCGCGACTGATAGCGCTAAAGCTACCACTACACTAACGATGGGACGGCAAGGAAAGACCCTAATTTAATTTATCCCTAATTATGATCTCTTTTTGGTAGAAACCTACTTGCAGTCTCTCTCTCAATCAAGTGGAAAGAAAAAAATGATCAAAATTAATGAATTTAACACACAAATTACCATAAAACTTACATTTTATGCACTTTTTCTTAAATTTTCACAACTTTTTTCTTTTACTATATTTTTCTCTTTTAACTCTTCAAATTTCATTCCACAAACGATTTCACTTGCTTTTCTAAAGAAAATACGATATTTTTGGGGGATTATTGTTAAAAGGGATATTCCTTGACACTACCAATTATTTTGATTTTTTTACACACTCTCTCTTGTACTTGATTTTGCCGGTAAACGCGAACTTAAAAAAAAACCGAATTAACCGAAAACTCAAAGTAACTTAAAGGGGTATATTAGATACAACAGACTACTGTCAAGTAAATCTTGACAGATTATGCGTCTGTGTTTTCTACTGATAGTGTAGAGATCCCCATGCAACGACCGCGTTTTTTTTTCTTTTTTTCACGGCTTTGGAGCGCTTCAGCTCACTTTTGGAGCTTCTTCGGCGACGATGGCGACAACGACGACGACCGCATGGTAACGCGACACAAAGACCACTTTTTTCGGACGCTTCACGATCTTAAGTTTGAGAGAACTGTGCACCGAAATAACACGATTTAGGGCATTTTCCAAGGCGTTGAATACAGTGTGTGTATTTTGAACTGAAAAGAGAGAGATAAACGATTTTCATGTTTATTATGATGACAAAGATATTTACAAGGATGTGGTAGGGTTGTTAAAGTCAAATTTTCATCATTCCCTCGTACCTTAAATAATACAGGTTTTCAATAAGAGCATGTAATTTGACAGATTTTCGAGTAAGTCTCACAAGGTTTTCGATTCCCAAAGTCATCATAAACAGGCAATGCTAGCGAAACTATTTAAAGAGCTCTCGTTTGATACAAGCTGAGCTTACTCGATATGTTTGAAGTTATGTAAATTTTGATGTTTGTTTTTTAAGCCTGACTGCAACGAGAAGTTTATCCAAAATAACATTTGGAACTTGGAAAATGGATATTCAAGCTATAGATGATGGTATAAAAATTCGCATTCAAGCTGAAATTGATCAGATAGTAGCTAACATTTTTGACGTAACACAGTTTGACCGAAATATTGACAAACCTTCTAGTTTAAAATAAAGAACGTTGAACAAATCGTTCATGAAAACGTGATTTGTTAAAAATTGTTAATTTAAAATTGTTAAAATCTAAATGAAACGAAGAGCTTATAAATTTCAGCATGATTGATAGCTACATATGTCAAAACTGTTTAGAAGTCATTTCTTGAAGTACACAAGTATGTTTGCTTTAAAAAACTTTTAAAAGCCACTTGCGAATTTGAAAGGCGAACAGAACCGTCAATGTTGACAAATGGTCGCTAAGTATTAGGTTAAGGTTGCCTTGGAATTGGCCTTATAAGATCATATGTGACACCTTCCTGAACGTACATATTTTCCAAAATTTACAAAAGTCTAAAAAGGCATAGCCTAAAGCATAAAGGACTGTCTTTTAATTTTCTTAAGTGTAAAAACAATGTTTCGAAGACAAACGTTTTTCAATGTTGTATGTTGGGAACCTTTTGAAGACCTCAGCCATATGGGTGAGGATCATTACAGGAAATTGGACTTTAAGATTTGGGACCAAAGTATAAAAATATTAATGGGGGCGCAAAAGTTAAGCATACAAATATAGATTTCGAAATTTTAAAGAAAACTGAGTTTCTTGAAAAATTCAATTACTTACATCATTCGAAAACGACTGTTTTTCGGGATTCATCCTTGCGAGAGTTTCCTTTTATTCCTTATTTTCTCCGCGTTCATACGTGATTCATTAGGATTTTCTTCTTTAAAATTAACGCATAAATAAATATGGAAACAACAACTTTAACACAATTATATTTTAAAGAGCAGATTTTTCATTTGGTTTTCAAACTTTTCCGAAAATTGAAATGAGGAAATTCCAAAATAAAGAAAACACTGCAACATATCAAAGAAGAACTCAAATCGAATACAAAAATAAATAAAAATATTCGTGAAGAAAAAACGACGAATTCGCGGGGTTTCCGTTTTTTATTTTCTTGAAAGTGTCTCTTCTTCCTTGAAAATGTGTTGTTGTGGTTGTTGTTGCTGTTAATTTAGCGCGGTATAATTTCGTTTCGTTTTTTTTTTTCTTCAATTCTTATTCACAAATCTCTCTCTTTATCTTATCACACACACTGCAGATTGTTTAAACTTTGATTCATTTCAATTTTTTTTATTTTGAATTGTTATTTATTTTATTTTGTTATTGTTTTCTTTTCATTACAGTTCAGCAAATACTTGCTTATATATATATGTATGTATATAATTATTTTTATTTATATTTTATATATACAACGGTTACCGTAAGAAAACGCGTAACACTGACGATGCACACTCATCGCGATTTACTCAGTGACTGAGAAACAGTTCCTTCAATATAAAATGTGAGAGCCCGGCAAAATGGTTGTCCCTTGAACAGGGTGCACCAGAAATTGAATACTTTATTCAAATACAATCAACCGCATATTCAATGAGAACGATCGAAAAAATATATTCAAATTATTCTATCCATTTAGAAATATGTTTCTTTTTTAAAGTGCCCGCTAAACTTTGTGAAAAACATAAAGTTTTATTAAAATTCTGAAATAAGCTAGAAATGTGCGACACCCATTGTGATTTCTCTTGAGCTCGTGGACTTCATGCGTTCTCATTTGACTGCTATGAGCGCTCTCTAAAAAGAGATTGCTCTTCCCAAGTATATACTCTCTGTAATAATTGATAAGTATATAGAAATTATTTTGCTGTTGGCGTTTCTCTCGCACTCATAGAAGCGCGATGAAACGGAAGAATACGGCAAAGTAGATTTCTCCAGCCAGACTGAAGTAATGCTGTATTTATTCAAAAAACAAGAGTTGTCTTTGAGTGAACATTTGAACTAGGCTTATCTTTGTTGCGTAGATCTATATTTTGTGAACAAATTTGGTTTCACTTTGGGACTACATTAAAATTAATTTTTAATGTAATATGCAAGAGACTGCCTAAGCCACCCGGGAGCGAAATCCTCAATTGAGAGAATTCATGCTGAGCTGGGGAAATGGTAGAATGAGAGACAAATGTTATAAGAGAAATGTGCGTATAGATGAGAACACATTGTTGTTATTATCATCGGCAGAAAGTGATGCCAATCTATCGCGAATGAATATTGTATGTTGTTACCAGATCACTTGTATGTACTATGTATAATTATTCAATGTTTTTTTTTTTTTTTGTAATATATTGAATTGACTATTTTGTCCTCTATTCCTATTCTGTCGAAAGATGTAAAGATGGTTATGCAATCAAATTTGAAATAAATTTGTGTTAAATCCTTTCAAAATCTTCAAGGGAACTTATCTGATCGAAAATTGTAGTGTGTAAAGTTGTAGGTACGAAAAGTTTTAACAATTTCATAAAAATTTACTTGTATTTTGGTATATGTGAATACTTAAATACAATTGACTGCTATATGCTGAGTATAAGGCACGTTCGTAGATTGGAAACAGTAAAATGCTCTGAGGTAAAATATTCACAAATTACATAAATCTGAAATTCACAAAATCGTCTCCATATATCGCTTTTAAGAATTTTATATAAATGGAAATAAAAATGTCGAAAACTGTTTATTTCGTTTTAAAAATTCAAATATATCCAAAGCAGGAGGCAGTTGAACCAAAAAAATAAATTAAGAAATTTTGTTTTCGAAATACTCTTAGTTACATAGGCGAATCTTCTTTGGCAGCTGCCTTCAGTTGGGCACTTTAAGTTGGTTGAAGCTAACATGTGAGCGCCATTTCGTTTGAGGACGTCCTCTATTACAATGTCCCAAAGGTTCAGAGTCAACAACTATTCGGACCGGAGCTATGGGGTCCATTCGCTCTCAGGCGTTGGATCCGATGACGTTTAATCCGTACTGGTCGTCGTTGAATTTTCTCCAGCGTCAACAGGGCCAAAGATCGCTAGTACAAATTTTCTCTCAACACGACCAAGAACTTCTTAATCCACTTTCAATAGGGCCAATGTCTCTGCGTCATAGAGAAGGATGGGGATGATCAAAGTTTTAGACAATTGCCAATTGAGCCTAAAGAAGCAGCGATAATTTTGGACTGGAACTGTATGTACGGTAAATGGAATTAAAGTGGAATGAAATTTTACATTGGCTATGGATATAAAACGAACTTACTATTACTAACTTATAGCTAAGGTCACACAAATTGAAAAGATATGGATTCCTTAATCTATCATATGAGCAGTGAACGGAGAGTTGGGAACTGCGAAATTGGAAAAATTTAAGATTTCTTCATATACACAGAGTCGCAAGGGAATTTTGCAGCACTCCCGAATAACTGATCTTTTCGCACACTGACACAATCGTGAATATTTTAGCTCCTGGACCTGAAAATCACAACCTACTCAATGTGGATCCTAAACGTATTTTCATAATTCGCGTAAAGAATCATGAGTCCACAGAATTGCTAATTTGAGGAATATTTTGTAGATAATATACAATATAAACATAAAAATGGCATATTCTAAAAAGAAATGCTCAATGTCCTTTTCTGGCCTCCAATGCCCGTCGACGTCATAGCCTACAGTCAAACACAGTCAAACATTCCTTGCCTTGCCATACTCCAGTTGCTCGTTACAATTCCCAATCGAACAGAACTGCAGTATACATGCCGTATTTTTGTTTTTCTCTCCAATTTTCTCTACACTTAATAATTGCGTTGCATTGGTCGTCCTTCACAGTTAATGAATAGTAACTTGTTTGTTTATTTGTTTTGAAATGGTCATTTGCAAGTCATATGCCGAAAAATTATCTTGCCAAAAATTAAAAGTTTGTCCCGATGAACATATCAATGTGAAGTATGTATAGAATCAACACCAAATAGCAATCAGTTTTTGTTTTGATTTTTCATCTTACAGGCAGTATGTAAAAGCCGAAATGGAGGCGGCTATCAACGGGAATCAATGGCCGCTCTCATGTTTTGGCCCATTTTCTGATAAACCTTCAGTTCCCAACTATATTGATGATCAGTCCTTTGAGGAAATACGTTTTATGTATTACAACACTGATAAGTATAGCTTCTTCGAGAGCTGCCAGAAGTTCATGGAAGCTATAAGGGATGCGAAGGAAAAAATGAAAATGCTGAACGTTATGAACAAGGATGTAGTTGATGTTTTGATTAACGTTTACGACTACGTCGAACCTCCAATTAAAGTTAAATATGCGCCAGCACTTAGCTTTGGAACAAATAAAGTCAAAGTGTCATCCCCTGCTACTGCTAGATGCATTTTCAAGGGTTCCTTTCCACCGCCACCACCGAATCCAATATTCTCGGTGTTCCCAAAAGAAGAAGTAAAGAAATCCATTTTCTCCTTTGAACCATCCGCAAATAAGTGTTCAAATCAGACTGAAGAAAAGAAAGATAACAAATTTGGAATTTTGAACTCTAATTCATTCTCAAGTCCGCAGGAAAAATTATCAATTTTTGGGACCACGAGTCTATTCAAACTCCCAGAAAGTCAGGAGAAAAAATCGGGATTTTTCAGCTCCCCCGAATTGCAGAAGCTTCAGGTGAACGCTTTTTCAGCTCCAAAAATCGGTGAGGAGGTGTCAACGCAAACAGATATAATACAGAGTGAGAATCATGATTCTACCGAAGATATAAAGGAACTTGTGGTCAAGATGAACGCTCTCCTCAGTGCGATGAATGAACTTAAGGACAAATCAGTGGAACAGGATAAAAGTATCAGTTCCCTTAAGGAGTCTCTAAATCAGGCCAATCTTCTCAAGGATAAAGAGAAACCAAAACACAACACCGAATGTGGGATTGAACCCGCAATAAGAATAAAACCCAAACTCCGGCAAAGCGGCGATAAAACCAAGAAGGAAATTAAAAACATCCTCAGTCCCTTTGGATACTTCAATTCGGGACTGCAAATCTGCAGTATTCTGAAAAGTACAAACAGTTCCATTATCATACGATGCAAGAACGAAGAATCCGTCGAGAAATTAGAGGAGGAGATAGCGAACACCTGTGCGGAGCGCTACTGCACAGAGCGAGTTCAGCTCGCAATGCCAAAGATCTTGGTTAATGGAATTGATTTGGACATCGACGAAGATAACCTCATCGAAGTGATTAAGAAGCAAAATCAAATGGAAGGTGGTTACATCAGTCTTGTGAGGAGTTTCGAGAGGGCGAACGGTCAAAATTACAGCGCAGTGCTAGAGGTGGACAAAAATGTTTATAGGTCTATTATGCGCGACAGTGAACCGCATCTGTATGTGGGATGGAATAAGTGTATTGTTTTTGAAAATGTCGATATCAGAAGATGCCACAAATGCTGGGGATATAATCATCATTCGCGAAGCTGCCGGAACGAGAAACGTTGTCCCAGATGTGCTGGAGAGCACACAGAGGATGAGTGCACAAGCAGTAAGTTGAGATGTGCAAATTGCTCCATGGCCAATCTAAAGTTGAATTTGAAGTTGGACCTGGAACATGATGTCAGAAGCTATCAGTGTCATGTGTATTTGTCTAAAGTGGAGAAGGAGAGGAAGATGATTGATTACTAATATTTGTATTTTTTTTTAGTTGTGTTGGGAAAATTTATTATGCTCGAGAGTATTTTGTTGTTGAGCTTTTTCCTTTCAGCTTACGCTCTTCCTCACTATGGTGTTTTAAATATAAAATGTTATCTATACGAGGATGGATGGTAACAAAGAGAGAAAGTGTTACAAAAATGTTTAGAGCCTCGTCTGAATGTTGTATATCAGCCGCAGTTATGCTGAATTTTCATATATCATATATAACATATTTCTAACTGTTGTATGACAGGTTCTTTGTTTAATGCACACACAAGACTCAAATAGTCCATTCAACAAAGAGTTTCATTATAAAGATATTGACTTCGAAATATTATAAAAGCTATACTTTTGTCTTATAGACTTTGTATACAGTTCAAATATCAGTTTAAAAATTATGTAGTTCATTTACTTTTTCTTACATTTAATCCTTTTTAAACAATCCAACACAGGTTACAACTTCTGGTAATTGTACTAATGATAAAATGTTTTTATTTGTACAGACGATTTGAATAAACTTTCAAGCATCTACATATGTTTGTCTACCATGAGTTTTTGTTTCTTGATTATGCTGTGCGACTTTAGCTGGCATCTAACTTTCAATCACTGCTTTCGTCCCGCTGTTATGAAAAGCTGTATGGTGACGCTCTCTTGCTTCACTGCATAACAAGTCTGTTTAAAGCTGAGCAGATGTTGGACAAAAATGATTGTATGTACATTCACGTAAAAATTTGCTGTTGCAGCAGTTGGATGAAACATCTGCAACGAACTATAAGTTTTATTCCATAGTCGATGCTGCTTTTCTGCACCATGCTGTTTCAGAAAGGTTATAAACTCGTTATTGTCGTAACGGCTGCTTTTCAAAGTAGGTGACTTCATAAATAGTATTACAACAAACAAACAAATTCTTTTCTCTTTTATCATGCGAAACGAAACTATTTCCATTTGTGTAATGTTAAGACCGCTAATTGCCCCACGCATTAAATCGGCTAAATCTGATAAGAAATATATGAAATATTTTTTGCCTCCCCATATGGTATCACCCTGTTTAAAGCATTTGCCATTCCACTACGAAAAACATTCTATTACAATTATATGTTGAAGGGGCCCTCGCTTGACAAAATGAACGCACCCAAAACTTGTCTGTCATCTGATTTCATAGTTTATTTACGAATTTCAGATTTTGTGTAATTTCTGGTTTGTTGTTTACCAATTTTCTTCAAAACCATGGTCCTTTGCAAGTATTTTCTGAATGGAAACTGTAGGTTTGGTGCTAAATGCGTTAATGAACATTTGGACGTAAAGTGAGTATAAATAAACAACTCAAATTATTTCCGTGTAAAATTCTTGCCTTTTTAGGCAACTTGTAAAATCAGATGTCGAATCAGCCGTTAACGGGAATCAATGGCCACTTTCCTGCTTTGGCCCGTTTAAAGAAAAACCGTCAATACCGAATTTCATAGAAGACCAATCGTTTGAAGAAATTCGAATGCTGTGTTACGGGTCAAAGAAGCAAAACTTCTTTGACAGTTTCAATCAACAATTCACAAAGGAGGTTTTGGAGGCGAAGAACAAGTTAAAAATGCTTTTGACACTGAATAAGGAAGTTATGGATGTTGTGATAAATTTGTATAATTCATCAGAACAGAACAAAGGGACTGCACAACAAAATTCAAATCCCTTCGGTTTGGGTGCTGCGACAAATTTACAGCAAAGTTCAAACATATTCGGAAAGTCTACATCTACGCAGGGTAGTGTTTTTGCCTCTTCACCATTTGGAGGTGCATCTAATGCGGCGACAGGAAATAGTATTTTTGGTGGTGGTCAAAAGTCAATTATTGGACAAAGTGCCTTCAGTACTTACACAGGACAAACACCGCAGCAGCAACCGCAACAAACAAGTGGTTTATTTTCTTCCTTGCAATCGCCGCAACAACAGCCACAGCAGCAGACTAGTGGTTTTGGTGGAAATATATTCTCTCAACCTGTTCAACAAGCACCAGGAGGGGCTTCCATTTTTAGTACAACACAGCAGCAACCATTTGGCGCTACCAACCCTTCTCCATTTGGACAGCCTTTGAACTCTGGGAATATATTCGCTCAAGCAGCTCAGCAAACACAGCAACAGCAGCAACAGTCAGCAGTTGGTGGAAATATTTTCACACAAGCCGTGCAACAACCACAACAAAATAAACCCTCAGCGTTTGGAATGTTCTCTCAGGCGACGCAGCAAGCTCCACCACCTTTTGGAGCACAAATGACGCAGCAATCACCTTTTGGTGCCGCTCAGCAACAGCAGCAAAGATCGCTTTTTGCGCAAACTCAACAGCAACAACAACAACAACAGCAGCAGCAAAATTCTGGGAACTTGTTTTCCACGCCGATGCAAAAGCAACAACAACCTCAACAACAGCCATTTCTGGCTCAGCAACCTCCGTCCGGAATTTTCTCTTCAGCTATGACGAACAGTCCCTTTGGTTCAGCTCAGTCTCAACAACTACAGCAGCAACAACAACAGCAGCAGCAACAACAACAACAGCAACCACAAACAAATATATTCGCTCAAGCAGTTAGTGCTTTCCCACAGTCTCAACAGCAACCGCTACAACAGCTAACTGCCAGTGATCGAACGTATAGCAAGTTAGAAAACTTGAAACCCGAGGAAATAGAAGCATTTCAAGCGGAAACGTTTGAGCTTGGAAAAATACCATTCTCACCACCGCCACGGGAATTGGTCAATTAGGAAGTTAACTTTGAGTCCCCTCGCTGTAAGCTAGATTTTGTGATGTTGTGAATAATAAAGATTGTCGGAAGGGGCTGGCATTTAATTAAGTTTATTCTGTGTTTGAACTGCGAGATAACTGCTCTCTCTTTCTGGTGGCAAAATGTACGCGGACTTATTCGCAATGGAGCCAAGATTGTTTCATCGGCAATTCAACATCTTTCTGATGGAAATTGAATGAAAGAGAATTTCGAAATCAGTTTTTAATCTGGCATGTATTTAAAACATTGGTTTCCATGAACACGATCATGTCAAAAAAAAAAATCAACTACTCTATTGATAACTCCAGTAAATTCTCCAAAATTCAACGTCAAGTGTTTTTCAAATGGGTTTTAGCATGCGGCAGTATTCGAGTTTGCTTCCACATTCAATTCATTTCCAGTACCGCAACTGACAGATAATACCCTGAGCGTATCAGTAATTTCCACTGTAGACTGAGATTCCGACATCTCGACGCTTTTGGCCGCTTGTCTTTCCTCCATGGACTTTTCCCAAGCTGTCTCGAATGGGTACGGCAGAGGTTTGAACTCATCAGGGACGTCGTCCCGATTGGGGGCAGTGGCTTCTTTGATTGACGCACCTCGAGTGTGAATGCGTTCAAGCATGGCAGCGTTGTGTTTGTCGACGTTCAATGAGGTTATGTGCTCGAAGAGGTTTTCTTTCGTGAAAATGTTTGGCAGTCCACGTTTTTTGAAGAACTGTAAGAGAATAGGAAATCAGTGGTCTTCTTCCGCAAAGAGATTTCAATCTACTTACCGTTATAATGTTGTCACAATCGCGCATGAGGAACTCCAATGCACTTGGATGTTCAGGCTCCACGGACTGAGCAACGTCGATGAACCAGCATTTGCCGTCGTGCCAGAGAATGTTGTACTCCGACAAATCGGCATGAACCAATTTCGCCACATTGTACAGAGTGTGCATCATCTGGATAATCTCTTCGTAGGCAAGACTTAAGTCGGCGTCCGATAGACGAGCGTCTTTAAGCTTTGGGGCTGCATTGTGATTGTCTCCGATGAACGACATGACGAGGACATGCTTCTTTAAGATAACTACATCGGGACAGTTGATGCCGGCGTCCCGCATCCGCATCATGTTGTGCATCTCCTTCTCAGCCCACATATTAATAATGACCCGGTTGTTCTGTTTGCTGAAGCGGTCCTTGAAACGGTAATCATCCTTAATGTATCGATCCCGTTGCTTGAACTCATTCAAGGTTGTCTTGAAAATCTTAATCGCACACTCCTTGGGAAGCAGAAGATCACCACTGTAGTTGGGATCAGGTGAGCCGTGCAGGATAACCGCTTCCTTGCCGGTCGATACGATTCCATTGATCTGCTCTAGAATTTGATTATTAATGAGCTTGTATAGCAGCAGACGTGTTGGTGCATCCACTCCCATCTCAGCTGTTGCCACGTTCTCCTTGCGGTCGTGCATTTTGGATTTCTTGTTCTTACGTGAGTAAGTCTTCAGTTGATTGTACACTTGATTTGACAGTTTCATGTCGAATCCCGCGCCGTCGCCAGTGGGGAATTCCGGTGGGAAAGACATAACTTTGCAGGCATTGCGAACACCACAAATCTGGTCGTCATGTTTGGTTATCATTCCACCATCCTTATCCACTTTGAAGCCACATTTGGGGATTGTTTCAAACAGCTTCTCGTTGGTCTCAAAGCGATCCCAATCTCTCTTCTCGGTGTCTTCGTATTCGTCCTCGTACTCGTCGTCGGCCGTGAACTCCATATCACCGTCCCTTAGGAACTTATTCAACGAAATCGAAACCTTGGAACCTTGATTTCGTTTCTTCTCGATTCGTTTTAATTCCTCGTTGTATTCGTGATCGAATTGGGACTGCATCATTTGAGCAATGAGGGCGTCCGAATCGCAACCCATTTCCCCGGCGTCCTTCCGAAGCACGTCCATGATAAAGTCGGGAATTTCGTTGTCTTTGGTATTACTGCACTGGGGCATTTCCAAAAGCTTGCTACAATCTTCCCACTCCTCAGTTATGGGCGTATCATCGGGGTTTGTTGGAACTTTAACAGCTTGAGCATACGATTCATCTGATGAAGCTTCCACACAAATTTCATTTTCTTGGGGAGGCTCCGATACTATTGGTTCTTTAATCTTCGTCGCACTTTTCAACCGATCTTGAAGGTGCTTTTCATTTCTCCTGATCTCCTTGTCTTGTAGATCATGTGCATATTGCTCAGACATAATCTCAGCAAAATTCATGCTCTCTACATGTTCAATTTTTCCCCATGGCGAAGACATTTTGTTTGTTGGATTGGAACTTAGTTCTTTACACTTAATAAATAGAAATATATCACTAAATTAATATCACAAGGGCAACGTGCTTTAAAAATACACGTTTCTACTTAAACGAATTTATTAAGTATCAAAATATTTGGCTGGAATTTCTGCTTTTATTTGTGTAACGCAGCTTCGCAGCGACTCACTTGTATATTTTACGTAGTTGTGAAATGTGAAAATTGATCTACTACAAATCTGTACTAACTGTCAAAGTAAAACAAGCGGTCACCCGAATGAATTTAATTCACTTGTGAAATTAAAATTGGAAAGAGCAGCAATGAAATATCTGAAGCATACATTTGGGGTATCTGTACTTACAGGGTGTTTCGGGCAAATTATTTTTATTTCATTTATCAATTTAAGACACAAGAAGAATATCCGACAGAAAATTACCGGTTTTTGCTGCAAATTGGGTTAATACTATAATAACGGAGAACTTTAAAGACAAATGTCGGAAAAACAAGCGGTAAAAAAGCACTTCGTTTCTTGCTAGACAGCGAGCGGCTTACAACGTTCTGATCCAGTTGGAAGTGCTTTCCTACAAGTTTGTCAGCGTTTCGTCCTTTTCAAAATATGTAACTCTTTTGTGAGGTTATAATTTTTCGAATTAACTTTGGTGACAAGTAAAAAAGAAAACAACGAAGACGATTAAGAAGGAGTTAAAACCGGCAATATTTTAGTTTCTTGTCGCTTGCTTCCGCTGAACCATCAATTTATTCGCTAGTGTTCGCATGCATCCACCGTTTGTTGAAAGTTTTGGAAACTGCCTTTTTTTTATTGTTCCATGCTTTGTTTTTGAATAGTCCTCTCCTGGAAGTAGTAAGTAACGGTTCAACAATTGATAAAGAAGTCGGTTGGTAGTTGGATTTCAGATTCGTTTTTTTGCTTCGTCTTAAATTTTTGCCTGGGAATTAGTTACAGCCTCGGACTTAACCACAGCTTCGGATTCTTTTCTGGCAGACATACCGAGACTGTATTTAAGATTCGCCTTTGACTCTGTCCGCAGCTACGATTGACTGATTTTGGCATCCGTTTAAATCTCGGCTCAATTGTATATTCAATTTATCTAACTTCAAGTCATAAACGACTATATTGTGTGTGGGGCGCGTCTCACCATCCACTTACATTTTTGTAAGTGCCCAAAAGATGTTTTTTTTTTTGATAACCAGAGATGGGTCGCGGGTAAGTAGAAGCAGCCACAAGCGGCCCAAGCTCTCCACGAAATTCCTGGAAAACTTAGCAAAGTCAACTCTGAAAATCCTTACTACTATGGGCCTCTATGGACCCTGAAATCTCACCACCAGTCCTTGGACCATTTTGGCATTCTAGAGATATAAACACCGCCGGACTTACCTTATAGCCTAGGGTTGACAGATTTCTTTCAAAGTTCCACTAGAAATATTGCAGGAGTTTGAAAAAATAACGTGGTATTAAATGCTTACCACGGACTGATAAAAACAGATTTACATATGTTTTTTCCACATGCTTTTAAAATGTGTTCTTCGAAATATTTTAACAACAAAAATTATTTACGGTAAATCGCTATGTTGAAGCAAATGCTAACACTCCGGTAAGTAGGACGTCTTAGCGCGGCAGTTAAGTAGTGTTTAAAACCTAGGACACACTACGCTTAATGTCCTCAATGCAGATAAACTATGAACTGTCACGTAAATATGTCTACTTGACATTTGCTTCAGCGGAAATAAGTTGAGAAGTTTATTGTGGAATTGACTGAAACGACAAAGTACGAGTAATTAAGTGCTTCTTTTGAGATTTTAATCTTTTCGAGTACGTTCGTATTGGATTTTGGAAATCAAGTTTCAACGATGTGCTGTGAACAGGTTTCGAATTGCTAACTTTGGCACAATCTCCCCCTCAAACTGAAATGCAAGATCTCGGTACTTACATTCTCTTTGGCACTAAAAGATTCGTAAATTCGTAGAAAAATAAGAAAATCAACAACAGAATGGTAAAACGAGTACATAAACGAACACATCGAAGAGCGCTTCAGGCGCATACACTTCTGCGTACATGATGTATTTCTTTTTATTGCGAACTTAATGAGTTGGTCGAAATAAGAAAAAAATATTTTTCAGACATTGTTTGTTAGGCCAGAAGAAATCATTCTCTAGACGTCACGTGTTTGTTTTTATGTTTACATCATAACAGCTGTCGGCGAGGCGCTGTATGCCATCATAAATAAATCACAATTCAGAATAACAAGAATTGACGTTGGCACACCGACTGATCAGATCACACTCGTACACAAAACTGTACATACATGACATGAATCCCATCGCAATCAGTTTGCCAGTGGGAAATTGCAAAACATGACTGATCTATAATAATAGATTGTTTTGGGCGCCTATTTCACAACGATCGCTGTCAAAGTGCAGCTTACTAATCCGTATTCTTACTTGTGGGCATACTTCTCACGTAATAGGGTTCAAGGTTTAACAGTTCCCTGTCGTCTGCGTTTTGACGTATGACGGCGTTGATGACGAGTAGGTTAAATGTTTTTCGATTTGGGGCGGTGATTCCGGTATGTACGGACTTGACCTTATTCAGCTGAAGGGATTAACGCGTGCGATGTGTTTTTCGGCAGATAACGTCGTGATGCGTCTTAAATTGTTTACGTCGCTTTAGACATGTTTTGAGTCGCATTGAAATATAACGGAAGTTGGCAGAATTATTATCGGCTTTCGTTAAAGTCAAACATAAGAGGTTGAATACAATGGCAATGTTCTTAAGATCATCTGAAGGAAAAATATGTCACTCTTTTGTTGTATATCTAAAAATTTATTGAATTTGCATTATTTTTTTTCGATCGCGTGATAAACTTCTCTGTCTTACATTCGCACATATAATAGTGCTGACACAAGCCATAAGGCCAATCACAACGGTATGTTCTCGCTGTCGTCAGTCTTAATTAGGCTTTGGTAAGCGTTTTACCGATCTTACGAGAACTAATGTCAATGATGCACAAAGGCTTAACTTCAAATGTCAAAGCGCAATCGCGATAGCGCGTTGTTGTGAATTAGGTGTAATTTCCAAATCCGTGTCTTTGGTTTATGTCTTTTTAATTGAGTTTTACACAATAGTGCGCTGAACACATTTCTAAGAAAGTATAAATCACAGACAAGTTTTGAATCTTGTAATCTAACCCCGTTGTAGGAGTTCGTTTTTATATTTCCACCTAAAGATAGCGATTTCATCAGCAAAACAACACAGATTGATGTGGTAAACAAATGTGCGAACTGCGTGAAGAAGTGTGTTCGACGTTCTTTTGACCTGAGATTTGACAATATGGTAGCAGTTGACTGTTTATGAATCACTGCACTTGAATTATTTAATTTGTGTATATTTGTATATAGCAATATTGAGTGAAGTGTATGCAGCTCTCCTATAGCATAGGCTTGATGGATTGAATGCTGACAACTTTATCATTTTGATATCCTATGTGCTGATAGAAAAGTCTATAGCTACAGGAAAAGTGTACGCGAGGACTGTATTCAATCGATTCGTTGTCGTTCTCAGCACCTTGGTCAAGTAAACGGACTGAGTACTTTCTAAATTTTAAGCACATAATCTCGGCGAGCTCAGATTTCAACAAGGCGGCGCTTCAAAACATATAGCCCGTGAAACTTGGAGTTGTTGACAAATCATTTGGCTTAATACTAAATTTCACGTTTTACTAAGGCCCGAAATCACACATATGGACTTTTTCTCTGGGTATATGCAAGGTTTATGGTCTTTAGAAATAAACCAGGAACGACTAACGATTGGGAAACTAACGTTACGCTTGTTATCCTGGTGATACTAGTCGCTATGCTGGAACGACTCGTCTAAAATATGACCTTCTGAATGAACGATCTCAGACGTAGTCAAACCTCATGATTCATCACCCATTAATTCTCAACAGACGGCATTGTCTCTACTGAAGGCTGAACCAAATGGGACATGAACAGCCGTATTGGGATGGCAAAGAGCTGTTGATGCGTTCGAAATTTTATCCAATATTTCTTGGAATATCTCTCTAAGCTTAAGGATCAAGGTACGATTATATCGGTCAATTGTAGAATCCGTATTGTTTAATTTTGTTTAATCAATGATCACAAGGAAGCTGCTGGCTTTTTTGAATAGTTCTTTCGAACATCATAAGACTTCTCTGGTCTTATCGTATACCCAATGAAGAATCATATCTTAGGAAACTGGTGACTCAATAATTCGAAGATGTAAGTGGCTGTGGAGACACGCTTCGAAAAAGTAACGATCACTCACACAAGGTAGTAGAAGAGATGGACGATCGAGTAGCATATTATGTAGAATAGAAGAACAAAATCAGTGCGACGTGGAAAGAGTTGGGGGGATCTAAAGCACATTTCTGACAACCGTACACGATGGTTGCTTGCGTCTTCAGTTTTAGGAAACTGCGATTCTCAAGAGTGATTCCATCTTTGATCTCACTTTTGATGTTATCCTTATTTTCTGCGGAAGGAGATGTACTTGACATTCTTAAATTATTTGCACTGCCGGAGATGTCAGTGTTGTTCGTCCTTCCTGAATGACATAAACTTTGTTTTGCCTTCGTTTAAGGTTAAACTCATTTTAGCTGCTTTCGGTTCAATGTCAGCGTATGTCTCATTGACGGCTCTCTCTGTGTTTGTTTAATCACGTCAATGTCACCAGCTAAACATACTTTTGTAAACCAAAATAATTGTTTTCAAAATATCAAAGACTTGTTTTGCAGTACACCTTCCATTCACAAATAAGAATGATGTATACATACGGTGTTCAAGACAATTGAAAAGTATCAAATCCATAAATAGATAGAATATCTTATACGATTATAATCACGCTATGCCTAAATATCCTACCTAAGAATGTGTGCCATATACAATGTGAACACAATTTTAACTCGTTCCACAATGACCCAGAGGTCAATGAATCCAAAAGAACAGGGATGTAAGGAATTTATATTTTTATTTGAAACTTCTTCGCGAAAATCTAAGCTGAAATGGAAACGTGACACGAATACAAACTTGTCAATAAATTATGTCTCGTATCTGACACTCAAATCGATTTCAGTTGCTACAGACAATATACGAGTATACATATGTATCTGGCTTAGCTCTGATACATTTTTAACGTTGAAATAATGACATCTTCAATTGGATGAATAATTAACGAAAGCATCAAACAGACCCCCAGTTGGGACCAGCATTTTTAAATAAACACTACGTTTGTACAAAGTTATTCCCATTGTCCTATTTTCTGCAAGTATGCGTTCGAGTATAAGTTCGAAAAAAACACGTTTTTTTTAAATATTCAATAAGTCAAAGAGACAAAACTAAATTCCTTATAATTCCGTTCCTCTTTCAAACCTTTTCCTTTTCGTTCGCCTTCCCCTTTGAGAGTTTCGTTTATTTGGTCGCTTGTGTTCACGTTTCACACGCCACACTGCCACATACTCACACACCGGGTGGGCATATCATGCCGTCGACCAATTCAAATCCTCCATGCTGATGACGTAAGGGGGCTCGGTCGCTGGTGTCCCCTCCGAAATCGTTGTTTTTTTTATTTCTTTTCGATTATCTTTGTGGTTTCTTTCGCATGAATGTGCGTTGTATCTATGACTGTGGCTAGATATTGAATTGGAATTTTTGTGTTTTTTCCGCATTTGTCCCACATGGCGGGTGAGCAGTCATAAGCGCCAGCGATCGGCAGGCCCACAGCAGCAAGATCCATGCGATGTGCGCGCAAACGAGTCAGAAATAAATAGAGAACAGTATGAGTACGTACAGAAAATCGCAAATCCATTACACAGTGTTCTAACCTTGAAGTTGTTTGCTCCAATAGCTGATTGTATACTCGGCGTACATGTATGCATGGGCTTGTGTGTTAACGTCTGAAGAACATGCATGATGTATAGAAGAACTAACTGGCGCGTGTTATACTCCGTTTCTGGAGATTTGTATTCATTTGCTGTACTTTTTGCATACTTAGAAGATTGCTAGGGATTTTTAATGCTGTTACTAACTTAATTTCCCACTTATGTGGAGCAACTAAATTGAGAACTTCTGCAAGTTTTGAAATTTGTGTAACTTCGCTGAAAGCATGAAAGAATTGTGGTTAACTTCCGGTCACGTGTTTAAGGTTCAACAAACGAAAAGATCTTCACGTGAATACGAGTGTCTATGTATGTATCTATACGTGTTTTTGCACAGTTTTGGAATGCAAATCTTATGAAGATGTTGTAAATATAATTTTTACTAACAAAACTGCTTTGGCACTATTTAACTAATATTAATAATAATTGAGTGGCACTACAGCCCACAAGGGACCAGAGCCTAGCTTCTGCATCAACTACTAGTTTTGTGCATGCTATTGTTCTCTCAAGAGAAGAGGGGACTTGCAGTCTTTTGCCGAATCAGAACTGCAAGATTTGAGAAGCTTTTTCATAGATAATACCTTTTGAGTTTTGTCAGCAACTCGAAAGAGGTGGTGCCGTGGTGTTCACTTCAGGAATCGAACCTGGACCTGCACTATCTAACTAGATGTAACGAAAATTCGTAGGCGGGAGTAATCTTTGTATTATATTAAATATCCCTCGTATTTCTGTTTGTCATGAAATGCGCTTGCCTTTTTCTGTTTTTTTTTTTTAATTTGTTTCGAAGCCGTTTTCACAACAGACGACTATTTAATCTGCCATGTTTTTTCATATTTTTTCTCTTACAGTTTCTGAACAAGAGAAAGACAAGAACCGATATCATTTTCATTACGTTCATATGCTCTGTACTTAATTTCTAATCGCTAGCCAAATATTAAAACCGCTCTTCTGGAACGTTTCACAAACTGACTTATTGGTTATTGACTTGGTTATTGGCCAGAATTCACGAAACATAGATCGCAGTAGTTTATACTTCTTCTTCTTGTGGCGCTACAGTCCGGGGTGGACCTGGGCCTCAACCAACATGCCTCTCCAGCCAGCGCGATCTTTCGCCAGCTGCCGCCAGTTGCGCACTCCAAGTTGGTTGAGGTCCTTCTCCACTTGTGTGCGCCACCTTATCCTGGGCCGTCCTCTGTTGCGTTGTCCCAATGGCTCAGATTCGAAGACTTTTCGGGCCGGAGCAGTGGTGTCCATACGCTCTACATGGCCTAGCCATCTTAAGCGTTGTATCCGTAGACGCTTGACTAGGCTCATGCCGCTGTACAGCCCATAGAGTTCGTGGTTGAATCTTCTCCTCCAGATGCCATCAACGCAAACAGGACCAAAAATCGCGCGCAGAACTTTTCTCTCGAAGAGACCAAGGGCATCCTCATCCGCTTTAAGTAGTGTCCAAGTTTCTGCGCCATAAAGTAGGACTGGGATGATTAAGGTGTTATATAAAGCAAGCTTAGTCTTTCGAGAGAGGGCTTTATTACTCAATTGCCTCTTGAGCCCAAAGAAACAGCGATTGGCAAGAGTGATTCTGCGTTTGATTTCGGTACTGGTGTTATTGTCCCTGTTTACTGCGGAGCCGAGGTAGACGAAGTCCTTGACTACCTCGAAGTTTCTGCTGCCTAGTGTGACGCTCTGTCCGAGACGCCGATGTTGTGTGTCCTTCCTTGATGACAGCATGTACTTCGTTTTGCCCTCATTTACCACCAGACCCATTTTAGCCGCTTCTACTTCAATGCCAGCAAACGCATCATTGACGGCTCGCTGTGTTCGACCAATCACGTCAATGTCGTCGGCGTAAGCTAGCAATTGAGCTGACTTTTGGAAGATCGTACCTCTGGTGTTGACCTGTGAGTTACGCACGATCTTCTCAAGGATGATGTTAAAGAAGTCACATGACAGTGCGTCGCCTTGTCTAAAACCTTTTTTGACATTGAAGGTCTCGGTGAGTTCGTTCCCGACCTTGACGGAGCAGCGAGAGTTCTCCATCGTCATCCTACACAATCTGACGAGTTTGGTAGGAATGTCAAAACTAGACATGGCATTGTATAGCTCGTCTCTATGCACACTGTCATATGCGGCCTTGAAATCGACGAATAGGTGGTGAGTGTCGATTTGCATTTCTTGGGTCTTTTCCAGGATCTGCCGTAGTGTGAAGATTTGGTCGATGGTGGACTTCCCTGGCCTGAAACCACACTGATAAGGACCAATCAGGTTGTTGACAAACGGTTTCAGGCGTTCACACAATACGGCAGAGAGGATCATGTATGCGATGTTAAGGAGACTTATCCCTCGATAGTTGGCGCAGTCGAAGGGGTCTCCTTTCTTGTGGACCGGACAGACGACACTGAGATTCCACTCATCGGGCATGCTTTCCTCCGACCATATCTTACAGATGAGCTGGTGCATGCGCCCAACCAGGTCATCCCCAGCCGCTTTGAACAGTTCTGCGGACAGTCCATCCGCTCCAGCAGCTTTATTTGACTTCAGTCTCGATATTGCTATCTTGACCTCGTCTAAGTCGGGGGCACGGAATTCTTGTCTATCATCGTCCAAATTAAGTGGAACATTCTGCCTAACAGCGGGATTTGGGTGATCATCGCCGTTTAAGAGTCTGCAGAAATGATCTTTCCAGATTCTCAGAATCGATTGCGACTCTACTACTAGGTTTCCGTTTTGGTCCCGGCAGGCTTCGGTCCGAACCCTGTATCCACCGGATAGCTGTTTCACCTTTCGGTAAAACTTTCGGACTTCATTCCTGCCATAACATCTCTCCATCTCTTCGACCGCGCGCTTCTCATGCTCTCTCTTTTTCCTTCTGAGAAGCCGGTTCTCTTCCCTTCTTTTCTGTTCGTAGAGCTCACGAACAGCTCTCGTTGTCCGATGCAGCGTTGCCTGGTAGGCCTCCTGTTTGGCTGCATGTGCCTGCCTGCACTCGTCGTCAAACCATGGGTTCCTCCTAGGTGGTGGCGTGAAACCCAGCACATCAGTGGCAGCTTCTTTGATGGCTTTTTGACAACGTTTCCATTCTTCTTCTATTGTTAGTGCAGGCAGCGTCGAACTTTGGGAGAGTTTAAGGGAGACTCGGTCGGCAAAGATCCCAGCGACCTGTTGCGATTGTAGCTTTCCGACGTCAAACCGTTTCGGCCTATCTCGACTCCGTTGTTCTCTCGATATCCGGGTTCTTACCTTGGCTACAACAAGGTGATGATCCGAGTCGATGTTAGCGCCTCGGAATGTTCGGACATCGAGAATGTTGGAGGAGTGTCTGACGTCGATCGCAACGTGATCAATCTGGTTGACGGTTGATTGATCAGGGGATCGCCAGGTTCCTTTATGGATGTTGCGATGTGGGAACCGCGTACTGCTCATAGAGAGGTTCCGCCCCGCGGCGAAGTCCAGCAGCCTGAGTCCGTTTCCGGAAGTCGTGTCGTGCAGGCTGTGTTTCCCGATGACGCCAGCAAAGATGTCCTCTTTCCCCAGCTGAGCATTGAAATCTCCTAGAACGATCTTGGTGTCATAGCTGGGGCATCGATCGTATGTTCTTTCTAGGAGATCATAGAACTCATCCTTGCTGTTGTCATCCTTTTCTTCTGTCGGGGCGTGAGCGCATATCAGGCTGATGTTCCCGAATTTAGCCTTAATGCGGATTGTCATGAGGCGTTCGCTTACAGGATCGTAGCTTATGACTTTTTGCCTAAGTCTGCCTCGAACAACGAATCCGCATCCGAATAGGCGCTGCCTTCTCTCCCTGTAGCAGTCGCTGTAGTATATGTCGCAGTTCTTCATCTTCTTTCTGCCCGGCCCATCCCATCGCACTTCCTGGATGGCGGTGATATCTGCTTTGTAGCAGTCAAGGGCCTCCGCAAGTTGTTCGGCTGCACGTGGTCTGTTAAGGGACCTCACATTCCACGTGCAGAACCGAAAATCGTTGTCCTTTGTTCGTTTTCCGGGGTCGTCAACGTTGGATCCGTCCATATCCGAGGCAAGTTGTTGTCTCTGAACTGGGTTTGTTTTTGTGTGGTGAGGGAGTTAGCCTCACGCACAACCTACAGACTGGTAGGCCAGTCGCTGCATACATTGGTTCACCACACAACGGATGCTGTGATGGCTATCCAGGGGGCGCCACTTGGAGGCTGTATGTCAACTTGACCTATGCACGGACGAGGATAGTCTTGGCAGCTCGCCATGTTGAGCGCGATCAAGGACATTGCCTCGTGTGCATAGGCCCATGCCCCCCAGTAGTAGTTTATACATTTACTCTTATTTAGCCCTTAATTTTGTTTATCAGTACATTTGCTAGAAAACTTAAGTACATGTATACAATTTAATCATTCATGTCCACAGAGTTTTCAAAAGGGCCACGTGCTATGCCTACGCAGACTATGAGGCAAACGTTATAAGCCATAAAAATGCTCTAGAAGCAGGCAGAATCCCACACAGGGAATTTCGTTTCAATGTTCCACAATGATTGAAGTTAGGTCCATACTATGGCTATTCTGTATAAGAGATTTAATGGAGTCCCCTAAGGACTTAAATTAGGTCAACATGTATTCACAGGATACCTGAATGATCTCCTTAAAGTTTTGAAAATAGTGACGGACCTTGCCTACAAGGACGATAAGGTGATAAGGCGTTGTTAGCTGATGCTGAAGAAATTGACAGAATTCTAAAATCTCAATTGAATATCATTTCAGTGCGGCAACAAGATCACGGACTTTTGGTTAATGCAAGCCAAGCAAAAGTGATTCCCTCTCATATTGAAAAGCGAATCCTTCCTCTTCCTTTAACGCTACAATGGATAAATGGAATCTCATCTTAGACATGGCATGCTGTAAGGCTCCAAATATAAAACCCCCAAACGAGTTCATGTCAGATTGTGTAGGATGACGATGGAGAACTCTCGCTGCTCCGTCAAGGCCGGGAACGAACTCACCGAGACCTTCAATGGCGTTGGAAATGGAGCTAAGTTTTTTTTAAAGGTTTTCTTAGCATAAGTTAAATTTAAGTTAAATATAAGTTTTTAAAAAAAAGCACACAGGCCGAAAGGCAGTTAAGCAACTCTTGTTTTGATTAGGTTAACTTAGAGCACCCGCACGGGGTCAGTAAGTTAGAGGTAAGAAATTAAATTATTAAGCTAGTTTTAAGAAAATTTGTCTAGCAAATAAGAATTTCACTGAATTAAATAAAATCCCTGAATTTAATAAAATCAAAAAAGGTTTTAGACAAGGCGACGCACTGTCATGTAACTTCTTGAACATCATCCTTGAGAAGATCGTGCGTAACTCACAAGTCAACACCAGAGGCACGATCTTCCAAACGTCAGTTCAATAGCTAGCTTACACCGACGACATTGATGTGATTGGACGAACACAGCGAGCCGTCAGTGAGGCGTTTGCTGGCATTGAAGCAGAAGCGGCTAAAATTTGTCTGGTGGTTAAGGAGGGCAAAACGAAGTGCATGCTATCATCAACGAAGGACACACAACATCGGTGTCTCGGACAGAGCGTCACACTAGGCAGCAGAAACTTCGCGGTAGTCAAGGACTTCGTCTACCTCGGCTCCGCGATATATAGGGACAACAACACCAGTACCGAAATCAAACGCAGAATCACTCTTGTCTGTTACTTTGGGCTCAAGAGGCAATTGAGTAATAAAGCCCTCTCTCGAAGGACTAAGCTTGCTTTATATAACATCTTGATCATCCCAGTCCTACTTTATGGCGCGGAAACCTGGACTAGGCCATCCACTGCTCCGGCCCGAAAAAGTCTTCGAATCTGAGCCATTGGGACAACGCAACAGAGGACGGCCCAGGATAAGGTGGCGCACACAAGTGGAGAAGGACTTCAACCAACTTGGAGTGCGCAACTGGCGGCAGCTGGCGGAAGACCGTGCTGGCTGGAGAGGCATGTTGGTTGAGGCCCAGGTCCACCCCGGACTGTAGCGCCACAAGAAGAAGAAACGAGTTCATGTAAAGGTTTAATTTTGAACATCCTTCATTTGATATAGAAGCTGCAGCTCTTTCAATAAGACTGTATGAGTTAAGTATACTAGCGTAGCCAGTGCGTTGGCTGCACCCTACCGAGAGTGCTTCACTCTAAGCGCAGATTTTGTCTCAAATTCCTTGCCACAGATGTTTACAAGAGTGCTGCGGTTGACGATTTGCGCATTGCGTTTGTTATTGATAAACATCTTTGCATAGCTGGCTCTATCCTGTGTCGGCAATATCATCAGTAGGGGTCTTATCACGGTAGTGTATCTTGGGGTTGATTCCCCAGTTCATACTTAAAGCCCTTTTGCACGCGTCCAGTGCTGTGACTGCCTCCTTTATTCTCTTTCTTAGATTCTTTTTTGTTGTTGAGTTTCTTTTACATAATTTGGAGCAAATTGCACCGAAAACTGAACTTTAGTCAAAGGAGACGAGTGCATACATCCAGAGAAGTTGGTTCCCCATTGATCACACACGTGGAGTCTAAGCGTTTGCGGTTGACGCATGAATTGCCCCACCGGGAGATAAGGAAGATGTTGTCACTCTTGTCGAGTCTTCCGACGGAATTGTTTACCAGTGTATTCTAAGAATGAACGTGTTATCTTGTTTTTGTTTCCAAGTACTATGCAGTGGGAAACTAACTAACCACGAGTGCAACAGAAATTCGTATTCAAGCTTTAATCCCCAAATGATATCACTGGCAAAATGCATAAATTACGCCTCCGTTTCAAGGAAAATTTGATTTGAAAGATGATCAAGCACTACGAGTTTTCATTCGACATCATAAGGACACAGAAAGTATGGAAATTCCTCAAAATATTCTAAATCGGAAATTGCATGCACTCACCACGCATAAACTTACGATATTTTCACTCCAAACACACTGGGCAAAGAGTGACTTTGCCGCATTGACAGCGTTCTTGGGTGAACTGCCTTATCATTGTTTTTAATTGTTTGAGCAGAAAAACATGTCGTAGGTCCTTCCAAAATTACACGTTTGGGGAATCGCAGATTAGAGGTCGCGTCGGAGATAACCCTGCCGCAAGACAAGAAATCAGTTCACTTAGCACCCGAGTGTTGTTAACCGACATTGAACGATTTTCGAGGGACTTCTGGCGTTGGTTGCTTTTTTGCAAAGCAAGTGCATGAGGTTAGAAACGAAGTTTTAGCTAGAGGAAGTGAACAGAATATCGATGAAGGTTATGCGAGATCAAGTAAGTGTCACCGCAGAGATTTCTTCCCAGTGCGTAACATTGAACTCTTGTGTCGGACGTCAATTGGTGATTACCATATGAGTGGCGTAGCCGATCTAAGAGGTGACTAGACATCTGAACGAGCGTCAAACTGAAGATAAGTGAATGTTTAAACAAAATAATTAGTGACGATCAACGAAAAATAAGCAAATTAACGTCAGAAGCCTGGGAGTGTCCAAAGAGCAGCCGTGACTCCATTCCAAACAAAACTTGGCGATTGAGAATAACACACGAACACAAAAGGTTTCGTTTTCCTATTTTGAAGGTCTTTTGAAAAGCAACAGTTTGAATGACGCAACGTTTATAAGGGATACGATAGGGCTAAGGATTAAGCAGTTCAGATATATTAGTGTGGAAAAGGGCACTGGTGATGGGACAAGATCTTGGAAAAGAAAGGAAGATTTTAGAAAATGCAGCACTATTCAATAAAGGTCTGTTGTGTTGTTATCAGCGCGAAACCGACCATCTATGTATTGTACAAATCAACCTTGGGGTCAGAGATTAGAATATACCCGAGGTAGGTATGACTGTTATAAGAGGCGACTTAAATTTACTCTTCATTACATCCTCCGACACGTAAATCTACTGCGCTCCTTTGACTCCTACGCTTAGGTTAAACTTCTGTTTATGTTGTTCAACGATAAAATCTTCTCATGGACCCAGGGGTCGAACCCTTTCTTCCAGTACGCTCAGCAGTCTTTTTGTAGACCCCTTGTAATTACCACAAACGTTTATGAATTTAGTAGATTTCAAGGTGGTTTAAAGTGGTTTCAACAGACCTCCTCGGAAGGGCACCAACAAAGAATTCTGCTACTACAACTGCACTACCTTTGCGAGTCGCTGGTTGTAGTATTTAAAGTCCGCTGTATAATTTCGTGATAACGTGCTCCAAGCTTGTTTGCGCATTGGGTTCATGTGAGACTATATCAAAGGTACTTAAGGCGACACGCAAGTTGTGATTGAAAGTTCACTTTACTCCAAAAAGAAGTACAGACAATGGACGGATGATATGCGTCACAATGTGGCAGACAGTATCCTGTTCCCTTGTAGTAGTTGGAAGGCATTTCCCTCAAGCATGCCAATGCGTTCAACTCTTTGCGTGCGGTTTTACCGAAGCTACAGCATGAAGCTGCGTAAGCTGGGTTGAAAGCCACTTCGCCAGAATAAGAGTAGACAGCGGATGGGCAGGATGGGTGGGATCACTTGAAGGCGACATTCTGTTCAATCTTAGTAGTCGGACGGTCTCTTATCAAGCTGTTAAGCCATGGTTGAATGGTTTTCCTTCAAGGAGCGAGCTATTAGCTAAAAGTACTTGTAAGGCATCTCATCAACCTTGACAAGCCGGAATTGAAGGACGTTGTTGTTAGGAGCAATTTATTCACTCTCGTGGTTGAAGTGGCGTAATGGATACGTTCGTTGACTTACACGCCAAAGTCCCAGGTTCGATTCCCGGACGAAAACTCGAGTTCCAGAGCATTAATTGCTTAGTAAAAGCTTCTCAGGTCGCAGAGATTTCCCAACATCTTGACGCATTGTAGCTCAATAATGGTAATTCCAAACAACAAAAGATCTGTCCTTAGATATCGCACTTCACTACTATTTTATAAAATTAAATATGTTCTTCATACTCGATTGGTGCTATTAGGCAGTTGCTTCATTGATTTCGAAGATATGGGGAATGTTACATGCGACATCACGGTTTGTCACACTGAAACTATAAAGATTTCTTTGTATGGAAACGAAACCTTAAAAAATCACTTTGTTCCACAAACAGAAGCTCTTCAAGCGTCGATTCATTGTGGATGCGGGTACCCAAAACCAATTGCGAACATTCAACCAGAGTTTATCTCAAATGGTTTGTTTTTCACACTTCCGCGCTGAGATCAAAGACGGCATTCTAACTTGAGCTCTTTGTTTGCAAATATTTGCGGTGGAACTGCCAGCAAGTGCGTCGAGAGTTCTTAGGAGATAATGCTGCATTTGAAGACGTTAAACAGTCTCATTTTGATTCTTATTACATCATGATCGTGGCATATTAAAACGATTTTGTCACACAAAAGATCAATACTGCTTTATGGTAGAGACAGGATTCATTTGTCTCATTCCGCACTGACCAGTTGGGAGAAGGATCTGTGGGATTAGAAAAACCTCTTGGTGTCCGAAGCACTAGCTATGTTTCTTCCTCTGACCCAGATTAAACAAAACCTCTTGCATGTTTCAGGAATCGGAAGGAAGGAAATCAAAAATCGAAAGCCCACGGAATCCAGTCTCATGCCAGCGCAAAGTCATTGACATTTAATCGAGTGCTGCTGTTGGGCTATTTTTAAAACAGATGTAATTTCCATTATGGGAGTGGAACTCACCTGCAACAAGAAGCGTCCACGCATCAAGAGGGGATTTCCCACTCCGCATGCATGCCGTCGTTCCAAGTCACGCGATGTTGTAAAATTACACGACGACCAAGGATGGTCGATGTGGGATGGCTGGGCTGAGACTAAATTGTGGCAGACGACGACGTAAAAAATACCGGCTTAAACTGGTTGCGTACCTTAGCGGCGCGCCTCACGCACACGTCCTCTCACCGCATCATTGAAATGCCCCCTGGAGGAGCTCCTCCAGATTTATTATTGGCACACTGGAATGCGGACTGAGTAAGTACATATTCTTCTCTCTGGGTGACCATTTAAGGCATGGACAGGATCACTGGCTATTCTTGATTCGATAAGAATCGCTGCGCTAATGCTTGACTGCCGATGAAAGTGAAATAAATGCGGTTGCACGTGTTCTCCCGGCAATTTGGCGCTTGACACTTAATCTGCGCCCTCTGGGTGAATTGCTGTGGCTTCTGCAGTGGGAAGGATGGAGAAGCGAAGGGACCTTCGTCGTCGGTGAATTGGTGACGAGAAAGCCATTAGAAATCTTGACAAATGACCAGCAGATGGCGCAGTCCATGCGCCTTGTCTGGACAAGTTGGAAAAAACCTTTCTCTTTGCACACTGAACACGACAATGAGTGGTAGGCATCGTGTCTGGGGTGGCCTTTCGCTTGACACACTAACAACTAATCAGCGGGCTGGACAGGAAACTACATTAATCATTGCTGAGATCAAGTTTACTACGTTTACGGAGGTGAAATCGATCATAGGTGTGAGGAATGAAACGCTCATCGCCAGTTATCGCACTCCCACATCAGACACGTGCGGAGGTTCCTACATCAAGGCCACAGGTTTATTTGCATCTCAATATCTTATTAAACTCGTCTAATGGCAGTTACATTGTTTATTCAGTGATATCATGTGCAAGTCTATTCCACAAACAATTTTATTGTGTTCTCCCATAGCAACATCCATCCGTTATTTATGACTGACGCGCAGTCACATTTCGCCGCCGCTGTTTAACAAAGCGAGAAAATTTTGCAATGTACAAACACAGTCTGCCGCCCAAATGAGTGTACAGTCTGTCGCATAAGGTAACATCAATCACATCATCAATTGCATTCATATTTCAGGTAAAATATGACCGTCCTGCGGGACAATCGCTCACTTGAGGTACAGTTGCTTCTGTTCGCATTTGTCGGCCTGTGCGGAGGTTTCCAACATCTGCCGAAAAGGTAAATCCTTTTATCTTCGGAATCACCGAATTCGAAGGTCCTATATCCCGACGGATAACCTCTCTCGCACCTTCGAATGCCCTATGGGCTTATTTGAGTGAGATTGCACTGAGTGAGTGAGTCAATAATGCGATGAACTTTACGATTCCGCCTAGACGAGACTTGACTAAATATTTACTCGCATCTATTTCACTATGATTTATATGATGCAATGAAATTTACATTTCCCTTGAACTTGCTGGGAAGTGTACGAAGCGTAACGATAAATGAAATTGTTGCAGTCGAATGAAATGCGATAAGATTGCACAATAAAGTGGCACTTGGAAACCCAGTGAGTGTCTGTATTTTGTTGGATTTTTTGCCATTTCCTTTGGTAGACAAATGCATATGCATGCAGGTCAATTTTTGATTGGGAATTTCTTTTTCCTTCAGGGATCACAGTTTTTTACATCCACACTGGCGACTTGGACACACATTTTTGCAATGAAATGAATGCGCCAATAGTTTGCTCGTTTGGGCGGGAAAACTCTGACATCTGAGATGAAGATTTGTTCTTCTATAACTGTCATTTAAATTAATTTGTTATGCTTGTTTGACTTCAGCTCATTGATCAATGTATGCTCTCATATTTTCAAGTTGACAAACAGCTTCAAGTGAATGATAAACGATGCCTGGGTAATAATTGAAAACTTCCGTTTTATGGTCAGAATTGGATATCAGATGAAAGTTCAACTAAAGTAATTTAAAGTTAAACATGTTACGGATACTTATATAACGCAGCTAACTTCAAGTGAGTTTCAAATGTCATTCTTCAAAATGAAAGCAAGAAAACATTACATGTACTGAAGCACGAAATGCACAAAATACTTTTCTGGGTTTCGGAAGCTCGGATTTTTTGCAGAATCGGTCTGAATTTCGGTTATTTCGGTATTGCAGTCAGAAATTAATTTCCAAACCATGAGTGTTGGTCACATTAAATTTTAAGACTTTCACGACATTCATAAAAATGCTCTAGACGCGCACTTTTCGAAAATTAGTCACTTTCTGGTATCAAAATCCACCTAAATTGAAATCAAATGTATCTTGTTGTAAATGCGGTTTAGCGCTAAAGGAAGCTATGTATATGGTTCTGCCACACTCTGTTCACCTAGTGGTGAAAATTGCATTTTTTCAAGGTGCAAGTCTTTAGATTAAGACAAAGTCCGAAAGCATATCCCAAAACTTAGGTTTCATCCAAATGGTGCACATCGAAAGTATCAAACCACATTCATTCAACCAGGTAAAATGATAAAAGCAGTTAAATATCGCAAGAAAATCGATAAAATGTATACAAAACTGGCTGGAAAGCATAATCCGACCCTGTTTCATGGCAGATCCCACACTTCACACAAAAAAGTGTAAAAGCAGTTGAATGCGAAGTTTGTTTTCATCCACCGTTTTCTCCCGATTTTCTTTCAAATGGATGTTCACGTTTTCAGAAGCCTGACATAATTTTGTATTCCGAAACTGAGTAAGGGTCGAAGAAGCCTTGAAATCTTTTTTTGCGCCAAACCTATGCATAAGATTAGAAAAAATTGGAAAATGTATTTACTTTTAATTTTTTACAAAAAGATCGTACATTTCATGTGGTACAATCAATTCTTAATCTCTGTATGAAATCATATAGAGTTTTGCAGAGACTACAACAAAATAAAGGCAGACGGTGTAGGTTCCCAACTATTTGGAGGATGCATGAAAACGTCCCAACCAAGTTTCGTCAATTTCTTCCATCGAATATGTGTGTGTTTTGGTCGCTCCTTCTTGATTGCTATTTTCAAACGGCTGAATTGTGTGCAACAGAGGATTGAATTGATTATTTCGCAACGTTCTAGTAGGTCATAAAAGACAATTCTCTTCGAATTTCAACAAACACAGCACATAAGTTTGCTTGTCTTTAGTTCATGTTTTGGAGTTGTGTGCTGTCGGCCAATTTTAAAAATGATCTATAGACTTAGACATTCTCGTATTGAATCCAATGAATCGCTTCAAAACTGATTCCACTGGTTATCCGGTCAATAAAATTTCTTAGCGTTAATTTCAGTGGCACTCACCTGTCATACCGTTGTTGTCACACTGCTATCTTTTAACAGCTTGCGTGCCTCTTCTGCGCCATCCGTTGAAAGCATTCATCCACAAGTCAAACGTTGCGAAGTGAATCTTTGTCATCGAATTGTTTTGGAAGGGAATTGCTCTACATCTTAAGCATTGTATTTGAAGACGCTTGATTAGGCGCATGCCGCCGTACAGCCTATAATGTTCGTCGTGGAATGTTCTATTGCAGGCGCCATCAACGCAAACAGGACCAAAAATCGCACGCAGAACTTTTCTTTCAAAAAGACTAGAGGTTTCCTCATCCACTTTTAGTAGCGTTCAGGTTTCTGGGCCGTAAAGGAGGACTGGGATGATCAAACTGCTGTACAAAGCTAGTTTAGTCCTCCGAGAGAGCGCTCTATTACTCAATTGCCACTTGAGCCCAAAGATTGGCAAGATTGATTCAGCGTTTGATTTCGTAATGATACGCCGCGTCTAAAACCTTTTTTGAACGTCTCGATGAATTCGTTTCCGACCTTGATGGAGCAGCGAGAATTCTCCACTGTCATGCTACACAATCTGACAAGTTTGGTAGGAGTGTCAACACTAGATATGGCACTGTATGTCTCGTCTCTTTAAAATGAACTAATGTTAGCGTTTCGATCTCCAATTCTTGGGTCTTCTCCAGGATCTGTCGTAGTGTGAAGATTTGGTCGATGGTGAACTTCCCAAATTTTTAAATCTGCCCGAAACCACACTGATGTCTATACCTTAACAACAATTTTCCATTTTTTTATGCCACCTGACCTGACCTGCCATGACCCATATCTCCTTAGTTTAAGTTCTACTTAAGCAAGTCGTGGGCTTAAGTTTAAACTTAACTTGTAAGGTGCAACTAAATCGCTAATTTCGATAAAAGCAAAAGCCCCATAAATGAATCCGTATCTTTAGTATAACAGGTTAAAACTATATCCACTTTTCTCAAAAAAATATACGGTATACATAATGAAGTTCTTATTTTTTTAAACTCTTGAGAATTCCAATAAAATGCACATAATGTCTTCTTTGGTAAAAACAAATCAGATGACCAGTTGAATATCTGAATCATTGACAGACTCAGAAATCTGAATTATTTCTATGTAAGCTTTCATTTGAAAAAATCGTTGGTGACAAGACCGCGATTTGATCTTGTCTCTTGCTGGAAATTCTGTACATGTCAGAGATGTGGTCATAGATAAGCATTAATTGGCTGTACGCGCATTTAACCCATCTGCTCATGGTAAGGTACTACCAACGACATTGTTATCCTATTCTTTAAGCTTAACATTAACACCTCACGCTGACAAATCTTTTAAGTTTGATAGCAATTATGATGAAATCATTGCTGAACAAAAAAGAACACAAGAACCGAAGGAATTTCTTGTGATGGAACTGGTGATACATTCCAATTAACTCCTGAAACTGAGAGGTCTATCTAAGCCATCTTCAACTGCCTTTCACCTCAGTTGGTAAAGGTTTCCTCGCGTTGTTTGCAAAATGGTGAATCATTTGAAAGTTAACACACAAACATAACCTGTTGGAAGTAAGCGATGATAAGAAACAAAAAAAAAAAAAACAGCAATTATCGACTGACATACAGGCGCGGATGCGATGATGTCTATTTAGGCAACTAACACGTTTCATACGCACCCACGTATCTATCGCTTCATTTGACGGATGACTACACATGTCCATTAACCCATGAACAGTCGCCCGATAAAGCCACTTACATTTGTTTACCTGTTATTGGCCTTTAGATACACGACACATTTCTATGTACTTTTCCTATGAGCCCAAAGTGAGCAAAAAAAACTCCACTTTGATACATAAACCATATCACATGATATCGGCGAAGTGAAACTGAATAATCCCAACGTGCACTGATAGCGTGTGTGGCCGGGAATATCAATTCGTCTCAGACATTCCAGTGACTAATCCAGTCTCAACTCTTCAGTCCGTCACTCAATCACCCTATTGTCGTCGTCGCAGTCGTCTTGGATTTTAAAGTCAATCGACATTTTCCTAATTATATCCGAGGAGTGAAACGAAATACGGTACGATGCAATCGCTCACGTGATTTCCCCGCTCTTTTTTTTTGATCTACGGACTAAATCGCTGATAGAACGTGTCACTATAGATAGCCCTTCCCTGGACAGCGCAAGAGATTCATTCAAATGCTACGTATGCGACTCAATACAAGCACTCAAGATCTCACTCAATAATCGGTTCATTCCGGAAACAATTCACTCAACGAAACGCCAGGCAGATCGGCGATACAAATAAATGCAAAAAAATAACATGAGAGTATCTAAGAAAGCAATTCATTCGATGCAGCCAGACACACAGATATAAAATAAAAATCCCCCCAAAGAACAAAAAAAAATAAAATTCAAATATTCATCTTGATAGGAAAGAAATTAAACGGGAGACAACAGAGAAGTGTCGTGATAGTGGTGTGCGGTGTGCGAACGTTTGTCGCAAGCGATTTCATGGGAGAGAAAAAGGCCCGGCAACGGTCGTCGAATTTTCAGTTGAATACGTGCTTCTGCGGTGGCAACATCTCCTCTCTTCAACTGGTGAAGTTGCTCTGAAAACAAGTGACAAGAGTTTGTGTTGAATTTTTTTGTTTCGTTTTATTTTTTTCTGAAAGACTGTGATTTAATTGTATTTTTGGAAGAATAAGAAAAGTGTTTGAAATTCTAAGTGTGAGAGTTGCAAGTGACATATGTATGATTTTGTTGCCAAGAAATTTGTATAGACGTGCACCCCCTGACGTTCTTAAATAGAAAAGTTCAATTGGCGCCGAGTTTGTGCACGCATACGTCCCCTCTGCGTGTGGAGAGTGCATTCGAAATCATAAAATTCAAATTAATTGCTGCTGGTGGTAATCAACGTCAAAAGGGGGTAACTAACCACGCAACATTGTGTCTAAACATTCTGCACAGAGGCTTAGAAGCAGATAAAAGAAAACCATTTTCCACCGATCTGTGAATTAAAAAGGTACGCATATAAAATATGTCTCTAGAATTGGTATTCTGTGGAAACCGAAAAGACTATTTAACTAATTAAATGTGTGGCTGATTGGGGCGAACGGGGCTTGCGAGTGGAGGAGCGGTCACTCGGTTTTTACATGTTCCCCTCGTTCTTGGTCGTGTCTCGGATATTGTGGTTTAGTGAGTTTGGGTGCCAGTGTCGGTTCTATTTTTATGTCCTCATATATGTGTCTCTCCCTCACCCCGCGACTGCTATATGATAGTTTATTTTATTTTATTTATTTATTGTTTGCTTTTGAGGGGCGAGGAGTGCTCTATTAGTTCTGCGGCGATGTGCTTCAAGTGGAAGTCTGGTGGGTTCGTAATCGGGGTGCATAACAACAGCGGCGATTGACCCAAGACCGCCACGACCACGTGTTGTATCGAACTATAGTGTTACACTCTCCTTCTGTCTTTCGGTCTTTTTTTCATTACATTTCGATGTTTGTTTTGTTGTTACGTCCGTCGGGTCTTTAGGTATTTTTCATTGATAAATGTCTATGGTTCGGCATTGGTCAGCGTCATGGTGAAGTGGTGAACAAATCTTCCTTGATTCAATGAAGAGGTGTTAAGTGAATTGAATGGTGTGAAAGTGATTCCTGGAAAAGATCTTCAGTGTCGGGTCTTTCCTCCTTCGCTTGATGAAGGTTCGATGTGTAAATTTATGGTTTGTCTTTTGTGTTAAGGGCATTTGTGCAATCGTAAGTGGTGTTTCGTGACAAGTGGAATTTATTGTCTACTTCGTGAGAAGAACCCATCTGCAGCATCGGCATGCTCAAGAGATGTTTACTTCGAATATAAATACAGAATTTTTTGACCTTGAATGTTTGATCAGAATGCAATGTTCTATTTTTGTCTGAATTTTAAATTGTCAGACTCCCTTAAGTGCTGAGGGAATATTTTAATGTTAAAAGCAAATTAATAAAATTTCAATTAACGCTCAAGAGAGTGGCTGATAAGATGAAGTTATCTCAAGCCGCTGCTCGAAAAGCGCGTGATCTTCAAATTATCTTTGAACTTCTGACACTTGCAGTGTGAGTGTGAGAGTAAGTTCCAATTTCGTGGTGGTCTCGATGACTTACTTACTGTAATGGAAAATTTAACCATCTCGTTGTTATCTCATTGGCTGCAGTCGTTAAGTAGTGGGGTGAAGAAATTTTCCCAGACCATGCTTTTCAATATAGGAATTTATTGACAATTTCTTTAAAGTTGTCCAAATGCTGTTAACTATAGAATTTAGTTGGTATTACCGTTGTTGTCTCGCGAGCAATGTTTTTTTTTAGAAACGATACTTGAAATCAAAAATTCAGAAAACTCAAATTTGAGACTCTTTTGGGACCATCCGATCTATTCGTTAATGGTATATATTTTTGGACTGTGTTGGGCCAGCCAAGCGCGTTTTCTTGCTCTAAGCCATCACATACGACGATCACATAGTTGACGGGAGACCGTCTCTGAACCTCTGTAGCACTTGTGTTTCTCACGGAGTCGTTCACGTTCGATTCAACAATTTTGGAGCACTGTATTTGAATGATAATTACAAAGTCACCAAATGCGACTCGACCTCTTAATATTCGTTTCCGTATATCTGAGCTCCTGAGCATCCATTCTCAACGATAATGCTACCGATCTGAAGATTTTGAGAAACGTTAAGTTTGATGGACTTAATTTTTGTTTTTACAACGTTGATTTTTAGGCCCACTTGCGGTTACCTGCCATCATTTGGGAGATTACATGGGAAGTAGGCAGATGTCAGTCGCACGTCCAGATCTTTAAGGCTGTCACCCAGGTCCCAGGACATTCCTCTGTTTTTCGAAGAAGCTTGTCGCATTATTTGATCCAAATACAAATTGAATAAGAGCGGTGATAGGACGCAGCCCTCCCTGATTCTATATTCATAACCGGCACTTAGAATCTTCATACAATTCTTTTATGAGGCTTACACATATATTTGTTCAAAAATGCTTTTATTTCATCTTAAAATACACAAGACAACTTACGACCTTGATTTTTTTTCATCGTGGACATGTGGTCTAAATGCTTGAAATACTTTTCTAAGGGCACGATAAAATGTTATAAGTCTATTTAATTTTTTTTTGAACTTCTAAGATGATCGTGAAAGATTTGCGATTAAGTTGAATATCAAAGCGTCCTTCTAATAATTTCTTCAAGGGCCCATTTCCTTTCATATTTTCTTATTCCTAAAATTTTATTTCTTGTAATTTAATGTCTATTTATAAAAAAAAAAACAGAAAACTATTTTTATTAGAAACCATTTATTCATCCCTCACGTCAAAACGTGATTCTATAAATAGTACGTTTTATTTTATTTAGACGCCGTCATCGGCCACAAATTCATTCATAAATACGTTCTCACATTGTAAACTGGAGGCAGTTCATCATAAACTTTTATTGCACTCTATACATCGATTAGGTTGGTTGTAATTACCGCTTGAAGCTATATTTATTTCGAACGTTAAATGTTCAATTAGTGGCTTATCAGGTCTTTAAACGTTGCTGATTGTAGAGCTGCCATATGATTTTATTGCATCCTTCAACTTGGCAAACACTTCTAGCCCCACATTCAATTATGTATGCTCATCATTTTGTGACACATTTAGTGATCTTTTAAATTCATTGAATGGCGTTTTTATGATTTATATACTTTTTCGGCTTATTATTAACGATTATTTTTTTTTTCAAAATTATGGTGATTAGGTATAATTGCCAAGCGTAGATTTTTACACTAGTTTTTTTTAGGAGAAGCAACATAAAACTATTCATACTTCCGAGTGCTCTTAAATGCAGACAGAAACACAGAAAACTGGTAACCGTGACCAGTTGGTTTCATTTTGGGCTTACATTTGCATCTAATTAGGGGCTCTACGATCATTATGACAAAGTTGTGTCTGATGTCAGCAGATTGGCATAATCATCAGGTCATTTCAGATTTTGGGTGATTTCATAGAAATTTTGATTTGAAAAAAAAAAAAGAAAAAAAATACCAGCCTTAGCCATCAATTAATCAACATATGAGACTCCACAAACTCGTTGGCTTCGGCTAACTTTTGATGTGTACATTGATAAATACTTTTCTTTAAGGTATTTGATGGGATCTTAACCAACGTATTGGGGTAGATTTTCATAGCTCGCGTGTTGGGAACCTTTCTTGGAAACAGTTTTAAAGCTTTTTAGGCCGAAATATCCGGAACAACGACTTTTCTTTGCGAAGTTTTCAAATTTTTTCGCACATCTGTATATCCACTCTAACGGTAGTTCAAATAAAAAAGCAGAAAAGGAAACTTTAAATTCTTTTCAAAATATCTATCGTGATATGGGGTAGGCTGATGATATATGGTGGTAGGATGAAATTGAGTTTCATGACCCTCTTCATAAAATGCATCTAATTCCAAACCATCATGTTGTGCATAAAAGTGTGTGACAGAAAAAAGCAGACATACCGAAATTGTAATAGAATCGTTAGTGAAAACGAAACCTTAAAAACAAGTTTAAACTTCTTGTGGAATTCAACGAAAAGTCAGGGTACTGATGAAAGTATCTTCAACGACTTCATTCCTGGGCCATGTAATCACAGTTACGTCAATACTTTCCTTAAGGTCCAGCTAACGGTTTTAACCACAGCCCTATCTTGCAAACAACATGCAGCTGAAACAAACTTCCTGTTAGCTTAGGTTTTCATAACCTTGAAGGCAGTCGCAAGCCGTCATCTTTTCAAGATCTTCTTCAGATCAGTACCGCTCTGTTTGAACAGACGTATGTAGCTCCTCGTTTTTCTTTAATTTCATATTCCCTTCTGTTTGCTGGATTGTTTGTTTAATTGCTTTTCTGATCTGTGCACCACACCTTCCACACACACACACACACACACGCATTAATTTATCTCTAGTGACATAATGTCGCCGGTAACCGCCAACTGGTTGGAGGGATATACACCAGTATTTTAATTTTAAATCGACTGTCTTCCGATCCGGAAACCCGTCCTGCATTCGATTTGATTTTTCAAGCCCACATTAGTGGGGCCGATGAAATTGAATTTCAAAAGCTTATGCATATATTTAGCGATTCACCGCCATTAACTGGTTTTATTTTAGCGAGACACAAATTTGCAAGAATTATTTCCACTCACAAGGAACGCACACTCGTGTTCCTAATGATGCGATAATTATCGGCGATAATCACTCGACGCGACGCGACATTATTGTGCGGATGTATCGAATTCCGAAGCAGTGAACGTTATTCAATTCCTCACCGTGACGGCACATGATTCGTCATGGGGGTGCTTTAGTCTCGTAAATACCTTTGCCGTTGGCCGTCTTTTTGCTTGCACTTGTTGCGCGTTGTTTTTTTTTTATTTTGCATATCGTGCGCACGCACGTAGTGTGCGAGTCACGCTTATTGGCATCTAGCCGATATTGACGTTTGAAGCTTTCGTTGTTCTTTTTAAAATTAATTGTATTTTCTTTTGTACTCTTTTCAGGCGCCTTAGGAATGTCTAACACGGAAAAGAAGGGACTCTGTAAGCTGAGCAGTAAGTACATACATATTTGTGTGAATTAAGAGAATCAATTATTTGACGCAATCCACATTGAATGCGGGACCCCATGGCGCGTCTGATTATCGTAATTGTCTTGTCCATTCGAGGGTGACTCTTGAGTGCGTCTGACTTATGAAGATGCGTACTTATTGAATCAATTGTGACAAATTGACTAAAGATCGTGCTGGTTGATAGGTTATGATCGCCAGCAGTCGAAGTGTCAGCTAAGATCAACTACCATTGCGTTTCGTGAAATCGTAGATGTTCTGGAGAGGAGAGTTCGAGAACGCTCACTTATTCCTTTTTTTTTGTTTTGGCGGGACAATGAACTATTTGTTGTTGTTGTTAACTGGCTGCCGAACAAATTTTACATACTCGTTGAGGGCATACAGGAAGAAACTGAGAAGAGATGTTAATTTGTATTTGTTTGGCATTGTTGACCCACATTTTTGACAGACTGGAGGAGGGATATATATTTTTTTTGCTGTTGTATGTTTTCTGTTTCTTTGGGTACGGGCTGAGTGGTTTTTTATTTTGGCTGTTTCTTTTTGGCTCGCAGTGGGAAAATATCTTTTATATTTGTGGGAAGTAATTTAAGCATTGAAACCACAGCGATAAAGTTTTTTGTTGGGACTATGATACAAATCAAAATGGCGCATGATTGATATAAATTTCAAGAGAAGCGGTGTGGACTTAGAACAAACTGCTTAAACCGTGTGGTTTCATGTGTACCCAGGGCAAGTAATCCCATTTTTAAGATCTGCTTTGAAGGCTCAAACCGAGGAGCTCGCAGTGTTTAAACCCATAATCATTGTTCTTGATATTTGCTTTTCATTTGGTTGTGCTGCGAATTTGTTTATTTGGCCACAAGGGACTAGCTTCTGCAGCAACTATTCCTGTTGGGGGTGCTATCGTTTTTTTCACAAGTGGACCAGACCTACAGTTTACTGTCGTTTATATAAACTTAACACTTTTTAAATATAAAGTCAGTAAATCGAAAGAGATTCGAACTGAACATTCAGTTCAGGACTTGTATCAGGCCTCCGGCATATGAGTCCACCCACTTATCCACTACACCACGGCGGTCACCAAAATGTGGGTGCATCGCACCGTCAACTTGTATCCCAAGTTCATTCCTGACATGACACTCAAACAAACTATTCGTGCGTTTTCGAGCGCTAGAAATGTACCCCTGTCACAATTTTAGCAAAACATGAAAGTATGCCAATCCAAAATGGGTTAATTTATTCATATGTACGTACGTTTGCTTACTTTCGTGAGCTTGAAACCACGAGTTTGTTATTTCACGTGCTTTTATTTCCGTCAGCTCACTTTATTTGTTTTCGTTTTCTGTTTAAACGTTTTTTTTTTCCTCTCGAGTTCAGATAAAAGCTGGCTTCTTGAAGTTCGTGACGCAAAAGGGGAAAAAGTTCAGAAATAAAACTCAAAATCGTGTTGAGTAAATATTTGGTGTCTACCACCTATATGTGGCACTAACCTTCTTGGAATCTGTTGACGTCTACCTTATTTTTCTGGGTTAAGAATGAGGCGAAGAGAAGGCCTTGTAGGTGGCAATGAATGAATGGCCAATCACACGTATCGTTATCTCAAAACCGAGCACGTTTTTTTTCTTCTGTTCAATTTCTAAATTTGCGTGGCCTTGCGTGAAGCTCACACGAAATTGCGCATTTTCTGATAAGGGCACCATTGACGTAACCATAATTTGCTGGCACACGTGCTGCCTTAAATCCATTCAAAGATATCAAATTTTGGCCTGCAAATTGTCTCACTCTTGAATAGCATAATTCTAATCGTGATAACAAAAATAAATTTTGACACGTTTCCATCGATTACTCCGAACTTGGTCATATGGATCGTAAATTCTTATCAATCCCCTCTGACATAATTTGCAAATTGTATGTGGTAGTTGATAAATCGAAAATGTACTTCCGCTAGCTAACTCAATGGTGCCGAGTTCATGACCTCTCGTTTCAAAAAAAAAAAGACCGCACAATATACAGGAAAGTGATGTCAGATGATGTCCTCCACAGTGCTTCTCGTCTTAAAGAGCGCACAAGTCGTGTGAGTGGAAAATTTTCACTCGTCCTTATTACAATCTGACTGCCCTGTAATTGAACGTTTCTTAAAATAACCATTTGACTGCTTTCGCCTGCCACTGCCACAATGTCGGGTCGACTGACACACAACTCTTGTGACTGCACTATGCAGCATGATTACAATTTTTGTTTAGGGTTTCCAGAGAACAAATTGCAATCGCCTTCGTCCTTAATCGCGCCCATTGATGACAGTGTAACGATGTGCCATTGTGGCGGCTTTAAATTACTCCATTTTCAACTCGTTTTAAATCATCGCGAAATGTCAAATTACATTTGCGTTTCTAAGGGCCAAACAAGGATGCGTACAGACACTGTAATTACAATAATCATTACCGGCAGAGTGTGATAAGTGTGGTGGGTGCGTGTGTCTCTCATACTTGTTGACTGTCAGCTGGTGGGATGTTTACGTTTCGCATGACTGCCTGTGACTCCTACGCGACGTCGAGGCCAATGTCCCTGACCTCAATTGGACAAAAGTCTTACGAATGCAAAGGAAGCTTATTTTGGGAAGATTTGCGAGTCAGAGATGGATTTTTTTTCGTGATTCCTTTGTTGCGATTTTTTGCGATTTGTTTTCGTGCAATTTGTGGTGATAATTGAACGGAGTGTGTTATGTGTGTCATTATGACTGATGGTTAATTTTTGAACCAGTTTTTGTTTTTTAATGTATTCCCTGAATTGCCTCTTGGTGTCTCCTTTTAATTGTATTATTGGGTGCATTTTGAAGAGCAGCCGCGGCGAGGAATGTTTTAAGTTGGGAGATTCGAGAGTAAATCATCTTCCTTCCGCAGACGACTGTGGTGTCCTCACATCTTCCCAGACGTAACTTTATCGCACACTTGATAGGCTTGTGCTCGTATGCATGTGCTGATACTCAAATGAAGGTGAATGTGGACAAGACCGAATTTGCGGACTTTTTCGAAACGCCTATGCAATGCACTCTACGTGTAAATGGTGTCCCATTGAAACAGGTTTACAAGTTAACGTGGTTAGAGGAGCAACCCTAAACTTTCTTGTGAGATTGGTCAATCTGGATAAATTTTAACGCAGTTTAAAAGGTCAGTTATAAGGAAGGCCGAACTTCGTGTTAGGACCGAGTTTTCGGTTTTTAACTCAGTCCATGTTTCAAATCTCATTTATGGTCGCGAAAACAAGCAGCCGAGATAAGATTTCTTAGTTCTTTCTTCGTTGTTGCGGGAGTTACTTGCTGGGATAGGGAGAGAAACATGATTGTGCAGGGGAAAGTAATCGTTGATCAGTCACTTTTAGGGACGGAAAGGGCTTTACTTGGATGGTTTGGCCACATGATTCGGATATTCCCTTTATCACGGCTACCGTGACGTGCCTTAGATGCGCTTCCATAAGTTAAGCGACCTCTCGGTAGACCTTGGGCGAGGTTTTTGGATCAAATCGATAAACTCTCCCAGTTGCGCTTGGGAATAGCTCTAGATGAGTTAGATTCGATGACGGAGGATCGATCGGCCTCTTGTGCGTTCATTGCCTTCGCTACTCTTTAGTGGAACATGCGGGTCACTGATGATAATGATGACTATTTGGGACTTTCTGAAAGACGGCTTTAAAAAAATCGTTTTTGGCCTTTAATTAAAGGTTTGCAACGCGTCTTCGTACAGAACATCACACAAAAGTGGCTAAAATGGGTCTGGCGGACAGCAAGGACGAAAAAAAAACTTTTTTCTGCCACTAAAATCGACAGCGGAAGTTACCACATGGTCGTCGAATAGGGCTTTCGTTCACCGCTATATTCTCAAATGTGCTATTTAGGTTTTTTGACGGCCAGACTGTTCCAGTTTGATCACGTAATGAAAAGAGCAAGAATTTGAATGTAAAACTTTATAAAAATTCACAGAAGAATAACAGTGCTTTCTAAGGACATTAAAAGTCACGCACAAAACACTTTGTCTTGTAAAAAATCACTGGTCATACAGATCCTTTCTTAATAGCTTCTTATTGAGGATTAGAAACATTTGATAAGGTACAACCCTCTCTCTCTTGAAAAGTTAAATATAGATTTACCGATTATGCCGTGAATTTGCCTTGCCGTGCAATGGCCTTCAGTGCAAACGTCGAAACTTTGACTCCAGTTTTTGTTGACATTAACACTCGATACAAGAATGTACATAAATATTTCCAATGTCAAACAATTTAGTCAAGGTGTTACCTGACCGATTCCACTTTGAGCTGAGATCTATAAGCAGAACAGAACCTCCCCCGCCACCGAAAAAGAACGAATCATCATGCTTATGAAATAGTTTACTTACTTTAGCACTTAACTTGCTTCCGAGTGTGTAGCAGCACACAACACAACGTACACAAAAGATGCTAATCAAACGTGTAGACAGATTTTAACGGACAGTTAAAGATTTGTTTAGACAATCACTACGTCACCAAATTTAACGAAATCTGTCAAAAATTTCCTTTGCATCCAATATGGCATCGCGCGGATGACAAGAATTATATTCGGTCGCATTCAGTTGATCAATAAAAACGACAATATGTGACCATGGATGAGAATTGAAGAGAAACACCTTTAAACTCGAATTTTCAGAAACACCTTCAATGCCGTTGATGCAATTAATTTGTGTCGGTCGGGGAAATCCATTAGATCGAACGATCTACCGTTGTATTCACAAGGAAAACTGGGTCACACGCAGTGGGGGCATTCGAAACAAGTTGCAAATAATTGTGCTCTGTCAGTGGACGTTTTACTTTGATTTGTGTGGGGAATTTTGCGTTTTAATTTGAATTCGGAGTCAAAGTCCTGATTGCGAGAGAATGCCTCACATGATGCCCATGTGATCGATTAAAGATCGTTCTCGATGCATCAGTAGCGCAACATGTTTTGATTGATGTTAGCGATAATCTTCAGACTGAAATGAAGTTGCAATCAGCGAGAACTCAAATGAATGAATCAGATGAGGAGACTGTGACTTAGGGGCGACTGCCAGTGTGGGCACTTAATTGTAGGGCATCGCTCTTGAGAAGGGGTTTAATGAGTGGCTTTTAAGAAACAATTAAACGTTGCACTTAGGATAAGCAAACATCTTCATTCGGTTAGGAGGCATTTGCACAATTCTGATGCAACGATTGACGCAATGTTTTACATGAAGTTGTAGTAGGGATGTGTTCGGTGAATGTGAACACTTATTGCCGTTGGAAATATTTCTCCGATAGGATTATTGATTTTGTATTTTGATTTTGTGAAACTAAAGGATTTTCTTTTTAGAGGTACAGAACTTTGAAATGGAATAGAACAGAGATGATTTTTTTTTAAATTGAAATACATTAACTTTATTCGAAAGCTAACCTTCTGTCATTCTAATTTAATTACAATTTCTGACATATGATTGCCACGACCGGCTCGGAGGTAGTTTAATTTAGAGATTTTGGATCTCCTGGTCAATCGCTTCGGGCAGATCGGTGAAGACTAGGCACTTTACATATATCTACGGAGAATAGTTAAGCGGCAATAAATCGCACAATCTTGGACGCCAATTCACGAGTTCGTAATGTGATACTATGCACTTCCCAAACGTTTCCTTCAATAAACCAATGGTGGCACGAGCTGTGTGACATTTTGTACTGCCTTGTTAAAATCACAGCAACTGGACATTATGGTTGTTCAATAGAAGAACAAAAATGTCAGAAATCATGGCTTTTTAGCGGGCACCATTGACTGTAACGTTCTGGCCAGCATTTTCCTTGAAGAAGTACGAACCAATTATGCTACCAAGCAACGTAAAGTATGCCAAACTGTCAGTTCTTGTCGGTGTCTCAACATTTTAATGATTATCATCACTCCAAATACGGCAGTTTTATTTATTGACGTATCCCTTCAACCAAAAGTGAACTTCATCGATAAACTAAATTCGCTTTTTCTAATATTTCGAACAAAACCATGATTTCGAGAATTAATTTGCACAATTTGGAGGCATTGTTCAGGCTTAAATCCAAGTTCAAAACGCCAAGCCAAAGTTAAAATAAATCTCTTGTCAGCTGACAAATTGGCCGGCAATTTAAAATAGTGTTACCAACTTAAAGTTCTCAGAGATGTGATTCCATTTAAGCTGGTATTTGAATTCAAACTTTCGGGAGGGATGCGTTCGTCGGATATGTTCAAGTCAATGCGTCCATTAAATCGTTGCATCAAGGTTAGCGTAAATCGATGTTTTCGGAAATAAAGCGAGCAGTCAGAATTAGTTGATTGCTTTGAGCAACAAGGGCAAGTTTCACATTTTTTGTTCAAGGCGCTTCGTACAAACTAGTTCTATTTTATACCGCCCATAAATCGGCACTAATTGTATGAAAACCTAGTCAAAGCCCTCCAACCAACGAGTTTGTGATCAAAAATAAGATGCGCAATTTCCTAGAGTTGAAATCCTCCCATCGACTGGTTTGTAATAAAAAACAAGACAAAGCTTTGTACACCTCCTGACGCACCTTTAGATCATAGTTACAGTGGATATTATGAATTACACACAGTTCAATCCAAAATTACACTTTACTGCAGCACCACTCACAGTGCTCACATGTCCAAAGCCTTGAACCAGATTCCCGTCGTCATCGCATTTTCCGTGAATATCTAAGCAGGTTATTGACACAAGTGTCGGAATGATCACAGCTCCATAGGTACTAGAAGTCATTACAAAAGTCTCGATAGCCTGAACAGCTTTTGTAGCCTGCGCTGCAGTGAGATTATTCATAAATGTAAAAATGATGCAACTTTATCCCCATGTTGCGTTGTCGTGTTTACTCCGAATAAACATTTTTAAACGCCGCTGTGCCGCCCACCAGTGTGTGCTCAGAGAGTGGAGAGTTCTCCGGACCAAAAAGCTTGCCCGTTCGCCTCTTTGACTTGTGTAAACGACTTGAGACGTCAATGAATTTGAATTGCGGCCGTAACTGGATTCAACCACAATCACATGAATGAAACTAGTATCTCCCACTGCGCATTCTCTTTCCTCTCTTCACTTGCCGATCATAAGTGTATGGAATTTGATTAATTATAGTCAGTGAATGGTGATCACTCCGGGCCCACGCACACACACACATTGCAGCAGAATCTGTTGATCTCAATGTGTCCTAGTTCAGCGCAAAAGCAATCTTTCAACTGCGAAGTTTTTCAGAGCAGAACAAAATCCGTACAACGCACCAAGGCGGCAGATAGCCGGCCAGCACTCACAGATGCAGTACGTGATATATTGGCGGGGAGCTCTTGCGCCTATTCGCGTTGTGGATGTGCGACGAGCCCCCTACTTCGAGTAGTTCTTGCGTCATCGGCACAACCGCAAGCAGGAAACTGTATGCCGATGTTCAATGCTTGTAGTCGTATTGAATTTGAAAGTCTACTCCCTGCTTATCGCTAGGATTTTGAACTTTGGAACGTATCTGACGCTTGGTCCGCTGTTGCGTTGACAGAGGCTGGCGGAACAATTTTACAACGTCAATGATTCGATCAGCAATCAGCTCAGGGGTCAATATCAGTCTCTGGCATCCCGTCTAGCTAAAATGTGATCAGGGCGTTGATTACGAGAAAAATTTGCGTGCTGAAGTCGATTATGAAACGGCTTACATAAAGGGGAATAATTGATTTTTATTTAATACGTAATTTTTTTCAACGGCTTAATTTTCAATTTTGTCATTGCTCTGTGTCAAGTACTTTCCTTTTAATCAATCAGTCTGTTTGCCGGAGTTTCGTAGGGAGTGTGTCGCTGAGGAATAATGGGAACTGTAGGGATCTTTTTCCTAGTATTATAAGTAAGGTTTTTTTTGTTGATGTTTGACTCCTCCAAGTGTAATTCGAATTGTGGTTAGAGGCACCAAGAAACTCCCTATTGAAAAACCGAGGGCCAATGGCACATCCGAGTGCGTGACTTTTGGAACACCGAATGCCAATGACACTTAACGTGGCCAGCGAATGTCCTACGATCGTAATTCTCCATAAAGTAAAGTCGCGTCTCAGAATCTGCGTCACTCAGCTCGGAAACTGGCTTGCAGGCCGCGATATCTGGGAGGTCGATGAAATCTGAGCTCCTGGCTCCTTATGTATTTACACTGGTTGCTCCGAAACAGAAGAAGGTGCAGGATGTCTAAGTCCAAGTCTATTCTTAGTCTATTCTTCAGACTCCATAATCATTGTAGGGTGTTCCAAGCTGAAGTTATAGCTATTTGTGATGCACTGTCCTGGCGGTAGTCCGACATCATTAAGTGCCTTCAATCTCACTTCATTCATCGCCGTCTATCCCCAGAAGAGATTAATGAAAAATTCAATCTCTGCCTGTGCTGGATGGTAGGTTAAACTTGTAGAAAAATTGCAGATATTTGCAGAGCTGATGAATTAGCCGGGTCCTTTAAAAGCACCAACACTTAAGTATAACTCATGCCACACGTATGTTAAAACTAAACGCGATCCACTCGACCAACCAAAGACGGTCTAAGCATACATAGGGAACTATTTTCTTTGCGGTCCACATGACCTCCCACAAAACCTAACCCTTTGATTTGATGAACTTCCTTATTGTTGGGCATTCTGAATCTCTGAATTAAAGAACTTATGTGGCAATATAGCCCGAGCTAAACGTAAATCGTGCTTCACACAATTTCTTTCAAGTCGTATCAAAGAAGACAAAAAAAAAATGGAAGGAATTAATTTATAAATCAAAGAGTCTTAAATCATTCTTCCAAAATTGATTGCATCCCTTTAAAAGTAGGGCGATGTAAGTGCAATACACTTCAGTTAAGGTTTTCCTTTCTCCAAGCTTAGTTTTTAAGTCATTCTTCGTCATCGTGTCATATGCTTTCTGGACTCTCTTTCACTTTTTGTCCCACTCTTGCCTTACTCATTTAAGTCCTTCGGCAACATTTTCAAGGTTTCGGTAGGTTTCAGACATTTAAAAAAAACGAAAAACTCGCATTTTGACACGAATAAATATTTTGACGTGAAATTTTACACAGAAATCAGCGACAACAGTGCTAGCTTTGAAAGTGAAAACATTTACCCCCAGCGGAATCTAAAGAAAAAATTAAATTCGAATTTAATATTTTTGCACGCAGTTGTATACTGCGTATTCAGTTTTATTTAGACATTTCTTTATCGTGACAGCTGCTTAACAGACACAAAAATTGTAACCCGATGTTTTCCAAATAGACGGAATGCTGTATTATTGTCCCGTTGACACACTTCTGAGGTTGAGTAAGTTGTTTATGCGCTCTGCATGAACCAACTCTAATTGTAATAATCCAAAAAGGGTGATTCATTGTGTGGTTTGATTTATTATGTAAAATAAAACGCATAGATTTGAAAGTGAACTGAACATTTCAAGTTAATAACTTTTTGAAAATGAAGTGATGTTCATATTTTCCATGACTACGACTAAGGGGGTCCGAAAGGTTCAACTTGGAGTAACTCCTTCGTGAATGGCGACCGTCGTTTGTCGGATAACACGAATAATGTTCGCTTCGAAAGCGTCGAACGTAGCTGGCTTACTTCGAAAGGCTTAAGACATTACGAAGAGTGATATCGATTAAGGCGCTCAATTTACCCTATGGCCGGGTATTGTTGAAACAAGAGCTTTTTTAGGTTCAAATCCTCACGTAAAATACACCAAGTTGTCGGGTACGCCAAGCCAAGCTGCTGAGAACGACGACAAACCGGTTCGTCACGGTCTTGGTGTACACTCTCAGCTACAGCTGCTTTAGTCTCTTACTAACTCCTCGATAATCATCCTCTAATGTAAACTGGGACTCAAATTTGCAAATGGTATTGTCAAAAGGGTTTTCGGTAGTTGCACGAAAAAATATTTCGCACACCACGCTGATATTCGTAATGCAGGTAAACACGATGACTTGCCAAATGATATTAAAGAAAAATGGCAAATCAGTTTGAAAGGAGTCATGCGGGATCTATTTGTAAAAACCTATTAAAAATCCAACCCCATGATGAATCAAACTTTACGGCGACTCACACGCTGAAGGTTCAAGATTCAAACACCAATTCTTTCGAGTTCCCGACAGCACCAAAGGAGCATTCATTGTCTGTGAAGAGCCTCTTTATTTGAATTGTTAAAACTGTCGGTCCCGTCCCATCCTACACCAGTAGGAACGAACATCCAATTTGTTGTTTCATCTGTTTACTTTTGGTCCAGACTTTTTCGTTCGATAAGCCCAAGAGTTCACTTTAGACTCATAGGTTTGAACTTTGAAGTCATAGGTCAAGTTTTACGAACGAATGCAGGTATTTTAAACACTAAATTCCAATGATTGTTATTGTTATTGAAAACGCATTCTCCTATGTAATTCAAATGTCCTTCCGCACATGATAACCTTAACCAATCACTGCCACTCAAGGCATGTAAGCTCCATGGATTTATGAATTTCCGCGCATTTATCACGATCTCAAATTAAAAAGTTGCAACAATACCCAAGAATTACAATTCATTTACATCGAATTAACTCTGTTTTCAAACACTCCGGGAAGCAGATCTCTTAGCCGTTTAGACGTGGGAGGTTTACGACACGCCTCAACCGCTAAGCGCTTACAATTTTGCATTCAATTTGCATTTATTATTTAATTTTCTCACAAACGATTACTCATTCATATCCATGTGTGGGTTTAAGGTGACTTGACATTATCCCAAAGCCTGACAGAATAATCGTAAACATTTCACACGTGAGCGACAGACCACTATCTTTAGCCGTATCTTTTGAAGTAGAGGTCAGACGAAGCATTTAGATAAGTGTTTTATCATATTTCAATTATCACTGCATAAGGTCGTCAAGAGTTCACTAATCAGTGATTTAATGCTTAACACCTTGTCTGAGTATGTCGACAAATGCAATTCAACCGGTTGCCATATTCATATCGCGTCTCATGTCAACAGTTTGTGAGATGTCATTTTTCAAATTGAATAACAGACATTTTTAATCATAAAAATGAGGGTACTCATAATGTTCAAAGTATTGCACAATTGTGGTGAACAATTAGCAGCTTGTTGAGAATTTTCACAAATTCCTTCCACAAACAAGTCTTGTTCAAGTTTCAATCATACTGGTTTGGGGTCAGAAATTAACAACCATTCTTCATTCTTTTAATAAATTTATTTTAATTCATTTTAAAAGTCAACTCCTGGACACACCCCTTAGAATGCATTTTGAACAAGTCCCCTAATTAACGCTGATCAAAATTGATACATGTTTCACTCGTGTTTAGAGTTCAAAGTCAATTCGGTCTCTTAGCCTTTTCGTGAGTAATTAAGCAAAGAGCAGCGCCTCAAACGGTTTATGCATAAATTATTGGTCATTATAAGATAATGTGTACTCCCTGTTTGCTTCGAATGACTTGGGATAATCAAACCGGTTAACGTTTGCTCTTTGGTTGCGAATTTTGAAATCATTAAGTTTATTTTTTGTGTTTTCTTTTTCAAGGTTCTGAAGTGTCCTGATTTTAACCAGATTGGGAAGGAGGACTTTTTCCTGCTTTCCGCAATGCTTTCTCTAATGGTCCGGTTATTTTTGATGTCAAGTCAAATTTAACAATTTCACCAGAGTGAAATGAATTGCTCTTTTCACATGACATTAGCACATTTTCTTAATTTGTTAAAATGTTTTCGCTGACATCGCATTTCAAAGCTCTTCATAATGACGGACGCAAGTTTAAAAATCACTTCCAATGAATTAAATCATTCCCCTCCCCGAATAGTTTCCGTATTCAGTCTATGTAAATGTTATCATAACCTTAAACGTCAAGTGTCATGGTTCACCGTTTTTTTCCGATGGATGGGATTGTTCGTTTTTCCATTCAGCTGAACTCAATCAACAAACAAAGCTTTTAAGTGTATTAACGGGAGGTGTCAATTTGATTCATGCAGTAATTGAACACAATTCTCTTTGTGCATTTTAAAATGACAACCAAGATCAAAGGACCATCTCATAAGTCGCATATAACATTTTGTCAGTAAAACTGTCATCACTGTGAAATTGCATTACTCGTGGCATGACTCACAGATTGAAGTGCATTTCTAAAAATACACTTCATGTTGCAAGGAAAAAAGTTGACATCTCTTTAGCTCCGATTTCAGCCATTTATCATTGGTGATCCCGCTATGCAGATGTCATGTGTCATTGCTTAACTTTCGCTCAGAGAAGATTCAGATTAAGAAGACAATTAAACGCGACGGAAAATACGAATTGCATGGCAGACATGAATCGTTTGGCATATTGATGTCGTTGACCGGACACACTTCAGACAGACATCGATGAATGTATAAATTAATTACGTTAATACCCCAAACGCTGAACGAAGTAATTTGCGTGTGGACGGGGAAGTGAATGTTTTGCACAGGAAGGTTTGGGTGGGTGCATTCTTTTTGAGATCACGGGGTTAGCTGGTGGTGGTGTGAGGTTTTTTAAAGTGCAAAATAAATGCCAGTGAATGGATGTGTTTGACGTTTATTTCTGGCATTTCACTGAAATGAATTTTTTTTTTTGTGTTTCATCACAGCTTTCGTTTCTTTGCAAGAAGTTCCTAAATGAATTCAAATTGATTGAGTGGCATCTTGTGACAGGTTAGCAAGGAATTTATTATTTCGTGCTTAATGAAATGAGTCAACTTTATTTGGTCGTTAATTATTTGATTCAAGTCTGGATTAAGGTTTTTTTTTTGTTTCAACTGTAGTCATAAATAAAATGAATAGGATGGCGACTACAAGGGACCAAGGTTTAGCTTCTTCAGCAACTACTCATGTTGTTGATGATGTTCAGAATGTTCATCGATTGATTTCTTCCTTTTGGTTTCTTTCGCAATCTGTTGAAAGGTGTTACCATTTATGAATGAAATCATTTCCTAAATACTATTTGGCCGTCTAGTTCCACACACAACTTTTAGTTTATAATCAAAATGTAGTCTCATTGTTTCCAAAACCATAGGCTGAGGATCAGTCTCTAGACGCTGCATTTAGGCTTTGCATCAGACAATGATCTTTTTAAGGAACAGCCAAGAAACATTATCCTCATGCCTGTATTCCATATAAAAGACCTGAAGCTGTCGTTGAGCGACAAAGTTTCTTTTCTGCGCTTCGGGATGAATATTTACAGTTGTCGCAGTGACCCGATACAGACACTTGCAGATAAATTACCTTTTGGGTATCTGTCACGCCTCTAAACACCACTACCTTCAATTTATTCAAACTCGCGCTTAAGTTCCAGTATTTCCAGTGAACGCTGACCATTGAAAATGTAAAAATGAATAAATTAACTCGCAGACAGTGAAATATTAAATGTCACCCAACTATGCAATTGATCATCTCAAAATGTTAGCACAATTAAAATCATTTAAGGCTAAAACAATGATTCCTAAAATTGAAGTTCAGAATTTCCAACTTAAAAGTTCGGAAGTAAATTGCCGTCAGATGGCTCTGAATAGCTTGCGTGAATGATGCCATCTTAAACTTCATTCTGACAGAAAACATAGCATTTCCATGACAAATTATATCCATTTAACAAAATATGTATATATTATATTATTTTTGTTGTTTGACACACACAAAAACGGTATTTGGTTGAACATTGGTCATAATTTTCTTTTTCACTCTTCCTCTGAAATCGACAAAATTTGGGTCAAACATTTGTGTATTCAAAATTTTTTTCGCATACGAGGACTTCGACTTCTAAATTTCGTGCCAAAAGAGACGCTGAAAATGTTTGCCAAAATGGAATACATATTGTGAATGGAGGACTTCCTCAATACTCAGTGGAGCGAACCTCAGAAATACGTACTTTTTGACAACATTTTGAAATTATTTTTTGGCTAATTGACAACTTGACCGTACACGTTGCTATTTCCCGTGTGTACTTTAAGCACATGTCTTGTTCCAAAATTGACTTCCGAATCGTCCACCACGTCACAGGAAACTATTTTAACGTTCACCACGTCTGTAGATATTTATACGCATTAATTGAAAGTCGGTGGAGGTGTGGCTTCACTATAAAAACGCATTTGGCATATGTTCAAAAACACACAAAAATAATACTGTTATTTTTTCGGTTAGATAAAATGTCGACGGAAATATTGTACCATATGCGCTATTGGCTATTTTTGTTGTGGAAATATTCGGTGATTATTTATTTTTTTGCGAACACAAAGCAAGGAACCATGTGGTACGCCGGATTTGAGAACTTTAAGGTCATTGTCAAAAAGGTGGGCAGATTGACGTGTCTTGTCAAATTGTGCGACGTTTATTTTTAGGACATTAAAATACTGATCATATGAGATGCTGCGACGTACATACGTACATATTCATACGCTGATGCTGATGAAATATACCAGTGCTGTTGCGCTACTCCCGAGGCTAGACTTGTTTTTAGATTTATAAGTATGACACGTGGATATCAAATGTCAGATGGAGTGATCTGAATAAAACTGTGTTTTTGTAATTTCTCCGTTTTTATGATCTTTTTCATTTTTTCTTCATCTCTTTCTAGATCTTGTATCATGTCGCCAAGTACTGAATATAATGACAATGCTCGGCTTCATGCTGAACTATGCCCTCAGAGTGAATCTTACCATTGCCATTGTGGCGATGGTCAAACAGAATAGCACTGATGTTCTAGTTCTGAATGGAGATGACGCCAATGCAACGGCAACTGCCCACACAGACACCATCGAGGATAATGATGAAAAGTTCCCATGGGATTCGTATCAGCAGAATTTCGTGCTGGGGAGTTTCTTTTGGGGCTACATTATGACAGAGCTGCCAGGTGGTCGCTTAGCTGAGCTGATTGGTGGGCGAAGAGTGTTTGGACATTCCATGTTGTGGGCCAGTCTGCTGACATTGGCTACACCCCTAGCAGCCCACTTTGACTATGTTGCCTTGATCGTGTTGCGAGTCCTTCTCGGTTTCATGTTGGGTAAGTGGAACGCCGTAACCGATTCTCCGTGAACACCAATCATTCTTTGCTTCTCGCAGGTGCAACATGGCCCGCCATTCATCCAGTTGCTGCTGTTTGGATTCCCCCAATGGATCGCTCCAAATTCATGTCCAACATGATGGGTAAGTCACCGCATCGCATATCTCTGTCTCGCGTTCGATAACTTGAATTTTTCCCCCCGAATAGCGTCCTCCCTTGGTGCTGCCGTCACAATGCCGATCTGTGGATTTTTCATTTCATCATTCGGCTGGGCCAGTGTATTCTATCTGACGGGTAAGTGGAAATGCACGCAAACACAATCTTATTCCGAGAATTTATTCGCTAATTAATGGGTGAAATCACGTACCTATTCTTGCTGTAATCGATTTAATTTCTTCGTAAACAAACGCCAACAAAGCGCGGCGTGTACGTTATGAGAAGTTTATGAAGGAATGCACTCGGTTCGTGGGGGTGTCACGTCAGGGGAAGTGGATGTGGGCGAGATGGCGCGCCACTTATTGAAAGCAAACCGTGTATCCGGAGAATGTTGCATAAACATGCACATCGATGTGGATAGATGAGATTTGATTTTAAATGCTTACAGATGAGTTCAGACAATGTCAAATGTCTTGTCATAATTTTTGCGGAACTCTGCCATTTTTTTTTCGGGAATACGGCCAAGGTAAACGTCATACATATGTTTGCGTATTAGGATTAAATTTGTGGCTGCATACATGTTTGACTCCAAACGAGCACTTTTCTAAATTAGATTACGCGGTGATGATGGTTGCGTCTACAGTGTAAAGATGCATGACCGAAAGATAGCCCGTTTTTATTCACTTCTTTTGTGTTTTTCGATTGTCAACTATTAGTTTTAATTATTGATTACAAGAAACGTATGACTTTGTGTTTTAAAAGCAAACATAATGCCCTAGGTCTTTTGTTGTTATATGCACGTCAGTCGCAGACCTTGTAGACCATGTTCTCCAATTCTGCCTACAAACCATAATCCAGTGGACTCAGATTTGGACTCCTCCGCGGCTTATATTCTACTGCTATCCATTGAGCCTGAGTCGCTGTTGAGTGGTTTTGGTTTTGTGCACTGGATCATAGTCTTGCTGGAAGATCCCCCTGTTTTCATTCCATTCCATTGTATTGGTCAAATCCTTTACAATATCCTCTAGCACGGCTTATCAAGCCTTTGAACCACATTTTACCCCTTTTCAGCAAAAACAAGGCGCTATGACACAATGGGGAGAAACCCCCTACCAAACCAGTACGAAAGCGGGATGATGAGCACGTTGAGAAACTGTTTTTACTTTCTTAGTGGCATAAATTTTGATGTTTTGTTTGCTGAAAAATGTTCTCATCCGTGTGCTACACCAAGAGGCGCTTGCATGTTTTCATATACTCTTTTGTTGGGGAGTAAGAAGATGACCCGTGAACCGACGATAGGTTTTCATACGCAGATCATCCCGGATCGGATAAGACATGGATCTGGTTAATATATCCAATTTCTTGAATACGATCTTCTACTTACTAAATGGATTTTTTTCAAATTCGTTTACGCACAGTCTCAATTTCGCACTCGTATAAACGACGCGGGGGGGCGACTACTTCTTGGTCTATCCTCTACTCCAGACAATTTGTCAAAGCGAGCAATATCGCTGGCGCTATAATTCACATGACATAGCTTATTCAAGAACCGCTCGTGCTGTGAAAAATGGAGAGGGTCCACAGTTTAATGCATCTCGCATAACTCCATCTCTCACTTTCGAGCTGGTGATCATGATGTCACTCAAAATTGTCAAATTTGAGAAGTTTTTCCATAAACAGTTTGTACTCACTACGTGCTGTCAGGCAAATGGAGGGAGGTGGAGCGGTGGTTAACGTCGCAGTAATGGACTTCTCTTCGGTGGCCAGAGCTCCTACATTGAAAATCCATGTGCCCACGGATCGTACGACTGTATGAACTTGATCGCACCGATTTGAAATAGATTCCACTTGACATTTGTAGTGCGTATCAAAGTAAAATCGAATGCCGGTGATGCCAATCAATCGAGAAAAACTTTCCATGGAGTATATAAAACAAATTTATTGTCGTAGGTCAGGAATTTGCTGTGGTTTTTACAAATGTACTTTAAAATATATACACAAACACAAAATGCTGATATTTCCTTCTTTTTCATTCATAAATTCTCTAGAATGACTGTAAGATTTTCGTGGTTATCTTTATTATATTAAGTGACACTGCATTCCACAAGGGACCAAGGTTTTGCTTCATCACCAACTGCTCTTGTTGTGCATGGTATTTGTCTCATACCAGTAGAAGTTTGTTGCCAACTTCGAACGGCGAAATTTGAGAACCGGTCCAGAGATATTCAATACTCTTTTCAGTGTTGCCAGCAACTTGGAAGCACCGGTGCCATAATGCGCGATGTTCTGTCCAGAAGTTTTGGTATAATGTCGACCAAATAAAAACATGTTGTTTTTAATGATTCGCTATTGAGATATTGTTTCTCATTACCATGAGCTACGCAGCTCCACGTTACGAAAACGACTTTTTTGTTCACTGTTCAAATGTGATGATGTTTCGAATTTTCGTTAATTTTTGAACGTGAGTAGCTTACATCTCCTATCAAAATGAAGCCTAAAATGTATAGTATTGCCAGATGCTATGGCATTGAAAAGACATCTGATGACAAATTGTTTCTGAATTTTTTCGAACATCCAATACTTGGGGTCTTAAAGTTTTGGTGGACTGAGGTGACTACTTCTGCAAGCAACTTTTGATGCGAAATTTGGCTACAATAATTAAAATGCGCAAATTTTTGATTGCGTGAAGTCCATTCCGATTTGTCGTAAAATTAATAAAATCGCTTACCGTGCGGATCTGACCTAAAAATTAATTTCAAATTACTCAAAAGCGAAAAAAAACATCATATCGGAAATCAAATTACTACGTTGTGCTAATGAGAATGTTACATGCACCGTTAGACAAAGAATTTTTTGACACACTTTACGTTCCTTAAAGAAGATTAAAGATTAATTATTTAAACAAAAAAATACTCCTACTATGACTTTCTGCGGACTTCACTAGTGACTTTTAAATGACATTTCGCAAAATTTTAACGAACGACTTGGAAGAGAGCATTACTCAAAAACATGTGTTTTTCTTGAACAACCAATGTTCAGATATTCATGCTCGATACAAATCTTTGCTGTAAAAGATAATTATTCGGTTCACTGAGCACGGCTACTTATGAAAAAAAATTAAATTGCATGCACATGCCTACAACTACGAGCATGACTACAGCTGTAGCGAAACGTGTCACCGAGCAAGTTATGCGCTTGCTCGCCTATAATTTGGAACGTCAAAACATTCAATTACAACTCCCGGGCATTTGCATTTAATGCGACTAACTGCAGTATATGCTTGCGGCGCTCTTTGTTCCGATTTTCGACGAGTTGTACACGTCTGACGATTGTCCGTGTCCAAGTGATTTATGGGAGAAACCGTTGTTTTTCGTTGTAAATCAGTTGTAATGATAGTTGAGATAAGAGATAATTACAATAAATTTTGTTTCATTTTAGGCGCCGTTGGACTGCTGTGGTCGATCTGCTGGTTCCTCTTTGTATTCGATACCCCCGCTACACATCCCAGAATCTCGCCAGAGGAGCGTCGTGAAATTGAAGAAGCCATTGGATCGTCCACCTCTAAGAAGCGCCCCACCCATGTTCCATGGGGATCCATGTTGTCATCATCCGCCGTCTGGGCCATCATCATTACCCATGGACTGTCAGTGTTCGGTTTCTTCACCGTTATCAATCAGCTGCCGACCTTCATGAATGACATCCTCCACTTCAAAATCAAGGAGGTAAGATTTCCGTCCGATAAAATATCCAATGTTGCCTGACTTAAGCTTCGTTTCAATTAAAAGTCTCATAAGATTGTCCTCAAGTGGTCAATTGATTGCATGGTCGCTTGTGGACCCGATGCAGTCAATTCGAATGAGGATTAATTGATTTGTTGCTTGACCCTTTTCCTGGGAACTGCGCGCAATCAAATGCCGAGTTGCCAGGTGTCAGTCGGCGTTCCGACTTCAATTGATGGCGAATTGATTTAAATTGGATGTTTCCTTGTTGTCGTTCTAGAATGGTTTATTCTCGTCACTTCCGTACTTGGGTAAATACATCATGGCCGTTGGATCTTCATACCTGGCTGATTATCTGAGACAAAAGGGATCTCTGTCGACCACTGCAGCTAGGAAGGTCTTCACCACATTTGGTAAGTCGACTTAATGCATGAAAAGTTTCCCTTTCTCAACTTCTTGTCTTTTTGCAGCTCTCTTCGTACCTGGAGTGCTGATGATCTTCCAAGTTTATTTGGGTGACACTGCCTTGTGGTCAGTGACGATCTTCACACTGGCACTCTTCGTTCATGGTGCTGTGACTGCCGGTTACCTCGGAAACGGTCTTGATATTGCGCCAAATTTCAGCGGGACCATCTTCGGAATGGCGAACACCCTCTCATCATTCAGCGGTTTCCTGTCGACGTGGATGGTTGGTGCGCTAACCTACAATGACGTAAGTGTCACTCATTCGCTTCTTGAAAAATATGATTCTGATTGAATGAGATTCTCCCTCTCCCCCACAGAAAACCTTCGGACAATGGCAAAAAGTCTTCTGGGTTCTTGCAGCTACATACATTTCGGGGGCGATTGTGTATCTGATACTTGGTACCGGTGAGCTTCAGCACTGGAACAATCCACCAGAGAGGAAGAGCAAGAACGAGATCACCCAAGAGGAAGGCGTCCCTCTAAAGAACAACAAATCAGCAGATTAACGGAAATTCTTTAAATTTTAATTCGTCTATTTAAATTTATTTATTTTTCCTTATTTGTTGTAAAATGTCGCTGTTCCATAAAAAAAAAATGCTTAAGTCCAGGTCGACTTGAGAAGCACGCGTGCGTGCACAAAGCACTCATTGAAGTTACTCACTCATTTCGAGACCAACCAGACGTACGCGTCTGAAACGAAAATGTACAGAGTTGATCGTCTAGACTTGCACCACCCCCCACACTGTTGGAAAACCAATGTAATATAAAACAAACCTACTTAAAAACCGTTTTAGTTTAAAATTAAGTCAAGTAACTTGTCAAAGTTAGTTTTTGTAATTATTTCCTAGCGAGGTGTAACAAGCAAATTACATTCAAAGGAATTGAATTAGGATACGAAGGAGATATGCACTGATAGTATTCAATGTTAACTCTGTGCCTACCTTTACAAAAACAAAAACAAGAAAACAACAACAAAAATAACAAATTAATTAATTTAGTAATTGTAAAATAGAGAAGAAAAATAGGTAAATGATAAGGAGATTGTTGTAGAGAAGCGAACTATTTTTGTAAGGATTTTCCGAGATTCCGTTTTCTAATTTTTCGGAGAGCGGAAAATGTAAAGTCTGTGCGCTTATGATAAGAAATTTTACAGAAAGTGTTACTTATGAAAATATTTTATGTAAGTTCTTCTTTTTTAAGTAAATAAATTTATTAATAACTTTGTAGAAATGCTGTGTTTGTGTTTGAGGAGAGTTTGAAAGTTGTCAAACTTCACATTTGAAATTTGCAAATTTCGAGTGATCAGCGAGCGCTTGTATACTTTTTTAGGGGCAACTTCACTTCAAGTTAAGCTTCTCTTCTTACGTCGAAAATTTAATTTTTTTTAAGGTTTCGTTTCCAAAGAAGGACATTTTTATAGTTTCCGTTCGTGCGTCATGAATGTGAAACTCCTTAAATCACAAGAGCTAATAAAGCCATTTCCATTTAAAAAAATCGTTTAATCTAGTGGTCATTGTGTACAAAGTAAAATTTAATTTTGGGGATGGCTCCCGTTAACCTAAAGTGAATCGCATTGTACCCCATGATCGATATGATCTTAAAGTTCCCCTTACAAAGCAGAAAGAAGACAAGGTCGAAAATTGTCTGGCCTTCCTCTAAAAAGCTGAAAAGAATCAAAAAATTTTGTATTTGATGAGAACTTTAAAATAAAATAAATTTAATAAAAAATATTAAACACGAAAAAACAGACAATTTAGTAAAAAGGATGTTCGCACAACACCCACAAAAATTTGGAATGAAGAGAGATCGTAGTTGATGTCTATGCTTTGTTTTGACACAACCAACTGACATCGCTGCTGCAAGGACAATTTAGGATTTCAAAACATTCAATTAAAACTCGCGGGCATTTGCATTTAATGCGACTAACTGCAGCATAAGCCTGCGGCGCCCGTTGTTTCGCTTTTCGACGAGTTGTACATGTCTGGCGATTGTCCATAGGGGAGAAACCGTTGTTTTTCGTTGTAAATCAGTTGTAATCAACCAACCGACATCGCTGCTGACAGTACAATTTAGGATTTCGGTGCGCAAAAGATCGGTTTTGGCATGGGCTTTATGACATGGTGCGCCAAACTGCCTGAACTGGAAGTCCTTCAAATATATGTCTTTAATTTTGGTCAAACAAAATGTCGGTTATCATTTGTCTGTAACATCCACTGTTCACTAAAAATTAGTTTCTAGCTTCATATTCAAAAGAAAACAAAGCATAGTTCGATAACATCACCACTCCACAATATTTACCAAACTTTCACTGTCTATGGATGCATTGGCTACTCGATTTTAGCAATTATATATAAATTTTGTTTGCTAACGTAGCCGCCGAAATTAAAATGCACCTAAAATGAAAAATAAAAAAATACATGTGGAAATGAAATGAAAAACTAAACATGCACCTCGTCCAAAAATGATTTTTTGCCCAAAATTGAATTCAAACTTAACGAAGGACCAAACTGTGACACGCTGACCAAGTGGATGGTTATGCGCCATCAAATACTGAGTCAAGTGGACCTTATAAGCGAATAATTCAAGATTATTGTGTAGAAGTCTGCTGAGGCTAGTGCGCGAAATGTTGAACAGTTGACATCGATTGGGACTTGATGTTCGTAAATTGAGTCTTACAGCAGCCAAAACTAATCTGTGCGCATCACAAAACTACAGGTACCATTGGTGTGTGTTCCCCACTAGCATTCCAGTCCAAAGACCTTGGATACAAAAATCGTGGTGGGTGCTGCATTAAGATTAAGACTTTTTTTTTTTTTTTACAAAAAACGCATTGCTTTGGCTGCTTAGCATTCACTTTGTATACAGGCTTTCAATATTCTCCAACTTTGTTCAAATGAAAAACGACTCATTTTGTTCCGTCCGCGAAGCTGTGATACCCAATTTCTGCCAAGATTTCGAGCGAGAACCAAATCTATGATCGAAAACCCAACACTAGATAGCCCATACTTGAAAAGCTAGAATCGATTATAAAATGAAACCTTTTCTACGTGAAGCTAACGCGCACTTTCCCAGTTTATTGTGTTTTTTTTGTCTGATGGCGGCTTTTAACTGATTATTGCAAATTATGATTAGGTCTGTGAAAGGCACACACTGGCATGTACTTTGTAGAGCAAGTACTCAAAATATTTCAATTTAGTACTCCAGGTCTGTATGAGCCATTTCCCAGCCTACAATGTAAATTTCTCATGATGACCCTAAATGTTATTGCAAAGATTATTAATGAAAGTGAGAAAGAAAGAGGGGGGGGGGGGGGGGGAGAGAGAGAGAGAGGGGGAGAGAGAGAGATAGAAAGAGACCACCAGAATACGCTTAGTTTTCGATTCGCGTCACACAAAATCATGTAAGGAAAAATAGCAGTGAAAGAGACATTCTATAATTTCTTTGTTAGGAGCTGCAATCTTTTCTAGCTATCTTTAGAAACTTTTTTTGGTTCAATACTTAATTTTGATATATGTATGGGACTTTCATGGCTTCCCACTAAATAGCTTTCGGTTGAAGTCCCTAAAGCCAAGAGTCAATTGCCAATCGTCCACATACATGTCGTGTAAATACATAGGAACACAAAAAATCGATTTAGGTGTAAAGAACAATTTCTTTTACCAGTTTGTTGCCACGTTCAAATATAAAAACACTTGTGTCACTCCTAGCGTTCGTCAAACAGGAGGTTTCTTCACATACCATATTTTGACTGGTTTTCTCCTTTTTATTGAGTGGGGGAAAAAGGTTTTAAAAAAAGTATGAAAATAGCGAAGAAGTACGAGAACCCACTGCAATCACATTTTTGACGGTCCGGAGGATGTTTACAACACATTTATCAGACTGCCTGGGAAAGTTTATGAATCTCTCAGCAGCCTTCTCTATGAAACTTCTATTTGTTGTCTACACGAACAAAATTTAAACATTTGAATTACCTGTAATTATGAAATGTAAAAGTTAAGCTACAATAAAAAAAATATGAAAATAGACATCCAAATTTGTAGTGTATGTGAACTGGTTCTTGAGTACACGAACAGACTTATAACATACCAAATGTACACCTAACTCATTTGGTAAAACGAACATAAGCGATCATTGTGATTTGTTCAAATTAAAATTATCATTCACAATCAGCGAATGTAGAACACTATTGCGGACTACAACTTAGTCTATAGTTTTTTGTTTGACAATAGATGTCGCCGCATGGTTGTTATCTTTGCTGCACGGTGACTACCATTGGCTCAAACCTCATCCTCTCATGAAATACAAAAAAAGAAACAGTTGTGTCAGTTGTGTCATTCACTTTCAAATCACACTCATCAGCATAATGCACATGTTCTGGCATTCATTTTGGACAATTCACCCTGTTGTCTCTGTTGAGGGGAGTTGAAGAAATCTTTAGGACATCTCAACTCCTACGTTTCATTATACCCCTTACAACATCGCTAGGGACTGAGGGCATGATCATATCAAAGGTCTGATTATTGCATACCTTTCGAAAAAGATTTACTTGATGCTTGTGGAAGCCATTGAGTTTGTTTGGAGGATGTATAGGAAAGGATGCTCGGAAAAGGGGGTTGTGAGTGAAGAAGGGCTGATTTTTATCATTTTTTCACGAAGATGGAATATTCCTTTGATACAACGAGTGGCAGGGAATGTTATTTTTTATAATGACTTTCTGAGAGCCAATCGAATGTTAGTTTGAGAGCGGCCATATTTGAAAATTGTTTGCATATGGAAATGAGGGATTTTTAAAATGGAGTACGTTCCAAAATGGCCTTCTGATGAATGGAAATTTTCCGATGATGTTCCCAAAATGTCAGTATTTTATTAGTGACAGTAGATACTTGTTCGTTTCCTTTTTATATTCCATTACCGTTGCATAAGTTAATCGGGGACATTTACGTTTTTTCAATTCACAGCGATCTGATCCGGGTGATTCTTTCTGAATGATGCTGGACGTACTTTCCACAGTAGATGTCAAATCTGGCAAGGAAATTTTTGCATGGTGCTAGATCAGGCAATTGTTGATCAAAATGTCATGAACTGAACGGCGCATTGTGATACAGTGAGGGAAGACTTTCTTGGCTAACTCTTTGAAGATATTGCCATTGGATTAACGATTGATTCGAGATTTCAACATGTGGTCGGCGCCGGATATCCTTGCATTTCATATTTCTATTTTGACTTCAGTTAAGAATCGCAGAACCATTCGAATTTGAGATCCACAGATAACAACCAAACTGTGAATGCCGTTTAAAGATTCTCAATTCGAAGCTGAAACAATTCTGAAGCAGAACTCATTAACGCAGACGGCTTGTATTTATTTCCATATGTATGCACAGCAACTGTATCTCTCCATGGCAAATGAGAGCAGAACAAAAACGGTACAACGCACAAAGTCATGCGTAAGTAATAGGAGAAGGTCTGTGCGACATTTGCTTGATTGCAATTCGTGCCGATTGGGAAATTTTTGCATAAAGGACGAAGAGAAGAAAAAAACAAAGATGAAAATCAACCGAGCCTGCCTTCCCCCTCAATCACCCACGCAATGACGCATACGCATGCCGTACCAGCGTGCTAGGGAGAGAGTGGGAGAGAGAGAGAGTGCCTGTCAATGTACACTCGGCTGAACATCATACACATCCTTTTGTGCCGAAGAAACTACAAGGGCTGTCAGCAGGAGGACTGGGCGCAGAAAACTCAGAAGGTAGCAATTATACGAGACCGTCCTCACATCCTGAATTTGAATAGTAAATCATTTAATTCGGCCAGACGTCCTTAATTGTGATCCTGAACACGTTTTTCGTTTGGCAGTTTTTCGTCCTTGTTCGTGTTCGTTTTCTTGCTATTCTTTTGTGTGTGCGGGCGGCAATGGGTGGGAGGATGAGACGGAATCTGTTGACCGTCGTCATCGTCGCCACCCCCCGCACTCCTGAACAATGCTCGCACGGACGTGTACATATACGTGTATTAACAGTTACCAGTTAGAATTTATCCTGGACATTGATCATTAGTGTGTGCCCGAGAGTACACAAACGAGCGTCGTCGTCGATGGCTGGTGCCTTAGTCATTTGGTCGTTTGGCCGCTTGGCCATCCCTCATTATTATTTTGGCATTCCTTGTTGTTTTGTATTAATTTGTGTGTGTATCGAGTGGATTGGGGGTGGAGATGTATCACCTTTCGTCGATGGCCGGTGGGTGGATTAATCTTGCACAAAACACTGCACCCTGTGTGCAGGCTTGCTCACACGCACGGGTCACCATTCATGCATGTTTCTAAATTTAGATGCGCAAAACCGTGAATGGGCTAGTTCACCCCCCTAGTTACGGGCCGTCTATCGTTTCATCTCGAAGTATGTGCGTCCTCGGTAATGAGCAGTTGAACGTCCTCAAAGGAGATTTATTCCTTCGAAGCGCTTGCAGTTGATTATTATGTATCGATGTTGGTGCGGGGGGTTATGGGGGTGCGGTTTTGTGTTGAGTTTTCTTTTGTTTCTTTTTGGCTGTGGCGCTGGTTTATTGAACTTCTCCGCTTAATTAGAGAGGATTCAATTTTACTGAGGTTGCGTTTCAATTATTGGGAATTCCCGGGTGCACGTGTCCTGGCATTGAAACTTTGCGTTCAAACGGTGGAGCTTATCGAGATTGGGTTAAGAATTTGGGTGCATGTATAGTCATGCCTGTTATGAGTTTGCTGCGACAGAGGCGCGTCTTGGAACTTAAAAATGGGCGCAACGAATGATGAATGCTTTGATTTTTTAGAAACTCCCCCAATGCTGCTCTCTTCGTGGCTGCGGACTAAGAAATGCTTGGTAATACATCAAATTCCTTGGATTCGTCCTTTCTTCACCTGACATCTCACATCATTTCCACCCCCTCGGCGGTTCGTGCTGTAATTTTGTCCAGCCATCATTATCCTCATCATCATCCCTCATCAGTGCTCCCCGACCATATTCAGATGATGATTGTAGACTCATCCGAGTCACAGGTCAAAGGAGACGACCGAAAAGCAAACAGTTCACGTGCGTGGAGGTGGATTTTTCAAGTGCTCCCTCATATCCAAGGCTATCCAGCGACCGTCTCTGAATATATTCTGCGAATTCATTGAATTGTGTGTTTATCTGTCACTGGACAGCAGCCAACCACCGTCTTCCACCCACGAAGACGGCACCTGTGCAATAAAATTTGGCAAGCAAAGTTTTTTATCCATTCGTCGACGTCTTCCGGACGTCGGTCGGTCGGTTGTGTTTGCGTAGGGGGCAGGCGGTGGCACAAGGGACGACAAGGATGAAATGTATTCAATTCCAGCGGTTGTATGCTGAGAAAGGACAAACGGAACATCCTTTATTTATACAAAATAAATGAAAATACTAAAGAAGCGATGTGGAATCGAGATGTGGTGCATGGGTGTGCGCGCGTGTATATGTGTGTGTGTGAGTTTCAATTCGTTCGGTTCTGTTTGCACACGGTGTAGTTGTTTATTTTACGAGGGTGCTCATGCCTCGCCCACCATTAGTCTGATTGAATTTATTCAGTTTGAATTTTCAGTTCATTGTTTTGTGTCTTCATCTTTATTTTTTCTTCGTCGCATTTCTATTTGTCTGTCCTTGGTGCGATGGATGTCAAACTGTTACAACTTTGTCTCGTTTCATTAGAAAAATAATAAATTTTGACTGCTGATGGTAATGGAGGCAAAGTGGTTTTCAAGGTGGTCAAGTGGCAGTTCTAATTGAATGTTGTTCAAAAAACGTCGATAAGTAAAAGTTATAATGATATGTTTATGGTTTCGTTTTCACAAACGAAGAACTTTCGTGAGTTTGAGTTTTTTATTTGAATTGAGTTCCCGTTATATGTACATAGTTCTGTTAAGGTATAATATTTAAAAAATGTGACTTCTCGTCTTCAGTTTCTTCTAAAGAGCAATTCACACTTCGGTTTCGAAAGTAAAGCTTAACAAAGTAACATATAGCGACTCATATTCGATGAACGCCTAAACCTTGCCATTGGTCTCGACTGTCAAATCATTTAAATATCGGGAAAAGGCTTTTTGTACATTTCCGACGATATCTCACCTGTAACTTGAGTAATGCTGAATTTCTGATGCGTCTTTAGTTTCGGGGATTATTGGTGTCGGCATGGTCTTTGGGTAGACTCACAATGGTGTCGAATCGCATGATCTTGGCGGCCAATTGACGTCGCCAAAACATAAAATTACAGAACCAGAAAACCTCTCTCAAGACCAGGGACGTGTTGTATATCATCCCAACCAAGAAATGTATCTACTGCGTTGTGAATTGTCAACGGGCTTAATTGTTGCATATGTTGTTATAAGGAACCCGAACGTGCGGGAATCGATAAATTCAGATCACCAGCAGTTATAGCAGTCTTCGAATCTGAGCCATTGGGACAAAGCAACAGAGAACGGCCCAGGCTAAGGTGGCGCACACAAGTGATGAAGGATCTTAATCAACAAGCCCAGGTCCACCCCGGACCGTACCGCCATCAGAAGAAGGAGAAGCAGCAATATTTTCGACTGAGTGTGTATCAAGATGTTGAACAGGTGATGAACAGACATCACTAACGTTTCCACTTTCATCAATTTTTTAAGAATTTCATCGATTACTTGCAAAGTTTTTGTATTTTTTTTTTGTTGGAGGTAGAGAAACACTGCACTGGAGCGCTCAGACCCAAAAACTGGTCCATTGTTCTATTAGGCAGTAACCTTCGTTTACTGTTGTTTTCTGGTTTTCGAAGAAAGGCACTTCTGTGATAAAGAGATTAAGTTTTCAGCTACCTAGCTAACGCCAAACAGCCGCCATCTGGCACGAGCAAAGGCGGGACATTGACAGAAAAAGTGCTCTGAGGTGTCTTTACCTTCTCCACAGGCGTCGCAAAGGGTGTCTTCACTAAGCCTAAGTAGACTTAGGTGCTTAGCAAAGGTGAAGTGCCCCGTTCGTATTTTTTCTGTCTAGAGATAACAGAAAAGCCGCGGATTTCTTGCTGACGTTCGGGAGCATGCATTTGGTCAGCCAGCATCTTGGAGAGTCTTGCTATCCCTGGTTGTGCTGTTTGGAAGACCCAGCCATCGACGAAAGCCCTAATCAAGGAAACGGGTAGTCCCAAGGTGGGTTCGGGCCAAACGAATGCCACTTTAGAACCTTGCCTAGCTAATTCATCATAAATCTGCGTGATCTCGCGATGTCCCGGACCCAAGCAAGTCTTAGCGAATTCAGACTGCCGACCAAATTAAGGGAGGACTTGCATTCCAGGACTATCTTGGAAGGGTTGAGTAAGGCCTTAAGCATAGCTTAGCTGTCGCTGCAAACGCACGACGACCATTTCAATTGCTAAAAGTAGTTACGTTTGAATCATCACTTTTGTTGTAAGTTTTAATATTTTAACGCATTATTTAATTGTTTGGCAATCCACTAACTTAAATGGCAAATATTTAGGTAATATTGTAATTCTTCAAATGATAGCTGATGTAAGCATGCATCAAGTGCTAGTGCTACCAACTTGATATCACAAAATGAATTAGAAAAAAAAATGTAATAAAGACATCAATGAAAATTGTGTCGATCTTTCTGGCCTTAACAATTTTGATGCTACTGGTGGGAAACAGTAATACGGACTTTCAAAATCTAAAAACACAGTTTTGAGAACTCGTTTAGTAAATTAAGGAAACGTTAATAATACATTGCAGTTTTGTGTTTTGGGCACATCAAATTTCAGCCGAAAGTGAATGAAGTGTCAAGCATACATTTCAGCCTTTGCCTTGACGTGGATAGTGTTTGATGGGTGTGATCGGTACAGGTGAATGGAAGATAATGCAGGAACCTATGTTTTAGCAAGTAACATGGTGAATATTTAGTCGAAGCTCTGTACATATATCTATAAATATTTGGAAATGAAAGACTGTCTTGGCAACTCAAATATATACCTAATCAGTAACTACTGTCGTAATCTATAGTATTGCACGAATGCAAGCTGCTGAAACGCGACAGAGTGAAGGAACTCAAAGTTCAGCAGCTATTTCTTCGGACGGAAAGTCCTATACTTCGTTGGTTTAGCCACATGGTACAAATATCCCCTTCATTACGACTTTCGAGGAGTGCCTTAGATGCAATTCTATCAGGTAGGCCACCTCTCGGCAGACCCAGGACTAGGTACTTGGATCAAATCCATAAACTCGCCTGGTTGGGCTTGGGAATAGCTCCAGATGAGTTAGAATCTATGGCGGAGGATTGAGCGGCCTGGCGGTCTCTTGTATGTGCATTACGCGTGTAACCCCTTTAGTGGAACAGACGGGTTAAAGAAGGTGATGATGATGATGTCTCACTCCAATTACTCATATGACTCTGAGAAAGCGATGAGTGTCTTTATTTTGCTTTAAAGTGACCAACCTCTATCGTCCGCGAGGGGATATTCAACATCAGTGTACAGCTTGATGAAAAATGGCATTCAGTAGTAGTGTTTGTTTGGAAAGAGCTAATTAATGCATTCAGCCAAGGCCGTTGACACAAGACACTTTGTACTCGGATAAATCCCTGTTGTCTTTTAAACCACTCTGAGCTATCTTTTTACCTGTTGCAGTGTCCCACGCTTATGGTACTAAGTTCACCTAAGTTTTAGAAAAAAATTACTTTTCCTTTTTGCAGGAGCTTGACAATCACAGAGGAGATGAAGGATGGATTATACGTCCTCTTCTTCTTTACGGCTTCTGCAGAAGTCATTGTGCATGATTCTGAATTTGGAGGCGGTTGTTTAAAGGGCACAGTGATCAATTACGGTCCGAGAATGTACTTTGTCACGTCTGATAAGACTTAGAAAATGTTTAAGATTGAGCTGTGGCCAGATAGCCTTGGCCACTTTTTGCTATGCTCGTCCAATGTGTGTGTATGAAGAAGGTTTTTAATTGTAGCGAAAAGTCGAAATTAAAGATGTGGTGCTGCACCTGGAAAGTTCATCGGTTTTATAGTTTCCCTGTCTCAGTACCCATATCAGATGGATTTTGAAGTTCATTGCCATCTCGTTGTGAGAATGGTGGCACTCTTTAAAATGTATAATTCATGACTTTCGAAAACCCAGTGGCTACCTACTGGGCCTTAACTTAACCTGGGGACTTCGTTGCGGTGGATACACTGTATGAGGGCGGCCTACCCTCTTACATGACATTCAATCAACACTTCCTCGCTATGCAATTGCGCTCATTTTCAAAGCACAATACCCAGCACGTTTCACTGCTAATGGAATGGCAAGAATTCCAGTCGGGTTTCCTTCGCACGCATCAATCCGTCAATTCCCGTAAAAATCGAATTTGGTCGATTCGCCTTGAAACGCTATACCACTCAATCCTTTCGCCGCTGCGAACCACCACCCCTGAGGCCAGGAAGGGGGCGCAGAACAAAAAAGTCGAAACTAATGTAACCGTAATTGGAAACTAAACACGCTACAGCAAGGATCATTTATAAACTTCAATATCCTCGCAGAATAATTTCGCTAAGCGAATTTTCATGTAACGTGGTGACTCATCACAACGCAATTATGATTGATGACATTCACACCCCATTATGAATTTTCCAGTAGAGTCCTGGATGCTCTAACCCTTTCGCCGTAGTTTCCTCCCGTGTGCCGCACTTGGCTGGGGAGCAATGCTCTTGTCATGGAAGTCACTCTGATAGCATTATCCCTCAAATGAGACGATGGCGTTGTGTGTGTGTGCGTGTGTTTGTTGGTGTGGTTGGGGACACGATATAGATGATCAATCCTTTTTGCATTCAAACAGTGGCAACTCACCACCAACCGGCGACGCCATGCGGCGGTGTGGAGCGGACTTGAGGGACAGCGAGGGGTATGAATGCAAAAAGTTTTCAATCTAAGGGATGAAATCTAATTTATTATGTGACGAAGAGGGTTTTGGCATCCCAAACCGTACCGTCCCACATGCAGGGAGTTAATTGCGAACTATGTAGCAGCCAGCACAGGGTGGTGGTGGGTTGGCGGGGTGAATTGACTGGCATCGGTGGTAATTGGTGGTGAAGCGCAAACAGCGAAACCGAGAGGGACGGCTATGGAAATTGAAGGGTTGATTTTCCTTTGGCCGCCGCCGCGCCTGGCGTGAGACAGTGAAGTTTTGCATTAGCTCCTCGACAGTGTTTTGTTTCTGTATGCATGGTTATTGGATTGGCAGGGATGGCGGTGTGGCGATGACTTTGTGGAAAGGATTGATGACGTGTGGTGAGTGGGGGGAGGTGAGACGAATAACAAAAGGGCTCCTTTGAATGATGAATGGGTTAATGGTTTAGTCTGGGAAGTATGAACTTTGTGGTTGAGGAAAAAAAAAAATGAGAAAATAAGAGTTTTTTTTTGGGTTTTGTTCGATTCTGGCGGAGGGTGAGCGATAATGACTACGGGAGACTGATTAAAGCTTCGAAAAGTACACACACATACATACATTTGGGCACTCAGTGGGAGGGGATTTCGATACACTGTGACGTGCCAGTGAGTTTGGAACAAAAGTTTTCTGCGAAAGATTCTGCTGACACTGACTAATGAATGTCTTGTGTCCTGATGGCGGTGGTGGCAGCGGCGACGGTGGCTTGCCAAAAGTGTGTCTATAATCCCTAAAGAAAGAGATTTCATTAAGTCGCCGGTGTTGGGGGAACAATTGATTTGCAAATCGGAACATGCCGAAACATGTCTTGAATGGAGTCTGGGATGGTGGGAAAAGGACAATTCTGACGAAAAAGTCTACTTGGAGATTAGCTCATGTGAAAGCTTGAATATTTGAACATCTTTGGGGTAATTTGTTGGACTGATGGTTAAATGCCAAGACTCATAAGTTGAGTGTGTCTACTGACAAGGGGTTGAGCAAGACTTAAATTTACCAATTACTGAATCGATGAACTTCAAGAGAAAACGGTGATGATACACAACATAGCCCATGTATGAATGTATGTACATGCTTAAAGTGGTGCTACCGTCCGGCGTTAACCTCAGCCCAAAGCAAAAAGTGAGTCCGATCAAAGCGAACGTTTGAAGGCTGTCTTCAGATTCGCACACAATGTTGGTTGACTTTCCTATTCACTTGCGTTCGCCAGTGCGGTCTTTCTTTATTGCATCGTTCCTTGGGGGTGGATTCAAAATTTGTGGAGTCGGAGTTTTCATTTTCGTCCGGTCTAGTTGACCTACCCAACTCAATTGACTACCTACCTTCTGGCTAAGTCGATGTTACTGACAAGTCTTCTCTTTCCCCCTCCCTCTGTACAGACGAGATTGAAAATCACCCGAAGAGCTTGTCTCTCAAAGTAGTCTGCTTTGGACAAAGTGCATGCCTTTACGCCGTATAGCAAAACTCGAAATATAATAGTCTTATGGAGGGCTACTTTGGTTGTTCGTTTGTTTTTCAGTATCGTTCATAGTCTTGATAAACTGCGAGTGGCCATTGTTATTCCCTGTTTTCCCAGCGCCGGTGTCTTTATGTGTATAAAATAATAGCCCATGTAGAGTCTTTGACTACCTCAAAGTTATGACCGAAAAGTCGATGTTGAATGCCCTTTTTCGCTGATGGAATATGTCTTGCGCTCACTTGTCGTTTAGCCTAACTTTCCGTCCTCCGTTGGAATTATCTCAAAAGTGACATTGACGCAAAGGTGCTTTCTTCCGACAACGCCAATGTCGTCGTTATACACGAGTAATTGGACCTGTTTCTGAAAGATCGTTTCCCCGAATCAAGGCAAAAGAAGTAGCGTGATTGAGTGTAGTCTCGCATTTTGACATCAAACGTCTTGCTTACATCGTTTCCGCCCTCGAAGGAGCAGGCCGTATTCACTGTCGTCATCCTACACACATGGACCGGTTTGGTGGAGGTGCCAAATCTAGATATTTTTCAATAAAGCTCGTCTCTACAGGTGCTCTTATCCGCGGCCGTTAAAACTCTGAAAACGTGGTGGGAATCGATTTACTACTCATGGATTTTGTTGCAAAATTTGTGAATATTTGAATGATTTGAAATTTTCCTGGCTTAAGGTCACACCACATTAGCAACGCCTGGCACATGAAAAGTTCTGCCGTCATCAAAGAAAGACCTACAATATCGACGACTCGGACAGAACGTCACAATGGACTCCGAAAATTTGAGGTAGTCAAAGGATGCGTCTACATCGGTTCCTTTGTTCTTAGGGACAACAGTACAGAAGTACAGAAATCAGGCGTAGAATCATCGCGGTTTCTTTGGAATCAAAAGTCAATTGAGGAATAGAGCCCTCTCTCGATGGATCAATCTGGATTTGTAAGACATCTCGGTCATCCCTGTCCTGCTCTATGGTGAGGAAATGTGAAATTCATTGAGTATTAGGATCTTGGTCGTTTCGAGAAAAAAATTCTGGAGGAGAAGACTCAACGACGAATTCTATAATTTGTAAGACGCAATGCGCCTTGTCAAGAGCATACGGATAGCTAGGTCATATAAATGGGATACATAACACTGACCCAGTCCTTAGAGTCTCCGAATTCGAGCCATTGGGACAATGTAATAGAAGCAGTCCTCGTATTAGACGAGCGCACACAAGAACTCTTCTTCTTCATACAGTGCTACAGTCCGTGGAGGACGTGGGCCCCAACAAATAAGCCTCTCCATCTGCCATGATCTTTAGACAGCTGCCAACAACGCCAAGTTGATTAAGGTCCTTCTCAAACTTGTGTGCACCATCAAATACGTGGGCTTCGTCTATTGCGTTGCTCGGAGTTGAAGAACCTTCGATTTGGAGCAATGTTTTCCATACATGGCCTAGCCATCTTAGACGTTGAATCCGTAGACGCTTGACTAGACTCATATCTTCCCCAAAAACTATCAATGCGAACAGACTGAAAGATTGAACGCAGAACTTAGGGCTGCTTCATCTGCTCTTGAGATTGTCTAGGGTTTTGCGCCCTAGACCAGGATGTAGTGCAAAATTGGGGCCAGTTGGCTAAGGAACATGCCGACTGGGAAGGCAGTTTGTTTGATGCGCAGGATTGGACTGAAGCGCCAACTCAAAAAGAAGAAGATGAGTGCCCTGTTTGAGGGCGTTTCGGTCATAAGAGACGATCCTGACGAATAGCTGGATATTGTGCTGTTGCTCTGTACTAAGTGAGTTGCCCATTGCAATGTGCGAAAGCCCTACTGTTAAGCTGTCTTGAGATCACATAATTAAAGTGGACTTCTTTCATTACAAATCACAGATTTGGAAACGATCAGACGCCCGCCTCTGACTGATATCGTAGAGCAGGTCCTTTGCATGTTGCACTGGGCAAGTGCCTTCAAATTGTTTATTTCCAACTCAAAAATGAAACACAACAGAATCTCGATACAAACAAATCACACTGAATACAGACTTAATTGACTAATGCCACCAACATGGTGCGGAGCATAGTATTCTTCGCCGGCGTAGTACTGCAGGCAGGTTATGGCCAAGGCACATGTGATGTTCATTATGTAGTCAAACGAGAATGCCTGATTGATGTTGATTTGTTGAAAAACCATCGTGTTGAAACCGTAAATGTGTCGTTGCAGCAGTGCCAGCTTTATCTGCAATCGGAAAGACTCTTTAAATTGTCGTCACGTCAAATGATCGCTCACTCACTTCTCTCTGCAAGTGCCGTTCCCTTAGAGTTATTTGATGTCCGATCTTCAGAAGGAGTCTCTCGAAGCATTCCTCCTCGCTGACCAGCATATCGGACAGGCGACAGATCAAGTAAATGTCAAAGCAAAGGCTTCCGAATACCACGCCGTGAAAGGCGTAGAGAAGGTAATATTCAAAGTCTGTGTCTGGTTTGTCGTATAGGATGGACTTTAGAACCTGGTAAAGGGAACCAATCTGCACTGTGCATCCAATTCCGTTGATCACGAACGAGGGTGTAAAGAACTTATTTAAGTTGCGCTTCACTCGGTGGATCCGGAATGAGATTTTCAAAAACTTCATGACGACCTTGTCGTAGTCGGCATCGTGCACGAGGAACAAGTGTTCGTTGATTTTCATAAAAAAGCACGTCAACACCAGTTGCGAGTAGACATGCGATAGGATCATGAGCGCGTACATGATGTGTGAATAGGGCGTTATGAAATCGAAAAATGTAATGAATACTGGAAGCAGGTACAGAAGTCGGGCGATCAAGAACGCCCCACTTAGGTACAACTTGATGCCCAGAATTGGCTGAAACTCCGCGTCAATGTACAGAATTTCATCGGTCTCCCTTCCGATTGCCTTGAAAATCGAGAGCATCTCGTTTATGATCGCAATGGCTGGGGCTCGGTTTTCCCGAATGTGATATGAGAGCATAAGGCCACAGAGGATGTTGAAGTGCCAGCTTAAGTTTGTCAGGACAGATTCCTGCTCCTCCACGGGTCTACGGTGTGCGTCCGAAATGCAGTTGCACATATAAGAAGAAATTGTTCCTCGAAAGGCCAAGAGAAAAATGAATGCGTTGACTAAGAAACACACGGTGAGCAAGGTTGACGACACAACCGACCGACATTTTGAGGACTTCAATTTTCCCGATGAAGTTAATTGAAAATTTATCAACCCGCAATGGAGCCACAGTTTGTATAACTTCTTCAAGTGTTTTTCTATGTGCAACTTTACGAGAGGTTGATTCATTTTCCTAGCGCCGATTGACACGTCCTAATGCACGCGAGTCTCTTGAAGGACTGTGTGCATTGTAGGGGTGTTTTCGGGCCTTCCCGTCTGGTGAAGTAATGATAATTACCGGCAATGGTTTGTAATCGAAATAGATTAACGGGGCATACACGTGGCTGAGCGAAATTACAGACACACATGTCGAACTGGGAATAAGATTCATTCCATGTTGGAGCGCCTATCTCCAGATACAATGTTGACTTAGAGAGTGTTGTGTGGACTGAGTGATCCGAACAGGCATGTTGTAATATTCGAAAAATGGGACAAGTTAGACTTTCTTCTCATCTTTACGCGCGAAGCCACCTGCGTCAATAACATAGTCTCTTGATCGCTTTGATGACTCGACAGAGAGAGGGACTAAGGTTTCCTTTTGGTGAACATATTAGCATTATTGCGAAATTTTTCAGCGGCTAGGCCTAACAGAGGCAATAAATTTTCCGTCGGCCTGCAGAGAAGTCTGTTATAGCGATGGTATGCTGGAGATTTCGTGGCTGGGGCTGCAGTCCTATTAGGGCTGCAGTTTGCAGTCCTATTAGACCTATTTGACCATGGCGGGGACGGAAGTGTGAGCCAGTGCGTCGGGAGTGTTTTGATCTTTTCCATTTATTCCATGTAGATCACTCCCATGAAACCCAGAATATATGTGGCCATACACTTTTCGGTCGAGTTGACAGTCTTCACCCTCCTCGTGTTACGTTCTACGGATGAAGTCGTCTGTTTCGAGTGTTCCTTGTTTTCTGGTGTGAAGCAGAAACTCATTCGGATTGCGGTTAAACATTGAGCTTGATGGCGTGAGCTAAGCCTGTACCCATCACAACAACAACCTTCTTAAAGCCAATATTTCTTCCAGGCAGTCTTTTGCGATGTCTTCTGTTTGTCACCTGTCTCGCGGACCTTCAATCGGTGTTCTGTCAATACGAGATCATGTTTTTTTGACACTTTCGAGGCCACGGGGTGTGTCTCATCAAAAACAGATGTGCGAAAATGTTTAAACTCCTTTAAACAATTTTTGACGGTCGCTATCTAAGCAGAATGCGGTCGCCGTGGCGTAGTGGTAAGTGCGTCGACCGCCGCGCAGAAAATCTGGGTTCGATTCCCGGACGGGACACCTAGCATTTTTTCACGCCACCACCTCTTTCGAGTTGCTGACACCACTCAAAGAGTTTCAATTGTCTATGAAAAAGCTTCTCAAATCTCGCCGTTTGGAGTCGGCAAAAAACTGTAGGTCCCTTCTACTCGTGAAGAACAGTAGCACGCACAACACGAGTAGTTGTTGTTGAAGCCAGGCCCTGGTGCCTTGTGGGCTGTAGTGCTACTCAATTATTATTATTATATCTAAGCAGAAGTGTCGCTCAATACAGCTCTTTGATTTCATCGAGACACCATCTCTCGGATTCGGATAAAATTTGGATACCAGCTGTAATGTAAAGTAAATACTAAACGTTGGATGCTTAATACCTATCAGACTAATCGGAAGCGTATCCTGTCTAATGCCAATTTTCTGAGAAATTTTTGATATGTTCGGTTTGTAGATCACGGATTACTTGAATGAGATTGTTAAGATAATATCAATCCTTCAGGGTTTCCTCAAAGAAGTCCAAAGTCGAAGCTACGAAGAAACCAATCGATATCTCCAAAATGGCTGTTAACACTTTTTTAGAATTTGTGAATGATTTTGGCATAGGCTGAGGGTGCGTCATTGTGTATGAACTAGAGGTCGTTTAAATTGATGTTTTGAATTTCAGTGCAAAATAGATTGGGTTATAGCGCTCTGTAACGCCTTTCGTTAACTGCAACGTTGTGTGCAGATTGGTGTGTTAGACGAATATGATCTAATGATGCTACCACTTTACAATATCTGGGAATACATTGACTTTTAAATCACAACATGCGGGTTTTTTGATCCTCAAGATGAAAATTAATCTCGTCAGAAAAGATAAATCATCTTCGCCTAAAATCGTTATTCAATTTATGCTCAACTAAAGCCCATACAAAGCATATGGTCATGAGCCTTTAACTTCTGCGTCGATTCGGCTTTTTAAGCAGATAATTTGAGATCTTTGTGAAGAAGTTCCCTAAGGCTAGTGAGTGAAATTTGAAAACAGAATCTGATCTGTTAATGTTCGTGAATTGAGTCTCATACTCTCGGCCATTGCAGCGACATTCTCACGAAAGGGATCAGTAGTGCTATACCCTTGTATATACCAGTCTCTGGTGGTGGTTGCGTGTTTTTGACCATTCTGGATCAAAAGTCAAAAATTGTACTGCTAGGTATACGCACATAAGAATGTTCAATATTTCAAATTGTTGTTCCAGCGTCAAGTGACTTTTTTCCGCAGACTTCCGCCAATGTACGATATTGACGTTCTATAAGGATTTCGTACCGAAAGTAGCTTTCAATTTTAAAATAATCTATGACTTAAAAAACACTTAATAACCCACCAGATGTATAATTAGCGCATGCTAAGCGGATTGCGAATTCTTTAAGGGAATCTAGTCTCACCACGGTCCTAAGGTATAGATGAAGAAAGGGAGAAGATGTACACTAGTTTTTAATGGCCTGGAAGGAACCTTGCCAAATTCGTGTGGTGTGGTTAAAGAAACAATCTCTAAACTGAACTGACGTGTATTCCGGGGGAGGCAATGCAATTGACAGCTTTCTACAAATTCTCCGAAGAGGAGACAAAACTTCAGTAAGCTCGGATTGGTCTTGGGAGCAACAGACCAGAGATTAGCATTTTACTCAAGCTAAGACCAAATATATATCTTGAATGTCTGAAATAATTCTTGCGTCATTTTAAGAAACTAGACATTTTTGGGGACCTCAAAAATTTGATCGTACCAACTCAGTGTCGAGTTCATACACGTACCGAGGATGGGAAGTCCTTCGGTTGCGATGACATAAAGCTGAATTTACTGAAGTCGTAGAAGCATTTAAGTCCGCTTTCTTGTTCTTGCACCATTTAAATATGCTGGCAAAGATAGAAAGAGCCAAAGAGGTAGGGTGTTAGGCAAGGTTTCAAGCCAAGGTTCTCTTGCAAAGAGTCGATGTGAAATTTGCAGGCCCCTCTGCCAGGGAGGCTTTTTGACAAAAGACCACGATCTCTTACTGGCAGAGCGGCGATTAAAGGTGTGCGAGACAGGCGAGACTGTCAGAATCTGAAAGGCACATTGAGCATGCGAAAAATGTCTGCTCGATGGGTGTCGCGTTTGTGCAATCTAGACAACAGGCGCGCTGTTTTAGCAGACAAAAGATCGTTTAAAAAATGAAGGAGAGTGTTCGAGACTGAGTTCTGTCAAACGTCAGACTGAATTTAGTGAATTGAACCCATCCAAAGGAACTGGTCTGTTCGAAAGGCTTCGTAACGTAGTAGCAAAAGCTGTTGCCAAGACGCTCTGCATTTTACAAGGATTTGTTCCACTTTCGGGAGAGATACTTAGATATGTACGCCATTAGACAACCAGTGAACCTGTTGCTGCAGAAGCCGCACCGCTGTTTATTTAAATGCGTCCGTGATTCAAGACAAAGCTTTATCTGAGGATTTATTGGTCTTTCCAGGACCATACTTCATGCTTTGAGTGTCAAAAGTGAGTCTCCAATTTGTGAGCTAAAAGCCCTTAAGACTGACTGGCCAAAACTGCTGAAAAGTGACCAATCACTGATCATAACAGGCTCAACTCTGCATTATTCTTTTAAAAAATCTCACTTCACACCAACCGTCGCCATACAAATTTCCAACAAAATACTTGCTTCTTTTCAAGTATTTAGTTTAAAAACCCGCACATTCGGCCTTGCATTGTCTCTAATTGTCTTTTCAAAGGCGCCTCCATACGCCTTTGCACACACTCGCACACGCATGAGTTCCTTCCTTACAACGCTCTCTAATTATTCTCTTATTCAGCACATAAAAGTCACACAAGGACTAACTAACACACGCCATCGGATTCACCCCCCCCCCCCCCAGATGCGGTCAAAAAGTCAATTTTAAAAGGACACACGAGCCCGGGATGACTGGAGGGGGCGGCGAAAAAAAAAGAAAACAAAATCAGGGACGCGAACAAAGGAGAAAAGAAGAAGTGAAAAGAAATCCAATTTAATTGGATCCTTAAATTTAGTCGAGAGTCATGTGTTTTTTTTTCCTGCAGCTCCTCCTTTTTTCTTCCGAAATTGTCGTCCTGGTATTTGTAATTGCAAATGCCTTGTGTCAAGCTCCGAACTTTTCCTCCGCTCCGCTTCTTTTTTATTTCGTTGCCGGCTTCCTTTTGGCATACAAAGGAATTGAATTCGAAGGAATTGTAGAAATGTCCTTTGAGAAGAGCTACGCTTCAAAATGGAAAATGTATTCCGTTCTAAAATAAATTCGCATGGGGATCCCTTGTACGATTTTCAGGATTTCTCTCACGTCGTTCATCTGCACACGAGGCTCACTCATCCCTGCTTCCGCTCGTCCCCTCTCAAGCAGAAGGATATCAACCTGAATAAATAACCAAAGACTCGAGCAGGGGATATCTCACCATGTGAACTTGTGAGTGACACATCATCCCTGCATGGCGTTCACTGATAAGCAACCCCACACTTCATGTGAAGGGTGGGGCGTACATGTGCCTTGAGTGTAATTGATACGACTTTCGAAGGACACACGCCTGGACGAAGCACCACTTCGGGGAGCCCGGGCAATCGTAAATCGTTTAAAGTTCCATCGATCAAGTGCTTCCTACGCAAATTACACGCCACTTTGCATCTGGACAGGACATCCATCCATCCATCCATCCCTTTCGGGAGCGACTGCTCCAAGCAAAGACAACAGCAAAAAATATGATAAACCGACTAAATCAAATTTTTGTTCACAACATCAAGCGGAATGGGTGCTCAAGTGTGTTCGGGGGCAAGGATGACAAATGATGCAGGATGTCTGTTCACGTCCTAGATTGCCGCTCTTGTCCGACTGCCAGGCCGAATGAAATACATTATGCATGCTCAGGCCGGACTTGGGCGCTGGAAGGATGCTAATCTGAATTTGGACACCCTCTGACAGGATGCCAAATCCCAAATGAAAAGTGAAAAGACGCCTCGCCATCGATTTGGTGTGAGCCGCCCATCTCTTGGCGGGTTCTCGTCAAACGCGCATAGGAGGGAGGGCACGGTGGGTATGCCTGCCAGTTGTTTGTCAGTGTCCATGCAGCCGTCCGCCTCCCTGTTTTTTTTTCCCCCTTACTGACATTGTCTTCGAGTCCTATGGCAAGTGTGTGCTTGGCCTTCTGGGAGGTGATAGTTTTGGACGCAGTCCAGGATGATTGATTAGCTCATGTAAATTTAGTGATGTCCTGACCCGGCTGGAGGCTATTGCGAAATAAGGTTAATTTGCATTGGAGAGCGGGAAATGTTAATTTGTTCTAGGACGTCAAAAAAAAAAAGATTAAGAATTAGATTTTGTTTGATGTGCAATTCGTCGTCTTGTATCTTCTAGTGCCTGGTAGGATCTGGACAGGACCAGAGATGATGTAAAAAAAGTTATAAACGCAAGTAGTCTCTAAAGAACTGTTTCAAAGCAAGCAACTGACAAGCTTTGACAATCAAACCGAATTCAATCGAAACTTCTGTAAAAAAAACCAAATTCATGGAAAATATGGCTTAAATACAACGGTAAGAGCAGTGCGCAATCGTGCATCCAGTATCAGAACTGCGCTTTTCTTTAAAAATCAAAAATTTTTAGTAACAAAAAATTACTCAAAAAAAAAAAAGTAATCGCCCCCGGGTGGACTCGAACCACCAACCTTTCGGTTAACAGCCGAACGCGCTAACCGATTGCGCCACGGAGGCCATGTAGAGATTTGTTCAATTGAGTTTGATGAGCAATGTTAAGAATTGTTCTTGGCTGTAGCTTGCTTATCTATCTATCTGGCTTTACTTATTTTTAATAATACTTCAGTTTGCATATGATGAGCAGAACTTTTATGAATGAATACGTTTGCTTTTTCTGGGTTAGAATTGTTCATGTGACGGTGTCTGTAAAAATACTATAATTTGCTTGAGACGACATCGGTTCATTCTCCTTGAACTTACATCTCATGCTATTTTCTGGCGTAACCAACATTATCTGTTGCATAACATATTACTTGTTATTTCATATAATAATATGCACGCTCATTCTGGAAACGACAAAGAGTCTCCGGGACTTTCTTGCGCGTGGAGTTGGGGACAACAATCCGCTCACTGAGCTGCAAGAGCAATCACTGTTCCTTCCTTATAAAGAATTGTGAAGAGCTGTACAACAGGAGCAGAAGTCGCAATAGGTAGCGTAATACGTGGTGCATTAGTTGATGCACAGAAGAGTATACTAGATGATATACTAGCGTTTATTCTACGATCGCATTATCAGTACGTTGCCTTCGTGGCGGGTGTGTTAGTGGATGTTGATATGATACACAGAGTTCTACTCACTGAAAGAAAACTACATCCTCCAATCCCCGTGGCAGCATTTCAGCTTATAGGGTTCAAATAAGGGGTTCTGGAGTAAATACGAGTTTTATTTTATCCATAATTCTGGTAAAGGGTGATTTATCGTGAGGTTTGATTTAAAATGAAAATTAAAACACATCAGTTTGAAAACGAGCTTAAGATTTGTATTATCAGTTAAAAGAAGAATATATGGCATTTATTTCTTGAAAATGGAATCATTGAAATGTTGACCACGATGTTGACGTGGTCCATTCAGAAGGTACAATTTTGGGCAATTCGTTCAAGTGGATTGTACGAGTACTATCGTCCTCCAAAGCGTCAATCATAGCTGCCTTTTTCCTGAGACTTTACATATCCCCAGAAAAAATTGTCCAAAGGTGTGATAACGTGAGATCTAGACGTCCAATTTACGTTGGCGAAACATGAAATTGATGATTTTTCAACGAGTTCATTATTTCGCGCTCTATATGGCTCGTAGTCCCGTTTTGTTGAAACTAGAGCCTGCCGAGATCATGTGCTTGATTTCCAGGAAGTACATTGACAAGGTGATGAGAACGACAACGAATCGAGTTGTGACGGTCTTTGCGTAGTCTCTTCACTACGTGCTAGATGTGGTCGAGTGTCATCCGCTTGGAACTCAAATTTTCGAATGGTATTGGCACTAGTGGTTTCCGTAGGCCGATTAAGTCGATGAGTCGCTTGAAAAACATTCCGCTGATTTTCTTAACACAGCTCAGAGAGTGAGAGACGCTGTTGTGTTGCAAGTCCGTAAATGGAAAGTGACAAAACAGATACGAGTCACACGGGGTCTGTCAAAAAAGCCTATTGCATGTTAAACCTTACGATAAATCGTCAAATAATTGTTATTGCTTTGTGTGACCAGATTTTTTTGGTTCTTTGATACATTTTTTGTACACAACGCAAAAGAAGAAAAGAAGGTTTAGATTCAATGTATTCCTTAACTCATTTAAAGATCGATAGTGAGCCCGCAGTTCCTGTATTTTATCTTGTGCTTTAAGTTTAAAGTCTCATTTAAAAACAAACTGTTGCCCTGCCAGTGTTCTTTATTTTTGGAGGTAGAAGGTTTTGGCGGGCGCATTACATGTCAGAGTATTTGGTATCGTATATGAACAATGGAAATATTTCTCATGTTGTAATTCATACATAGTAACAATTTATAGTTTGTGCTTCGGTGTAAGTAGATTATGCCACTGAAAGGAAAAGACTAAGAAAGATTTAATGATTTATGATAGTAGATTGATCAAGTGAATTGACGAGTAAATAAAAATGCACTTAAATTAAATGAATGAAACGATGGTGGGAGAGAACAAATATGTAAGCATTACGTTCTGGGAAATTGTTCGAAGCATATGTAAGCTGTCCATATCAAACTTATTACAAAAAGGACATAAGACTGGAATTAGGGTATTTTCGAAAAGTTGAATTTTCAGCCACGTACCTTTCAAAATGCGGCACAATGACCCAAAAGGTTTTTTCAATAACGGCAACTAAAGACCACAAAACAAAGATGTGTTCTTTTCGTTTATATTTTGTTGTTTATTTTATTTATGGTATTTTTCTTTATTGAAAAAAAAAACCAAGTTGATCAACCTGAACTCAGGAAAGGCTTAAAAATGTGCAAGTCTGGAATGAAATTTGTACAACAGTCACTATCCATTTTGTGAGCGTGAACCAACGGCCTGATTTCATTAATAAATAAGTGTTAGACTAAAGTCCTTTTTATAAAAAAACATTTTTTCAAATATTTTTTTTCATGGAATAATTTGTTTTGTCTTCTTTCCTCCTTAGTAAATATCTAATCGTGGACTCGGTCAACTTGTGCTTAAGAACAGAAACGTGATAGTCTACAAGTTGATAGAGTTTATAGGATACTAGGTGGAACATTTCGCACTAAACGAAGTTTTCAATAAACTCTGGTGTTTTACGGAATATTTTGTTTACGTTTTCCTTCTTCATTTTCAAGAATGAAACTTTCAAATCACAAACGAAACCTTAAAGTGTGTAAGTTTGTCTCTCAGACTCAGACTGAATGTAAAGAACGCACATGAAGCCTTTGAAATCGAAGCATTTCAAAGTTTTGAACTTGATCTGAAATCACCCCATACACAAAGAATTAAGCGTAAATACATCGACTCACACACTGGACCCCTAGGTTTGATACCTGGGATTGAATATATTCATCACTCCAACACCTCCAAAATTTCTGGAATCATTCAAAGTTCTCAAATTTCGTCGTACAGAGTCGACAATCAATTGTATGTTGTCTCCTCTAATTCAAGAAAACAATATTACGCTCAACACGATTTGTGATTCTGTCCCTGTGGAACTACGAGGCGCCACCCAATACCGCAATTTGTATACTTCCGAATGAAGAGAGACTTTTCTTTTCAACAATACATGTTATACAAAGGATGCCCCTTTTCCCAGCTTTGACGACGGGTATTGTCCTACTGCAGGTGCGATGTAGTGGTTAAAAATATTTTTTTTATTCGTAGCACTGTCAGATGCTTTTGATTTTTGAATCTGCGTAAGAGGACGCTGTGCCGCACACAAGTGGTGAAGTACTTAAACTAACGTAGTGTTTATTTTCCTTTAAGTCCACCGTGGACTGAGCGCCAAATTACATCTGTAGAAGAAGCGATGGGACAAAGCAATGCTTATGCCCAATATCTTAACAAATAATTAACACATTAAATTAACTTCCAGTCTTCTGTAAGTTTCCATCTAGTTCCGAATGTAAAAGTAATAAAATCGAAAACTGGCCATTAGTCTTCACATTCAAAGAACACTCAAAACCACCCTATAGCTCTGACATCGACCGTAGAAACGCGGGCATGTGAAATGGATTGTGACGTGAAATTTATTATCCCATTCCCACAGAAAATGAAGCAAAAAGAAAATTATCCATAAAACTGTAAACTGTTCAGAAGGCCGCCTTCAAAGCGCAGCCTAACCCCTAACCTTTCAACAGCCGCTCATTGTCCAACGCAAAACGTGCAAAATCGACTTAAAACTGCATTTGTTACTTCATTAAGTCCTGGCCACAGGCTAAGCACAGGATCAACCCTCCTCCCAGCAGCCAGCCATCTCCTTCGAATTTCGACAAATTTTCAACAGAAAATGCGGGAAAACTCAAAATTAATGCTAAGCGTAGCTAAACGTACGCTGAACGGAATACATTTCCACAGAAACCCCCTCGAACAGGTTCAGAGTTGTTTTTTTTTGCTTCTCCTTCCATTTTTGAAGTAAAAATCCAAAAATTTAATTCACCGCTGGGTGACCCTCGCCCTGTATGGGAGGGTGACGAGTGTGTTGCTTTGAAAAAGACACATTTTGTCCTTCACCGAGAGAGGAAAAAAATTACAAGCCATTGTTAGTTAATAATCCTTCAGTAATGAGACCTCGAAGGGTGACCTACGAATGTTTTCGCCCACAGGGGATGAAGGACATCGCATCTTCCCGTGTCTCTGTGTGCTCGTATTTATGGCACACCCCACACGGCATTCAATTGAATTTTATCGCTTCATTTTGCGGCTTTGAATTTCCAATGAAAACAATTTTCGCCGAAAAAAAGCTGAAAAAGAACGAAAAATGTGGGTAGATTTGCCCCCGAGAAGCGGTGAAAATTTATATTCATTCGTTCGAGGGTGGGGGGTGCGGCCCTCTGAAATGTGAACATTTTTTGCTGATGCAAAATCCCGGGATCGTCCTCTCAATAAACATTTATTTAACGTGGTTTGACATAATTCCGTTCCATCCCCTCCCCCACTGGGTGGGGACGAGGTGGAAACGAGCTTCGACGTGATTCCACTGAAACGTGGAGCTCTGTAATAAAAATCAGAATAATGGCTGATCAAAAATCGGTTGGCATTAGGATTTGCGCAAAGCGCACACAGTCACACGCGCCCGAACGATTGTCGTGGATTTGTTTTATAGTACCGCCAGCCGTACGCATCTGTCGGATTGTGGTGTCATTGTCGTCCGTTGGTGGAAATTGAAAATGTGTGTATGCCGTTGTGTTCCATTCCATTTGTATGATAATTCCCGCTCGGTAATGGATGCGATGAAATCGAATGGAAAATATTTATTTTTATATTTTTTATGAGGTACTTTGGCATTTGACAGAGTCGGAATTTCGCTAAGAATTGTGCTTATTTATGGGAATTCTGATCAGGGATTCTAATTCTCATAAACGTGGAATATGTTGCGATGCATTGACTTTTGGTTTGATAGACGCCCGTCGACGTCTCTGTTGGATGATGGATAAAAACAGTTTAGACTCGAAATCAAATTTTATGTGTGAGCACCATAATTTTGATGTCACCAAACTCTAGAATTCGAATTTTCGAAAATAAATCAGTTAAACCGTTGATCGAGCCTTAGCATTATGTAAGAGCTGTTTGGATCGGCCAGGATCTCAGCATTGAATTTGCAATTGCTTGAACAAGATTGAATGTAAAGTGAACTCTATGCGTGGGTTTCAGTCGGCTTAATGTCAAAGACGGTCAGGGTCTATTCCGCCCTTTCTTTCCATAATGTCGCTGCATCCGCTTAAGTCTGCATAGCGCCATGCAGACCTCTCGTTAAGTTCATAGAGTTTTAACTTTCATGGTTGTAGGAAGCATAAAAGTTTGCCGATTGTTGGTAACTTTTCCCTCTACTTTCCAAATTTACATCCATGGTGCTCCTATTTTGAGGGTTTTTCTTTGAAAATTAACGACATTTGAGGCATTTCGTGAAATCATCTATTTATCCCGGGTGATGATTTTCTGTAAAAGAGGATCACCAAAAGGGGGCGGCTTTCTTTTTCCTGACAAAAATTAAAGAGCCTTCTTTTGGACTAAGCCAAACTTAGTAATTTTGCTTTTTTTTAACACAATAGATCAAATACAAGACTTCCAGCTTCGGAAGAAGGAGTTACATAAAGAATTCAAAACATTTGAAACCTTAAAAGTGCTAAGCGATTAACGAACACTTTGTCAATTGAATCACTGATGGATTCAAAGACCAATTAATGCGACGGCGGCCTGACGGGTCTGCTTCAAATTGTTCATTCTACTGAATCAGATCAGACGGTTGTGGGGAGTTGTATTACAGTCGGGTTCTGTGATATATAGAGCGTCAAAGTTTTTGGAAAGGTCTCGCATTCTGACAAGGTGGAGCAATTCTTCCTGAAACATGAAATCAATTTAGTATTTGGATGACTAAGGCGCCAAATCTTGAAGAACTTGCGACTCTTAGGCAGGTGATCAAGTATATCTAAATCCCACATCTGTTGCCACAATCAGACTATATTGTCCAAGCAACTAGCAACTGGGAGAGCTTGGAATCAAAGTTTAGACAGACTTGTTTTGATATGCAACATGAATGCTGGCCCTACATCATTGTCATATTGTATTTCTTTTTCGAAAACTAATCGCGTGTATCTAAAAATGAGCTCTGAGGGGCTGTTTTTTTAGGGATAACTTCACTAAGGCCACCTTTGGGCCGCTCGAAGAGCTGTCCTTAATATCATTAGAACCAGTGTGTAGTAGCTATTGAGATGAGGGTTCCACTCTAGGACATCTCAGTTCTCATATAGATTGTCAAGGAAGCTCTTGGTGTTTCATTCTACTTTCTGCAAGAGTTTGGCAGCTGCAGAGAACGTGAGCAATGGTTTCAACGTCGTCCTCGTCTCAGAATCTCCTGCAGAAGTCATTGTGAGGTATGTTCAGCCTGGAGGGATGTACTCCAATAGCTTAGTTACAACACTTGTTTTGGCCCGTAGGCGTCCTTTGTCTAAGCTGTCGAGTCGGAGAGCGTGGTTTAGATTGACGTATAGTGAAATTAAGTTGGTTATAAGGCATGTGGGGCTCTCTGACTATCTTTTGTTTTGTTCGCCCAATGAGTGAGTTCTTAATAGGTGTTTAACTGTAACCAAGGGAAAGGAACTCATAACACCTCTCTCATTGGCTTCGTAATTCCCCTGGATTTTTATTTTGTCCTGGCGCCCGTAACAGAAGTGTATTAAAGTAAGTGGCCATCTCACTAAGAGACCGAGGGAACTAAGGAATTCGAATGGAAGTTGCGGACTGCAAGTGACTTGACCAAAACCTGACTGTCTGAACAGATGATTATATTCATTTTAAATTGCTTTTCAGCTCTGTACCGCTCGCAACGCGTAAAAACGAATCAAAACCGATAATCTTTTCGAGTTGTGAGTCACGCCTTAACGACAAGTTTTTTTCCTCAACTCGATTTGACATTTCTTTGTGTCAGTGTTTAACAACCTCAACCTTAGAGAGGACTATTGAGCAATTAGGTTGACCTAGTGGCCGTGAATGGTGTTCGCTATTGAGAGATGATAACCGACTTCTTCGGGCTAGGGATCGAGGACATGAACCTGAACAGTATGCGCTTCCAACAGGATAGTGTCACTTGCCACACAGCCAAAGAAAAAAAATACTCCTTTGCAATGGCTGTGTTATCTCGTCGTAGTGGTGTTAGTTAGCCGCCCCACGATCATATTATTTGACACTTTGGGCGTCTTTTTTTGTGATTAATAAGAAGAAGACGTTTGCGTCAGTGAGCTAAGAACAATTTAGGACTCTCCAGTTTAAGTCCCTTGGCTTTCAGCTGAAGAGCGCGTTCACTGTTTAACAATAGAAACTATTTGTGTATTCCCGAAGTTGAATTTGCTGGGTTTGTAGATTTTCATCCTAGGGGACTCAGGAATCTTTTCCGTCTCTATTATCGAAATGCGGAATTTATCTGTAAGTGTGGGTTTTTTTCGAAGCCACAAATAAAAATGTTGCTACCCCATGCGACTAAATTGACATCCGCCCAGTAATGTCAGTCAAATTCACATCCACGCAACATACAGTTCATCCCCCTTTTTGAATAATTCACAAATTCCCTAACGAACATTAAATAACGATCAAATGCTGTCCACCCACATGTCAATATGTAATGCATTTCAAATCGGTTGCCACTGTGGCTACGCCAGAACCGCGCCCCCTGTTCGGTTGCTGCTCCCCAAGGACCGGTGTCAAATTCCAATTTTCAAAAATTCACATTTCCACCTCATGAATATTTCAAATTCACTCCACAACCTCCAGCACTCGGTTGCTCTCTTCGGAGCGAAGGGCTGTCTTGAAAAATGTAAGGAAATTCGAAAGAAATGAGCAAGAACCCCTCCACCGGCCACCACAACCTCCGCAGAGCCTGCACCATTTCCCTGACATGTTATTATGGTGAAATAATTTTACAATTTATTTATTTTTCCTTCGTTTCCGTTCGCCCCACATGCTCGAGCGGTCAGCGCCTGCAAACCGAGGCGAAGAGGGCGAGTGAAAACATCTGAATTATCCCCAGCATGAAAATAAATTCATATTTATCGTTCTAAAATTATTATATCGTAATTTTTCATGTTGCCACTGCCACACACAACTTCGTCCACCACCACCACAGGACCACCCCAGTGCGCCACCCCCTTTGGAATAATAAATAACCGCTTCTGGTTATGCTTCCCTCGGTTGGACTGTTGCAGCCGTAAGCTTTTCTGATCTCTGAAAACTTCTTCAGCCTGGACATGTGTGTGTTTGTGTGTGTGAGGAATCGAAATCAGCAGCCACCAACGTCCATCTACCCACAGAAAAATTATTCCAACAGGAAACCTAACAAAAGGAGAGAATCGCACAAAAAAAAAAGAGAAAAATAACCAAACAGAGGACAGAGCTGAAGCAAAAAGAAAAAAATGTATAAATAAAATTCCTTTCGTCCTGCATTTACAATATGAATTCGCACACACAGAGGCCCGCTGGCACACGTACACGAACACTTTAGTTTACAGGACATTTGCAAATACACAGAGCCATACGTGCGCACAGCACAAGTAATCGCAGTTGTACACCCAGGGGGTTGTAATTCAACTGGGGGCAATTTACAAGGGTGGCAACAACGTTACAATCTCAAGACAAGTCTGAGCGATACGGTGGCGGGATTGGACGGCGAGGACATTACCCGAGATGAGACGAAGGGAAAGTCCGACCGACGACCGACGACCGACGCACAGCGGCGACATCGTCGTCGTCGTCGTCGTCCAAGGGCGCAAACGAAAAGTAATGTCGTGCGATTATTCTAGTGAAATCCTCAAGAATATATGAAAATTATAACGATAAAGAGTCGTTTATCTGAATCGCAGCTGGGCGAGCGTTGGTGGGGTTTATGCTAAAAAAAAAAATGACACCGCACTCATATTGGCTTGAGTAAATAAAGGTGATCTGTGCGATGAAGGGATTATGTGGTGGAACTTAACTTTCAAACGCAAGCTATGTCTTTGGTGTCGCTGGCGTCTTGTGATATGGCGTTCATCAACTTGAGCCAGTTGGAAGATAATTTGAAGATGCCGTTACCTGTTTATTCCAGTGAATAGAATTTGCAGACCAGTTGCCAAATGCACAAGAAATTTGCAAAGTAATTTGCTGCCATGTCGCTCGATTACATTTGGACTGATTCTTAAATGGTAAGCTATACGAATCAGTCAAATTGAACATCAAGAGGCAGGTAACTTTAAGGGGCCCATATACCTCATTAACCCCAAACCGTAGGACTGGTTCTTCGTGTGCAAGAAAAATGTGATTCAAAATTGAGTGCTTTAACCACTCTGCTCTTAAAATAAAATTTTATTTGAAATTGTTCAACCGCAGTAAGCCCAAATTTTTCCATCGATATGGGACAATGGGCCAAACATGGATCTTTCAATTCACTCTTGACGCCTATAAATACAGTCAGACAGTAACTTTATGCACAGAAAGACACAACAGTCAGCTAGGGAATAAACATGAGTTGAGATAATATTTCGAAAGAAACGCCAACAATTGCCACAGGATTGAAAAAAAAAATAATTGATGATCGGTGGGAAAAACTTCACCCCATTGTTGCCTAAATTTCTCGACTTGAGTACGTTTAGGGTTCAAACAGTCCAAAGGATTGAGAAACTTGTATAAACAAGCTCATGCAAAAAGTCGAACTCTCACTACTTTCTACCCGTCTATTTCCACAAAAACACACATTTAGTGGTGACGTATGTTTGTGGCAAGAAAACTTTCTTTCTCTTATCATATCAAGTCAGTTTTTACTAACTAACTTTTCAGACTGACTGCCATATAGGATCCAAGCCTGACTTCATGTTTCCTTCCATCCTTGACGGTCCCGGGCACGTTGTTCTCAGTCCTGCAATTCTAGTTCTCAACGACGGCGGTCGCTTCATATCAAAGGTTTGTTCCTCTTCTTTTCGAATCTGGAGGCTGGCATTCGTAGGCCTGGAGCGTTTTCCATTCGCTCGATTAAGGTTGAGCCCAAGAAGTTAACATTATTTTGTGTCCTGGACTACATCCACATCTCGCTAGAGCACGTAGAGTTCGTAGTTGTGTCTTTTCCTCTATTCGCCCCTTTTCATAGACATGATCGTATATAGTGAACATGAAAGACGTGCGGCTGAGTTTAGTATTTTTTTATTCTTCTATATTCTGCTGTGCACCAGTCAACTGAGATTGGAGAACTCTCTACAACTCAAACTGTGTTGAGTCCACAACCATTGGTGCACTCTAAGGTGCTTTCCCCGATAAGTGATGGAATGTGCTTACACAGAATTTGTGCAATGATCTGCATTTGCTCTTGGAATAAGCAAATGCATTGCAAAAATGCTGATATGGCTGATGCAGCATTGTGCACAGCTATCCATCACACCGGCGCGAGACAATCCTAATGGCAATGATGGGGATCTATGGTGGGGGGAATTTATGTGGTTGCGTTACGGATATAGGGTGAGGGGGAGTTTGCATGTGACTATTCTTCTGTCAAAGGGCTCTGCCTTCTGCCATTATCGCTCGGGTTTTGGCTCCATGTAACAAAGGATACGTACGGATTTCCAACCCTAGCTGTTAAGATAACCCGAAATAGTATCGGTTGCCAAGGGTAATCCTAGGACGGATCTCCACTAAGATGTTGTTTGCAGAGTTGAGGTGCATAAACTCCTAAACTTCCTCAAAATTACAGCTGTCGGCAGTGACGGTTTGCCCGAAATGGTGTATGACGACTGGACTTTTGCTCGACAACTTATATTTCCTTTAAGAAGACCGAAGACCGAATACCATTTAGTTAAGCCTGATTTTCAAAGACCAGCTGGATGGGCCCGTTCTCATCTCACCTAAGTATTGTTACTACAAGACTGCTCGAAAATAGTACCTGTATGGGAAATAATCGCAGGTTCGGGCTTAAAAAGAAAGGACCTCCAGGAAGTAGGAACAACATTTTCTGATGTTTTGTTTTTCAAGTTCACCAGCTGTTAAATCTGACTGTCTGTGTGTGTCGATTAGTTTTTGTAAATAATGCATTCCTCGGTATTATCATTTAAACATTTTTTTCAAAATTAGTCACATCTTTCAAAAATTAGAGTACAACGTCTTAATACTCAAACTGACCCAAAAGGTGGTCCATAGAAAATGCACAATGATAATTGTAAATAAAACAGAAACTCTTTAGGGAAATATTTAAATATTTTTGTATTATTACAAAAGGATGATTTTGGTATTTTTTTGTACAGTCCATTCTTTTTTTTATGTGGGGCAAGACGAACTGTACTCGCGCTTATAATTTGATTATTCCTAGAAATTGTATCTGCAAGTTGCACATCTCTAGACATCGGATTTTTTTTCACATGTCTCACAATGTCTTTTCTTCAATCGTTTCGGTCGTCCTGATCTCTTGGCATTTTCTTCTGCATGAAAAGTTTCATACCGATCCAAAATGTTCGTATTATAACTGCACTGTATTATAACGTCTTTTTATTTCTCTACCGATTTCACGTAAGATTTTTCCATTTTGGCGAGTTTCTATCGCAATTTTTCGCTTTTCAATTGAAGTTTCAGTTCGCATTTTGAAAAAGAACAAAACTAAAGACACTGCTTATCAAAGTAATGCTTTCTTCTTAAAACTTGTACAAATTATCACTTTGTATCGTGCCACACTTATGCCGATACATTTTCATTCGGAAAAGATCCGTTATATTCTACAAACATTGAAGACACTCATGGAAGTACCAAGATTTACACTCACTCTTGACGCTTGATTTTTTTCCAGTGTTCTTATTAATTGATTTTATTAGTTTATGCTTACAGTTTTTTAATATGAAATATAGTGCTTATTAAAGTAGGAGTTAAAACCTTTAATTTAATGTGCCCATGTCCACCGTAGCTCCTACTGGTATATACTACTCTTGAGGCTGAACTTTTCCTTAATAGCTGTGCAGTCACTATTGACACTGACTGTATATCCGATAGTGCATATTTCATCCTATTTTCATCCTGAGACATAATTGAGGTTCAATGTTATTGATAAGTCGAATTATCTCAGTTCTTAAATTGTTCTCGGTTAATATTGATGTATACTTCCTCTTTTAAATATTCCCAAGGAAAGCAGTCCAACGGTGTCAGATCAAATGATCGTGGAGCAAAATTAATACTGCCATGATGAGAGATAACAAGGCCGTTAAAATTCTTGTTCAAACGAGTAATTTTTGAAAACTCCAGACTTTGGTAGGAGAAATCGCAGAACCCAGTTCAAAAGCGTGAGAAGAACTAGAAAAAAGAGTCCACCTGCTAAAACAGTGAAATCTTTATTATTAAGTTTACAGCCGTACACTTTGGTAGTCGATCGCAGAATAAAGAGAAAACGATGAGGAAAGTAGGGCCTTCCGTCTGAGGTTTGCTTTGCTCGCCATCTGTCTGCTCAGCATTAAATTCAACAGTAATTGCTTCGTTGGCTGTGTGGCAAGTGACACCATCCTGTTGGAAGCTCATATCGTCTAGCTCCATATCCTCGATTTCTGCCTACAAGAAGTCTGTTCGGATCTCGCAGATCTCGCAGATAGCGATCTTCATTCACGGTGACTTGGCCGACCTTGCTTGCGAAGAAGTACGGACCAATAACACCGCCAGCCAAAAAACCACACCAAAAAGTAACGCTTTGTGGAGGCATCGGCATTTCCACTATTCCTGCAGAAACTGTTTGTTGAAATTAGCGCCTTATTCTACGGATTGTGGCCGCATTTGATGCTGACCAAAGAAGTGAATGAAATTCATTTGGGTTTGAACACCCATTTCAGTAAAAGGCTGCAACAATCTTAATGCCCGGCTCAATTGTGTACCTCTTCATGGTCTCCATGGTGGAAAACGCTGAAACAAGCAAATGTATTGTATTGTATTGTATTTATTTGTCTCATATTCTCTTGTTACAAATCTTACAAGTTCACTTAAATATAGGTAAAATTCATTCGAGAATAGGATAGTGCCATTTAGTATTTAAAAGAAATAGTATTAAATGACACATCATTATTTACAATAATTCATTTTGGGGGTGTACATGATTTTATTACTAGAGAAAAAGAAAAGAAAAATGATGGAAACAATAAGAGTAAGTATTAATTAAAATAACAAAAGTTCAAAATATCATAGTTTTATCAGGTTAACGGGTCTAAAAGATTTTCTATCTGGATGTGATCAAATTCATAAAGCCAAGATTTTATATTTTTTAGAAAAATACTTAGGGATCTTACCGACTTAGTGGAGCTAGGGAGCTTGTTAAATAATCTATAAGACAGAACAAAATAAGAATTTCGAAAGCAAGTAGTGCGAAATGAAGGAGTAATGACGTCATAGCTTAGGTTTGTTCTTAGACCATATCTGACCGATATCCTGCTGTTAAGATAGCCACATCTCATAAAGAATACTTTCAGTACTTTGAAGTAAAACAAATGTCTTAAAGGAAGGGCATTTAACTGCTTGAACAGTGCCATGGAGTGGTGTAAACTGCTTTTGCACACTTTTCTTATGACGCGTTTTTGAAGAACGAGTAATTTCTTAATTTTATTTTGGTAGGCCCCACCCCAACAGCAGATTCCATACTGTAACTTGGATTGAAAAATCCCATAATATATCATCTTTAAGATCTGCTTTGAGCACGTGTTTTTTAAATAGTAAAAGATCCGTAGGGTTGCAAGAAAATATTTTTTCAACGTATTAATGTGTTCTGCCCAGCTTAAATTATTATCTATAATGACACCAAGATACTTAAATTCCTCAACAACTTCAATTTTAAAGCAATCGCTGTTACAGGGTTCCTTTTCATTGAATACATGACCATTCAAGCATACACAAACTCCATTTAATGTTCTACATCTTAAGCAATTTTTTGAATGAAAGAAAATGTCAACGTTTTTATTGCTAACTTGTAACTTATGCTTAGTAAACCAACTACGTAAAGCATCTACATCGTGATTTATTTCGGAAATAAGATCCAATGGACTATTAGATACATAGGCAATACCCAAATCGTCTGCAAATGCAGTGAATTTCCCGTAGGTTTTTTGATTGAAAATAGAGTTTATGTACACAAGAAATAATATAGGTCCAAGGACAGAACCTTGGGGCACTCCAAGATACATATTGCAAGCACTGCTGGCTGTGTCACCTATTTTCACTTTTTGTGACCGACCGGTAAGGTAAGATTGAAACCAGTTAAAAATAAAACCTCTAAACCCGACTTTGAACAATTTTTGTAGGAGAATATTGTGATCTACCATATCAAATGCTTTTTTGATATCAACAAAGAGATTTGCACAGTACCTTTTATCATCAAGTCCTTTATACGTAGAATAGCAGAAATCTAGCAAAGCATCTTCAGTTGACAAGTTTTTTCTAAAGCCAAACTGTTCACGACTAAAAAAATTATTCATATTTAAAAAATTGGAAACCCTTTTTTTAATTGCCTTTTCAAAAACTTTAGAAATAGAAGGTAAGAGTGAGATTGGTCTATAATTATTTGTATCCTTAGGATCTCCTTTTTTAAATAGAGGAACCACAATTGCACATTTGAGATCATCAGGAAATATACCAGATTTAATACTCAAATTGAAAATATAAGCTAAAATATCCGCCACATTGAACATTATATTTTTTAGCATATGATTTGATATACAATCATTACCACAAGATTTCGAGCTGTTGAGGGATTTAATTATTTGCATTACCTCGAAGGAGGAGATATCCTCAAAATAAAAACTATTAGGGCAGGTTATATAATATATGTCAAATTAAGTTGAACAAGAAAACTTGCCTATAAGGTGTGACTTACATTTCACATTGGACCGCCCTGCAGAAAATCTTAGTAATTTAAAGTTTTACTCGATTGTTGTGCGATACGGCATTGTAAATGGCAAACATTCAACTAACGTTGTTATACTTCAAGTGACAGCTGAATTTGACAGTTGTCAAATGAAAGAACCACCAACGCAGGGCGCTGCCCGTTGAGTTTCTTAAATCAAATCTTACCAAACTGTGTTTTAAAAAACAATTGTCCCAACCTGTAATTGATGATAATTTGCATCTTGAATATGCCAAGTCCCAATCAATTGCTTACAATAAGTAAAGCTCCAAGAAGTCAAACATTCAACTCACAGTATCGCATCTGCTCCATCAATTTATTAAGCGACCGCGTCAAAGTCTAACTATTCACTCTCGCTCATTAGTCTTCTTCTTTTTGGAGATTTTCCTCTTTTTCCCTCAGCCCCACAAGTCGTATCCTCTCGAACGTTGTCACTTGCAAATGCCGCTCACTCGGCCATTAGCAAAGGAAACTCTTGAAAAGGGCTTCATTTCGAGGTAACCCCTCGGCGGCGGCGTCGACGGCATGTGTGGGGGGGGGGGGGGGTCGATGGCAACTGATGGCAACCTCACATCCGCATCTAATGGAATTTATGTTAATAATGTGAATATAATTAGTTTGCTTGTATGGGATAGTGTGTGTGCCCTCCACGGGCGATATGCGAGAGGCACACACAGTCACAAGTTCACACATTGCTAGAATTAATGATTTTCGATTGCGATTAAGGACTTTGGAGAGGGTGGTGTGCGAATAGACCGTTCTATATGTAAATGTCTGCCTGCCTCATCTCCATGTGTTGCTAGACTCTCTGTGAATGTTCTTAAATGAAATTTGAATAGGGCACAAACGCAAATACTGGCGCATACTCCGTTGCGTGATAGTGCGTGCTGTCTAGTGGTCATTGGGGTGTCGGAGTGGATGGGGTGATGTTTGTTCGCCATGGTAAGCCCAAATTAATGGCATTTCTAGGAGCTGAAGGGAAACGAAAGTGCTGCTCATTGACTACATCTACATAGTTAAGGTCCATTTGCTGTCAGATATTAAAACTAATGCATCGAAATGGCAGCTGATAACCGGAGGGACGTCGAGAGGACAGCAGGGTGCCGCTGGAGTTGACTGACTCAAAGTTAAGCTTTCGACTTTAAGTTAAGCTTGAGGGGGGCGTCCACTGAATTGAACTTTATTTAATGAAGGGAAGGGAAGGAGACTTTAGACTTTCCAATTAATCTTTAAAATTAATTCCAGCGACCAGCAGGACGACGTCGTCCAATTGGAATTCCATTCACTTTTCATTTGCTCACATCACACCAGGGCAGAACAAAACAAACACAAACTTCTCACAGAACTCCGGGCCTAAAAAGAAAATGGAAAATTCAATTTACGTTTCATCTTGTTACCGCCCGCCCGTCCCTCGCAAAACTTTTTTCTTTCAACAAAAATAAGTTAACACACGACATACAAACAAAAGTCGATGGAGATGCGTGTGCAGTACGCGAGGGCAGGCGAGGGGTTAGATAAAGAACAGGCTTTCACATTTTTTTTTCTAAACAAAATCTTTCACAGCAACAAAACGAAAAAGAAAAGAAAATGAGAAAAAAAGAAATAAATAGAAAAGAAAATCTCCTTCGATTAGGACAACAAGAGCTAACAGGGCTGCCAAACAAAACGAGGACGAGGTGAGTGGGAGTGAGACAGGATGGAGGTTTCGTTGAAAAGAAAATTCCAAGGAAATCATTAGAGAGTAAAAAAGCCGGAATTTCATTTTCAAATAACTTAAACCTCTTAGAGAGGGAAAATGACAAAACCGTTTTCAAATAGGGGCTTTTCACATGCTACATCATGTGCGGCTGTGTGTTCAGTGTCGAAATTCTACAGTTAAATGTTCAGTTTCCGAATTTCCCTTCCGCCCATCGGGCTGCGCTTCACATTGGATGGCCGAGTGACCATAGCTCGAAGGATAACAATTTGGAAGCGAAAAACTTGTAATCGGATTCTTGAGAGAACATTTTTGTGTACGCCGACATCGCAGGGAGGTGGGCAATTGCCTTTAAAAATTAAAATGCCTTCAAGTGACCCGGAGCCGGATTACGTTGATGTGTTTTCAGAAATGATATGTCAAATGGGCTTATTAGGAATTATAGTGCGTCACCTCCACCTCCATCTTTCGCTTATTGGGTGGTGGTTTGAGGCGATTACGTTTTTTTCCTGGAATTAAATTTATTTCTATATGAATGAGATGAAAAGCTCTTTAAACTGCTCCTGGGGTGTTTATGGATTGACACAGAATGTTTCAAACAGTCGGCAAGAATCTGTAGGTCACCTCTATTTGTGATAGAAGAATAGCACGCCCACCACGGGTTGCTGCTGAAGAAGCTTGTAGACTGTAGTGACACTACAATTTATTTGTTCTCAATTTATTTGTTACGTCAAGGTCCTTAATTTGATTTTTCCTTAATTTGAATTTGCTGACAAAAGTTTATAGTTCATGTAAAGCTTTTCGAATGGTTTCGTCCGAACTCGGCATTAAACTGTAGGTGCCCTCCACTAATAGGAGGACATGAGTAATTACTGAAGAATCTTGGTCTTATTCCCTGGTGCCATTCGGTAAATAATTATAGCATATCAGCCCCAGTGCTTGGGTCTCTTAAGTTGAAGGAATTTACAGCTTTTTGGTCTGGCTAGAAGTGTAATAGGTGGTCACCGTGACGTAGTGGTAAGTGTGTCGACAAGAAAGTCTAGGTTCGACTCCCGGACGGGAGACCTCGCATTTTTTCACGGCACCGCCTCTTTCGGTTTACTGACAACACTCAAAGAGTATCAATTGTCTATGAAGAGCTTCTCAAATTTTGCCGTTTGGAGTCGGTAAAAAACTATTGGTCCCTTCTACTCGTGAGAGAACAGTAGCACGCACAACACGAGTAGTTCGTTTAGAAGCTACGCCCTGGTCCCTTGTGGGCTGTAGTGCCACTCAATTATTATTATTATAGAGGTCTAATAGAAGGGCTTCGAATCCGAACCACAGGGACAACGCAACAGAGGACGTCTTAGACTGAGATGGCGCACACAACTGACCTCAACCAACATGCCTCTCTAGCTAGCACGATCTCTTGCGATCTGGCTTTAGTTGCGCACTTCAAGTTAGTTGAGGTCCTTGTCATGTGCGCCATCTCAACATAAGCCGTCTTCTGTTGCCTTATGCCAATGCCTTGAATTCGAAGATTTTCCGGCCGGAGCAGTAATCGACGTAGATAACAATCTTTTAATTCAACAAAACAGTGATCATCCCCGTAAAATGGGAAGTCTTCTTCTTTTTCGGAACAAGTTCACTGGATAAAGTCCACTTGTTTGATTGGGATTGGTAACGACACGATCCAGAAACTCTTTTGGACAGTACTTATAAACTATGAAATACTTATCTGAAGTGGTATCACCGTTGCGCTTCTTGTGCTGGGTGAACAAACGGGGCTACTATCGCGACGGTAGTCTTCTGACGTCCAATATTTTTATTTCATGAAGGAAATGATTCATGTGGTCTTCTGAGATGCCAACTTCTTTAGCTATCTCGTCCACCTTCAGTTTGCGGTCTGCCGGTAAGAGAAAGTGGTTTTTGTTGCGGTTTCTTAGCCATTTTTGAGGTACTTGGATGTGGCTCACCAAAAAAAGCTGTGTTATTTCTTAGAGCGAGGAGAAGAGTCCCCCATGTACAGCATCTAAGCGCTGTTTGATTCGCTGCTCGATTTCCCTTCTTAAATCAAAAACCGATCAATAATTTCACCTGCTGATTTTTCTAACATCGCTTATACATATCAAATCAAAAGGAGTCTGATCTTTCTGACAGTAAAAATCTACGAATGTACCAGTGGTGGTGCTTTCGTTTTAAGGTTAAGGCTGATTTAGGATGATTGATCGTGAGGTTTGTATAAGAATAATTAAAGAAGGCACATAAATTTAAAAATAAACTAAACAATTTTTATTTTCTGTTAAAAAAACAATTCATAATATTTATTTTTTGAAAATTATATCACTTAATTGTTGACCAACAATGCGTCTGAGGTGGTCCATTCGAAAGGCCCCATTTCGGGCGACTAGTTTTAGCATAACGAGCCGGTATTTCAAGGACAACATAAGTAAGGTACCAAGGCGTCAATCGTAGCTGGCTTATTACCGAAGACGTGACACCTTACACATCTCCAGAAATAGTCCAATGGTGTGACGCAATACGAAGTAGGCAGTCAACTCAAGCAAAATATTACATTAGGCGTTCAACAACATGATTTCCCAAAAATTTCATTATTTCACGCGAGTAGAGAGAGGATTGAAGCGGATCGAGTTTTAAAAAACGAAGGAACTTTATTGAATGAATCGTGTCTTAAGACTAAAATCTTAATTTTACATTTCTCGCCTCGATACTCATTGTGTTCCTATATGAATTGTTATCGTTTTGGCGACAGTAGCATGATCGTCTGGGCTGTCTTCTTCCTGGTATTGTTCATAGCTGCTGACTTTTTTCTATTCGGAAATCAGTGTGTGGTGTCTATAACTGCTGACTCTTCTCCCTAGACGAGTGAGTGAGTACATATGTTGTTTCCTCTGCTGGTGGTCTTCAACTCCGACATAACCCGCGCTGTATGAGCACAATCTTGTTGAGACCAGAGCTCACCGAAATTGACGATGAATCGATACATCCATATCTTCGGGTACACTCTTAAGCTACAAATGGTAGAGACTCTTCACTTGAGTAAATGTTGTTTAACCAGAATCGTTTGGAATCTGGGACTCAAATTTGCGAATGGTCACCGTAAGTTTTACACACAACGCTGATTTTCGTAGTACAGCTGAACAATGTGGAGACGATGTTGTGTTGTAAGCCTTTCTATGATGTCTTGCCAAACGATACTCAACGACAAGGACAGATAAGTTTTATGAGAGTCACACGTTATCTATGACGAAAACCCCATTGAAAAAGAAACCTCAGGATGAATTATGTTTTACCTTTCGGACCCCTCGTCCTTGTACAGTGGGCACAAGGTACACATCATTTTATATCCTTGTATCCCTGGTTGTACGTCAAAGGAAAATAAGTTCTTATAGAATTATTTTATTTTCATTTTATTGGTAGATCCCATTGGGACATGGGGAACTGGTCATGGTTATGTGGACGATATGCTGCAGATACACTAAAAAAGGAAACACTTTCGTGTAGGTGCCATAACGATCTTACAGAATGAAAGCAGCTAGCGGTCGAACGCAGCGAAGTGCACCACTCTCACAGAGAACAGGAAAACGCTCCTCCCTGTAGCGTAGGCAAATGGTGTCATGTCAAAGAGGCCAACTAACCCCGCAACACACTGCGTCTGGTCATAGTGGCCAAGTGCGACAACTCAGTCAGGTTCGATTTTTGAACTGAGCACCTCCTCTCGTTTGGCTAATAACACTCCAAGAGTCGTTCAGAGTCGGCAAAAAACTGAAGGTCTCCTCTACTTGTGAGAGATAAGAGCTGCTGAAGAAGCTAAGTCCTGGTCCCTTGTGGGCTGTAGTGCCACTCAATTATTAACAAACTGTGTCCCTACCAGCTCTGAACAAGAACGAGGCACAATCCGTTCTTCTTTTCTCATCGGTGGAGTTCTTTACTCTGTCAATCTGCCGCACTCTGCGGTACCACCAAACACACAAGGAGTATCCTTTTAGTCACGAGCCAACGTTCGCTTTGCATACAGTAAGCATGCATAACATGGCTGTTAACCTCCTCCCCTCTTACATAAGCAATAAATAATGCGCTCACTTAAGTATTTTCGCTAGAAAGTCATTAAGAGGCTCAAACAAACGCCACACTCAGTGTTTAGGCCAAAAGGTCAAGTTTACATTTTCAAACTTAAGTTGCATGTATCCCATCTCGCTTCCGTTTCGATCGAATCCAATTCTCAGGTAGCAGCTGGCCAGAGGCCAAATCGCTTTCGACTCAAAAGAAAACCGTGCGCCACCACATCCCCGGCATAATTCCCAAAAGAGTAATTCATACTCGTCCGAAATCAACGCAGCCACGGGGAATGTAGTCTGCCGCCATAATTCGAATTGTATATGCGAAATAGGATTTTTATGCCTCTCCCCCAGCGCTGAAGCAGGAGCAGGAGCAGGAGCACAGGCCATTATATTCGGAATTCGTTCTTGCGCCAAGTCGATTGCTGTGCTTGGCCGTTAAAATTATACCCCAAGGACCGAAACGGGTAAAAAAGAACGAATACCGGACGATAGCGAAGGCATAAAAAAATCGGTTTCTCCGCGCCCCGCTCTCCACTCGGGACGGGCATATCCTTTTGCTCCTTGAATACCATTACACGTATCGGCGATACATCGTTGCGCGCTGCATTGGTGGAGCAATGATGGCCGAGAGTGGGCGATCGGGGCTGAGGGTGGATGGTTAGCGGACGAACGGTAACCGAAGAATGATTGCGGTTTTGCTACATCGCATACAAAATCCGAAGGACCTCCAATATTTTACAGGATAATGTGACATTTCGATTATTCGATTGGATTTAATGTGTTTTATGGGCAATTCCCCTCCCCCTTGACCGTGCTCTTCAGGATATTGCCACTGCCCACGCAATTTCCCACTAAATCCACCGTCGTCGTCGCCCTGCGAGTGTATTAGCAATTTTCCTTGCGGCTAACTGTGCCGATTGTTAATGGCGCTCGTGTGTGTGGAGACAAGTTTTCTTAACTGCAACCACCGCTGCTGGCCGCTGGTTGTCATCAATGCCATCTTCAAAGTCCTTGTCACTGGTGTTGGCCTCCCGACCACCGACCAACACGTCACACGATCTCCGCCGAAAATTGGTAAAAAACCAAGGCAAGCAAACTTCGGTCATTAAAACGTTCACTCTCGTCCATCGACGACCGTTTTGTCGGTCAGTGGAGTGGCGGCATTGCCGTGCGGCTCTTTCGAATAAATCTCCTCCGGTGTGTGCCGCGTCACTGAGGCCGGGCAGTGGCGCGCGGGGAGAATAACGCGAATGTGTCCTATTTAAAGGATTACACGGTGAGTTATTGAAAGACGTTTCGCCCGCTCATATATCTCGACTATTTTTAACTTAATTTTATTTTATTGGCTTTGTCACCGCCATCCGTCTTTGGCGGGCTTCGGTTAGCTTCGGTTTGTTTCGTTTTTTTTTTCGGCTCACATGTGCCGCCAGATCCTGGCTCGTTTGCTGCTTGAATTAATGGAGATATATGGGAGTTGTTGTTTCTGCTCTGTCTTGTGCCGAGTAGCAGCGGTGGGTGGGGGGTTTGCAGTTTATAACGCATAATGCGTTAGCGTCCGGCGAGGATGGATTTCCGCTTTCCGCTGGTGGAGCAGGAGGAGGTGACTTTTTGGGATCCACCGAATGGGATACACATTTTAATTGGCAATTATTTTTTAATGTTTATAAATGGACGATTTTGTTAATCGCTAGCGGTGATATATGACAGTTGGGCGTATGTGACTTGCTTTTTATTGCGATTCTGGTGTAATGGAGCGATAGAAGAGAAATGTCAGTGAGTAGCAGGATTGATGTTGATTTAGTAAAACCCAAAAATATTTCGAGCAGGGATGATTGTGGGACGGGGAGTGAGCTTAACATTAACATACTTTTTTTCTCGAATTATGGATTCTGCTTGATTTGAGTGAAGTCGTTAGTCTTTCCTTAAAATTCGGGGCAACTTGAAAGATCTCTCATTTCTTAAATTGTGGATTTTGTTAACAGCTGGCGAGGGGAGTCTTGGTAGGCTACGTGCGTAAGATCCTCCGCATTATCTGTACGACTTCAGCATGCTCAACGGCAAGCATACATTCCCATATGCCCCAAATAAGCGTAAAAGGCGTTTCCAAGGCATCCAAAATATGGCGCAAGTTGTTGCCGATCTTGGAAGCGATTACCTACTCCATTGGAAATGTGTGACATTTGTCAGCAAATTGTCAGTGTCTGTTTTAGAGAACAACTTTGTTGTCTGCTCCGTGGAAAATTTTCAAATTTTTTGTAAATAAACTGCATTTGCGGGAAGTGTCGACTTTAATTTTTATGTGGAAGAAAATTGCATCTGAAGCTCATCGAATGCCTATAGAAGTTTGTGGTGAAAGTTTGAAGACGAGCAATTAGAAGCTGTGGCGTAGTGGGTAAGTACGTCGATCCACACGCCGAAGGTTTAGGTTCGATTCCCGGATGGGACACCACTCATTTTTTCACGGCACCACCTCTTTCGAGTTGCTGACAACACTCAAAGAGTATCAATTGTCTATGAAAAGCTTCTCAAATCTCGCCGTTCGGAGTCGGCAAAAAAAAGACGGTCCCTTTCACTTGCGACAGAAGAGTAGCACACACAACACGAGTAGTTGTTGTAGAAGCCAGGCCCAGGTCCCTTGTGGGCTGTAGTGCCACTCAATTATTTTTTTTTTAATTAGAAGCTTAACTGGATCAAGATTTTTGTAAAAAAAAATTCTGTTGAAATGTTTCCGTAACGCCCACTGTTGACCGAAACGCTGTTTCCGGATTTGCTTTCGAAGAATAATGTTTCAATGCCACTACCACCACTCCACAATCCGTACCAAATTGCCACCGTCTGTGGATGCATTGGCTTCTCTAGAGCCCTAAATAGGTCAATTTTGTTTGCAAACGTAGCTTTTTTTTCTTCTTTTACTGGCGATACAGTCCGGGGTGGACCTGGGCCTCAACCAACATGCCTCTCTAGCCAGCACGATCTCTCGCCAGCTGCCTCCGGTTACTCACTCCGAGTTGGTTGAGGTCCTTCTCCACTTGTGTGCGCCATCTCAACTTAGACTGTCTTCTGTTGCTTTATCCTAATAGTTTGGATTCGAAGATTTTTCGGGCCGGATCTGTGGTGTCGATGCGCTCCAAATGACCTGGGCGTCTTAAGCGTTGCATCCGAAGACGCTTGACCAGGCACATGCCGGCATACAGCCTATAAAGTTCGTCTTTGAATCTTCTTCTCCAGGTGCCATCAACGCAAATGCAAAACGCAAAAAAATCGCACGCCGAACTATTCTCTTGGAAAGACTAAGAGCTTTCTTAACCGCCATAAGTAAAGTCCAAGTTTCCGCTTCGTAGAAGGAAGTCCGGGAAGATCAAGCCTTGCAAAGTCAGTTAATCTTTCGAGAGAGGGCTGTATTACTCAATTGCCTCTTGGGCCCAAATAAGCAGCGATTGGCAAAAGTGCTTCTGCTTACATAGCGGCTGACGTGAAAAGGCTTTCAAGATCGTTGTCTAATTCAATGCTCCCTTAGGGCCAAACTGCGACGGGGTAGCGAAGCACATGGTCGGGCACCTTCAATTGCTAAATCAAGTGTACCTTGGAAGCGAAAAAGTCAAGACCATCACGCAGAATTCTAGTTGGGCTTGTTCGTGAAATGTTGAGCTTGTGAGATCGATATGGAATTGACGTCCGTGAACTGGGTTTCATGCTTGTTTTATAATGTCATGAAGAAAAGAGGCGAAAGCGATGCGCAAATGGCTGTCAATTGTTCTCGTGACGATATTAAGAATTGAAAGGGGCCAGATCCCCTCCCAGATCACTTCACTTACGAATGCCTGCTTGCACTCTCCAAGTGTCCAGACAGTATGCTCGACAGTTTTTCAATTTTTTCACGTGATGGCGAGTCTCACTTCCAATGTGGTTTACTTGCTACCATTTCCTTGTTTGGTAATAAACGCTGTAAAACAGGGATTACACATCATACTCTCGGCTACAGCAGCCACATTCTCATCTGTGTGCTCCGTACGACAACAGGGTGTTTTGTGCTCTGATGTACTACTTTTACGAGGCTTTTTTGCAGACACGTGCAGCTATACAGTAGTCGTAGTGGTGCTCCAATTTGATCAAAACTTATTTTCAAAAACCGCCCTGTTTAAGCTACACTGCTTTGAAAATTAGTATTAAATGTTTCCCAACGTTGTTCAAGCCTATAGGGACTCATTCTGGTCTGCGGAAGTATGATTTCGGTCAGATTTCCAGTGGGAAACAACAGTCTGCAAAATAGCCGATGAATTAAGAAACAACTCAAGTTGGTCCACCCAATAAAAACCAATTAAACAGAGATGAAAGACAACTTGTCATCGGTGAATAGCAGTGTGCTGGAGTTCTTAAAAAACGAAAGGAGGGCTGGTAAGCTTTTTTATTAAATGCCTAAAATCCACATCAAATGTTTGCCCTATGTTATACTGTTTCCTACATTTTTTGAAGCCACAACAACTTGATTCTGCACCCACAAACTGAGAGACGAAGAGAATCCTTAACGACAGAAGAAAACCGAATAACTCAACTTTCTAAAAACACTCTTTGGTGAGACTGCAAGACACCACTCTCCTTGCACCATCAACACCCACTACATTTAATTATTCTCCTCCATACAACCAAGTCGCTGGTGTGGGGATTACTTGCCCCCAGTCATTCGTCGCCTGCCCCCCCCATCCTTCCCACGCCACATGTGACTGACCGGGCAGACGTAGACACCCAGCAGCTAAAAGCCGCCTCATTATTATTCCAAAACGGTAGGCATTCGCATATCGCACACATTCAAGGGAGAATATATCAAAAATGAATAATGATTCCGCTTAATGTGTTAGTCTTTTCGAATAATGACCAAAGTCTAACTGTTTCGCACCCTTGAATGGCATTCCTCCTCCTCCCCACACCCTCGCCAACTGGCCACAACTCCGGAATGTGGTGGCAGACTGCGAGGGGAAGTAGGAAGAAGTTGTAAAAACTTCCTTCGCACTCAACCTGCAGGACGTCGCTTCGTCCTCGCAGTCATCTATCGATTGGATCTGTGCGGACTGCAATTTCACTTTCGACAATCCTCTTGTAGTATCTCAGTCCAGGCCACAAGCGCGTCGACCACTTTGCTGCTGCACAACTGCGATAAGGCTTCGTCCTTTCGAATTAAATGATCTTTGAAATTGGTTTTGCTTTCCTTGGCTGAAATGGTCGAGTATTTATCATGATTTCTGGATTCTGGATCAGCGTTCGTTACTTCAAGACGATGGCAGAGGAACACTGAGGCCGGGCAGATTAATAATCTCGCAGGACACCCATAAAAGATTGTAATTGTATGCGGAATATGGGTAGACGTATTGAATACAATTCCCGGGCTGTCAATACACGCGACGGACACATAAATCAAACCTTTCTTGCAATTGTCCTGCAATTATGTTTTGTTAGGACCTCTCGATAGTGTGTGGGTGCGTGTGTGTGTGAGTGCGTCTGAATGGGGAACAATTCATGTATGAAGTGACCGATGAACGGGGACGTGATGAGAGTGTTAAGCAATTAAGGTGGAAGAGATGAGATGTCTAAGCATGCATGTCCTTTGAGGGGATACCTTCAACGGATGTCATTCATAAGCTACGTAGAGGTGAAGTCCTTCTTTCATGGAATCGCCCTTAAAAGCTATGAGAAGAGAAAGAGAAGACCTTCCATCATTTCCAGGAATGTCAACATTCCACCTCGTCCAACAAACTGCCCCCCCCCCCCACAGTCCCGGTGAAAAAAGCTAGAACCCTGCTCCTCCTTGTACACGCCCACAATTTAAAATTTACGACCAATAAAAACTAAAAAACCCAATTCAGAGCACAGCGCCTTGCTCTCTTCTCCGGTATCCAGGCGGTGAACTTTGCATAAGTCCATTCTATTTATTGCCGCTGTATGTGTTTGTACATATTTGAGGGTGTGTGTTAGATTGGAGAACAACGCTTGCGCCATCGTCGCCAATAGACTGTAAAGAAGCAAGCAAAAAAATGAAAAGTCCTTGCGATATGAATCCATTTTAAAATTTTGTATTCCAACGATGTACTTACACACACATCAAACCAGGCGGATGGGTGGTGGTGAGATGTTAAGCCTTCCTCTCTCTCGATCCCATCGTTACGGCGAATCTACATAAATTCAAATGAGACTTCCTTAATTTATTCCCAGTATGGCTTCCAGTGATTCATCCTGTTGGGCGAGCCAGCAGCAGCAGGAGCTGATTGTGTATCAACCCCTCCCGCAGCCGGTCGTATTATCATATTCATCCCTTAATCTCATGCAAAACAGGAAAGAAAGACCGAACAAATGGGAGGAAGACAACAAAGTTGTATAGTCCCCCGTTGCTGTCATGGGGTTGTTGATTTGCGTCTCTTCTCGTACACACATGCAAACCGAAGAGTAACGATGAAAAATGTACGCAAAAGGAGGAAGAGAGGAAGAAAAGTGGAAATCATCTATGACAACGGGAAAATCGATTTTTGTGTCACACACATAAAAATCCATTCACCCACGGAGCACACCCCCACCCACACTGCTGTCCGCTCTCACCGCCCCCACCGGGTGCCAGACTACACCGTTTGTATGTACATGAGGGGGTGGAATACGAGTACAATGTGTATCCTGCAACTGCATAGTTACGGGGAGACCGAGCGAGAAACTCGAAGGAGTAAGCAAAAAAGTTGAAAGAACTGAAGGAAGGGATGATGGTTCTGCATACGAAGCCTTTTCAAATCTCCCCCAGCGCACAGCTTTCAGACACATACAGCGCTGACGGGATGCTGGACGTGCCTCGGAGGAAGGTGAACCCAGGAACGGGGCTGGTTGATGTTGATTGTTAGTGTGAGTGAGTGCGGATGGAGAATGGTTTGCATGCCGAGTTGACAACGACGACGACGACGTGGAGAGCGGAAGAATTATGTTTCCGGGGGATTCCTTACGATGCTTCGTTTTAGATTGCGCTGCGATGGGGAGGAGAAGAGTTGCAGGCAACGATGGAGGGCTTACTTTGTTGTGGCTTTATTGATCCACGACATTGTGGCTGGTAGCGTGCTTTAAAAAATAAATTGATTGATATGAAGATTGCCAGAAAACAGCGCAATGGGTGAGAGGTTTTTGTTCAGAGAGACTTTGTAGACTTTAAGGGTTTTGGGCTGTAATTGGGTTGGTTTGTGGCTACCGAAGCTGAGGAGGGATATCAAAGGGATCTTTTAAATAAACTTTTGAGTGTTCTTGTGGCATGATCAAGCCAGTTTTGTCTTCTTGTTAGGGTGCACAGGTCCTCTCAAAATAAACAACGGTTGCGTACAGAATTGCCTTTTCGAATGAGTCACACGAAAGTCGTAGGTTTTTTATTGTGTAGTATACATCTGAGTGGCCCCCGTTGTAAACCGTAGTCTGTAAATTTTACTAAACGATAAAGCAGATATCCGTCGAATATAAGTCTCAGACTAAGGCCTGTCGGGACGAAACCAAACAACTTGTAGTAGTGCGGCATTCGATCCTGAGATTTCGGAAAATTTATTAAGCAGCGAGGACGAACCAACTATCACTTTCAAATGGAATGTTGGTGTATGTTGTCTAGGCGAAGAAAGACGGAAAACAATTTAGGGAATAAAGTCAGACAAACCCGCTGGGATTCTGCTTAATCGCAGAACTCATTAAGTTGCATTCCTCCCCTTCAAGAATTTACCCGTAATACTCGACTCGCTAGAAATGTCCACCAATTCCGGTCACTTTAGGGAACTGCATAAGTAATCCCTTAAGCGCGCGTCAATTATAAAAAAAGTAGAGAGTGACCTGGTGGGACGCAGGCATCAGCACATCAGCACGTTGGTAAGACCCGCTAGGACTTCATCAACTTCCGAGGTATCGTCTTCTTAGCATCACGTACAAAATGCTCTCTGCCGTATTGTTTGAACGCCTGAAAGCATTTGTAATCAATCTGAAACAATTGTTCCTAATTAGTGCGGTTTCAGGCCTGGGAGGACCAATACAAACCAGATTTTCACTGCTGCAGATCCTAGAAAAGACGAGGGAAGTACAAATCAGCAGCCATCTAAGGTATACTGTGCCGTGTCTAATTTTGACGATGACGAAAGGTCCGTCAAGTTCGGAAACGAACTCACCGGAAGCTTCAGTATCAAAAAAGACGTTAAACAAGCCGCAGCTATGCCCTTTTTCAACATCATTCTTGAAAACATCCTCACAAGTCAACTCCAGAAGAACAGTTTTTCGAAACTCCATTAACGTGATTAGAGGAACAAATCGAACTGTCAATTAGACGTTTGCTGGGCATGAAATGAAAGCGATGTGTATCGCAAAAGGACGCACAACATTGGCGTTTTGAAATTCAAGGACGTTTTCTACTTTGACTTCGCAGTAAATAAGGACGAAAGCAACAGTACCGAAATCAACCGTAAGATCACTCTTCCCAAGCGTTGTTTCTTTGGGCTCAAGAGGCAATAGAATGACAAAGGCCTCTCTTATTCAAATTCAGAGCTCTGGCTCGTACATGTTCGCCACCAAAGGACTGATCGTTGTTGCCTCCCCAGAGTCGTTTTCGTCTTTCTTATCGGGCTCATCACACCCGGTTTGGCGGGTGCAGCACCTTGCTCAGATTGTTCTCGTCGATGACAGCTCTGGCCTTCTTAACGACATCTTCGGGCGGATTCTGCTCACGTGTCAGCACCCAGAGCACCCTTGCGTTGGCCATTTCGAACAGCTGGCTGCTGGCTTTGACCAACACCTAGATCCTTCCCTTCTGCTCTATGGCACACAAACTTAGACATTATTAAAAGTGGATGCGGAAGCCCTTGTTCTGCGTGAGATTATTTGTCCTGGTTGCGTTGTTGACATCCAGACTAAAAAAATCAAAAATAGATCTACTAGTATATGCAGCACGAGGGCTCTGGTCCCTGACTAGGCCAGCTATTATCGCTCGTCTAGTCAAGGACCAGACAGCGGTTAGAGCGTCGATTCAGAAACTGGAATTCCCAGGTTCCACTTTGGGTTACCCGCATTTTTTCATAGTACAATACCTTTCTAGTTCCTGAGTGTTAATAAACAGTTTCAAATTTCGCCATTCGCAATCGGCAATGAACTGCAGGTCTCCCCTTCTTGTGATAGAAAAATAGCAACACAAGTTGCTGAAACTAGACTTTGGCCCTTCGTAGGCTGAACTGCCACCCAATTTGCATGTACGTCTGCAATATATCCAGAGAAGTCCATCACAGATTAACCTTAAATTTGGTTTGAGGGTAAGCAAGAGAGAAGTTTCATGCGTCTGAGAACCAGTACGAGCATCCTCTTCTTCATAAATTTAAAAGCTGGACTTCAGAAACTTCTTTAACAGAAACATTGTTGATCATGCCCTTGAAGCCTCTTTGCCTATAGGGCTCTATCCACGTCTTGGTGCAAGTCGTGGGATCCTCCTGCGTTCAATATCCTAGCAGACATGGTCTTCGTCTTCATGTGGCGCTACAATGCGGGGTGGACAAGGGCCTCAATCAACAAGCTTCTTTAGCTGACACGATCTATAGACAGCTATCCAAGTTGGTCGAGTTTCTTCTTCACGTATGTACACTATCGGGTCCGCGGGCTTCCTCTAGTGCACTGCTCGGAGGTAAAGACTCTTCGGGCTGGAGCAATATGGTCCATTTGCTTTTCACGGCCTAGCCATCTTAGGCGTTGAATCCGTAGACACGTGGCTGAGCACATGTCGCTGTACATACCGTATAGTTCGTGATTGAATCTTCTACTCCAGAAACCATTGACGCAAGCAGGGAAAAAGATTGAACTCGGAACTTCTCTCTCGAAAAAACTAAGGGCACTTTTATCTGGTCTTGAAATTGACCAGTCTTCTGCGCCATAGAGCAGGATAGGGGTGATCAAAGTGTAAAATAATGTTAGTTTGATCCTTCGACAGAGGAGCCCTCTCTACTACGCAATTGCCTCTTGAAAGTAACAGCGGCTAGCAAGACTTGTTCTGCGTTTAATCTTGGATCTCAGGGTGCTTGTACTGTTTACTTGGGAGCCGAGATAGACAAAGTCCTTTACTGCCTAAGCCGTCAAGTCGTCAGTCTCGTGGGTCATTTTCGGATGACAACATCTACTTCGTATTGCTTTAAAATTCAGTTTGACCGACTACCACTTAATGCAAGCAAACGCTTCATTGTCCGCTCACTGTGTTCTACCAATCTCTTCAATGAAGCCCGCGTATGTTATCAACTCCACAGATTTATGAAAAATCGTTCTTCTCGTGGTTGTGAGTGAGCTCTGCACGATCTTCTCGAGGAGGATGTTGGGCAGACGTGGTCCCACCTCTGCCTTTACACTTACCGTTCTACTTTTGGTTCTGTGCAGTGGAAGCGGTACGAAAGGAGTCATGTGATGTAGGGCTTTAATTCTTGATAATAAAAATTTGGGTCCTAGCTGATAAGGCATCAGTTTCCAAGTGAAATTCTGCGTCCGTCTTTCAGTCAGTATCCGTCCTTCGAAGGACAAATTTCTTAAAATAAATGAATTAGGTTAAGTTTTGTATACAGAGTGCCAGTATCACTTTTAGTAAACGTTGTGCAAGCAACGGTGCAGGGGACCTAGAATTTAATACAAACTTCGTCACGAGAGGAGTGTGAATGAAAGTCCAAATTCGGAATCACATCTAGACCTCCGACGTGAAGTTTGTAAGTGGGCAGAAATGGCTTCCTTCGAGTTTCGAAGTTATGCCAGGAGTATAACAATTTGGAGTCACACTTATGCTTGCGTTAAAGGTGACAAATTATGCACGCAAGTAGCCACAAATAACATCTGGCCGTGTGCCTCTCGCCGTTCACATGCAAATCTTCAATCTCTCCCGGTCTAGCCAATGATTTGCGCAACTAATCCCAAAACATATTCAATCTCACAGCTATGGGCGTACAGGGTGAACAATGGGGATGGGAGTGGATGACAAAAAAAAACGAAAAAAACAGTCACACCCACCCCAGGCGAAGAGACCGATGATAACTGCAATCGTGCTGCGTACACCAGTTACGGGTAATAATCGTTCCACTTAGAGCAAATATCACCAGGACTCCCTCGGCCGCCTGCTCGCACTTGGTATTCGCTCTGCAGGACTATCGCATTTTTTATGCATACACGCGAGGACATAAATACGCACTCATAGCGCCCATAGCTCTTCATCATGAGCATACATTTTTTATGTTTTCATTCTGAATATTCCGACACCCGGCCGAGGGGTGGCAGGCGGCGAGATTGAATGCCCGAGATAAGAGTTCCTCCGCTGCCGTCCGTCGCAGCGCCGCGCCGCGCCCCGCTAAGGAGTGAGACTGATCCCGGTGATGGCCAGCTCCGAATCGAAATAAAGCACTCCATGGTTTTTATGAATTTATGTGAGAGTACCATCTCCAGATTATGGATGTTAGGCAAAAAAAAAAAAGGACAGGACCAAAAAACGAAAGCACCCCCATCACCTAAGCCAGGGGGTGGCCCGGTGCTTCGGTGCGAGCGACGCGGGGTAGGGTGACATTGGTCGGTGGCGGCCGTTTGCCGATGCCATTCAACTTTATTGCCTCGGTCATTATTTTTATGATTATTGTTGTTGTTGTTGCTGGTGCTTTCCTATTCATTCGTTTTTTGCGAGCGACTGCGGTAAGTATCGTGGGCTCGGGCCCAAATTGAATTGGAATGCTAATGTATGGAAATCGAAAAGAGGTCCTGGGCTTTGTTCGATGTTTCTGTTTGTTTGCAGCGTTCTGGTCATTCGCCATCCGTCCGACGTGGTCAGCAGAAATGTTTGCTGGTGAGGCTGATGCTTTGTGAAGGAAAACGACCGAGCCAGGGCCTATCCAACCAACGTAGGGGCTAATGTTTTTTATTCATTAGAAGTAAAAAGGGTATCACAGATGAAAGTTAATGCTTACGTGGTGGAAAATAGCGATGGTGGATACTTGAGATAATTTTATTTATTGTCCATCCATTCGTGTGTGTTCGGTGGGTAATTGTGGCTGATGGAGCGACGGCGGACCTTCTGTGGCGTTCTCTGGGAATGGTAATGGCTGGTGTTATGCTGGTGAATCATTTTTTTATGAATTCATTTCGAGAAATTACACAGGCAATGCAATTTTGGGGTTTTTTAGATGAAAAGTGCTGACATAAAGGAGCTGAGGCTCAATAAAAATTTATATCATGGCGAGTGATGACCACTTACTTACGGGAATGTGTCTTAAGTCGGGGTGGGTGGGTGTGCATGTCAGTGGGCGACGCGAGAACGGAAGAGGGAGATTGAGGGAGATGGCTCTTATGGGGGGCTTTTGATTCGAATGGTCTTCATTATTCGGATAAAAGTTAATTTATGAGATGATTCTAATATGCAGGCAAAGTCTTCCAATGGCTTGTGGATCACTAGTTCAATTTTTCTGGTGTTAGTTCGATTAGTTGCTTTTCATTTACTTGGTCCTGTTCAAGTTCTTGGAGATCAGAATATCACCTTTGCTTCGGACGGAGGGTTTATTAGCCGATCTGTTGAGTAATGTGAAAGCGGCAGGATGAGGCATGAACAGTCCTACAAAAATAGAAAGCAAATTTATTGATATGAATGCTTGGGTTACAGAAAAGAGAATGTGGATAAATCTCCGGTATAAAGCGGTCCTTCATTTCTATCCATAGGAAACTTAGGTGGGAGTTTGCCGGCACTTTCTAGATTAGTTGGACCTAATATAAGGTTGCATCGCATGAAGACCGTACCGTCGAGAAACCTCTGTTCATGTTCAAGGCACAATCTTTTTCGACTGGAAACTCATCGGCGCAAAGTGAAGTTATGACGATTATTAATTTAAATTTTCTTGGGCATTCAAGGACCTGGGCCTCAACCAACAAACCTTTCCAGCCAGCACGATCTTTCGCCAGTTGTCTCTAGTTGCGCACAGCAAATGGGTTGGATGATGGCCTCTACTATCTTGCTCCAAAGGTTCAGAATCGAGTAGTAGTCTTTCGGGAGCTATAGTGTCAATTTACTCTATAGGACCTAGTCATATTAAGCGTTATATCCGAAAACGATTAACTAGGTACGGATGCCATCATCGTAAGCAAGACTTCTCGACCATAGACTGATGCCAGCATGTACTTTGGTTCGCCGTCATTCAGTGCTAGGCCCGTTTTAGCCGTTCCCGTTTCAATGTCAGCTCCCTGCAATCGTCCAATCACTTTTATGTCGTCCGCTTTCACAAGCAGTTGAACGGTTTCGCACGAGCTTCTCAAACATATATTAAAGAAATCACATAACGTGTCGCTCGTTACCGACCTTGATGGATACAGCGAGTGTTCTCTAACGTCATCCTGCACAACCTGACAGGTTTAGTCAAAGAATAGATATGGGATTGTATAGCTCGGGCTCCTGTTCACGAACGGGCAAGTTAAACACTTTGGATTTGCCTACTTGCCTGGAATCACAATTTTTAAAATGGCCGAATTGCTTGTTCATGTCTAATGAGTGTATGGAGTGAAACTTATCCAAAAATAATTCATGAGACGGAATTATTCTCAAAACGAGTCCAGTTTCATAAATGGACATTGTGGTGTTACAATAGTTGTCAGTTTTGACTGATGTTTAAAGATGTTGAAGGATTGTTTTCTTGTCCAGAACTGCACGTATTCCATTCACCAGAACTTGCAGCGTATCCACAAATGGCCACCACAAACAAAAGTTCTCAAAGTAATTTATACCCAACAACTTTAATTTCGTGCTGCAGTTAAGTCAAGCCACAGGGGCAGTTACGATGAAGTGGTGAAGGATGGGGGCAAGCTAACACGGCATAGGTTATCAGAAGGGATGGTTCTTGGCCCCCTTACTTTCACAGACACTCTACTCAGACAGCGGTCCGACATCTAAGATATGAAAGGCAGAAGGAAGGTGCTAACGGGCGCAGTGTTTACTACCAAATCAGACCGGAAGGTTGTTCGCGAAGCTAAGCCTTTTCTTCACCTCTTTAAGCTACCTAGCTTCGCTCAACAACGAACAGCGTCGTTTAGAGAATTAAATAAAAATATAAAAAGAATTATGTCTTGCTTTGGGACCATTTTCACCCGGTGCTTTTTCAAATGGTCATCTCAAATGCATCAGTTGTCGTTTAAGGACCTTGTCTGCGTGCTTTTCATTCGGTTCGGAAGCAGCTCATAATACATCTAACCATACATCAAACTAGCTGCTTCCGCAAACTACATAACCTAACATTCTGGCCGTGAATAGTTGGCTCGGCCATTGACGAAAAGGTATGACTATGGCGGTATCAGTATCAATGTCCGAAGTTTTCAATTATCTTTAAGGACCTTAATACTTTTCATTACCAGTCACAATCTGGGATCCGATTTGTTGAAAGACGCCAAGGGTATTTTCGAGTTCTTTAAGTATTACGAAATTTTTCTGACTGTCCGGGGAGTTGTTCGTTGTTAAAAAAACTTTTAAACTGTTCAAATCACTTGAGTTAGAGCATAATCAGTATAAGCCGCCAACAAAAAAACAAGGAATTTCCACTTCTGTTTTGTGTTTTGCTTATAGAAATAAACAGATAAATATCTTATATCCAGTACGTGCCCAGGTTAAGGTGCCTTTTTGATCAGTTAAGACTACAAAGGCGCTAACCGTAAGATATCGTCGTTTCTTGTGCCCATTATAACCAGGGCTTAGATTGAGATTGAGTGGCACTACAGCCTACAAGGGACCAGGGCTTAGAAACTACTCGTTGTCTCACGAGTAGAGGGAACCTACAGTTTCCACTTACCAGTTGCACACATCACTTGAGAGTACTTATTATCTGTGAAGTCCTGCACACTGTAGGTCATCTCTATGGTGCGAGAACATCACGCACAAGACGTATATTTGCTCAAGAAACTAGGCTCTGGTTCCTCGTGGAATAGAAGCGTCACCCAATTTTTATCTCTCTTTAAAATTTAGCGACAGTTTACATCCTCCTTTGGGCTTCTGAAAGTCATTCTGCCCATACTTGATGTTCATTTTTTAGTTTGTCCCTGAAAACAGTGCACCATTGCATCTCCTCAACAACCTGATGTGCTGCATCATAAGTTCAAAAGTTGCCTATGATTAATTGTTCAAGCCATAGCGAGAATATTTATCACTCCGTAAGTAGCATGTCTTCACTTGTCTTCTTATCTGCTGCAGTAATACACACGAAAATGCGAATCCTTAATTTTATTTTATTTTAATTCGTTTTTGATAATGAGTCAGAAATTAAAGAAGGCTGCGTGTTGGTTTCTCTCAAAACACACTGCAGCCTCATTCCACACGGCATCATTGACCCATGCGCACCCTCCTTTTGTTGCCTTATCTCGTAATTAAGTCCCACTGAATGCAGCGAAAATATAACATCCAATATCAAGAGTAATCCGAAGGAAATGCGCATCGTGCTAGATACCCGAGTTCCGCTTGAAGGCGCTAAATCTTTTCACAGAGAGAGAGTATCCGAAAGTCAGTGATCGTGTATTAAATCAGTTGTTGCGGTTATTGACTTTGTGTGGAATTTTAAATGGAATTATGATCGATTAAGATGTGGCCGAGAAGGGGTGATGATTTCGTATGTTTTTGGTAATCACTCAACTGTGGTTATAGCTTATGTGCTTCTTAGAGGTTTTTTTTCAAAAGGAATTTTACATGGGATCTGAGGATATTCTGCGATTAGGGCCAGCTAAGAAGTGTTTGTCTGCAGCAAATGGACATTGAGAAACGAAACGATGAAAATAGAAAGTCCTCAAATTCTTTTTTGGAAACTTGTAGGATAATTCTGTGCACATACAGTATTTTATTTCTTGAAGAATATGGCATAATGCTGAACTCCTATAATGGATGGATGGCTGAGGACAATATTCTCATCATTTGCATCAACTGCTTTATAGCCCATACTGTGAACTGTAGTCATCCGGCGTATGCACGACAGACTTCATCTAACAAGGTGTTGATTTCCGGGCTTTGGTTTCGAGAGAAATTTATATGAATCTCCTGAATTAAGACTTAGTGATCGCTAATGTAAGATCTAGATGACTGAAAATAGCGTGCTCAGAACCGTCAGTATTAACTACGGCTTCGACAGGTGGCGTCAATACTGTTGGCCTTAGTTTTATATATGTAAACATTTTTGAAATTTTTAATTTATATACAAAAGAGAAAAGTGGTACTAAGCGGAATACCTAACAGTCTCGAGGAAATATTTTCATGTCAGCAAATAAAAAGTGTCTTCAGTCACTCGCTACCTGGAGGCTGTACATGTTTAACAAGAACAGTGGAAAAAAATGAGGACCAAATCCCATGGTTGACACCAATCCCTTGGTTGTAAACCGCAGATGTCAGACCATTTCTTCCATATGAGTGCACAGTTTGGTGGTAAGCTGCCAAAAACACCATCAATCTGTAGCTGATGACAAAAGGTCAGAGATCAGCATGACTCGCAGGTCTGAAGACCATACTCTATCTGCTCCCACTGCCATATCGGTGGCAAAATGTGCGCAAAGACTCAGTCAATCAAGAATCTGGGACTCGAATATCACTGTTCATGCTAGCGTTCTGAACAAAATTAGCGACATGAGCGACTATTCTCCTCCTCCATGAATTTTATCAACTTCTTCGTTGTCACTTCTTTATCAGAGACCACTGGCAGTCAAGTAAACAAATTAAAACCCCATAAAGTAATACACCAACGCGTCAAAAATGGAAAGCAATGTGGCCTGTATACGGCAGTGTGAAGACCAATAAAATACAAGCCTGGGGCACTAATAGGTCACAATCACAAAATAAGACCCACCGAAGACAAACTGTGTCAAGGTATTGGAGACGACCAGGAGTGAGTTCCTGGCAAGAAAGACACCCGATTCGCAGGCTCACGGTATAAAAAGAAGGATCTTCAATCACACTCCTGCTCAGGCATCACAATGATTGCACATGGACCGAAGTCAGACAGGAATATCCTGTCCGCCCACCTACTTAACTAACTAAAGGGGGATTTTTTTAAGCTATAGGAACGTTTTTAAAAAAAAACACATAAAATTCAGAAAAATGCATGAAATCTTTATTTGAATCGATAGTACGGTCCATATAATTTAATGTTTGAAGATTATTTCATGCAAAGGTTGACCTTGACTGCGCCTCAAATGGTCCATCCGCTTAGTCCAATTTTGGCATACTCTTGCCAACATTTCGGCCGGTAACTCACGAATAAATGCTTCAATGTTGTCTTCCAATGCTTCAATTGAAGCGGGCTTACCTGTATAGCCATGAACTTTAACATAGCCAAACAAAAAAAAAAAACGTTAAATCGCACGATCTAAGCGGCCAATTTACCGGTCCCGAACGTGAAATAAAATGTTCACCGAACTCGCCGCTCAATAAGTCCATTGTTGTGCGTGCCGTGTGGCATGTGACACCGTCTTGTTGAAACCTCATGTCACGCAAGTCAAGCTCTTGCACTTGGGGCAAAAAAAAGTTGGATATCATCTCACGGTAGCGCACACCATTCACAGTTACGTTACGATTCGCATAATCTTTGAAGAAGTACGGTTCAATGATGCCACCAGTCCATAAACCGCACCAAACTTACTTTACTTTCATTCACTCAGTAAAGGCGTATTGCCGGATCTTCGAAAATTGAAATGAACAATTTTTCTGGAAGAAAAATTAGGGACCAAAATCCGCTTGTATGAAATGACCCGAAAATGGCTAAAATGGGAGATTACGCGATAAAATTTCAAGATCATATGTTAGCAGAGCGCCCAATAGCTGAAACAGTAGGCAAAAGACTGCAAGGGTCGTCAGCTGGATGAAAAGTTGTCAGAGCGATAGTTGCCACGTTTTCTCACTTCAGATAACAAGAACAACAGTGGGACCAATTCAAAACAGTATTTCAAACTGCTTAAGCGCAGTCCGAAGGAGCTTGAATTTGAATTTTAATGCATTTTTATTTTCCATTCATTATTTCTTATATGCTAGACAAAAATACTTAAAACTAGCTTAATAATATAATCCATTGATCTTAAATCTAACTTACTGACTCTTCACGAGTACTCTAAGCTAATCTAGGACATTTTTCTGTCTGCCTTTCGGCCTCTTTTGTTTGTTGAATTCGTTGCTTAAAACTAATAACATTTTTTTTTTATTCCTCCAAGAAAATTTACAAAACTTGGAATTCATAGTTATTCTTACTTCTTAACTAACTTAAAAAACTAAATCATTAATCTATACAACCTAAAACTAAACTAAAGCTAAACTAAAACTTTAGGCTATATACAATAAAATTACCCTAACTTAACTCTACTTAATTATTAAACTTACCTATGTCCGTAAAAATATACGGACGCGTGCACCAGGGCGTATATGTTATTTATATGCTTTACATATATATCTAATACGCCGTGATGCACCTTTTTTTTACATTTTTATTTTTTGTTGTTTTTTTTTTTTGTGTTTTTATATTTTTTACTTTATTTTATATTTTTTTTTTATTTTTTATTTATTTTTTATTTTTTTTTGCTTTTGTATTTTTTTTTTCTCTTTATAATAAAATACTTAAAAACTACCTTAACCTATGTAAGTTGGCCCTGAAGACTCAACTACCCCGTCTATTTGTTTGAAAAGTTAGCGGCATCGAACGCTGGTTCTGGTGCAACCACCAATAGAAAAGCCGTTATTTGGCAGAAACTGCTCTGTCGCGGGCAGAAATCGCTCTACTGAACCGTAGGAGTTCCTCGTGGCTGCGAGCGACGTCCGGCTCGTATTGAAGTTGCCTCTCGACTGTTCGGCGTGCGACGTGGAAGATGATAGGGCAGCCTTCCCTTTAGCGTCCAAATAGACGAAAGCTTCAGGTGGAATGAAGCCGTTAAGACGTACCCGTTCATGGTACATTTCATTTGGGTAGTAAGCCCCAAAGATCAGACTGTTGGTTGAAGCCATGCCTCGAGCAGTGTGACTACGTATCAACTTGATAATAAAATTATCTATCCTTATAAGGTTTGCCTCGTTGTACAGAACCTCGTTGGGGTAGAATTTCTTGTACTGGGATTCTGGTGTTCGATATAAACGGAGACAGGCCCGAAGACACTGCCTCTCGAACACCCTCATCTTTTCCATTTGGGAAGGACTCACGTTGAACCACACAGGACAACCATACACCATAATTGGCCGGATGAGGGCCATGTAGCAGATGACCTTCACTCTGGTGTCAAGTTGACTGCTGTAAAACAGTCCTCTTGCCATAGCGAAGGCCTTCTTAGCCCTGGTCAGAGCTGTATCTATGTGGATACCACCATACAGATACTGGTCCAACCAGATGCCTAGATACCTGACTACACTTTTTACAGCTAATGGTTGTCCTTGTGGGTCAACTATGCAGAACTTGCGCCAGTTCATTTTCCTGTCCCTTGAGGCCCTGGACAGCGGGTTTCTGAAAAGGATAGTTTCACACTTCTGGTAGTTGATTTTCAACTTCCAGTCGTCGCAAAATCGTTGAATTGTATCGAAGTCGCGTTGCAACGAGACATTAATTACCTCTACCTTCGGACCTGATCTGTACGCGATTAGATCATCGGCAAACGCTATGATGTTAGGCATAGAACCTATGAGATCGCTAGTGAATATACTGAACAAGATCGGCGAACCAACAGCTCCTTGTTGCAGCCCATTTTTTATATGGAACACTGTAGTTGAAATTTCGTTGCCATTTTTCACAACAAACTTCCTACCTGTGACCATGTCGTAGATCATATATAGCAATGTTTTATTGATGCCGAGCCTGACCAACTTAAGGAAGAGACCTTCTAACCATACGGTGTCGAACGCCTTCTCCATGTCGATCAGGCAGGCGCCTGTACACTGGGTCTTGTTTCTATTCCACTGTATGTCGGAAACCAATTTAGACGCGGCATGAATGGTGTCGTGCCCCGCCCTGAAGCCAAATTGGTTTTCCGGTATTATCTGTTTTACCTCAACCCAATCTTTCAAAGCTTTAATGACTATTTTCTCGAATACCTTACTTATGCAAGGAAGAAGACTTATAGACCGGAGATTTGTCGGGATGGAAGTATTTCAGGATTCTCACCGAAGGAGCTTCTGGGTGGCTACGTGATCGTGGAGAAAATGTAGTTGCATGGATGTATGCGACCAAATAGCAGTTGAAGCAGTGGACTGCACCCGCGAACATGCTCCGAAATGGTGAAAACTGTCCCATCGACCAGAAGGCGATGGTCATTGCTTTCGAGAATGAATGGATCGTGATCTACGTCGACTTCCAAGAAACGGTAAGAACAGTCGCCGGACTCTACAATAACACATTCTATGGCGAATTGCTGAAAAATGGCAAATTTTGCGAAAAAATAAATTCTCACCAGCACATCCTCTAAATCGGTCAAATAAGACTACGAACTGCTGCCCCATATATCATATTGCCAAAGTTTGGTCATGTGTGACTTCTTTTTACTTTCAAACTGTGCAAACCTTTTGTAATCGTATTTTTTTAGTTGTTTTAATGAAGTTGGAGATAAGCTGTAACAAGAGGCCAGGAACTAAAAGTAACTTCGCGTCGGTCCTCGAGGGGGAAACTTTTGCAATCCAAGATAGTACAGGTCTTTCATTAATTTAGCCGGCAGACTAAATTTGAAAAGACTTTTCTGGGCCCCGGGACACGGGAATATGGGAAACGAGATTGTCGATGAACTTGCTAGGCAAGGATCAAAATTGACATTCATAGGATCCTATCCCATCTTTGGACTGACGCTGTCCTTGGTTAGGGCTTCCCTTGACGGTTGGGTCTCTCGACAGCACAACTAAAGATGGGATGTCTCTCCAGGAAGCACGCTGGCCAAGTCTATGCTCCAAAATGTCAGCAAGAAGTCCGCGGCTTTCTGTTTTCATTAAACAGGAACCTTCACTGCCCCAAGCGGCGCCTCTAGAGATGGCAAAGACACGGCAGAGCAATTCCTCTGTCATTGTCCCGCCTTGCTCGGATCAGGTGGCGGCTCTTTGGCGCTGACATGTTGGGAGCTAAAAATCTAGGCTCTTTATAACCGAAGCGTTTGTTGGTGTCCCTGCTGAAGACCTTGAAATGACATTAAATGTAGGTTACTGCCTGGTAGTACAATTGATCAGTTTTAGAGTCGGAACGCTCCAGTGCAGTGTTTCCCAACCTGTAGGAAAAAAAATGTTGAAGAGTCATTTCTTTTTTCCTTCTTTAGACTCGGTACTTATTGGAGCAACTTCGTATGTTCGCCCTTGTGTAGTAGGTCTCGGATTAATTTCCGAAAAATCGTTACACTACATGGTGAAGCAAAGTATCCTAATTTATCTGTTTTTCTCTGAACTCCATCCGACCGGTTTTAACATATTCCAGAATCCTTCGCACAGCGATATCTGCCGATACTCTTGTTGTAAAAGTGAACAATCATCGTTTTCGCCCGAAACATCCTCATGAGTCATCGATGCCAGTATGTCGCGGTAATCAATTCTGTCCCCGTTTTACACCCAATCCTCTCACGAGCTCTCCGCATAAAACTAATAATATGCATCACTTGCTCGTATCCTTTTCAAGCACTTCGCCCACCCCTCGTCGCGCATGAGAGAGGGGTGGGCCAAGTGCTGGAAAGAAATAAAACATCATCCGTATATAAATAATGTAAGCAGCTTCAGGATTTACAACTTTCAATCCTGCTGCCATCACCATTTCGCCTTATAAACATAATCTGCTCCTAAAAAACGAAACTAAAAAGGACTGCTTACGATAATGTGAGTGGATGTTGCTTTTGTGCGTGTGTGCTTGGAGGGGGGGAAGGGCGCGCGCGCACACACATCCGCACGCGTCCAGTTTGCCATCTTTTTGAAGAGGCAACCATGTGCCATAAACCCCTCGCAGATAAAAATGCAAACAAGTTTAATCCAATCAACTTTGTTAGTGTGTGCGATACGTACCGTCATTCAAGTTTGGATTTTTTCCACACACACACACACATACATGCAGAGCATAGAGGCATCTGAAGGACGAGGAGAACCTGCGAAACGCATAACTTTTTTATTCATACGATGACGGACATAAAATTCGACACCCCCATCACATGTCAAGTGCTTTATCCCATTTTGAAAAGGATCTCTCTGTGCGAGAGAATGGATTTCTGGGTGGGAGGTGGCAAATGGAATCAGGATGAAGATTGGCAGTGGCGGCGGTGGCGGTGGCGGTGGCAGTGGCGGTGGTGTCGGCGAGCGACGGTGGAAGAGAATGAAATAAGATGAAAGTATCTCTTCGTATCTATCCAAATCATCAGCATCATCCGTGCGGCACCTTTGGTCCTTTTTTGCTTATCTCGTCGCCTCAGTCCTCCACCAACACACACTCACACGCACACACATCCGCCTCCAACCCCTGTCAAACTGTCATTCAATTCCTGATTCCGTACATTCTTAGACAAGAGATGTGCGCCGGTGGGTGAATGGCTGGGTGGATGGGTGGATGGGCAGGGTGGTGTTTTCTTTTTACGAGTGCGTACCCTTCTCCTTTGCCTTAGTGCGCTTTGCCGGTGCTATTTATGCCCTCGGATTCGCACATAAAACCAAGACTGGCCATGGCTGCTGCGTGTTTATGTCCCTTTTTTATCCGCTGCCCACTTCCATTGGCGGAATTTCATTCGGGAGCGCGGGGGCGAAATGAAAAATTCAAAGGACTCTTGAATCCTGCATCACTTTGAAGTCTGCCATTCCGAGGAAATTAATTTCCCTGTGCCCGCTGTACTCGTGCGAAAAACAAAGCGCCCTTGCCCTTCGCAAATCGCTTTGCGATGAAATACACACGCCAAACCAATCACGTTGCGGCCGCGTTGCCGTTCCACCCGCGGATCCTGGGTGGATCGTAAAAAATCGTGTGGAACATTCGCCGGGTGTCGTTATTTGGAGTTTTTAGCTTGCCTTCGGTGGTGTCCGAATAAATTCTCTTGGCTGCATCATAAAAACGAGGATGCGTACCGCGCTGGTGGGGCGGGCGTTACTCTCCAAATCAATGCGACCTCGAATGGAGGACGACGTAGGCTAATGTCGGATCAACTATAAAATATAAGAAAATATATTCATTGGTGCCGGGGCGGAGAAAGCGATATCCTTGCTGGCCGGGCTGTGGGCTGAAATGCTAATAAAAATAAATTCGATTTGTCTTTGCCTAGTCGCTGCTATGCGACGGTGTGTGTGTGTGTGTGTGTGTGGATTAGGGGGCGCGGAGGATGAGCAGCAGATACTCGCATAAAACCCGTGTGCGTCCATAAAAAACCAAATTGGCAGGACTAAGTGAGTGTACGCAGTTTTATGTTCGCCATTGGTGATTTTTCGCTTGTGAATAGGAAATGCCCTCTCTGATGAGCCTTCGATGATGGAGTACGATTCCCGTTGGCGTAAGGCTCTGGGATCACCTCACAGCAAGGAGGGGCATCCCATCGATTAACCCAAACTCTCATTTCGTAGTCCAGTGGTAATGAGATTCAATTCTTGCCGTGCTGAGTCTCAGTTTAGACTCATTCGAGCCAAGGCTCAAATCAAGCCCAGAGATAAGCATCAAAGTCTGAGATGCCTTTATGACTCAATTCACACGCACACCATCCGCCGGCAAAGGGCCCACTTATCTCCCCCCCCCCCCCACCATGCACAACACAGCTCTGCACTTGATATCTTCATCGAATGAGTGTGAAACTTCACTAAACACCTCCGACGCCCACATTACAGTTTTTGATTTATACCCGAGATCACCGTCCGTTGCGAAGGAGGACGTTCCGCCCATGTGAACTGCGTATAAACCACTTCTCTCATTTAGTTGACTTTCTCATAATGATGCCAAGTAATGAGCTAAATTTTCATACTAATCGTTGGTTAATCGTTAATTTATGCCAAACTGAATTGGCCGGTAGCCGTGGCGTTGCTGCGCCGCTGGGGGCTGGTGGTGGAAAAGTCTCTTAGGCGAGGGGCATGGTAATCGCGAGATCTCAGAGTTGACTAAATCGGCATGGTATCGTGGTTTCTTGGTCTGGCAGTAGCTAATTAGTGAATGGCTCGTTTGCATTTGCGCAAATGAATTGCACTCACAGTGGTGTTGCGACGTTTTCGACGTTTACATGGCACAAGTGTCTGTGGTAGTCGTGACGGCTAAGTGGTTTGTTTACACCCGTATCTGCAGAAAGTCATTCCACCCAACATGCATGCGAGATTTTAATTTCTTGTGTCATGAGGGCAAAGATATATCTCTTTAGCACGTCTTGATGGCGATGAAATTTCTGGGGGATTCAATGTCAACCGTATTTGCAATTACGCTTGCGTTCAGCAAAATTGAGTGTATCCTTGGGAAAAGTGTATCAAAACATTGCTTTCATTGAAAATGTCTTTGACTACTAGAAAATTAACTTTCCAATCAGAAAGTAGCAAGCGGGCTAAGTATGTACGTAGAAAGTGTCACAAGACTGCTAAGAAACAACAGTTACACATACAATGCAAGCAGTTGTTGAAGAAATTAAGCGTGAGTCCTTTGTGGACTATAGCGTCACCTGATTTTTATCCTCTAGAGACTCTCCCTCAGATGAGGAGGTGTAGACAAATATCAAGCACCTTCCACACCTCATACATTTGCCTCAAAAAAAGGACTTCTAGAGAGAGAAGAGTAGAATCTAAATGAGTAGGATATCGTTCAACTCAGGAGTACGGTCGTCAAACGGAGAGGAAACTGGCTGATTGTGTAGCTTAACCTCCTCCAACGTGGGAGTGTAATGGAAGTACTATGTTCTAAGTGGACATAAGCCACCTCTACTTCCCTGTCTATAGTTGGAGACTGGAGTTGGAGTTGGCGCTACAGTCCGGGTTTGACATGGGCCTCAACCAACAGGCCCCTTCAGCAGTCTGCATCCGTAGTCAGCAGTCATCAATTTTGAATTTTCTCATTGAGCGTCATAATATGTGTCAAACCTGCTAAAATAGAGAATGGTAACCGGTAGAATGGTGGTCACTGTGGTATTGCGGGTAACTGCGTCAAATCAGACGCTGAAGTTCTAAGTCTCGTTTCTGGGACTGGACATCTGGAATTTCTTTCACGACAAAATTTTTTTCGATCGTCGATTCCATTGAGAAGCTCCTTAAATCTCGTTTTTCGGAGTCAGTCTTACTACTACTACTACGCATAGCACGAGTAGGTCACCGTAGCGTAGTGGTATGTTGACCCACACATAGAAAGTCTAGGTTCGATTCCAAGATGGGACACCTCACATTTTTTCACGGCACCACCTCTTTCGGGATGTTGACAACACTCAGAGAGTATCAATTGTTTTCGAAAAGCTTCTCAAATCTCACCGCTCGAAGTCGGCAAAAAACTGTAGGTCCCTTCTATTCGTGAGAGAATAGTAGCACGCACAACATGAGTAGTTGCTGAAGACGCTAAGCCTTGTGCCAACCAGGGTTTTTATTATTTTACTCGGCAAAACAGGCAGATTTCAAATACCTCAGGGCCTTGTAAGCGGCAGCCTCTTTGCTTACCGAATATGTGCACACGGTGTGCATACCTTTAAGGGAGGTTTAGGGCACGTATTAAGCGTTTGGAAATCAACAAAATCGCATTTATTCCATATCTGTGTATCGAAGTAGAGTTTCTTTGCACGAAGCTTACGTCTTGTATAATGAAAAGCAAACTCCATCGATTCGTGCAAATTTTGTGCAAACAGTTTGAAAGATTAGTACGACAGTGGAAAATACACCCTGTCGTCGTACGGTGATGAGAATGTGGTTGCCGTGATCAGAGATCGAGTGATCGAGAGAGTCAGGCCTGTTTTACAGCGTGTACTGCTTAAGGTAATAAATAATTTTAAAAACAAAGGAAATATATCATGTAACATAAGGCACAATGGCGTGAGACTCGCTATCACGCGACGCGACGCGACTCAGAAAAACTCTCGTGCTCGATACGCACATTTGAAATTTTAACACTTGGAGAGTGCGATGAGATAGTGACCATGCGTGAGTGAAGTGAGCATATAGCATGTCCATAAAAATCGCTAAGGAACCTCTCGATGTAACAAGAACAAATGATAGCCTTTCTCCCATCGCTCTCGCTTCGTTTCCTAGTGGCATGGTAAAACATGCGTGAGACATAGTTCACGAACATCAACTTGCCATCGATCGCAACAGCTCAGTATTTCACGAAGGCGACTTATTTGCATACAAGATCCATTCGGATCAGCAATTGCAGGTGCACACCTATCCAGTTCGTTATTTCCTCGCAACCGCCTTAGAGTGGCTTTAACTTTAGGACTATCTTCGATTAAAAATCATCTTTTCTGACGAAGCATATTTTCATCTCGGGCGACTATGTTAGCAAACAAGATGACACATCCGGTGCTCGAAAAAATGGCACGTTATTGTCGAGAAGCGAGTGCAAGCACAGAGAGTTTGATAAGGATTGTAGAGGGGTGGCGCAATTGAAACATGATAATTCGAAAATTAAGCTAGGAACAACACTTCAGTCAATGGTAGACGTTGCAGACGTTTTTTAAACATGCAGGATGGTGCGCCATGTCACACAACAAATGTCATAATCAATCTTTTCCATACAAAATTTCCAAATAATGTTAAATGGCATCTCGGTGATGTGCGTTATGGTGGATATGGGGCTGCGATATGGTCTTTGATCTTTCTCTGTTGAGAACCATGTTCCGCCAAAAATCCGGAAACGATTGCAGTATTTAAGGCAAACACTGTTCAAGCAATCCGTGAGCTAATGCTCGAAATTATCAACAAGGTTTTTGGGGGCTGGGTTGACAGAATGCGCAGCTGTAAAGCCAACCGAGACATGCGCTTGTACGACGTTTTATTATATAATTAATGAGAATCATTCTTCTTGAAGGAAGCTTTAATAATAATAATAATAATAGGAATTGAGTGGCACTACAGCCCACAAGGGACCAGGGCCTAGCTTCTACAACAACTACCCGAGTTGTGCGTGCGGCGACTGTTTTCTCACGAGTAGAAGGAACCTACAGGTTTTTGCCGACTCCGAACGGTGAAATTTGAAGAGCTTCTTCGTAGACGATTAGTACTCTTCGAGTGTTGTCTGCAACTAGAAAGAGGTGGTGCCGTGAAAAATGCGCGGTGTTCCATCCGGGAATCGAATCTAGACCTTCTGCGAGTGGGTCCACGCACTCACCCACTACGCCACAGCGACCACGGATAACGTAAGATTTTGTTGAATGTATTGCATTCTGAAAAAAGTTACTCTAGAAAATGAAAAACTTGTGTTTGGCCCAACACCTTTTACAGCATTCACAGTTGTTTGAGGCAGTCCAACATTCTCTGAAATAAACTTAGAGTGTTTTTGAAGTCACAACCCCTGTTTGCTTTGTCGCGTTCTACCAAAACTTGGATGGAATCATCCAGCCTCAAAGCTTCGCAGCTTCGCAGAAAAAAGTTTAAACAAACAAATTCCAGCCCAGCTGACGGTTAACTCTTACACCCCACTGTATTCTGCCCGTTGATCAGATCGCTCGAATTATAAGGAATGCGAGTACGAGTACACGATAAATGCATATATTTTTGTTGCTCGCCGCCTATACTGCGTGCTTGAATACAATTCGCAAAATGTGCGAAATCAACCTCATTAGCGCGCCATCCGATTCGCAATTATTTATTCCCCATTTCTTCGACTCGCCATTACGACGAGACGATTGTATGCACTCCTTTCCCCAAGCGTGCCTAAATAATCGCAGCGTAATTAATTTCACCTGCCTACGCATAATTTTTCATTTTTCATGTTTTCCATTGCATTTCCGAAGGCGAAGCGTAGCACTGCAAGTTTACTTGAGCAAACTAACACCGACTGGGAAGCTCGCAATTATGGGTATTAAATTCGAATAAATCATTTGGGGCGCTCGAGGCGGGAGGGCTGCCGGGAAACGCGATACAAGTCCCTGCTTTTCCAATTAGGAAAGCCTGATATTTCACACTCAAGTAATTTGCATGATCATTTCTTTGTTTTCTGCGTTTTCCATCTTCGGTCGGTCGTCGGTATCTGGCCGGTCCGCCGGGCGGGTTTTATAAATTTTGCACCGGGAACGGCGAGACCTAATTTATGTCCGCGCTCCGCTCGGTTGCTGATTATTTATGGCGATTTGTCAGTTGATGGGGTGAGTTTGCAGTCTAAGTGTAGAGCGGCCAAGTCTGAGCAGAATTGTGGCGAGGGGGGCAGCTGGATTGACGGACCGATGGACGGGGAGCTGGGTTGATGCGGCGGATCGCACAGCGGGTAGGCCTTCGGGAGAAAATCGGAATCGTGTCGTCATGGCAGGCTCTTGAAATATTCTTTGATTACATAGACGCTAATATGATAATGGCTCCTGACTAACTGACTGACATCGTTGGCTAATTGCGCCTGATAGTGGCCTTAAATTGTTTCAGATCGTATAGGGTAATGGTTGCACTAATTTCTTGGCTTTTCATAGCAGGCTAAGGAGGGCGGTTGTTCGGTGATGAATGTTTAAGGACTTCCTATTGCAGAGAGAGATCTGAAATGTCTCTGAATTGAGCGGCAAGAGAATGAATGGTTGCTGAGCAAACAAAAAATCCTTTTCTAGGCAGAATATTGGATGAGATGTGTGTGTGGGATGAGTCCGATTGCTTGGTTTTTGTGGCTTAGGCTATGATTTTGGGGCTCTATGATCAGTTTCTCACTTTGAAGAACCATCTTCTGTGACTTACTTTTACAATGCAGTCGCTTAGTGAATGTTTTATGTGAGGGAGGACGAATGAGGTATTCTCTGTCACAAGTTTGAGTAAACTTTAGTTAAAAAGAAGTGCATCCAAAATTTATTGACAATATGAATCAAGCAATAAGACTTTGAAAGACCGTTCATGAGCTAATCAATCCATCATTTCTCGAAATGACGCGTAGACTTGGAAATAGTCCTGAATTTAGTTAAGCTTAGAAACTAAGTAAGTATCGTCAGATAGGAAGAACGGAAAAGAGGCTTTCTTGTGCCAGAAGAAACTCACATGAATCACATGACGACAGGCGATTTTCCTAATAGCCAACATTGACTATTGTCATCTATTGACATCTGTACAATAGACAAGTAAAAATGACGCCACTTTTGCGATTTTTAAAACTATGGAAAAAACAAATGGGATAAAATACCGTGCAAGCTCAGAAATGCCTTGAAAAGTGGCGCAGACACTCTGCTCCATAGAAAAGGTTGTCAAATATCTCCATACCCTTTTTTGTGTTTTAAATTTTCCAGCTATGTACAAAGCGCTACAGAGTCCGTATCTGGCAATACTATACATCATTTGAAAGGCCTTGACATAACCTACAAAGCGACGCAATGCATGATTAGTTTGGATATTGCGTTCAACAGTTATAGACGTGTAAGCATGGAGTTCACTAACGCCCAAATTCGAGCTATTTTAAAGTTTTTCTTCCTGAAAGGCAAATCCGCTGGAGAAACGTTCCGTTAGATTAATGGTGTTTTGGGGGATGGTACTCTATCACTTTGAACCGCGGAGGAATGGTTTCGACGGTTCAAAGCCGGTGAAAACGACACCATGGATAAGCCAGCCGGCGGAAGACTGTGACTACGAATACCGATCGAACCATGGAAATCATCGAGACCGGCATGTGATATCTCGTGACACCGCCCAGGAAATGGAAGTTAGTCACCAAACCATTTCAAACCATCAAAAAACCTTCTGGACCGAATCAACGCCGGCGATATGCTGCTGAAGTGGAACGAACTCGACCCACTTTTGAAGCGGATGGTGACTGGCGATGAAAAATGGATCACATGCGAAAATATCAAGCGAAAACGGTGGTGGTTGAAGGCTGGTGAAACATCCCATCCCAGGTTTCGCTGTGTGTTTGGTGGGGAAGGGAATCATCCACTATGAGTTGCTCCCATATAGCCAGACGCTTAATTCTACCATCTACTGCGAACATTTGGACCGCTTGAAGTAGGCGATCGACCAGAAGCGTCCAAAATTGTCCATCAGGAAGGGTGTAGTGTTCCACCAGGACAACGCCAGACCACATACTGCGTTGATGACTCGTCAGAAGCTATCATATAGCCCAGATATAGCGCCACCTGTTCCTGTCCATGGCGAACGCCCTTGGTGGTATGAAGTTGAACTCAAAAGATACTTGTGGAAATTGGCTGTCCGAGTTCTTCGCGAATATCGAAAGGAGCTTCTACAACGGGGGTATTATGAAGTTGCCATCTAGATGGAAACAGATTATCGAACAAAACGGCGCATATTTGAACTAAATCCGATCACTGTAACACTTTTTATGACGCTGAACGCTCTGGAAGGTCAATTCAGGTGGTCACAGCTGAAAACGTCAAAAGGCACACAAAATCGTGTTGAAAAACCGCTGACACCTTAGAGATATCAGAAGGCAGTATGTACACAAAGCTGTTTTCGAAATGGGTGCCGTGTTTGCACACAATGGACAGAAAACAACAACGTATCGATGATTCTGAGAGCTGTTTGGAGCTGTTTCTTCGGAATAAACAAGACTTTTTGCATCGGTATGTCACAATGGGTAAAACATGGATCCACCACTACACTCCAGATTCAAATCGTGAAGTGGACAACAGCCGGTGAACCACGCCCAAATTGTTCAAAACACAAAGATCGGCATCAGAATTTTGGGATGCGCACGGAGTTCTATTCATCGACTATCTTGAGAAAGGCCAAAGGATCAACAGCGACTATTACGTGGCATTATGAAGGCATTTGAGGGAAGATATTGCAAAAAACGGTCCCATATGGAGAAGAAAAAAATTCTCTTCCACCAAGACAATGCACTGTGTAACAAGCCGTTGGCTACCATGAGCAAATTGCAAGAATTGAGCTTTAAATTGCTTCCGCAACCATCGTGTTCCCCAGATCTGGTAACCAGCGACTTCTACCTCTTTTCAGACTTCAAAAAGATGCAAGATGCTCGTCGGAAAATAATATGGTTCGATGAGATGGTGACCGCAGAAACTGAAGCCCATTTCGAGGCAATAAAAAATATATCGAAATGTTAGAGCGACGTTGGACTGGGTATCGCCACTTGAAGGAAACTATCACTTTTGCTTAGAAAATGTGTTTTGATAAGTTAGTCTTAAGACTTATTGAGTGATGTGTTAACAGAAAAGCCGTGAATTTCTTTCTGACGTTTGGGAGTATGCGCTTGGTCAGCCTGCCTGCCTGCCACCTCTGGTTGTACTGTCGAGAGACTCAACTGTCGATGGAGGCTCTAAACATGGCCGTGGCAATCCCAAGTTGGGTCCTGCCTCTTTAAATGTCGCCTATAATTCTAACATAATCGTATTTCATGATCCTTTGTTGTCCGGGGACTCACATAAGTCTCAGCGAATTAAGTCTGCCGACAAAATTAAGGAAAGGCTTGCATTTCTGTCGAGCATGCTTACTAGACTCGCCAAATACTGTAGGATGACAATGAAGCATTCTTTTCTCTTTGTCAAAGTCGATAACAAACTCACCGAGACTGTCAAAAATGTTCAGGCCAGGGAATGTGCTGTCAAGTGACGTTTTCAACATCTTTCTTAGAAGGTTTTAGACTAAGAAGTTAACACCAGAGACACGAACGTCCAAAACTCCAATCTGTCCTTGCCTTACCCGGATGACTTTCACGTGTTTGGACGACCATACCGATATGTCAAAGTTGCGTTTGTTGAGATTGGATCAGAAGCGGAAAAAATTGGTTTCAAAGCTTTCCCTTAGGAAGGACGCACAATATTTACATCTCAGACAGAGCGTCACAGCGGGCAACACCTTACAGCTTATATCTTCTTTTGGCTGACGATGCAAGCGCTTACTCAGAACACCAAGCTGGCTTTGTTAAACAGTTTATTCATTCAAGTCTTGCTCTTTGACACAGAAGTTTGGATGTTGTTAAAGTGAATAAAGAACTTCTTCCGTTCTATATGCGACTTTTGGTCCTGTTTGTGTTGATGACAACTGGAGGTAAAAATTCAGCGACATACTGTGGAGTCTATACTGCGGCATGCACCGTAACACTTAAAACGGAAAGGTAATGTAGAGCGAAAGGTGTAACCATCTGAAGGTTCTTTAAATTCCAGTCACCAGGACAGTGGACAACCTCGTCTGAAGTGGGCCGAACGAGTAGAAAAGGATCTCAACCAACTTGGGGTGTCAAATTAACTGCAATTAGTGGAAGACCATGCTAACTGAAGAGGCATGTTAGTTGAGGACCAGGTCCACCATCTCTGATGGAAAAGAAACAAACAACACAAAACACACCGTAGCTTACCCTATGCACATGAATTGTGTAACGCAATATTTTATTCCATCCAATTTGTCAGATGCCTTGCATTTCAACAAAACAAGCGAAATAGTACGCGAATGCAAAGCACTGCTCATGCAGAACTGAGTACATTAGAGTTACGTTACAATTATGCACGTCCGAAGGATGGGGCGCAACAGCAACTACAACGTAGCACCTCCCCACGAGGCGGAAGACCACTTATTCATTTGAATTTCAATTTAAATCTACCTCAGGTGCCATAACTTAACACAAATGAGTTGGACAGCAATAATTCCCTTGAGAGTTTTGAATTAAAATTCATCAACAATTGCACGCAACTGCCGCCTATTCTCGGTATCAATGCATGCATTTAGCAGCGCAGGGAGTCTCTGCAGATTTAAATGATTCACCCATTTATATGCGCTACAAGATATCCGCCTTTGCATCGAACGGTATGATTTTGCATTCGAAAGCAAACATTTTTATTCTATTTTCAAATTTGCAATATGGAATGAAAATTGAAAATTTTTTGCCGATTTTATGCTCCAAGGGGATTTGGTGAAGATTTTCGTTAAATATGAGTATCTTTTTGAAAATGAGATACATCAAAAGAAATAAGGCATGTCACTCGCTCAATATACGGTGAGATTGTTGTGAACGAACACCAGATTCAGGAGCGGTCTTTCGGTAGCTATATAAGTAAGTTCTTCAAAAGAGAAGCTTTACCTAACCACGTTTTCCCCTAAAAGAATCAGAGAATTCAAATTTTAAATCTTTGCTACTGTGTGTATCGGAAAATTTGAATTTAATATTTTTTTTCGAGTCTCCGAAAGTAACGAACGAAGTGACTTCTGTTCCGAATTTCACTAGCGATTGAAACACACTTCTTTTTGAAAACGGAAAAAAACCGAATTTTCATATCTTAATAGACTATTTGGAAATGTTTGCAGCCGAAACGATGAACATTTTTTAAAAGGGCTTCAGTGAGCAGATTTTATCGAAAACCAGCGTTTAGGTGTCATACAAAATGTTCAAAGAGAGATTAGAAAGCGTCGAGGATGAGGCACAGCCAGAGCGATCATCAGCATCAACTGATGACGATGAAGGAAATGAAGGCTTCATCGGAAGAGGACGTTGCAGAACATTTTGGAAATTGGAAAAAAAAAAAAATAAACACAAGTATACCTTCAGGAGGGGTGACTGCTTGGAAGGATTTATTCGTAGTATGAATGAAGCCTTTTGTCTTTTCGAGAGCCAAGTTCTGCGTTGGCCCTGCTTATGTTGATGGTTTTTTTTGAGAAGACACAAGAACGGACTGTACAGCGAAATGAGCCTTGTCAGGTGTCTACGAATTCAACGTCTAAAATGGTTGGCCACATAGAGCTCATGGACAAAGCTGCTCCAGACCAAAGAGTCTTCGACTCCGAACCGGTGGGACATCGCAATAGAGGACGCTCTCGCATACGATATGCCAAACAAGTGAAGGGGGACCTCAAGCAACTTAGAGTGGGAAGTGGGAGGCTAGATCGCGTCCGGTGGAGAGGCCCAGGTCCACCCCAAGTGAAGAAAAAGAAGTATGAATGAATATTTTCTTGGTATCTTTAAAAAGGCTGGTTGAAAGATTCAAACAGTTTAAGAAGAAGATTTTGATATGCAATGGCTTATGGAATCGATGCCTTCTGCCATTTTATTAACTTTGGCACACCAATCGACCTCTGTATGATTGCTGAACGTTGCTGCTTTACAAACTGTTAGTGGATGCAAAACATTCGCCTTTGATTTGCGTCACTTTACCAAATCAATGACTTAATTCAACGACTAGGTATTCACAGATATGGCTCAAAATTATGAGAATTTCGATTTGTTAAGCAAACGTACTGCAAAAGAAAAAACATTTATCTATGTCAATTCCAATTTAAAAATTAAATTCCTGACGACACTGTCACAACCTATGATCATGCTACTGCTTTTCAAAATAATTTACAATGCCACTAAAATTGTCGAATTACTGGATTCATCAACCAACGTCAAAACATTGAACCAGCGTTTAAATTCAAATGAAGGGTGTCATTAATTTCATCCTTTTGGAAACAGGACAAACGGATGCTGATGAGAACTGCACCAGACCTACACTTAACTGCCTAAGAAGTTCTCTAATGCTATAGAGCCACAAAAAGGGAGATGTTAAGATTATGTACATACTTCATCGAGCGAAAATTGGTGTCAAACAAATGGAGGAGTCAAAAACAAATAATTTCTAAGCACACTTGTTTCCACCGAAAACCTGGCATGGAGAAAAATATGAATGCTATGAAGTCATAAATAATGAAATAGATTTCTTTTGATTCGGTAATGCTCGATGAATTGAAACGTCTTGAAATTAGTTCATCCTCCCGCTCAAAGATGTTGTTGAAAATGAATGAGAAGCCGGTCTAGAGAAAAGTTCTTAATGCGATTTTTGGTCTTGTTTACGAGCATGGCATCTGGAGGAGAAAATTCGACAGCGAACTTTATCTTATCTCAGTACCTGTCCGAATCACTGGCAGAGGCCAGCAGAAGGGTGAACAAATGACCCTAACGATCCTGAAGGGACGGAATGAAAAATTGTGGTTCCTTTTCTTAGGCACCAGTCCTTGGTGTTGTTGAAGGTGGTACAGCAGTATGCGGAAGAACGGAAATAAGGATTCTTTGAAATGGTGCATGCAATTGGCATAGGGTTTCAAACAACTTGGCGTACGCCGTTGGAGACAATAGACTGTGTTGTCTGGAGAGACATTCTGCTTGAGGCCCAGATTCATATGGGGTGCGTTAAATGGTGAAACCTGACGTTAATTGAGAGAAGTACAGAAAACTGAAGCCCATAAAATTCTTTTATAAGCCTAGGCGTAGTGGATAAATGTGTTTCGTCACACTCCGAAAGTCCCCGACTCAATTCCAGAACTGAAAATATCGCATCTTTTTGACTAAATCATTAATAGCTAGTTATCTATAAGAAGTTTGTCAAATCTCAATGATTCGAACTGCAGGTTCTTCTACTCGTGAGAGAACAATAGAACGCACAACTCGAGTAAATGATGAAATAGCTTGGCCTCCCTCCCTTGTGGATTATAGTGTCCATCAATTTGTACTTTTGTTATTGTAAAAGTACATCGCGCTTGTTGGTCTATGTCATCCCGACGCGACATCGTATTTCTTATTTGTATAAGCACTCCTTTTTTCTCATAGAATTTAACATCCTTGCCTAAGACGGGATCACACACATCAACTGTGCTTATAGTACCTCCACGTTGGTAGCCATCGGATACTGGTTGTTGTTCATCCGAACTCAACTTGCTAAACCTATAAGTGCAACCTCCGCTTAAGAGGTATAAAAAAGGGCCTGGTCCTCCAGGTTGAGGGTGTGCGTATCCGAATGCCTCGGATACGGATGGATACACTGCCTAAGACGGGCTTACAAAATCTGTTATATCATTTTGTACCACTTGGGAGATTATGTCGGAGATTTCAAAAATACTGAAGTAGCAGAGGAAACATGCATTTCTGACACATCTCTACATGTTTCGAATTTGATTTTTTTTCAATATATCTTAGTTAACAATGACTAAATGAATTGAAGAAAACTATAATACACTCTGAAAGAGAGACCGTAAAATACAAGTGAACTTTTGAATTGTGAGGAACTATGCTCTTGACAAGGACATTGTGTCGGCAGGTAACTTCGATGAAAATAAAAATAAACTGAACCGCAGAAGATTGAAGGACGATTTGTCAAAATTTCAGTTTTCAAATTTTGAAATTAGCAAAGATATGTAAATTGTCAGATGGACCATGGCCTAACTTCTTAAAAGACTACTCATCTTGTGCGCGCTATTTTTCTCTTCCGAGCGTTAGTGTTTAACAGATATACATACATCGACGTAAAAGAATTGAAATTTGAAAAGCTAATTTCAGAGACAATTAATGTACCCTTATCGTTGTCAGCAACTTGAAAGCGATGGAAGCGAGAAAATTGGGAAAGAGGAATGAAAGTCCAGATCGAGTATCGAACCTGCTTCCTAGAGCGTGGACGGTGCTAGAGGTTCGTATAATATTTAAAAGTTGACTATTACGACGTCTTATTGTTTTAACTAAACTTCTTAGAAGAAAACTCATAATTTTGTGTAACGCACTGGTTTTCAAAAAACATCTTATAAGAGCCCAAAATGAATTATTTGCACCAGATTTTCAATTTATTCCAAAAAACAACAATAATCCACAAGAAATTCATTTTAATCCAAAGATGATAGATCCAATTTCGTTCTCAGTCCGATGGTAATCCAAAAAAAGCTCTTTCAACAAAGTCACTATCTCAGCCACTTAAAATCTTTCCGATACGAGAGCAGTTAAAATCCCGTCAACTCTTATTCGAATCGACCTTCTCGCCCGTGCGGTCTCTTCACGAATGAAAGTGCCATTCGTTTCAAATCTCGTATTCAAATGAGAATGGAATTGCGTGCCGCTTCCAGGTTTTCCAATGAAATTTTAAAATTTGAATATGCGCACTCAGTTGTTCGGCCCGAAAATATGGTGTGCTCTTGCCACAAAACCAACTTAGTACCCGGAGAAGGGTGGAAACCTCTCTCAAACGACTGCAATCTAAAAAAAGCAGCGTAGGTATAAAAAAGCAGGAAAGGGTGATTGGACAACCCTTCCATCGACTGGAAACGAAAGCGAGGGATGAGAAGCGTTTACCCCTTTCGTAAAAAAATCCGAGTTTCGTTAAAAAAAATTCAACATGCAACACTACCCAAGTGCAAAGGTCACTTTGACAGGTCCTATCGAATTCTGAAGTCCACACCTGCGCGCCTCAAACAACAATTTCGAATTCGAACTTAATTTCTTTCCTTTTTTGTCGACCGCTTAATGGAGCCTTTCCATCCCACCGTGTCATTGCCGCTGTCGTCGTCGTTGTTGGAGATAAATTAAATATTCTTACGAAATTCGTATAAACAGCAAGTGACACTATCGATCGCAGTTAATTTATTGCACCTTCAAGTCGCCGTGCTTGTCTCACAGGCGTACCTGCGAGTCTATGCCTTTTTCCAGCGGAGTTTTATTGAAAACTTAAACAAAAAATTCAAATATTGTCAAATGAAATTCATCGTAAAATAATTACACATCGGCCATCTGTCTGGTGTCCCCGTTTACGGTGCAAGATGTCGAATGAGAGGCTCTGAATGTTGTGCGATTATAATAAGCTCCAGAACGAGATAGCGAGAGAGAGAGAGGCACTATGACTTTGCTAAGTTATTCGTTTCTGACGACGAACGGCGACACACACGACGCCAGGCTTGCGAGGCGATGGATGGCGCGATGAAGGTAAGCCCACCGCGCTGAGGGGTGTTTGCGGTCGTAATTACGAAAAATATAAGTGCATGCAAAAAAATTTACGAAAACGTTGAAAAACGAAAAAGTCGTATTCTCCTCTCATCAAATATGGTAAATAGATGCGAGATGTCAATCAAGTAGCTGGTGGTGATGTGTGTGCGGTGGCCTCATTAGTCATTCATTGCGATGCGCTGCGTCGCGACGTCTTTGAGTCGCGTCTGTCTGTCGCATTGCCGCAAGAGAGTTGATGTTAACACCGGTGCAGGGGCTCCTTTAATGTGGGATAATTATCTTCGAAGAGGAACAGGCACAAAAAATGCGCACAGAGTCGGAGGAGAGGAGAATGCTTTGCATTTGCGAGCAAAGCCAATTAATCAGGCAACGACGACGCCGACGGATGAACTCGACACTACTGACCGCTTCAAACTTTAACGAATAGTTTTGCTTTGACTCTTATTTTTGTTTCATAACAACATTTTTGGATTCATAAATTTTGTACAGTGACTCACATACCATGCGAAGGGATTTCAGAAATTTAGGTGAAAATGACCTGTTTTTAAAAATAATGGTTAGGACCAAGGGACCAGGGCCTAACTTCTTTAGTTACAGCTCGTGTCGTGCCTGCGATTGAGTAGAGAGGGCTTGCAGCGTAATAACGACTCTGAAACCTTGAAATCTGGACAGCTTTTCATGGATAAGGAGAACTCTCTGAGTGTCGTCACGGACTCGAAGGAGGGGTGCAGTGATATAATGCGAGAAGTTCAGTCTGTGTGATATCGAGGCATTACCCCATTAAGTCACAATTTTTTCATTTCAATACTTTCTCTTTTCTCTAACCATTTATCAAAGAAAAAACTGCGTAAATTTAAAGCCTCTTTTGTGGAGCGTAGATTTGACGATCTGACGCCACACTCACTTAAGAGCTGATTCATTGATATCAATATCTAGTCGTCTTAAGGCCTGTGACAACCATAACTTCCGGAGTTCGGACACATATGTATATCTCACGCCATATCGCAACATTTGCTTGGAAGTTGAAACTACACATGGACACGATCCACTTGCTTAACCCATGATGTTTCAACCACGCCTTTAGCAGAGTTTCAAAAGAAATCTGGTTCTACTCTGATTCTAGACGCTCTAGACTGCTTCTATCGCTCAAATAATCGGTTATAATCGTGCTTGTGGGAGCTGTTACCGGTCACTGACTGATGGGAGATCAGTTGTGTGTTCCCTCGAACGTTTTCTGCAGAAATTCTATGGACGAGGAGGAATTAGAAACCGTCCTGTGTGCCCCACAAATAAATACCTAGTCCCCTGCTTTTTTAAGCTGTTTGCAGGACTTCAACAAAACCTATTCCATCGATTTGTTGATCTTCCTTATCGGCTGTAAATGGTTCTAACTAGTTCACCTCACCGAACATCGGAGTGGCAAAACAATGGTATATGAGCAAGTGTATACCTCAAGCCATTTCTACCAATCTACAATTTAAAACAACTTTGAGCGTAATCTTACGAATTTTGTGACATTCAATAGTTTTTCATCCAGGAGCAATTTTCTCAGCTCACGCTACATACGTTCTACGTGCTAGAAGCTTTCAACATAAGCCCGTCTCATCGACATTTTAAATTTGAACTGGCTTGAGATCCAGATCTTGGGATTTTTCTCTAAGGTGCCTTTTAAGGGGACAAACAATTTCTGAGACACCAAACACCAGCCTTTATAAATTTTTGCAGCCAAACGTCACATGCAAAGGACTCGTTGCGTTTTAGGTTATGGCAACGATGCTTTGCTTAAGGAATATATAAAAAATCTCCTCTTCTATGAAACATTTATAAAGCGCCTTTTCCATCGCAGGTAGTTCGGATGGTTTCAGCGTCCGTCCTTCTGTTTCCAGGGCCAGTCACCGTTGCGCATTTTTAACAGCACTATTCCATATTTTTTGCCAATACCATACCTGTATTTACAAGACCTAGAATGCAAAACGTGGAAGGATGGCAGCATTCCTTGCAGCTAACATGCTTGTATTGAGCTGTGTAAGAAATATGGGTTCCCTGTAAATCAGTAGCGAAGTCTGCACAAGGTCTTGTGTGTTCGATGTACGAACGATGTTCACTCCACCCAGAGTGTACTGTAATTGCCAACTTCCATTTGAGCAAACGTGTCGAAACAATTTTGGTTTTCCTTTTACATTATGATCACTTCAGCTTCGACTGGTTTTTTTGACAATTATCTGCTGTTCGAGTTTATTTTTGAACCAATTAATAATTGCATACGTTCATTTTTGAAAATTGGAATTAATCTCACTTAATAGTCACCGTAACTAAATTATTGTTGTGCGACGATTTATAAAGGGTTTTCCAATAGGGACTTGACAATTACAATTCTAATTTGTGAACTCTTTCACTGATCATAAAACTATTTTTTTATTCAGTGAACTGAAACTTTTCACAATGGTCCACGAACGAGCAATGTCTGCAAATTATAAAAATTTTCTTTAGAATTTCGGAGTCATTGACTTCAACTTTAAGAGCGTTAACTTGAATTTTTGCTTGTTATTCTTGTCCAAGTAGACGGTCAAGTTAAGTGTAAAAACTTGAGTCTAGTGTTAATTAAGTGTAAAAACTTGAGTCTACAACAGATGTTGTGTGATGTTGCCGTGTCAGGAAGATAACGGTTTGGTCGATGTGTCGAAACTATCGCTTTCGTTCAGGCGTCTGTAACAAACCAAGAAAATTAGTCACTTCCATGGCGTTCTCAGAAATTGGTCATCGTTCAGACCATATTATGACGTATTTTACTTAAGGATCTTAGTTTGCAACCAAACAAGATCAACCTGACTGAAGAATAGAAGTCGATGGACAATTTGAAGTGACGTACGTTCTCCGATTTGGTTGGGGAGAAGATGCGCCAAGATGGTTAGCTTAATCGCAAAATCATCGTCATTCAGTGAGGAAGCCCCATTTTGGTTCAATAAGCAAATCACGAATTATTGGTGCGTTTAAGACCCACCTGTGCTCCATGAATCACCACTTTATCCACAAAAAATAACAGTTTGCTGCAGTTTATATGCCGGCGGCCATGTTATTCCGTCGACGATAACGATCATCACGTTCCTTTGAATTGTTAGCCTTATCGGGCCATGATTACCGATTATTTTTGGTTCGATTTGAAAGATATGGACTTAGAGGATATGGGGTTTCAACAAGATGTTACCACAAGCCACACATCACACGTTACAGTAGATTTAGTGAAGAGTAGGTATGGTGATCGTGTCATCTGAAGAAATGATCCAGCGGATTGGCCGCCTCGTTCATGTGATTTGATACTGCTTGACTATTTTCTTTGGGGCTGCGTTAAGCCATTGGGTAATGCTAACAAGCCGACGATGTTGGAAGAAATCAGAGACAACCTTGAACTCGAAATAATGACAATTTAGGCCGAAATGTGTGACTGAGTCACTGAAAATGTGTGTCTAATGAATCATCCTCTGCAAATGTGGATGCAATGGCCGTATAAGCGAAGTCGAGTTCCATCTATCATACTTCAAGGCGATTATAAGGTTTTTGAAAAAGTTGCCAACAAAAGTTGTCTAGTCCTTATTGGAAAAGCCTTTATTTGAGAGCTGGTGTCGATCTTGTCTCCCATTTGATTCAGATTTTGACCACGTGTCCGTTCGGTTTGGTTTAAATTGGTGGAATTCGAATACAGATTTGTATTTTTTTCACTTTCTTTGAATTACGATCCAAATTTGTGTCCTTTACATGACGGTCCTTGTAGTCATAACACCCGAGCTGTGGCAGATGCGGCTTCTTCATACTATCTTCATCGGTGAGCAACCTCGAACCTCGGCAACAACTTCTCGGTTCACGTGCAGAAAATTATAAAATATAGCACCTTGGGTTTTCGTGGTTTTTTACCAAGCTTCAGCTTCCATCTGCAATTGAATAAGTCCCTTACTTCAATCGATCGAGTGTTCAGTAATGAAAAGCAGAGGACTGCCACAACTAAGAACTTTTTAAAATTTCTCAGAAATAGTTCAGCCTTGACCTCGTCCTACGCATTGTTAGCATGCAAAGTTAGGCAGTTCAACTCATCGTACTTTACGATACTTCAAGTGATTCTGACATTCGAGATTTATTCGAAGTCATGGCAGCTATATAAATATCCAGAAAGAAATCCCTTCAAGCAATTGAAGCTAAGTCAAATTGGGTCCACATAAGGAATGATCTGATCAAACCTGAAGATTTTTTTTTTAAATCCACGTGACGCAACACCCATCCACCACAATTTCCCAATAACAGTCTGCACAAAACCCCGTCAACCGGAAACGTATGCATCCATCAGATAAATCGTCGGAAAAATTAACCCCGCATCCTTAAGCGAAAAGAAAGAAGCGCACATTTGTTGGCGTCCAACAAACAATACACCCGGCAAATTCGATTTCCTTCACGAACTCCTCGTTTAGTGGCTAAGGTCGCCGGGGCATTGCTTGCAGATTGCACCAACTGCACCTGGTGATCCCCAATGCCATACATCACCCCGCGCCACTTCACGAGTTGGCGCCAAAGTATGATTTATAGCCGCACACCGACTCTCTCCTCATTTCCCACTCGGCAACTCCGCAGGCGCAATTCCTCGCGATGCCCTGCATCCCAAAGAAGCCAAATGCCTGGCGCATTATCACTGCCTCATGACCATGTTTATTCATCTGGCCTCGGCCTCCTCTTCGTTCCCAGCGGCCCAGCTCCAGCTACAGGCATCCACATCCAGTCGCCAGTCACAGCGATGTCATCATCATCGTTTATTATCGCATTCAGAGGTGGAATTCTCACTAGTTCCTCGTTTGCCATAAGCAGAGATCATCTAACAGCGAACAGTTCCCGGGCATAAATTCACGCTCCTGCGAGGAAGAGCTGCCCGCCGCAGAAAAAAGCGAGCTGCCGTGCCAGGCCTGCTCCATCTATCCCAGGCCTTGTTCCTGCGGCAGCCATCATTATGTATTTATTAAATATTTAACATAATTCCGTAATCTGAATGCAGAGGCATCTCGCACACACCGGGCTCGGGCTCGGTTTGGCGGGCAGAAAAACGATCGAATCTCGGACCCGGTCGTCGCCGAGACCAGTTTCCCTTACAACATTTTCTCGTGTCGCGCCGTTGTAGGGTTTTGCATTTTTCCATATGCATTGCGGTTTATCTTCGTTTCCTCTTTCTGCATCTTTGTTCGATTTCCATTTGATAAATGTTTTTATTAATTTATTGATCGTGAGCGATGATCGGACGGTTGACAGTGGAGGCGACGAAACATGGAGCCTGCTGGGGTGTTGCGCGGGGAGCGGGCTCCTTGGGGAGCTGCGCTTGATGGGCTAGAGTTGTATTAGATTTTTATGGAGATCGACAGTCGTGTTCAGATGGTTAGTTTGTCGTTTTTTGCGTTTCGCTCGCGATCTGCGATTCGTTTCGCGCCAAGGAAAAACTTTGTTAATTCGTTATTTATTGCAATGTTGCAACCGGTTCTGGGAATGCCTACATGCACAGACGCATTCACTGGGAAGCGGACAAATGCTAAGCAATTTCACAAATGATGTCAATGCAAAGGCTCTGAGGTAAGTATATTCACTTGGAACGTGGACAATGAGATTCATTTTGACGAAGTCGCTTAAGCACGCTCCCGCGCAATGATGCCAAATTATTCATTATTTTTTAATAACTTGTGACAAGAGTTGATTACAAGGCGTGAGTTTCTTCATGATTTCTGATTCCATGATATCAAAATCAAATTTATTCATTGGTCCGCTTGGCGTAGTGCGTTGATGCGTCCGCTCATACGCCGAAGGTTCCAGGTTCGACTACCCGACTAAAGACCTCTTATTTTTTCATGGCACTATCTCTTTCTAGTTGCTGGTAATACTGAAGGAATACTTATTGTCAGTGAAAAGTTTTCAAATCTGTAGGTTCCCTTCTCCTCGTCGAAGACAAAAAGCTCGCACAACACAAGTAGTTTCTGAAGATACTAGGCTCTAATCCTTTGTGGGCTACAAGTCCCGCAAGATCCTTATGCTGATGTGAGAACACTGGCGATATTTCCAAAAATGCAAAAAAAAAAAAAAATAAAAAACAAACCAAGTGCGAGTACCACTCGCACGTATAGGGTATCGTTTTCTTTTTCTTTCGCCAATGTTTGATGCAATTAGATATATACCAAGTAAAAAGTTACTATTTTATATATGTATGTGTGCACGTATATGAGCATATCATTGCTAGTGGAATGATACAATAATTTTTTCGGTCGTACATAACGACCGTCCGCATACTCCATATATACTACATTCCCACTGATGGCTCCAAAACAAAATACGATGGAAGGAGGTATTAATTCTCAGGTCTCAGATCCTCTATCCTAAAATCTTGTCAATCACTGTAGTATGTTCCAAGCTGAACATTCCTGGGTGCAGTGGAAAAGTGTATCCTCGAAGGATAGTTTTCTGCTTACGAATAGTCAGAATTTGAATTAGTCTCATTAAAATCTAAGACGGCCATTGATTTCCACATCCCTAGCCAAGATGGCTGAGCAATTCAATTTCTGCCTGTGCTGGGTGACAGGTCATAGAGATATTACAAGTTACCGCAGGACTGATAAATTGCCCAAGTATATGACAACGCTGCCCTTGCTTCAGGAGGAAGAACATCTAGGTATACCTCTCGCCACATGTAAGCTGAAACTACACATGTACGCGATCCATTTGCTTAAGCAAAGATGATTAAACAACGCCTTCTGAAGTCTTTCAAAATAAATTTGGTCCTTTTTCCAGCAATAAGTGCTCCAGACTACTTCTATTGCTCCAAAGACTGGTTGTGCGAATAACAACCGGGCACTGTCTGATCGGCGAGCATGCTAGCAGACTAAGTGTTCTAAAACGATTTTGAAAAGACCAGACCAGAGTTCATGAGCCATTGGAACATCGGTTCCAGCCTGACCCTGCAGTAGTCCTTCATGTGGGAGTAACGTGGTGACTGTGGCTTAAAACCCAATATCGAGGCAGAGTCAAGGTTAGTTTACTGTGCTGAGTTGTCTAGCTGGGGACCTTCCCCGTGCATTGTGCATTTTCTACCACCCAAAGAATGGCAGAGGTCTTAGAAAGGCCTCGCTTCAAGCCAAGGTAGGGTGTTTGTCCCCCAAGAATGATTTCATTTAGTACTCGGGTAACTAAGGCGTCTAGTCTTGCGTTGGCTACGACTCTTCGGAAAATGGACCCCGTGATATAAGTTCTTAAGTTCATCACGTAAAATAAAATTCCATATCTGTTCCAAACCCGTACTTGCAATTGTCAAATATTAGTTCCTAAGCAATTGGTAAGGCCTCAACGACACCCTCATCCACCTATTTGTTGAACTTCTACCGAACAATAGAGAGATGTAATGTTTTGGCATAGAACTAAGTGTATACACTAAGTCACTTCTACCTACCTACCTACCTTAGTCGCAAGGCCACTGTCACTTTTTCATATCTTAAGGCAATATTCGGATGAAGAAATTTGTGACTGGGGAATATTTGGGACTTACTTTCATGTGTATAAATTCGGGTGAATAAAATAGAATTCGTCGTACACCCACAAATGATCGACAGATCTTTTAAATCAAATTTAATACTTTTTCCAGCTTCTTGATCCGAATCATTGTGAGGGAGCTATTAAGCTCCGAAGATCAAAACAATTTTGTTTCCTCTCTTCCCTCTTAAGTTGCGACACCAATGCACCTGAAAACATCACAAAATGTTGTGTTCGATGACGTCTAACAATTTGGTTGTTATTGGTTAAATACGGTGAAATATTGAATTTCTAAAAATTCAGTTATAAAGAGATCTTTACGAACATTAAGGAAATGTTAATAAATTTCAATCCAGAGCAAACGAAACAAGTTTGAATAAAGTTTTGAATTCATTCTGTAAACGCACATTTTGTTCGCTCAGTGACCAGTAAGAGCACCTCTTGTAAAGTTTTGCTGTTATTAGGGAATTGGTCCTGTTAGCGCCTCATTTAGGTCCTTAACAATGGGATGTGGCACTGCTGGAGTGGGGCTGCAGGAATGGTGCTGCTTCTGTTTACTTGCTAAGAATACCTTCTCTTACCTTCAATTAAGAATGTAACTTGTTTTCTCGGTATTTGTGAGCGTACTAGCGAACTAGTGAACGGACCTTGTTCAACTTTAAGACTCCCCTCCCCGATGCTTTTCCTACGTAATTGAGTTTCCCCGTCGGCTGGATAAAAATTCAACATCCTGCCCTAACCCATTCCAACTACTCATTATAAGATGACTCACTAATTGTCAAAGGAAATAAGTTTCTTCAGTTTGCTGTCCAACCGAGCTCGCCTTAGTGAAATAACATTCAGTCTTAGAATGGATGGCATTTAATAAGTTCTACGTCAGCACGAATGTAATTCTTTGTGAGTACCTATGGACTGCTGAGTACGACACATACATATTTGTGTGAGATCCTGTAGACCGCTTGTATCTTCCGGTATAAGTATTTGATTACCGTGTTGATTGGTTGTCTGTCAGCTTTATCATATTCCAGGCATATGAATTCGCCTTGAATTTAAAAACCTTAAGCTTTCTATTTACTTATATCAAAACAAGAAAAAGAATAAGAAAAGAAAACGAAACCATCAATGTGTCAGTGTACTTAAATAGTAACTTTCTTCATTGTTTACTAAAATGTTCATTACAAGGATCAAAAGAAGCATTCGTATGGTCCGAACCCATCTTTAGACTGATCGCGTCCTTGGCTAAAGCTTCTGTCGACGGTTGGGTCTCTCGATAGCACAACCAGCAATGGCTTGACTCGATTCTACAACATACACAAAGGTTTTTAAATGCGCAGGTTGTATTCGGTAGTAAACTGTAGGCAACAATCCAGTTGCGTCGTTCATGCAAAGTCATGTCCAGAATTGGCTCTGGCCAGAAACTGAAAGATGATGAAGAGATCTTAAGCTGGAGCCTTCGTGGAAAATTACAACATTGAGCTTCACACCTTTTTTAGATAAATTCGCGTCGGACTTCCAAGCGGAAACGTTTGTGATCCTAATGGCCAGAAACTATTTTGTGAAGAATAGGTGGAACGGGCGTCTGGAGTGACTGTCAAGTTGTTCTAAGGCGTAACTTAACATTTTTACCACTTTGAACATAGTACAGGAATAAAAGTCTTCCCCTAAGATCCCTTCTTTGGGTCTGGGGACACCACAGGAACATGGGAAACGAGATTGCAGTTGATATGGGAGCATTCATAGGGCCCAAACCCACCTTGGGACTACTCGCGTTCTTGGTTAGGGTTTTCGTCCACGGTTGGGTCTCCCTACAGCACAAGCAGAAATGGCATGACTCTCCAGGAGAGATCAGCAAGAAATCAGCGACTTTTCTGTTATCGCTAGACAGCAAAGCCTACAGACGATTTGTTGGTGTACAAACGCGACACCTTCACTAAACAATTAAGTGTGCTTGTGCCCTCTGCGACGCCTGTAGAGTAGGTAAGCACACTGCAGAGTACCATCTCTGTCAATGTCCCGCCTTTGCTCGGATTTGGTAGCTGCTGTTTGGCATTGATGTGGTGGGAGCGGAAAACAAGTTAGATGTGAATAGAATTGGATCAGTTACTGAACCTTGCTGAAAACACGAAACCATATCAGACATTAACTTAGAGTACGTGGCGATGATTAAATTAGAGTCGTGGAACAAATGTAGAAATGAAGTTGGAATGTTATAAATTTTTATGCAACCTATCCTTAGTTCCATAGGGTCCGACTTCAAATCAAACGTCTGTTATCCTTTCAGTGTCCTTGCGGCTGCGTGTCGCTAAAAGTCCCAAGTTTATGATTTGTTTCTTTTTCGGGTTGCTAACACAACTCCATATGTTGCGTATGGAAGGCTTGTAAAATTTTGTCGTTCGAAGTCGGTAGATCCCCTCCACTGGTGCTAGAACAATAGCATGCAAGACATGCAAAACCCTTGTGGACTGCAGTGCCAACCAAATTTATTTTTACACTCATCCACTACAAATGCAGCTTTTCAAACTGTTGCTTAAAAGCGGTTGCCACTAGAGATCTAGCTTCAAATCGAAACCATCCTTCTTTTCAAAAATTCTTCAAATTCCTCCACACGCATAAGCTTTCAGCTCTCAACAAGAACTGCTATAACACGAACATATTTTTAAAATTTATGATTTAATACATTCAAGGGATGCGCGCAATTAAAAATTTAAATTTTAAATTTCCAGTGAACGCAGCTCTTTCACTTTATGACTACAGTGAGCTCATAACTTCGCTCACACTCCTTGCAGACACCGTTTAACCCCGCGTGGGCCCTTCTCAAAGCGAATGGCAAAACTGGTCCTAATGTCCCTCATTTGTTTCCTATGAAACTACCCACTGTTTGCTTGCGTTCACCTAAACACCCCTTTTTATGGGTCTCGCCCCGCTGACCACTATCATCCAATAAACACCAAATTAGCAACAAAACCGCAAAAACGCATCCCCGACCAGTGCCTGTCGGAAGTTCAATTTTAAACTGAACAATCATTTAGCCAGCACGCCTCCTGATTTGAATTAATGTCAGCTCCGAACATGCACTTAACCGCGAAGTGCATATTAGCCGTTCCCCAGATTACAAGCTATCCTCCTGGCGCAGGCAAATAACTAACATTAGATGCGAATCGTTGCGACTACCAACTGCTGCCGATGCTCCCCATGCACAGTGCCCCCCGGTTATTTGGCACCGCTGCCCGTTCAGATCGGGTGAGCGAGAGCGAGAGCGTCAAGCAGCCGTTGGCCAGTTCCGGACAGCTCGAGAATTGATGACTGTTTCACAAGTGCGCTTCTAGCGAGGCGACTAATTAAATTTTATCTTTTTACGAAAAGTTCCTCTTGCATGAAAATCCGAGAAAGATGGACTGGCCTCGGCTCTCCGAGATGTCAGGCCGTTGTCATCGCCCAGAGGGGGCTGTGGACGGGAGATATAATTAATACGTGCGAAGGTTCACGGGGCGCACCGTGTCCGAGTGCACTCATAAAGCAGGTGCACAGTGGTAGCGTAGCCATTCACTCAGTTGGCGATAGCGACTGGATTTGCATAACGTTTTGGCACGTAAATAACTGTGACAGTCATGGCTGGCCGGACAGATGGCCGATGATGGTAGAAGAATGCGAGCCGGTCCGCGATCGGGTGACGATCGACTGATGGCGATTTGCAAGTGTGTCAATCAATTCAAATGAAACTATGATGACAGGTTGGCGGACGTTGGGGACGGGGAGGATTATGCAAATTTTGGAATTTCTGCTGAGATCCACGCTACTCTTCTGAGCTTTACAGACAGGAACTGGCATTGCCAGCGCTTGCAGTCTCAGTAATAAGCGCAAACTTGTTCCACTTGAGGTAATTCACTTGAGTTCGGCTACACTCTATGCATGTTTTCAAGTTTTGCGGCAGTTGTGGTGTGGTTTTGGACGCTCAATGATTTTAAAAATTCTTCTCCATAGGCTACTTGAAAGGCTTCCATTTCTGTTAAAAGGAATGAGACTAACTACGCCACCTTGAGGCACCCCATTGAAATCCATTCTTCTAGTGGCAGTCGAATGGATATTCGAATCCATTCATGGATCTTCGCCAACTCAAAGAAGTGAAACCGCTCGAGGCACAAAGTGAATGTGACCATCACAATCACCTAGACACGCCGTCGACAGACCACTGCCCCAAATCACCATGCCCAACTCGATGCCGGATAAGGCAAAACCCATAAATCTGATCAATGACATTCCAACTGCACAACTGAAGTCCACATGCATAAAGGAACAGTGTCCACATCGCAGGCCCGTCAAGCGGCCGCAACCGAACAGCAGTGCATGTCAAACCCGTCGTGATTATGAGTTTTATTGCCAGTCTCCATGACTTCATCACTCACCATCCCATTTGCCGAGCTACTTAGGTCGCCATTAAAAAGCGCAATTAAGCCAAATGCCATTTTGCGATCCGTATAAATATTCATTCGAACAGCGCACCGCACGGACTCGGTGGCAGGGTGCGCGCACACACCGACATACAGATAATTGCAAGTGACAATTAGGTGATTTTAATTATTCTCCGGCGACCATGAGAAAATGTGAGAAAATTTCAGGCATTCTCCTTATGACAAGAGCCGAGGAGCCCCCAAAACAACATCATCACCATCGCCATCGCCATCGTCATCGTCGTCGGCCTGGCAGTACCGACTGCTGGACTGGCTGCAGATACTCTCTTGCTCATCCTCAAGGGGCCCGGCAGGCTTGGCACGCTGGTGTGGCGGCTGATGGTGATGGTGATGGTGATGATGATGAAGATGACGAGGCGAGATGGTGACTTACATACACACATCAGTCAACAGTCAACAGTCGACAGTCGGCAGTCGGCAGACGGTAGTCGGATCCAATGGAATCTGTTCCTGCGGCATGCGCTACCGCGGTTACCCGCCCGCAGTGCTCATTCCGGCGAGACAGTGCACCGAACTTGACTCGACGAATCTTGATGGCGCGTATCTATAATTATTAAAATTAAATTCGATTTCTGCGGAACGGTGAAAGGATACCGCGGATATTTCCATTTAGCGGACGGCCAAGTAATTATGCAGTCGTATAACGCGGGGTTAATTGTGTGCACGCACACACACACAGTGTCCATTGCCCTCGGTTGAAAGGGGGAGGGGGCGGAGGTCGGCGGCACGGCGCCGAATTCAAATGCCCGGCCACTCCATTAAAGGGGATCCCTTTTATAGTCCTTAAATACAGTAATTTCAGTTTGTTTTTCCCATGGTCCTGTGGGGCATTGTGCTCGGCAGCAATCAGTCATTGATTCGATCCGCGGGTGCATTTGATCTGAATCTGAGCGGCTAATGATTGCCTAGCTCGCCGGGAAGGTCCTTGCAAATGAAATGGACTGTCGGCCGGTTCTTTTGTAGATGCGCGCAGTTTTTCTTCGCCTGTGACTCTTAAATGTGATTTTAATGCGTTCCGAGTGATTCATTCGGCATTAAAATGGGACGACGGACATATGAATTGAATTCGATGGACGGAAGATTCTCCAGGTTCGCACTGCCGACAATCGGTGATAATGATGAAATAAAATTGCATTGCATTCGCCGTGATAGTTTGATGACTAATTATCTAAAGCGTAAGCCTGGCTTTAACGTCAGCGTTGGTGAAATGGCATCGAGTGGGCACTGAATACTGACGAATGGTGTCTCGATTATACAGTCACCGGAGTTATAGGCGAATAGACATAAACTTACTAATGAATTGAATTTTTATTGATTTGAATTTTTGAAGAAGCTACTCCAAACTCAATCAGGTTCGAAAAGTGAAAGGCTTCGATGTAATTTAAGTTCTTTGGGGGACCTATGAACCTTAAACCAAAATTTACGAAAAATTCTCAGAGAGTCTTACTGACTGTACAGATGTGCCTCCAGTGAGAAATATCTTTCGGTAGCTGTCTCCAATGGAGCACCACCTTGGCTGATGTCCTTCCCACACCAGCTCAGATCAGAACGTCCTCTTTAGCGTTTTCCCAGAGGCAAATGTTCGAAAACTCATCGGGCTGGAGCTGTGTCGCCAATACGATGAAGGTGGCCTTACACTTGTCTAGGCGCCTGTCGATGCACAATTTATAGAGCTCATCGTTTATTCTTGTCGTTTGTATGCCATCAGTAAGTTCAAGAGCTTCTTCATCTGCTTTTGTGTGTTTCAGCGCCATAGAGACAGCCTGACATAAGCGGAGTGGGGTATATGGCAGTCTTGGTCTCTCGAGAGGATAGTCTACTAATTCCTTTGATGTTGCACTACCTAGGACAAGCTTTTAGTGCCAACTGTGACGCTCTGTCCAGTTTGTCCATGTTGTGTATTCTGCTTTGAGGACAGCTCACGATTCCCCGATACCCATTAAAGACACTCCTGTCTCAATGTCTCACTAATGACATGCTCTGTTTATGAAGTCAGGTAAGGGTCTTCATTTCATTTGCAGCTGAGCGGAGTTTTGGAAAACCATGCCTCTGGTGTTGCTTGTGAGTTTCACACGCTCTTCTCTAGAATTTGGTTCTAAAAGTTGCATGACAGCGCATCGTCTAAGGTCTAGTTCGACATTTAAGGTCTCCTTAAGTTCGTAACCGGCCTTGATGCCGGTGACTAGTGACAAATTTGGCAGGAAAGTCAGAAATAGACTGCACCCCATTCCCACTGCTCTAAAATATTTCTTTCGGGATCTCGTTTTTGGATTGTTTAGGAATTTAAGGCTTTTCAGGAATGTGGGCTTTTCAAGATATTGCATTTTAGGAATTTGGAATTAAAAATTTTGGTTTTCAGGATTTCGGATTTTGGACTTAAAGGTTTTTCTTGTCTCGCAGATTTTTTTGAGTTTCAAAAAGTGCAATCGCAACTGGAAGTAAAGAGAAAGTACAGTTCGACGTTCGATCACGATGAGTACGACGACTAAGACTAAGACAGCCGATGAATAATTTTTCTGAATTAAGTCGCAGTAGGGAAAATATTTGGCGGCGTCTATCAAAGGTAGGGAGTAGATGATCACGTGTTAAGCAAGAACTTAATTCTGGAAGAAAATAAGGAATATTTTCCCATTGAGGCTCTTAGTAATGTCACTTGTTTGAAATAGAACCGACATGCCTACAAGAACTTACTCTAATTCCGAAGCAACGTGAGCCACGCAACATGTGATACGAAACTCGAGTGTATAGTTAAAAAAGGCAAGTGTAGTAAGCAAACAGATAGGATTATCTTTGAGAATGTGCAACATTTTCGCAAGAGAACACTGCGACGGACGCCGAAAGGCATATTAAAGTTAAGATTAGATTAGCTTAGAGTACCTTCATAGGGTCAGTAAGTTATGCTAAGAACATTGTTCACCTATTTAAGCTAGCTTTAAGTAATTTTGTCTAGCACGTAAGAAAAGAAACTAAATTAAAATAAAAAAAATTGCAAAAAAAGAACACTGCGTCCAGTCGAATAATCTTCTTACTCTTACTCATCGTCACGAAGATCATTCAGCTGACATAAGATGTTAATTGAGTGGTACTACAGCTCCAAGGGGCCAGGAGCTACGTTCTTCAGCATTTAGTCGTGTTGTGCTTGCGTAGAGGGGACCTACAGTTTTTTGCCGACTCCGAACGAAAACTTTTCATGGACATTTTCTTTCCTTCATAGGGTATTGCCACCAATTTGAACGATGTGGTGCCGTGTAGAATTCGAAGTGTTTAGACCGAAAATCAAACCTGGGACCTTCGAAATTTGGGTCGACGCACTTACCCACGCCTTCACAGTGACAACCATTAAGTGAAAAGAACAAGACTCGGTGCTGTTGAGTATGAGTACGTGCGTTACTAGTACGAAGACCTCGTACGACATCTGTTTGGTATCTAAGAGAAACGGAATAAGGCTAAGTGCGTGAAATTGAGAAGTTGTTTTACTAAATGGCAAAATGCGAATGAACAAGATCGCGAATATAAGCTACTGAGATGAGATTTTTTCGTGCTGTTGCGGGAGTTACTCGCTATGATAAGCTCAGAAACGCGACGGTATGGGGAAAACTTAATGTTGAGCAGCTACTTCTTCGGGCAGAAAGGGTTATTTCGTTGGTTTGACCACGTGGTATAGATGTCCACTTCATCACGACTTCCGAGTCGTGTCTTAAATGCAATTCCAACAGGTAGGTGACCACTCGGAAGACCCAAAGGAAGTGGTTGGATCAAATCCATAAACTCGCCCGGTTGCGCTTGGGAATAGTTCCTGATGTGTTGGAGTCGATGCCGAAGGATCGAGCGGCCTGGGGGACTCGTTCGTGCACTAGCCAGGCTGGGTTAAAGAATTTGAGGTGAGATGAGATGAGATGGAAAAATGCCTTCTACGGTAACTATCCTGGGGCTTAAGAATGAGTCTTTACTAGTTCGTTGTAATTGGTCTTAAGAATGTACGTGTTATAAACACAAAATTTGGCCAGTTGGTCCACTAGCCAAAAAATACATTCCATGATTTAGATATACATATGTAGTTCCAGGATGGAATCGACTGACCATCGTTAGCTTTGTTCTAATTTTCTTGTCTCAGTGAACAATTTTCTTTAAGGAATGTTTGAGTTGCTTTAGATCTGGTCTGTTGGCGAAGTTTATGTTATCATCTGTCATCTGTGTTGTACATGGAATTGCAGTGCATCCCTTGTTGTGGAAATGATAATGTTGATGAATGAGATCAAAAGAGGCGTTTGGTTGTCCGAAAGGATTTGTGCTCTAGTTCCGTTTATAGCTTTGAATTACTCGTTTATAAATCCTGTTGATGTGAATTTTCGCTGGGAAACCAATAGGACTTGAGACCGTCCGTAGAGATATCCTAATGCGGGATCCAAAGACTCCACATCAAACATCATTTTCGATTCCTCTGTGTACCAAAGTAAACTCTTTGAGTCTAGATTTAAAGGAGTCTGTATAACTTGGACAATAATTCGCGGTTTCACAATAAAAAAAATGTTTGACCCAAAAGTCTACCGAAACAGTGTTGCCTAACTATAATATCCGACTTTGCAAAGAACATCTCTTTCTCTCCGTCTTTCAGGTATGGAGTTCAGAAACCTGTGATTTGATAGCTCAGTTGTGTTTTATGCAGTCTTGAGCTGCAGTTTTGTGCCACTTTATATCGGTTGTGTTTGTTCTAGACGAACCTAGAACTCGAAAATATAACATAGGGCTTACAAAGTATTGAAATACTTGCATTCTTAAACGCCAGACTAGTCATAGCGCGGTGCGTCGTATCTAGTTCAAACTTTCTATCAAATTGAATGACCTATGAAACCTAAAAGTGACATCGAACGTACGCTAATATTTTAAATATTACCATGAAAGGATCAGTACAGCGACGTTCAAATCAAGTTCATCAACTTCAAATTGAAATAAATAAGAAAAATAATTGCTGCACATTTTCCTACTTCCTTGGAAAAAAGATTCACTCAACAGTCATCCTTGTTTTTTCAGTTAAGCAAATTTACAGCTTATCGTACTCACATTAGTTTCAATTACACCAACCCGGACGTCAAATCACAGCCCATTAGCCACCTGCCCCTATCATCACCACCGTCATCATCATCATCATCATCATCGCTATTATCAGCAAGAGGTACGCACAGCACGTGTTTACCATCCCGGTTTATAGCGCAGTCGACACCTGGACTGTGTTGCATTATCGCGTTAACTTGTCTAAACATCAGCGTCACGGATGTGCCTGGAGCGAAATTGTACTCACCAAGTCCCTTTGTGCACACGCATCTTTTCACACTTATCACACACATTGCACAGTGGGGCAGAATGCCTTAAAATTGGCTCAAAATGAATATCACAAGAATGGCGAGTCCTATTTAAAAGAAAATACTCGTTTTAGGTTGTCTTGAAAAAGAGTTTGACAGCCTAAAGGGTCATGTTGGCGTTATACGAGGTACTGTGATCTTTATGGCGCAGAAAGGAGTTTGAGTACGCAGACGACCTATTTCCATTCTTAAGGAAAATCTGGCAACTGCTTGCGCAAAGTTGAAGTAAATACATTAAGGACGTACAGTGGATACCGCTTCACTATAACATCCACCGTAACCGAATGAAAGCTTCGAAATTTTTTGTATTTGAAAAGTGTGGTAACAAACAGAAGCTGTGTTGAAAGGAACTTCGAATGAAACAAGCAAGGTCTGCGTAAGCACAATTTGGAGCTCTAGTCAACTGACAACCAAAACGAAACTTCACATCTTCAAATCAAATGCTAAGAGTGTCCTCTTTTACGGGTGAGAATTTTGGAAAGAAACGTCTAGCATAAAATCTCGAACTCAGGTTTTTGAGTTTAAGAAGAATTCTGCGAATTTGGTGGCTCTAAGGAATTACTTGTAGGAACGCACAGCGCAATCTCAAATTTCCTTTGAGATAGAGTTGTAAACACCACAAATGGGATTGGGATGGCCAGATAGTAAGACTACCAAACAACAAAACCTCCTGACCGGCTCTCTGCTGGAACCCAAAAAAAAGTTTTTTTTCTCCGAATTTATCCCACTGTATTCTGCGTCGCACTTGCCGCCACTTCTAAAATGACCGTTCGCACAGAGGTGGAACTGCGACCCGATGCACCGGTACACATACGTACGCCCTGGGGGAATGCATTCGATAGGAATTACTTTCATCAGGCGTCAGGTACGCTCGTAATTAACAGCAAGTGTGACTGTATGAAAGTAGGTGCTAATTAGGTAATTATCTTTCGCGAGCTCTTCAGCGCTGCAAATGGAGGGGAATCTGCTGCGAATGTACCATGTGTGACTTGGGTCCGATAAGTGCATTCTTGAGTTTGTTTTTTGAAAGAATTTTCGGACGCCATTCGCGATGAGTGATATGAATTTCATGGTCTACTGGGTCCTTAGAAGGAGATGCATGAGTGAGTGGCCAGAATGGCAAGTGAGTAGCGGCGGATGCTTTGACAAATTGCACAAACCGTTTGAGTAGTTTGACAGATGAATGCTTTTGAACTGTGAACTCTTGGATTTATTTGTACAACAAATACTTTGAAATACTGAAAATTTGCACTGCTAACGTAGAGAGAAGGAACAGATTTGAGCGGTTTCGTGAATTGAATTGTTGATCATAGGGTATGTCAAAAAGACACCAGACACCACAATCTTAAAAATGCGCTGCAAATGAGCGTCTTCATGTTGTTGTTTTGTTGGTTCTTTTTAATCTTACTTAGGCAAGGAAGGGCTAAGACAAGGATGTTGGTTGAGGCTCAGGTCTACCCCGGACTGTAGCGCCACAAGAAGAAGAAGAAGAAGGGAAGGATACGACAATGTTTTGACCAGTGCTTCGCAATTCTTTAAGCTTGGTCAGACTGTCTGCAGACTTCGTGCTAGTGACAGAATTTATGATCGCACTTTAACTCGTAAATGACAAGGTCTTAGCTACTTCAGCAACTAATCGTGTTGTGCCTACTAGTTTTTTTTTTACAGACAATTTGTACTCTTTGGCTTCAATACCAAAGTGCTGAATAGTCCAGGAATCGAACCTGGGACCTTCGGCGTGTAAGTTGATACTCCTATCTACTGGCCTGTAGCAGCATAGTAAGCTACGGGGTGATTTCAGGGCTTCTTTAACTCGTTTGAGAATGTATTTAGCTCCATGAATACTTTTCTGTGTTCGGTAGTTTCCGGATTCTTAAAGAAGTTATTATATTCAAGGAGTTATCGCTCTGCATATTTGTCCCATCTTAAAGCTGTTGGTCTTTATTTTGGCTGTCGATCACATCAAATATACAAAAAAGTTTAACAGCAAACAAGGAAAATAAGCAAAACTTCATATAATGTTTTTTTGAGAATCAATTTAAAAAGCCCGCTTGTCTTCACTACTGCCATCTCTGTGTCAACCAGGAGAATTCCCGGTTCGTGATACATTCATCCGTCATTTGTTCAATTTCGACAAAAGGGGAAGGCATTTATTTCCCCACTCACAACCCTTCCCATTCACATCAACCCTTTTTTAGAGTGCTAAAAAACTGCTTGAAAATCCATCCCTTAAAAATCACTAAACTGAAATGCAAATAAGAAAAGGGGTTTCTGTCGAAAGGGTTGTTCCATATAAGGGGTGCGTGTGCGTTTTTTAACGAAACTGGAAGGCGAGCACTGTGAGAGTAGTATCCTTTTCTATCAGAGTTTTTCAGAGTTTTTTATTCAGTCCTCTGGAATACGGCTTGGTGAAAGGGTGAAAAGTGTCGGAAAAAAATTATCTGCAGATGGTCCCAAAAAAATATAAACAAGAGTCGTTATACAGTGGTTTTAATTTGTTTTTTCTAATCAATTTTGAATTAAGTTAAAAAAAACGTTACTGTTTAATTTAGTATAAAGCCCTTTACAAAGCGTGTTAGGAAACTAAGTAATTGATTTTTACAAAAAAAAAAAAAAATAACAATAAACATCCAGCAGTGTAAAAAATAAGTATGTAGAATGTCCTGTATAATTTTAGATTATTTGACAACATAAATAAAATCTAACCTTCTGAAGTAATTAAACGAAGACCTTCGCACTGCTATCAAAATGGTAACCAAAATGTGACATTGATGTTATCTATTTAAACACGAATATGCATATGTACAGAACATATTTCTCGAATTTGACAGACGAATTAAAGAATCTACCTACATGAAAATTTGGTGTACACTTGTCCACTAAATTGCACTTAGCCTACTTAAACAAAGGCCTAGACTTGTTAAAAGATGTCACGATGACGACTACAGAACGCCAATTTTAATTGGAGTTATCTCATCGCCAACGCCCTTGGGAAGAACAGCTTCTATTCATAAAAGATCCGAAAAAAGACTGATTTAAACACAATGGAGGAGAATAATTCACCAATAATTCATCTTTAATTCGTACACCTTATCAAAGTTTATTAAAAGTTTAAGCGAAGGGGTGACTTCAGAATGGATGACAGAAAGGATTTCGAAACTAGGTATGATAGGCGTTGAGTTACGTCTGAAACCTTCTGATATGTCAAAATTCCTTATATCTTTTTTTTTTTTTACAGTGCCTCGTATGTTCCACTTAGGGGGTTGAGAGCCCCCAGATCGCTCGATCCTCCGCCATCGACTGCAACACATCGGGAGCTATGCCCAACGGAAGTTGATGGACTTGATCCAATCACCCTGTTCTGGGTTTACCGGGCGGTCACCTGACTGTTGGAATCGCATGATCCTCGAAGTAGTGAATTAGGGATTAGTACTTGGATTAGTACTTCTGGAAAAGATAATTTCTGTGTCGGATATACGAAAATGTTTAAATGGAAAGTGAGTGAAAGAAATGTGAAACCAAAGCATAGCAAATGTGATTTTCCAAGATGTATTGACAGTCGGGAAAGCATAAATTTGTTGTTTAGACTAAATCGATTACATCGAGGGAACGAATGTCAGTGCTTGAGGAGACCTATTCTACATTGATATCAGTGGACTTTTAAGCTCTTCAATAAACGCTACCGTGTAGGAAGCTTCTAAGTATTTATTCTCAAAATATATATTTTAAACACGTAAGGTACGAAATGGCAGAATTTGAGAATTATGCGATTTGTGCTTATGCCGTAAGAATATGTTTAAATTACTTCACGGCCTTTTAATCAAATTTCCTTCGATCCAAGTGGAAAATGTGACACGCTCTTAATTTGACAGTTTATGCAAACAGGCGTTCAAATAATTTAAAAAATGGCTTTTTCATTCATTGTGTCATTTAAGTGTTTTGAGCGTGTGTCGTGGACAGGAAAAAATACAGAAATTCGAGTAGATACCAATGACAACAGAAGTATGAGTACAGTTTGTTTTTTTCGTGTACACACTGATCGTTCAAGAGTTTTGAAGACATTTTTCAAAGCCAATTATAATTTTAAGAGAGCTACTTACAAATTTCTTCTTCAAAATTGAATAAATTAAAAAATTCCCACAAATCAAAAATATAACTTTTTGTTTGGATTTAAGACGTAAGATAAGGGCCCCTGGTATACCGTAGCATGTTTCTAAAATATTTCCTTTAATTTAACAATTAACAACAACCAACAACTGTAGTGTGCGTCACATTCGTAGAGGTCAAAAACCTTATTAATAGGAAACAAATGACTTGCCTAGGATTTTTAAAGGGTCAGTCTCAAAATTGTATAGATCGGACTGTCTGTCTGCATATACAACGCTTATGGTAGTAATTGAGGCAATATAGCCTACAAGGAATTAGGACCTAGCTTCTTCAGCGACTACATGTACTGTGCGAGCTATTGTCTCAGGAGTAGACGGCGAGATTAAAGAAGCTTTGCACAGGCCATCAGTACTCATGAGGTGGTGAGGCCGTAAAAATGCAAGTAGTTCCGTCCGGAAATCGAACCCGAGACCTTGACGTGTGTGTCGACGCACTCACCTTCTATGACACGACGACCACAACATTTAAGGTAGCTACATGCAGTGTTACCTTATGGTGGGTTGCCGGGCGGAGAAGAAGATCTGATAAAGCAAGAAAGGGGGTTGGCTCTGTCACCGACAGCTGATCGAGTAGTAAGCACTCTTTCCCCTTACTTCAACTAGCGAAAACTAAATTACTTAAGGTGCTACGTGAAAGTGAAGTTGAAAGATGGCCAAAATTCAGTCTTCTACAAACCAAAGATCTCATCAGTATTTCCAAATTGTAAGCCCCGTGTGAAGTTTAGCCAGTTCTCTCATCGGGTGATAGAATAGGGGGCCCTGTCTGTGGATTGGTTAGTTCTAAATGCACACACTTGACTAGTGGAATTCTGCAGGGGCATGATACTCTTAAATAGAAAATTCAAAATTTGGATTGAGTTGTATCCTCAGTACAGGCTCGAAATCGTTGTTGTACAATGACTGCCAATACTAGGATATATATACCCTTGATTACGGGCGTACTTACTACTCGATATCTGATGAGAAACCATGCAAAAAAGTTAGACATCCCATACAATACTTCCGTAGGGGTTGTCGAAATGAAAAAAAGGAGAAGACCGCTCCTTCACTTCCTTGAAATCATTCAATCCTCTGATTTTTAGGAGGTCTACAATCGTAATCTCCACTTCCTAGACAGACTATCTGATGCTCGAATAGGAATGATTAAGTAATTACTTGTGAAAACTGGATTAGCCAGCAGGAGTTTTAGGGATAAGTTTTTTTCATTTAGTAAGTAAGCAGACCGTAAAGTGGCAGCACAATGGTCACACCCGTTGGCTTAAGCAATCTTTCTCAGGCTTTCATATCAAGCGAAACCAGCGTAACCTACAACTGGTTCATATTTCGCTGCTGTATGACATTTGATTATCGATGTAGAATCCCTACAGCTCTAAGGCCTACCTCACGTCGAAAACAACGCCCTTTCTCAGACCCACGTAACAAACAAAATTTGATCCGTATTTCCTTTTGACTTCCCCAATTGGAAAGAGTTCCTAATTTAAAGGAAAAGAAAAAAAATTTAGAATCATGTAAAATCTCCCCTTTTCTAACACATTTCCACTGCTTCCATTTCAGGTTCAACACTTCACCACCTCACCGGCGGATTAAGAAACGCATGCAGCAGTGACAAACAAGTTCAATCAACCTGGCATCCAATTAAAGACACCAACACAGCAGACAACCCATTGGACAGCAACTTTCTTGGATTTAAATTCCAAAAAAAAAGATTTCACCTGTGAACTATTGTAACAACCACTGATTGCATTCGTCTGCCCTTTCAGATCCAATCTAATGAGCTTCCTCTGATTTCAGCCACCGATCCAAGCAAACCGGATGTGAATGAACCCGAGTTACCGGCAGCCACAAATTCGAGGGAACAACAAAACGCCGCTAATTAGAATATTCATCTGTCATGTAATCTGTCAAAATAGTCGAATTTGAATTCATTTGACCAGTCACCGTGAGCCGGTGATCGCATTCGTGGTCACGGATTATGCGCACGTCAAAAGGAAAACACATAGCTCACCTCTCGCGCCTAAGCAAACACGATTTCCGTGTATCGTCGGCGAGCCTGAGACACAGTATCCATCAGCCTCTGTCAAAATGAAATGATTCATGGAATTGAAACGTTGTCACCTTTCATCGCGGGCACACACGCGGTCGCGCGTTCCCGTCGATGGTAATTACCATCGAACTGGGGATTAAACTGTGAAGCCCGCCAAATTTGGTCATCTCAAGTGTTGTTTACACGTCATTAAGTTGTGTGGCGTGCTCGTTTTGTGGTGGCAACCGGCCGCTGACGGCGGCTGCGGCTGAGCGGGGAAGGCACTGTCAAATATGCCGGAATGACATTACGACGCGGCAGCGGTGACGGCTGCAATGCGATTGCAGTTTGTTCCCGTTTTTGGCACTCTCGCATAGAGATGAACGCGCCGAACAGCCACACAAGCGCAGATACAGAGCGCTTGTATAATTTGGATTCATTTATGCTAATTGCAACATTTTATTCCGAAACAACACAGTGAGTGACGATGACGACCCCATTACTTGCAGTTGTTGCTGCCTGCGTTTAATTATAATCGACTCGGTGGACTTGAGATAGAATCCACGAGAGTGGCTCCGCACACACACTCACACACTCTCAGTCGCACACGCACGCACACTCGGCCCACAGCCGGAGCGCATATACAATTGGCTATGGAGATTGAGACCTAGGGTTTTCACTTCGATTCGATTCATGAGAAATTACTTCGGCCGGTGTAACGAAATTTCGTGTTGAACACGGCCGCAGCTTGTATATCGATAGAGATGGAGCTGCAAGGAGGCCCCAGCAGCCGCACCGGCACTGGCGCACGAGATGTGAATGCAATTGCTAATCACCTTATTTAGGATTTACATAGTCTACATGCCAGTGACATGCAAGAGACAAATCGTGGGAAATTTTCGCTCTCCACACTGCATCCCTGAGACGCGTTTTGTGCGTTTTTTTTTGCTTTTGTTTCATTCTCCAGTCGGGGTCTTACATTTCATCAGCAATTCAAGATTTAATTGATATCGCCTTAAATACGGGTGCTGGCCGTGTTCATAATGGGGAATTAAAAAGGCACAGATGCACTCTTTTAGGGGGTCGTTAAGGTAAGGCTTTGAAAAAATAAACACAAACAGAAGCTTGTAATGTTTTAATTTCGAAGGTACTCGGTGTTGTTACGGATTTTGAGTGACTTGTCAGTGGCGAGACGCGAGTACATCGAATTTTGTTTGTGCACGGTCTTTTTAAGGTTTCGTTTGTCTGTTCGTCTGTCTGTAACACTATTCGCAAAGTGATTTGAATTAGATTTTAGAATTAGATGTAACATAAGTTTAGGGGTAGGCTGCCGTATGCATAAAGTCGGGTTAAGGAAGCTAATTGTACCGTTACTTCACAGCTAAAAGAACACGTTTTCCTGTAACTCACGTTTCTCATGTTTATTTTATTTCTTAGTATTGAAACGTTTTCTGTTTTTTTTAACGCCGTGTTTTATGTCCTAAATATAAAGAGACATCACTTAAAGTATTGTCTGTCGGAAATGCCAACTTTTTTCCATATCTCTGATAATTTTCGAATACTATCTCCAAATCGTTTTGCATTCGTCTAAAAGGTCAGTATTCGCAAGAACTAAGGTCTGCTGAATTTGCTGAGACCCCCCATTTCAGCGTTTTCAGTTACTTTTTGACCGCTATAGCCACTCGGGGCCGATCGTTATCATGTTGCAAAATCACCTTCTTATGCCTTTTGGTCATTTCTGGCCGTTTTTCATTTTCATTACACCACGTCTATCTGGTTCCATCATATGCAGGTCATGACCTTTGATCCGCAGACGTGTTTCTTTGGCGTCGTTGTAGATGATTGTGGAACGGGTTCACCAGGCTTTGCTTGGTACTTTTCCCTTTTGGGATATCGTAGTATAACCACTTTTTATTTCCAGCCACGATTCGGTGCAAAAATCTATTTCTTTGATGTCTTTTAAGAAGCAGTTCCGAAGTAAAAAATCACTTTTCGACATCTCTCGGTTTCAACACGTACGGCAGCTATTTTCCTTGCTTTAGAAAAAAATCGAAAATTCTTTAACCGAACCGAAATTGTTTGCTGAGCCACTCGTAACGATCCTCGAGGTTGCAGTTGGCGCAGATCTTGATCCAGGCAAGCCTTCAATTCGTCATCTTCAAACTTCTCCGACTGGCCAAGACACTATTGATTTCGACGCTAAAATCATAACTTTTGAAGCATCGAAACCACTCTCTGCATGATATATCCGTCGGAGCAGATTCACCATACTTTTGTGCAAGCTTTTGATGGGTTTACAGCTGCATTTTTCTTTCAATTCAAAAAGAAAATCGAAACTTCCCGCAAACACTGTTTATTTAAGACAAAATCGGATATTTTCGAAGAGACACAGGACATTGTTGTTGTCTAAAACTGACGCACGCTAATTATTGTTGCCAACTGTCACACCTTTCCAATGAGGTAGGTAATCACTTTCAAGTTCAGCCACAACCTGAAGCTAACGCTATCTTTTGAAAAAGGGAGCGAATTGTAGCAATATGAATATACGACAAGCATGATCGCCGCGCATTCCAATGAGTAAACTACGCTTAGGGGTTGAAAATACAATAATTGTGTGTCATACCACAAAGATTCGTAGTATTCCTTAATCTTTAAAATTTGAAGACATTGCGCATTCGGTTTGCTACCATTTCTGAACGCATAGGTTTTCCAAAACTGGGTTTTCAAATTTTCGAAATTCGTCATCATTGATGTTTTACCCTGTTTGGTCAAACTGTAGACTTAGACTTTATCAGTTGTGAAGCCCGAGACAATTTTTAGTCGACGAAAGCTTCCTTCGGACACAAGTTTTTCTAATTTTTGTGGATTGTTAATGACTAAAAGAGGAGAAACATTTTCTAACTTTGATGCCTTTTGGCTCTGTGAACGGCAAGCAGTTGTTACCCAAATCTCAAGTTTATTTGAATTAATTTTTAAAATTGATAGGCTACATGATGGGGTACAATGGAGTTTATTCACTCTCAACTGCAAGTGTACGGGAGCCACCACCAGTTGTGTTCAAAAATTTTATTCTGATATATGAACAATGATCGCCTGGTCGAATGCATCCCATCTATATCCTAAGTTTCACCAAAATCTCTTCAAAATTTATGGAGATGTGAAGAGTCAGACAGACATGACGGACGGGCAAACTTTATTTGCAAACAAAATTCTAATATGAGAAACTCACGTGTGTGTCATCAGGAGGAGGTTATGTAAAGGGTGTTTTTTAAAAGCTATAGGAAAGTTTAAAAAAAAACACATAAAATTCAGAAAAATTCATGAAATCTTTATAAAAATTGATAGTACCGTCCATATAATTTAATGTTTGAAGATTATTTCATGCAAATGTTGACCTTGACTGCGCCTCAAATGGTCTGGTCCATCCGCTTAGTTCAATTTTGGCTTACTCTTTCCATCATTTCGGCCGGTATTTCACGAATAAATGATTCAATGTTGTCTTCCAATGCGTCCATTGAAGCGGGCTTGCCTGTATAGACATGAGCTTGAACATAGCTCCACGAAAAATAGTCTAAAGGCGTTAAATCGCACGATCTAGGCGGCCAATTGACCGGTCCCGAATGTGAAATAAAATGTTCACCGAACTCGCCTCTCAATATGTCCATTGTTGCGCGTGCAGTGTGGCATGTGGCATCGTCTTGTTGAATCCACATATCATGCAAGTCAAGCTCTTGCATTTTGGGCAAAAAAAGTTGGATATCATCTCACGGTAGCGCTCACCACTCACAGTTACGTTACGATTCGCATCATCTTTGCAGAAGTACGGTCCAATGATGCCACCAGCCCATAAACCGCATCAAACTGTGACTTTTTCTGGACGCATTGGTGATATTCCCTCCAAAATCGACAATTCCGCTTATGTACGTACCCATTGAGCCAAAAATTAGCTTCTTCGATGAACACAATTTTTCGCTAAAAAAGTGGATATTTGGACAACTTTCCGAGATCCCATTTTGCGGTAAGTCGTTCGGCTTAAATGTTTGCACCAGCTGTATTTTGAAAGGCATCACACTTAAATCCTTCAGCATAATTTTCCACGTTTTTGAGTAACAGAGGCCCAATTGCTGCTAACGGCGACGAATCGATAATTAATGGTCATCACTAACACTGGCCGAAACAACTGCGATATTTTCTTCAGTTCGCACTCTACGTAAGTGTGTTGGTGGTTTAATGTCCAACAATGTAAATTTGGTGCGAAATTTAGTCACAATAGCCCGAATTGCCGCTTTAGTGTGTCGATTAAATTGAACATAAAATGGAAGAAGCGCGCAATTTGATAATAAAATTCAATAATTTGCAGGCGCTGTTCGTTTGTAAGACGAATCATGGTTATAGACCAAACTGAAGATGTTTGACAGTGAAACAAGATACGAAAAAATCACCCTTTACAAAGCAAGATTTGTTAAAAATTATTTCAAATAAGTAAATTCGCGAGATCGTACAACCACAGCAAAAAGCAACCCAACGAGTTTTACCAAAATTTGCTCTTCATTCTTGAGTTGAAGAAGGAAGGATCATGGCTTGCGTTAAGGATGCAAGTTGATCTCTCCCAAGTCTCAATTGGAAGGACATTCGATAAGAGGTACTCAGTAAGTACTTATTTGGCTTGCAGGCTGACTTATTTTCCCTTCCGTCGTCCAACCTTGTCCCAAGAAGAGTGCAAAGAAATTAAACTCCGACAGACGTTCATTTTAAAAAGGACTCCTTCAGACATTGTGTTTGTATCCCTGCAAAGGGAAAATACCTTAAAATTGGACAACTGCTTCAAATATTTTTGATTTCCACTTCATTCATTATTTTGAGACCACAGACCGCCTTTGTCCAGCCTAATCTCAGTGACAAGAAATCAAACGAAACAAAAGTGCAAACACTTCAACCCCTTCGCGAATGCCACTCCCACTTGTACAAAGGCAGAAAACAAAACCTCAAATCATAATCTTCAGATCCTCACCCATCGGAGGAGCACCCAGCAGAGTGCATCGCATTGTCCAGCTTCACCGTACAAAGTACCACCACGCATGTATGTATGGACAGCAGTTGTTGTTGTTCATGTCGTTGTCTCTTACAAAGATGGCAGCCGAACATTGTAAAATTATTCATCTCAGTCGGCGGCACGGATCAAACGCACGATCCAATTGCAAAACACCATAAGCAAAGGGAACGCCGATATCAAAGTGACATCGTTATTCCTGATGCCTTAGCAAATAAGGAATCGCTTGAATATTTTATGGCCACGGACAGCATACGCCGAACGTACGCCAGCAGGACGGTTGGGCCGCAAGGCGGTGCAAAGGCTGATGAGCATGATCGTCATCATGTGAGCGGCCACCTCACATACATGCGCGCATAAATGTGTGTTCGGCGTTTCGGTTGACAACAAAAGCACTCTCTGCCAGGAATCGTAGGGCTGCCGGCTACTGCAGGGTCTCTCGCTCTCGCTCCATCGTCGTCGTCGTGGTCGTCGCCACTGCCGTTGTGTTGTCCCTGGTTGTCAGAGGATCAACTGTGGCTGCTGCTTGATCCAGAATTGCATCACGACAATAATCACACGATTATAATAAAAATAATCACAAGGAATCCCAACAGCCGCTGGAGATGCTGCGGCGCGCAGGCAGAGAGACGTTGGAGAAGCCAAAGAATGACCGCCACGCCACCGCCGCCGCCGGTTGTCGATGCTGCTACTGTTCTGGTGGCTGTGTCCAGCACCGGATTATCCACAATTTTCCACGATTAGCTGATTTTCATTTGATGGCGAGTAATTGGTGATTCCATTTTCAATTCGCCTCCTCACCGAGGTGCCTTTGACTGAGCTCCTGCTGCGGTTTTTTGCCCGAGTGCTGCATTATTTTGATCCTTGATTCAGTATGCTTTAGCAAAGGGTGCGTGCCGATGGTTGGAGGTCATGGTGATTGCGGATTAGTCAGGAACAAATCGAGGTAAAGGTGGCATATGTTTGATGGAAGAGGTGAATTAATTTAAGCGCGTAACGTACGTCTTGTGTGGGTGCTCCAAGGCAACCTGAAAATGTGAGGGTAAGTTTCTAAGCTTAGAGACATCAAATTAATATTTTTTTTTATTTTAGACGTGACTTTGTTAAAGGGTCCAATGGAGTTGTGAACAATGGCAAAGGACGTAAAACGAAAAACAAGGAAAGTTTGGCAAGCTGTGACGATAAAGTCATGTGGAAAAGTACAAACTGATCGAATACATGTTGGACAACGTGACCCCTTTTTTTCTTATTTTAGATGAATCTGACGGAATTGGCAATAAATGAGGGCAAGACGAAGTATATGCTGTCATCGAGGAAGGACACACCTACGTCTCGAACAGAGCGTCATACTAGGTAGCAGAAATTTCGACGCAGTCAAGGATTTCGTCTTCCTCGGCTCCGTGGTAAATGGGTACAACGTCAGTACCGAAATCAACCGCAGAATCACTCTTGCTGCTGCTTCTTTGGCTCAAGAGGCGAAGAACTAAATTGGTTTTGTGCAACAGGTTGATCATCCCAGTTCTCATAAATGGCGCAGAAACCTGGACGCTACTTAAAACGGATAAGGAAGCCCTTAATCTCTTCGAGATAAAAGTTTTGCGTTCGACTTTTGGTCCCGTTTGAGTTGATGGCGTCTGGTGAAGAAGATTTAACAACCATCTCTATGGATTGTACAGGGACATGCGCCTGGTTAAGCGTCTTTGGATAAAACGCTTAAGATCTGTAGAACGTATGGACATCACTGCTTCGGCCCGAAAAGTCTTCGAATTTGAGCCATTGGGACAACGCAACAGAGGACGGCCTAGGCAAAGGTGGCGCACACAAGTGGAGAAGGACCTCAACCAACTTGGAGTGCGCAACTGGCGCCAGCCGGTGAAAGATCGTGCTGGCAAGAGAGGCACGTTGGATGAGGTCCAGACCCACCACGGACTGTAGCACCAGTAAAAGAAGAAAAAGAAGAAGAATATAAGATTGTGATTTTATAGGATAAGTCGAATAATTTTGGTGGCTATAATAATTCAAATTATCGTTCCTAGAGGTGGATTTACTTTGAAAATTTTCTTCGGAAGGATGTTACGACATTCAAAATCATATGCCATCCTTCATTTACAAAATTTCAGTTGAAATTAGTCACTACTGACTTGTAAGACCATTGTTTTTGAAAAAAGTAGGTGCCAGGAATGAACTAACTTGAAGTGTGCAACTGGAGGCAGCTGGCAAGAGGCTCCCGTCCAACCCGGAATGTAGCGCGATTAAATAAGAAAAAGAAGAAGGGGCTAGGAATGCATTTGTCTCAAAATCACTCAAACAACGCTTCACGCAATTTCCCGGCTTCATTGAGGATTTTCGAAATCTCTCTGGTTCCCAGAAATCTTCTTCAATTACTTAGGTCTATAGTCCTCTTCGAGGAGATTCGAGTTGATTAAGTATGTACCTTCTCTAGGTGTTATTTTTGAGCTGTTACGTCAGTTTTTATGAAAAAGTGGGTCGTTGTCAGAATTTCAGGCAATAATTTCATAGGATTTGTTAAGTGGAGTTGGTTCGGATTAACTTTCGGACTTGATCGATTGTGCACTTTGGAGGTTGTTTAGCTTAAAGCGTAATGTGGATGGACTTCTTCGAGGAGGTGTATCTATATTACATGTCATATATACGTATATATGTACGTCTCACGTAGCATGTCCCACAAAACACATTACAGGTAGAAAGACGGAATAATTTCGGTGAGTAGAGGAATGGTTTTGATATAAACAATCTGTTTGATGTAGTATTGTGTGCAGTTGGTCATATAAAAAGTTTTCGCTGTTTTCTGTCCTTAGATGGTGTAGGTATTTATTTACATGGGAATACTGATCATTTCAAATCAAAAACTGTTTAAAAGGTGACATGTCTGTCTACATGAGTACAACATCTGAAAAATAGTGATAAATGATGGCCTGAAACGCATCGAAACGAAATCATTTTCGAAAAAAGCCAGTGAACGATCACAAAGGACTTCAAATTATATGCATTAATTTGAAGACAGCAATTTTAAATTAACTCTACTACATGTGCGTGGGCGTCTTCTATGTACACGTAACGGTTGAGTTTTGCGCCAAGTTTTTGTTCCTATATGAGAAAAAATGACTTTTATTAAAAGGTTTCTACAATACTTGCAGAAAAGAAGGAGAGGTTAGCCTTGCTTTGAGAATACTGAACCGCTATTTACATTGCGCTATGTATAGGCCAAAATTGCTTAAGCAGATTATGGACAATTTTCCAGCTGATCGACTTAGAGCACAAAGATCGTACCTTGAATATGGCGCTGTTATCTGTGGCTAAGTATGTCCTTGTCTTTGTTTGTTTCAGGTCTTAACCTTCACTGATCTGTCTGTGTTATTTTCGCTCTTAAGGGTTTCATCGCCAGACAAGGAATTCCGAAGACAGTCTACAGTGACAACGGAACGAACTACGTGCGAGACCAATGGAAGCTTCATCGCCATCAGTTCGAGCGAGGAGAGAGAAGCTGTACGCCAGTACGCAGCTGAAAAGGGCTCAAGTTTCGTCTTTATACCACCACGAGAGCACCATTTTTGCGGTCTGTTAGACTATTTTTGCGGCGTTAAAAACAGTCAAGGGACTTCTACAGCAAACTGTAGAGGTCGAAGGAACAGTGTTAAATTCCTGACTCATGCCACCTCTAAGCGCCGTCCTAAACGACTGAGAGGCGCTAACTCCCACATATCTATTTATAGGAATGTCATTGCAAGCGATGCCGCCAGACCAAGTGCCGCATGACCAACAAGGTTGCTTTAAAAGTGAATGCTATTTAATGCAGCAGTTAAAGCAGCAAAGTGGTAAACGAACTAGTGGGACTGCAACAGCACAGCAATTGGGTGCAACAACAAACAAATCTCGCCGAACGAAAATTCTTCGTCGTCCACGAAAACAACACACCACCACAACAGTGGATGACAGGCCGAATCGTTGCGGTAATCGCAAGAGAGGACGTCAAGGTTTAGGGCGCCCGATAAGACGTCGAATCGTAAAGCTAGCCTGAACAAGATTGAAGACTGAAGTCCTTCAACGGCCCCTGGTTTTGGAGATCAAGAAAAAATTGATAATCGTTTGGAAAACGAAAACAGAAGTAAACAGGCAAACATTTCTCTAAGGCTGACAAGATTTACTTCCACATCTTAAATTTTAGGCTCCAACAGAAGACTCTCTCTTTCTCATGTAAACTCACCCTTCACGCAGTCGGTCATTCAAAACAAACGCAGCGTGTAATGCATTTCACACCACCAAGCCTTGCCTTCGGTTTTGTTGGTTTGTGCTACGCACCACAGACTAACTCACGTGTAGCACACGTCTATCGTTTAACACCTCTAAACTACCAATTAAATCGTGCACTCCCTAAGCACCCTCTGCACACATCAAACTGATAAGGGAACGTCAAATCGATACGTCCGCCAGAAACCCACCTCTGAGCCGTACCTAGGCCCGTTTCATTTCCATTATCCATTTCCGTCTTTCAGACCTGTCTGGTGCACACGAGGCCGGAGCGAGGGGCGCACGAAAACGTCAGACCGCGCGATCCAGAAGCAGCACAGCCCAAGCAAACCGAAGCCGACACAATAAGATAAAGAGTAGAACAGTTTATTCGCACTCGGAATTAAATAGAGAATTGTGGCACATTAAAAATGTATATCCGCACTTATTGCCGGCGTTGTTGGGCCTACTACATCAACTTAACCAAAACACCGACTGCCTCTGCAGACACATTGCCTCCTTAATGATCGCGCATAATACGAATAATCAACGAAATACGAGCTGAAGCGCAGTTTGATTGCGGCCACTCGAATGCATAAGCGATGATGCCAACGAGAGCGAGTACCTACGCGCATTAAGCATTACAAATGAGACTCTAGCGTGCTCTAGTATTTTATTAAGCCTCTGCGTTCCAGCCGCCTCACGGGGAGTCTAGAATGAAAATGATGATGAATTTAAATCGTTGTCTTTGGTTTCTTTCTTTTTTTTGTTTGCAATGCGACCGCTCAAGCGCACATAAATCAAAAGTGGAAATGGCCGGAAAGAGTGCCGCGACTGCTGTCATTCCGTGGACGGGGGTGTGCTGAGCACTTGGCAGCATTGGTTGCTGCAGACCGAGCAGTTTGTCGTAAAAGTCTGTGATTTGTTGTCAACAGCACTTGCGGGTGGACATGACTACTCTGAGAATGTGAGAGGTGCGCACAACCGCGGCGGCGGCGTGCGTCTCGGAGCAATGGCTACCGTGGCCCGGCTCTCGTCTGCCGCAGGGTGACAGTTTTATTGCGAGAAAAAGTACGCAATTAAAATGTAACGAGCACTGATCAGACATTGCATCCGAGACATTGTACGGAGCTCTCGTGCTGACGGTGGAAGACTGTGGAAATTGCTGGGGAACTGGCTCAATGTCAAGTTTCAGCTGGATGGGGATTAGTAAAGATACGAAATGGAGAATTGAATTCTTGGGGTCATTGACACAGGGATCGATAGGAATGAGATTTGATGTCAGAGGCTACAGGGTGTTGGGAAGGTGATACAAGCTTACCTAACTGATGGTTTTGAGTTCCAAATAACTAGTGAAGTATAGCAGTATGATTTTTGACTAAGATGAGGATTTAAGTTAGAAAAAAGGTGTGTGACTTCTTTACTTTTTGAGGAAACTTTCATTGTTCATGTGAAAATGTCATTTTGGTAAACTAAGTTTTGTGGTACAAGCAACCAGCGCCAAGCGTGCTATTGTTTTATCACGAGTAGAGCGGACCAACAGTTTATTGCCGACTCCGAACGGCAAGATTTGGGAAGGGTTTCATAGACATAAGTGCTCTCTGCGTGTGGTTAGTGGATCGAAGGAGTCGTGGAAAAATTGCAGTTTCTCTGAGCAGGAATCGAAGCTAAGCCTTAGTTGTGAATGTGCCAACTGCCCAGTCACAATAAGATCGGAAGTAAAAATAAATACGAGGGCTGTCTGATAAATAACCGTCCTAACCATGATGCACGCGACTTTTTCAAATTCAATCGGCGCCAAAACTCGGTCTTATTGCCTCTAAACTGAGCCAACAGAGCACTGGAAATGTTCATGCGCGCACGTTTGTGGTCTAGCGTAAGCAAACGCGGCACCCAACGCGCGGACAGCTTTCTCATGCCCAAATCTTGGTTTAATATATGGCAAACACGTTCTTTTGGCATCTTCATAATCTCAGCTATTTCTCTAACTTTAATCCGGCGGTCGTCTAGTACCAATTGATGAACTTTAGCGATGTTATCGTTAGTGGTTACAGTTTTTGGACGCCCAGGACGTTCATCATCTGCCAAACTCCTGCGAACACGTTTAAATTCAGCTGCCCAAAATTTTACGGTGGTAAACGATGGTGCAGAGTCACCATACACAGAGTCCAACTCATCTTTGATTTGTGAAGGCGTATTGCCTTTCAAAAATAAAAATTTAATTACAGCTCGATATTCAATTTATTCAAACGACTGTCAACAGATAATGGTGCAAGATAAATTTCTGAAATTTTGGCGAGTAGCACAATTTGAAGTAGAAACTTTTTTTTTCACTTGTGCCGCTAGCTTCACGTTGAGGTCGGTTATTTATCAGACAGCCCTCGTATTTCATTACCAACGTTGTGCCAGTTTGCATTAATTTTTAAAAGCGTGTAATAGTGTTAGGCTGGAAAAAGAAAACGACGACCGACGACGAGGAGGTTTTCGAGTTTGAAGTGTAAACAGTTCTGAAAAAAACGTTGGGATTTTGAACATTATCCACAGATGTAGTATACAGACAAGGAAATGGCCAACATTTGGACTAGGTCCAAGTTAACAAACTTAAAGAAATTCTAGAACTACGCAGAATCCAAATCAAGGCTCTGCACACTAAGTTACAATATTCGAAAATTTTAGGGAAGAAGCAAGGAGCTTCTCCTATACGGAGCCGAGTGTTCGACAATAAACAAAAGATTGGAACTGATTTTTGGTGGAAAGAAAATGTCTGTTTCGAATATATGGTCCTGTCTGCGAAGAAGGCGAATGGGGAAAAAACACGCCAAGATGGGGGATGTAATCTGGAAGACAAAACACCGCCGACTTCAATGGCTCGGCCACATCCAGCGAATGGACAACAACGCTCCAGCTAAGAGGGTCTTTAAATCCCAGCCTCCGAGTTCGAGGAGGAGAGGAAAACCGAACCTCTAGAATACAGACCAAGTCTTGGCGGATGCTTGGCAGTTGCTCTTCACACCTGGCAGCAGTATGCACGGGACCGTCAGAAATGGAAGGCAACTTAAGCTCTGTCTCAGACCCTTCATGGGTCCCCTGAAAGAGTGCGGAAGGTTCAAAGGCGAAGTGGCAAACAGAACGAATTTCCCATTGAGAAATTGTTTTTCACATATTTTCAGATTCCCCAAAACACATCTAGTTAACTTTATTCGACATTGCAAATTTTACGTTTTGAGGAAAATTCTTAAGGTTGAGGGTCGATCAGAAGCCACAAATGGGCATCATCTGATAGCCAATGCGGTTGTTCCATGCTCGTTTCGGGAAAAAGTAGGCATCGCAAAAATATTTTTTTTTGAGTTATTCAATGACATCTGAAAACATTCCGCTTGGTCTATTTTTAGCATTTTCAAAACGAATGTAAGATAGATTCTTCAATATGAATTTGAAATGAAATATGTATGAACATACCATTCGGTCCCCTTAATACAACAACGAAGCAAAAAAATTATCCTGACATATTAAGGGACTTTGAAAAAAGAACTAAGGAAAATCTTAAAAGTTTTTGAAAAATGTGAGAGAGTGAACGTATCCCAGGTCCAAGGAGCTTGCATCTTGGATGGAAAATCAAGTTGTAAAAGGTGAACTAATTAAGATGAAAGAGTAACGTCAGGAATGATAAAAACACGTTTAAAATAAAGTGGCGAACAATTTGAACAAAGTGAAGCCACGTATGGTTCCAAAAAGGACAATACATTTCTTCAACTGAAGAAGCAATTTATAATCTAAAGGGAACAAAGTTTTTTGAGCTTGGATTGCCATCTGTATTAATCTCTACAATGACTGAGGTTGAAGAAGAATTAGAAAAGCAAGCGAAATGAGCTTTAAACAAGGAACAACGAATTAACAACAACTCCATACTTAAGTAAAAGCAAAAAACAAATGCCAACATATCATTTTTCAAAGAGATTTTTTATACAAGAATAAATGTTTTCAGATCTAGCTAAGGGGCATTATACAATTAAGAAACAATCCAAAAAAATAGAGCAGATAGATAGTGGGACGTATTCATTTGTAAAACAGTCAATTCAACAGCACCTCGAGAACACCACACTTATGAATCATTCGAATGAATTGTCAGCAGTTCTCATGACCAAATTCCAATGAAAATTAGTTAATAGATTTTGAGAACATATCCATTCATCTCTTGAAATCAATCACTCTAGTGGCGACTCTTTCGGACTTAGTAATCATTCAGATGATATGGTTAGGTTTCTCAAACCAAAGCCTCCTCTGACTATAGTACACCCAGTATAAGACCGTAGTTTCACCGCTCTATCTGTTCTGGTTCTCCAATGATCTTTCGTCACCTATGCACTTTGTTAGGAATGCCTTCAGTTCAGCCTTTAGCCCACTTTCGGAAGTACAGTCAAGTTTAGCGACTCCTTCTTTAGCCGCACCGCAAGGTCATGGAATGCTCTTCCCAACTCGATGTTTCTCCCTCATAAGAGTTCACAGACATTTTAGGCCGCTGTGTCTAAGAACTTTCTCTCTCTTTCTCTCTCTCTCCTCTATTTTTTCGACCTGTTCTGATTCCGATCAGATAGGGTCCTAAGAATCTTTTTAGCACGACCTAATTATAAAAATGGGCTTATTGTAAATTTCTAGATACCTTATTGGTCGCAGGACTCTGCTCCTCTGCTGTATATGATCCTAGCATTTCCATTGAACTTTTCTCTCCAGAATTGTCTTCAAAAACATATTCAAAAAGTTCGATATGACAATTACCCGTAAATAATTATTCGTATGGAAAGTTGAAAAACGAGAAATTCAGGTTTGAGCATGAAAGTCCAAAAATAAAGTTGACAGAGGATCTCAATTGCAGGTGTGCTTTGTTCTCAAATAATAATAATAATAATAGAGTGGCACTACAGCCCACAACGGACCAGGGCCTAGCTTCTACAACAGCTACTCGTGTTGATACTCTTTAAGTGTTGTCAGCAGCTCGAAAGAGGTGGTGCCGTGAAAAAAATGCGAGGTGACCGTCCGGGAATTGAACCCAGACTTTCTGCGCCGCGGTCGATGCACTGACCACTACGCAACGGCGACCATTGTTCTCAAATGGTGACTCTTTTTTAAGGGAGTCTTCATTTCGGTTGTCATGTTGTGGTCCCTATGAACTATGGAGCCGTGGCGAGTTCATTATTAGTCATGACAAGTTTAGTAGGCAAGCAAAAACCTACAAGTGAATATGACTCGGCGAACGTGCTCCGAAGAGGTTGACGATTGTATAATATGCCGGAAAAGTTATGACTGCCGTTTTTGGGACTCACTAGGTGTGACCTACATATATCGACTAACTTGAGAGGGGAAAAACGTTCATTGGGCATCGTAATTCGAATTGCAAAAAATGTCTGCTCCATTTGAAAAATAAAAAATGCGTTCTTTCGCGTGATAAGCATCTTCCCATACCATTCACCGTTAACATGGCCAAATTGGTCGAACTAAGCTAAGAACTGCTGCCCCATCCACCGTCTATAGATTTGTAAAAAATTTGAAAATATCATTTGACCCAAATAAGGACGTCTACTTAGCAGACTTCCAAAACACACATTTTTAAGAGGAGTTACAGCATTTGAGGGTGCTTCAAAATTTTCGTTTTTCTTTTTTGCAGTTTCATTCGATCGCCGTAGAAAGTTTGTAAGTAGATGTGAAGGTTCAGCATATTTATGTCTGGACTACGAATAGGCATATGTACGTACCTCAATATATAGGGCAACGACAGAAGATGTGTGTTGAAGCATAGTTCGGGTGATTCATAGTGAAGTTTGATTTTTAATAGACTTTCTTTTGACAGCGGGCACATGACTCTTGTAAAACTGATTTGTAGTTCTGTTGAGTACCTCAAAATTGGTTAGCTGTCTTACGAAAAACAAATCTTTTTCGTGCAACTGAAACCACTATTACCAATACCATTCGCAAATTTCCATCTCAGTTTACATCTGTTAATTTAAATCGAGTTGCTAGATGACCGTAGTGAAGAAACTACATCTATCTAGACCGTGAACGCTAATTGATTCGTCATCGTTCTGAGAAGCTTGGCTTGGTGTAGGATCTCGAAATTAAACCGTACAAAATTCGACTTGTGCAAGAACTAAGGCCAGGCGACTTGAACTACCGTCATACTTTCAGTGAATAGGATCTTAAATTTTGTTCAGCAATGAAGGCCATTTCTGGCTCATTAAAAACGCTAATAAATAAAATTGCTACATTTGGACAGATGCGCAATCAAAAGAGTACGAGATCTACCAAGCCCGCTACGATTGATGCCTAAGAAGCCAACATATCTGATGTAATCTACGAGATGCCAGTCGCTATGCTCGAAAGAGTCGCCTAAAATTGGACCTTCGGAATAAACCACATCAGACGTAGACGTGTCTACAAAAAACCAATGCCATGAGTAGTTCTTTTTACCAATAATAAAATTTGTAAGTTCACTATAAAATTTATGTGTTTTCTTTCACATTACATATCAAACCACTCGATGAATCATCATTTATTAACAGCTTTGTAGTTTCTGGGAGATAAAGCACGTGTACAGAGAGCGAGACAGGAACAGTGATATTTTTGTACTTCTCGCATAGTCTTATAAATTTAATCTTCAATCCCTTGCGCCACCATTTCACATCACATTATGCAAATTCATTCGAGACTGATAAATATGACAAACCGTACCTCGTTAGCAACAGCTCATCTTTTTTTACTTTAAACTAAATGAGTAGGCTCTCCGCATCACTGTTCTGCCTTGATGAACACTCGAAACACCCCTCAGTGCGAACACCTAGAAATTCCATTCTAATTGGCCTTCAACATGAATGCAGCAAACAAAGTATCTGCGAGAAACAAATCATCATTCTCCGGGAATGAAGAAAAAAAACGAAATCCAAAGCTTGTTAATTCCCCCTTGACGAGGTGCGATTCGAAATATTTTAATTAACCCTTGTGCGGGATGCGGGCATTTAACCTCAATACTGAAATAGCTTTCGCCAAATTTGCAAGCCCAGAGGACGACGTCACACAGCAACTGCATTCGAGGCTGTCGACGGGCACAACAAATCTCTGGCAGACGGAAGAACGGACATATTGAGAATTCCACCAGTGCAATGCACACTCTGACAGGATAACTGTGTCGCGCGCATGTGTCTTTCCCACAGAAAACCAGCCTAATGGCATTCCCCCGATCGAATATGATTGATGTGAGTCTGGGAGCAAGCACTTGGCTTTTTGCTGTCACCAATGACATGCTCGGAACGCTTATGGATACACGATTCGCTGTTAGATATGCAAATATCTCCCCACACGAAATAAGTCCCTCCTCTCTGTTTAAATCGCAGACGGATTAGAGCGGCCCAGCGTCCACAGTTTGATTAACATATCCCCACTGCCAACCCACAGATACCACAGCAAACTCCGCCTTGTCACCGCTCATTACCCATTCATCAGATACAGCGCTGTTGCATGTATCTGCGGCAACACACCGATCGTTACACGAGAAATCTGAGTCGACAACTATGGACAAAAAAGCGATCACGTTATTTTTGCATATTCAATCAGTCCTCGTCCCATGCCGTAGATGGGGTAGATCGCATAAAAATAAAAGACGAATACGCGCACAGATACAGGCGAATGCTGCTGCAGATGCAGAAATAGCTGGCAGCACTATTTGCGGATTGGCGGTTGCAGGCGCTGAGCATGAGATCGAAGCGAGAAATGAACATGGAAAATTCATGTATCTCATGTTGTGTGCTGCGACCGTTGTGTGGATTTGCAGATACACAGATGCCCGCCAGACTGGGCATCACAATGGGGGATTTATGTTTCGCGCCGAAGCGGATTGGCTGAGCGACGTTGTGCATTAAAATTGTAATTGGAACGTTTAGTTTTTTTGTGTCTTTTCTCTTCTCAAGATCTTTACAAAAACACACACAGCCAGTGGACATGGGAAATCTAATGCGTCGAGGGGGCAACTTAGTCCGTTACTTGCTGCCCACTTCGTTGGGCAGGAAGTCTTGTCTCCACTGGCGATGGAAACACTTGATCCGTGGAATAAGTTTTGATTTATTTATCTCATTTACATTTTTAATTGCTCGATACTTTGCCTGATTAAGAGGCAGACGGTGTTGCGAAAACTGCTGATTTTTAGAATTCCAATAAACTTGTTTGCAGCAATAGTTTACTTGCAAAAGAAATAAACGACTGCGGGTAATTTCACTTATTGGTCAGAGGTTTCAATATAAAGCCCCCCTTAGTGCGTTAGGGCGGCTAATAGTTAAAGATTGAATTATTCCAGTTAGGACTTTTGCACTGCTCCATCAGACCAAAATTTAGTTGCTTAAACCTATTTTAAGCTGATCTGATTGGATCTGCTGAGGAAGTTTAAAACATTCGGTCTGTCAAGCTCTCTCAATGTTATGTGCCCAGATGTTTTGTGTTTTGGAGAAAATGGCAGAGAGGATGGCTTCGACGAAAATGATACACGTTCTGGTCAATTGTCAAGAATGTCGATAAAATTATGGAAATTGTTGAGGTCGGCCATCATCTAAGCAATGTTTCGATTGTAAGGAAGCTAAGAATTGGACAAAAAACCGTTTGAATCCATCTTAATACTAACTGGATACAAAAAACCAAAGATCGGAATATCTCATAGACGGAATTTGTATCTGTGAATGGCTACTGAATCACAATCGATCCATTTTTGAAGCGGGTGATAATTGGTGACCAAGAATGAACCACTTACAATAACAACAAGCGAAAAAGGAAGTAGTCGAATGGCAGCCAGCTGACATCGAAAGTGTCCAAGCCAGGTTTGACTTGAGAAGGCTTAGCTCTGTCTGTGGTGGGATTGGCAGTGAACTATGTACTACAAACTACTCTTCTACGGGCTCCCTTAACTCTTACTTCAATAGCGTATTATTGAAAAACGTACCGTCTAAAAGAAGCAGTATGACAAAAAGAGGACTTTGTCTTTCATCTGTGTAGCCCAGGCCACACACGTCGTTATTTCTGTTGCTAATCTCCACTCTTCTCTTCCAGTTTGGAGCGAGTAAATCAGGAGTGCAGAAACGAATATTGGACTAGTTTCTTATGAGCCACAGCTAGAATTACCGATCGCTCATCAACTGATTCACTAACATTAAGAAAGGTGGAACTTTAATTCTGTTTTCATAAAATAAATATTTGTTTTATTTTTATTTTTATTTTAAAAGGTCCTCTTATGTGGACACAAACTGTCAGTCCCTTGGCTGTTCACTAAAGGCAGTATTGGAGTATCAAAAGTACATATAACTGACCCTTTGTAGACAACCACAAGTAGACCACAAGTTGTGTTTCTCCTTCCTCCAGTGTGGTCGATTTTCATAAGCAAAAGGATCGTATTTTCTCATTTATTCTGTTCATAGCATTCACACGTTCATATCACCAAAGACGATTTTTTTTTGCATTTCCAATCCCGTGCAAGATAGAATTACGAGGGCTGTCTGATAAATAACCGACCTAACCATGATGCACGCGACATTTTTATTTTTTTTTTTATTTATTTTTCTACATAGTCTCCTTGTAACTCCACACACTTCTCCCAGCGACGCTCCCATCTCTGCAACCCTTACAAATAGTACTTGGCATCTTTGTCTGTAAAATACTAGTTCACGAAAGAGATTGCCTCCTCATTTGACGAAAATCTCTGGCCGCCGAGCGCAGTTTTAAGTTGAGGAAACAAAAAAAAAGTCGCTTGGTGCTAGATCCGGTGAATAAGGTGGATGGTCAAGCAGTTCGAACCGCAATTCGTGGATTTTCGCCATGGCGACTGTTGAGGTGTGAGATGGTGCGTTGTCTTGGTGGAACAAGACTTTCTTTTTTTGCAAATGTGGCCGATTTTTCGAAATTTCTTCCTTTAGGTTGTCCAATAATGATGCGTAGTATGTTCCTGTTATAGTTTTTCCTTTTTCAAGATAGTCTATAAAAATAATTCCATGGCTGTCCCAAAAAACACTCGCCATCACTTTCCCAGCCGAATACACAGCTTTAGGTTTTTTTGGGGCCGGTTCCTTTTCAATCCACTGTTTAGGTTGGATTTTTGTTTCGGGCGTATAATGATGAATCCAAGTTTCGTCTACAGTTATCAATCGGCGCCAAAACTCGGTCTTATTGCCTCTAAGCTGAGCCAACAGAGCGCTGGAAATGTTCATGCGCGCACGTTTGTGGTCTAGCGTAAGCAAACGCGGAACCCAACGCGCGGACAGCTTTCTCATGCCCAAATCTTGGTTTAATATATGGCAAACACGTTCTTTTGACATCTTCATAATCTCAGCTATTTCTCTAACTTTAATCCGGCGGTCAACAGATAATGGTGCAAGATAAATTTCTGAAATTTTGGCGAGGAGCTATTATAATATGCACAATTTGAAGTAGAAACTTTTTTTTCACCTGTCCCGCTAGCTTCACGTTGAGGTCGGTTATTTATCAGACAGCCCTCGTATATATAAATATGTAGCCTTAGCCAAATGTTTCAATGCGGTACGTACTTTCGATCACTGCTCGACGATGGTAGGTGTCTGTTGAAAAAGCCAGTGATTTCCGATCACGGTTTCGAGAATGAGGCAGGTGGTATAAGACCCATATCAGCCATATCAGCGCTTCCAGGTATTGGCCTTTTTGACTGCTTCACGTTTTAGTTGTAGTCGAGTCTGGGGACGTGGACGAGGTAATGTTATCTATCTTCCAGTTCCACTTCACCGGTGCAAAAAATCCTTCCTTTGATGTCTATCTAGAAGCTGTTCCGAGATAAATAACTCTCTTTCGTCAACTCTCGGTTTCAACTCATACGGCACCTAATTCCACGCTAAAATCACCACTTTTGCTTGACTTACTTGTAGGAGAATATTTACCATTAGCTACTATTAGTCTTCGGGCTTCAGCTTAACTTATCTTTAAATTAAAAAAGATAATCAAAACTTCCCACAAAGCTTATCTGTTATATTCTTGTCATAGAATACAAAACTTAAAATATCAACAGACTGTAAAATAGCGATGACGATGCAAATACAGCTACCAGACTGAGGCAGACTGTTCCCCACAATTCGAAAAACGATTGTTAGATTTTTTGTCCTCCCGGCCTTAACGAATAGCAATATAGAGCCTGAAGCCAAACAACAATATTGGAGCTCACGAATTTTAAGCAGAATTTTTTACAGTAGCTTCAGACGATCTGGTTGGGCACATGCACCAGCTCATTTGTAAGATATGGTCAGAGAAAACCATGCCCGATGAGTGAAATCTCAGCGTCGTCTGTCTGGTCCAGAAGAAAGGAGACCCCTTCGACTGCGCCAACTATCGGGGGATAAGTCTCCTTAACATCGCATACAAGATCCTTTCTGCCGTACTGTGTGAACGCCTGAAACCGTTTGTCAACAGCCTGATTGGTCCTTATCAGTGTGATTTCAGGCCAGGGAAGTCCACAATCGACCAGATCTTCACACTACGACAGATCTTGGAAAAGACCCAAGAAATGCAAATCGACACTCACCACCTGTTCGTCGATTTCAAGGCCGCATATGACAGTGTGCATAGAGACGAGCTATACGGTGCCATGTCTAGCTTTGGCATTTCTACCAAAATCGTCAGATTGCTTAGGATGACGATGGAGAACTCTCGCTGCTCCGTCAAGGTGGGGAACAAACTCACCGAGACCTTCAATGTCAAAAAAGGTTTTTTGACAAGGCGACGCACTGTCATGTGACTTCTTTAACATCATCCTTGAGAAGATCGTGCGTAACTCACAGGTCAACACGAGAGGCACGATCTTCCAAAAGTCAGTTCAATTGCTAGCTTACGCCGACGACATTGACCTGATTGGACGAACACAGCGAGCCGTCAATGACGCGTTTGCTGGTATTGAAGCGGAAGCGGCTAAAATGGGTCTGGTGGCAAATGAGGGCAAAACAAAGTACATGCTGTCATCAAGGAATTACACATAGCATCGGCGTCTCGGACAGAGCGTCACACTAGGCAGCAGAAACTTCGAGGTAGTTAAGGACTTCGTCTATCTCGGCTCCGCGGTGAATAGGGACAATAACATCAGTACCGAAATCAAACGCAGAATCACTCTTGCCAATCGCTGTTTCTTTGGGCTTAAGAGGCAATTGAGTAATAAAGCCCTCTCCCGAACGACCAAAGTAACTTTGTACAACACCTTGATCATCTCTGTCTTGGTTTACGACGCAGAAACCTGGACGTTACTAAAAGCGGATGAGGATGCCCTTGGTCTCTTCGAGAGGAAAGTTTTGCGTGCGATTTTTGGCCCTCTTTGCGTTGATGGCATCTGGAGGAGAAGATTCAACCACGAACTGTATGGGCTGTACACCGGCATGCGCCTAGTCAAGCGTCTTCGGATACAACGCTTAGGATGGCTAGGCCATGTAGAGCGTATGGACACCACTGCTCCGGCCCGAAAAGTCTTCGAATCTGAGCCATTGGGTCAACGCAACAGAGGACGGCCCAGGATAAGGTGGCGCACACAAGTGGAGAGGGACCTCAACTAACTTGGAGTGCGCAACTGGCGGCAGCTGGCGAAAGATCGTGCTGGCTGGAGAGGCATGTTGGTTGAGGCCCAAGTCCACTGCGGGCTGTAGGGCCACTAGAATAGGAAGAATTAGCAACAGATATTGTTTAAACCGGTTGCAGATGATCTTGTTGGGTGCATATCTTAGTACCGGTCAGGGGAAAGAATGCCCTGTTTCTGGAGTGTTGTTTTCCCCGTCCACAAGAAAGAAGACCTTCTACAACTGCGGTCGTAACCGATAGAGCAATCTTGTTATCATCGCCAGTACGATCTTGGCTGCCATTTTGAACGAACGTTAATGAGCAATCAGACAATTAATAGCTTTTCATAAGTGTTTCACATTGCTTCAGATTCTGGAATGAAATGCACATCCACCTTTATCCTCTTTGCGGATTTCAAGATAGCACATGACATCGTGCATAGGGACGAGCTATAGTCGATTACAATAATCCGTACAGGAAAGACGTACATCGACTTAAGTGCGTGGTTGCCTAGACAACCAAACAAACAAACAAAAAAAATATTTGGAAAACAAATCAAAATAATAAAAATTCAAGCAAATTGGAAAAAAAAAACAATCAATTTAAATAAAAAAACCATTTTAAAATGGATGAAGAGCTGCTTTCGAGTGACAACTCGGAAAGCAGCAAAAACATAAGCAAGAAGAGAAGGAAGAAAATGAAGCCGCAGGCGCAGTTTAAGAGACGGCTGCGTACTATGGAGTCTGTTAAAAAAACAGAAAACAACGACATTGTGACGTACAGCGGAAGTGGGAATGCTTTTGCAAAACTCGCTTCGTCAAACGAAATTGATGCAGCTGAAAAAGAACTGGAGGAGAAGATCAAGCAAAAAAATGAGCTGGAGGAGTTTATTAAAGCCCTCCAGCAAAACCTTGAAACAAAACGGGCTGACAATCAGCAACAACAAAAACAGCAGCAAGAAAAACAGCAGCAGCAACAACAACAACAACAACAGCAGCAACAACAACAGCAGCAACAACAACAGCAGCAACAACAACAGCAGCACCAGAAACACCAGCAGCAGCAGAAGCAGCAGCAACCAGAGAAACAGCAGCAGCAAAAACAACAGCAGCAACAGAAAAATAATAGGAAACAAAGGGTGCCGCCGATAAACATCAGCGGCATGGAAACCGCGGACACCATTCAGGTATGTGAGTTGTCTGTGGGGGACGATTTTTTCATTAAAAATAAAGGTAATGAGAAGCAAGCTGTCCACTGCTTAACAGAGGACAGCTTTAAAAAAGTTAAAACTTCGTTGACGACAGCTGGGGTGGAGTTTACCACTTTCACCCTAAAAAGCGAGAAGATCCATACGGTCCTTCTCAAGGGCTTAGCTGCTGCAACTGAGCCGGAGAGTATCTTGAAGGCTCTTCAAAAATTGAAGGTAGAGGGCGTGGAGTTTGTGGCGGTTCGTCGCTTCTCCACTGTCCGATCCAGAACGCCGCCTGTGCGCATGCTTCCCCTCTTCCTGGTCCAGGTCTCTCCGGGGAGCAAAATTGAATGTCTGAGGAGCATTAAGTTCCTCAACAAACAGGAGGTCTCCTGGGAGAGGCTCAGGAGGACGAAACAGATGCTTCTCTGCGCAAGATGCCAGACCTTTGGCCACGCCGCGGCGAACTGCAACAAGCAGCCTCGTTGCGGCAAATGCGCAGAGAGGCATCTGTCTGCGCAGTGTCCCCTTGGAGAGGGGAGAGTTGAGGACAGGGCGCGCTTAAAGTGCGTGCACTGTGGTGCAGGTGGACATCCCTCAAGCTACAGGGGCTGTCCAAAGGTCAAGCAACTCCATAGAGAGTTGCTTAAGAAAGAACTAAAAAAAACAACAAAAGTGGCGGATTCAAGGCCAGTGCCGAGAATTCCAGCCACAACTGTTACGCCGGTGGTTTCCTACGCCAATATGGTGTCAGGTAGGCGATCGGCACAACAGACATTGCCGGCAGTAACGTCGGCACCAGTAGGGGCCCCAAATATGGGAATTCCCGAATTGTTCAATCTTGTGTCGACAATGATGGCCAAGATTGAGCGATTTGAAGATCGTTTGGTGCGAATGGAGCGAGTCCTTTCGTCAAGACCCGGTGGGTCGAGAACGTATCCATAAAAATGGATACGCCAGCTGCTGGAGACCTCTCGATCCTGGCGGTGAATGTAAATTCACTCGTCAGGATCGAGAGAAGATTGACTTTGCTTCACCTTTTGGAGTCCCATAAGCCTGATGTGTTGATGGTTAGCGAAACCAAGCTAAACCGGAAGCACGTACTTAGGTACAAAAACTACACAGTCATTAGAAGAGACCGCCCCCGTTCCACACAAGCGGGCGGGGTCGCTCTGTTCATTAAAAAAGGCTTACGCCATAAAGTCGTGTATTGCGGTGAGGTGCGAACCTTCGGTGTACTGGAGGCTTCGATTGCGTGCATTTCTCTCCAAGGTGGAAGGAAACTGTACGTAGTTGCGGTCTATGCATCAGATGCACCTCAGTCTGCAAATTTCATCTCAGAGCTCGAGACTCTCTTCCGAAAGCTTCGGCTTTGCTCGGAGGAGAATTATTTTGTCATCGCCGGAGATTTGAACGCCAGGCACATGGAATGGGGCAATTCTGTTCCAAATCCGAGGGGAAATTCACTCTTTGAGTGGATGACGCGGCACTCCATTGAGTTCAAGCTGAATTTGCTTGCAACCGATAGACCGTCGTTTCCCAGAAGCGGGTCTTATTTGGATCTCCTGCTAATAGATAGACGACTGACGTTACGAGACGTAGACTCTCGCACTAGGAATTGTATGACAACGGTGGAGTACGACAGTGACCACTGTGGTCTTGCCGCGGTTATTCAATTCCCGAACGAGCTGGTGGAGCTTGAAGAATTCGCCGAGACGCACCCTTTCGATTATAGAAGGGCTCGTTGGTCGCGTTTCTCTAGGGTCCTATCCAGGGAACTACGTTCGAGCGAGATAACACCACCTTCGGACAGAAACCTGACGAACGAAGAGGTTGACAAGTACCTCATACAAGTCGACAACACAATTCAACGAACCATGGACAGGACGCTTCCTAAGGTATCACCTACGACAGATGGCGACATTTATCGTAATGATACCATCGACGCACTGCACGTGCAAAAAAGCAGACTGCTGTCGAGACTGAAGACTCTATACAGACGCTTTACAGACCCAGACGACCCGGAAATACGATTGCTCAAGTCGCTGTTGAAGAACATCCAGAAGTTGATTCGGATGAACTATAGAATTGCTGTCAATTCGTATTGGGGAGATAGGATTCGGGCCGTACGTTCTAACGGTCCGGGTATGTTTCCCCAAATCAATCGAATCTTCCGAAGGAGGGGTCATAACGACTTAGAGGCTGTTCGACTTGACAGGACAACCGACAATGAAAACCTACTAACTTCGGTTGGCATAGATCCGGATGAGGCTGTGCTTGACAATGACTTCTTCATTGTTGAGGATGCCCAAGAGAAGGTAGAGGCAATAGGAGCTGTTTTTCAGAAAGTGTACACGGTCAACGACTCTCGTCGGCCGAACCACGACCTGGAGAACAGAGCCATGCTGAACCACTTCCACCTTAGAAATGAAATACAGCAGTGGCGTTCTGAGAATCCTGGTTTTACCAGTTTCAATGACGAAAATCAGGCAACTAATGCTGTTGCCCAAGATGGCTCCAATGCCATCCTCATTTCGAAGGAGGAACTCAAAGACATCTTCAACGGTTTGAAGAACAAAAAGTCGACTGGCATCGACGGGATACCAAATATAGTGTTACGTCATCTCCCTGACGAGGCGGTAGAGATATACACAATCCTGTTTAACAATGCACTGAGTAATACACATTACCCAGCGCATTGGAAGACGGCGGTAGTGCAACCTCTCCCCAAAAAGGACAAAGATTCCTCGCTTCCGAAAAATCTTCGGTCGATAAGCCTCCTCCCCTGCATAAGCAAGGTTTTCGAAAAGATTGTCAACAGGGTCCTGATCCAGTGGACTGAGGACAACAAAATTATACCGAACAACCAGTTTGGATTTAGGGCGAGGCATGATACTGTACATGCCGCGTCAAAACTGGTTTCGGACATTCAGTGGAACAACCACAAAACACAGTGCACCGGGGCCTGTCTCGTTGACTTGGAAAAGGCATTCGACACCGTATGGTTGGAAGGCCTCTTCCTTAAGTTGACGAGGATGGGTATAAGCAAACCGCTGCTTTACACGATCTATAACATGGTAACGGGTAGGAGTTTTGTTGTCAAAAGTGGCAACAAAGTTTCCACCAACGTTTTCCAAATAAAAAATGGGCTCCAACAGGGTGCAGTGAACTCACCAATCCTTTTTAGTATTTTCACCAGCGAACTGATTGGCTCCATGTACAACTTGATTGCATTCGCCGACGATTGGGTTGCATACCGGACGGCACCAAAGATAGAAGTCATTAACACGCTCCTGCAACGTGACTTCGAAAAAGTCCAGCAATTTTGCGACGACTCGAAGTTGAAAATCAACCTCCAGAAGTGTGAAACAATCCTCTTCCGAACTCCGTTATACAGGGCCTCAAGAGATACGAAAAAGAATTGGCGCAAGTTCGGCATATTGGACCCACGGGGTCAGCCACTAGCCCTGAAAAGTGTAGTGCGATATCTTGGCATTATGTTGGATCAGTATCTGTATGGAGGTATCCATATAGATACAGCTCTGACGAAAGCTAAGAAAGGCTTCGCTATGGCAAGGGGGTTGTTTTACAGCAGCCAACTTGAAGCCAAAGTGAAGCGAATCTGCTACACGGCCCTCATTCGGCCAATCATGGTGTATGGTTGTCCTGTGTGGTTCAATGTGAGTCCTTCCCAAATGGAAAAGATGAGGGTCTTCGAGAGACAATGTCTTCGCGCATGTCTCAAGAAGTACAGAACCCCGGAATCTGACTACAAGAAGTTCTATCCTAATGAGGTCTTGTATAACGAAGCAAACGTGAATAGGGTTGATAATTTTATTATTAAACTGATTCGGAGGCATGTTGCACGAGCCATGACCTCTGAGAATGATCTCATATTTGGGGCCTACTACCCAAATGACGAATACCACGAGAACGCTCGCCGAAGGGGTTTTATTCCACCGGAAGCGTTCTTGTATCTTGACCGCATTGGACTGATCCAGGATGCGGAGGCATGTCCACTTATCTACCACGTGGTGAGAAGGACAGTGGACAGGCGACTGTTGTACGATGCCAACGTCGTTAGTCGGGATGCTCTCCGGTTCAGCACATCCATCTCCATCCGTGATAGGATGGACACGGATAAGGACCGGGGGTTCTACTGGTGGTTAGAGCCACACCAGGAACCCCAGCTGTCGTCAGCCTGGTAGGTTAGGGTTGGTCCCTCACGGCCAACTCACATTTAGTATAAGTTAGGTTAAGTTAGTAATTAAGAATAAATATAAAAACTGCACATAATAACAAAAAAAAAAGAAAAAAAAAAAAAAAATAAAAAAATAAAAATAAAAAAAGGTTAGTCGTAAGTATATTTAAGTTAGAATAGGATATATTAAGGTAGATTAAAATTTTTTGTAGAAAATTCCATAGATAGCTAAGTTTTTAAAAAAAAAACGTTTTCTTAGTTTTAAAAAATAAATAATAGTTTTTATTAATTTTACAAAAAATAACTAGCATTGAAGCCGAAAGGCAAAAACAAATATATTAATAGTTTAGCTTAGAGCGCCCGCATAGAGCCAGTAAGTAGTTATAAGATTTCGATTCTGTCGTGCCTAGGTTAAGCGTTTTATACCTAGTTTTAAGATACTATTAGATAAACAATAAAAAAAATGCCTTTTAAACTAAACTAAACTATAGGGACGAGCTATACAGTGCGATGTCTAGTCTAGGGACTGTCAGCGTTCCAACTACTTTATTTGTCACGAAATTCGACACACTCAGTGAACTAGGAAGTATTGCTATAAATCGTTCACCTAAATGACGCCTATTTGATATTCTGAAAGTAGATGACAGTAGCTTTCCAACAAAAAGCTATGCCATCTGCTGGAAAACTGAATGATCTTCTTCTTACAAATCTTTTCCTACGAGTCCATATGGAGTCGCCTTTGGGGCACAGAAATCATGTGAAAATGATTAGAAGTTTGTGCCTTACTAAACCTCACAATGGAACAGTACTACGTATCATGGGAGTGCCTTTCGTTCAATACTGAATATTCTCTTAGATGTCAGTAATCTTCATTAATTCTTAATTCATAGGCGATTAAAAACCATTCCTACGTCGCATCTTGATTCCAAATGCTCGACTTGAATGTTTAACAAAAATGTATCTCCTCTCTTTGGAATACGAATCAGGTAAACTGTTGGAATTCCATCTCAAAGAAACAATTCCCTATTATATTTCATTCCACTTTTCGACTTTCCTTCCACCAGTTAAATCAATAACTTCCCAAAATTTGACTTCTTGCCCAAAAACACCTCATTTCCTCGGCATTGTTGTGAAATCTCACTTAAGTCCCAAAGAGGGCGTGTTCAGTTTTTTTTTAAATATTTTTGAAAATCACCATCAACGACATTATTTACATAATTACCGCCTAGCAGCGAAGAAAATCTTTCCCGGCCCAGGTGGAGATCACTTGTCGCGATAGCAATTACCCCCGACGGGTGGTGATGGCTGTGTGGTGCCCGATTAGCATCTAGCGCCGCACTGCGTCCGATGGTCTTCCAAAATTGGAGTGTTAATTTGAATCTTTGAATGACGGTGTAAACAGTTCAATTACTGGCGTGGCCGTTTGTGGGGAATGGGGACGCTGGTACCGTGACTGGGATGATTCTTTGTTTTGCATTTGTCTGTTGGCTGCCTGCCTCTGAGACTCGGTAGGCTACCGTGCGGTTGATGGACTTATCGGATTCATTGCATCACTGGGTGGCGTTGAGAGATGGACAACAATGAAGTACGCTGGCTGGTTGCTTGGGGAGTTGGAAGTGCGTGGATGCTAATCAGATTTATTTGTTTGTCTCTGTCGAGTAATTATATCGATGAATGGCCACTTTTGTTTGAGTTTCGGTAGCAGTGAAGTTGATTTGCGGCGGCGAGGATCAAAGGAATTCTTCCCTGGGGCTAGCGAATTTTTTCAAATCGACGTCTATTTTGGAGAGAGTCTGAAGTATGTGATGGTCAAAAGTTTATTCACTTCCTTGTGGTCAAATATGACTTGACCTCATAAATAAATCACCTCAATGAACGGTATGAGGGTACAAAACGCTTGCCACGCATCATCATTTTCACAGCATCCAGCTCCGTGCACGCGTCAAAGTCTCCCCATCGGCTAGAGTCATCCCATTTGCAGGCCATTCTGCTCACCCATTAGGCCGCGTGTTCACAGTTTCATTAAAATTTCCATGATAAACGATGATGTGTCAATAACGTGAGCTATTACGTCTGGGCCCACAATGGCCACGTAGGCTAATGCAGTCTTCCGCGGGCGGCGAGCAGCACTTATTGCCGTCACGGCTAGCAAAACGATTTGCAGGAGACATGCACACTACCTGCCGGCCGCCTACCAGATGCGCAGTTGGATGCGCAATTAGAAAATAATTCGCTTGCCACCATGCGGCCATTTAAAGGGTCCGCCACCACCAGCACCTCCTGCTCAGCACGGCCGATGAACAGCACTGTTGGTGCTGGTGATAGCGATGTTGTGTGTCTTTAGAGTCCCCTTGGCTCCTCGCGCCGTGCAAATAGTTTAAACTAATTAATCTTTTGCAATTCGTTGCGTCTGCACCGTGCTCCACTCCAACACGGATGCCGGGTGGCGGGAATGGGAGTTGATGCTGACCATGTCCAGCTACGGAAGCAGGCTCTTTAAGGAGGGGTTGTTCGAGTTAACGATTTGTTAAACGGTAATCATTGTGCGAATTAATGTGGATTCCCCCTCCTGATCAGTGTGTGGTGCGGTGCAGGCAGGGAGTGAGACAGTCCGATTAATGCCAGCAATTCACAGTGATCCCGTCCATTACGGCATCTCTTATTAATTAGTCACAAGAAACCAGCCACCGCTGCGCAGACGCAGACATGGAGGAACAGCATACCACGACGTGTGTGCGTACCGAGTAGGTAATCTTCCCACAATCGTCGTCGACCCAACCCGGCACAGAAGTCATAATTTCCCATCCATTCACCGGCTGCGTCGTCCATCCAGTGTGCTGTTGTGGCCGCCTCTCGCGTCACTGATGGCAGACGGACCGAGCTCACAGCCTGTGGGATCGCGATCTCATCCAGTATTGATCGACCAAATGCTCGCTGATGTTTCTATTGAGTTGTGCGCTTGTCCGGCGCGCACAGTTGATGAAAGGAGGTGCTCGTCGCTGCTGTGGAATAATTGCGTCATTAATTACTTCCTCACTGCGCTCGATTGGAATGGATACGGCCTAAGTGGTGCTTACATCCAAGTGTGTATCCTGACTGGTGAGCAACGCGACGTTGACGGCAAAACAGATGTTCCTGAGATGCTGGAGGCTCTAATGAATAAATATTTCTTCCCTAATGGAACTGGACAGGAAGGACGAACAATTTAATTGTGTAAACTATTGTGAAAGAGCCCCGCTTCTCGCCCTGTTCTTGTGTTCAGAATGATGAATTTTGGTTATCCTTTAGAGCAAATGTGGCAATTATGAGGGGTCTTTGTTGGCGGGTTAAGTTCTTCGAGTGAAAAGCTGTAATGACTCGATTTTGACTTGAGAATAAAATTTGAACTATCCAAAAGGATGTGGAGACGCATTCAGTTTTTAGCAAGGTCTACAACAAAGGTTCAATTTTTAGGAGGAAGTTTGAAGATTGCATCGAAAGTTGAAATGTGTTGTCGTCATCAGCTCTTCTGTGGAAAATTTTTGGGTGAATGGCCATATTTGCATCTGGGCTTCCATTCATTTCGTGCTGCGGCTGCGATTTCGTCATCCACAATTAATATTGAGGATCGATACACGAACTGGTGGTGGACAGTTACTCAGACTCAAAAACTGGTTCATTGTACTACCAGGCAGTAACCTTCGTTTACTGTAGTTTTCTGGTTTTCCGAAGAACGACCAGAAGGCGCTTCTGTGATAAAGATCTTAAGTTTTCAGCTCCCACCACCTGATACGAGCAAAGGCGGGACATTGGCGGAGAAAGTGCTCTGAAATGTCTTCACCTTCGCCACAGGCGTCGCAGAGGGTGTCTTCGCTAAACTCGAGTAAACTTAGGTGCTTAGAGAAGGAAAAGTGTTCCGTTTGTACGCCGACAAATTTTCTGCACTCTTTTTTGTCCAGAGATGACAGAAAAGCCGCGGATTTCTTGCTGACGTTTGGGAGTATGCACTTGGTCAGCCTGCATCCTGGAGGATGTTAGTCAGCAACCCAGGAGGTGGTAGCGTAAAAAAGGCTATTAACAAAAGTTCAGTTGTGGCCATATCTCTGACGTGTGAGTTGAAGGCCTAAACTAATAAACCACCGCGGTTACGATATTGGTAGGTCTCGTTTTGGAAAGACTAAAGAAAGTTTTGCACAAGTGCTTGAATTGAGATAACACCTCACCGGGTCGAATTTTTTAGAGCTTTGCTTGGAACATTTTAAGGGATGATGCAATTTGAATCCAGCAAGTACCGAGATGTGAAAAGACTAAAAAAAAAATTTAAATTTATGCTGCTGGGTGTTCTATATTCGGACCTCATTCCAGTCCTGTACCTCAGCCAACATGCCTTCAGCTAGCACCGTCTCCGGCCTGCTGCTTCCAATTTGAACTTCAATTTGGTTGAAGTCCTCCTCCATAAGTGTGCGCCATCTAAGACAAGAACGTCTTCCGTTTCGTTGTCTCATAAAGTGTTCGGTTCGGAGCAGTGGTATCCATCCGCTCTACATTGCGTAGACATCTCAAGCGTTGTATCTGTAGACGCGTGCTAGGTCCATGCCACAGAAGAGCGTATGGATAAGCCATTTAATCTTTCTCTCCAGATGGCACAAACTTATTCAGAAACATACAATTTTCTCCAGGTGCCAAGAGAAAGCAGGACACTCCGTATATTAAGAAAAAATTAATAACAACCCTTAAGGGACCAGGGTCAAGCTTCTAAATTAACTACTCGTGTTGTGCGTGCTACTGTTCTCTCACGTGTAGAAGGGACCTACAGTTTTCGCCTTTCATTGACAATTGATACTCTTTGCGTGTTATCACCAACTTGAAAGAGGTGGTGCCGTGAAAAAATGCGAGGTGTTCCGTCCGGGATTCGAACTTGGACCTTCTGTTCGGCGGTCGACGAACTTTTCTACTACGCCACGGCGACACTAGGGCAAGTTGCTGTATATTAAAATCTGTCTTAAAAATCCCTTAAATAATTTTTATTTTCCAATCAGATTGGAGGTGGGACTCGGGATTGGGAAGCAATCACATCTACAAACTAAAGCTTTCTCTATCCCAGGAGAGTCCACGTAGAAGCAGAAAGATGGTGATAAACAATAGAAAGCATTCAACCTATATGGATATGGACTTTGACCGAAACGCGTTCCTTTAGAAATTTTACATCACAAGCCAAACACCATCAATTTCAGCAGTCAGTTGTTGTTGCCTTTGAACGAACGGCTGATTGGCACGCGTTTATTTGTCATGATCGCAGATCGCAACATTGTGGGCTGAGTCAAAGATCAACTTTCGCTACTAGATGTGTGGCATTCGGCTTTACATCGAAGAAATTGTTTCTTATGAGAAGTCCACGATTGATTCGACGTGACATCCAAAAAGCTGTCAAATACCGTCAGGGTTGTGATAACTGGGAGAATAGAACTAGTCACATAAGCCAAGGGGAGGTATTCGTGAACTTCACCGCAACGTTCAACTCTAACTTGAAAATTATCATCCCATGAACTGACATCGAAGGCTACTACAGGAACATCTCAGATGTCTTCTGTATGACGTACCATCTTCGATCATCCTATGGAAGCTTTGAAGGTCTGTAGGGGTCTACGTTCGACATGGATCAAAAGAGAAATATCAAAACAACGTCACCCTCTGCAACCCTCTAAAAAGGTAGCATCGAGACGCTGATCCTCATGCCGACAGGGAAGCTGAATTTGTCCACCGAATATGAACATCATCGATCTGCAGATCGTATAGTCCCATAGATATGAAAAATAAATCGCATTTTTATTTTCTGACATATATCAGTGACTACTCTCGTAGTTCTTGTTGGTGAAGGCAAAGTCCTGAAATGCCCAAAATTTCGAAAGGGTAACATGCAACACAATCCAATATCGCGAAAACAGACAATTTATGGAACCAAGCAGGGTGGGGGCAGCTACTACCTCCTTGGACTGCGGGCAATGTATTTTCACATTTCAGCATTCTGCCTGATTTGGTTTTTTTTTCTCCAAGTGCCTTCAAATCTTCGAATGAGTTGATTTACACAAATGGATCAGATCAGAAGATCTCGACTCAACTTGGTTTATTGCCAACCCTGAAGATCGTGCAAACTCATGTACGCTGAACCCCAGGCCTATCCGAAATTTAATGCCAAACAAGAAAAAGTCTATCCACTGACCTTACAGCATTGATGCTGTCTCAGAACCATTTGCCTGTCGTCCCTACCCGTTGACTAATGGTGGCCACCAATGACTGACTTTTGTTGGCTTCTACGAATTCTTTTCCCCAGTAAGCCGTGAGAGCTTCTTCCTCCATACCCACAGTGGGATTCAAATTTCGATGAGCACTACCTAACATTCCTCAAACAATCAGCGGGAAAGAATTTGCAAGAAGTTCCGTGTTCGCCCTCTCCTCGCACACTCCGCGCTGCCAAGGTTAAACTGACATTCTCCACATCAGGCAGTACATCAGTCCCCCCCGCCACCCTCCTGGCTGGCTCATTGAAATGTTTGACAAGCAGTCAAGTCGCAGACCCGACCCGCTGTCATACAAATTGTCAGTGCAGTCTTCGGCACAGGCCGGCAAACTTCGTCATTTAAAATCAGAGTGGTACCGTAAATCCGTTCTCCACTACGAACGAGAGCACTCCCGTACTACTGTTGAAAACGTTCAACAAATTCAAAATTTGACTTCAACCCTTATTATAGAAATAACGAGGCTCGGTCCAAAAGATATGATTCTTGTAAAGGCCTATTCAAGCTGTGCGATGTTCTGAGTCCATAATGGCAGAATTTTAGTCCCCCTACTCTATGTCAAGAGACTCATTCTCAATGAAAATCCATTCTGAGTGCTCTCAATGTACCCTCTTATTAAAGCAGTAAAAAAATTCTTCATAAATCCTTGAAAATTCTGTCTTTCAAATAAAATAACTTTCGAAAACAATGAAAGGACAACTTCCTTTCGAAAAAAAAGTGCAACAACCTCACCATCACGTAATCCACTGCATGGCGCCATCCAACCAGCTTTTCATTCACTCCCTCGGAAAACCGTTGCCATCGGCGCGTACTTCCAAGAACCTCCGTCCGCTCCAATGACTTTCAATGATATCGCTAATTCTTCAAAAGCCGCACTGCAACCAACAATCCACGGAATTCCCTTCACAGTCCTCAAATGGAAATCCGAAGTTCACTGCCACGCAGTACAAAGGGAGCTGCTATCACTGTCCAGCCGAATACCTGCGTGCGCTTAAGGAATTTATTTAAATTTCCGTGCCATCTACTGCTTGATGTCTTTGACAGGCTACACTCGGCTCGGCGAACTCGCCCGCCGCCGCCGTCGCTTTCGACCGCACACCACAACTCATTCCATATGCGCACAGGACCAGATTCCAGTTCATCATTTGCAATCTTTGCATTCAAATCCAGTACACACATAGAATGCATCCCATTTGGGTCATTAAAGGAGGGAACGCACCGCGGCGGAGCTCAGCTGCAGCTGCAATTACTCCGAAGTGATGCCACCAGAGTTGAATAATTGCTACCAGATTGCGGAGAGAGCGAGGGGAGCTGCGGCCATCTGACGTAATGGTATTCCCCCGGAATTGCACGCCGCATACTGGCTCTGCACTGTCACCGCCACGCAGTGGCCGCACGGAGATCAAAGCCACGAGTATTTTGTTTAATTGGACAATTTGGGTCTAAAGACGAACAATACCCTTCGACTTGGCATTGCCCGGTGGCCTGCGGAGCGGACTGACATTGTCGTGTGGTATTCCCTGCTATCTTGGGGGGCTAATTGTGCAATTGCCTGGCAGTGGGATGGGCCGGGATAGAAGGCAAATCGTGGTTCATGCTAATTCCTTGCAGCCGGTGCGCACTTGGGCATCCATCTGGACGGCCGCTCCCCGGGGAACAATAGAAATGTTTTGATTCGGATGCATAGTGGCTCCATATTAAGACATAATGACGGTGACCGAAATGTTCTGTTGAACTGCCGGCAGCATGGCCTGAGCCGAAGACTGCACTGACAATTTGTATGACAGCGGGTCGGGTCTGCGACTTGACTGCTTGTCAAACATTTCAATGAGCCAGCCAGGAGGGTGGCGGGGGGGACTGATGTACTGCCTGATGTGGAGAATGTCAGTTTAACCTTGGCAGCGCGGAGTGTGCGAGGAGAGGGCGAACACGGAACTTCTTGCAAATTCTTTCCCGCTGATTGTTTGAGGAATGTCAGGTAGTGCTAATCGAAATTTGAATCCCACTGTGGGTATGGAGAAAATTGCATCTGAGAGGAAGGAGCTCTCACGGCTTACTGGGGAAAAAAATTCGTAGAAGCCAACGAGATTGATGTAATCATTCGCCATCATTACACAGCGGGTAAGGGCGTCAGTCTAATGACTGGTAGTTGACCCCCAACCTGCTTGGTTCTCTAAAATTCGCGATATTAGATTGTGTTGTATGTCAGCCTTCCGAAAATTTTGGGCATTTCGAGACTTTGCCCTCACCATCAAAAACTATTTCCTTATCATCTCTCTTGCACCATGCTTATAGGATATGCAAATCGATGGTGTTCTTATTCGGTGAACAATTATCGTTTCTTTGTCCATTCGAACTCGATGTTACTTGCAGCCAAGTCACCAATATTTTATTACCCGAACATGCGTAATAAAATATTGGTGTACAGAAACTGAACTGCTGAGGTTCTTGATCATTTAATCCGAGTGAGGATCAGTATCTTGCTGCAACCTTTTTAGAGCGTTGCAGAGGGTGACGTTATTCGCTGTTTTGTTATTTCTCTACAGACATTAAAAGCTTCGATAAGATAATCGAAGATGGTGCGTTATATAGTAGACATCTGAGATGTTCCTGTAGTAGCCTTCGATGTCAGTTCATGGGATGATAATTTTCAAGTTAGAGTTGAACGTTGCGGTGAAGTTCACGAATACCTCCCCTTGGCTTATGTGACTAGTTCTATTCTCCCAGTTACCACAACCCTGACGGTATTTGACAGCTTTTTGGATGTCACGTCGAATCAATCGTGGACTTCTCATAAGAGACAATTTCTTCGATGTAAAGCCGAATGCCACACATCTAGTAGCGAAAGTTGATCTTTGACTCAGCCCACAATGTTCAGATCTGCGGTCATGCCAAGGAAACGCGTCCCAACCAGCAGTTCGTTCAAAGCAACAACTGACTGCTGAAATTGATGGTGTTTGGCTTGTGATGTAAAAATTCTAAAGGAACGCGTTTCGGTCGCAATCCATATCCATGTTCCCGGGCGGGATACCTCTCACATTTTTCACGGCACCACTTATTTCGAGTTGCTGACAACACGCAAAGAGTATCAATTGTCAATGAAAAGCTTCTCAAATCTCGCCGTTCGGAGTCGGCAAAAACTGTAGGAGGAGGACTTCAACTAAATTGAAGTTCACATTGGAAGCAGCAGGCCGAAGACGGTGCAAGCTGAAGGAATGTTGTCTGAGGTACAGGAATGAAATGACGCCCGAAGATTAAAAACCCAGTGTCACAAATTTTATTTTTTGTCAGTCTTTTCACATCTGGTTGCTTGCTGGACTAAAATTGCAATATCCTTTAATATATTCCAAACCCAACTCTAAAATATTCGACCCGGTAAGGTGTTAGCTCACTTCAAGCACTTGTGCAAAATTTTCTATAGTTTTTTCACAACGAGACCTACCAATATCGTAACCTTCGTGGTTTATTAGTTTAGGCCTTCAACTCACACGTCAATAAAATCGTATCAATGCCCTCCCTCAGAAGACAAGGCTGGTTTTATATAGCAGAAACTTTGACGTTTTTAAGAGCGGAGCCATGAAAGGCATATCGCTACCGCTTCTCCGGCCTGAAGAGTCTTTGGAACTGAGCTATTAAGACAAGGCAACAAGCTGATTTGTTCACAAGTAGAAAAGGAGCTCAATTAACTTAGATTGACGAATTGTCATGTTGAGGCATGTTGACTTATAACTAGGCCAATCCTGGATCGAAATGTCGCTCAAAGAGCAAGAGAGAAATATCTCTCATACTCGGATTTTTTAAAGAACCTCGCTCTTGACTTGAACTTCAACACCATTCTGAAGAGAAAGGTTACAATAAGAAGTTCAAAAAGTTTTTAAATACTAACCTGCCAGGCAATAAAATATAAGCTGAACACTCTTTGCTACAAAAAATGGAATATTTCGTGAGGCAACCCATTATACGATACGTTCGGAGAAAACATTTTTTCAGTTAGTATTTCACAACAAATTTCAACAAAAAAAAAATTCGTACATTTTCCTAGATTACACAGTCCGATGATTGCGCTAACCTTACAATGAATTGCATTATTAGCCAAAAGAATGCTGGCTTTCCAGGGTTTCCAGATTATTTGCAGAATAAAATAACTTAAAGCGTTTGGTCAACAATTTTATATTACTTTGTGTAAATGATTCCAATTTGGGAGACAAAAATCGAAACATGGAGGAGTACTATTTCTTTATGATTTCATCTCCCTCAAGACATATTTGACTTAGCTTTAGCTAATGATCACCACAAATCACTGACAAACAAAGCTAAGTTGTTCGATTCCCTTTCAATGTAAACTGGTCTTCGTGGAGTGGTGTATAAATACGCCGACGCCCACTCTGATGGTCCCAAGCTCGATTCTCCGATTGAGTAACTAGCACTTTTCACTCCGCCACCTCTTCCTGTACTACTAATGTTTTACGAACAAATTTTAAGTTTCGCCGTTTGTAATATGTTATAAACTGAAGGTCCCATCTGCTCGCTACGAGCAACGTAAAAAGTTCATTTGTTCTTTGTGGACTGTAAAGCCAACCTTGGTTCGCAGTCTTTTGAGGACTGTAGTACCACTCGTTTTGTGCCTTATTTGTATGTAAACTCGTAATATGTGAGCACCATCTGCATTGAAATTGGAAGAAATTATTGGGAGTTGTATTTTTGGTACAAGTTTCAATCCCAGGGTTCAGTCATTGGCGCTCTCTATGAAGTTGATTTAATCTTCTCCCCAAATTAAAGTATATACAATTTCAAGGACTGCCATAATATCAAAGTACAACTATTAGACTAGTCGTCACTCTAGTTTTCACTTCTGGTCTGGTTTTGGTTAGTAAGCAATCCTTTCTTCCGTTTTTTTAAATTGCCAAAACTTTCAACATCCTACTCTTTCAGAAAAAAAGCGAATTCAATAGGAATCATGAAATTTCCCTTAAATTTGGAGACTTTCTATCTAAAGGACCATAAAATGGGAAAAAATTGAAATGTTTGTTTGGAAAAGTTCCTTCTCCTAGTATCTATATAAGGGACAATCCGTGAGAATTGTTTTCATTTACAGAGACTGCTTCTTTTCTACTTCTGCCACACCCACATCTATCATGTCCATAAAAGAATTGAATACTCCTAGCAAAGTCCGTTTAAGCAACGCAAAAAACTCGTCGCATACATAAGAGATAAATACGCATTCCGATCACATCAAACTAAATGTCAGATCTCATCAACACCCACCCAAACCGACCTGCTATCAGAACCTTCATCTTCTTCAAGGTAAATGACACGCGAATGCACGCCAAAGCGAACGATCGTCCTCTTCCAAGGGATAGGGTTACCCACTAGCTCCCAGTCCCCCTACTGAATTCGCCTTAAACCGCGCATCCAACGGTCATATCCACACCACTACAACGATCGCCAGGGCAGAGAATCCACAATTTCTTCATTGGATCACGATTTCGCTTGACGCCACGCCTCCCCATACAACACACACGCTCATACCGCACTCAGATTCTCACACGTCAATGTTCGAGAGCTTCTCGAGAACAAAAAGCAGAACAAAAACTACGCCGGAACCACCACCCCCACGCACACAGAGCGGGAGCAAATCGAATGTTTTTGTGCCGCTTCCCATTGGCAGGGAGCCTGCACTTTTTGCCGGCTCTCTCCACTCCACTCACTCCAAATCTCGACCCAACCAGTCGTGGCGCTGCACTTTTTTTCTCCTCTCGCATCGCCGCACGGTGGGGAGACATGCACACAGCCGCGGGACAGAACTCGCTACACGGTCGTCGCGATCATAATTTACGATCAGTTCACTGTGGTTCGCTGGCCGGTTCGCTGTAGATACTTTTTTATTCGCTGCCTCGACGTCTCGCACACATCTGTGGCGTGCTTAGGTGTTTTTTTGTTTGTTCTGCGACGTAAGTGTCGTCGGCGTGGCTGTATTGTGGGGGGCTAAACATTAAGCTGTGGCCACAGTGATTTTTTCGCCGTGAACTACGTTTTTTTTTGGTTGTTTGCCTTATCGCCTGTGGATTCGCTCCGGCGACGGTGGCCGCGGCGAGAGAGACAACGGGCGATCATATCGATGTGTGGTGTGTGGTGGTGGCGCAACCCTTTTTTGGATTTTGTGCGCGGCAACTTGTCGTAGTCTTGCGGTAGATGCGCACTCGATGAGTTTCACGGGTCAAACGAGTTGAATACGCGAAGGAAATACACACTTCAAACGCAACTAGCGCGTGATATTCATTTTTTTGTTGGTTTTTGATTTTTTTTTGCCTTGCGCTGTTGTATCTTTTGGATTTTTATGCTATTTTGTTGCCTTGTCTCCCCCGAGGAAAGTGCGGTGTGCTTGTGGTGATTTCGCCGTCGGTTAATGCGAATTTCAGACACAGTTCAAGGATAAAAGGATACGAACGCGTTTGACGTGACATCAGGGGGTTCTTGTTGTGAAGAAATCGGTAATCGGTTGTGAGATCTAGTGAAAAGCCCGAGGGTTGGTGTTGTGAAAGGATATTCAACCGCAGGAGATAATGCGACGCAATTGAGAGAGAGAGAAAGAGATAAAGCGAGAGAGAGAAAGAGAGACCAACAAATACGCCGGTACAAAGAAGAAATCAGAGTGGAAATTATCTCTGTATCTCGAACCTGTTAATTGAAGAACCAGGTAAACATTTCAACCTGTATGTGATCGTTCGTTATGTTTACACATGATTTCTGTAAATTTGTCCTCCTTCCCACCCCCGCCACCCCCCCGCCATCTCCTCCGCCCCTCTTACCGTACACCCCAATCGACCGATCAATACCGATTAGTTGCCGATAGGTAAATGCGTGTCTTCGTGGCTGTGTTTCTCTTTGATTTACCCTCCCGGGATGGATGGGAGGATCTGGGCAAATATTTGCCCCATCGATTGTGAGTGTCTTACTCTACTTAGATAAAGCCGGGAGGGAGGAATTTTGAATACCAACAACCGCCCGTCGAAGCAAGGTGTAAGAAAAAAAAAAATGCGCGCGATCATTGCGCGCTACAAGTTTCAATTTTTTTTCCTTTCATAACTGATAAGGCCGCCGACGACGACGACGACGACGAAACATACCAACAATCAATTGAATTCAACCTGGTTAGGCAGTGCTTCAGTCAACAAGTTGTTTGTTTTCGAACAACAACGACGACGACGACAACGATAACAGGTCGGCAACGCAATGTGCCGGGATGGGGAGGGCGGCGACATTCGTGGAGGCGGTGAATCATTTGATTTTCATTTGAATTCAAACTGTACTCTCCCCCCTCTCCCCCCACCCCTGCGGTCCCATGCAACAGGTCTTGTGACTAACATACATACTTGTTCGAATGAGTGTTCTACAGGTGGACTGATTCAGGATAAAAGATCGATCGTTAGCCGCGATAAGCTGCGCACTTAGTCTCATGATTGTGACATGGAAAAATGTATTTTTAGCATTTTTAATTGATTTCCCAAGTTTTGGGCTCTTGTGGAGGAGCCCACTGATAAACCGGGGGCTCGAAGGCATATGAGTCGATAGTTTTTTTTTTTGCCTTTGGAAGTTTGTATCGTATATGCGTGGTTATTGGAAACATGGCGGAATTGCGATGTCAAGACGTAACAATTTGACGTACGTTCCTGCAATCGATGTTCAGATATCAGAAGCTTCACGCATAGTGGTGCTAAATTTAGAAGCGAGCAGCGGCAAATAAGTTTCGAGGCAACAGCCTTGATGTGATAAGGGTGTCCAGTACTACGAGGTGTGTAGTCTTTTTTGGTTTTCGATCAAGATTGTTGAGTTTATGCGAGAATTGATGATTGGGTAGGATATTTGTTTTTTCTGGAATTATTTTAAGATTAGGCCCATTTGAACATTTTAGAATTGATGGGAAAGATTGGTTTTCACAGGATGTGCCGACGGGGTTCCGCAAAATCGTATGAATGTCAATCTATTATACTGATCTGTAGTAAGGACGTTGTATAGTTGATTTTTATTTTGAAGAGATTGTAAGGTGATTGAGATTGGAAAGCAAATTAATCAATGCGACATTTGTGGCAGGGTATCTAGTGAATACCGAGGCCTATATCGTTCCTTTTCTGTAAAAGGCTAGTACGTTCCCAAATTACTCACTTTTTCGGTCCTTCACTTAATTAGTAAAAATTTAGAACAGAAACAAACTTATTTTTAGAATTGTGTCGATTCAAAAATAGCCTTTTAATTTTGTTTTACTCTTTTAAACGTTTAAGAAACATTATAATAATAATTATAATAATTAAATATATAAGGGACCAGGGCCTTCAAAAAAACATACGGTTTTTTGCCGACTCCGAACGACGAGATCAAACCTAAACCTTCGGCGTGTGGATCGACGCACTTACCCACTACGCCACGGCGAACATTTTTATGACACATGGGTGACGGAAAATTGGGAACATATGGTGACAAGGACTGAACAGTCATCTCCTCAGCTCAAAAGCACTGAATTGGTCAATTTTTGGAACACTTCCCTTTCACATAGGCTAAAGTTGCTGCAGAATTGTGCATGTCACCCTCGTGGTTGCCTTACTTTTGTTTGTGATTTTCGTTCAATATCTGCTTAAAAAATTGGGGTACAAATACTGAAAAGATTAATTTTTAACTTTACCCTGTGAGCATGCCTGCTACAACTTCTCAAAGACAAAACCTGAAGGGCTCACTGTAGAATTTTGCAAGCATGTCGTGAAACTGTCAAACATTCTCTTGTAAAACTGTCTGTTATTTTCGATTCCAACCTCTTGTTTATTAAGGGCTTACCGCGTTGAGGCTTCTTAATGTTTTTTTTATTTCTAGTTTCTGTCTAAACTCCTTGCGCGGAAAAAAGCTAATTTGCTGAATATTTGGTAATGGGTGCGTGTTTTGTTGGTAAGCCGCCTAGCTTTGGGGTAAGAGTCATCTTTAGAATATATAACTTGACAGTAATGCATAATAAAATTGCTTAAACGAAACTATTTTTGAATACGTGAAAACATATGTTTGTTGCTTTGCCTTGCTGCGTTTTGTATTCAAAATTCTAAAACTGGAATCAATATCTGCTTTATGACATCATAAAAGTGACGAAATATATCCCGAGTTGATGAATGCATACTGAACTATTTCCAAAACAGCAGATTGTTTTATATTTTGTATCCGCTTGCCACTGTCCATAAACAAAAGTGATTTGGCATCACAGAGAGTTGAAATCGTGCGTAAATAACACGGCTCCGTGTGGTCGCCGTGGCGCAGTGGTAAGTGCATCGACTGCGGCGCAGAAAGTCTGGGTTCGATTCCCGGACGGTACACCTAGCATTTTTTCACGGCACCACCTCTTTTGAGTTGCTGACAACACTCAAAGAGTATTACTTGTCTATGGAAAGCTTCTCAAATCTCGCCGTTCGGAATCGGCAAAAAACTGTAGGTCCCTTCTACTCGTGAAGAACAATAGCATGCACAACACGAGTACTTGTTGTAGAAGCTAGGCCCTGGTCCGTTATGGGCTGTAGTGCCACTCAATTATTATTATTAGGTAGCAGGACTCTTCAGCAAATAATTACGTTGGAGGTACTTTATTTCTCTTACTCGCGAAAAGAACCTACATTTTTGATGCTGATTCGGTACGGTAGTTTAAGCAGCGGCGAATGAGAATCTGTACTTGATATACCTTGAGGTCTATAGCAATTCGAGTGAGGAAGTTCAATGAGATTTGAAAGAAAGAGAGAAGGATGCCTCCGACGTATATAAGAGCCGACGCACTTACCCATAACACCACCACAGTACTCAGAAAGTCGAAAAGACAAATTTTGACTTATGATCCGATGGAGGGTAGTTTGAAGTCTTCAATATTTGATTAAACTTAAATAACTTAAGATACATTAATAATTGGCTAAATGTTTAATATGTGAAGTAATCAAAATTTGAACATCAAAATAACCTCCCCCTACCGCTTTCAGTGCTTCTTTGTAACGTCTTCTTCGTGTTAACTGTGTATGTATATTTTTTTTGGCTAAAAAAATTTATGAGAACATATTTATTTATTTAGGAATTTTGGGAACATAAAAGTCCCACTGTCACTTAAATGAGGGTACTTCATTTTCTTGAATGTGCATAGCATTACCAAGGAGTCCCACTTTGCTCTGCTTTAATTTCATTTAAAAGACTTGCGCTTAAATGAGGGAGCTTATAGGATGTAATTTTCCATTTCGTCTCTGAAATTGTTCTTTTTTGATTCGTTAAGGAAAGGCAATGGATTTTGAATTCCCAAAACATTTTAAAATCTGAACAGCACCACACTTGTAAGTTCCAAATTAAATACAATTGAATTTTTGGCTTGGAATCTATAGTGCCGTGGTAGCAGTGGCTTAGTGGGTGAGTGCTAGGTTCAATTCCCGGACGGAACACCTAGCATTTTTTCACGCCACCACCTCTTTCGAGTTCCTCACAATACTCAAAGAGTACTAATTGTAGTTGAAAAACTTCTCAAATCTCGCCGTTCGGAGTCGGTAAAAATCGGTAGGTCTCTTCTACTCGTAAGAGAACAGTAACACGCACAACTCGGGTAGTTGTTGTTGAAGGAAGTGGTCCCTTATGGGCTGTAGTGCCACTCAATTATTATTATTATTAATTTGTTTGCGAACATTTTGGGAACATCTTTGAAACATATGAAAAATAAAAAGTTTCGTAGTATTGAAGTGAAGTGAAGTCAACTCAGGGTCGATTTCAGGACTGCGCTATGACATTTTTTCAAATTTTGTCTCATTCCAAGTCGGCAATCAATTGTAAATCCCCTTTCAAAATGGCAAAACAAAAGCATGTAGAGCGCAAACATTTTGCAGAAGAAGAAGCTTGGCCCTGTTCATTTGTGGATTGTCTCATTTTTAGTCATTTTTGCCACATTTTGGAATATGTTAGAAGTTAAGTTTTCGTGGGGCCTTTAAAGTAACAAATACACTGCGTAGCTCTATAGCCCACTACGGATCAAGGCAATATCTTGGTGTCTCCATCAACTAATTGTGTTGTGAGCACTATTGTTCTATCGAGTAGATGGGTCATCAAGAATTTTGCAGCCTCAACAACTATAGACTTGAGAAGTTTTCCATAAGCATTTAAAACTTTTAAAGAGCTGTCAACACCTCAAAAAAAGTGGTTCTTTGAAATAAGAATGCGAGATGTTTAGTCCGCCAAAATTGAACTTTCGGTTTGTATCAGAGTACCACTACGCCACGGCTGGGAGAATTTTAAATAAGAAGTCGACAAGTTATCCGAAATTAACGATGCAAAAAAGGAACTGGCTGAAATCTACCCCGAAGTTTTTTTGCACTTCTAAAGTAGGAAGTTTAACTATTCCTCAATGACAAAACTTTCTGAACACTACTTAAGCATTTTTCAAAAATAGAAAAATTTTGTCAAAGAGAGGCTTAGAAGATTATGAACTAAAAAAAATCAATATCAGTTATCTTCTTGGTAATTTACCCAAGAAACCTGAAACCCAGGTTTGTTTTTTTGTTTTATTCTACATAAGTCAACAATATCGGACTTTTTTTTGAAATCATAAATATGCCTGTGTAGGAGACTGTAATCATTTGCGATAGAAGAACTTTTCGAAAATAGTCATTATGAGCTAAGATGACAGTTGATAAGTGAATGAAAGAAATTAGGCCTTTTTCGATTATTTGATTAGATCCCAATGAGTATTGTTATTTTAATCTTATCTTTTTAATAGCAGTTTAGATATTTCCAATATTAGTCAAATATAAATAAAACTATTTTATGAGTGATTCAATTTGTGTGATTAAGACATTTTAAGAAATAACCTTCATATGTTGTTGCCAGTTTCATCGTAATAGAAAGGATATAGTTTTATGATGAATGGAGTTTCAAAGTAGAACTAGATCTTTAACATCATAAAGTGTTTTTTAATGAGGGATATTGGTAAAAGTTGATTTAACCATGTATATGACTGTATTTTTAGGAATTTAAAAGCTGGGATAGTGTTGTTAGTTAGTTAATTATTTTGAATAAATTTTATGAGATGAAACGACATATATTAATTGACAAAAGTGAAACATAGCCTTGTGTGCACTAGAGAGTTTTGTTCTTTTTGTCGGGGGGTTTCAAACACTACGCTGGAAGTTTGAGGTCGAAGGCTTATTCTTGACCACATTTTTGTTGTCCTTGTGAAATGTATTCATCGAAAAGAGAATAGAGTAGCTTGTAACAAAAAGGGATCGATTTGTTAGTACCAACACCTACTAGAACTTAGCTTAACCTGTCGAATACACAGACGTTTGCTGCTTGCCCTCTTATATTCCTGTCCAAACTGATTGAGACGGTCCTTGATAAATATTTCCAACTGCATTTACTTTGATATACAAAATTTTTCTTTGAATATTCCACATTGCAGTTCCTTACGCTGGGTAACCATTAGCCAACCTCCATTCTTCCAAAGTAGGGACCTATTCTCTGCCCATTTCCGTATCAAATTTCGCTGAATGACGCAGGTTAAGAATATTATATGAACCATCTTTATACTCCGTGGTTGCCGTGGCGTGGTGTCTAAGGTCTAAGTTGTTAAAGGTCTAGATTCGATTCCCGGACGGGACACCTCGCATTTTTTTCACGGCACCACCTCTTTCGAGTTCCTGATAACACTCAGAGAGTATCAGTTGTCTATGAACAGATTCTCAAATTCCGGCGTTCGGAGTCGACAAAAAGTGTAGTTCGCTTCTTCTCGTGAAAGAATAGAGCTACGCACAACACGAGTAGTTGTTGTAGAAGCTAGGCTCTGGTCCTTTGTGGACTGTAGAGCAAATTAATTATCAACTTTATACCTCGAATAAGAAGCGATTGCCGAATTGATAAGACTGAGAAGCAAGCTTTCAAAGGGCCATTGAACGTCTTCCATTGCAGAAGATCGAATTAATTTTCTGATGAAAGCATTCCCTCTGCATATGAACACACGGAGCAAACTACTAAATTTTTGAAGTATCAAATTTACGAAGTTTCTGTGGTTCATTAATTAGACGTTATAGTGAGTCAAGCTGTGTCCTCGTAGTGTGTGTGGTTTTCAATTCAATGAGATCTTATTGATTTTCGAAGTTAAAGCCTTTTTTACATCGTGGCATGACAAGCAATGTTTTTTCCACGGATCTGACATCTTCAAACAAATAGTTAGAACGATCACAGTGTATAGTCCACCTGTCATGTCTTGCGAACTCCTTCAAAATTGTTTCAAAAACGAAAATTAGTTCGTATTGTTGACGTAAGTTGGAGAGGATTGAATACATCCTCAGATCATAAATGAATCCACTCCGTATCGTATAGCTTTCAAAACTCTCGCAGTCAAAAACCAAAAAAGGCAAATTTGTCTTGAGGATGTCTGTAATTTATTTAAGTTCTAAATTTCTTAAAAATTTTAAACATTAGGAGCTACTATACAATATAGCATTCGTTACATCCGACTACATATTCTTCACCCTTTTCTCTCTTCGATCTAATCCCTCTTCGAGGTGAGTAGTTAACGATCAGAACAATTTATGTTTTTTGAGCATAAAGATATAGTGGGGAACGACATGAAGTTCAAAGTATTGTGGTTTGCAGAAGAAGACATCTCTCAAAATTATTTAAAATTATCAAAAGGACAAATCGAAGATGGAATGAACTAAAAATGTTCAGAATACCTGTTTTTCCTCTAGGAGCATTACAGTCCAGTACCACTCCACCCATCATGGTCACTCGCCTTCTGCCTCAAGTTTCGTACCACATCCTTAACGTGTCGATCTTCACCATTTATTCAGTAACATTGGACGCATCCGCTTTATATGGCTAGGTATCATAATCAAATTCTGTATATTCTGGTCAGTTATACTCAAAATCAGTTTAATATAGATGAAAAGACAAAATGGGACAAAAATCAATTTAAAAAACATGACATAGGCTCGAAAACATCACAATATGCGTTTGATAAGCATGTGAAAATTGCCGGGTCCCCAAAGGCTTCTGCAGGAGATATCAGGAAGAAAATTAAGAGTGTTTTGCAAAACAAAGGAAAACGCTCGTCCTGTGGGACAGCAGTTAGGTAGAAAACTAACACGACTACAACTGCAGCAGATTAGGCAAATCAGCTGATGTCGTCGAGGAGAAGATCAAAATACCCAAAGGAAGCACATGGCCTTTTTCAGTAAATGGTCATGGCTCGGACTTTAATGCCACTCCAGCAAGTAGCACCAAGAAACCATTAGATCCGGGTGTTTGAAGCGCAATGATTCTAACTCAAAGGTAAAATGGGTTTACTCTACCAAACTTGACGTCAGAAGCCACAGACCTTAGTAAAGTCATTTTCCTCTCCTTATCGAAATTGTTGTATTTTTCGAAAGACTCAAAATTATATCCGAAAATTGTTTTAATTTCATACTTGAAACCGTTCAGTCATCAATAGGCAGACAAGTCTCAGACAGATTTCTGTTACGAACAGTTGTTTAGACTATTGAAGTTTTCAGATTACAGATCCTTGACGTGTAACTCATTCAAGCAAACACATAATTTCGCAACTGTCGCCTTAGCTACCATTTCTAAAGGCTCTTCAGTTCAACACGCACGCAAAGAACTCTCTCAAATTCACTCAACAAACTCAAATCTTTTCGCTTTTTCTTGTTTTTCTGATGTCATTGCGTCTAAATTCGAACTGCTTCAAAGAAGTCACCTGTTAACGTTTATTTCCTCGCAGTCCATCAATCAGAACCTGCCCGCTGCATAAACAACTTCATAAATTAACTGAAATCAATTTCTTCCCTCCTGATAAGACGAAGACAAAAGTAACGATTGTCATGACCATGCCAACATGCATGATCTCACTGCCTCTTCACTGAAACCCACTTCAAAATAGATACAATTCGAGATACGCGCCCAGAGTATGTCGTCATCCGCCATCGACCCTATCACTCTTAACAGCGCAACCGTTGACATAATTCCAAGTGAAATTTGCAATTCTCCAGGCAGTTTTTCAAAACCTCCGTTCAAATTCAACCAGCGCAGGTGTTTCATTTCAACCTGACACGTATCCTCAGCGCGATAGACGGACGAGAGCGACATTCCAGTTCATTAGCAAATATTAAATATTTATTTTCGAATTATTGAATTAATGTTCACCTGAATAATTTTCCACATCGCGGCGCACTGATAAGCGCTGCGGCGACATTCGATAAACATGCCATGGGCGTGTGTGTGTGTGTGCGTGCCGGGCATGTTCATATCTAGAGAGCGCGTAACTAATCATCTGTGCAGTGCGTTATCGATCATAAATAATGAGTTCCATTCTACGGATCGCACGATATCCACACCGATGTGGTTGTTTTTGAATTTCTACTTCGGGCGGACCGGGCGACGGCCCATTTCCTTGCCGTACGAAGGGTTGGACTTTGTCTTACGTGGCGGTGACTTGTGCTTTCGCAATGGCGTGTCACATGGCATTCACATCGACGGAAATCGATTTTTGATAAGATACATTTTACATGGAAATCAATAAAACAAAAACAATTCTCCGATCTATCGACGATCGCCGGAGGTTTCGTCACGCCCATTATTCATTGCGATCTGTGGGCGCTGCGGACGGGGACGGGCTGACAGATGTGTCTGCTCATAGGTTCTAATTTTACTTGATACAAGGAAATTTATTACACCTGTATGTGGATTTTTGTGTCACGTAGATACTGATTGATTGGCGAGCGATCGGTTGAACGATTCGCGATTGTTGTCCATAACTCATCGAGAGTGTTTGATCGGAATTCTGGAGTTTACAAAAAATGCTCAAGATTACGAAATAGTTGAAAGATTTATTTGAATACCGATTTGAAGATTTTTGTTGCTGGGCAGAGGATCGATGATCTTTGTTCAGGAGTTGCCTCCCTTAGCTTAGCGCTGGAGATAGTGACGGTTCTTGTGAACGTACAAAGTTGCTTGAAGAGATGGGCTTTTCCAACTTAATGACACATACTTGTGGCACATATCTTCTAAGTAGTTTATTACCCGGTAATCTCTGGTGCAAACTGATTTGCTTTTACTGATTATGGCAACGAATTGTAATTAAACCCGCTCAAAGATTGAACTATCACATACTCGTGAAATTTGTACCCACTTTAGCAACTGTTCGTATTGTGCGTGTCATTGTTGTCGAGTAGAAAGGACTCCGTCAACTGCGAACGGCTGCTTCAGTGTTGTCAGCAACTCGAAATAGGTTGTGTTGCGAAAAAATACGAGATGAACCTTAAGTCCAGAACTCAAACCTAGGTTCTTCGGTGTATGAACTGTACGCCCGCTCCGGCGGCCACAATGTTCATATTGGCGTACCTATACATGCGAGGGTGTGGTCGAAAAAGCCGCCAGCCAGAACGGAAAAAAATCTGGTGAGAGTAGGGCGAAGTGTTTGGAAAGGATACGAGCATGAGCATGGATGCCACGATATACTGGCATCGAGCTCATGAGTTTCTGGCAAAAACCAAGTCTGTTTTTCTTTAGATATGTGTTACTTGACTGATGCCCTCATGCCTCTATACCACGGTGGCTATTTTAGAACAGTATTTTTACCCTAAGACAAGACGCCTTATTTACCGAAGTGCCAAAGTAAGTTTATGCTGGAGGGACAATGACCTTGGTAGAGGGCTAGGTCTTTCTAAAACCTCCTTCGTTCTCTTAGTTTCAGAAATTCGTTCAAAATGCAGCAATTCCATATTGAGCCGGGAAAGTTTCCTTACCACGTGGTGAGCAATCTACTTCAGACCAGAGTCAGAGTCAGCACAGTACGCTAAAAACGGCGTCTATGCCCACAATATTTGGTTCTAAGCCACAACCACTATGATACTCCTACAAGAGAGCCTACACCATCGTCAGGCTGGAATTGAATTTGAAAGAGCCTCTAGCCTCCAGTGGCCAAGAGAATATAGCTTCAGGTCAAGTTGTCACTATTAGTCAGTTTTCTTCAACGCTTTGACCTGATAGCCGGCATTGCAATGAATGGACTTGTAGGATGTAGATTTAAGCACAGGATCTCTATGATGTTTGGAATCAGATGATTCATGAATCCATTCACATCATCTGGAGTTGTTCACTTTAAAAGTACAATGAGAAGATCGTTAACAGTCTGTTTTCTGAAGTTTGTTGATATTGTTGAGTAGGAGTTCGGAGTAAGCCCGAAAGATTAAGCCACTTTGGTATGCAAGTGCTGTCCACCACTAAGTAGAGAGACCACTTTTTGAAGAAGCGAGAATTCACACATTTCGTGATAAGCACACAACATAGTCACAGGATAAAATGGGAATATTTTCTGTCCGAAAGAATTTGGCCGCCGATTCATGGAGATTTCAAACGATGTCTGCCCTTCATCGTTGACAAGCCTGGACATGCTGCCTTCGGTCAAAAAGACTAAGCGTGTTACGCCCTCTTTCTCGCTCTTTCTACAGGAGATTCGGTCTTTCTCTCCTTGTGCAAGCAGGAGGCTTGGATTCCCAAGTCACTCACTCAGTTCTTGCTGGATTCTCTGTTAGTTTTCGTGCACTTGATATTATCGAGCACGGGCAGTCGATTGACTTTCGGCTTCCGGACTACATCCACATTATGGTACAGCTAGTAGAGTTCGCGGTTTTATTTTCTCCTCCGTTTGCCTTCCTCGCAAATAGGGCCATATACCCAAACAGAAGCATCTGCACTGCGCTTTTTCATAGCGTCCACCTTTCGGCTAAGTCTTGTGTGAAGCATCATTTTGGTCCTTCGAGTCAGGTCTCTTGAGGGCGGTTATATTGATAAACCGAAGTAATATCAGTTGCCAAGACGGATCCACATCGGATCTTCAATAAGATGTCAATTGTGGTGTTCAAGTGTTGTTCAAGTTTGGGTGTCTTACTCGGAGAAAACTTGAACTCTGCAAATACATTCTATTGGAGACCCGACCTTTACTACCCAAACATTTACGCGGTCGACATTAACGTTTTTACCCACGTGGCGAGTGACTGATCAGTTCTTGCTCGACAGCATATATTTTCCTCATTGTTTCTAGCTCCAACTCGTTACGTTTGTTCCTTAATCGGCGTGAAAGCTTTCGCAACTGCATGTTAGAAACCCGCAAGATTGAATCGAAATTAAATTTAACAGGCGTCCACGTCAATCTCTCTGGACATTGGGGGCACTTGATCATGTAAAGGAGCACATATAGCGGCGTTCCGATAAGGGAAAAGAAAAACGGACATTTTGAAAAAGTAGGAATTCAGTTGTCACCATAGTCTTCTTTTAGCTGACTTCGGGTGACACACCGAAGCTCCAACTTCAACCTATCTAGGGCTTTGCAAAGCAGGTTTAAATACTTACTGTGTAGATCTTAAATTAGAAAATGAGTTTAGGCCCAAATCTGAAAAAAAGTTCTAGATGTGGTAGCAGTTTGTAGCCTAATTCAACCCATGTAGCTATGACAGCAGGAGAGATGTAAGAAAGTACGCAACACTGATGGAAAAACTCTTTTCCCTCTCCGCCATCGGCGTTTTTTTTTCTCAGAAATTCGGTACCTAGTTGTAGCAATAATTCCAAGTAGTAGGGCTCTGTTCCGGCATTCATCTTCTGTTAGTAGTTCAAAAACCCAGAAAACTACGTCCATCGCCAATAAAACATTCATTGCTTGCTTTGGAATACGTTCGCTAGTTAAACACTAATGTTCTGATTGCTTTCTTGTCTGCCAGCGTGCGACGCTAACGAAACGATCGAGAAACTCCTTTACGTTCAGGAACAGCTTCAAAGGCTTCTTTGAAATGGCCTCCTGGTTAAGATTGCCGCCATCGGATAAGCGTAGACAATTTCCTTATGTCCAACATTTCATGCAGACATTTCATATGGCAAACGTACTCTTTTACAATGTCTGCTGTCTCAATTGTCTTGCGTATTTTCTATCGGTGCCCTACCCACATGAAATCGTGGCCTACGGTCACATCATACTCTGTGGTAGCCAGTTTTTTTTGGCCTTCTGGACAAAATGACGTTCGACCCGACTAAAACTCTGCACGTCAAATTTTAGATGGTCGCCACAAAAGACAAAGCTGTCACTGTAGACAACATCCGACTGTGATTTCAGTCGTTATTTTTCTTTAAAAAACAAGGATCGACTAAACGAATGATACTCTTCAAACCTATTACTTTAGCACGCGCTAGGAAAAATACTACGAGTTCGATTCGAAAAAACAACGCCGCACAAAATTTCTCTTGCGGCAGTGGCGCCACCGTGCAGGGTTGCAGAGAACTTGCCAAACCACCCTCGTTTACTTAACATTCTCTCGTTTATTTGAACAACGACGATCAGTCTTTTCAATCTTCCACACAGAACGCATATTCAACCGCTTCCGAAGCACTCACTCAATATTTAATGCAAAGCCCGATGTCGTACCCAAATCTTACAAAATTGATCAATTTCCCATGTAGAAGGCTTATAAAAACATACCTCCGCCCTGATGTCACTTTGCGCTCACACCCACCAGAAGGGTGATCAATTTACAAACAAATCCCAAACTTTCCCAACCACCTTGTCCCCCAGAATAGATACAACATTCATTTAGATAAGCGCCCCAATACCGAGCCTTCTAATCCATGTCATAATATCAGACGGGTGTTATCGAAAACAACAAAAAATGGAAAAACAATTTTTGCAAATACACCTAAAATCACATTTAAGCCACTTGATGCGTTAGCACTGAAAAACGGCTGAACAGTGATTAATTTAGCCAATCGGATTTTAAGTTAACTCCGCCGATGATTTTATGATACCCTTCAGCCAGCAGATTACGGGACATATCTCGTAATTGCTTTCTTGTCGGGCGATTGACGGTAGACTGTGCTACAGTCTTAGCTGCTGCTAGCGCAGCTGGACTTTAGAGCCAAAGCCGATGACATGAGGGCTTCAATTCCAGCGTTGGCCCATTACGTTGAACAATCGAAGTTCAGTTAATTTGTCGAGTGCTACGTCTACCCAACTGATAGGGATAATCAATTGATTTTGGGTGCTTATTGTCACGAGCAGTTAGTGACTCAGTGTTAGCTGGGTTAATTAAAATCCGATGATCGATGTAGGGCGACTTGTAACTGAGTTGGTTGATACGTGCGTTGAGTGGGGCTATGAAATTAATTTATCTGGAATTTAAAAACGGGGATTCCTCTAGAGGTGTAGATTAGCTGGAAGAGATAGTTGTCTTTACGGAGAGTCAACACATCACAGAAGTCTAGAAATTATCGTTGAAATCTACAAGTCACCGACTAGAATGGTTAACAATTTAATTTGTCATCGTTTTGATTGATGAAGTCGAAGTGTTTGCACGGATGGAGGTAAGTCTAATCTGTTTGAAAAAATGCAAGGAACACTCCTTTTGGAGACTTCTGAGGTTTCCCATGACAGCAGCTTAATGTGTCAATGAGATTCCTATTCAAACGATTTTGGCCATAGAAAATTAGTTTCGGACATGCTTTTAAGACCACCAGATTCGATGATTGTTCTTCGGGTCAAATTAGCATTCAATGCCTGTAATGGAGCTGGTCTACTTCTAGTCTCAGTTCATCATGTGATGCGGTGTAATAATTCTGTGTTCCCTATTTGGTGAAAAATGGCATGTACATTGGGTATCTGAATTTAGAAAAGAATGCCAGTCAGGATTTTGAATTGTTTCACTTTTGTCATTCCTGTCTTTTTTTGTAGAACATTGAATGTAGTGCAACTAAAAAATGTAAAAATATGAGATTCAATATCCCATTGGTATAGCATTCGAACCGTTCACAGATGGCTTTGTTTTTAAGCTTCAAATCTGCCTCAAAGTGTTTTCTTTTTGCTTGAAAACAAATAATTAATTTGAGACATTAGAACCATCTTTAAGAAAACAAAGGGCTTAAAATGATCACACTTTTTCAATTTTTTTATTTCTAAATTCAACCGGACATTTTTCGAATAGAAATAATTTCCGTCCAATCGTTAAGTCCCTGCCGTTGTTCACAAAGAGGTAAGCCACATTTTGTGTGGGCAAAAAACTGGTCCAAGTAATTTTTGACATCTATATTTGAGGTAAAGTTTTCCTAGAACGGAACAAGTAATAGTCCGAAGGTGCCCAGTGTGGAAAATATGGTGTGTGTGGTAGTACTTCCCATTCCAGCTGCAAAAGCTTTTGCCGAGTCATCAAACTTATATGTGGCCTCGAATTTCGTTTTCTAAGAACATGGGGAAGCCATGTTTTAAACTTTCAAATTGTCTCTAGATGTTTCATTAATTAAGCTTAAGAACAGTCGCGTTAGACAAAGTTAATTGTTCAGCAATCTCTCAAGTTGTTATTCGAGGATTTGTATCGACCAACGACTATAGAAAAAGTTGAGCACGACCGGCTCAGTTGTTATTGTCATGTTTAGAGGAGAGATCCTTCGAACCCTACAGCACAAGCGCGAAGTAGAGACACACCTTAAAACTCCCATTCAGGGTCCGTCATTCCGCATAGAGATCAAGTAAATTTGAGCACGAAAAAGCTGTATAAATCAACCTTTTATTCGAGAATATCTTAAAATCTTAAAAATAAATAGAATGTGACACCGACTCGATTGGTTTTCCAAATCAAAACACAAGAGAATGAACGATTGAGGCTTCTAGCCAGGTTCCCTTATTTTCGTTGAATCTCTTGAACTTTTGTTTAGCTAGAATGAAATTAATCACAATTACCGCATATGGTAGGCAAGAAGTTAAGTTAAATAAGTGTAAAGTAAGTCGTTTACTGAAAGGGAGGTGCACATAATTTTGTCCGCTACCAACACCCAAAAGTCCGAAGGGGCTCATCTGTCCAAGGCTTCGTTTGAATTGTCTAATCTTATTCAGCCGGAGATGTGGGTTCAGTTTAAATTCTGTCGTTCGTTCAAACTATTTCGTTCATTCATATTGTCTCGTTCTAGGACCCTTCCTCTCTTAATTTCTGGTGTCGCCCTTGGCATTTCGATTCCACAACTAAATTAAACGTTTCGACAGAAAACCGAGCTGCCGAAGGATTCGTTGATTGATTTGCAGTTAAAACAAAAAGAATGAATAGATCACTATCAGTTCACTTTTCCACTCATTTCATTTTATTTTGTGGTATTCTTCCGATGTAAGGATGTGGTAATCTTCCGAAGAAAGTATCAATTACGGGAAAACGCCTACGTACTAATCCACACCCTGCACACTTTAACCACTCACCTATTATTTTGCGGGGTGGATGAGCGATTAACGTCCTTCTCTGGAGGGAAGCCCTTTCTGCTTCGGCCTGTCTAAATACCTCTTTTCAGTGATCTAGAGATCTCATCATGTAAGGAATCATGCAGAGTTTATCATCTGCAGTAAAAAACTCTGCGTTCTCTTCGGAGTTTGGTCGTTGTGGACACAGCGGCGAGTTGTAGTGCCCAAACCTGTGCGGATATTTTCGATAGCTGCCGTGTCCGCGAAGGAACTGTGAGAGTTGATAGTTGCACTCCCCTATGGATCTTCATATCTAGGTCTCGATGATTGTGATGAGCACATGCATTCACCTACCTTCCCATACTATATATGCATGACAGTGGAAAGAAGAAACAACAGTTCTAGGTCCTTATCCTTATTATGGATAAGTCCAAAAGACAACAAAAGTTATATCTCCATTTTTTTCGTCATTCCACCGCCGTTTGACGATGATCAAGCTTTCAGTTGTTTGTCTAAGCCCTTCACTCGCGCATATTTGTCATTTAAAAATTGATCATCGTGTACACTTACAATTATTAACAAAAAATAGAAAACACAAAAATTCTGAAGAATCTCTTCCATCACACAAAAGTGAAAAGGCGTCTACTCTTGCCAACGGCTTGGTTTCACTTCAGCCAAAATAACAACCATCCAATCATCTTCACACCACCCCAGTTAGTACTGACAAATCTTAATTGCTTGATTCTCAAGAATTTAAACATTTTGAAAGTTAATCCAAACAAAGTCGTGCTGCACTTTCTTCTCAAGAGCAACGAACACCCAGATTACCAGCCTTGCATCGAGTGCCTTTCTTCCCACGACACAAGCCCATATTCGTCTCATACGGGTCATCGCCGTCTTACTTGGCCAGATTGTAATTAAAAAAATCTCAATCTGCATTCGTTCCCAATACATCCGATGGACCGCTAGTTCCAATTTTCATTCCAAACGTTTTCGATTCGAAAAAAATATGCTCGCTCATCATGCGATCATGCGGCACAGCCTCGCGCACACAAATGTAAATCAAAGAAAAAATGAATTTACCCAAATGTCGGCGATATTGCCGTTCGGAGCTCTAGATACTTAGAGCACCGCCGTCCATCCATCCGTTCGTCCGTCTGACCATCAATCATACACACAAGTCAAACATTTAAATTCCATTGTAATTACACGTGATACACGTACACTCTCGCACTTGTTCACTCCGTTACGCAGGTGGGTGTGCGTTTGTATGCGGGGCTTAAGTGAAATTGTTTATGCGCATTTAGGGAGATTAGATCCGACTAAACAAATCTCGTCTTCCTCACCGGTGCCCATCGCACCGCAGTCGGTGAGCGCGGCCTCAGTGCCCAGGAGACACGGCGAGCAGGAGTGCAATGGCCTGCCAGCGTACTCGACTCGCACTCGTGTGTGTATCTCTGACAAATTGACTGTTGTAGCGCGATGACTATAAAAGTATCGCATGATGATATATTTTCTTCATTATAATTGTTATTAACTTCTCTCCACCTTCCCCAACCCGTTTGCTTTCGACCAACATCCCCCCCCCCTGGTTGATGCCACAAAACTCTTTCGTTTGAACTTATAAGAGGATTTGATGGAATGGAATGAAATTGTGAATGAATGCGATTAGGCTGAGGCGCGATACCCAAATACGAGTATTTCGGACGGGAGCCGAAGAACTGATTCTCATTGCGTGGTGACTGGGCATTGGCTGTGCGATCTGCATATAATGGAGGTGCGGGCTAATTAGAGACGAGGATTGGGAGAAACCTAATAAGCGTGTTCTGATTGAACAGGAAATGCGATTAACATCGGACTCACACACATACGAGTACATGCGCCTCCTTGCGACTACCGTTTATCGGTAATTTGAGAGCCGTCGCTGATTGGTATCATGCCAGCCTGAGTGATGATGAGACGGGAGACTGGACGGCTGTTCGATGGTTGCATGACCCCTTTTGGGATCCTTCTCCTCAGTTCCTCAATTCCTCCAGTGAATGTAGTCACTGCTCGTCTCTGTTGAAGAACAAAACAATCTGCAGGTGATCGTTTTTGACATGACTTGACTTGACTTTTGACTTCGTTGGGAACTTTAAAAGAAGAGAACAGGAGACACACACAGTATGAAGTATGAAGTATGAAGTATGATGTATGATGTCTGATGTCTGATGTATGATGTATGATGTATGATGTATGATGTATGAAGTATGATGTATGATGTATTATGCATGATGTATGATGTATGATGTAGGATGTAGGATGTATGATGTATGATGTATGCTGTATGATGTATGATGTATGATGTATGCTGTATGCTGTATGCTGTATGATGTATTATGTATGATGTATGATGTATTATGTATTATGTATGATGTATAATGTATGATGTATGATGTCTGATTTATTATGTATGATGTTTGATGTTAAATGTTTTATGTATGATGTATGATGTATGATGTATGAAGTATGATGTATGAGTATGATGTATGAGTATGATGTGACCCGCATAGCATATTTTTTGAACGATTAGAAATATATATGAGTTTGATGGACACGTATGAGTACTACGAATGAAGTACTCATACATGTTGGGCATGACACACATAAACCTCTCTGCGCCACCTCATGTTGGTAACAACTGTCCGAAATACTTTTAAGAACAAACACCGCCTAAAAATCCCTCAAATCCATTACTGATCGTTTTCACACCTCAGTCAGTTCCAAACCAACTTTTAACAAATATCTTTTCTCTACTTGCAGTTAACCGCTATGAAAATTTTCACCAAAAGTCGTTTCAAGCACGTCTAGCGGAAATTTAGTCTTTTGGAGAAGCAAATTCAAGTCAACTCCCTCCCGAAGCCGTCTGGTGACAGGGGCAATCAACAAACAAAAAGAGAAAAGTTCCTCGAAAAGCAAACAGAAAAGAATAAGTCTCCAAAGTTCCACACACTCGATTATGCCATTACTCTTAGCCAATCATCAGAATATCGTTTCATCATCCTACGGAATGTTACTTGATAGGTTCAGCCGCAGCAGAAGTAGTTTCATCGCCCTGGAACAGCAACCGATCGACTTCACCATGTCGAAATACAAAACGGAATCGAGCAACAGTCCCAACGCCAGCAACTCTAGCATTTCCAGCAGTGGCGGCGGCGGCGGCGTCGGCGGTGGTGGTGGCGGTGGCGGTGGTAGCAGAATCAGCGATGACATCGCCAGCAGCAATCATCTGCATCGCCATCTATCGCACAATCACTACCACGATCATCTGATTCAGCATCACTCTTCCTCGAGACGGCACGGCTCCCCGCCACTGCATCAGCTTAGTCATTTGTTCGGCATGGTCGGGCAGCATGAGGCCGTGCAGACGATGCCCCTCTCGGTGGCTGCGAAGAACCAGATGCCGGCAGCGAGCACAACGCTTCCACACTTCCATCCGGGCTTCCATCATCTAGCCAGCTTCACCCCACAACACCAGCAGCAGCTGCAGCAGCTCTACTCGGAGTTCTATAGCGGTGGCAGCAACAGCAGCAGCAATATCGCCTTAGGCGACTCTACAACTACCGACAGAGGGGTTCCACAAGCAACAGCAGCAGCGGCACTGCCACCGCCTCAGTCACTCTCGCCAGCCATGGTTCAAGTTCCTGCATCAATCCCGATACCAGTTCCAGTCCCAGTGGTGGTGGCGGACAGTGTGGGTGGCTCTTCATCCGACTGCGGCGGATCTCGGACCATAACGCCTCCAGCCAATGCCGATGATCACCATCATCATCACCATCATCCACCTCAGCTGCCGCCACCACCACAGCCGCCCGCACCGTCCGAAGGTAAGTGGTTTCTATGATTGTTCTTCCTCTGTTCCAGCATCGCGTAATGATGATGACGCTCCCTCGGATTCAACTCCAAACACATTGATCGTCGTCCCATACGGGACTTGACGCAGATCTTGACCCGTGCGGGACCCCGAAACTGATTCAAATCAACCGTCAACCGGAAAGCCATGCCAGCCAGAATGCCCCAGTCACGAATGACATTAGACCGCGCCATCAGATGGCCCGCAGACGAGCCGAACCATTAGCGGATCATTTCGAAAATCTGTGCCTCGCATCATTTGCCCCACGCAAGCGAATGTGTAACGAAAATCTACATAACGTGTAATTAGAATCTTTTTGGGATGCCTAATTGCAGGTGTTCCCATTGGGATTGGGGCGATCGGGTGAGGCTGCTCCATTGCGGTCTTCGGCATGCGGTTTGTGGGTAGGGAGAGAGAGAAGGAAAATTTGAAATTTTTATGAATGATCTCAGGTGTTTGGTCGGATTTTCGATTAAGTCAGCACAGAATGGAGCTTGCTCCACGCACCTACCGCGCGATAGCAGTGGCTGCCGTCTCGCTAGAAGCTGGTTTCAGGTGGTAACATGTTGATTGGGCGAAGCCGATGCCCAGCGGGGTTTCGGAAGTCGGCGTTTTTCGTGATGCCCATGGATGACGGGGATGTTTTTGATATTAATTCTTGTGCGTTTGCTTCTGGTAGCAACAGGTGCCTGAGTGATTGTCTTTCAATTTGGGTAAGAGGATGTTTTTGGATTACAATGGGCTCATTTGTGAGCTTAATGGTTTTGTCGAAAAACAAAGTGATGGTAAAGGGAAAATATTAATGTATTCAAAGAGGTCCCATAGCACTCACAAAATGTACCGATTTCGTTCTGATAAAGGTGTGATTGGTCCGCATTTGTTTAGCCATTAAAATCAGGTAAGACGCTGGAAAACCTCCCACACACCACGCGGGAAATCTTTTCAACCTTTTTCTAGAGTTATTTGGTTTCGCTGCCGCTTTATAAATGCGATGGAGTTACAATGAAATCGTGCCACTCTTGAATCCACTTTCTAGCCACCATCCTATGCACAGGCAAACCACAAACGCATTTCCTGTAAATACTTTTAAAATGCAATTATATTGATTTCTTCATTACTCTAATCGTTTCGTGTACCTATCTCATCACCATTGCCTCCGCCTTCCATCCACATTCCTCCCCAAAACCACCTGCCGGCCCCAAAAGTCAAAGTTGCCTTCCATTATGAAAGAAAACAGAAGAAACAGAAAAACAAAGTTCGCTAACCAACTCTTTTGTTTTGCATTCACATCCAAACAAATTGCTGTAATTATCTCAAATTGAATCACAAATCAATACAGATGTCAGAGTAGAAGTCGTTTCTTTTCTTTCACTCTTCGCAAACATTTCCCCCCCCCCCCCCTCCCCATCGCCCATTCCAGTTGACCACGTTTGCCCGTTCCAACACGGCCACCATCATTACGAGCAGACACCGGCCAGAGACAGAGCATAATTACCATCAATCTGTGGACTTACGTGATATTTTTTTTCGCGTTCATTCATATTAGTGCTACTATCTGCCTGCGCACCATATTCGCGTATGCATTTGCTTATACCCGCATTCAAACGTATGCAATCACCAAACATGACATTCATCATAACTTACACGGAGCAGAGCAGACGCTGGGCAGGCTGAAGGAGTGAAATAGACAGCTCTCCAATTCGACCCATCCTCTGAGAGTTCTCGTTGTTGCCACACAATAATACACAATTCCTTTGTAGCTGGACAGACGGTTATATTCATAAATAATAAACCATGCACACACACACAGGGTTGCGGAGGCCATGTTATGGGGGTATATGGCTTCAACCTATCATTAGCATTTCCGCTTTGGCATCATATTTAAGAGGCTCCATGTGATTTAAATCACATCTTCGGCTGGGATCGCTGTATCTCAGCGCGCGAAAGTCCTTATTGCTGCCCTCGTGCTTTGCATAGTCAAATTAGTTTTCCGCTCTGTCTGGCTGTGGGAGATCTTTTTAATTTTTGCATCCACCGCACGACGGAGTACAGTTAACAAAGAACTGAAGCGGCATACTACACCTCACAGAGAAACAAAGAAGTTGCGCGAGACCCAAATTTGTATCACTCCTCGCGGCGGACCCTTCGCACGAAAATGAATTAGTTCCTGGTATTCAAGTTCCGAACAGAAGCGCAACCGCGACCTAGATGGAGGGCATTGTAAAGGTCCGCTCCCGCCATCGGAAGCACCGGTAGTGGCTCACCGCACAAAAGATACAAATTCATTTGGATGGGGTCGAAATTTACGACCGCATAGTGGCGGCGCGCCGCCGTTGCCGCCACGGCATCCTCAGTGGTGTGTGGTGTGCGGTGAGTAGGAGTCGTATTTTATGAGGCGCTCTTCAGCTAACGAGGCAATACTTGAATGTGAAGTTTTCCATTGTGTTTGGCGCCACTAAACACACTGCATTCACAAAAGTTCCTTACCGTGTCCTTGAGCAGGTTCAAACACACACTCGACTGATTGAGCAAATCCGCGCCGCTCTGCCGACAAATGACTATCACACTTCTGCGCCAATTATCCCATTATTTATGCATCAACTCGGGCTGCCCGACTGATGATTCCGGTTCATTCTACGGATTGAGAGCCTATGACTGTACACAGCTGATGACGCAGGTAATTTAGTTCCCTCCCATCTGCCGCAGAAATCATCTCTCGAAGTTATTAAAAGATGATTTGCATAAGAGCCGGATTGTGTGCCGGTCATTACGGAGCATCTTTGGCTCTCCTCTTGTCGGTGTTTTGCAGCCACAACCGCCGCCGCCGTCAGCTTAAAGAAGCCGCGGTGGAGTTAATTAATCACTCGGATGTATGCAAATTAGTTTTAAAAGATTCGGATGCGATAAAGTGTGTGCGTAGGATGAGGATGAGAATTTAATGGAAGGCTGCTTGATTGATTTGTTTTTGAAGGGGGACGAAGTTGAAGGCCTTGAGAGATGGGTGGGCTTTATGAACTTTGCCTGCAAAATATCTTTACAATCCGTTTGGTTTCTTCCTAGGAATTAAATTCTGTTAGAACTTTGTGCACTAGCAGGTTAAACAAATTTTTCATATACTCAAGCTCCATCACGCGTCATCATTCGGTTGCTGTAGTGTTCTTAAGACTGCCCAAAATCGACTGAACTTCACGATGACTTTGACCAGTTCTGGCTGCGTTAACCTCACATCACTGTACTTTGGACAAATGACTCTTGCAGATATCAAAGGGAGGCATGGTCCGAAACCGCTCTTTGATCAACAACAAGTTTTATTAGTACACCAGCCAGCCGTCATTTGTCAATGTCCCGTGAATATTTTCAGTTCAAATATTCTTTTAAAATTCACATCACGTGGTGAAGCATGATAGCCGCTTAAACGCTCGTACCTCCATTGCAAATTGAAAGCGATTTCATCCAAGTGCCCACCCTCCAATCAACTACAGCCAACTACCAGCCACAAATCTAATTCACATCCAATCTCGCACAGAGCGCCTTCCTTCCAAAATTAAACCAATTTGAGATATACATCTCATCCGCTGATGTTCCACGATCTCGTCACATTTCCTCCCTCCTGTCTCGCTCTCACTCTCTGCCCTTTTCGCTTTTGTGTCTCATTCGCCAGCCGACAACACACGTCCACGCAGCTCACTCAATCCGAATCTTCACAAAATTGATCCTTCTCATAATCGTAATGATAGCCTTCCCTACAACCTGTTGGACGCATCCACTACCTACACCAGCAGACGTCATCGTCATCGCGGCCGTTGTGGTCGAACCCAAAATGAAGCCAACACTTTGGTCATGTCCCTGGCGGAACACCATGCAAATTAAATGAAATTTCCCATCGTGTCCGCGAAACACCGATCGCTGGATGGAACTGAACGCGGAGCGCAGATGTCTGCGCGCACTCGCACTGGCGTCGGGTGTCATAAATCCTCAACGATAATTATATGCACCTTGCTCTCGATTCTGCTTTTGATTTAACCAAATTGATCCAGAGCGCAGCGCGCAAAGGTCGTCTGCCGCTCGTCCACGGGTACCAGTGACGATGACGACGACGCACTGTTACTGCTCTGTGCACGGCAAGGGCGTTCATGCGATTCGTGCCTCTTAATAAATTGCCTCGGCTGCGCTGGCTGCTGCAGTTTGCACGGCTCCATGCCATAGAGATCCCATAATGATGCGCAAGCGCTGCGATCATCCTCGGACGCGGTGAATCCGCAGGAAGTGCAGCGAGTGGTGGGTTCTTCCATTTTGTTTATGGTAAACAGACGGTGTGCGCGCAATTCCGTCAACTGCACGGACGTGCTTGTCCATCCACTCTCGCACACCGGGGCACATGCACTGCCACCGCCACAGCCGCAGCTTGGTTGAAGATCGACGATCGGTTTCGTTCCCATAACGTAAGCCCTGCTGTTGGTCCGAAGACGCGTGGGGGGGGGGGAAGCAGTGTGCCTGTCAGAAACCGAAATTGGGCGCAACCCCTGCAAATGCCGGTCCCAATGCCCGGCTTCGGCTGCGGTGCTCCATCTCGTTTGCATTTTCGTTTGCATGCAGATTCCGCCCGACGATACGATCGTGATTCAGGTTTTCACATCGTCGACGACCGGCCGGATGATGAAGTTTCATATTTTTGCCCGCTGCCGTCGGCGTCCTCTCATGTTCATTCAGTTATCTTGGCGAGTGATCCTCAATTCGGAAGCTCCGCCCCAAGGCAGTTGTTGGCGTTGGGCTATATGTGAAGTTGTGGCAGACGCTTCGGCTGAAGGGCGGACGTGGTTGTTCGCGAATGATGAAATGAAGTGAATTGGGAATAATGCAGTTGGATGGATTCCCGATTGCGGCTCACATTCGCACACCCATTTCCCTGTGGCTGTTTGCGCATGGCCAGAACCTTGAAGGGGATGGCATGCGAAGCATGGGAAAAAATGCTGTACGATGCGGTGGCCAGAAGAGTGAGTCACCAATTAGGGATTTATGATCTTTCATGAGTTTGTCATAAAACCCATGCAGCGGCGGCGGCGGCAGCGTGCAGTGGAAACCATTTTGGTAGTTTGCATGTTCTGCGGAGTCAAATGAGTTGCATCGCACGGATGCACAGATAAGGGATTTTCGTGTTTAATTAATATTTTGTTTTGACTGTGTTCATTGACGGCGGCCGGCGCTGGCGATGCGAATCACGATTGTTTTGCATGAAATGTCGAAACTGGCTGGGAGCAATTTTCACTGATGGTGTGGGCGAATGCACTTCACCTTGGTCGTTGGTTTGTTCATCATCACGATCGTCACGAAGATCAGCACTGTTATGACAATCAATAGTATTGTGTTACTGTCAGTGTGATATTTTTTCATTTTTGTTGTCAGGAAAGAGCTTTTTGTTTCAGTGAAGCCCTAAGAAGGCGCTCGGGAGGCGATTTCAGATGAGTCGGCGATACAGTAACCAATATTTTCCTAGTGCCCTCCGTTGTTCATAAGCTCTGTTTTAAATGTGACGATTTTCGTTACGATCACCGCTTGGATCTTCATTCAGCAACGCTCGCCACGAATGCTGTGATCGCGACGATCTCCACGAATCCTACGATCGCCACAATCGCTACGATAGCCACAATCGTTACGACCGATACGATCGCTACAACCGCTATGAACGCCACAATCGCCACGATCGCCACGATCGCTACGATAACCACGATCGTTACGATCGCTACGTTGGCAACGGTCGTTACGACCGCTACGATCGCCACGATCGCTATGATGGCCATGATCGCTACGATCGTTACGATCTTCACGATCACCATGACCGCTACGATCGCCACGATCACCACGATCGCTACGATCGCCAGGATCACCTCTATCGTCCCGATTGTTCCGGTTGTCCCCTTAGCTCTCAACGTGTGAATCATTCCCAGCTCTCGTTGCGATGGTAACGTTTGTCACGTTAATTGCGATCGTTATAAAAATTTGCTACGATCGTGACATCTGTCAGTCTCTAATGCCAGGGTAGATAACATTCCGCAGCGGCCGTCGTCACCAGCACCCAATTAGGTGATCAAATCAGCATTTGTTAGTCAGTTCTCGCAATTATCATCATCGCCTTCAATTACAGATGACAACGAGCCCTATCCCAGCTCCATCTACCCTCCAAATCTCAACTCCATTCAGCATCACTTACAGATACGCCATCTTCGCATCCTCCAATAAGATCAATCTCGCATCCTTTCCCAATTAGACCAGCCTTCCTCTTCGTCGACCAACCGTCCCGTCATCCCCGCACACGATCCCATTCGGGTTTACGACTCCGCTGAACGACATCGCACAGCACAATGCACGCCACAGGGTGTATCAGTGTGCGATCAAGAAATTTTGAGTTAATAAACTCCTCACGGGTAATTACAATTGTCAGGCAATCACAAACATAAACTTCTCCAATTCCAAACGAGAGACAGCAGCGCCTGCTCGCCTGCCAGTCCCAGCCAAAGACATCAATTTGCGTAATTAGATAGGCCAAGCTGACGGCGGCACCGGCGACGATGTCGATGTGCAGTGTCGCGGTGTGCCGGCCGAGACACACGGCGGGACACCTAACTACGCTCTCCACCAAGTATCTGTAACTCTTAGCTAATTACAAAGTCGACGTCGCCATCGACAATGATATGTGTAAGTCAAACCCGGAGCGGGCGAACAGTTCTACCGTTCCACCGAGTATCATTCGCCGCGCAAAGGCAGTCGAGTATCGTTACGGAGAAAAGAGAATGCAATTTGAATTCGTTCACTGCCGAATGATTTTGATGAATGGTGGGCTCGTATGCGTTTTAGCATACGACGCCAGGAGAGCACTGCGCGGCGTAACACAGAGAGCCGTACACAATTGCTTCGTGTAACTAATTATCGCGACTTTGGGTTGCGTTTTGCATTCACTCCTGTTGCTTTGCATTGTCTTGCCTTGTTTCCACGAGGTGTGTGCGTCTGTTTGTTTGCTTTTATTTGCATTTTGCAGTTTAAAATTTTTTTTCATTTTTTTCCTTCAGTTTTTCCCTCTCAATTTTTTTTGCGCGCAGTTTGCACTTTGCATGCAAAGCATCGGGCCGACGCAGTCGGTGCATGTATCTTCTCCTTTTAATTACATGGTAATCGTGTTCATATGCAACAATTTGGTGTGCTGCACATTTGCATGGTGCAGCGGGAGGACGCTCGCTACTGCAACTGCTGTGCCAACTTGGAGCGCAGTGTGGCAGTGCGTGGTTCTTGATGGTGTTTAGATGGTAGATGGACGTGGAGGTTGTGCTTAGGTTTAATGAGGTTCTTGTTTACTTGCGAGTATTGCGAAACACTTGCCAGCTGAACTTTACCACGGTTGACTGAAGGCGGTAAGTGATCGAGGCGGTTGACTGTTAATGAATGACCTCGAGGCAGTTGTTGATTCACTGTTATATAATTTGTGTCTGTGGGAAGGGCAGGTTGTTCTTTACCGATTGCTATGTCGAAGCACTGACGAAGGGTGAAATGTTTTGGAGGTGGGTAGAATGAATTAAATCTTTCCTTAACAAGAGTTCAGTAATCTGATTCACATCATCACAGATTGGGAGTGTAAGTTAAAGTCCCTCTACAGGTCCTAACAGGATTCTTGTCGAAGTCCACAGTTGCCACTTACCATCGCTGCAACATTGTTCAAAATTCTGTTGCCTCCAGGATTAGCGGCAACTGTGGACTCCGACAAGAATCCTGTTAAGACCATTTGCGAATTAACTCCAAATTAAGGACTGTTTCAAAATTCTGTCTTTCACAAAATTTAACTAAATTGTTCGCGTATCAAATACACCTGACTACCGCGTTCCTGGTAGTCACCCTACGTCAGCCTTTGGAGGGAATTTTCATACCAAGCCGGTACTTTTCCTTCATCAACCTAGGATTTGGTTACAGTACTGCTTTTGATTGTATGTCTGATTTGATCTGCAAAGAAATTCGAAGGAAAAGGTAGAGAGACACTAGAAGAGACCCACACTAGAACCTCGTTTGCGTTTGGAAAAGTCCATGTTTAAGTCTCTAAAATCAGATCTAAATATGTTTTTATGGGTAATATGATTTTGACGCCTGCGCCAACTACAGAGCGACCATATCGTCGTCTATAGGATAAGGTCATCTTATGCGAACGCCTTAAATTCCCTGTTACCCGTGGCTTCAGGCAAGAGAAGTCCATAATAGGTTAGACTTTCACACTGCGGCAGATCTTGGAAAAGACCCAGAAAGTGGAAATCGACTCCGAGAATGTATTCCTCGAATTGAAGGTGACACGTATAGCATTGTGAGTACAGTGCCGTGTCTAGTTTTGACATTTCCATCAAACTTATGAAACTGAGTATGATGACGATGGGGAATTCCTGCTGTTTCCTTCAATGTCGGTAAAGAACTCACTGAGACTTTCAATTTAGAAAAAACGTTTTCGACAAGGCGACGCAATGACTTATGTTTTAGACAATCCTATGAAACTTACAGGTTCACACCTGAGGCACAATCTTCTCAAAGTTTCTTTAGCAACTCACTGAGGTACCAGAAATGTGTTTTTAAATGAACGCAGCGTGCAGTCAATGAGGCGTTTGCTGGCATTGAAACGGAAGCGGCTACGAAAGGGGTGGCAGTAAAAGAGGCAGTAGAACAAAGTGCACCCAAACTGACTCGAACTGCAACCCAGCGCAAAGTGCTATAATTTCCACACCGTTTATGACAGTGAGCTTATATTTTTTCACATGGCAGATAATTTAATTGCTTACCAGCCTTTTAAACAATCGCATCTCAATTATGTTGAAGAATTTGTTTCCGTGATCGAATTCAAACGTGATAGTGCGATTGCTTTATAGTTGGCTAGAAAACCACAAGTACCTATCGTAAGAGCCCTCCAGCACCTCAATCTGAAAAAATAATTTGTGTCACGAATCATAGCTCATAACCGTGATACTGACAGCGTTGCACAGCGACATGGAGTTGGTCATACAAAAACAGCAACATCGGCAGAAATACTTCGGAGAGTAAAGGCTCCAATTGTGTGAAAACCGCCTAAAAGTGGAAGAAAGATGGCTCCTGAGTTCAATGGAACTTTGGAATTTCTTCGGCAAAATGGATTGAATGGATGCAACTCATACTGAAAAATTAGCATGAGCTCAAGCTATTGAAGTTCCAAAAAGCATACGACCTTATACAGCAAGAAAAATGTTAGAGTTGAAAGAGCCAAGAAGTTGCTACCCTTGCACGAAAGTGGTGGGTTGCCTAAATTGATTTTTTCCCATAAGTCGCTATTTGTTATCGAACAATACATATGTCAACAAATAAATTACTGAATTTACTTGCCGAAGAGATCCTTCGAAAATGAACACCTTCGGACGGCCACCTAGAAGCAGTCAGTACCGATGGTGAATGTCAGAACCGCCGATAGTGGCTCTTCACTCGTATTTTTGGACCGCGTTCGTATACCGTGAAACTTTCTTAAACGCAGTAAGCCTTAGGCAAGCAAGCAATTCATTCGGAAACTGTGGACACTTCTATAGGACTCGGCATTGTCTCACCAAGATCGCGTCGACCTAGATTCGTAAAAAATCAATGTTGCGCACTTCATTTTTTCGACACAATGTATTATAAATTTTCCGTACGCAAATCTGCTGCATTATTCTGACTGGTATAGTTTAAAGGCGAAGGTTGGCACTAAAAAAAGTCAAAGCTTGGACCACCTCAACCAAGCACTTCGCAGGAAATGAGCCAAAACACACCAGAGAAATAAAAAATACATTTGGAAATAAAAAAAACCAGAGCCACTTGTGTACAGAGTGCTTTCTACGGCCATCTCAAGGCCATTTCTCGCTCCAAAAGTGGACATATTGAAAATTACTGATGCAATTTGAAAATTACCATTTTCAGATTTTCCAAAAAATTTAAAAAAAATGCAAAATTTTCAAAAATTGAGAGTCACTTACCTGCTACACGTTTTTATAGAAAAAACGGCGATAACATGCAGTCAATAGGGGCAACAACATCGGTTTTGAACCGAAGCGAAGAATCGCTCTTGCCAAACGCAATTTTGTTGGGTTCAAGATGCAATCGAGACAAAGAGCTTTCTCTCACAGGCTGGTTTCTTACAAACTCGATTATTCCTATAACTTGAATTTCGAAGAAACCTGGACGTTTTTGAAAGTGCTTTAGGACGTCCTTGGTTTTTTGGACGAAAAGTTTCTGCGTTGATGGCGAGAGGCGCTTAATCAAACGGCTTAGGATGCAGCGGTCTTGGTTGGAATCTTTAAGAATGAAACAGGGGATGCACGTGCTACGATGTTGTCAGAGATGAACAAGGAATGGGTGGTACCATGGGCAAGCACACTTTTAAGTTTCTTACTGAGGAAAACGCGTCCCTAGACAAAATAATATTCAATTGGAATATCTATGATACAGCATCCACATCCGTCCCAATCGAAAAGGTCTAGAAGTCGGGGGTTGAGAATACTGATCGGTTATCTGACAGAATACTGGAACTCATACTCTTTGTGTGAGTATTCAGCACAGCGACATTTGAAGGTGCTGCAGGGTTGAAAAGGAGTCGGAAATGTCTGTTATGTGATTTTTCTGTGGTATTGATCCGATGAATGGATTCTTTAGGCAGCGTCTCTTCTTCAAGACATTGAAGGATTTTTCAGCCATGCAAAATTTGGGGTTATTCTAATGCAGCGGGAAATAAGAAGTTTGTATAAGAGGGGCACAATGAACCCGATCTGTTCGACTAGGTAGAGCTGAGGTGTTAATTTTATATACCTACTTACACACCTAGCGTTTAGAATGGTTCAGCCATGTAGAGGGTATGGACATCACTGCATCATAGGTCTGGTACAATGTTGCCCATACTTTACTTGATTCAACTATTCTAAGCGCCCTTCCATAAGCCGTCGGCACAGCAGAAGTGAAGAAGGACTTCAACCAACTTGGTGTGCAAATTTTGAGGCATTTGGTGAACGTGAGAGATGGAAAGACATGTTGGTTATGGACCATGTTCAACCCAAGAAGAAGTTTCTGAGGGTTCATAGAGAAATGCAAATTGGTGAACAAATTTGTAACTTTACCCTTAACAGCCACAATTCATGCAAGCGGAAGAAACACCGAAGTTGATGTCTTACGAAAAGCAAACCCAACAAAAGCAAAGAATAATTTATAAACCGGAAAATATAAAGTGTTGTCGTAAATTTTAAATACCTCCCAACCACGCAGAACAATTAGAGAGCAACGTTGGGAGACAGCCACTCACCTGAATCAAATTCGCTCGTAACAGGCAAGAATGCGTGTCGTCTTTTGTGATCTCTTAGGTGCCTGATTTACCAAAAAGCCATTAAACAACTCCAAAACACAGACATCCCTGCAAAAGACCGCCCAAGATGTATCTAATTCGATGTGATCATGCCACATTCTAGAGTCTCGTTTAACGTAATTGCAAACTTTTTAGCTACACGACACATAAATTCACATCGAAAACCACTACATCCACTACCTCTGCAACTACAGACGTTAAAATTCTGCACACGGCTTACAACCAGTTGCCACCCTCAAGTTCGTGCGTATTCAGGAGCAATTATCCACCTTAACACCATTCCGGCTCAGTGTCCGCTGCACTGTTGAAGACTTGAAGGTACACCAGGCCCGAGGTTATTGCCATCTAAAATATCATCCAGCCATCACTGCGAAATTCTCCGAACCCATTAAACTCTCGTAAATAACACTCGTGCTGTTGGGGAATCTATATGCACAGACGAGAATATGATGAATCTATTAAGGTCCGCTCCGGGGCCAGATTACCATACAAAGCACTTGTAAGGAAAAGTCAACATGTGTACAATTAGAAAGTTAAAATTTATTGCTTGCGCATGCAAATGGGATGCGTGATGGACGCCTATAAACCCTTGGACGCATGTTCGAATCCAGTAGCGGAATATGGAAGCGGTGCCGCCACCGCCACCGCCATAGCTCCACTGTGGTAAGTGAGGGAAGAATGTGTTCTACTTTCGGACTATCGATATGCTATTTATTCAAATTCTCCAACCCCCCTGAGATGCAGACGGGGAGGTATGTTCTCTCTTTTGGAAAGTCTGAATTGTGTGCCTTCAGAGCAGTAGTTCAATTTTTCGTACGCATTGATGAGCAAACAAGTTTTATTGCTGTTCTATTCGAAGGATTGGGTTTTCTTTTGCAGCGTAAATTAATTCAGCTCCTTGTATCATCAATTCAGCAAGTGTTTCATGAATACAGATAACTTTTCAAACACCTTTTCTCTCCTTTTGACTAATTCAGCAATAACTGTGCTCTTTCAGCTAATTGAAGTGTGAAATTTTACTGAACGTGTGTTTTCAGCGAATTACGATTTCTATGTTTTGTCATCACTATGACTTCAGCTACTGCATGATTCATATACTTAAAATTAAATTTTATATATGTGTTCTTCATATACATATACTATAGCTAGAATTTAAGTAATTCAGCTCTAGCTTATACTTTTTGGAGTTTGTTTTATTATATTTGTCCAGTTCAGTCCTATTCAGCTACTCAACATTTAAATTCAGCTCATATTTTTACTATTTCCACTCGCTTTTCACTAATTTGTTGGCGTGTTTTCAATGAACTTGTTCAGTGCAGTCCTATTCAGCTACCCAAAATTTGAATTCAGCTCATATTCTTACTATTTCAGCTCGAATTTCAGTAATTCAGCTCTAGCTTATACATTTTGGAGTTTATTTTATTATATTTTTCCAGTTCAGTCCTATTCAGCTACTCAAAATTTGAATTCAGCTCAATTTTCACTAATTCAGTTCTGGCTTACAATTTTTGGCGCGTTTTCAATATATTCGTCCAGTTCAGTCCTATTCAGCTACTCAAAATTTGTATTCAGCTCGAATTTCAGTAATTCAGCTCAATTTTCACTAATTCAGCTCTTGCTGAATGCAATCAATTACAAAAATATAAACTCTTTCGAAGCTCAAACCCCTATCAAAACACAATCATGAATGAACACCGTCACCATCAAAGTCAAGGTCATTTCGAGCCCGCCGTTCCGCATCCACAAACGATGCCAATTGCCGCCAAGTAACTAATTTAATACAAAACATTTCGCAGCACAAAAGAAACCCCCTCCGCACAATGACCAACCGTTTCATTATCTCCGCCTCCCCTTTGTTAGGCCAACCGCAGCTCCTTTCATCTTCTCATTCACCGCTCGCGACTACAACAAAGTAAACAACAGTATTAACCGTATCAGAGTCGCGCAGTCGCATTTGATCGTACCGAACGTGGCCGTGTCCCGCATTATGACGGCCGTCACACACAACAGCACCGACAGCGGCACCGGCAACAGTGGCAGCAGACTCATCCGATGAAATTGAAGCGCACACAAGGATCCGACGATTAAACTCCACCATCGAGTGACTCCATCAAAGGACACACAGACACGCACGCACACACATACAAAGCACAAGAACGAAGTGGAGCAGAGAGCGTGAGCGGGACCAGAATCACCGGTCACCAATAAATTGATTCCGTCCTCGATGGTGCTGCGATCCGCTTGTGTCGCGATCGCGGTCGCAGTTGCAGCGCTTTGCGCGCAAAATATGATTCAATTTCAGCGGCTCAGCCGCAATGGGGTTCCAATTGCAATTGCGCAGGTCGCGCTGCCTCCTCGCTCTGATTTATCGAAAATTTGCATACGGAGCATATTTTATGGCGAAAGGATGCTCGCAAATCGTCCGACTGGGTGGAAATTTAAATTGAAACGTTCCATCAGCGACGACATAGGAGCACCCCACGAAATCCAATTTAAAGCCGCGCCATGGCGGCGATTAATTTTACTCCACATAGGCCGCCATCAGTGAGGGAGTGCGGGCGGCGGCGGCGGCGTGCGGCTTTGCTGAAGGAAATTGATTTGAGAGCGCGCCATCGAGGGCAGGCAGCTCGGGTAATTATCGCGTGGAAACTGAACGAAGAATTAACGCAATTAGCCATGGTTACCACTCAATAAGGCACCGAGTGCGAGCGCCCCTAATGAGTGTGACGGCTAATCGACGGCCTTTACATCGTCATCGTCGTCCTCATCCAGTCGCTCATCATCATCTTAGTCGTCGTCGTCGTCGTCATCATTATCATCCGTCGCAGTCGCAGACTCTGAAGCGGTCAAGCTTCCGCGGCTCCTTCAGTGTAACCAACCGCCAAAACAACAAAAAAAACAAGAGGACGCGACGACGCCGACGATGTTGACGGCAACCCAGAAGCAAGTGAAGCCGCACAGCGGACGCATGAAAGGATCAGAGCAGTCGTCAGCAGCCGATCCCGGTGGAGCGGTGGACCTTCTGAAGTAGCGCGCTGTTTATTAAACCAAGCGACGGCTGAGGCATCTCTCCAATCTTCGCAAACAAAAGAATGGATAATTTGATGGATGGATGGATGGGTCTAGATGACGTACAAACACGCGGTGGCGGCGGCGACGGCGGCAGTGAGTGGTGAGGAAGCCCTGAGTCTGGAGATGGTTTGAGGTTTGACCAATGGACCGGTTCCCACCACACCACACCACACTGAAGGAATGTGTGTCTTGTGTGAATTGAAGTGCAGTGGGATTTTTTGTATTTTGTTTTTTTTTATGCTTTGCTCTCCTTTTTCATTTAGATACAATTTTGTGGGTGGGGGTGGATTGAAGGTATGAAGAGCGATTTGAAAAAGACCGGCGGGTTCTGTGGGAGAGATGTGAATTCATTGAGGAAATCTAAGAAGTTCCGGATTGTGTTTTGGAATGTGGAGACAATTTAAGGAGATCCTTAAAGGACAGAAGGCATGCGTTCAAATTTGGACCGTGCAATGGGAGAGATTCAGAACAGCGACGGTAACAGTGAAGACCAAGTGGGGAAGAGTGTTTGTTAAGCGAACGGCCCATCTTCGACGTACGAAGAGCCTCTTAGGACATTCATAACGCAAACGATTGCAGGCGGCAACATTGTTTATGATTCCCAAGTGCGGTGTGAAATGTGGTTTCAGAGCGATACAATATTGCAACGGCTGAAGATGTTGTACCAATTCACGGGTCAAAGATTGTAAGAGCTGTCCGTAGTAAATTAGAATTCTAATCCATAGCAGCAATAAGGCCGCGAGATTTGGATGAAGGTCACAATGGACCCAAAGCAGATTGATTTTGGATTGATCCGCGAAGTTGAACCGCGGCGGCAGGGTGATGGTTAAGAAATCAAATGCAGAACCGTTTTGTTCTCTTCATGTAGTCGAGAAGCTACCACTGCGGCAGCGAGTACTAAAATTATGTCGGTTGCACATGCTTTTGGGCACTTAATCGAATATTCTTTGACCGACTGAAGCACACATATATAAGTCGAAGCAGGGCACAGGCCCCTGCCTTACCCAACGTTGAGCTTCAATTCAATGACACAACGTTAGGCTTCAATTCGCAATTGTACCATTCCAATCTTTCGCAGATTTCTTCCTCACTGAAGTTCACTTGTTCCAACAGTGATCCTCTTTCTCTATGACCTACATCCCGTTCACTTCAATTCGTCCTTTCGATTTCACACACAACGTTCCGCAATCTCTGAACATCTCGTGCACGCCTGTCACTCAGAAGATCAATTTTCCATGCAAATCTACGCAAATCCTCGTAATATGCCGTTTCCTTCAGGGACATCTCCGATATCCTGTGGGCATGGGAAATTTCAAACGCAATCACCTGCAATATGCACGCATCATCATCATTTCCCTTGCTGATCATTGCCATCGTTGCACAACCAAAAGAGTCAGGTATGCTGCACAGCAACGCACCCATTTCAGACACAGCAGGTACTATTCTGCACAAAATATCCTTGAAGACAATTGCCCTGTGTATCCTTGCACCGGTAGTCTGTTTGGGAGAGTAATCATGTAAATTCTTAAGATACTTTCACTTGGCACAATGAGGAGAAGGCAGCAGAAATTGAAAAAGTGAATCTTGTCCTCCTCCTTCTCCTTCTCCTGGTACACCATTCAAATAGCATTGATCCCTCATTATCAGGACGTGGGAACGTAAACACAAAATTAATGCACAAAGCAATCGAAGGATATTGGAAAATGCATCCACCAAACAGGATAGACTTCCTTTTTCGCCTTCAAACCCTCCATTATCCTGCGAGAAAGATGAAAAATTGAACATTTAAATCCATGCGAGCGGCTTGTGTTCGCCTCCCCCAACTCAGAGATCCGGGATGAAATCAATTCTCTGAGAGGATATCAAAAGGAAACTCACTCCGCCGTGTGTATTCACAGTGCAAGTGGCCATTTATCGGCGGATAATTTGATTGACTGGTCAAAGGAATTCATCATAAATCGCTGGCAGAGCATAATGGATATCCTCATTGCGTTATCAAAGGGAACTCAAAATTGAATATTCAGGAAAATTTATTTTAAAAGAAATTTAAGGAAGTAGAGCCGTGTGTATGTGTGTGTGCAGAGTGCTTTCAAATTGCTGTGATTGGGTCTTTTTGGGGGGACGAAATGTGATCGCCAGACAATTTAGATTGATACGAGTTGATTTCGTTTGTTTGAGTGGAGGAAATACGAAATTTGAAGTGCTATATCGAGCTACGTCACTGCGAGGAAAGTTTTTAATCTTGTTCCTTGATTGGATGGCAGTACTAACAAGTGTTCTATCCACTGCAGTTGAGCAATCTGTTTGCTAATGCATCTCAAAGCGATTGTAGTGTTTATTGCCGTATCCCAGTTAAGCACTCATTTTCTGTTCATTGGTCCTTAATGTCCAGTTTAGAATTTGAATCAAGTCGAAATGCGGTTTAAGGGGGTAATGGCAGAATACTGGGAGTTGATGTTTTTGTCATCGATTTGTGGGCTATCCTACAGCTCCTGCTGTTTTGCAAAGGGATGTCAATCTAGGTTTCATAAAACGACTCTTAACCCAGTAAGAATGCTAGTGCCGTCACCCCAGGCATAAGGAAAAAAAACTTAAGTCGCATAAAGGGCACAGATCAGGAGGCTCACAATGTTGACTGGGCGGCATTTTGAAATCACTCAGGCTATCAAAGACATATCCGCCAACAAGTGTTTGTCTTGGGGATGACATTATCCGCTTTTCCTTTTCCCATGGTGCTACAGTTCGCACTGGACACCCAATAAGCCTCTTCAGCTGGCATAATCAAAGGGCTGAAGCCTTCAGTTTTGCACTCCAAGTTAGTTGAAGGCCCTCTCCACCTCAGTATATCTTCGTTTTCGTAGGCGTCCTCTTTAGCGTTGTTCTGCTGGTTAGGATTCGAAAATTCTTTGGACTGGTGCTGTACTTTCTAAAATCTTTTTATGACCTTAGTAAAATTAAGCATTCTATACATATGTAGACACTTGATCAGGTGCACGTCGCCCTACAGCCTGTTCTTGAGTTATCTTCTCCATAATCCACCAAAGAAAACAGTTTTACGCAAAAAATCAAGCGGCTTCCTCATCCACTTTTGATATTGTTAATGGTTCTGCGCCATACAGCAGGACATGGCTGATCAAGGTGTCCTGTAGCAAGGTCATTCCGGAGAGTCTACTGCTAAATTGCGTCTTAACTCCAGTGAGACAGCGGTTGGCATAAGTTATAGCGTCAGCCAGGTACATAAAAGGTGAAGCATTGTTTCGTCCTTCTTTTCATCCATGCAATTGCAACAGCAACAGTTTAGTAGGAATACCAGTTTGATTGGTTCTTCCCCTATCAGACAATGTCTTGTTGGTGAAATCAAAGAGCCCAATAGTAAGACATTAAAAATGCTCGAAACCCGAAAAGGCTAAATCCTGGAATGCTCCATATCTGGAAACACCAAGATCCAGAAAAATAGACCTCTGCAAAAAAAATCCAAGAAGATGAATACTTGGACTTCTTTCAGGATTTGGAGTAGGTGCTGAATTCTGACTGAATTCAATGATTGCAGACTTTTCGAGATTTTGGCTTTTCTGGATTTTGCTCATTTGATGTGCTGAATCTTCAGATTCTGTTTAACTTGCTGGTTACAGAAGCAGACATTCGACCGATTTGTTAAATGCAAGAATAACCTCAGTGCGTGGAGCATTTAGGGAGATTTGGCGATTAAGAATGGCGGTCCTGACGCCGTATATTAATTTTTGAATTCTTATAAATTGTTTCCAAATGAATCTTCATCAACTTGGACACGATTTGAGATCTTGCGCATTACTTTTCTTTCAAGCTCCTATTTCGAAGGTTTACGTTCGTTTCTCAAGACACTGTGGTAGTAGTAGGAGACGTAGTGATTTTTTGCTTACAGACTGCATGAATCATTTTCGAAAACACTCAGAAAATGTCACTAAATGCACTGCTATGGGAAACATATCTGATTGCATAGCCACTGTAGACACATTCACGTGGAAACCTGGACGTTACTAAAAGCGAATATGGAAGCCTTTAGTCTTTTGGAGAGAAAAGTTTTGATTGCGATTTTTGGTCCTGTTTGCGTTGATGGCTGAACAGTGGCATGCGCCTGGTCAAGAGTCTTTGGATACAACGCTTAAGATGACTAGAGCAAGTACAGCTTATGAACACCACTGCTTCGGACCGAAAAGTCTTCGAATCTGAGTTATTTGAAGAAACCAACAGAGGACTAGGTTAAGGTGGCACACACAAGTGGAGAATGACCTCAACCAACAGCGAAAGATCGTGCTGGCTGGAGAGGCATGTTGGTTGAGTCCCAGGCTTACCCCAGACTGTACCGCCACAAGAAGAAGAAGAATAGACACAATTATCATTAATACAAAGCATTGCGGCTTATTGCTTATTTTGGAACTCAATTTCTAAGCTGATTGTGGCAATATCGCGTCGTTTGCGTCTCTTGTGCCAACAGTCCATTTGCGTCCCTTGTCTGTCACACACTGACAATTTGTAAGCTCACTAGGACCGAATGGTAAAACAAATTCAGTGCAAAAGATGGAATGTAGATGCTAAAAACAAGGTTATGTTAAGGGTAGTGGTTGAGCTTCATATGGGTTACATCATTCCTGTTGCCAGTGAAAAAAAAAAAAAAACACGACTGAGTAAAACCTGTAAGCCATCATTTATGTGTTATTAAGTCTAGATGATATGGAGGATTGTGCAAATTAAAGGAGCAGGCGTGGTTTGGAAAACCGCCATATCTTTGGGTTTCTTAAAGGAATACCTACCAAATATTGTGTATTTGTTCCAACAAGAGTTTGACATTTGCGGAGTAGGTGCCCCGCCTTTCACTGACCCAAGCGACTCCTTAGCTCTTGCAGGTTTCGGTTGAGGAAATTACCAACATAAGAGCTTGGTACCCAATATAACAGTGACCGCCGTGTCGTAGTGAATAAGAGCGTCGACGGACGACGGAGATTGTACTTCACGAATCGTTTTTGGAATATTGGTAACATCGATCCTTTACCCATCCCCACACAGAGAAGTCCACATCGAAGCTCCGACTCGACCAATTGACATCCAAAAGAAAAATAATTCACTTTGAAAATAAGTTCTCAATATGTCCTAGCGTTGCATAGGCGTCAAGTGACTTATTTCGATCCCTTTAGGTATGTTCCTGACTTTCGATAAAGATTTCGAATGAAAAAGAGCTGTCAGTGTCAAAATAAGGCGGGATAGTCTACGTGGTCGCCGTGGCGTTGTGGATAAGTTCGGCGACCCACGCGCCAAGGTTCAGGTTCGATTCCCGTTCTGTAAATCTGGCATTTTTTACGGCACCACCCCAAGTGTCTATGAAAAGCTTCTCAAATCTCGGAGTTGTTGAAAGTAGAAGGACTGGTGAAAGAAGGCACAACACGAGTAATTATTGAAAAAGTTAGGCCTCACTTTCTCGTGGGCTGCAGTGCCACCCAATTATTATTATTTCATATGGCCGACCCTGGGTACAACCACGATTCTGCAGTGGCTAGAAATCTTGTTCCCTTGATTCTTATTAACTTGATCTAGACGTTGCCAGAATTAAACTCCTATTCACAAAGGATGGACAATAATGATCCTAATTCCAACAGATGCAAACACAACTTGTCCGCTTCCTCATTTGTTGTCGGCATGAATTGTGAAAGTCCTCAGGGCAAAGTATCATTTAAAGTTAGCCATGCAAAAACTTAGTTTTCAACTCCCACAATGGACAAAGCTAAGCGAATCGTTTTCTGTTGTCTTTTACATTAATTCAGCATTAAAATAGTTTACCCCCCCCCTCTCCCTCCCTCTCTATTTTCTTTAAATGAAAAAAAAAAACAAATTTTGAGCTCGATAAATTGCATGGTTTTAATGCCCATTTCATTTTCTAAATGGGGAGTACCCCCATGCATACATTTATCAGACAAAGACTCTTAATGCAGTAACAAACCGAATGTGAGTGGCATCAAGGAAGAGCAAAGCTGATCGTAAAAAGTCAGACATTTTTGTTTCCTCCCAGTGAATTTGTACACGCAAACCCTTTTTCAGCTGTAATTACATTCAAATTTAGTAATCAGCACTCCTTTCCGTTTCGCATATGTACATAACAATCCCGTCACCACAATTGTTCCCAATAATCCCCACCGACTAAAGCCTCTAACAGCTTCGTTATCTCAGGCACAATTCAAAACAGCATTCACCACCTGCTCACAGAGGCGTACTTACATACCTCCCAATGGTAGACCCCTGCACAAAGCGCACTCATCCTCATTAACTTCTCATTATCCACTCATTACCGGTTTCATGGGTTCAATTAATTCGCTTGCATTAAATTTGCTCCACAACTCCTCCTAAATTATCACTTCATCTTCTTTCTCCGCTTCACCTGACTCTTCCACTCTGAACGCGAGTACTATGGTCAATATACAATTTTTTATCACGAAGATTATAAACAAAAATTTACATATGAGCGAGAAACTTTCAAGTAATTATAGGGAGTGTATGCTTGCAAGTCGCATCGTTTGTTTTTTCTTTCAATAAAGGGATCTGTCAGTGAAGAGGGTGTTTCGAAAAATGTGTACCCCTTCATTTATCGTTTTTTTAAATAGTTTTTTTTAAACTACCTATTCTCTTATACTTTTCACAAGCTCGTTCAGTGTAAAAAATGTACATTGCGCCCCAAAACTACTGTTTTTTATCTACGATCCACTTGTGGAACTTATCCAAAAGTAAGTAGACTGCACGCAAGAATATTTTGTTTTCAATTTAACACACACGAGATAGAACCCATATTTTCGGTACCACAAAATTTTAGTTTGATTATAATTTCCAGGGGTTGGATGGATATTTTCACTTGGCCATTTTTTTTCAAAAAAAAATTAAATTTGAAACCTACCACCCTGTAAATGTATAAAATGCCTCGCATGGATGACTTAACTTCGCGGGAAACTGCCTCCCCCCCCCCCCCCACCCACTCAGAGTCTCTTAAAACCAAAGACACACTCACCGCTCAGCCGTAGAGCCCTGAGTGCGTCCACATGACCACTGCCACGTCCATTGAGTCTTCAGACTGCGAATCCGATTAAACTATGCAAATTCGCGCGAAATGCAAATGCCAGAACACCCTGCCTCCCTCCGCCCTCCCCCCATGCAATTACATCGGATCGTGCGCACACACCGGCTGCAACACCTTTCTCCCCCAGCACGCATCTCCTGAACCGACTCTGAGCGGCGGGTTTGGCCTGAAAAATTTATTGTGTGGAACATATGAGCATATTGCTGGCCTTTTGTTCGCGCAATCGGTCTGCTGTGTCTTGTAATTAATTTCGAGCTGATAATAATGATTGGAGTTGTAAATGCGAATAATGATGGCACTGCCGCCACTCCATACGGGGCGAATTGAAAATCGTTTGTTCAGGTACCGCTTACGTTTACGACTTTCATAAATTTTATTACCCCATCAGTTGGTGAAGTGATGTATAAGAAATCCACGAATTCAGTCAGCTTGGTGGTCGTCTTGCCAACAGATGTGCTCTGCGTAGCGGCCGATCGGCGTGTGCAGATGACAGGAGTTTGATTCATGGATGATCTCAAGATGGTGGGATTAATTAGAGCAGAGCTAAAATGGGATTGCTGAGAAGTTGAGAAGATCGGTGCTAAGTCGAGTAACGACACATGCTGCCGTACTATGTCCTCTGAATAGATTGTTTGCAGCGCCTACTTTTTCTTTCGAGTTTGAAAAAGTCATTTGCTTGTGGACTGTTGACACATTTCCGTCTATTAATTGTCATGCAGAGCTTAAAGACATCTAATCCTAGAAACACAGTGGGACTAATCACGATCGATTCCGCTTCAGCGCCGAGGGGTACAAAGAAGAATTCGAACTTGTTTTAATCTTATCGGAAATCAGAAAAGCTGAGAAGGCTGTGATAATAAGGGGATTTGGTCACAAGAGTCATTTTAGTAAGAGCTGGTACTATATGACTAGAATTTAGCAAACATCCCCTTATCCGCAAATCTTTCCCTGAAATTCTTTAAGCTGCGTTTCAAGTCCTTCTAAAGAGCTTCAGAATTCCCGCATATGCGTTCTTTTAATAGGTCCGCAGACAGATGATTTATGTAGGTTTGGCGTTAATCGGCAATTTATCACTTTTGTGACGATAAAACCACTCAAGCCTAAAGTTTTCCAATAGTATCATACTTGTGTATAGTTTTTACCATAGCAATAGGGTCTGAATCAGTTTTTCTGAGTCAGCACCAACAGAATCACCAATTTTTAGAAATTGAGTGAATTGAGTGAATAAAACACTCAGGCAGACTTTCAGCAAAGGTTTTAAACTTTCACTTTACGAACGGCCAACTTAAGAGGAAGTTCGCTAGACTGCTGAAAGAATATTGGCATTGAGTTCACAGAAGGTAGAAGTGAATCGGCATAATGGTAGAGCGTTGACAGTTTTATGAACCATAGCACAAAGTTAAGGAAATAGGGAAACTTTAATGGCAACTTTCCAAGTCACAACGAGTATGTGTAGAATTACCTATTTTTATGCTAGTCGTTAGCTGTTTCAATCTAAGTCGTTGTCCAACTTCTTGTCTATTTTCTTGTCAAAGTATTTGTCAAGTTCTTGTCTAGTTCCTTGCCATATCCAAGTTATTGTCCAAGTTCTTGTCGAAATTCTTGTCCAAATTTCTTCTCCCAGTTATCGTCCAAATCCCTGTTCAAGTTCTTGTCCAAATTCTGATCCAGGTTCTTCGTGTCCAAATTCTTGTCGAAGTTCTTGTCTAAATTCTTGTCAATTTTCTTGATCAAGTTCTTGTCTAAATTCTTGTCCAAATTCTTGGCTAAATTTTTGTCCGAATTCTTGTCCAAATTCTTATCCAAATTCTTGGCGAAGTTCTTGTCCAAATTTTTGTTCAAGTTGTTGTTCAAATTCTGGTTCATGTTCTTGCTGAAGTTCTTCTAGTTCAAACTTTTCAAATCCTCGTCTAAATTCTTGTCCAAGTATATGTCCAAATTCTTGTCCAACTTTTTGTCAATTTTCTTGATCAAGTTCTTGTCGAAGTTTTTGTCCAACCTCCTTGACAAAATCTTGTCAAGTTTCTTCTCCAAATTCTTGTCCAAGTTCATGTCTAAATTCTTGCCCAAATTCTTAATCAAGTTCTTGTCCATATTCTTGTCCAAATACTTGACTAAGTTCTTATCCAAAAGTTGTGACAGCGCAGACCTCAAACTTGTTATTATATTGAAATAGAAGCGCCTGCACCGAGACTTAAGTCTGTGGTACCCGACAGAGAACAAGAATGTTACAAGTGCCATCGTTTTGAACGTCAAAAACCAAACGCCTGAAAGTTTAGTCCTTGTGTCCGTAGTACTCATCTTGTCAACCATAAATATAATTCAATCCATATTCATATGGCAATAGTGTTCTCTCAGGCGAATGTTATGTGAACAAATCTAACACAAGAAGGACCTTAAGGTCTTAAAGCCTTAAGACTTTCACCTCATTTTCTAGAAACCTTTCTTCAATGACTAACTTTTCCTGTTTCGTCCATTCTATTTCTTTGAGTAAATCAAAATGACTTCTGTTTCGCCTTGTGCTCGCTTACTTAAAAATATAATCAAGCTCAAAAGTGTCTATATGCAAAGGAGAGGCCCATCGTGGACCCAACAAAGATTAAAAAAGACATCAAGACACGCAGATGTTTATCGAACACACCCCGTGCCTCAACAACACCGCGCAGAACCGAAACCAAATCCCTTTCGCTCTCTATGACTCGAAGAACCCGTTTGCATACATACATCACACCGCTTGACATGCCGCCATTCTCAATCGCAAATAGCAACCGCACAACTCCCGGCACAAACCAATGAACGATGGTGCGAGTAAATAACACACGTTGTAACTCGTGCCTCAACCCCATTCGAGAAGTCATCTGTTTTCATGCAACACCGATCGCAACGTATCCGTTTTTCCTCTTTTTCTCGATCAAACACGACCAGCCCCGTGATCGTGGCACCCTTTTATTCGCGTCACGTGTGCGACACTGCAGCAGCACGAGCACCCAGGGGTAGCTGCGCACACAAAAGGATGCCACATCCCCGCCTCATCTCGGCATCAACATCCCGTTCACACATTCCGGGAGAGAGGCGCACACCTTGATTTCATTCACTTTCCCCGTTAGCGAAAGTGTATCTAACGGCATTCGGGGAATCAGAGGAAAGGATACCAGGACACCCTTCAGCGTGTGCGCAGATAGCACGCAACTAGCACGCATTTTCAAGGGTTACAAAACGGTTATATTTGTTCCTTTCACCTTTCGGCTGCTGCGACGGCGGTGGCGGCGCGGCGCTTGCGTGTGAGTGCGAGTGTGTACGTGAGGCGCATCCCTCGCGACATCCTCCGACTCGTGCCTATTTCGGGAACACTTTAAACACTCAGCTAGATTTGCAGATGCGATCGGGTCCAGAGGGAAACACGATCCGCGGGTGAAAGGATTTCTCTCTCTCTCCCTCTCTTTCCAAACACAAATAAATATTCAATTAGCCTTTACTCGAGATCTGCCATCTGGGGTCAGCCTAAAATTAGAATTCCATCAGTTTACGGACAGACCCGACTCCGCACTCCGCGCAGCAGCGCCGCGGCGTGGTGTATCAAATTAATTGAAAGTTGAGCTGCCAACTGGCGAAGGAGAATATGGAAATACCCGCCGATAGCGTTCACCATTTTCGGTGGACCGTTGCCACTGGTTGCGCAGCCGCAAAAGTCCATGAATCGAATTTGCAAGTCTTAGGCTGACTTTTGCATACGCGATGCTGTGGCCGATCGGTCCGGAGAGACCGAATGCGCTGCGCCTGCGCCTACCTCAATGTGCGGCATAGTGGCTGTGCGCCCTGGGACGGGTCCCACTTTCGTGCACAGCATGGATGCCATTTGCATCGTTTGATTGATTTGTTGGGGATGTCGCAACGGACATTTCAACTTTTGATTTATTTTTGCATTTTATTTAGGTGGCGAGGGGAACGGGATTGTTTATGGGTCCTTTCATTTGCATGGAATCGATCGGATGTATGACCTTAAACAGCTGCCTTGATGGGTGAATGGTGGCCGTGTATGGAGAGGTTTGAGCTTGTTGAAAGTAAGGAGAAGCGTCGTGGGTTGAGACGGGGTTTGAGTGTAGGGTTTGATGAGCAGGATTTGGCTTAAGCTAGTTTTGGATCCTTTCATTTAGAGGCGTATTGCGGACGTAGATCAAATTAGTGATCTAATGAGTGAGACTAAAAACAAGACACCGATTGGAACTCTTCTCGAGGTTCGTACAACAGTTGGGCATAGATCTATCAGTGCTTCTATGCGACCCTCCTAAGAAAGACTATTCTCTTCTGCATCATGATGAAACCGCCGTTCCCTTGACTTGACTAAATTCGGAGACGATCTCAACTCGAGGTTGAACTTGAGAATTGTAAATTTTTCCACCTTTTCCAAATTTAACTACATAATTGTGTTTTTTGCAAGTTTCAATTGACCTGCATTGGTTGGAGTAGCATCCCTCTCCTGCGATAAATGAAACCAATTCAGTGGCTTTTTAGTTGTTGAAAAATGAGGTACACGATCTGCCTGACATATAAGTTCCCTCGCCAGCGCTACTCGAAGATTTCCAATCTTTCAAAAAATACAATTGGCAAGATATTAACTTAATTACATTTGCTTAATAGAGTCTACACGAATTTCAAAATTTATTTTGACGTTTGAGTTCAAACAACCCGCAGAGCTGTTCAAAGCGGCTGTGAGATATGGTCGGAGGAAAGCATGCCCGACGAGTGGAATCTCAGCATCATATGCCCGGTGCACAAGAAATGAGACCCCTTCGACTGCGCCAACTACCGAGGAATCAGTCTCCTTAACATCGCGTATAAGATTTTCTCTGCCGTATTGTGTGAGCGCCTGAAACCGTTCGTCAACAACCTGATAGGTCCTTATCAGTGTGGTTTCAGGCCAGGAAAGCCAACAATCGACCAGATCTTCACACTGCGGCAAATCCTGGAGAAGTCCCAAGAAGTACAAATCGACACCCACCATCTATTTGTCGATTTCAAGGCCGCGTATGAAAGCGTGCATAGAGACGAGCTATACAGTGCCATGTCTAGTTTTGGCATCCCTACCAAACTCGGCAGATTGTGTAGGATGACGATGGAGAACTCTCGCTCCCGTCAAGGTCGGGAACGAACTCACCGAGACCTTCGATGTCAAAAAAGGATTTAGACAAGGCGACGCGCTGTCATGCGACTTCTTTAACATCATTCTTGAGGGGATCGTGCGTAACTCACACGTCAACATCAGAGACACGATCTTCCATAAGTCCGTTCAACTGTTTGCTTATGCGGATGACATTGACGTGATCGGCAGAACTCAGCGAGCCGTCAATGAGACGTTTGCTTGATCATCCCTGTCCTGCTCAACGGCTTTGCGTTGATGGCATCTGGAGGAGAAGATTCAACCACGAACTGTATGGGCTATACGGCGGCATGAGCTTAGTCAAGCTTCTACGGATACAACGCTTAAGGTGGCTAGGCCATGTAGAGCGGATGGACAACACTGCTCCGGCCCGTAGAGTCTTCGAATCCGAACCACAGAGACAACGCAAAAGAGGACGTCCTAGACTGAGATGGCGCACACAAGTGGAAAAGGACCTCAACCAACTTGGAGTGCGCAATTGGAAGCAGCTGGCAAAAGATCGTGCTAGCTGGAGAGGCATGTTGGTTGAGGCCCAGGTACACCCCGGACTGTAGCGCCATCTGAAGAAGAAGAAGTTTGAGTTCAAAAACAGCCAACTATGATGATGAAATGGAATATATAGAGAAAAGTCCCTGGGTCCTATAACCTAACCTGTCTGAAGTTGATGATCTTTTGAGTTTGAAAATTCAAGATGAACCCTTAAATTTGAGTAAATAAAGGAAACATCAGAAGTTGAACAAAAAATTCAAAATTGAGGGGAACTTTTAGTGAATAATTTCGCCCAAAATAAATTAGGATCATAAAGGATCATAAAAACCAACAGAATAAAGAAACCCAGAAATTCTAAAATTTCCATTCCTGAAAACTAAATATCGAACACGAGAGGCGTTTGAAACCTTTTTGGTTTTTGACAAATTTTGGAAGTATTGGAAATTTTCTGGAATTTCGTCGTCGTCTATAAAAAAAAGTAACTTGATTCTGTGCTTCATTGCCGGACGTCATATCACGTATTCGTTGGTTTTAAAATCTTTTGGTGTCTCACATTGCCTCCGTAGAGGAGAATTTCTAATTACCTCACCGACAGTTTTGTATCCTTCCAGACGTCTTCAGGCTTTTGTGGACAAAATTCTTTCATGTCTTTCTTTGCTCTAGCCTGTCGAATGTGCAAAATCTTTGCTATAACAAACGTCAACATTTCAATAGACACTCTGAATGTAGTCTCCTGAGCAGCACTGTTTCATTCGATGATTGAACCGAAACATCGTTAGTGTCATGGTCTTAATGTTAGAAACATTTTCTGGTGCATTTTATAAGAAATTGAAGTAGTTTGACCCTTACGAAGTTTTCAGGATTTCCAAGAAAATTTTTCTTTTCACATTTTGCACGACTTTGACAAATCAGATCGTTCTTATAAAACTAACCTAAAGTAGATTTACAAATTTTCGTCTACGTTTTCGAAGCCGAGTCTCATCATTATCACCATTTTCGGCGGCCAGTACGTTTCGCTTAATAGAATGCAGGGACAACGCACATATGTGACATCTCAAGACCACTACGACATCGCCATCAACTCTTCACAACCTATCACCAAGTATAACTAAGCGACATTTTGGACTTGGTTCAAACATCTCGTCTTGGATCTGACAAGTACTCGCCTACCTAATAGAATTGCATCTCGAAAGTCGTAATGATGGGAACATTCGTGACACGAGACCAACCATCGAAGCACAAGCATCTCGATGTTATGTGTCACAATGGCTTTCCGTTAGCGTTCGTCAGTAGCCGTTCGAAAGAAAAATAGCGTTCGTTTCAATTCAAAGAACAATAACGAATGACTTTATTTCATTTTTGACAGAAACTTGGCAGACATATGTTTGGGGGAGTGTCTCCCAAAACAGCACAAAAAAAAACCTTAGCTCGGCAACTTGCCTTCGCGATTTTCCTTTTTCGGTTATTATTAAATACTACGTTGAAAACCGCTAACAAGTGTTTGAAACTAAGCTCTGATTGTCGATCTTCCTAGCTTAATATTGATCTAGATTGCCCAACCTTACAGAATAGCTCAGTGTTGCTTATGCCCTCCCTAATGAAATAGACCTCGATGGGATTCCACCAACATGTAAAGAGCATTGGACATTCATCTTGAAATGGTCTTAGCCTTGAATTTTTTCACGTCAACTTTCATCCCAGCACATACGCCCATACACCCAATAAGCCCTCAATAGAGTTCTGTCTTGGAGAATGTGAGGATAACTATGACATCTGCGAAAAGAACGTGATGTATCCTCAATTCTCCAAATGAGAAACATTCCTCCCCTCGACTGCATTGCAACATCCAGTCCACATCAATCGTGAAAAGGAAAGCTAACAAGGCCCATCCTTGGGTGAGACCAACGCTCACTTTGTTTCAATTCCTCCACTTTATTCTGGAGTGTTTCATCCGACATCTAGTTCTTTTCTAGGAAGCCCTGATAATAGGCTCTTATGTAGAAGTTTAAGGTTCCCCATGTTTAATTTGGTCATGTGTTAGAGCTTAATCCACCAGTCTCGCCCTCATCTAGCCATTTGAAGGCTCATTAGCAAAACAATTTCTCTGTATTATTTTTTTTGCCTTAAACCTGTCCACGACCTACGCGCTACCTCCTCTCACAAAACTGACCCCCAATGACACATGAAAACAGTGATGGACACCTTCCGCCTCAAGCAGATTACCTAGTAAGCTGCTTGTGTACAGAATTTCTTTGAATTGTTATCCTAGTTCCCTCGGTCTAAGTGCATTTTTTTAGTGTCCCTAATCTTTGTGATCACTTGTCACTCATCGTTGCAACACACAATAGAGTTGCTGCACCACCCCAAAGGACGAAATTCCATCAATGCCCGTCTAAACCTCAACCGAATTACGATATGAATTTAATTGAACCTTTCCTCCCCTGACTTTTATTCACCGGCAAGCGCATTGTCGCAACACCTCACATCATCTCTCGCAATTACCTGCTGTCGGGTAAATAACCCATAAATCTCGTCCGCCCGAAGGTCGCCATCAAAAGAAGGACACGCAGGCGAAGGTGTCCTTCTGAGGCCAGGTGGATGCACTGCTGCCGCAAAAATGCGAACACAGACCGGAGTGTTTGTCCCCCAAGCGCAAGTGTGGGAACTGCATCTTGCGCAAAACAGAGCACAGGTCCTTTTCTTTTGTTTCCTTTGAAAAATCCTTGCAAGTCATGAAATAGTTTTCTGTTTGGGAACAGCTCGTAAATCGAAGTGGGCGACGATGTGACTGATCGCACAAAGGATGCCAATAATCGATCTCGTCAGGACCTATAACTCACTGCTCCGGGAGTCGTTGTGAAGGAGTCACAAAGGGATCGTCTCTTGTCGGCAGGATACTTGCACTTACACTTTGTGCGCCAAATCGGTGGAACCGACTGCCTGAAACGATTGTCCTTGCAAATTTTCTGCTCTCATCACGAACTGGTTCATTCCGACTGAATTCCTTCCGTAGGCTGAATTTTTATTTCTCGAAGCGTCTCCACTCACCACTTGTCACCTCATCAAAATACCGATTCCCTCTGGTATGCGTCCGGTCTAGCCTAGCAGCCACAAGTCATCGCCGCTTTCCCCACAGCCGAGTGTCATTGGCATCGACGCAGTGGCAACAGTATTCATTCAAATTAGCGTGTCATGTGCTAAAAATTAAATTAAGACCACCCCTGTCCCCCGGTCCTCGTCATAATTAACCATTCCGAAGAGCAGGTGCTGTGTGCAGCGGGGATTCCCTCGCCCGGGCGCGCAACCGGTGAGCATGCGCAACTGTGCTGCGTGGATTTATTTATATTTTCTTTTCCGTTTCTTAATTTTTTTATTTCACCTCGCCGTCGGTACCCCGACCGAGTCGTCGGTGGAGCACAGGGATGCGGAGAAATTTCGCGTGATGCACTGCAATAATTCATTCCCCGGAGAAGCGTAGAGTGTGAAATTATATACGTTGGCTGGAGAGTGCACTCTTCTGCGCGTTCCATTCGAGCTTTTCCTGTTTTTGCTCTTGTCTGGAGGGGGGCGTCTGTGCGATTTCCTGAGGAGACACTGACACCCATTCGCTGGCGAGAGAATGTGACTGGAGTCTGCTTGTCTGGCGGAGATTCTATCGATGTACACTTCTGATTGAGACTTTGCATGTTGTGCATGATGTCGTCGTCTGGAGGCGGGAAGTAGACACTTTTTTGTAGCCTGGCGCAGTTCTGTGGCTGATGATGAACTTGGGCTTTGGTGATTTGTCATGTGAGACCTTGGGTTATGTCAGTTATTAGCATGTATGGAGGTATGTGTCTGTCTGGGAGTGGATTGTGGAGTTGTCTTTAAGGCGTGAGATAAGACGCTGCAAATTGTCTTCGCTGCTAGTTGCAACATTAATTCTGAGATTTGTTTTTAGGTATTATCTTTGTGCAGAAGACCCTTGTATTTACAGGGTGGGTCCAATACAGAATATTCATTAAAATGCGATAAATTGAACAAAGTTTTATTCTTTTTTCAAAATGCTTTGGCCTTGTACAACATCGTTGAAGAGCCTGCATTGGCTGGTAAGGATCCCTGGAAATTGTTCATGATTTCGGGTTGTTCACTATTAACATTGGTCTTTTGTGCTTAAATCATTTTCAGATTGTAAACATGACATCAATGATTCACGTTCCTAGACAAACAAAGGCCACAGAGATTAAATTGCAGCTCCAACTGGCTTATTGTCATGTCGCCATGACGGGTATTGACGCAATTTAGGAATTTGATGCACTTGTGCAATGGGCAATGGCACCCCATCCTGTATGAACCAGAGGGCATTCTATTTTATAGCTTTAAATTCAGCAAATAAATCGAGTAACAACCACCATTGTTCGAAACCTTGTTCCCAATTTCATTTTTAGAGAAAAATGATCCAATGACGACTTCTTCTGCTATGTTTGTGCACTACAGTCAAAGGTGGACCTGGGCCTCGAAGAACAAGACTCTCCAGCCAGCACAATATTTTTCTTACAGTTGTGCACACTAAGTTGCTGAAGGTTCTTCTTCAATTGTGTGCTCTAGTTCGTTCGAGGCTGTCCTCTGGTACATTGCTCCAACGGTTCGAAATCGAAAACTCTTCGGGTCGGAAATCTGGTATACATTCGCTCTACAAGACCTCGCCATCTTAATCGTTGAACAGCCCGTACAGTTTGTGGTTGAATATTCTCTTCCAGATGCCATCTTCATCGTCCAACCACAGCACTCCACAATCCGCGCCACATTGTCGCCCTCTGTGGATGTATCAACTTCTCGCTAACCGCGACTAGGTTTTCCGAGCAACAGACGTGCCAGTTTTGTTTGTCAACGTAGCCACCAAGATCGTAAAACGAGAAGATGTTCCCCCCAAAGTCTTTGCCCAAATCAAGCTGCTCAGAAGTTCAAAGTGCGATGCTACTATATAATGAAGCGGACGAAGATGCACCTTCAATCCCTGCGTCAATTGGACACTGTTGAAATAATTCGAGATCTTTATTCAAAATTCTCTTCAGGCTAGTGCGTGACACGTTGAGCTGTTGAGACCGATGGTGGGGCGATGTTTGTGGCTTGCGCACCGAACGACGACTGGGACTTGGACTGTTATCCAGAAGCACAAAAGTCCCATTATCTTTTCGCACAGACGTGTCTACAGCTGTCGCTGTGGGTGCTTGTTTTCAGCCAAAATTTCTTCTGCACACCACTCGCACCACTCATCGTTATTCAAGCGTAGAGCGACTCATTTCTTTCCGCGGACTGACTGACTCTCTGCAGCCATTTCCAGCGTAAGATAGCTGCCAGTGTTCAGCACTAGATGAGGTGGTGCGCTCTGATTCAGACCTCCTGTTCCTTTTATCGGATCAGCCGGATGACCTGAAAGCACAATTGTGGAAAGTGATCAGATTCTTCACACATGATTTCAAGCGTTCACATAAAATGCCAGCTTACAATCGTAAGGGCGACTCGAAAACGTCATTCCATTGTATGTATCAAAGTTCGTTTTAAACGTCTCGTGGTCAACATAAGTCACATTCGTCACGTCTGTCCACCAAGAGCCCACAAAATGCCGTCAAGTTTAGAAGACTTTCTCGCATCCTTACACGTCTTGTCGTACTTAATCACTTCTCCTAACCTTTAAATTCCTAGCCACAGAGATGAACGTGAAACAATTGCTCTTCAATAACAAAGGTCTGAGAAAAATCGTCGTGTACGTATGTAGGTGCGCGTAGGCCATCTCACATGCACACCAAACAATGCATCAAAATACTCCCGCGACACTTTGATGGGTATTACTAAGAAGCTGCGCATAAAATGCAGTTGACTAGGCATTTTTGAGTGACATCCATTGTATTCAGTCGACTAACCCAAATTGAAGAAAATCAAGTCAAGAATTTCTATAACCATGTTTTGAGCTAGTCAATAAAACGTGACGTGTTATTGGAGATACGTTTTATTACTCTCTCTTCACGCGACCATCATTGACCCTAAACTAAAAATAATAATACGCGTTTTATATCGTATCCAGCTGAGTGTACCTGACCAGAAGGAGACCAGTAGGAATGTGAACTGAAAATGTTCTGAGATGCGTGGGTATTGAGTGATCTGTCTGCCTTGTCATATGTACCTCACCCGCTGTATAGCCTAGACGTTGTGCCGTCAGATTCTCCCTTTTCAACATTGCCTTAATGACCAGCACTTCCTAATTATGAAGAAATCAAAAATTCTATCAATTCGCATATAGCCGACAACCTGACACGGAATTAATTTTTTGCAAGAAATTTGGAAAGCTTTTCATAGACAATTAGGACACCTTGAGTGTTGTGAGCAACTCGAAAGAGGTGGTGCCGTGAAATATTTAAGGCGTTCAGCACGGGAAGTGAACTTGGAATTGTGTGAGTTGACGTCCACTACGCCACGGCGAGCGGGTTTGATTTATTCTTCTTCTTGTGGCGCTACAGTCCGGGGTGGACCTGGGGCTCAACCAATATGCTTCTCCAGCCAAAACGGTCTTTCGCCAGCTGCCGCCAGTTACACACTCCAAGTTGATCGAGGTCCTTCTCCACTTCTGTGCGCCACCTTAGCCTAGTCTGTCTTCTGTTGCGTAGTCCCAATGGCTCAGATTCGAAGACCTTTCGGGACGGAGCAGTGATGTGCATACGCTGTACATGGCCTAGCCATCTGAAGCGTTGTATCCGAAAACGCTTGATCAGGCCCATTTCGCTGTAAAACTCGTCGTTAAATCATCTCCTGATGCCATCAATTCAACAGGACCAAAAATTGGTTTGATTTTGAAACTCAAAAACTCACTTTTTGTCATACAGCCGATCTTAATGGAATGTATATTTTTCACTCTGACCTATGATAAGTACTCCAAGTCTGTCAAAGATCAAATGAAGGGGCTTACTGACCTAAAACCCTCCAATATCGACTCGGTCTGTGGACATCCTGGCATTAGTGGACTTCAAAGATAGATAAACTGGTGCAGACTGGTTTCAGCTTAAACACAGCATCAGTTGTCAAAGTTATGAATCCCACCCTTAGCTCTGCCCAAAGACGACTCATTGAGCAGACATCTGTGACATTATCAAATCAACAGTGAAAGCGCCATTCTGGCTGCGTCACATCAGATGCATCCGGCCACGCGTTCTCACTGGTCACTGCACAATTGATGCTATGATGCAATTTCTAAAAATATTGAAGTGTTGAAGAAGAAGAAATGGAATCAATGGAACAGTTCCTCAGGCACAGCCTCTTTTTCAAAAACGACATCCCATCCCGGTTGAAAGAAAATTCTTCTGCATGGCGACTTGGTTCTGTTTCCTGACCTCAACAAATTTATTTTTAGATTCCGGTGGTTTTGATAATTGTCAGTAGCTGCTTAGACTTCGAGGCGCCTGAATGTCCTTTTTAACCCAAACTCACTTATGAAAGGTGGACCAGTGAAACTTTAGCAAGACATACCTCAAATTTTAGTTGCAATTTATTTCCTCATACAAATTGTTTTAAGATTTCAATAGAACGCTGCCAGACACTAGTAACTGGCCGACTGCTAGTACACCTGTCCTTGGTAGAGTTTAAGCACATTCTTCTTCTTCTTAAGTTGTCACTACAATCCAGAGCAGACCTAAAAGTAGCACAATCTTGGGCTTAACGCCTCCAGTTTCATACTTCCACCTGTTACGGTTTCATTTCCACCTACACAAGTCATCTTCTACAAAACAGTTCAGCTGTTGGTATATGCGGACGACATCAATATCGTCGCGCGTTCCCAACGTGCCGTAGGGGAGACTTTTGCGGCAATTGAAGAAGAGGCGAAGCGAGCTGATCTTAAGATCAACGAGGGGAAAACAAAGTACATGCTGTCGACTAAGAAACGTTCCGTCACACAACACCTAGGACAAAATGTAAGAATCGACAACTGTAGTTTTGAGGTAGTAAAGGAGTTTGTCTACCTCGGGGCAAACGTAAACTCCACAAATGACATCACAGTGGAGATCCGACGTAGAACCACCCTTTCGCAACCGATGCTACTTCGGCTTGTCGAAACAACTGAGTTTTGACTCCTGACTCGAAGGATCAAAGTCATACTCTAGAAGATCCTTATACTGCTAGTCATGCTTTATGGAGCTGAAAGCTGGACGATAAGCAAGTCTGCAGAGCTGATTCTTGGTGCCTTCGAAAGAAAAATTCTACGTCGGATATATGGTCCCGTCTGCGAGGAAGGTGAATGGAGGAGAAGACATAACCGCGAACTCTACGAGCTGTACCAGGATGTGGATGTAGTCCGGAAGGTAAAAATCCATCGACTACACTGGCTCGGCCACATCGAATCTGAGCCTCCTGGTTCGAGAAGAAGAGGACGACCGAACCTCCGGTATAGAGACCAAGTCGTCGCGGACGTAAGACAGCTTGGCCTTGATGACTGGAAGCAGCGTGCCCAGGACCGTCAGCGATGGCAGGCAGCAATTGCTCCGGCTCTGACCCTTCATGGGTCGCCGGCCTGATAAGTAATGTACGTAAGTAAGCAATTCATCGGATCCTCTACTACTCCACAACTGCCTACCCTATACAAAGGGTAGGTAGTCGTGGCGTTAGCGCTAATTCGCTTTATTCGACCAAGCCACTTGAGTTAAGCTGTTCGTTAAGCTTTATTGTTTTTCAAAATATTCCCCATTAAGATTTATACACTTTTGCACGCGTTTGAACCAATTGTCCAAGCACTTTTGCCACTTTGATTGAGTATCTCTAAAACATGCATTCTGAACGCATCAACCGCTTCTTCAGGTGTCAATAAACGTTGACCTCTCATTTAAGTTTTTACATACGGGAATAAAAAGAAGTGCCAAGTCAGGTGCCAAGTCAGGACTATACGGCGGATGACTTAGCAAATCAATGTTTTGAGTGCTTAAAAATGCAGTTGTTTGAGCCGATGCATGAGAGCTCTCATTGTCTTGGTGAAGAGTGATCCGTTTTCGGCGGTTGGTTTTCCTGATTTCTTGAAAGACAACTGGCAAACAAATGGTTGTGTACCACTCAGAATCGACTATTCTGCGTTGTTCTAGTGTTACGGTTGCAACATGTCCAGTTTTTCCCAAAGAGAGGGGGCGACCATTTGCTTGGAAGCGCCTGGTGCGCGAGTAACTTTTGTTGGATTTGGCTCATTTTGAAACACCCATACAGTCGGGTATGCTGTTTACTTTCGAGCTCACACGCGTAAATTCACGATTCATCACCTGTCACTATGTCATAGACGTAATTCGAAGCACCGCGATCGTATTTTTGGGGCATTTCTATCGACCAATCGACACGAACCTTTTTTTGAGCGATTGATTGATTTGTGTGGGATCCAACGCGAACAAATTTTTTTGACGGTCAAATGTTCATGGTCCCACTAATGCCTAAGGTTGCCTCAATCTCGCGATGGGTCATATGACGATCTTGCAATATCAGTTAGCGCACAGCACCAATGGTTTCCGGAACAACGACCTCACGATATTCGTCTTGGAGTGAACTACGACCTCAGTTGAATTCACCATACCATCGATAAACACTGGTCCTTGATTGAGTTTTATCGCCAAGAATTTAATTAAGTTCATCGATGCACTGTTGTTGAGTGAATCCACGTCGAAAGTTGTAAAAAATAATCGTACGAAAATTTTCGCGATTTAATTCCATTTTTTTGGGCGAGATGAATATTTTAAGTTACAATAAAGAACACAAATAGCACTGGTATGTCAAAACGTTTCAAAAATGTCAAACTTTACGATAGAGCTGTCAGTTGCCAGATTCCAACACTAGGGTTGCCCATTCCCGAAATATAAAAGGCAAACTTCGTATACATAAGTGAACGGATTTCCTCTTCAGTCAACCAAGGATCTCTTCGATATTGTGCATGTCATAGATATTTAAAATTGCTGTTGTCCAAACCTAAGGATCCAGCTGTTGGCAAGAGTTCTTTAACGTCTTGTTTCTGTGGTTATAGCATACCTGGAGCTTATGGGAAAGCCTATGCATTTTGCCTTCCTCAATACTTTAAGGACTTACTTGTCTATAGTGACATTGGAAATTGTCTTACATTGTCTTACAAAACTGAAGCATTCCCATGTATACCATAAAAATAAATTGTGAGTGGCCGCACAGCCCACAAGGAACCTGGTCACTACTACACATTTTATTCTCCTCTCACGGGTAGAGGGAACCTAGAGTTTATTACCGACTCTGAATGGCGACAATGTACTCAGAGACAATAAGTACTCTTTGATGTTCGTCTGCAACCCGGTGCAGTGAAAAAATACTAGAAGAACGGTTTAAACCTTCAGCCCACGCGCGGTGTTCGCATTCACCAACAACTAGTTTTAAACCTTATTTCCAAAATATTTAAGTCTCTTACACCAAAGAAGTATGTTTTTACTGAATATCCTCAAAATCCTTTAAATCAAAAAATTCGTTAACTGTCAACAGAAGCAAAACCTAGCCAGCAGCAACCCCTCTCGTGCACTTAAGTAGGGTTGTGTTACTTTGTTCACATTCTGTTTCCTCTTCCCTCCTCAGAAAAGAAAAATATTTCCCACCAAAAACCCTAAAAATCTACCCAGTTTTCATTCGCGCCATTTTAACGCGTCAACTGTGTCGGAATTTCAAGTATCATCAAAGCACTGCAAAAAAAAAATGATATCCTGGTGTGTGCAAAGCATGTCCTATGCACAGGGAGTAAGGGAAATATGCCCTGTTCAACCAATCGTCAGCTCCACCTCAGTACACTCACACCATGCCGCACAAGCGTTCATCGTTTGTGCGCGTTTTTTACGCGCTGCCTCAGCCAATGGTGCTACCTCGCAGGAGCTGCCACTGAACCCTTCAATTTGCGTCTGCTCCCACCGTGACGCACTCAAATACGCAGCACACACAAGCGTGCGAGTTGGCGCTCTAAAAAACCAACCCCTCAGGGGAAACATTATGTAAATCAACCCTCCCGGACGGAGGACGATAAGCTGGCATTTCACACGCTGCCACGTCTGATAAAAAACGGATCACTCCCCGGTTGGTCGGGCGTGTGTGTGTGCACTTTGAGAGAGTTATGTAAATTCTCAACCCCTTCCCGTGTCACGTCTGATTGGGTGGTTGTGATTTGATTTGAATGCGGAAAGGGTTAGGAAACGATTCAAAATGGCGCCAATATAATGACCGAAATTTACATCCTTCGTTTCAGATGCAAATCCCTCAGACCAGTGGATGACGGACCGTAGCAGTACCACAGCGGGCGCAGAGGACGCCGATGAGAGCAACCGGCAAACGCCCGGATCTGTCAACGAAGTCTATGCCCCATCCATCATTGCAGAGCCCGATCATCACGCCGTCGATGCCCTCAATCCAGGTGAGTTCCGGACCTGTCACGTTGAAGCGGTCTAACAATCCGGTCCGGGAATTAATTAAAACCAATTGTGCAGGGAGGGGCGGGAGTCCGTGATATGAATGGCTGCAGTTTTAATTAAACCGCCCCCTTGCTTGATGGTTTATGGAGTTTACGAGCTCTCGCTCTCCAGCTGTACACCGTTGAGCCTCGTTTATTAAACGCGTATGAATCCGCCCTCAAGCGGTTCGCGGATCGGCAACCTATGCAATCTGCATGAGTGCTCAAGTGGTGTGGGAACAATTTGCCGTGCAGGTAGTGCGAGGGTGGAATAATTGACGTTTGTCAAGGATCTGTCAGGCTGCATGCCGGTAATGGATGAATTTTTGATGTGAACAACTGTTGGGATTTTTTTTTCACTGTGCTCCGTCAATCAGAATGGAATTAAACGGGGTTGCAATGCAGTTGGCAGAAGTGGGGGGGGGGGGGGGGGGTTCATTTGTCAGATGTTTCGAGAATGTCAATATTCGTTAATGGGGGTGATAGTTTGAATAAGAGTCTAAAAAGTACAAGACCATGCTGTAGAGCAGAGCTTGTTTGGTTGGACATTTGTCCACATTGTGACTTCGACCAAAATGTTTACCACTCGTCAACTTCAATCACGATTGAGTGAGTGGTCGAATTGACTTCGTTTATCAATCAATGACGTTGCCGTCTGACCGCAACGGATGATGATAAGGTTCCTGACGCGATAGGGTGTAGTCTTTAATTTTGTTGTGTTGACGATAACGAGTCAAATGAGGTAATTGCCAGGTGACTGATTCCTAATGTGATTTATTTTTGAAAGTTGATTCAACATAAATTAACGATATCGTATTTTTATTGACTGCCTCGAAGGTGAAGCTTGAACATTCTCAGATAGTATCTCGTTGGTATGTTCTAATGGTGTGGTGTGCACTGATTGAGTTCTTTTTGAGGGACCTTGAAGATTTTCCAGCAATTCAGAATAAATGAAAGAAGATTTTCGAAATTGTGTTTGTGTCCATAAATTTGAAAATACTGATCTGATTGTAGCAAATGAAAACGTGTTTGGAAGGTGACGCATGAGGCTTCATTTGTTGTCAAGACAGTCATGGAATTCGAAGCTTGTCTTAAAAGTTATTCTGATTTGAGTTAAATATCGGAAGGAATTCCCTACGTCATGCCTGTTTCCCATAAAAAAAACGAAAACGCTGCAACGACAGGTTTGTGGAGTTCGGAGTGAGAATGCGTTGAGTTAACAACGGACCGAGGAGCAGCTTATATTCGGAACAGACTCGAAAATTCCGATGAAAAAGTTGCACCTTGCACTGGCCGACTTGTCACTGAAAAAGTCGAAGAAATGTTGCAACTGGCAGAGCAAGACTGGAAAAAGGGCTGAGGTACTAAAAACCAACCGTATGACAGAGAAAAAGGTAGAAACAGCTGAAAGAAGTTCAATGATAGGAAGTTGCTGGACGTGGCAAGCTTCTCAAATGTAACAGAATGGAACTGCTTTTAAGGCGATTCCTCACCGGCGATGAGAGATGGCTTAAATATGGCAAAGTCGAATGGAAGGGATTGTGGTTAATTGCCAGTCATCGGCGACAAATGATTTCAAATACTGGATTCATGGCGAAAGAGGTAAACGAGGTTTGTTCAGTGTTTGTCTGCTAGAAGGTGGTTCGCTCTTCTGTGCACAACTCCACCGCTTGAATAAAGCAATCAAGACAAAGGGACCAGAATTGACCAAAAGAAAGGGAGTTGTCTTCCATGGTCAAACATAAATGGTGATGACTTGGAACAAAATTGGCGGAGCTTGGGTAGAAATCGCGATGCAGGATGGACTCTGATTGCCATTTGATCCGGTCTCTGCAAAATTCTCTTACTGGCGCAACCAAAGAAAAAAAAAAGTCAATTCGCGTATAAGTCAAAGATGTTCCAATCGGATGGAGTTGAAAGTACCTAGAAAACGGCAAAAGGCCGTTGACAATTATGGCCAATATGGACTTGTTTGAAATTGAATTTATGTTGACGCTTTATCTTTTTCAAAATCCTGTGGAGAACGAATCTCGGGTTGATAATAGTCGTGTGTGACTATGTGTTAGCGATATTTATTGAATATCCTGTGAACGAAATAATAATTGGATGGCACTACAGCCCACATGGAACCAGAGTCTAGTTTCTTCACCAACGACGGGTCTTGTGCGTGCTATCGTTCACAAGTAGAAGGGACCTACAATTGTTTGGTGACTTCGGACTGCTTTATGTAGACCTCTTAAGTGCTGTCAGCTACTCGGAAGAGGTGGTGGCATGCCAAATTGACGTGTGAGTCGATGAACTTATCCCTTACGCTACAAAGGCCAAGGCTACGCAAATTTCAATTCGAACACAAATCTCAAAAATGCAAGTTGTTGAGTGGAAGTACAAACGATTGAACTCCATTTTGATGATTCACGAAATGGAGAGAAGGGTGGTTCGATAATTACATAGCGTCACCGCCCGAATGCACTATGAGATTATTTTCTTCATTTTGATGCACATTATGTTTATGAGCCTAGCGGATGTAAACTTTTCAATTATTTCTATTTCTGGCACATAACAGGCACATGTACCGCCTGGCTTCTACTATTTTTGGTCAAAAATGTCTGTTCAAAGTGGATCTGGACCTCAACGGACACACCTCATGGTTTCTCCAGCTTCCTGCAGTTTCACACACCAAGTCTGCTGAAGTCCTTATGATTCCCCATTTATGTGCGCCATCTGGGACGAGGTGGCCTGTTGGCATTGTCCCAAAGACTGGGAGTCAAAGACTCTTCGCACCGAATCAATGATATCCATTTGTACTCCTTAGCTAAGCCAGCCAACAAGTCATGAACCAAGGCTACTTTGAACAGCATTGTGCGTTCAGAGTACCCTACATTTGTTGGAAAAAGAATCCTTGTCTCTTGACATTTTGCTGACTAAGTTCAATTCTTGTTGTTCGCAAATACATTCATAGGGACATTAGATTTGAATCTACGTCAGATTTTGCATAAAATTGTTAGGCTGTTGAGTCACATGTTAATCCTTCTATTCCTGTACAAGTGCCAAAACTATCCAAATGCCTAGAAACTATCTTTCTCAGCTTAACATAAGGTACTACAATCTCTTTTGTAAATTTTCAGCTGATTTCTAAACTGACGTTCGAAGTACACACATTATCAACTGTCTTTCTCTGGCGAATCCCACGCAGCATAAATCACTTTTTTTTCTAAAATCCTTTCAACTCTTTCAAACCCTTCCCCGAGCATACTGTCCTTGAGTTCGTGACATGAAAAAAAAACCTCACGTTAAAAAAGACGGATTTTCCCCACACCCTAATGTCAGCAAGGATTTCTGGCGAAGAGAAAAATGTCACCCCTCCTATCAAACTCAATGCATTCCAGTCTCGGGAAAAAAAAAAAACGGAAGATATGCAAATGCACAAAAAAAACCATCCAACAGAGCAGCTCTTCAAAAGAACGTCAATAAAAAACGACACCTTCCGCGTACATAGGTACGGCTCATAAAAAAGAGAAACCGAACAATTTCTGGCTTCCAAGTCAATTTTTTGTGTACACATCTCCTGATGATCCCAAAAACCAAAAAACAAAAAATAACCGAAAACGAAAAAAAAAACAAGAAAAAAAGAAACAGTCTAGAGGATCCCGTACTACCCGTAGTGCGGGCGTTAAATGAAAATTAAATCATAAACCATCTCACGCGCATCACTGTAACCATCTGAATCAAAACGCAGCAGCGAACGAAGAGTTACACGCACCGCGTGCACACCGCGGTGACCTTCTAAGAACCTAACCTCGTAAAAAATTGTATTCAAACAAAGATTTAACTTTAAAATGATTCGGTATCAAGGATGCATGCATAGGGAGCACGTTAATTGCGATTCGCATTGAGATGTTAAAAAAATCACTCTCTTCCCGCTCTCCGCTCACTGTTCTCCGACAGGATTTTAGTGTTTTTTGTTCGCTCATAAAACAATAAAGTCGTAAAAAATAGACAAGCCATACGGAGGAGTCAACAAAAAAGCAGAGGAAAAAAAAAACTCAGGTATGACTGATAGAGATGTGCGTACCTACGATGGGAATCCTTAGAAATTACCACAGGACTAACCAAAGTCGTAAAACTGAAAAAAAAAAATACGAGAGAACTGGTAACTGAATCCACTCTCGTCGAGTCGCCGCCGCTGAGTGACTTCTGGCAGTAAATTTGTCCACCGCCTCATCCACGCAAAGACAATGCATTCAAATTTTGCTTAAAAAAACGACAGATCCTTTTCCTCGGAAATCCTTTAAACGGAAGGGACACGCACACAGTCGTTTGCATCCTCGTTCGGTAATTCAAGGCACAAATTGACTTCGCAGGACACTCTTTTGTGGTGCGCTGCTACTTCTTTCGCTCGAGGGATATCACCCTCCTACGGACATCCTTTCAGTGCAAGCATGGAATCGATTTCAATGTGATATGCGCTTGTTGGACCATTAATCACGCTGAAACGCTGTTTGCGTGCACAATTATTGAAAAATCGCAATTATCCTTAGAAGCATCCTTCAGGTATCCCATTATTGAAATAAGGAAGAAAACAGAAAAAACACTGCGTAAAATGCGCGCGCATTTTTTCCCCGAAGCATCCACTCAATCAAGGATGCTGATGTCGACAACGATGATGATGTAGTTTCTCCCAACATTGCAGCAGGACATTGATTGCATTTAAGTAGATTGATATCGGTTAAATCAGTTCAGGTACCAGGTACCCACAATGAGCGCTCCTTTCCTCATGAGAAACGACGAAAAAAAAAATGCACAAAAAACTGAAGAATAAAAAAAACAATTTTTAAGGACTTTTTACCGTATTTTCATCGGAATAAAGGGAAACCTTCGCCAGAAGACAAGTCCTGCATAATAGGGACGAAGTAAATAAATTTTCCTGGGGGTTGACGTTTAAGGACGAGGAGATGCATCGGCGTTTTTTTTTTCCTTCCTTTCTTCTTTCTTTTTTTACGGTAAAAAGTGGTTGATTGCGCACAATTTTGAGAAACATTTTTTTTTTGCACTAGGGGAGGAGGTGCCGATTGGGGGAATATGCGTTCGAGATATAACGGACTTTCTCACGATTTCTTAGAAGATTTCGCATTCGTGCGCTGTTACGGTTGCATAGCTTTGATTTTTTTTTTGAGGATTATTTACGGATTTTGAGGCATTTTTTTCTATTTTTGGGTGCGAGATAGATGCAAGGACGAAAAAGGATTTTTTAACCCCAAAAAAGGAAAAAAATTGTGTGTGAGTTATTGAACACATATTTGATGGAGGGATTTGCATTTCCTTGGGGTGGCAGATGAAGTTGCCTTGGGAAAGGAATCGATTTGGCGGGAATCGATGGGAAGATTTTTTTTGTAAATTGTGAAAACATATCAGTTTAACGTAGAAATGGGTATCGGTGTGATTTTTGATGTAAAAAAAAAAATGCTGAAGATTTATTAGTCAGGATAAATAAGGATGTTACTATTTGAAGAGGATCCGTTTGGGCTTGGCATTGTAGTAACACTTGCCTATCCGATTGGTTTAATCTCGAATCCTGTTGCATTCTTCTTTCTCCATCGTTGAGATGAAAGTAGGCAAAAGGATGTACGTTCCAATTTGGCTCACCTTCAAAAGGAAATGCAAATCTAAGTATTTTTTCTTTATTCATCGACATAGGGGAACATACATAATTCAATGGGGGCAAATCGGGCTACATTTTTTGTTCTTGTGCTAGTTAACCCGCTTAACTAGTACTAGAACAAAAAATTTAGCCGTTCTCATTGCTTTGAATGCCCTTTCCTATGTCTTTAACGTCGATCGATGTCTTTAACGTCAATCGATGTTTTTCCTTGTTTCATGATGCGAAAGGTGGTCTCTTAAGCTCGATTTTTAAAAGAAGACCCTGTTGGACAGTTCTGCATGAGACATCAAAAAACTGCAGCTCTCTTATGTGATAAGTTCCTGGGCAGAGAGACAAAGCACCAGCCAGAAAACGCACAGCGATGACAAAGTACATGGGTGTTGACTTATGTATACATATATTGAAGCCCAAGATCTTAGAGGTAGCAATCGGCAGGGCTTGTGAGAGATGGTGACATACTGAGACGAAAGGCAAACAAGGCCAAAAAAATAGACCATAAGAGATCAATGGCCACCTTCTGTATAAGAAGGAACAATTCAAGTAACCCTGTGGATGTTCTTGTGGTTGCCGTGACATAGTGGGTAAGTGCGTCGACTAACAACCCAAAGGTTTCAGGTTCGAGTCCTCGCACCTCGCATTTTTTCACATCATCACCTCTTTCGAGTTGCTGACTCACACTCAAAGTGTACTAAATGTCAATGAAAAGCTTTTCAAATTTCGCCGCTCGAAGTCGGCAAAACACTATAAGAGGCCCTCTACTCGTGATAGTAGTGGCATGCACAATACAAGTAGTTGCGTTAGATGCCCTGGTCCCTTGTGGACTTTGGTGCCACTCAATATTTTTTAGTACCTGTTCCTACAGGACACAGCCAACTGGGAAGACACGCAGCAAGATGAGACGAGACCCCGTCACACCATCTCTTCAACGGCTTAGCTGAATTAGACAACAAAGCTTGGGAGAGTTATATTTTAATGGACTATCAGTCACACTCTAAGTGAACTTGAATTTAATACGGACCTGCAACCAGAAATTGAGATGGGGTAGTTAGAGTATTGGATGAACATCGGCTCTGTTGCAAAGCAGTGGCCTCCACTCATCCGAATCCGACACATGTCCATATGTTCATATATACATATACAGAAGCCACAATACCTACTACCCTACTAGTGAATATTTGGAACATGGTTTGATTTTCTTAATAAGACACACCTTCTATACAGTGTTAGCTGTGAATCTCAAATTAAAATCTGGCTTATTAATGTGGCAGTATCTATCTTTCTTCAAATGACTGATGTCTGTTTAATGCTAGATTCCTATCAAGGTCGATGCTCTTCAAGTGACAGTCAACTTTCAGTTGAATTTCTTCAAATTCTTACATAACTCTATCCACTTTTTTAGGGATTGCTAGGCCAGAAGTAGGTACACATCTTCTTCTTCTTCTTCTTATGGCGCTACAGTCCGGGGTGGACCTGGGCCACAACCAACATGTCTCTCCAGCTAGCACGATCTTTCGCCAGCTGCCGTCAGTTGCGCACTCCAAGTTGGTTGAGGTCCTTCCTTATTTGTGTGCGCTACCTTAGCCTAGGATGTCCTCCGTTGCGTTGTTCCAATGGCTCAGATTCGAAGACTTTTCGGGCTATAGCAGTGGTGTTTATACGCTCTACATGGCCTAGCCATCTTAAGCATTGTATCCGAAGACGCTTGACTAGGCGCATGTCGCTGTACAGCCTATCGAGTTCCTCGTGAAATCTTTTTCTCCAAATGCCATCAACGCAAACATGACCAAAAATCGCACGCAAAACTTTTCTCTCGAAAAGACTAAGGGCTTCCTCATCCGTTTTTGGAAACGTCCAAACGTCCAGTAATCTTGTCCATAACCGAGTAAAGTACTTGGTTGTTATTGCTTCATTAACAACACCATGTCCGAATACTTCGGCAATTTTTTTTGTAGTGAGCTGTGCATTGCACCCTTTTCCATAAATATGTTTAGACTTAGGAGCACAGAATCTGATTTAAGCGACTCTAGGGTGGGCTCTCATGCATCTCCGCCAAAAATTAAATTTATAGACTAACAGTGCGAAAAAGAGGCATTCTCTCAAACCATCCATTATTGCTCATCGAACAATATCAAGTATCACTGTAGACGTCAAACGCTTTCAGTTGAATCTTAAAGACATGACGAGACTTGAAATCAGTTTTTCATCAATTTTGCCCGTTACACACCTCGTCTGCCTACTTCATTATTAACCTCAGTCCATCGAAAGTCCTGCGACAACATGCACTGCACTTAAAAACTTTCCTCTGCACCAAACTACGGTCAGGGGGAGTTTTTGTGTGCGAGTAGCAAATCTGAACACATCACTTTGGCAAAAAGAAGAAGATTCGCCATCCTTGCCACCCGCCCCCCAGTCCTAAAGCAGATTCTTCCAGATCGTTTCCCTTCAATTACACGCAGCATCGAAACGAGTGTTTTACTTCCCATTACAACTAAAATCCAAATAAATATTAAGTAAATAAAAAAGGAGCATCAGGAGGAGCGAGGGAAGGACGAAGTCCCAGGGAGCAAGTGAACCACATCACATCGCCGGCCGAAGTGGTCTAATGTTCTCTAATACGCCATCGAGTGGAACAGTGTCTTGGAGTGAGGAGGGTGGATGGTGGTCAACCCTTTGCTATCACTTCCCCACACTCCGGTCACCCGCTGAACTCTGTCGATACAACGCATATCTTCAACGTTGCACACACACATACACCACCCCCATCATCATCATCATCATTATCATCAGCGCCATCATCATTTCCTGAGGAATCTTCGAACTCTCTCTCCTTCGGCTCATAATCCTTCAAGGATTAGACTTGGAAATGGCCAAGCAGTAGAGAGTGTGGATCCTAGCCGGGGTTCAGTTGCAAAATGCAGGACAACCTATTGGTTGCAATAGCTCCCCTTCGCACTCATCCTCCCATCGCAGGAGCAGAACAATAATCCTGGCAAATTTATGCACCAGCAACAACAAGAGAATTGAAGCATAAATCATAATCCACAGAGAAGCCATCCACACACACTCCACACACAAGAAATCTGAATGTTAGGCCACACCCACCCTCGGTAACAGAAAGCGCTTTCCCCTCCTCGTCACTAACACACACCCATCCGCCTGTGGATGGTAAATAGACGAGCGGTACGGTTCTTATTTGATTTCGTACATGTGGATCGCATTCACTCTCCGAATCGGTGTCCGACATTGCATTCGGCCACAGGCTACACACACTCAGTTCTGCCGTGAGCCGTGTGATACACTCGGGAAGGACAAACGGAATAAGAAAGATTTTCCTCCTTTTTTTCCCCGTTACACTGTCACCAAACACACACACACACACACCCTCGGGCACGGTTATCCTTAGTAAAAATCCGTTTGTACCTCGATTTTGCACACGAAAAAACAACATCCAGTGGCAGAGTCTCAGAACAAAAAAGTCCAAACTGCCGGAGGTACACACTCTCGCCACAAAAGGTGTCCTGTAGGAATTTCGAAATTTGTTTTTTTAGTTTCGAATGAAACACGAACGCGTTTGGATCGTGATTTGCAACACGGAACAGAGAGTGTGACAGCAACGTCGACGTAACAGAAATTGACTTTTGACAAGAAAAAAAAAAAACACTGTCCACAGCATCCAAAGTGCGTGTATCCTTCAAAGGATTTTCCATTTAATATCGTTTTGTGATTTCGTTTTGTGCAATAATTAGAAACAATTCAGTGAATGTGAGGAGTGTGACAGCGGCACACAGACAGCAACGAAACGAATCGAAAACAAAAAACAATAAAAATGGTGATGTCTGAAATACGATGGAACAACAGTCCCGAGGATAATAATAACTCGTTGAAGCGTGACTTGCTGAAGACACCGACGTCAGGACATATGCAAAATCGATGTAGGTATCCTTTCTGTGAGTGAAGACTTTGCTCGAGAAGTTAATTGAAATTTGAAATATTCGTCAAGGATTTGCACACCTTTTTTTTTTTGAAGCAGTGGGAAGACGGGCGTGTGTGATTTTGCTTCGCAATTAAATAGGGATTAGGACATTGTGAGGCGAAATTAAGTGCGTGCTTACCTGTGTCATGATGTAGGGTGTGTGATGCAAGTGACTTTTGCAAGACCCTAAGGCGGGAGGAATTGGCTGAGATGTGAGTTCAGGTAGGGACGGTAGTGACGGGAGGGAAGCCATGTAAATCGAAAGGAGTGTACCAATTTGATGTGACAAGGAAAGAAAATTGCGTATTGGTGTTGGAACTTCTGTGATTTTGGAAACTTTAAGTTAGGAAGAGGTTTTGAGCTAAAAAACACATTCTTTGAAATTTGTTTGTTTTTGATGGGAACCTTGCGGCATTCCTTCTACTTAATTTATTTTTTTTAACAATGTCTGTGCAATTCATATTATAGGTAAAACTCTTGCAAATTGTGTGGTTTTGAAAGGTTTTTGGAGGTTTGAAGATGTCGGGGGAAGAGTTTTGATCAAAGCGTGTACGAGTGTAGGAAAAGTCAAACTGGTTTCTTAAGGTAGCAGCTCTGCAGCTGGTGAACATTTTATGGCACTTGCTATTCGTATCCGACACTTGAATTGTACTTCTGTTGCAAATTTGTAATATCGCGTCCACATTTCTGACAACTGTCTGATCGAAATTTTTGACAAAAATTAAGAGAAACCTTTCACTTATTAGAATACACTGAATAGACTGTCGATTGTGTGACTTCTTGCAGTGAATAGATACGACAGATAGATAGATGGGCAACTAAGTCAGAGGACATTTAGGTTAGAGGACACTTTATCAAGTCTACGTAACCATGATTGCCCATGTTGGTATCAGAGATGCGGTGTGCTGAACGTGAACAACATTTTTAAGGGCAATTCTGATTTGCCAGAAGTATGGGAGTCCTCTTGGAAAATTTTGGTAGAACTTTAGTGGGCAAATTGAAGCTTTGTATAGATATGCTCGCCATATGTTTTCATTGTAAATGACAACCAATTCATTTTGTGGCATGGCCACTTAAAAATTTCAAAACAAAGAGTTTTCGTAAAACTGTACATAAGCCTCAAATGTTAACATAGTAGATATCTTATTCTATACAGTTATCCTCAGGTTACTCGAACTTCAAAAAATTACAAAAAATTATGGGAATTTGCAAGGTCTTCCGCATAACAAGGCAAAGTCCCCAAAAAAGAAAGAGAGAAATTCGCCTTTAGTTCGCCTATATATCGTGCTGTTTTGTACAAAGTAATTTGAATTTTTAACGTATGAAGTTGGAGGTGTGATTACCGTAGTTGGTAAGTGCGATTCCCGGGACAGGACATCTCGCATTTGTTTTACGGCAGCACCTCCTTCGAGTTGCTGACAACACTCAAAGAGTATCAATTGTCAATGTAAAAGCTTCTCAAATTTCGCCGTTTGGAGTCGGTCAAAAACTGTCGGTCCCCGTCTACTCGTGAGAGAACAGTAGCACGCACAGCACGAGTAGTTGTTGTAGAAGCTAGGCCCTGGTCCCTTGTGGGCTGTAGTGCCACTCAATTATTATTAGTGGGAGGGAAAAATTGCCAAATAGTGAGTACTAGGTTTTCAAAAATTTTAAATTTCCAACAGAGTCTTGGAGTACAATTGAGGCAGACGTCAGATTGCCGGAGAACTCCGTATAAAAATATTTCCTTTCATTCCCTTTGACGTAAATTTCTTTCAATGAAATGACATTTCATCCACAGAGTCGTCACGTTTGCCGTTTTCTTGTGAGCTTCGGTTTGAAATCTGATTTACAATCTATGATCACAAATTGCCACAGGATTGTCACAAAAGTCACCAAAATCATGACTGTCCCATTGTATTAGGAAGACACGTTACCTCCTCTTCTAAGTTGCGTCTTCGTAAACGTAAGAATTGTCTGTGCCTTCTTTTTGGCTCTTGTACAAGGCAATCTAGTAGTTCTGATTTCGATTGTTGATGTATTGCATCTTAGGTTCGAGTCATTCGAATAAACTTTCTGGTTCCCAAATGAAAAAGAGAATGTTCTCTGTCATGAAGCCTCTAAAGTCCATCGAAGTTTGTTCTTAACCTTGTAGTTCAGGGCATTTACATTAAATTTAGTTCGATGGTTCATCCTCTTCTAGGCATAGTCGACAATCTTTGCCTTGGCATAGAATGTCTGCATGTTGATAGGGCTTACACCACTCTTTCTCTTACACCAGGATTGATGATTGACTTGATTGTGATCAAATGCATCAGGGAAAGAATCACTTAAACGTTCAAAGTTTGAGTCAAACACAAGTCTTCTAGCGTTTATGATAAAATGACAAATTAGTTAACGACTTATACCTGGGTCTTGGTAACGTACACAATACTGCACAAACGCAAAAGGGAATAACCAAAAATTATGAAGTTGAAGTTAAATATAAGAACAATTCACAGACCATAAGAGACCCGGTTTTTACTCATTCTGCGGCTCCAATCCTTCTCCCTCGAATAGAGAGGACCTGCAGCATATTGCAGACTCAGAATAGCTAAATTTGCGAAGCTACCCATAGAAAAAAAGTGCACTTTGAATGGTGTGAGCACCTTGAAAGATCTGGTGCCGTTTGTGGTGTTAAGCCCAGTTATCGAAGCTGGGATCTTCGACGTGAGAATCGACGCACTTGACCCCTACGCCACGGCGACCTAAGGTTTGTGCTAAAAGACCGCAAATATTTGAGATTATGATTCATAATCCTCCATTAAATTGTCAGTAGTAATGGGACTGTTAGTAGCATTGGGGTATAAAACAAGCATTTCGCCAACATCGAGACTGTCTGCAATCTTTTTCAAGACGTTTCGGTTAAACTCTTGTATTCTTGACGAGCATCGCCCTAAGTTTTGTGTTTGGTAATGAAAAGTACGCTTGGGACGTAGATGTGGGAATACTTTATAACTTACAGGGAATCGGATTGGAGCTATGTATAACTTCCTATTGATCATCATTTCTTGTGATATGCTTGGTGCATAATAAGAGGATTCAAAAAGTCTGCAGCTCTGCATCTTTCCAAGCCCGGTAATCAAAAACCTTTGATTTTGACACCATCTATTGTCTTCATACCTCTTTTTTAAGAATTTCTTTCATTTTGGACTTATTTTTAAATACTTTATCGATGACTGATGATTATAAAGAGAAGCCAAAGAGAGGCAAAAAAATGTATAAAATAACATGAACTTCAGACTCAATTAAAATCCATCCCGAAAACCGTCATTTCCTACATAAAAAAGGTCCACTATCATCTCATTCTCACAGAGGGGTTGAATTAAATGCACGAACTAGAAATTGTTGCAAATTCGCCCTTTTCAACAATCAAACCTCCCCCAACCCATTTAGTTCATCTTCCGCCGAAAAGATACATTTCAGCTATCTGCCTTATGTTCGTCCCACCACACAAGCAGGCCACCACCACCGAGTCATCGTCGTTGTCGTTGCAATTAAAATAAATCATCGCCAATTTTGAACCCCTCCGCGAACCCATAGCAATTACAAAAATGTTCAAATTTTCAAATTTTCGAAATGAAAACACTGCGTTCACCGCCCTCGTTCGGTGCATTGACAGCCAATAAACAAATTTGACCTCTCCCATCCCGCACACACACACACACACGCCAACCGCCACTCAACCCCTGACCCCTGAGCATTTTCCAATCCAATTCGAATGCATAATTTATGTTGAAAATCTCATTTTACAGAGAATCGAAACCGAGCCGAAATCCCATTCTTACATCTGTCACTGTGTCCGCACGGGTCGTGCGTCGGGCACGAGCCACAGCCGTCAACCCTAGGGCCGAGCAACAAATAAATTTAAAACTTCCCAATTTTAAAGAGCACACTGACGCATCGGGGTCTAGCACCTACGCGGTGGTGGCGGTGGTGTGGGCAAATGCAGGGAGCGAACCCGAACAAGGGCGCATATCTAATTACCCTCTCTCTCTCCCCTGGCTCTGACCCCTCGGAACATAAACAAAACAACAGACACACTGTCCACGTTCACATGTGTGAGCATTGTATCCTTTATGGGATGGCGTTTAATGATTTTTCATGCGATTAATGCCGCCGTCGCCGCCGACGCGCCGCGTGTCGGGCAGAAGGGGTCTGTGTGCGTCACACACACGTATCCCCTGCCTGACCACCATCTCCAGCATCCGTTCAGCATGGAGGATATCGATTTTTGTGTCTGGTATTGATTTGCCCAGCAGTGGTGCACATGGTCGCTGACGAAGAGGGGCTTTGGATGTGTTTTCTTGTTTTTGTGGCGAAATTAGTTCCATTAACAAAGTCCTTCATACACACACACACACACACTCAAGCGCACATGTGTGACACAGTAATCTTCGTTTTTGGATTGTAATCCTCGCCCCAACCAGAATAGGATCCACTCGACGCGCTGAGAGACAATCTTAGACGACGGTGGCGGCTGCTGCGACTGAAGTGGGGAACGTGCCGGCACTGTGTTGCTCCTTGTACAGGATAATTATGGCGGCAGCAGAGTAAGAGTGTGTGTGCTGTTTCCTTTAGCGAGAACCATTCCTATGCGCATTATCCTTACGTGTTATTAGCCCAGCGGATAATGATACTCGACTCGGGACAATGAAGGAATTTTTGTTTGCACACCTCTGTCTCTCTCTCGGCTTCACTTTTGTCTGTTTTGTTCTGCTGCACCAAACACTGCTTCGGCAATAAATTATCATCAAGTCCTTTCTCTTGTGAGAAAAGAATACCGAGTGCGAGGCAAAGGTGTCCTGCTCGATGTTAATGAAAAAGATACTCTGTTGCAGCCACACACATCTTGAAGTCAGCTCCTGCGGCTCTCCTACTCAGGTGGTGTGTGGAATGATGTCGGTCGAGCAGCCAGTTTGTGGATACTCACGTACCTTGACATAAAGTCGAGATGTCATTCCAATGACCATCATCCTCGTCGTTCGTTCTCATTGATTTCTGCCTATCCTCAGAGGATTCGGGACAGAATGATGGGGTTTTCGGAGGGAGTGGTAGCCTGTTGACCCGTCTGGGTGACAGCAGCAGCTGGTTAAAGGCTATTGGCTGCAGCAGTTGCACGAAACAACAACTTTATTATGATTAGCTTGTCTTGTCGACTTATCGACGTTCCTTCTGTGTGACTTTTTTCATTTCGAAATGTTGTCTTTTTTTTTCGTTTCAGATATCAGCCGACTGTCGAGATCACCATCGCCTTTGCAGTCAAATGGTAAGTTCGCTTTTGCTTTCCTTCTTTGAGTGTTGTCCTTTGAATGGTAGGTGTTTGGAGTTTGAGGTTTCGAATGGAAAATAGTCTCTAAAAGGTACGTGAAGCATTTTCGCAGAATTCCTTATGGCGAAGTGCGTGGAAAAGTTTCTTTTTGAACCACTTAGGGCAACGAAAATCGAAAAAAGGAGCACATGTCGTAATGTGGAACTCTTCCTAAAGTTTGTTCAAATGGTCTCTTCATCATTCGCATACTCTCGTGAAAGTCATAGCTTTCGACGTATCAATGTTCTAGGGAGCACCATTTTTGTTTGATTATTTTTTTTGAAATCCCTACTCCTCTTCAGAAGACTCAGTTCTGGAGCATAAAATTTGAGGTTCTTGCTCATCTCGGGTCGGCGCCCACCATCCGAAGTGGACCTGAGATGCAACTACGAGTAACATGCCTGGCCATTTCCTATTTGCACAATAAGTCGGTTAAGGCCTTTCTTCACTTCTGTGTGACAAATCAGACTAGGGGGTAATCTTGCCCTAATGTCTCGAATTCTCTTCGGGCTGGAGATGTGTTCTCCATACTCTCACGTAATGTTGCCACCTTAAGCCCTGTATCCGTAGATGCTTGACTAGGCTTGACTAGGCTTGACTAGGCCTTATAGCCTATATATGTAGTTCATCATTGAAACTCCTCCTCTAGATGCCGTTAAGGCGAACAGGATCCAGAATCAAATCCAAAACGTTGTTCTTCATCTCCAATGGCTTCCTTATGCACATTTAACAAAGTCCAACTTTTCTATGCCAGAGAACAGGATGTTCAAGAAACAGAAACAGAAATGATCGAGGAGAGGGCCTTGTCATTCAATTGCCTCTTGATCCAAAGGAAACATCGATTGCCGAGAGTGATTCAAGATTTGATTTCGGTGCTGATGTCGTTGCCTCTATTTATTGCTGAACGGAGGTGGACGAAGTTCTTGACTCCCTCAACGTTGTGGCACTCTGTCCTAGACGTCAATGTGGTCCTTCTTTAATGACAACATATACTTTGTTTTGCCCCATTCGCAAGGAGCAAGTCGTAAAGGAGTTTATCTACCAAGGGGCAGACGTAAACTTCGCAATCGACATCCGAAGTTAAGCTCCACTTGGTAGTCGGTGGTACTTCGATTCATCGAAACTGGTGGTCTTACCAAAAAAGTTGCCCTATAAAACCTTTATTTTGGCCGAAAGCTGTGAACCTGATTCTTGGTGCCTCTGAAAACAAAATTTCACTCCTCCTGGTTCCAGAAAGAGAGCAACATCGTAGTCATTGATGTAAGACACCTTGTTCTTGCTAAATGGAAGCAGCGTGCCCAATATGGAAGCAGCTCTTGTTAAGGCTTGGACCCTTGCCTGAATGATAAATGGAATACAGTCGGATCCATTTTAGCCACTTCCGCATTGATGGCTCACTGTGTTCGTGAAATGACGCCAATATCATCCACTTTAGCCACCAGTTGAACGAATTGATTCCCGACAATGCTCTGGCTCTTGACTTTTAAGCATGACACAATCGACTGAAGAATGATTAAGGTCAGCGGATCACTTTGTCTTGAAATTTGTTGACACTTACGGTCTAGGTGAGTTTGTCCGTTCTGAACTTGATGGGGCAGCAAAGAGTTCTCTATTGTCTTCCTTGACAAACTGACGAGGGTGCTAGCAATGCCAAAAGTCAAGTGGCAGTGGGTAGTTCGCCTCTATGCACGCCGTCATATATGGCCTTAAAATCAATGAATCGGTAGTGGCTGTCAAATTGCTTGACTCCCTGGGTCTTTTCCAGAATCTGCTGCAGTGTGAAAAACTGATCTTTATCCGACACGCCACTCGACGACGTTGTGCCGTGAAGAACAGCGTGATGAACTTTTAGTCCAGGAATTGAACCTAGAACCTCCTGCGTGTGAGGCGACGCCCTTTCGCACAACAACACAGTGGCTACATTTTGGTCTTATACATACGTGAAAAAAAGGAACCTCTTTTTGGTAAACGGTTACACTCACGTCTTTTGGCTCCACTGTTTGTCCATTGATTGCACAGAGCGGCTTAAGTTCCTTGATGTTTTTTTGACTCTTTCTGTTTGCTAAACTTCCTATTTCTGAGCTCTACGACTAGCTTTCGACCTTTTTGAAAGCGATTTTAGGTCTGTATGAAGAAAGCAAAAAAGACAGAGTCATTGTCCTTTATAAGTTACGAAGTGCACAGTGGATTGGAGCTTTATCATTTCCGTTGAGCTTCTTGTTTTCAAATTTGACCTCAAATTGGACTCTGCCAATCCGGAACATAATTTGTAGTCCTTGCAAGTTCACACTGCACACTTGTGAACACGAGTACCTTGTCCATTTTTTCGCCTCAGCCGCAGACATCGGGGAACCCCACTTGTCCTCCTTTGCATTGATATCAAGGCCTGACGGTGTACAGACTGCCCTAAAATACTAGCCAGTTCTCTGGCTACTTTTCCTCAAGTCCCGCTTTGTTGAAATTGTTTGCTCCCCTCAAACGTCTTAAATCCTCATTTGTCTCCATTTAAAAAAGAAACACTTCCAAGATATCTAAATTCTGTGGCCCTACTTTTTCCCCTTAAGTGTGAAAGTGTGCCAACATCTTATTCCCAATCAATCTCAGAATTGATTACCCAACCGAACCCCTTCTCAGACTCGTGTCACTTTCAAGAAGGGATCACTTTGGGGTGCCCCTCGATTGACACATCTCTTAAGTAGGCCAAGATTATCTAATCGCCGCCTAGAAGACCCTCTTACCCCCTCCCTCCCAACACATTTATTTCCGTCCGATTCGACACGACTTTCGTTTTCAATTGCCACCGAAAAAGGAGAGAAAACGAAAAGGGGTGACCTCCTTCAAATCACATCTGCTCCCAGTCACAGTCATTCAAAACAATGAACCGCACCCTTGGCGGATCCTCAAAGCCATCCTCAAGCGAGCCACTCACGGGCTGTTCGCACTTTCTTTTGCAGCACCCAAAGCCGACGGATGTTGTCTGATCCGTCGATCATCATTACGGCACTCCTTTCGTCCTTTTTGTTGACAAAATATTTACAACCTCATTAAAGAGTTATTTTAGGGACGAGTGTGATGCGGTATGCTGTGTGCGGCAGTGAGCATAACCCTCAAATTAGGCAATAAAAAGCGAGGTACAGGCAAAAAGGACACAAGATCCTTTGAATAAAAAATCACTGGGGGAGGAGGAAGCATTTGCATGATGTCCAGTCCAGTCGATTCTGGACTGGAAATTTGAATTTCGGAATATTGACTGTGATTTCGGGCGGAGAGTCCTTGGATGTCGGTCCGTGGAACATCTGCTTCGTCGGACACGACTGCCGACGAGCAGTACGTGATTCCTACTCGATGCCGTATGCAGAATGGCCATTTGAATATTCGATGAATGTGTATCTTTTTCGGGGCGGATTACTCCTTGCTCTCGCATCCTTTCTATGCTGACCGTTATGATTATTATTCATGTCCTCTGCAGATGGATGGAACGGTATGTAGGATGGAGGGGAGGGGGAGGATGAGGAAAAGGGTGAAAGGGATGTGAATTTGCAAACGTAGCTTCACACCTTTTGAGCAGCAAGGATATTTGAATACCCTTCGCACCCACACAATCGCACCAGAGTGCCCGATATGATGAATGGAGGGTGGAATTGCAAATTTTATGCGGTGATATTTGTTTTTCATTCCCAATCCGAGTTTGCCAGCTGAAAGGATAACAAACAGGAGGACATTCCCTCTCCGCAAGTCGCCATTCGATCACATCCGTCGGTGTGTGTCGGCGATTACTTATGCATTCGTTTGTCGTTGTAGATTGCCTTTAAAAGGACGGTGAGGAGAGGGGGAAACATGAAAACTCACTTTCACCGTGTGTTAAGTGTTGGCATAGGTAAGACGGAAGCATATGCACGACGGCGTGGAGGGAGGCGAGAGTCCTTTTGAAGTGTGTATGCGAAATATTTTCTTTGAATTTCAATCCTTTTCGTCCTCGATTCGATTGTGGCGCCCAGTGGACTATGAAATTGACCAATTTCCATTGCAGTAGCACCCCGTGGGGGGGTGGGGTCCCTTGCTTATGAATAATGTGTTCGGAGGTCCCGTATCCTTTTTGACGTCTTTTTGCATAAAATTTTCATTCGGCCGGGCCTACTCAAAAGAGCATAAAATTCGATTCAATTGTGATCTGCATACTAAGTAGGGGAGGAAGGGTGGATTTCTCACAATTGAGTCCTTTCACTCACAGATGTCCGTTTTTTTTCTTTTCTTTTCATTTCAGTTTCTGACGATGGGGACAGTATTGGCAACAACAGTGACCGCTGCCGTTCGCCCCTCACTCCCCCACGACATCATGTCGAGGACGAGAATACGGGGGCATTGAATTTGACGAGCGACAACTCTCGGCACACCCCCTCACCACCACCCTCGATGGTTATGAGCACTCCGTCCTCGTCGCTGCAGATCCCTACACTCCCAGCGGGACTGATGCCCAACGCTTTGGGGTCGCTTATGCTTCAGAATCCCGTGCTGGCTGGAGTGAACTCGATTTCGCCCCAGGACTTTACGGCGTTCAAGCAGGCACTGCAAACGCAGCAGGCCGCCGTGCAACAGCAGTTCCAGGGCTACATAGAGCTGATCAAGAACGGGTCTGTGGGTCTTCCCAAGGACGACCCAGCGGTTGCAGCGCAAATCGCAACGGCCCAGTTCCTCCTGCAGAGCCGGCTGCAAGCACTGACACAAGCCGCACAGCAGCTACAGGCTTTGCAAAAGCAGCAACAGCAGACGCAGCAGCAGCACACTCTGCACCAGCAAATCCAGCAGTTCTCGACTCTGCCGAGCATCAAGGCCCACATCACGTCGACCTCGACCCCGACCCACCGCAGTCCGATGAATAGTCCGGCGAGCAGTCCTCTGCCTCTGCATCACAACACCCCAATCGGTGGCGGGTACAGTAGCAGCAGCAACCAAGTGACTCCGCCAAACAGTGGCAGCAGTCTGAAGGTGGCGGGGATTCTGACGCCCGGCACGCCTGGCGGCGCTCCGCAGACCCCACAAATGCCAAAAAATATGACAATGAGCCAGCAGCGCGCAGCCGGTGAGCCATCGCCCGAGGAGACCACCGACCTCGAGGAGCTGGAGCAGTTCGCCAAGACCTTCAAGCAGAGGCGCATCAAGCTCGGCTTCACACAAGGTGACGTGGGCCTGGCCATGGGCAAGCTGTACGGCAACGACTTCTCGCAGACGACCATATCGCGGTTCGAGGCGCTCAACCTGAGCTTCAAGAACATGTGCAAGTTGAAGCCGCTGCTGCAGAAGTGGCTGGAGGATGCTGACCGCACTATTTCCAGCACCGGAGGGTAAGTACATTAATTGATGGTTTTTTTTGAAAGTATTCGTGGACAGGACCTGACTTCATTCTAACGGTTTTTTTTCCATTTCTTTTCTCTCCTTCCAGAGTCTTTGATCCCTCGGCACTTCAGACCACAGTGACGACACCCGAAATCATGGGCCGTCGACGGAAGAAACGCACCTCCATCGAGACCTCAATCCGCGGCGCCCTCGAAAAGGCGTTCGTCCACAATCCGAAGCCCACCAGCGAGGAAATCAGTCAGCTGGCCGATCGTCTGTGCATGGAGAAGGAAGTTGTACGCGTGTGGTTCTGCAATCGGCGGCAAAAGGAGAAACGCATCAACCCGGCACTGGACAGTCCGACGGGCGCGAACGGCAGTGAGTCACCCTACATGATGATGCAATAAGCCGGGGTGGTGGTGCTGGTGCTGTGCACGCGGTGTGCATTTGTATTTTTCGCAATCGAATGTTGAGAGGACTCCGATTTGAAGGATGACTCACTCTGAAACTATCTTAAATCATGTACAGGTAAGTTGAGGATATTTACAAATGTGTCTGACAAGTGGGAGTGAAATGAAAGTGAGTGGGATTGGATGGAAGGGTTGTCAGGTGTTGATGTGCTCATTTTTTTGCAACTGTTTGCCGTTGACTCTCTGTGTGTGGAGTTGGGAAGTACAGAGTTTTCGACGCTCATCGTCATCATCATCGTCATGGCACAGACCTTTGAAAAAACTCTAAGCTGTGAGACCACTACTGAAGCTATGTGCTTCTGTTTCAGAATAGGATATCATCCACTTGAAATTAGTACTAATTGCAGCAGCAAAGTTGTAGAGGTTCTTGTTAACATGAGTTTATTTCAGCACTTCATGATTTTTAACCGTACATATCTTCTTAAGCCCCTTACAAGCTAGTCATCCCCATGAAGAGTCCACCTCAGCCGATTGCATTTTGAGCTTCCACAGGATTGCTGTTTGTATTCATCAGGTGTGTCCTGCGTTCTTAGTTTTTCGGCCTTCGTACTGGACAGTGGTCTTGGCATCTCTCCTCACGTATAAGCTGAAAATCACTGAATGAAACCTCCTGACTCTAGCCTCCCCTTCCAAAACCTTGTCACAAACAGAGAGCCATATGCTCGACACAGAATTTGTCATTCAAAGACAACAAAAAGAAACCAGGGACGCTCAGTTTTGTATCCATTTGTCGGTTATAGGAATATATGGTTTGTGCATCATGTGAGTCACTGAAAATTATGACCATGCTGAAGTCAACATAAGTTTTATACGGTCCTTCGAGCGTGGATGTAGGAGACAAGATGTTAGACAAGCCGAAGCTGAGATAACATTTGTCAAAGTGATTGTACGTCAAATCTTCACTTCTCTCGCTTGAAGGGCAAACATAACTTTACATCAGAACAGTGCCAGGATATGTATTTAAGACGAATCAATTCAGCTCCTTGTTCAATTGGTTTTCACCCTTTTAACAATACTCGACGGATAAACAAATTGCGCACCTAGAATGAGAGGGAATATGAAAATATTTTTATCCCAGTCGCGAATGATTTTTTTTTTCGAATCCTGAACTTTGACTTCTATGAGATTGCTTAGACTGATGTCCATAGCATAACTTTGAGTGGGGTGCTGAGTACGAGCGTCTAACGTAAGATTCTGTGACAGGAGTGGCTTTGTCTGTTTCTTCACATCCGGCAGATGATAACTTACAGCAGTCTTTGACTGCAATTCTTTTTTAATTTCCTTGTGCCAGAGAGATTTCAAGTATTACCTAGTGATCCGAAACAGGTGAAAGCACGGGCAGAAGGAGGAGAAAGAAGAGAGGTAGAGGAAGTTGTGATGCACAATGCTCTAAAGTACTTGTGAACTGTAGTGGGGAGGAATCATCGAATCGGGAAGAACGTTTCATATTCGTGTGGTTCGGCTAAATAATGTTCCTCTAAATAGTACGACCGAAAGTGGTCTTAAGGGTGAACTGATGAAGATTCTGAACGAATCGTGTATCGAGAGCGACATCTTGAAGTATAGAAATATAGCTGGCAACTTAATTTGAACATACCCTGTTAAAATTGGGAGAAAAGTATGAAAAAGGCGAGACATTTCGTCGGTGTTCTAAAGAGCGTCTTCAGTTAGAAAAATGTCATATTGAATGCAATTTATTATTAAGATCTTGAAGAACTCGCTCTTTACAGAAAGAATATTCTCCTCATCATCCCTTGCCTTGTTTCAATATTTGAGGGTATTTTGGAACTTGTTCTTCTTCTTCTAAAGTTAGGCTGAACCTGGGCTTCAACTTGATCTGCATTTTGAATTGGCACGGTCTCTCGTCATCGGCATCCAGTCCAAGTAGTTCTATTGATTAAGGGGCTTTCTCAATGTAACCTTCCTACCCTTCTTCTTCAGCAGGCTCTGATTCCTTATGAGCTTCGTTAATGTTTTTCCTCATCGCCTACTTAGCTGCCAAGGCCACGGCATTCTATTCCGTATTTTCACTCATCTTTAAACGCAAGTAACATTTCACACAAAAATGCAATATGAGTCGCCTAATGAAACGAGAGATAAGATGTCAAATTACAGGCAGGCTATAGTATTGTCAGATACAGTTTCTAGTACAAGAGGAATTACATTTCAGAGCCGTTTACCGGCAATTCATTACCAAACTTTAATGAATATGCAATAAGTATGTACGTTGCTTCAAATTTGAAATTATGTCACTGTCCATACTTAGGACACGCATAATGACACTGACTGACCAAACATAAAAAAATTGATTCAATTCCATCCTTGTCCTGAGCCAACATTTGACTGCCGATTTGGTTCCAGCGAGTTGTTCTTCAATCAGAAAAAATTTAAAACTTAGTGGTGTCTGATTATCTATTTAACAATTATAAGAACAGTCTTTCAAAGCTTGCAACATACAGAGATACTGTTCCATTAAAAGGTAACAGAACGTTTAGCTTAAGTTAACGTCTGATTGAAAACCTTACAGTGGGGAAGTTGGTCACTGCCTACTGAAAGGGAAACTGTCCTGTATCTTAGTTCAGCTATTGAGAGTTGTTGACCCATTTCACTTTGGATTACTTAGAGTACAGCCTCACTTTCATGACACCCACCCTTAAACAAAACCCCATAAGCATTACAAACAGTGAATCAAGTGATTTTCTTTAACTAACAGTCGATTCTCTCTTTTCTTTTATTTTCCCTTCAGGTAACTAGAAACACATCAGACCTAAATTAGAATTAAAGTTAAAGCTAAAGAAAAATCCACACTATTAAATTAAATTTATAAAACAAAAAATAACAAATTAGTTTATCAGCATAAGGTGTTTAAGAGATAAGTGCTATAAAATTATTCAAACATCTATTTATTACAAGAAACCACAAAACAACGTTATAAGAAAAATTAACAAAAAAATACCTAAAATAACCACACACACATCACCTAAACTAAATCTAAAGAAATATGGTTTAAATTTAATTTAATAATAGAGCAAAACTAAATATCGGTGTACCTCTGAAAACAGAAAAAAAAAACGAAAAACTGATCTTACTTAAAAGTATTAAGCTAGAGTGTACTCTTGTTTTAACCTGTAAAGTTGTGTATTTTTTTATGTCTATAAACTGTATGTACTGTACGTATGACTTATGTAATAGTGTTCTCCTAGTTGTTGTGCCCAAGACGAATATCAGCTGATAAATTGTAGTAAACTTCTTGTTCTTTTGTAAAAGTTTTAGCATTAGTGGACGCATAAGTGAAAAAGAAAGAAACTTAGAAAATAATGAATACTGTGATAATATATAAAGATTTATAAAATTTAAGAACTATAAATCGTAAATGAATGAAGAACTAATAAATGCAGAAAATTCAAAAATGTATTTTTCTTTTGTTTGATTTTTTCTCCACTTTTGGGGATGTGAATATACGATCATTTATCGATGGACAAGTAAGTATGAGTGTGCAAAAGGGTTCGTTTTGAACAGAACTGCAATCCGAAAAGAACTAACCAAATTCTAGAGGTGAGTAAAGATGATCCTCTCTATACTAAAACAGGAAATGGACAAACATGTAATTACTAACATTACTGCACATAACTTTGTTGGCGCCCTCTGTCTAGGCAAAGGAAACTATGACACTCTCAAGCCTTATACGGAGAACATTCTAAATATTCAATGAATCAACTATCAGGGTGAAACTTCCATTTAGGGATGTTACTGATTTCATTGAATAATAATAATAATTGAGTGGCACTACAGCCCACAACGGACCAGGGTCTAGCTTCTACAACAACTACTCGTGTTGTGCGTGCTACTGTTCTATCTCACGAGTAGAGGGGACCTACAGTTTTTTGCCGACTCCGAACGGCGAGATTTGCGAAGCTTTTCATAGACATTTGATACTCTTTGAGTGTTGTCAGCAATTCGAAAGAGGTGGTGCTGTGAAAAAATGCGAGGTGTCCCGTCCGGGAATCGAACTCAGACTTTCTGCACGGCGGTCGACGCACTTACCACTACGCCACGGCAACCACAGATTTCATTGAAGCAACGCTCAGGTCTTAGACCAGAAGTAGGAAATACAAGATACTAGCGTCGCTAGTTGAAACACACAAATTTCTTGAATTCAGTTTAAGGTTTCGTTTCCAGAGAGTAAAGCAGAGCTGTTGCCCCTCATGTCCACTAAGCCTTCTATATATTCATATAAGCGATAAAATATGGCGATTTTTGTAAAGGATGGTTCAACAAAAACGCACGATGGTAGTTGTAAAAAAAAAAGAGAAAGTTTTTGGAGAAGTATCTTACTATTGTTGATTATGATAGAAGTATCTATTTCAATTATGTGTGAAACAAATTATTTGCTAAATGCTGGTCACAGTTTTGGTAACATACCTCTATCGAATGGTCCATATTTTCAGTGACTTTAACACCTAATTGAGGTTCAATGTCGCTAACGTCCAAAAATGTCTCATCCTTTAGCCCACATTGACATATTGACGCACACTCTTTCTTTGAAAGAAATAAGTCCAACGGTGTTAAATCACATGATCGTGGCGGGCAATTAACATCGCTACGATGCTAGAAAAAATGGTCATTGAATTTATCGCGCAAAAGAGTGATTGTTTCGTTGGTTGCGTCTCAAGTGGCCACATACATATCCTTTATTTCTGGCCACAAGAAGTCGGTTGTCATCTTGCGATATTGAACACCATTCACGATGATTGCTTGGCCGACCTCTTTTTTGAAGAAGTGCGAAGAAATACATCGGGATGACGTAGCCACCAGCTTATAAACCGCACCAAACATAAGAACTCTTTGTGAAGGGATCGGCTGTTCAACAATCAGTTGTAGATTCTCATTCGCCCAAATGCAAAATTGTGGACACCTTTGGTTGATTATGCCAAGAAACGAATGCCGAAATGCATACAATTTATTTTGGTTTGAACGCCTGTTTTCGTAAAACGATTCAACAATCCTAACGCGATGTGTACCATAGTTGAAACGAAGAAATGTCAAAGTATGTGCCCTAATCCTTGACCTTAACTTGACGTTAAAATAAAACTCATATCGTTAAAATGGAAGTCAATATTGTGCATTATGTTTGGACCACCCTTCTCGTTAATTAATTTTTTTGGGAATTATGTTATATGGTTACAAAATGTCTGTCCTTTCCAGTTTTCACATTGATGCACCCAATTTTATTAAGAAAATTCACAAAATGTATTCGATGAAAACACTTTGGCATTTTGACTACATACTGGTACTGGTCAAGAACCGTACTGTAAATTCTTAAGAAACAATTTTGCCGCCATCAAAAAACAGCTCAGTATAACTTTGTGCATTCAGTGAAAGATTAAAAAATTGATAATAATGATTGAGTGGTACTACAGTCCACAAGCGACCAGGGCTTAGCTTCTGCGTCAACTCCTCGTATTATGCACGCTATTGTTCCCTCATGAGTAGAAGGAACCTACAGTTTTAGCCGAATCCAAGCGGCGATATTTGAGAGCAAGAGAGATATTTGAGTGTAAGTTTAGCAATTCGAAAGAGTATATGAGATGTGTTCTGTCCGGGAATCGAACCTGGACCTTCGGCTTGTGGATTGACGCAATAACCCACTACGCTACGCCGACATTCCACCAGTGGCATCGCGAATATTTCTTTCCTTTTCAATCCCTTAACCAAGTTCGCGCCTGCCCACAATTGGAGCAAGGGTATGATGCACATTTACCTGTATATGTTGTACATACATATGTATTCTGGGTATGATGTGACGAAAAAGAACGTTAATGCCTCAACAGAATTTACTATATGCAAACATAAGTGGTGACCTCAACCAACTTGGAGTGCGCAACTGGCGGCAGCTGGCGAAAGACCTAGCTGGCTGGAGAGGCATGGTGGTTGAGGCCCAGGTCCACCCCGGACTGTAGCGACACAAGAAGAAGAAGAAGAAGAAGAAACATAAGTGGTATCCAGATACAAGTTTATTTTTTAAAACAGATTCGATACACACGCCTACCCACTGCTGACGTGAACGAAACTTTATAAGTTCTCTACACATCGAAAAGAGATGGTTAGACGCCATGAAGATGAACAAAAAGTGAAGATCGCAGGGGCTAATTACGCCAGTCTCGTCTCACATCATTCTGCTCTGCTGCAGGAAGACTGATCGTTGCGTCTCCCGAAAATCGATTGGAATTTTTTTTTTCGACTGAAGTTTAAACATTGCACTATTGCTTATTTAAAAACCTTTTCATTCATAATTCCCGAAAAATAAAAATTCTAAAGAGAGCTATCCAGTATACAGAGTTGGTGGAATTCTGACCCGCATGATTTAATTTCGTGTATTCCAGACCCTTGGCATTGAGAAATACACAAGGAATGGGCAAACGTGTGTGGAGACAAGTGGTCTATATTTGAAACTCGAGGAACGCTTTAAGGGGACAGATCTTATTTTTTCTTACCAAAATTACCAAGTCTCTTGCATTTTTAAGTCGTATCCAATTTGCACAGTTAAATAAAACAAATGCTTCGGCCGTATGTAATAATAATAATAATTGAGTGGCACTACAGCCCACAAGGGACCAGGGACTAAATTCTACAACAACTACTCGTGTTGTGCGTGCTACTGTTCTCTCACGAGTAGAAGGGACCTACAATTTTTGCCGACTATGAACGGCGAGATTTAAAAAGCTTTTTACAGAAAATTCATGCTATTTGAGTGTTGTCAGTAACTCGAAGGAGGTGGTCGTGAAAGAATGCGTGGGGTCCCGTCCGGAAATCATACCTAGACGTTCTGCGCGTTGATCGACGCACTTACCCACTACGCAACGGCGACCACATACGCACACATACATACGCATAAAATTGACACCCAAATATCCTCATCCATACCCATGTGAACGAACAAGTGATGATCGGCTTAATTTCGCATTGGATTCTTATAAGCCTTCAAAAACGATAAATGGTCTTTCGAAGAATTCGGAAAACGGCAAACACCGAAAAACATATTTCAACTGATATTAAAATTCAAATGACTTCTGTGACTGGGGACTTACATACATTCATTAACATTTGAATGAATAATTAGAACGAATGGAAAATTGCGTAACACCTCTTGAAGAAGTAAAATGTTCGAATTCGTCCTTCGCGTAGTGTACTGAACGGTAACCCCGCTTATGAACAAACGGAAATATTCCCTAGGAATTAATCAGAGGCAGTAGGAACCTACCGAAATCGGACTTCGGCCCTTTGGTATCCTAGGAAGGTTACCACACCCCTTCCTACTTGTACTAGTCACAAATTTGATTGATTTTTTGGCATAAGCTGCGAGTACGACTCAGCTTTTCAATTTCAACTCACTTCATTTGACATTTCTTACACTGCACGTAATAATTTAATTTCACTCTTACAGTGTAGACCACAGTTTAAAATTGAATTGGAAATATCAATGCTAATGAGAGGACACTTATGGCGCCATTTGAATAAGAATTAGAATTAGAGAGTAATGACGATGCATTTCATTTGTGTTCGTGCGTGTCCCCGTTTCTGATGAAGAACAAACGGAATTTTTAAGAAAAGGAATGGGGAAATTTTGTTGTGATAAAAAATATGTGAGCAGGCTGTATATATATTCTCTAACCAAATGTTATGTTGGGGGTTTCTTGTTTTTCCCACAGAAATCGTTGCTGCATAAAGTGCGTCTAGAGAATGCAGTCTCCAGACGTTTGGCAGTTCCAGGCAATGCCTAGACCATCAGTCTTAGCAGTCATTGAAAAAAAGTATTTATGAAAAGGTTGTTACATCAACCAACAACTTACTTTTAAGATGACACTCCATTAGAAAGCGCTACTCCTGGCTCTATGCCATATCAATGTGCAATTTGGGAAAGATTAGAATATGGATATCCTTGAAGCACTGCCAGTGAGACAACCTTCATCGATGGAAAGGTTCAAAATACTTGCAGCGGTCCTATCATTTCCATTTGCTCATTTATTATTTTTTAAGACTGTACGATTAATGTTCACAGTTCAATGGAAGAAATTTGGGACTTCTTCAAATTAATTTTTCTCATATTGAAAAAAAAAAACATCTTCTACCAACATACTCCGCACCTTTTTCCAATGCCTCTCTAGAACCAAGACCACACCAGTCAATGCCATCGCGTCGTGCCCACATGACACAATGCATGAGATAACTCTGCCTATCTTCGATTCCACATCAAACTATCATCATAAAAGCGTTAATTGAATTCAAAAAGACTGCCCATTGGCAGGCACACACCCGCGCCCAAGCGCGCCTTACATCAGCCAATCACCAACATACGCCATCACTGACAATTCCAGTACAAACGAACGGAAAAAAGGAAACCAAAGGGAGCGAGGAAAAAACACAAATTAATTGAAATTCAATATCCTCATTATCCTCAAATCGGCGGTCGTCAACCGGCATTCGAAAGCAAGCCGTTCCCACTAAACGCTTCCTAAACGTTGTCACTTTGTATCACAATTAATTTTGGAATGCGGCCATCGTCGCCGCCATCTCGCCCCGTCCGTCACACTATCGTTTCGGCAATCAGTCTCGAATTGCGGCCAGGCACGCGTGATACCCTACAACTTACCCCTATCATACCGGCAAGTCCTCCTCACCGAGAACGAACTGAAATCAAACGCAGATAAAAAAAAAACGAAAAACTTGATATGCCACCCTTAGGGATGCACACCCAGGAATTAGTTTAGTGACAATGGCACAATGTCCTAAGGTAACCGAGAGGCGGCACGCACACGCGTCCTTCCGGCCACCCCCTTCCACAGTGGGCTTCGGTTTTTTTTTTCTTTTTTATCAATTTACGAGGACGATGACGGGCACCGCCTTTCGGTGATTATCTTCTCTTTCAGTGAATTGCAAATGGCATCTCTAACGAGGACATTATTTCCGTTTTGGAATCAATAATCATCGCGTCGGCAATGACGAGGACAGCGACTAACCCAGCAACGCCACGACTGGTGTCCTTTCGTTTTCGTGCGACATTCGTTTGAGTTCTAATTGCGCGGTCGTCGTCGTCGTCGTCGTCGTTGTCGTCGTCGGCGGCTATCTTCACAGAGTGATGACGGTACTGTGTGGGGTGGGGTGAACGTCCTGTTGTGTTTTTTTTTTTTTTGAGCGCAGCGAGTGATTTAGTGGCGATGGTGGCTTGGCTTTGGAATATCAATTTACGAGGTGATTGGTTCCCAAGGATGATGATGTCCGCACGCGACTGTTTGTGGCTGTTAAGTTGCGGGCATTTTGTGTGGCGTCTGTGGTTGGTGGATGGACAGTAATTGGGTTTAGAGTGAATTTGGGGATGGGTGTGCATGTGGGCTTGGCTTTAATATCCACCCTCAGCGACAGTCAATTGGATTTAAATTTTCGAAATCAACAACGCACTTTAATGATGGCGGTGATGTGGAACCGCAGGTGCGTATATTATGTATCTTGGATCCTACTGCAGTGCTGAAGAGGAACAATATGCCACAAGGTCGGAGACTTCATCTATAAAGCAGCGACAGACATATTCTCTGACGTTCGGGCCTCACCTGCTGGATCAGCGGAGGCAAATTCCATCATCGTGACTTGAGACGTCTCTATCTCAGGCCCTTATGGCTTCACCCCTTTCAGCCTTGCAGACCGCAATGTCTGTCTGCATGCCCTTCATTTCATCAGATTTCTGAATGTTATCATAAGTTCATCAAGCTCACACCGTGAAATGAGATCTGCATCTGCCGTGAAAGAAGTCCCCGCCTTATCATCGCCCACGTCAATCATCGTCTCCGCAATGCGCATATCTCACCGTCACTGAATATGCATCAAGGAAACGTCAATTCCCCAGCAGTGCCATCTATCGGATTGAATCTACGACCACTCAGTCCCCCTACCGCCCGTCGAGCGCTAATTTGAATTTGAATTCGAGAGAGCGAGAGGCATGCCACTCGCAAGATGGCAATCTCGCCTTCCTCAAATCGCACACAGTGATGGGGTTTAATTGCCCGCTCCCGCCACCGCTACCGCCACCGCATCCATTACGTCTGAGCCCACATGAGCGGCAAGTTCCTCGTCCGCGGCTCCGTGAATTAATTTCAATTTTGCATGTTTGAGCGTTTCGTTATTAATTTTTATTTGAATTGCGGTGTCGCTTTAATTTCCATGGAAATGCTTTTGTGTGCCCCCTTCGTCTGCGCGCAGCGACTGTCGGCGGCGGTCTCTGTGACTGCTTGTGCGAGTGTCGAGTGTGACTCGCGCGGCTGCCTTTGCACAGAGCGGTTTCGGGTTAATTTCCACCCTCGGCTACAGATGAAAGCGCTAAGCCTCGCTCATTCGTCACACTTGTCAAGTTCAGATGCATCCGCTAATGGGTATCATATACAATATGCTAAGGAGTTCTAAGTGCACTCTGCGACGAGATCGGATTAATTGTGCACTCCTCCGAGGTCACACAGTGCGCTTGCAGGCGCCGATGCATTTAAAGACTGCTTGCGGTCAAGTGTACGAGGTAGCGAGCCACTGACGTCGCTGTCACAGATAGTTCTGTTTTGTTGAACTGATTTGAAGGTTGCGATAAGGTCGCTGGAAAAGAATGAAGTGCACTGCGATATGCTGCACGTAACCGAATCATCGTCGCCCCATCATCATCGGTGACGATGGCGCGGATCAGGAAGCGCGAAGGAGCTGCCCCAACGTACCCCGTGGAATGTGACGAATACTTTGTAGCATTTAAAAAATGTTCGTTATTAATTAAATGCTTTCTCAGCATGCGAGTGGGTAATTAATCATTTCTTGGTCGTTTGGTCGTTCGCATTCAAGTGCGTGGGAGATGGGAAAACTGAGAAAATTGCTGATTGGGGATTGGACGAGGTGGCAAGGAGGTCTCAACGTAATTGCGGTGCATGGTGTGCATTGAAAAATGAACGCGGTCAACAATTTCATCTTTCATTCAGTATTCAGGTTTGGGATATCAGAAACTGATATTTAGTGCTCGTCCTTTTAAATCTTCAAAGACATTGGTTGGATTGGTGGATAGGAAGTGACTTTGAGATGAACTTAGATCCATTGCACTCCCACGTGAGGGCTTGTTAACCAGAGAGAGGGTTATTTGAAATATTTAGACAGTTTTGTCCAGTGAATTTTGACGAGGTTGGGATTGGAAAAGAAGACTAAAGTGGTTTTCTTTAATTAAAAAAAAAAATCAAGGAGTTACAGAGAAGAAGTTGCATTCCTCCCCCGTCCTCCTCGCATAAGCAGCTTCGTCAGGAATCATTGGAGTGTAGACCTAGTCATTCTGTGTGACAATGTTGTCCTGATTTTAGATCTTCTTATGGAGTTTAGGCTCTTTCTGAATCGAAACGTGTCCAGATTGGCTTGGAGAGAAGGCATGCGTTTCCTGTGATACATCGAGCAGCCGTTTAACTTGAACGTAGCTATGAATGTACCTATCGTATGAGGGACTTCATCATCTGGAAGCCGTTTCGCTGAAGTAACTTTATCAACCTTCCAATTCCCTCCCACTCTCTCTCTGAACCTAGAACAAAGCACTTTTTCTCTTTTTCTTCCTTTACTTCTTTTTCCCCTTCTTCTCCTTCTTTCTCTTGTATTTCTTTGGCACAACAGTCCTGGCCTAAGTCCTCTTCACCTTAACCTACGTCAGTTTTCAGCAAAAACGCATCACCTCAGACGAGGAAGTCCTCTTGCCTCCACAACTATGAGTCTCGAATGATCGATCCAAAACTGTATTGCCCATCCACTCTATATGGCCTAACGATCCTAAACGTTGTGTCCATAGGCGCTTGACTAGGCGCATGTCGGCATGCGTAGATTTCACCTTCGAATCTTCTCCCCCAGATGCCCCAGATGCCAAAGCAAACAGGTCAAAATATAATTAAACTTGAGGTTTCTACCCAATACAGAATGTGATGAAATGGTTAGAGCGTTGAAGAGATCTTGTATTCGCCTCTTTGACTCAGAAAAAGCGACTGGCATGAGTGGATCTTCGCTTGATTTCTGCATTGATGTTGTTCTCCCACAGTTGAAAAAGAAGAAGTCCTTGGAGAAGTCCCAGACTTAAACGTTGTACGGCCTTCCTTGATGACAGCATATACTCGCACATTGTTTTTTCCTCGCTAACCACCTTTGAACATCTTCCGTTTTAATGCCAACAGATGGTTCACTTACCACTTCGTCAAATCACTTTCCTCTGACTTTTGGAAGGTCTTGCATCTGGTCTTGACCGTGGTTCACGCGATCATCTCAATATGACCGAGTCGCTGTATCCTAAGTCTCTTTTAACAGTCTCCGTGAATTTGTTTGCACTGAGTGAGTTTGATCTGTGCTGAGTAGCAAGAGTTTTCCGTCCTCCTTATACACAATATGACGAATTTAGTAGGGGCGGTAAAGCTAGACTCTGCAGCTCACTTCTACATTAATAAGACAACTCAAAACAAATTTCGAAAAAAAACAAAATATTTAAAATTTCAACAAGTAACCAATACAAACAAGAAATGCTCATCATCATCAATCACAGGACCGACGACGATGAACATCATTTTTAACAGCTTTGATTTGGCTGCACGATTGTCCTTTTTCTAGTACACTTGATGAGTTACCGCAAGAATCCTGTCCCTTAATAACTCCTACTGACTCAGTCTGTCTGTTTCCCTTAGCAATTACTCTAACATCAGCTAAACTATTCGTCTAGACCTCTAAGATTCGTTCCCAACTTTTTACTAAGACTCCAATTGACCTACTGAAACAGCTATTGAAAATACCATTCAGAAATTTCAGACGCAGTTTACATTTGTGGAGGATTCTCGATTGATAAGACCACTGAAGTGAAGACTATAACAGCGTAATGTTTGCGCAAACCTTGAGGAATTCCAGCAGCTTAGTTTGAAAGTCTCGACCTAAAAGCAAAATTTGAAGCCTTTAATCTGATTCATATCTAAAGCGGACTCTGGAAAGAAACATTTGTGTTTTTCAGTGATGAAGCCCATTTCTGATCAAATGGATACCTTAGCCACTAAAATTGGAGTGTTAAGACTGAACACGAACTCATAGAGTACTAAGAGTAATCTTTAGATCTATAGAAACAACAGGGTGGTGTAGTTTATGGGCTGGTGGAATAAATGGTCAATATTTCTTCGAAAAGAAGGCAAATTGGAATGTTACTCTTAATGGTAACCGAAATCGCTGTATGTTAAAGGACTATGAGATTCCTTAAACTTAGGCCGGTGGGTAAAGTTTAATTTCCACAAGTCGACACTATAAGCCATAGAACGCTTCAAACTGCGGACTTGTTGAGAAAACATTCATTTCATGTTTTGCTATGGCAAATTGCCCGCCTACATCATACGATATGATACTGTTGAACTATTTCCTCTGGGGGAATGTAAAACCCCAGGCTTTCAGGAATTGGCCAGCGATGATTTACTCTGTTGAAATTAACATTAGTCACTATGCTCGCACGAGTCACCCAAAGTTTTACTTTCCGAATAGACCACCTGAGGCGTGACTACATGATTTCATTTTGAAATAACTTAAATGCCGTGAATTGTTCTTGCAACCTATAATAAAATCTTTAGGTTTACTTTCGAATTTGTGTGCCTTATTTTAGATTAAAAATCAAACCCCACGTTGGAGTCCCCTTCGGAAGTGCAGTTAGCAGCGGTTATTGCAAGCGAGATAGAGAGAAGCATGCAACTTGAGCATTGGCTAGAGTTGACAAAATGTTTTCAGCGGCAAGATCCCGATATCAGTCTTTTGATGGTACTGCAAATTTTTAAAGGCAATAATGGCCTTCATTCTCTCTCTAACTTTGGAATTTCAGTCCTGCTTCCCATTCATTAGTTATCACCTATTCTCAAAGGGATTATCTCATAAGTCCACAATTCGTGCGCCAATTGGCCAAACTCCTTATTGGACAACATCGGTTGTGGATGACAGGAATCTGCATTTCGCATTTACCCTGTCCACGTCTTTACAATTGGGCCTCTATGTTTGACCTCGTTTTAGAGTCTCTCCCACATTGAGTGAGGTATCACATCACCTTGAGGAGTGCCTCTCCTAAGATGGTCCCTTAAAAATCCTAAACAAAGTTCAGAATCACTCCCAATATTCTCCCGTTCCCACAACCACACGCTTGTTGCGAAATGTCAAAACTCTGACGCGCCTGTTATTGTGAACTTTGATCGCATGACATGACGATTGAGTAATGTGCGTCTTTGGGAAACCGGCAAGCGTCCATCTGCCAGCACGATTTGCTCAACCAGATCGCTCATTTGCTGACCCCGCGTCCAAGCGACGTTTATGGGCTACTCAGAATGAATAACGCCAAGTCTTAAATGACTTCAATCCAGTTTAATTAGCGCATCAACGCAATCCAAGGCTTTCGCGAGCCGCGCGTACCCACATCAAAGCCGTCCCGCGAATTAACATACTCAATTCCAGAGACGATTGCGCATAAAATTAAAACAGAATTTGAATTGGAAGCCCTCCCTCGGGCGAGTCGGGTCATCCGACTGCGCCATCGCCATCATCATTTGAACGGGTATCTGCATCTGCATCGCATCACTGTCGGCGGAGATGGATTATAATATTCGCATGCGAATTCCACCGCTGACGCCACCACAATAGGCCGGCCACTGCACAACCGGACGGACGTACCGACACATGGACGGATGGGGACGATAGCCGATGTGGCGATGTGGCGATCTGTGCGATAAAATTCGATTTTAATTGCCTTCATGTTCGCCGCCGCGCCGCCGTCACAGCAGTGCCACGCGGGCACTCACCACTGAGACTATTCGGCGGGGGAGTTGCATAAGCAAATTAGATGCGAAATGAGAAGTAGTCCTGTTCGAGTCAGCTGCCCGCCGCTAATGGAAGTCCAGTTGCCACCAGAGTAGCGCAACTCATCCGTCGCGTATATGGCACGCCACCCAGGCTGGGAGAGGCAGGACTCCACACAAGCAAACTGTTTGGCGAGGTTGCATGCCGCCGCCGCTGCCGCTGATTCGCGGCGAAAAAAGCGCGAACACATGTTGCGTGCCTCACTGAAATTGTTAATCCGCGTGCGCGCACCACCATGCGATAAGCATCTCGTGACGACGACAACAACGACGACGACGTTGGTGATATTCCACCAACTACTTCTTGCCGAGGGGCAGCTCCACCTCCGCCGACTCTGCCAGGAAGTCGAGAAGTAACCGAAATCCAGACACCAGACAGACTGTTCTTCATATTTGTTCGCTCGTTCGTCGTCTTAGCCGTCGTGGTCGTCGGTCACCGACGCGGCGTCATCGCCGTTGTTGTTGTCGTTGTCGTTATTGTTCATTTTGAATTATTTGTTGTTGTTGTTGTTATTGCTGCTTTTATGGCCCGTGAGCAGTGATCATGTACACGGCGGCGTGGTAATGTGTGCGACATGCGCGGGCGGACGATGCCAGTCGGTGGTGGCGCAGCGTCGCGCCGGCGGAGGATAATTATCCACGAAATGAGTATCATTGCACTGGGGGAGGGCGATTAACATACGCTTTCATGTTAGACGGTGCTATTGGGAACTCCACCATTGGCCTGGTCTGTTGGAAAGAAAACATTTTTTGCGCTCCAGTTGAGACGCGCATGATACTCTTGCGGATGCGCCGGAATACGGACGTGCAGTGGAATTCATTTGAATCAATTAGCAACTCTAGAATTAAGGCGCAAGTGCCTTCAATGTGACACAAAGTTTGGTTTTCAAGATCGTGGGTACATATGGGCTTTGAACTCATTGAAGAGAGATTTCTGTGAAAACAGAGAGAATTTGAGGGGAAAGCCTATGGTGGTGGTGTTGAACTGAATTTTGAGCAATAAGAACGAACGTCAAATCAGAAAAATTTCGAAGCTTTTTCCTACTGTTTGGTCGTACGAAAACTTGAGACATATTCCGGTTTTCAGACCCTGTGAGTTGAGCACTTACACGCTTTCACTTTAAAAGGAAGCAGCTGCAATTTGTATGCACTTATCATCTATCATCAGACAGACTCAATGTCTCCTAGACGGCCGAGGGAACATCGTTGTTGTTCACCAGAGAGGGAATGAAGTGAATCACATATTCGAAGTCTTTGCTTTTATATTCACCTTTTGGACATTTAAACTCAGGACGCTAAACCTCAAGAACCACAAACTCTTAGTATTTTTCTTTAACAGTGCCACTCAAGATTTAATAGTCTCTAAGTGGACGATGCAGACCGGGGTTGACCTGGCCATCAACCAACATGTCTCTCTAGATGACCCATCTTAGACACAGTTGTCCTCCGTTGCATTTTTCAATGGATTCTTGAATTCGAAGACTTTTCAGGCCAAATCTGTGGTCACCACACTCTACATGGCCTGGCTATCTTAACTGCTGCTTCGGAATTCGCGGTTTCTGATGTCCCTATTTACTGATGTCCCTATTTACTGCACTGCCATTGCATCGATTGTCACGCTTTGTTTGGGACATTGATGATTTGCGTCCTTTCAGGACAACAGATCTGGGATTTGTGATTGTCTGATTACAGTATAATACCATGGATTCCACTATTCAAGAGGCACACCTTAGCTACGCAAGCATTAAACTGGGAGCAAGGTTTATGTTTCACCTTTGCCATTCGATGATTCACACTGAGTCACTGAGCCGGGGAAGTCTGCATAACTGGCTAGCCAGATTCACTAGGATTACAAGACAGCCTCAGACCAGTTATGTCGCTCAGCTCTATCCAGGATTGTGGTTAATAAACCACGAAATTCTCATAAGGATGCCAAGCGCACGGTCAAGCAAAAACATTAGTTTCAATGGCTCTTGATCTCCTTGGCATAAAATTATAACCCCTAGTCTAGCTGTCAACGTTGCAGAGGTTTCTGATGTCCCGTGTAAAGGGAATATACTCGTAGCCTCTGGTCAAGTTGTCACTACTAGGGTCCCTCGGCACCTGCACGTAAATCGTTGTCACAACGCAAACAGGATGAATTGAAGGTCACGTAGAAAGTAAAACCCTGGTTCGATAACGAATACAGGCAGACTAATACAGAGGAGTGAGCAGCACATAAAGCGAAAGCTGTACAGAAGGGCGAGAGCGGTTCGTGAGTTCGAAGGAGGAGCACCAGCGTCTCAAAAAGGAAACTTGTAGAGCATATAAAGTTCGCGATCGAGGAATCGGAGAGGTCTTAAAGCAGGAATAAGAGATCGAAACCTGTAGGAAGTAGTAGAGTCGAAGTCGATACTGAGGATCTGATATGGTAACCTCTGTAGACTTTTTAACTGCGTGAAGCAATGTCGCTCCTAGGCCATCCCACCTAAGGGATGATGAAAGAAGAGATTCGGTCCCCCCACTTTGTCAAGGCAGCGATATCGAGACTGAAATCGAATAAAGCCAAGTAACGAGATCACGACAAATGAGATTACCGATGAACTTCCCAGGCAAGGATAAAAAAAAGACATTCGAAAGGCCCGAACCCACCCGTCGACGGTTGGATCTCCCAACAGCACAACCAGAGACGGCATGACTCTCCAGAATGCAGGTTGACCAAGTGCATGCCCCCAAACTTCTGCAAGAATTGCGAAGACTACAGACAACTTGTTAGGGTACAAACGTTACACTTCACAGGCTCTAAGCACTTAAGTAAGTGCTTGGGCTTAGTGAAGGTACCATTTGTAACGAATGTGGAGAAGGTGAATACACTTTAGAGCACTTTCTCTGTCAATGGCCCGCCCTTGCTCGCATCAGGTGGCGACTGTTTGGCATTGACGATGTGGAAACTGAAAACCTAAGCTCTCTATCACCGAATCGCTTCCTGTGTTTTCCTGGGACTTACATGCCTGGTAGTACAATGGATAAGTTTTTGAGTCTGACAGTGCAGTGTTTCCCAACCTCCGAAAAAAAAATAAAAGCCCTCCCTGCCGTCCGTGCGAAGTGGAAACTCAGTATCGTTTGCTCGATTCACAAAAATAGAGAAGCCACTTTAGCTGCGTCAACTACCGAGTGATAAGTGCCACAAACATCGCATAAAAGATCTTCCCTGTTGTTTAATGTGAACGCCTGAGGCCATATGTCAACAACCTGAAGAGTCCCTATCAGTTCGGTTCAAGGCCAGGGAAGCTTACCATCGATCAAATTCTCATATCACTGCAGATCCTACAAAACCTAGAGATGAAGACTGCCACCAATCACATCTTCTTCGGTTTTAAAGCAGAATATGACAGCGCGCTTACAGACGAGCTATACGACGCCATCCCTCCCAAAGTCCTCAATACGTGCAGAATGAGGATGGAGAGTGTTCGCTGTTTCATCAAGTTTGGGAAGAAAGTCATCAAGTCCACTAATGTCAAAAACGGTGTTGGACAGGGTGAGGTGTCGGCATGCAACTATTATAACAGCATTCTTGAGAAGAAGTCAAAGACGTCCAAAAGCCTGTATAGTTGTTACCATACGAGGAGAAAATTGATGTGACTTGTCGTTCAGTGGGACCCGTAAATGATGCAGTTGCTGGTAATGAAGCGGAGGCAGCCAAATTAGGTTGAGCGCTAGACGAAGGGAAACGGGCGATACACAAAACGTCGACTTGAACAGATCTTCACCGTAGACAGCTATAACTTCAAGGCAAGTTAAGAACTTCATCTGCCTTGGCTTTAAGGAAAGTACTACGAACACCACCACTAAAGAGGCTAAAGGCAGACTAACTTTTGCCATCCGCGGGGGGTGTTTTTTTTCCGAATAGAAACTATGCCAAAATTTGGGCTAGGGGCTAACACTCACAGGTAAGACTCGGTCCAGTCCGAAACAAAATCACATGAGACAACAAAAATCCCACTTGGTCTCCCTGCCTTTCACCGTCGATCTAGAAGCCATCCGCCCACTCCATTCACAATCAATTGCTCACTGCAATGCACTCTCCAATTTCCTGTTCAAACTCACAGACTTTTCCCACCTCTTTGGACACCTGAATAATTTCCGTTCCTCCTCCGGCGCAACCGTTCCAACATGCCCGCCCAGCGAAAGGAGATAATTTTCCGTCAGAAATAAATTAATACTTCAACTGCACACAGTTCGACACAATTAAGGTAATCGTCCCGCAGCCTGGTTATTGTTTACCCAGTCTGCGGTTTCGCGTGACTTGTCAAACTGTCGATAGGTCTCCGTCATGGCGTGCAACTACTCACAGCCTGCCCAAGTCAACACTTGGCCCAATGATTGCTGCCACTTTCCCTATTCGACGATTGAAAACAAATTTTCAATTTTTCATATCGAACAAGGATACACCGGCCGGCAGCTAATTCCACTTGATTTGACCGACTCTTGCGGTTACTGCTGCACGCTAGTTCCCTCATACTTGTCAGAAGTTTGACGGCAGCAGGACAAGAGTGCTGCAAGTTCCACGAAAACGGCTGCACACCAGCATTGACGCGCCAATCGACAAAGTAACAACTTGAGCGTGTGCACCGGTGTCCTGAAAATCTTTCGCCAATTCATCGCGACTTATGCGAGCACTTACGTTAATTTATCTGAATCTCATAACCGGCAATTATTTGCCTGCACATGGCCGTGGCCGATTAGCATAAGGAGCGAAACCAAAACCGCGACGCCAACCGGCAACCGACCAAAACGAAGCGCCACTTAAGGATTCTTCGCGCAGTTCTGCGGCCAGACCATGCCCACCTTGATCCCATTTCGCAGTCGTTAAACGAGGTGAGCAGAACGGAGGAGCAAACAAAAAAAAAAAAAAACACAAAACCAGTCAAGGGGGCAACAATTAAATCTCCACTCAGCGATGAATAATCCTTCCCAACGGCGGCGACGGCGGCGGCGGCGGTCCTCAGTCGTCGCCGGAACGGAACAACTCTTGGCCGCGGTAATAACACGGTCTCGGGTTTCTCCAAGATCGTGCCATTGATCGTATTTCATTTTGTCATTGGCTCTGCTAATTGATGGTTGCCAATTGGCCGCTAATAAATCAACAATTGGTGTAGCTGCCCAATCTCAACGTTCTCCCTCTTCCTCTGCTTCAGTCCCTCTCGCATCCAAACGCACACCAATCACGCCGGATGTGCTGTGCAGCGTGAGTCTGCAGAAAGGTAAAATGTAAATGCAGCGCAACGTGCATGCCCATTGTCAGCGAGTGAATGGAGCTCTGCATAAAGTGTGTAATTACGAGGGAAAATATTAATTCCCCAGCGACACATGCAAAAGGAATCGAAAGGACATTCCTTGCGGGCGATTAATCATCGCGAGTGCAGTCTCGTCTCGGTGCTCTGGCGAATGCGTTCCTTGGAATTTGTAATGAGCAGAGGGTACTGCTTAATGATTCGCCGGGGGTTGCTTGCTTTCTGGGGAATTTTCTGAATGTGAACTGACCGTTTGACAGTTGAAAGGACATTTTTCAGTTTCTTTCGTCTTACCCTCTATTTCAGCGGAATTCGATGGGAATTTCAAAGGGATATGGAGTCTGCAAGTCCTGCCAGCCAACGTGGATGAGATTGAATCCTGGGAGTGCCTTCCCTTAAAAAAAAAAAAATACCACTCACGCCCAGCATCCATACGCGAGGTTCTCATTTGCTTGCTGAACAAGCGAATCACACACGATGCCGGTGTCTCGCGAGCACTTGTGACCTCCCATCAAGTACGCCAGCAGCTCAGCGAAACCGGTTGAGGGCATACCGCCAGCCCTCAGCAGCCATTAGCCGAGGAATTCTTATGTAAATCTGCATCAAAATGACTTCATACCCAGAGAGCCATCATTGTGTCCGCCTCTCTGTTCCTCTTGCTCTCTGGACAATTGCAGGCCACAAATAGATTCAATCCCCGTCAGAAGGACAGCTCGGCCTCTCCGCGCCGTCTCGCCCGCACCATCAAAGCAAAGCCACAAACTCGTGGATACACAATTCAACCGTTGGCCGCTCACATAGTTATGCGATCACATTATGCGAATCGGTGAGGCATCAAAGTGGACGGCACCTTCAGAAGTTTTTGACTCGCTGATGACGACTCCGTGTCGTCGGGAGCTCCCGATGCCCGGTGCCCATCCATCTCGTTCGTCAGCGAAGGGAAAAACAGCTCAAAGTCAAATCAAGACTGTGGACCAAATCAGATGCCGCAGCGGTGCCGGCAGTCCGCGAACAGAGGCTGCCCTGTGGTGTTCGCGGTGTGGAGGACATTGTTTTGCGCTACTGGAATTCATGGTTGCTGTTTGCAGTTGTTGTCGACGGCAAGGCACGGCGCAGGAGAGCGCGCGGGCCTGGCCGATGTTCATTGATGCGAAATGCGGTCCGAAAGTGCGGCGGGTTTCTATTTCTGTTAATGCCCCACCGGACGGGAATGTGGCAATGAAATTCGCGACAACGGATGTAAAGGGGACACCACACAACACCGAGCCTGGCGACTATTTGTTGCCGCTTAATTGTGGATTAATTGTGTTTTTATGGGTCGCTCCGTGCATTGGCCGCGTGCTTTGGGCCAACAAAGTTGCGAATGACATGGCTCCGGATAAGCTTCAGTCGGTGATTTGAATGACGTACAATCGGCAAGCGCTCTAAATCACCCCAATCGCCGCTCGAGCTCTCGGAGAATGTGCGCGGCCAATTTGTAAGCCATCCTCTGTGGTATGCTACGCGACTTAATTGCATTTTCACCACCGATGTTCGTTTAATGAGGAAAATTTCCATTTTCCTTCCACTAGCTCATCACTGGCGTGGACTCTGTGATGGATAGGCAGCCGAGTGGAAAGTCTCGAGTCTGTGAGCGAAGGCGGAGGCCGTAGTGCCGGAAAAATTTCATGCGGAAGACGAGTGCTGCGTCATGTCGATGAAAGTGGGTGCGCATGCGCAAAGGTTTGACAAATTTCATGTCGGGCGGCCGTTAAATTGAATTAATAAGCTGACGTGGGCTGCGGATCGAATTACATGATCATTAGGGTGGCTTACAGGTTCGGGGGTTCCACTTAGTCGTGCCCTGTTGACGGCACTCGATGCAGTTCGTTTGTGGAGAGACCTTAATTCCCTTAATGTAATGATCGCTCGTTTGTCTATTTAAATTTCGATGTGAAGCGGTTCTGCGATTATTCAAAGCAGACGGGCCTTGTTGACGACGGTAATGAGGTCTAGGGGGAGGGGTTTCTTGGCATTCAGACCATGAGGTTGGTTAACGAGCCTCATTATGAATTAGTTACACTCTGTTGTGATAGTTTCGTTGTTTTTCCTTTCGGTAATTGAGCGATTTTTACGCGTGTCTTTTGGGGCGATGTGATATGATATGGGTGACGCTTTTCTGCTTAAATGTAATTTATTGATTTTTGAAACTTTAAAGAAAGGGAAAGGGTTTGATTGGCTAAATTTTGGAGGATCGAACGTCTGAAAATTGATGCTTAAATTGCACTTAAGAATTGAGTGGCATTACAGCCCACAAGGGACCAGAGCTTAGATTCTGCGTCAACTACTGTTCTCTCACGAATAGAGAAGGCCGTGCGAGATTTAAGAATATTGTAAGATGGGTACCAGACACCAAGGCACCAGTGCCTAACTTCTCATGTTGTGGGTTTTATTATTTACTCACGCATAGAAGGGACCTATAGTTTATTGGCGACTATAAATGGGTTGGGTTGGCGCCATAAGCGAAATAAACCGTCCACTTTTTTGGTGAATATCCCAAAGTTCGGCAGGGAGTGTGTTGTAACTTTAACCTAGAACTTATAATTTCTATTATTAGTGTACTTGTTAGTTGTACAGTCATTCCTATATTATGAATTTTGCCATTAATAAAAGGACATTCTGATCCACGACGTTTGAGTGTTCACATGTTTCTTCACAGTGCTCTTTTTGCAAGGGATCTTTTGTTGAAACAACCATCTAAAGGGCTTTCCAACAGGGATTTGACAACTTTGAATTCAATATGTGAAGGCACTCTTTCACTAGTCATCAAACTATCACTGTCAATATATCCATTCAACTCAACATTTTCCTTGCGATGAAGTAGACGAAGAAGCAGCGACCTTGAATTATAAAAATATTTTTTTGCGAAATTCCGGTTCATTATCCGCAACTTTAAAAGCGTTAAATGAAATTTTTGTTAGAAATTGTCGCTTTAATAGACATGGAACAACAGGTTTAGTTAAAAAGTCTACAAATTCGTTATTTTCTTCATACTGTTGATGTTGGGTGTCAGTGTGACAACGGGATGGTCGAAGGGTCGCAAATATCGCTGCCGTTCTGGCATCTGTAGCGAACGAACGAAATCAGTCAATTTCACATCGTTCTCAGAAATTGGCCATCGTTTGGACCACATTATGGAGTATTTTGCGTAAGGATCTTGGTTTACATCCATACAAGGTGAAGCTGACTCAAAAATTTAAGCCAAACGTTCTCCGAATTCTGGAGAAGATTCTTCAAGATGCTGAATTTCTTCGTAAAATCATCTTCAGCAACGAAGTTAATTTTTGACTCGATGGGTTCGTCATTAAGCAAAATTCACATTATTGGTGGGGTGAAAATACATATGTACGTGCTGCATAAGTCACCACTTCATCCACAAAAAATAACCATTTTGTGCGGTTTGAATGCCGGTGGCGTTGTTCGGCCACATTTTTCAGTCGACGATAACTATTGCCACGGTACTGACAATAGTCCGTGTTACTGGTTATTTTAACCTGAATCGGAAGATATGGTCTTAGACGACATGTTGTTTCAACATGATCGTGCGGCAAGCCACGCAGCACACTTAACAATCGATTTATTGAAAAGTAAGTATGGTGAGCGTGTTATTTAAAAAAAGAGACTTTTCGATTGAGCGGCTCATTCGTGCAATTTTTCGCCGTTTGACTATTTTCTGTGGGGCTACGCAAAGTCGTTGGCGTATTGCAACCAGCCGACGATGTTGGATTAGGTCAGTGCTAATAATTTCCGCCAGTTCAAATTAAAGATGTGTCCAAGAGAACTGTTCCTCGTCGTTTAACGGAAACTGAACTTCACGGAAATCGAAATCGCGTGTGGATGAAAATCATTGCTAGACACACTACTACGAAGATCAGCTTTGGATGTGGAATTAAAGTTTAAACGTTTCTGAGACGTACGAGGCCTTTTCAAAAAATGATGTGAATTTAAATTTTTATTAAAAAAATATTTATTTATTCATCAATTTCTATTTTGTCCCCAACAAAGTAGTCCCAACGATGTCTCCTATCCGCAAAGAAGTTCTTATATGCACTGTTTGGTATGCCCTTCAGCTTTCTCGGGGTTTGGGCTTGTATTTTCTCAATCGTCACATAGGTCTCTTTAATCTTTTGAATTCATAGGTCTCTTTAATCTTGAGAATATGAAAAGTCGCAGGGTGCCAAATCTGGTGAAACTTTTGTTTGGGTCAAAAAATTATGATCAAGCAAAAACAGATTCTGCAATTTTGTAACGAACTGCGCTGTTACACGCTGTATGCCCAAAAACTTTTCGGCAAAATTGCATTGCATGAGCCAGCCGATATGCCAATCCGATCTTCAGCAACTTTTTTAATAGTGATTGCACGATTCGATAACAATTTTATCCTATTTCTCAACATTTTCATCGGTTGTTGATATGCCGGAGCGTCCAGGACAAGCGACGTCGCTTAAATCTTCTCGACCTTCACGTCAAGTGTTTTTGAACACTTAATTTCATTTTTCACACTAAATTGCAAATTCATTGATCCAATTTTTTCGACAGCAGAAAATGGTCGAACACGCAAAACACGTCTAATTATTATGCCTCTCACAAATAAAATAAATACGCTATACAACTGAAACTGTAAACATTTGTTCGAAACGTGTGTACCAATAAAACAAAACAAAAAAGAAGAAGCCCCTGAAATTTACATTTTTTTGAAAAGACCTCGTGTATATCACAGATATGTATGTGTTTTCTCTGTTCCTTTTTTTTCGGGCTTTTGCAAAATCGATATTCGATTGGTAGTTCCTACCTACCTAGCCCTTAGAGCTGTTCGGACGAATACCAATTTGAATGAGTTTTAAACCACCAATTTGAGCAAATGTCGCATCGATCCATTGTTGTGAATATTTTTGACATGGTTCGACAATGTGGGAACGAACACCATATTTTTTATATACAAAACCTGCTTCGGCAGTATTTCAAAGTGGCTTATAAGGCTCCTTGGGCAGTTCACACGATCTCAGAACTTCTTTGTTTTTTTAATTGAACTTTTACTATCTTACTGCTCAGCTGAAATAACTTGTTAGCCAACTGGAAGTGGTAGGGACTTAAATATGTTTAACTGCATTGGACCAGGTCTTCCTGGTGCCATGTACTATCATGCCAGTAAAGAATAAACCAGAGGAAAATTATATTTTACATTTACTACTTTGGTCATATGTATTTATATCAAAGATATGACAAACACTAAAACAGCAGTGAAATTAATGCCGAAAAAGCATTTATCAAAGATCCAAAATTATAGAAAAGTTGGCGATTATCAGCCTTTGCGCTACATAACCCTCCTAGTTTGGACGAGGCACCTTCTCTAAGACTTTTTTCGTCTAAGCTGTTTATCCATCCACATACCCGGACAGTCTTAGAGCTTTAATTCAAGAGATGACTTATGAAATCTAGTTTTTAACGATGAATTGAAACGAGATGCATCTCGAGTAGGAGTTTGATTTTTTTTTTGATGTTATTACAAAAATTCTATCACGACCTTGAACATTTCTTTTTTTTCCAATTTAACACTTCTCAACTGAAACCGATTGCGTCTTATGCACATGCGCTTCAGAATGGTTCCGGCACCAAGTAAAGAATATCGACTTTATCGAAAATTAACGCACCTCTACATTAGACAGCCTTCAACAATACTTATGCCTGTTCACAAACTCATAACCTTCAAATCATCAAACATAACTGTTCCCGAATACCAAACATATCACTCGATCTAATGGCTTCAATAATCCCTGCCTTTCATTCCTTCAGCTTCCGATCAAAACAAATTCCGCAGACGGCGCTTTTTATCCCATCAACACAGTAGTCACCCTGTCGCCAGCAACGGACACCGTTCCCCACGAAATCTTTCTCGGATTAGAAGCGCAACGGGGGCAAAAACTGTATCGCGACCTTTGTGCTAAACTCTCAAATTCCATGCCTGTTACTCTGCGTCTCCGCTTTTTTTGACTCATCAAAAAGAAAGCCGTTCGGATGCGGTTCCTGCAACAGGTTCAACAAAGACCCACAGACATCGAGAAATTGTATCCATCCATCAAATTGTGACGAGATCGGGATGAGATGATGACGATGATGCTTCTGTCGGCTCTGCTCCTCCAGCACCCGATCGCCTTTCTCCCCACCGATGACTTTCAAGCAAACGTCGGTCCGTCTCAACAGCAATCATTCATTTCGTCAGGAGCTTCTGTGT